>CM076069.1:24005730-25265730 GCA_038088235.1 Zacco platypus
TTCTGTACTTATTAGCCTTTTCTTTTCAGAGTGTCGTAGACACTGTTGTGAAATACAGTCATTTATGGATGTAGGATCACTATATTTTGATACATATCAAGGTACGGCTGTCTTTGGAGCTCCAGAGAGACCGACATCTCCAACAGCAGCGACTGATCAAGATGAGCTGCAAACAGGCTAAACTCAAAGGAAAGCTCCTGGTCAGCCCTTCAAAACACACCTCATCCCTGAAAACACAGTGTCCCAGTCAAACAGTCCTCCAAAGTCCTCCGCTCGGCTGGAAAGCTGCCAAAGATGACAAGACCCGACTGGAAGAGCAGAGCACTGCCATCGCTGACCTGTGGAAGCTCACGGCTGTCCTGCTCATGGAGAACAAGCGCTTGCTGGAGGAACATGAGAAACTGAAGGCAGAGAATGCTAGGCTGAAGAGAGACCCTTACGAGGAACATCAGAGCCCCCCGGCTTCTCCAGCTCAACCTTCACCGCTGGGTATGAGGCTCCTGGACGTGCCCTTTGACCTCCAGCATGAAATCCAGCTACTGTTGGAGACGGCAAATGACAGCTAGGCCTGCATCCACCTACACTACCTCAAACATTCGAGCAGTAGTGAACCAACTGGCATGAACTTTAGTCAGTAATGTAGTTTAGAATGTCAATATTGGGTCGAAGTTGAGCCTGTTTATTTACTTTTCTAATAGACAAATATTCCTTGTCTTATTGAACATGTAATAACAATGAATAAATAGGAAAACCCATTTTCTTGTTGAATATCCTTGATTCACTCTGAAATGTCATCACAGATGTATAATGGCTAGTAATGCCGTGTCATGAGTTAACTGTTAGCTTCCAAGCAATATTATTGGTATGTGTCAGAATTGACCCTTCGCAAACAGTTTGATTGACAGGCGATCTGTCCAATCATAACCCTGAATCTGCCATTTTGTCTGACAAAGTAGTCAGGGGAGTTAGTAGATTAACGTTGGTGAACTTGAACTTGAGAATTGTGTGTACTCACGTCTTTCCGTGCTTGAAACAACATTCCTTCTGATGTTCATTCATGTTTATTTGATGCTATAAATGAACTAGTATGAAGAGATGATCGGTTCACGAGGAGCTACAGCGATCACGACACATTAAAGAGACACTATACGCTATTTATTGTTTAAACTTCTTTAAAAAATTACAATATATTAAATATGAAACTGTTTCATATGTCTTTTGACGTGTTGTCAGTGTCCTCTTTGCTCCGGGATGTGTTTTTCACTGCGTGAGAACATGATGTGTGGCATGAGAGCGCATGGCTTGTCGGACATAGTAACAGTAACTAAAGGGGGCGGGTCTTTTAAGCAGTATTTGTCTGAAAACAACATTCTACTTTGTTTTACACTTTATAAAGCGTATGTGAGAGCAGTGAAGTGTTATGGACTTTTAGCTGATTCTTTACATGGGCAATAGGGGATATAGTCTGATGCAGTCAAACACAGAAGACCAATGGCCAAGGTCAGGATTTTTGCTTAAATCAAATAAATTTGTTTGTTTTTCACCAAAGCCTCAGAACATTTTTTGTTAAAGTTCCCCTGAAATCATAATTTTAGTCTGTTATCTTTTAGTATAAATACGTAAGCCTTAAGGGAACTCGTGTGTTCCAAAACAATGACAAAATTTGCTTTTAGGAGATAAGCATTCAAAACTTAGTCTCTCACTTCCTCTAAAATTCATCACGGATTTTCAGGACAGCTTCAGCTTCTCATCAAATCTTCTGTCCAATCAAATGCCCTCTAGAATCTAAAACGTCCCCCCCCTACATTATAAATAGACTTTTCACACGTTTACTATTTCTACTTGGTGAATGGCACATAGTGCGGTATATAGGGAACAGAGAACGATTAAGACAGTGTAAATATGCTTTCCATTGAGGCGAACGAACGTTTCACGTCACGTGAACTTCAGCGCACAGTCTGCTCCGGTCCAGACACACAATTGAACAGAGCGGATCATAAAACATATCGGACTCATTTGAATCCTGCACAGAATGCTATATTTTAAAGCGATATGAAGTAGATTAGAAGGAGATCAAGCTCAACGCTATTAAAAAAAAAACGCTATTTGGCGTCTTGCCGTTTCAGTTGAAATTACGTCAACACATTGAATAATGCACTTCAGTGGGCCTTTAAAACTTGAAGCTGGTCCACTATTCACTGCCATTTTATTGATTGGTGTGAGCTATTTTTTTGGTCTGAAACACTTTTTTTTAACTTTTAATTTTAATTTAAATAAAAACCTAGAAAAATGACTTAATCTTGAACAGTTTTTTTAATGGATGTTAATGAAGCACGTAAACAGACATAAAAAACAAATTTTGATTATTCCATTTTTAATGGAAAATGTAAAACATTTCTTTAACTTCAATGTACATACAGTAGCAAACAACACATACAGCAAATAAAGCACAACATGTTATAGAAAATCATAATATATATATTTATATATGTATATTCTGCTATTTACATAATACATTTCAGTTTCAAATTTCACAAGATATTTTTTCAAACAAACACAGAATAAACTATTTCTTTAATATTCTCCCTCTGCACAGTGAATATTTGCCAAACTGTAAATAATTTAATGTTGCTTAAACATAATAAAAGCAGTCAGTTTGGCAGCTGCTGATGTGATGGAATGCTGCAATGATTGCATTAAAATCTCTGCTCTCTCCAACTGTCCAAAACACAGCATGACAGCATGGTGAACACTTTGCAGTGCAAGAACTACTGATAAAGAACATGGATCATTATCGCCTTTGGAAAAACCTGTATTCGCCAGTGTTCTTCTTTCTAATGGTTTTCCATGGCCTTTTGTGTGGGCAGCAAGTGGAAGTGATGGGCTTTAAAGCTCATTGCACCTGTCTGGAGAACACTGTACTACTTTTATCTCTCTGTTTGTTGTACTTCCACTCCTTTCCTCACTTCCTGTCCATGCAGGAAGGGAAGGTCAAACAAAGAGAGGAAATCAAAGTGAAGAAAGTGACATCATAGAGGAAGTCACAGAACCTTGCAGAGTGGCCCATTTTGATGGAATCAAGGTGCTTTCCCGGAGAATCTTCGGATTGTCTTTATGCTCCAAGGGTTTGGAAAGAGGAGGAGATGCATTGTCAGGACTCCTCCTGTTTTAGCTTGTCTGTGTCCTCCTTTAAATGTTTCCTCAATGTGGCCACAGCATCTTTCACAGAGTGATAAAAGATGTTCTTCACCTGATCAATGAAGAGGTGATATTGTGAAATTTGATTTTACTGATGCCTAAATTACACTATGGAATAGAAAAAATTTAAAACTGTAATAGCAATTGTGGCTACATCGTGCCTCCCATTACTAAAGGCTGAAATACACTACACAACTTTACAGATTTTAAAGCCATAGACATCATACACTTGCCAACTTTGTAGATGGTTACAGAAGAAAAACTGGATATCATAAACTAAATGACTGAGGATCACGCACTACCAGACTTTCAATTGTTCTAAACTCCTTCAAACTCACATGCCCACTGTAGCTAGGAGACACATGACAAATGAAAACAATATATGTTCTAAAATATCCTTCAAGTCCAACTGACCAAAATCTGCAGACTGGCTCTAACTTCCGCCAGCTATTGTTGACTCCTTCAGACTTTAAATAGCAGCAAAAATCATGTAGTGTATTCCAGCCATAATTGAAAATACTGAGACACACCACCACAAGAGCAATCAGAAAGTATTTGATGATTAATATACAGCTATGCGGCACATGACTTTAGAAAAATAAGATTTCACTGTGGGTGAGGTTACCAGCCAGACGCAGTAAAAATGGAAATTAAACAATCGACAAAATAGGTCACAGTAGGAAGATGGAGGTACCTGCAGTTTGTCTTCATAGTTCACTTGGTCTTTGAGAGGACGGAGCTCTTGAGTTAGATAATAGGAGTTGTGCGCGTGTTCAGGGGACACAAAGTCTACATTCACTTGGATGCAACTGTGCAGATTCATCACCTAAAAAGACACAGCGTGAAATACTGAATACTGAATGCATGGTGGTTTGACAGCTTTAAGAAGCCATCCTTCCCAAGAGCACAGGACAGATTGCTTTAGGAGGATGTAGCTGGTAATGTGAGTGTGGTAAAGTACCTGGTGCAGAGCTCCAGCAGGGATGATAACAGCATCTCCATGAAACTGGAGGAGTGTGCGGCTCTCTATGCCATAATCCTCCTGTAACTTCTTTCTCAGCCTGGGGCTCAGATACCAGCCGCCCTCACGCAGGGGGTCAGCATCACTGTCCCACTCGGAGTCTGAATCTGTCCCTGGATCTGCTTCAGTCTGCTGCTCAGCAGCAGCCTACAGACACACAAAAAAACATAAATATAATATCCTCATTGATTTGGGGAGGGGGTGTCTATTAAAGTGACAGTATATCTCAGAAGTGTTTAGTGTCTAGAGGGATGTGTCATCTTCATAGCAATGCAAGCTTATTGCCATGATTCATGAAAATGTACTGGGAGAACAACAAATGGCTCAAGACAGAGCCTTGTGGCACACCATACTTTATCTGTATTAGTTCAGGCAACTCATTCCTTACCAGTAAGTACATAAGGTCATAATCTTTACATGATAAAGTAGTGTGGTACCTTTTGAAGGAACTCCTGGATCTTTTGTAGGTCTTTACTCAAGTATATGTGCCACAAAGCACCTGGCACCTCATTAGGGTCTTTCAGTCGTTTCTTTACACTCTCATCCAGAAATTCACCCTCCAAGAGCTTCAATACACCTAACACACAAAGGGTTTAACAACCAAATTAATGCAGTCTTACACACACGTTATGGCTCACAATTTTCCTTTAAAGCTCTCATGCTGGCATTATAAAGGACACCAATAAAGTTTTTATTTTAGCAATTCCCAAGACTCGTAAACACGTAATTATACTAATTATATGCATAATTATATAGACATGAGCGGCAAATCTCAAGCCTGAGTCTTGTAAATAAAAAAAACATTTTTATTTATTATTTATCAACATTAAAAGAGACATTATGTTAGCAATGATGTTACAGGAAGTCAAGCAATGATTTTGTATTGATGTGCAACTACTGACTGTTGATTCATTTTATTTTTAAACATTCAAATCCACTTCCATTACAAAGAAATACATTTTACTTTTAAATAATGTAATGAATATGCAAACTTACTAAGGAAAACAAATATTTAATAGGACAATATCAGTGTCATTCAGTCTCAATATCTCGTTTCCTCACAAATACCTGCTTTGGATGGGGCTCCGTTTCCTTTGGCCACCCCGACATATACCAGAATACTCATGGTGTCTGAGATTTCAACATGTAGATTACTGGTTCCGAAATCTTGATCTGGACATGCTGTTATACCTGAAAAAACACAGCAACATAAGGTCCACTGCATGATAAAGAGCACAACAGCACTGTCAGTCACTACAGAAAAGAAAGAATACCATGGGCGCAGCAGAGGCGAGGACCAAGGTCAGGTCGAATGAAGAAGGAGGGCAGATGTGAGGCTAGGTTCAGATGAGCCTCTGGGTCTGTGTACTCTGGTACCGGCAAAGACTTCATCACATCATGGTATCTGAGATATGCACACAAGATGCGCCATTAAAAGCAATGTCATTCATGTCAAATTTATGTCAAAACTATTATAAAATTAAAATGCATTCTGCTTGTTCTTATAATAATGATGACCATAATTATGTTTATATTGTTGTTTATGGTATTGTTTAATGTGGCTTGATGGTTTAATAACATTCTGAGTGTGAGTAAATGATGACAGAATCTATGAACCATTTCTTTAACTAGAAGGCTGGTCATTTATTGCTAGGAATCTATTTCTCTATGGAGAAAATGAATGGTTTTTAATTCTGCCACTTGTTCCACTCCATTATTGCATGCCCAAGTTCTAAGCTTGTGTAGAGGTGTATTCAAATAGTGGTAAAAGTGTATTCAAATTGAGACAGCATTAGCTGTACAAAGCGGTATTTTATGCAAATACTGGTGAGGTCTGAAAGACAACATATGCTTCAAATATTTCCAAGGGCGTCAGTACCTGGCAGGCATGAGTGCCAAAAACTCCTCCCCTGATGGCCAGTCTTTCAGTCTATACACCACTGACTCCCCTTTAGCAGATTTAGGCCTCTCTATGGGTCAAATATACAAGCAAATAACATTTAGTCAAACTAAATCATATTCAGCAAATTAGAAATGAGTACAGAAATGTTAATCTGGATCACTCACTTGACACATCTTCAAAACCATCCCAGAACTCCTTGACCTTGGAGTTTGTGACGCTCCCATCTCTGCAATTATAGAGGTCACTGTGGAGGCTGGAGAACTCACGACTGAAGTGCTCAGGCTTCCACAGATTAGCGTTCAAACTCTTGTGCAATCCGGACACCAGCACTGGCTAAAGAGACAACACACAAACTTCAGCTTCAGAATCAAACAATACGAAGATTATTTTTACATTTGAATTGTACATTTAAATCAAACAAACAAAAAAACAGTATAGCCAATTGTAAGTACAGTTAAATACAACTGATATCAAAATTCCCACAGCAACAGTTATTTTTAAGTAATTAAATTCCAAGAGGTTTCATCCTGTCATAACATTTTTACTGTAATTTCTCTTGTAAGTTAATTTCCTTCTCAACTAGTATCTATAGAGATATAGTTAATACTCGACTAGCGTGAGATATACAAACCTGCTCTTGTGTCCAGTTTTCTTTGAACAGTCTTTGGTTGCCTTGGTGACGGTGATCTTTGAGCCAAAGCAGCCGGTGGTTTCCTAGCCAATTGTGAGGGACAACGGTGTGGGGATCAGCCAATGGGCTTTCATCAAGCTTCACCCCCTCTGGCCGCTGCCCCACCTCCTCCTCTGGCAGCAAATCCTGATTCAGCCCCGTCCTGGACATCTTTGTAGCGGGAATCTTATTTTCTACTACAGAAGCAATGATGTCATCCAGGATGTTGGGCATGCGAGTGTTCTGGGTTAACTGAGGAATGAAGCATAAATAGAGTTTGTTACAAATGACAAACCTAGTTTAACCATCAACATTTTATATTCTCATTTGTACCATCATGTATATATCAAACCTGTTCCGACAAGTTGAAAACTGGTGCAAAGGCACCTCCAGCAGATCCAAGACGTAACTTCCCAGCTGTGGAGGTCAAAAGGTCACGCAATGTTGATCCTTGTTCAGGGCTCACGGATTTCCTACTGTCACACTCGGGCTTCTCTGGATAAGTAAGAACATATTAAAACATACTGGTGTGTTTCCTTCAGAAGCCTACTTCCTCTTCCTACTGCCTACATCTTCTTCATTGTGCATTGATATTTGTGGACATGACTGGTTAAGAAAAAACTCTTAAATAAAGATTTAAATGGATGATTCATTTGCAGAATGGATGAATGATCTGTGTTTGGGTTAGTGTGTTTTTCTAGGCACTTCCTTACCTCTTCTCTCAGTTTGCGGTCTCAGTGTGACATTCTGTGAGTTCTTCTGTTGATCTGGGATCTGCCGGCTCTTCAATTCACTCTGATCTTTGTCTGAAAGCTGATATCACACAAACAGTTTCATATAATTGCTATACATTCAACTATACAGCTATACATATGCATCTCAACACTCCTGTAGCTCAAGCAGTGCGGCACGGCTTTAGCAACATCAAAGTCATGGATTTGATACCCAGGAAATGCATGAACTAATCAACTGGATATCTTAAGTGCAAAATGTAAGTCGCTTTGTATAAAAGTCTGGCAAAAGCATAAATGTATCTATAAGCAAGTGGATCTACACAAACTTGCCATAAAATAAATCATCATGTGAAGTTAGAGTCTTACTGGTGAGAGTCCGTTGGTAGTGGCTGTGCTGGGGTTGAGGGTTTTGTTGTCAGTGCAGGGACAATGGGATGAGATTCCAAACTTTTCTTTCATCGAGTGCATAGAGCTCTGCATGTCTTCCAACACTTATGGAAAGATAGCAATGCACTATTTTTACTATCAGGTTCAGAGTCAAAGGTGAAAAAGAAGAGGATGTGATATTAAGACACAAATAAGTACACAAACCTACACTAACGCTTACCTGTTTCAGGTACAATCTGAGTAGGCATTAGGTTCTTCAGGTCATGAGGCTGGTTCTTCACGCATCGGACCCAGACATACAGCTCCTTATCTGAATGACAAAAATAAGAAAAATATAAAAATTATGTGGAAAGAGACCAGAAAACCTGCTGAAAAGACCATGACATGTAATGTTTTGGATGCTGATGGCCCCATAAGGCTTTTTAACTACCTTGGTCTGCATGACAACAGTAGAATGAAATGACTTTTTTGACTTTTTGAGTTTTCCACTCTTTAATGGTTAGGATTTTAAAAACATTTTATATAGACTGAACTCACAAAGAGAAATTTATATATACTTTAATTGATTTAAAAATTACATTGACTATAGAAATTTGATTTTAAAAAATTAAATTTTTTTTTTTAATTATTTCCAATACCTTTGCTATACTGGAAAACACTGTTTTAAAACTTCCTGATTCATACAACCTAATTTTTTAACCTTCTAGAATCTAGATCAAACCAGCATAAACCACCTTAGACCAGCATATTAGTCTAAACTGGCTTCTTCTACAGAGAGGTGAAAAGAAAATGGAATCTTGTAGGTAAATTTAAAATCAATAGTAAAATCTGTGATGTATTTGCAAGTGACCTTTGGATTTCTTCTTCTCCCTGGCTTTGTAACAGTCCATGCAAACCACAAAGCCACATTTGTGACACGCCCAGTGCATGTTGAAGAGAGTGGCCTCGCATGCATCACACATCTCCCTCACACCTCTCACCGCTCGCTTCCACATGATCTGAGCTGGAGAAAGGGCAGAAAGAGGAAAGACAGCAGGGCAAGGTGAAAAAGACAAAATGACAAGGAATAAGAGACTTTGTATATCCGTCATTGCACACAAACATACTGTCTTTCTTGACCCAGGTGAAAGCAGTGTCCTCTGTCTTTATGAGCTGGCAGAACTTGTCTCCGATAAACGCAAGGACAGATTTTGATGTCTCAAGGTCCATCTCTCTCCTCTTCTTATCCTCCTCGTCCTCTGAGCTGCCTGTCCACACTGTAACCGCCTCCTCTTCTGTCTGCTCAGAAACTGAAAACCCATCTGCACGGACAACGCCATTCTTACTGAATGACAGACTGAAGAGAGAATGGGAAGAATTTGTGTTATGTATAAATTGTGTCGTTCAACTAATGAAATAAGGAAATTTTTCACATTTACCATGTAAACACTGCATAAAAGTTCAGATAGTTTTGTTTCCATTAATTCATGGATAACATAATTATTAGTTTTATGCAAATTTGAGTGCATGCTGTCATTAAAGTTGGACTCCACTGTACGTCATGAGAGTTAAATAAATGTTGCACCAATGACGAAACAAACCTAAATGAAGAGCATCACTGGGAGTTCACATATGTCCAAGAACAGTGTTAAACACTAGCCAACGGCATGAAAGACTAACCGTCGAAAGTAGTAAAATCGGCAGAAGACTGGTGAGATGGCAGGCTCCTGAGATTTACGTGAGCGATCCAAGCGACATTCACGGCACTTTTGCACGTTGGTCCCGATCTCTTTACATGAGTCGTCCTGCAAGAAAGTTTCTCCAGTTTGCTTGAGCTTTCTCACCTTCCTCCAGTCCTTCAGCACAGAGCGAGGGATGCCATCTGAGACAGAAATAACATAATTGAGATGAGTCCACATTTATATTCTTAGTGTCAGATTGAATATGATTTGAATTGTCATGGCCTTCATTCCTTCTTCTGAATGCCATGGTGAAAGTGAGACTCAATTACATTTCAGCAAAGATACATTATGTGTAATTGTTCAGCCAGTCAATCTTGAACAGGCTGCTTAAACAGAGCTGCTACAGTGCAAATCTGAATACTGCAAAGGTTTTATTATTTTCCCATTCATTTTTTTTCCATACAAATTTGAAAATCATCTTCTATAAAAGACATTTTAGGTCTAAGATGACTCACAACACAACATTTGATTTCATTAAATTATTAATATTCTTTTCAGGCCTAATCAACATTTAAACGGGTGGAAAAACTCACTGCTGTTAGCAAGCCTCTGTTGAGGCTTATCATTTGCACTTTGCAAAGTTCCATTGGGTTTGGCCTCTTCCTCTTCTTCCTCTTCCTCCTCGTCTACTTTCTTCTTCTGGTTGTCATTCGGCTTTATTTTAAAAGAGGACTTAGACGCCCGTTTAAACCTCTGTCCTGATCCACCACTCTCACTCTCATTGCCGGAGTCTCCTCCACTTTCGCTGTTACCGCTGGACTCTAATGAGCGTTTCTCGCCTCGTTTCTCCCTTTCAGGCTTCATATGTAGTGGGGTTGATCGTTTTTCATTTGCTTTTTTGTCCTCCACAAAGGACTCCTTACACTCCAGCTTTCCATTTCTGTTCAAGACAGGTTTAACATCATCCAAGGAAGACTTCTTGTCTGCTATCACTGGTTTCTCATTAGCAATGACAGATTTTTTGTCCTCTGAATTGAAACTTGTACCATTACTATTAGGCTTCCAGTTGTCTTGAGTAGGCTTCTTGTCCATTATTTTGGACTTTCTGCTGTCTGAGGAGGAATCTTTGTCCTCCAGAGTGCACCAATTATCCACCAGTCCATTCACTTCCATTTTGATTGGCACAGAGGTGCTTGTGCTGGTCAAAGTTACAGCTGTCTTACTGCCATCTAGTGTCTGGGAGGCCGCGCTGCCTCTATCTTGCTCAGAATGGCGGGTCAACCAGGCTTTTTTCAGTTTATGGTAGTTGTTCTGACTGAATTGAGCTGACTGGTTGGTTACGGCTGAAGCAGGTATCTGCTCATTGGCTAGCAAACCTTGTTTGGTTGTTGTTGCAGAGCTAGAAGTCCCTGATGCCAGTCTGAAACATTCAGAAGTGCTAGTGTTGAATAGAGACTCTTTTTCTCTTTCAGAAGCATTTGTAGAACACACAGTGTGTGTAGTGAGTGTAGTGCAAGTCCCATACCTACTATTTGAGAGGAGAGAAGTATGTTTCATAGTGCTTAAAGGATGTGTAGTGTGTTGAGGCTGAATCATGTGTGTGTTAAGTCTAGATTCAGCAGTAACTAGTCCAGCTCTGTGTTTCTTCAGATGAGGGAAGTCTCTAGAAGTGCAACAAGGGGTGGGAGAGGGCTCCATTTTCGATTGAACTGCTCCACCATCTCTCCTCTTGCAGTGTTCAGCGATTAGGTCTATCCTAGAGCATGTGGCATTCATATTTATTAAGGGATGAGTCGATCTGTGACTTGGTTGAGTCATGTTAATAGGTTTGGTTGTCATGTTTATGGGTGTGTTGAGATCTCCCTTTTGGGCAGTCATGTTGATGGGGTGAACAGTATCCATAGGAGTCCACAGGACACCTCTCTTATGCTGAACACCGCCCTCATTAGAGTGTGGGTTGGACAAACTTTCCAATGGCTTTATGTGGCCACAATGCACCTGGGAAACTGAGCTGTCGGACACTGTGTAATTTATTGCTGCATGTGTGTGACCTGTTGGACGTACAATGACTGACGCAGTGGCCGACTGAGGTTTGACTACACCTCCATTTGCTGTGTGCCCACCACTTACTTTGTCACTGCCAAACATGACTCCACCCCATTGGGTATCACAGGCTTGTAATGACGTTGCTTTCTCTGGCACAGGTCTTTTTCCATCTAAGGTGACATGTTTGAGTTCAGGCAACAGGGTGGGTGGCCTCTGTTGCTTCTGACCTTTTCCAGCCAAGCTCATTGGCTGAATGGGTGTGAGAGTAGGCGGGGACAATCTGCCATTTCCCGAATCTTTAGAAACTAGAACGGTTGGTGCCGGAGGGTGGAAAATAGGGGCCCGATGGAGAAAAGGCACGTTGCGGGGACAAGAGGAGACAGAAATGAGAGAAGAGCCTGGCACCCTTCTCTCCACAGTCGCTACCTCTACTGCTTCCATGGAAGATGCTTTATGTGCAAGTTGCTCTGTGATCTTTCCCAGGAGACCTTCTTCTTTCTCGTGGTGGCGTTTAATGAGAGGCGGAGGTCTGGCTCTCATTGAGACCTGTGAGCTGGAGGAAGTTAAGACAGGGGCAACCATGTTGCTGGCACTGAGCCTCTCATAGAGTTCTTTGCTGGCTGGCACTCTGCGCTGTGGAGGTTTGTTCTCTATGCTGTTGGACAGAGATGTATAGTAGCTGCTCGGAGTGAGTGTTGGCGTGGGATGGGCCGAATGTGGCCGGGGAGGAAGAGTGTGTCTGAATGCATGCACATCTCTCTTTCTCTCCTGGTCTCTCTCTCTGTCCATCTCTCTCTCCCTCTCCTTGGAAGGAAGGGCAGGTGTGGGACTTCTAGTGTATCGCGGTTCCCTATCTGAGCCCAATTTAGCAGTGAACGGTGCCACCTCACTGCTCTCTAGAAGAATGCGCCGGTTCTCTTCTTGGTAGCGGTTGGGTCTCTCACCTGTGAGATCATAAACAACAAGTGGCTGTTTGGTTCGACTTGGAGGTGACTCAGATGCGACTGGGGAGAAAGTCTGCCCATTTTTGCCCACCACTGCACGGACACGTTCCTGTTCAGACTTGAGGTGATTCTGGATGAGTGTGCTCTCGGCGATGACTCTTCTATCCAGCTCCCTAGAAAAAAAATAACAGCAGGAATTAATGTGGAAAGGCTTCTTGCAAGGGTCAGTATGTCTGTAAGATATAATTGACAATGGACCATAGGAAATTAATTGAAAACTAATGCACACAATTAATGTACACCTCAGGTTGGTAAAGTGAATTTTAACAATTCAACAGTCAGATCTTGCTTAAGACAGTCTGAGTCACCATTTCTGGTTCATGAAGAATATGGAAAATGATATGTAAGTGCAATGCAGTCAATAAGCAGTTATAAAAAATTAATAACACCCAGCAATACCTGCCAGACCATCAGAAAGCAATGCTGTTCTGTAATTAAATGCACAACAATGATATGAAGTCAAACAAAAAGTGTGTGCAGGAGTGAGCTGGACACTTACTCTGTGGTTTTGGAGGAGGACATGCAATGTTGAGTGCTCCTAGATGCTCTCGGAGGGTCTGCACTAGAGGGTCGGATGGGGAGTGGGGGTTGCATCCCTTGACCGTCTGCATTAGTAACAGGGGTGGGTTGAGAAAGCCAAGGGCTTGGGGGGTTCTGTTACCACACAGACAAACATACAGAGTTTCAGGCAAATGTATTTATAGAACCTGTTTTGGATCGATCTAGAGAAGTCAAAAGGACTTCAAAGCTTAGGGAGATAAAATAAATAAATTGATACATAATGCGCAAGGACATAAGTCAATCCTTTCCTAGTATACAAGAGCACCCGCTTAAATTCTCAGTGTACACTCTCACACACACATTAATAAACACAATCTTGTTTATATTCATAATGCATGTAAAGATGAATAGTGGGTTACAGACAATTCAAGTATATCTGTCTGTCTGACTTTCTTTCAGTTCATCATTCTTTTCATCACTTGTGGCTTTTTCATTTTCTTGTTCTCTTATCTTCTGTCCATATCTATTTAGCCTGTCACAATGCAACAGCCTACGGCAATATATGTCCATAATATCATAACCTGCCTCTTGATGTTTTATCTGGGAATTAAAACTAAACCAGATGATATTACACAACCATCACTGACTTTTATGACATTCTGAAGAGTCAGGATAATACCCACTATGCCTATAGCGGAATTAGCAGAAAGGGGACTCTCTTCCAGCTTGCACAACTCAGGGGACATGCTCTGCTTTGTCTAGACGTCTCCCTGACAATATGAGATTTAGTTATGATCTCATAAGTACATAACAACTACACAAATATCATAATCTGTATACACAACAATACCAGGAATAACTACTACAATGCTACAAATGCAACTTGCTGCAGTGTTTACAACCCATTTTGACATATAAAAGTCTTAATTCACAATAAAGTTACTTAAAAAAAAAAAAAAAAAAATCCAATAACTGTCTATAATCCACCCATTCTCCAAACCACTTGACCTATGTGGGCTCACAGGGACTCAGGCTGATTGCAGAGAAACAGCCTAGACACCCACATTTACACTCACATCTAAAGAGAATTTATATCAGCTATCCAGCATGTCTTTGGATTGTGGGGGAAACTGGAGCACTCGGAGGAAACCCACAAGCATGCAAACTTTACACAGAAAGACCTTCTGGCTACCCATGGAGCCCCTGTGCCACCCACAGGAGTCATAGGAGCCCTAAAAACCCAGGTCCCCTCAAGCTGTTTGAGTCAGAGAAACCCTCTCAGTACCACAGCCCGACCAGGCTTAATATCATGACTGACTCTAGAATCTGGTATGTGCATGCTAGAAGTGCGTGAGGACACTTACCCTCCTCGCGTTGCTGTCAGAGATGCCAGCGCTGTCTGGGTGTGTCCATTTGGATGCTTGCAGCCCTAGTCCAGGGTAGCTATGTGCTCCATTGGGGAAAGGAGGCCACAGGAGGGGATAGAGGCCAAGAGGTGCCAGAGGAGCTGCACCAGAGGTCTGGCCCAGGAGAGACGGGTTACCTGGAAGGGCTAAAGGATGATGGGGAAGTCCTAGGGCTCCGATACGAGGATGTCCAGCCAAGAGTGAGCCAGACGGGGGCAGCGCAGGCAGAAGGGATGGAAGGAGGTGTGGGTGAGGGATAGTTGAGTGGGGTGTGGTCAGGGAGCAGAGGGGAACGGGCGAGAGATGTGCAGGATGAGGGGAGGGACTTAGTAGCTTGCTGTGAGAGGAAGTAGGGGTAAGGCTGGGTGAGCTGGAGGAGGGAGTCTTTAGGTGGTGTTTGGGGTTTGGGGGTGTATGAGGGGGCTGGATGTAGGTGGGGTGGGCCTCAAGCTCTGCCCTGACTAATGCAGGGTCTCTGTATATAGTGAAAGGCTCCTTCCTGTCAACAATGAGAGGACTTTTGGTGGACTTGTCGGGAGTAGGAGTGCGATTAGATGTACTGGGAGGAGAATGTGTTGGGGTTCTGGATCGGTTTGGGGATGGAGAAGGGGTCCGAGTCAGGACTGGAGTTGTGGAGCAGGTCACTTTCAGATTGGTTGCCATTTTGAGGCTGCTAAGAGTTCGGTCCATAGATTTAAGCAGAGGAGTGTCCTCTTTTAACAGTCCCATCTCTAGAGATGCACTCTGTCTGGAAATCTCCTGTATAGCCTGAGATTTAGATATGATCTCGGGAGAGGAGCAAGGACTAGCGTGCACACTAGGCTTGTGGGTAGCTTCCAAAGAAATGTCAGGTCCATATTCTGTGTTTACAGCTGCTGGAGAATATCTCTGTTTAGAATCTACATCCTCCTTTTTGCTGCAAGGTTTGATAGGAGAGCAAGGGGATGCACACCTTCGCTCCGCTTCTACTGTGACCGCAGTGTCATTGCTGGTGGTAATGGCCACAGAATGGGGAAATTCCGACCTCTTGACCTCTGATTGGTTAAACTCTGACTCCCTAGCCTCTGCATGGGTGAATCCTGACCCTCTGACCTCTGGATCATTTGTCGACATCTCGTGCTCACCTTCTGCTCCTTCACACTCCAGAGGTGATGCATGTAGCAGCACACATGTGGTTTCCATGGAGACCAGCTGCTCACTTTCTTGGGATGCCAGCAGCGCAGACACGGCCTCCGAGTCCTCCCGAGATGCTCCCTCAGTCCTGTCCTCCGTTTCTGTCATTACTCCATCACCTTTCTCATCTGATTTCCCACCACTAACACCAGCAGCACACTCCTGTGCCTCCGTTTTCCTGAATGTCCCATTGCAGGATGCACTAGGGAAATCAGATGGAGGAGTTTTTCCCAATTTCTGAGACTCACTCTCTCCTAATTGGCCGGGGGAAGGTTCCCCGCCTTTATGGGAGAGGTGAACCTCACAGTCCAATGGTCTCTTTGAAGTGTAATGCTGTTTCAGCTGTCTCTTTGATCCTGAATCCGATGATGAATCCTGCACTCTGCAGCTGGAATTTTCAGAATCAGTGTTCTCAGACAGGTCGGACACACTGCTCGCTTTCAACCTCTTCAACCCACATCTTGTTCTCTGCTTGTCATCTTTTTCCTCATCTTCCTTCTTCCTTTTTCTCTCACCATTGCTGTTTTTAGATTTGGGAGAATCTAGGAATTAAAAAAATATATAACAAGATCAATAATACTGATTTAGAAAAAAAATCTGAATCGAGCTAAATGTAATTTAAGGCAAATGAAGCTCTTAATATCATCATAATCACTATCCATGACTACAGCTCACCTCTTCCCACATCACTCATCTTTCCGTCCCTCATCCCTTCTTTTTCATCATCTTCCCTGCTGCAGTTCTGTGTGCGCAGCGCAGATTGCTGCTGCACAGGCCTGGAGATGCACACCTTCAGCATAGAGACAGAGTGTGTTTTTAATCTAGAAGGTGTATAAGCATTCTGTTGTCATGCATTTGGAAATGTGTTAAAGTCTCTACCTGGTCATTTGTTGTAGTGTTATTTGATATGCTTTCTGTGCCCTGGAAGACACAAATACAAACATTTACTTAGCTATCTAAATGAGGACATACCATTGTTTCATTCTGTGTTGCTGGTGAAACATTTAAAAATATAAATCAGTTATCAGAATAACAGATCAGAAATTTTATCTTAAATAAGCATAAAATCGTAAATATTTCAGTGATGCCGATTTGTATAAACAATATTTAATCAGTGGGTGCAGTGAGCTCTTTTGACGGCAGCCTCACGAGCTCAGCTTCTTGTATGTCTTCTCGTTGGAACACAGCAGGGGAGCGGCGAGTTGCGAGTTCACAATAGCAGCATGTGATGCAGTCTGTTGAAGAGGTGCTGCTCTACAGTGAGGATCATCTATATCAGGCTTGTTCAGATGGTGCAAAGTCAAAGGTTTGAAGAAGAAAGATTTGGAGGAATTGGCATTTGGTGCCACCTTATATGAGCCAACCGCCACTCACACACTTGAATGCCTTTGCCACAACTGTGGCTTTTTTCTGCACCCCCAACCCACACTTGAGAACCACTGCCCTAACCAAACACTTTTTTTTACAAAAAACACATCCCCAAATGTCCCACTGAAAAGTTGTCAAATATACCATACTTCAGGGGACAATTTTGGCCCAAAACTACTACGTAAACAAATTAACATCTTTACTCACAAGAAAAATCCTGTTGATCTTGCTGATGTGTGATTTGCGGTTTGGGTTGTCTCCAATTAGCGAGGAGTAGGAGACATCATCTAGTAACAACATCTGAACCAGCAACGGATCTACATTCACAGTCTCTCGAACCTTTTGAAGATTAAAAAAAAATAACCTTTATATAAAACTTATTTTTACATTTTGTTACTATACACAACATGATATATGTGAGTGTTTATGTACTCTCACCTGGTCAGTCATGACAGCTACGGTTCTATTGTTCTGGTCGTGATGTGTGATGACTCCAGGAAGCCACTGGGTTTTGGACTCCTGTCTGAACACTTTCACTCTCAGGCCCTTGAGAGAACAAGCACCTGTCGCACAATAGCACATACATACATATATAGTAGCAAACAACTAACATTGATTTTTACAATACATCTTACTCTATTTCTTAAATCACCATTGATATAATCAATCATGAAAACACTTGTGAAACTCTAGTTCTTGAATGAATCAAATCCTTATTTAGGACAGTTCTTTGGATGAACCATGTTTGAGCCATAAAATAATCATTCAGCATTCATATTAATGCACCAGTACTTACTACAGTAAGGTTATTAACTATATAACTTGGCAGAATAATTGGTTGTGATTATTATTAATAAAATTAATTATTTATAAAACATTGGTGACTTTTATCATATTTCTGTTGTGACTTTTTTACTATTACCATTGCTGTTAACATTATTTTCATTGCTAAAACACTGTAATGCATGACAACTTGTGACCGTTTGCAAACCTACAAAATAAATTTGAATTAGATTAGTCACTTTCAAAAATGTGATGCATATGATTTAGATTCTATATGAACATTCCACATTTACACCATGTCCTAACCAGACACAATGCACTAAGATGCTGATGATAAGGAACTTGTCTATTCATACATATTAGACACGACAAGGCTACAAGCCATAAACTACAATTAAACTTTTTTAAGATTATACAACACACATAATCAGTATCTTGTGATTATCATTGTCACTGGACACTGTTCCTTTTTCCCAGCCAGAAATTGAAACCATTTAAAAATTGAATCACCTGTAAATTGTTTTATATCCCAGTCATGGATGTTCAGGACAAAAACTCTGATTAACTTGGAAGATACCTTTTATTGCATGTTGTGGCCTCTGGAGTTGGGCTAATGAGCTTAATATCAATTGTTTATTCTGATTATTGGATTAATATTAATCAGAATAAACAATTGTTATTAAGCTCATATAATTTTTCAGTTTTTTTTTATTTTTTTATTTATTTACATATGGCTCTGCCTCATATTGTGCCGAGGAAATCATTGCAACGGCCTCACATGGTTTACACCTTTATTTGAATCCAGTCAAACATGAGTGTTAGCACTGATGAAGACACTGAATATGTAAAATCTTCTGTGTACTCAAGCAAACAGAATACACTGAGCAAAGATGTTTGAGAGTAAGGCTTCAAACAGTCAACTCTGAGTTGAACAGATTTTACTTAAACATCCTTATCATTCGCTAACTAACATAACACATATCAAGAACAAACCAAATCACAGGATCTTCACCCGGATCAACATTAGAAAGATCTTTCCACTGGAGAATTGAAAGCAGAGAGAATGTAGACATGAATACCTTGCTGAAGAATGTTCTGGAATTGGTTCTGTTTGAGCCAGGCCTGGACCTGTTCCTGCAGAGACGGATCATCTCTCACAGCCGGATTTCCATCGCCCACTTCATCCTTTAACAGCAAAACAACACAGCTTGAGACAAGTTCTGGTTTTGTTTCCTTTTTGAGGAGTGCTAAAGATTTTATCTGCTATGATCATACTGAAAGCTCCAGAAGAAAAGATGAAGGAAAGCAACAGTTGCACAGCAGACAGCTTCAGATGGGGGAGGGATGACAGAAAGAGACAGCGAGAGAGAGAGGACGCACACACACACACAGTATTACACATGGTATTACTCATCCATGCACACAATAGACACACCTCCTCACTGTACACACACACACGCACACACACACACACACACACACACACACACGCACGCACACACAGACACACAGACACACACAACTGGAAATTACGTAACGGTAGTGTAGTGTGGATATTTAAGCTGAACTCCAACTGAACTCCAAAAACCTCTGCCTGTTACACACATAAAGTGCAAAAACATAGGAAACATAGAAACAAGATATTATTTCCAAAAAACTATTACATCACACATCGCTCTCTTTCTGCCACTTGAAAACACACACACTCTCTATTCACCAGAAATTCTTCTTCTTCTCAGGATTCAGGTTTATCTCTCCCTCTCCAGTAAGTCAAACTTTTTTTGTTCATAACACTATTAATATATCAATATATTATATCAAAAAAAGAAAAAGAAAAATATTGTTACAAATTAATAAATATCAATTAATAATATAAATAACATATTATACAAAATAATTAATAATAATAATAATGAATATGATTATTATATTAATATATTATTTTAATCAATATAATTAATTAGTAATTACATTTATTACACATTAAACATTATATAATTAGTATCTATTGCATATTATCAATTTTAAAATTATTATTATAATCATAATTTTATTTTATTGTTATGTTCTATGTTATGTTCTGTTAAGTAAAACTTAATAAATTAAATAAAGCACTTTGTATTGAGCACAGTCAAAGATGAGTGGACCAGAACAGAAAGATTTTTTTTTTTGTGGTTGAAAAAGTAGTCAAATCCAGTTTCATCAGAGTTATCAGTGCTCTCTCTCTCTCTTTCTCTGTCCATCAGTCTTCATCTGGCTAGTCTAATGCCTCAGTCCAATTTCTCCTGCGTGACTCATATACAGCTGACCCTAGAGTCTGCATCATCATCTTCCCTTTCTCTCTCTCTCTCACACACACTCGCATTCTCTCACAAATGCACACACACACACACACACACACACACACTTGCATTCTCTCACACACGCAAAGACACGCACTCGCATTCTCTCACACACGCACAAACACTCGCATTCTCTCACACATGCACACACACACACACGCATTCTCTCACACACGCACACACACACACACACACACACATTCTCTCTCACACACACACACGCGAGCACACAGCGAGGCTCAGGTGCAGAGAACAGAAATCTTTCACAGCAAAACTGCAAACTGTTTAAAGTGACTTCCTACAGACAGAATCAGCCAAACTAAAGAAACAAATGATACTGATTGTACTGATGTTTATCCAGCATGACACATTCAAGAATGTGTGACAGAAACTGCTCTTGATTTTAGAGATGCACAGAAGCAGATAATATCAGGCACTACTGTATGTTTGTAGATACTCTATTTCTATGCAATGCCAAGGGTTTGTATCATGAGAATAGAGTGCAATAGAGTTAAAACACCAGAATGTCCATGAATGCTCATGAATATTCATTCTGTTGTAATTTAATTTCTTTTTAAATTACTGGCCATCATAATGGTTACTTGTCATAACATAAATGTAATTATTTGCTTCTGATATTAGCCAATTAAGCAGTATCACATGAGTAAGAGTGCTGTTGTACAGCACAGCTGATTCAGGCACATGCTCGCTCTCGCTCATATGATGCAACTTTTAATCAACAGTTCTATAAACAAGATAATATAATGGAACTGATATTTCCAAGTACAATACAGCCAGCAATTGTATCTATTTTTGATCCATCAATGAAATTCTATGTAGGGAACAAAGACAAGTAGTGATAAAAACAGTTATGCAAAATATTACAACTCTAATAAAGCTGCTCAGCCTATCAAATTTGAGTAGGTACAATTTTCTAAATTAGTGGATATCAAATTATTTTAAAATATGAGATCATTTAACATTAAAACAAAAGGTCAGAGTAAACAAATATTATTAAAATCAAGTTTTGGATTATTATCTCCATCATGTTATGACAAAAGTTTTAAGCTTAGTTTTTTAAAACTGTAAAAGTCCAATAAAATGCAAAAAAGAACTCGCATATATACAGTCAGTTATGTCTTAAGGGAATGCAAAAAGCAAAGAAAACCAGATGTGTATCAATATATTTGATCTGTGCCAAATATTCCTGCTGCCATCTGTGTCCTTTTTGTTAAAACAACCAAAGAAAAAGAGAATCGTTCACTGCTCTTGACTGAATCACTTCAGTAGGTTTAATGAGAATATATTTAATTTAAACAGTGAAGACTTTGCAATAATGTTTTATTCTATATTTGATTACTTTATTCAATTTCTGTAGCAGGCTATGAATACTACTGTTAGACTTACTTGATAAACTTAAAGCACTGTTTATTTCGTTTGTATCTTTGTTTTAATTCTATTGTATCCTATTGCTGGAAATTAGATTCTTTATTCTTATTTCATTACTGACTGTTTACTTGCTGCCAATAAATGCTTAAACTTTTCACATTAGTTAAGCTAATATCAGTTTTTGCTGTCATTTATGCTGTCAATTATATCACCAAGTATTTTGAAGTCACAACAACCATCAGAAATTAACTTTTCAATTTAGGGTCATATTTGTACCCCTTAATTTCATATTTGTAAAGTATGTATATATATACATATATATCTGTGTCTTTTATGTCAAATACTTAAATTTAAATTTACTTCAATCTGAATACTATAGACTGTTACCAATAAAAATTTTAAAAACCAACATTTTAAAAATTGCAAATGTGCAAAACAGGAGCTGAATCTGACACGGCATTTATGTTTATTTACACAGAATGTTTAATGTTGCTCAAAGGTGACACACATGTATTTATGCATCAATAGCATCATGTAAATTAAAAAACAGGAACACGACACATGGTAGCTGCAATATATTGACAAATATCATTCTTGTCGATTATTTCTTGTGATATTGTAATAATATTATTATTATTAAATTATTAATATATTATTAATGTTGATTAATAGAATACATATAAAAACATTGTTGTATTTGGGGAAATGGCATGTCATATTCTGCTACACAGACCAAAAAAGATAAGAACAGTTTATGAAATGGTTTATATTTTTTTTCACATTCGAAAATCAAGACTTCACTTGGGTAATTTTAGTAGCACGAAAAACAAAAAGGTTATTCAACTAAGCAAAGAATGCTCCCTATCACTTCATGACTTCAGTCTAGCGCAAGTTATGCAATAAAAGCAATAAAAATCACGTTATAATCACTCAAGTTGTCTGCACTGCAAAATCTCTTTCTTACATCGTATCTGCACTTTGTTGTTTATTTTGAGGGAATTCGCAAGAGTGCAGAATTTAGTCAGTGAGTGCGTGTACTGAACAAATGTAATCTAATTTAAAAGCCTCTGATTGGATATTGCATTCATATACTTAACAGAAGGTGTGTAAATTGGTTAAAATGCTCAATACTGAAAAAAAAAAGTGTAAAGAAATCTGATGCAATGTGAGCAGATCTAAATGTAAAACTGCAACCGAACCATAAAAGATTTTCGTGTGCAGGGGTATTTTTTTTTGCCACCCTTATCTTGGATCTAGGGGGCATTTTTTTTTAATGTTTGTGCCATGTGTGCCCTAAAGCCCCTGTGAATTTCAGACCCTGTTAACAACTTTACTTTTCAGCAAAAATATTGACATATCTATCATAATAACCAATAAAAATAAAAACCCATATTTTGATATAAGATTGTTGTCATCTCACCCTTAAACATTAACAACAGCGCACCACAGTATGGCAAAGAAAGCTGCTGTTGCCCAGCTGTGAAGGTGTGGTCCAAATGTGTGTGTGTTTAAAGGGTTCTAATAATATCAATGTGTGTGTGTGTGTGTGTGTGTGTGAGAGAGAGAGAGAGAGAGAGAGCGGCCATCTCTGATTACTATCTGCCCTTGCATAGCAAACATAAGGCCGTATGTGTGTAAGAGAGCAGACTGCACGAGAGAGAGAGAGAGAGAGAGAGTGAGTGTGAGTGTGTGAGTGTGTGTGTGTGTGTGTGTGTGTGTATTACTCATCCGTGCTTCAGTTCTCAGGACGAAGGGAAGACATGATTTATTCATTTACCCACAGGCAGGTTTTGATCTCTCTCTCTCTCTCTCACTCTCTCTCTCTCTCTGGCTCAGACTGTCTTTCTTGTCTCGCTCACACAAACATACACAGTCTCTCTTCTCTGTCTCTCTCTCCCCCGCTGTTTCTGTGGCTCTCTCACCTCACACTCTATTTCTCTCTTTGACAAACACACACACACACACACACACACAGAGCTCTGCTTCACTGGCCTTTGGGGTGGGGGGGGGGAGCGAATGAAGGAGGAATAAGAGAGGAGATAATAAGACGGGGGGGGGGGAGGGAGGTGTGATTGGAGAGAGCGTTATGTGGGCAGGATGAAGGGCGAATTGAGCTAACGATGATGGTAAGGTTAATTAGTGTTAATTAGCATGTTACAGCATGGCTTCCTTTGATTGGTGGGCTGGTTTTCCTGCTTTTAAAGTTCTCTAAACAATCTGAAGTATACTCACTATGTCAATCAAGACAAACACACACACATAGTCAAACTTGCTCCGAAAATAAAAGCGTCTCTGCATTTCCCTCATACATATGGAACACACACACACACAATACACAATCTCATTAACTCCCAAACATGCGCACACACAAACAAAACCTGAGCACATACACCTCAGCTGACCTAAACATGAGAAATGAGATGAAGGCACGAGTGCAGAGAAGCACAGTGACTCAAACACACTCCAGAGAACGAGTGACGCACCGAATGAACATGACGATCAGAAAATGAGATCTATTAATAATGTATTTTATTTATTCCGTTTATTCTTTGTCTAATTGAACAGCACATATGGATATTTTAACCACAGATAGTCAGTAACTGCGAAGGCTGTGTTAATGTTCATGTCTGACAATATGACAGCCACTTTCTTCAAAAGAGCTTGAAATTATCTCCATTTACGGTATTAAAATTGAACCCTGGTCTTGAATATTCCAGGTAATATTCTCACACAGTAGAGCATGCCAATGCCAATGTCAAGAGTTTTTTCCTAGGGAATGCATGAACTGATATTGAATGGGTATGAGCATCAACTGCACATGAAATGAAATGGAATGTGAAGCTCTATTAACAACATGCGTGATATTCTGTTGACTGCCAAAGGCAATTACTCCGACTCATACCTCAGTGTGTAAAAACAGCAATGTGTTGACAGTTATTAAAGTACGATATGGAAAGTACGACTTGTATATTTAACACACAAGTTGCATCTGAGGCAGTAAGTGCGTCGCATTACATTTGTCAACTTACAGGTTATCAAGTTTATTGCAGATATGGAAGCTCAGTTTTTCTGTCATTTGGCCAAAATCTCATGTTATAAAAGATGAAGTGCTACGCACAGGCTATGTAAGCCAGTACTGGCTATGATGACTCAACAGCAAGACTAAGACACTCTTGTCTGCTCCTCAAATACATAAAAGATTAGCCTTTATATAGGTCTTATTCAAACAAGTATTTCTTTTTAGAGACGTTCCAATCTGTGTGCGGCATTTCAAGATTGAATAAGCGGGTGGAGTTATGAGGTTTAGTCACAAGCTGTTTTCAGTTCTTTTCATTGGTTAAATATTTGCAAAATCCACAGACAATAAAGGGTTACAAACAGTAACAATTTATGAAAAAAAGGTCTGATAGTGATGATATTTTGCATGTTATTAATTCATAAAGTAATTGTCTTACAGAGTTTTAGCATTAGAATGAAATAATAATAATAATAATTAAAAAATATTATTTCTCCTCATTGTAATTGGATGTGTGAGGATAGACACGTGCCTAGAATGCCTATGTATAAATCCGGCCCTGATTAGAATGATTTCTGAAGGATTGGAGTAAGGCTGCTGAAAATTCAGCTTTGCCATGACAGGAATAAATTACATTTTCCAATAGATTAAAACAGATAACAGATGTTTTAATACTTACTAATTATAATTACTATTTTTTACTGTATTTCTGATCAAATGAACGTAGCCTTGGTAAGCATAAGAGATCTTTTGAAAAAAGATAAATTTGTACAAAGTGGATGGCGTGTCTCAGGCTGCACTTGACATCATGCAGCGGTGTCTGTGAGCCACAAGGTGACCTGTTCTAAAGAACAAAATGTTTCTTTATGTAATTTTAATAGCTTTCTCTACCTATGAAACATTTTTTCTTCTCTGCCAACCAAGAAAAATTCAATTAAACAATAACATTATGGCCTACTTTTCATGATCCAATCAGCAATAATATTCTGTAATGTAATGTAATGCATTACTTTCAATAAAAAGTAACTAAGTAACACAATTAGTTACTTTTTCAGGGAGTAACGCAATATAGTAATGCATTACTTTTAAGTGAAGTAACTTTCCCCAACACTGATTATGACGATTAACCCTTAAAAAGAAAGACTTAGAAAAGAAAAAGAAAAACTTAATCAAGGACTAAAAACCAAACAGCACTAAATGGATTTCATGGATGCTATGGACATAGTTCTGTTTTTAGATACTAAAATGGATGTTTGTCACCACAGTTTAGTCTTAAGGTTTAATTCCAGTTTCAATCAAAGTTCAGCTTGATCATTTTCTCCACTGTCGTTTCTATGTTCTACAGGATGTGATGTGAGACAGGACGCGCTGCTGCGCGAGAGACAGACAGGATGGGCTGATAGAGTCATGCGAAGAGTGAGATGACCTCAGTCTAGCACACAGCCAAAGCATCACCACGGCAACATGTGCAAGAGAGACATCAGGCTGATCCAACTATTGCATCAGGAAGAGAGAGATGGGGGGGGGGGTCATGGAGAGAAAGACAGAAAAACAGACATACAGACAGATTATTGAAAAGGATGAGCAAGTGTGTTTGTGTAGCATGTACAGAGAAAGATCATAACTGGAGAGCAGAAAGCAAGAAAGAGAAAAGAGAATAAACAACCTTTTGCTCATTCTTATGTCGAGAACAACCACACACACACACACACACACACACACACACACACACACACACACAGACATATCCAGAGAGAGATACAGAGGATTAGAAATAGATGATGCTGAAAAGTGCTTCACTGAATTCAAATTTGCGAGAAGAGAGGGGAAGAGAGAGGGAAATGTGCATGTTTCGAGAGAAGAGAGACAGAAAGACTTGATTGAGAGGGACAGGGAGAGAGAGAGAGAGAGAGAGAGAGAGAGGGAGAGAGAGAGAGAGAGAGAGAGAGAGAGAGGGTGATGAAGTAGATGAGATAATGACAAACAGAGGAGAGTGAGTGAGAGAGGAAGTATAGAGGCGCAGACTGACACACACAGAAAGGAGAGCTCATAAAAATCAATGCAGGAGTCTGAAGACCTGTCCTTCAGTAAGAGAAGAACTGAGAGTGCTAGATCAGACACAGACAGACAGAGAGAGAGAGGTGCCCTTTCCTCTTAAATAAGAAACCCTGAACTAGATCACTGTCAAATGAACAGAAATATCTGCAAGATTATGCTGTCTCTTGCTGTGTCGACAGCATCAATTGTGTGTGTTTGGGGCGAGATTCTCTGATAATAGCAGACAGTGGAAGCAGCCAAGAAACCTGCCTTTGAAAACAATCATATTTTTCTAATTGTTGATGATAGTGGCACAAAAAACTTTAATTGAATGAGAGGATCGTGTTGTTGTCCATATTACCAATGAAACAGATTAAATGAGCCATATTATAATGTTGGTGTGAACACTGTACAAGAATTCATAACTGATCCTATTTATTTCTTAATGTCTCAAATTATTGTGAATGATTAGTGCATGTTAAATAAATATACTACTACGACTACCCAATAACATGATAATTCTACATCCATCCCATCAAATCCCAATGAATAAAATCATTGATGCGCATATTCTGTACAGAAAGTGCTCCTTATGCCAATAACCAATAATTAGTTTTTCGTTATGGCTGATAACTGATATGATTATGATATAAATCTATATTGTTTTGCGCTTTTTCCAATGTTGACACTTCAATTTATAGTATAAAAGTTGGATAAATAGAGTTGGATAAAAGATCCGACTTTTACCTAACTCTACTGATCTATAGAGTGTAATAATAAATAGAGTAGATCGGAATAGAACAGCATTGAACAGAACACAGTAGAATAGATTGGGGTGGAATACATTAGAATAGACCAGAATAGAATTAGAGTGAAGTACAGAAAAAGATAATAGAATAGAGCAGAGTATAAAATAATAGAATAAAACATGGGAGAGTGAAGCGTACAACAGAAGAGTAGTATGATGTACAGTAGAATGGAGAATTATAGCATCAGAATGTAAAGTTTATACAGTATAAAAACCATTATGTCCACGGAGACTTTTGTACAACACCAAAACCCGACATGTGTGTGTGCGTCTAGATTGAGGGTGGCTGACTCACAGCCCAGTGTCTCTCTCACCACAGCCTCAAAAGGGAAAGTGTTCCACAGAGCCTAATGGAAACCACTCTGCCTGCTTTTCCCTTCACTAAACCTCTCCCCCTTCTCTCACTTACTTCAGTCTATCTCTGTCATACACAAGAACACACACTTACTCACGCAGGCAAACACACTGTTTGGAGCTTCCTAAAAACAGCTGCAATGTTCTCATTTCAGCTTAACAGGTCAACAGTGCTTAACCCTTCTCTCCACACACACACACACACACACACACACCCACCCCTTAACATGTACTAAGTAAAAACACAGCTTTGAGTTGTCAAGGAAACAGCAATAAATACACAGTGCTCCATCCATGCTCCATTTTCCCTGACAAATCTCTCTCACTCTTTCTCTCCACCTTTATCTCTTTCTGTGTCTGTCCTTCTCTCTCTCTTCTCTGTCTCTCTCTCAGGCTGCTCAGTAATTTTCTCACGTCTTAGAGCTCAACATTCAGAGCTGTGTGTAATAGAGCGGTGGAGAGAAACACAGTATAGTAAGTAGAGCAAAGAGTAAAGTTGAACATAAAAGGAATAGTATAGTGTAGTACAACAGAATAAAGTAGAACAGAATAGAATGAGTTCTGTAGCATCTAACACAGAACAGAAAAAGAGGAGTACAAGTGGAAAAGAACCGCTTGGAGCACAGTAGATTAGAATAGAAAAGAACATAACAGAATAGAATACAGTCAAGGGCAGTAGAATAAAATACAACAGACAGAAGAGTAGAGCAAAGTGGGGAAGAACTGAAGTAGAATTGACTGGAGTAGAATAGAACAGAGTGACAAAATAAAATAAAAATAGAGTAGAGTGGAATAGAGTAGCACTGAATAGAGTGGAGTACAGAAGAACAGAAAAGAACAGTAAAGCATATAGCATAGAATATAGTATAATAGAACAGTAAAGTATAATAAACATATAGAGGGGAGAGTGGAGCACAGTACAATAAAACAAAAGGAGATTGTAAAGTACAGTAGAATGGAGAATAGTAAAGTGTAGTGCCAAAGCATGAAATAGAATAGAATAAAAAGAATAGAGCAGAGTGGGGTACAATACAATAGATAGAGAAAAACAGAACATAATAAAAAAAAAAGAATTAATGAGTGGAATTGAGTGGAGTTCAAGTAGATACATACAACAACAAAAAAGAATAGAATAGAGTATAGATGCACGGAATTACAATGGACTTTAATAGAACAAAGTACAGTACAGTGGAATAGAGTAGAACAGAATAGAATAAAGTGGTCACAAACAGAGCAGACAGAGTAAAATATATCTGAGTACAGTGGAGTATAGTAGAACTAAATGGAACAGAGTAGAACAAAAAGAACAAAGCCGAATGGGTTATAGTAGAATTAATAGAATAGAGAAGAACAGAACAGAATACAATAGAGTAAAATAAAGAACAGAATTAATGAGCAGAGTTGAGTAGAGTTCAAGAACATCAGAAAATAGTAGAACGTAGCAGAGTAGAGTTGCACAGAATTAAAATGGACTTAAATAGAACAGAATACGAGAAAAGAATAGAGTAGAACAGAATAGTACAGCGGAGTACAGTAGAATTAAATAGAAGAGTAGAACAAAAAGAACAGAGCCGAGTGGGGTATAACAGAATTGATAAGAATAATTCAGAGTAGAAAAGAACCGAATAAATTAGCAGAGTTGAGTGGAGTTCAAATAGGTATGTGCAACAAGAATAGAATTTATTAACAGAAAAGAAAAGAACAGAACAATAGAATAAAGTGGACAAGAAAAGAATAAAACAGAATACAATGAAGTACAGTGAAGTAGAGTAGAATTAACTAGAACAGAACAGAATAGAATGTGGGATCAGAGTAGAGTAGGGTCGTGGTTTTGAGGCTGTTCCTCACAGAACTGCAGCATTCAGAACCCATCAGTGTCATGTGCGAGTGCTTTATCCAGACACTCTCTCTCTCTCTCTCTAACGCTTTCCCTCCCTCTGCTCTGTGTTTCTTTCTCACAGCCTCACAGTTCCCCCTACACACACACACACACACACACACACACACACACACACAGATGAAAGAGAGGGGGGTCTCTCTTTTATCATCCATCCACAGGCATCAGAGACTGGGAGTGATGAAATGATGCAGTGGTGTGTGTGTGTGTGTTTCTTCACATCTCACAGTGAAAGTAAACAGTTTTACGCAGAGGACTACAGTCCTGTGTGTCACTGTGTCTTCTCCTGCACTAAATTATATGATTGCTCCATGTGATTATGATAAACAAACACAGCCTGCAGGGGTATTTAAAGGAGGAGGAGCATGTGTCTACGGCTAATTACACACCCTTTACAAAAACACACACTGAATCCACCATGAGAATACTCTCTAAAACACACTCTAATATGCATTACACACTATATAATGCATTTAAACCCTTCAAATCTAACATAAAAACATGACATTCTTGATAGAAGTTTGCAAAACCCTCTTATATTGGACTGAACAAACCAAGACATTATTATTCCACATTCTAACCATTTAGGTTGCAAGAAAAATATGAAATGTTGATCCTTTGCAGTTTCCCAAACTTTGCAAAGCTGATGCAGTTTCTATATATAACTGTGTGGGAAAAATTTCTTGATCATGTTCTTGTGGTGGGTTTGTCTTTGACAGTGCCCTCTTAGATTCATTCAATATAACCAATGTAACAGTATTTTACACTTGCCATTTAGTGATATTCTTCGTTTTTTTTATATATTGAAAACTGACCAACATCTATTTAGATCTATTTGCTTCAACATAAAACTCATTTTACATGCCATGCAGTAAAATGAATTTTGACAGGCAAAAAGTTTTTCAGCATTAAATATTACTTTTCTCATTTCTCAACCACGGGCAGCTGTACATTGACAGGCCCAATATTTCTATTAAATATACTACACATAATGTACACTATCGGTCAAATAAATGCTGCTCCTTTGAACTTTCTATTCAAAGAATCCTGAAAAAACACGTATCACTGTTTCCACAAAAATATTAAGCTGCACAACCGTTTTAAACTGTGATGATGATAATAATAATAATAATAAGTAATGTTCTTTGAGCAGCAAATAAGCATATTTCTGAAGGATCATGTGACACTGAAGACAGAAGCAATGATGCTGAAAATTTAGCTTTGCCATCAAAGGAATAAATTACATTTTATTTCTGATCAAATAAATCAATCCGTTGGTGAACAGAAGTAATCAAAAATATTTAAAAATCTTCCCGAACTTTTGCAAGGTAGTGTACACTATATTCTGAACACACACTACTACACAAAAACTGCAAAACACGGACAACATTATATATAAACACTACAGAATATAGTCAGAGAACATCCTATTAGATGATAAGCCTTCTCTCTCAGTGCTCTGAGAGAGACTTATAATTTATATAGAAATATCATTATAGAAACCTACATTCCTGTGTTTACATCATAATGCCATTTTCCAACAGCTTTTCCCCTGGAAAGCTACATTAATTTGACTTTCAGCTGTTTTGTAAATATAAATCTCATTATTCAACAAGTTTTATCACATTTTTTTCATTACCATGAGATGAAATGGTAATTTGCAATTAAACAGACGGTCTGGGACATACATTCCTAAAGGCACTTTCACAAACGCTCACCGATGCTAGAAACACATAGACTAATTAAACCAGTAATGACTGGGAAATGTCATCATACATCACACTGTTATGAGGAGAATCACATCTTCAGCAAAAAATATAACATCTACAGCAAGAGACTCAGCATGCAGGTTTATTAAATATGATGGTGCTGAAATGAAATTCACTATTATTTTTTCAGAATGAACTGAAGGGAGATGAGAAAAGGCTACATGGATTCTTATTTCATGCTTTAAAATAATGCTGTACATATTATATTTTCATTCTTATTTATTATATTGCAGTGATGCTTCAGGTCCTTATAACGATATTTTATGAATGCGTTTCATTCATTCATGTCATAAAAGCCTTTATGACTAAGTCAGAAGATCAACAGCTCACATGTCCCAGAATTCCAATCACCCAAAGAGACAAAGACATGCCCTAAGAATGCTATGTTCAAGTGCATTTTAACAAAATCTTTATATGTAGTGGCCTTTAATTTAATCACACAGTGATACATTGAATCACACATACAATCATACATGCACAAATGCAACAATGAAACATTAAAAAGTTGCGCACACACCTCGAACGGCTGGAGATCCTCTTTTTCCGTGTAGAATTCCAGCTGTCTGTCAGAGATGAACTCCACCACCGACAAGCCTCCCACACATGACTGACCAATCAGAGGCCGGAATCTCTGTAAAGCAAAGCATCACAACCAATCAGTCTACTTCATCTGAAGGCAAGGTTATTGCTAACTTTTTCCAAGGCCAAAACAGTCTTGAACTCATGTGAGTGTTCATCATTTAAAACATTATTTTAACAAAAGTTTTAAAAGATGTATTTCAAGGTAAAAAGTATTCTTTAGAAATATCATAAATTATTAATTATTAAAGTTTTTTCACACCACATGACATTTCACAAACACTACGTTTACACTGTCAGTCCAAATCCGATTATTTGTGTATGCAATTGGAATCTGATCTGAATTATTGACTGTCTACATTGTGTATCGCAACCGATTTGTGTGTAACATACCGGTCTTTCATTTTCCAGAATATCTGCATTTTCCTATAACATCATCTGATGTTTACATTTTATATGGCGTGAGAAAGTCACATAAACCACGCAAAATCCAATCAGAGCGGTCAGACTGGAACAGATTTCCAGACATGCATTTGTTTTTTGGGGGTTTTTTTTTGCTGTTCACACTTGCTAAATCTGATCGGATTTCAATCTGATTTGCATGAAAATTGGATTTGGTCTGAGAAAAAAAAAAACAATTGACACAGAGTCTTGGGGGTCTGCAGGGGTCCTCCCTGTTTTCCGTTTTATCTTTTTTATCCTCGTTTATGCATGTTAATTGGACCATTGGACTTTTTTGGTTGTAACATGTGAACTTAATCAATAAGATATTTTTAATTAAGTTTTTTTATTTAAGCTTTTTCCTTCATTATGATATCAAGATAGTTTTAATCACCCTGACTCCACCACTCAAAAAAAAGAAAAAAAGAAAAGATAAAAACTTACAAAACTTAAAAAAGAGTCATGCCATTGACCTGCGTGTTAAATGTAGTGGTAAGCTGGTGAATTACACACTGTACTACAGTAAAGCATGTTGAACACTATCTACACAAAATAAATACTGTTGTTTTGAATTTTCCATTCTTGAAAGAATCTAAGAACCTAGAAAAATAATATATGTGTCCACAAAAATATTAAGAAGTTTTAATAATGATGATTATGAATAATCATAACCATTATTGATGAATCAGCAACGTTTTTCTAAATAGTAATAATAAATGTTTCTTGAGCAGCAAATCAGCATATTAGAATGATTTGTGAAGGATCATGTGACACTGAAGACTGGAATAATGATTCTGAAAATTCAGCCTTGCCATCACAGGAATAAATTACATTTTAAAATACATTAAAATAGAAAACAGTTATTTTAAACTGTAATAATAATTTTTTTACTGTATTTTTGATCAAATTACTGCAGTCTTACAGCGCATAAGAGACTTCTTATAATCTTATAAAGACATTACATTTTTTAACTCTATTTTAAAGCCATTTTTTGTGTGTGTGTGTGTGTGTGTGTGTGTGTGTGTGAGTGTGTGTGTGTGTGTGTGTGTGTGTGTGTGTGTGAGTGTGTGTGAGAGAGAGAGAGAGAGAGAGAGAGAGAGAGAGAGAGAGAGAGAGATAGCAAGTATCTTATGAGAAATCAGTTAAACTCTCATTGATCAAGTCATATTCTCTATGCATGGTATCTATTAATATAAATACTAGGCCAGCACACTCAAAGTTTCCATGTCTGGCTGCCTGGGTTGTGTGTGTGTGTGTGTGTGTGTGTGTTCAAAGTGTAAGTCAATGTGTATTAGTCAGTGTGTATTATGCAATACAACAATTTTCATCTCTCTTGAGGTATGCTGAAGTGAAATCTAATCTAAATGTGGCCACAGTATTATGGGATGTGCATATGTGTGTGTGTGTGGGTCAGGTTTTGCTTATATTGTGGGGATAAAATGTCCAGCCAGCGTGGAAAATGACTTAAACATAATAAATGTCCTAATGAAAATGCAAAATATTTGAGGGTAAGGTTTATGTCCAAAATTTAGATAATTTCATTTGTTCAGTATAAAAACAACAGAAGTCCATGGAAAGTCCCAAACATGAACGAAAAAAAAAAGTGTTTTTGCAGAAGCATTATGCACGTGATGACTTCTGAGGAACCAAACATCAGTCAACCAAAACCTCAATTCACTGTGTGCCAGTCTGAATATGTGTGTGTGTGTGACTCATAAACCATGAGCTGGAGGGTAAGGGGACAAACAGAACGTGTGTGAGCTATTTTTAGACACTCTACTGTGTGCAGTGCACTCACACACTCTGTCGCACACACCCCACACACGTTTACCGCACTGTGGTTTGAGACTGTTCTGTCAGTGAGGCATACAGAGAGAAAGGACAGTCAGGACAAATATTCTTTTGCAGAAACAGCATATCGACTTCACTAAGACAAATCTGTGAACGACAAACATTTAATGCATGCTAAACTAATACAATTCTGCTTCTAAAAATATATAAATAAATAGACTAATTTAAAATACTATACTTAACAGAATAGGTAAATTGTTGACCAGAGTGATAACTGGCCATTTTGTGACTGTCGTTGTTAGCCAGTTAGAAAATATTTTCTGTTTCCAAATTTTTTTTTATTTTTATTTTTTGGAACTACACTGACATTCAAAAGTTTGTTGACAGTAAAGACAATAACAACTGTTTTTTAACGTTGATATGACATATCTTGAGTACCAAATCAGCATATTAGAATGATTTCTGAAGGGCCATGTGACACTGAAGACTGCAGTAATGATGCCGAAAACAGGAATAAATAACATTTAAAATATACTAAACATTTCAAATTGTAATATTTCCCAAATATATTTTTAATCAAATAAATGCAGCCTTGATGAGCATTTTGAAAACATTAAAAAAAAATCTTACCAAACCCAAAACTTTTGAATGCTGGTGCATTTTAAGTAAATATTGTCAAATACATGTAAATTTTAATTTCAGCTGTACGTCTCATTTCCCATCATTCATTTAAATATTCATAATATATCAGCATATATTGTCCTTCATCCACCCTTCAGTGTTGGCTATAAAAAATCCCTATCGGTGGATCACTAATGAAAATCATTAATGTATTGTGTAAGGTGTCCATGTGAGAATAAACCAGTGTCTGGAGTGTGATAGCACAAAGGCTGTGGTTAGCCATAAAACGAAGTCTAATCTAGTCTAATCATAAACTTAAATGAGATCCACTCCACCTTCAGTCCATGCATGTCCGTTTAATAACTCACACACCATTTACTATCATGCCGGGAACTTTCCATTGACTTTCATTTTTATAGTGAGCTAGTGATATTTTCTACCCCAATCCTAAACGTACCCCCCCTCACAGAATCCCTTTCTGCAATTTTACATTTTCATTAAGACAATGTGCCTGCCCCAATACCCACACCTGCGGTCATCGAACCTGATCACTCGTCTAGTTACAAGACGTATTTCCTATTTTTGTCCTAAATGTGGATGAACACCGCAAGGGTGTAGAACTTCTGATTACCTGATGAGACACAGTTTGCAACAGTGTTGTAAAATTGCTAGTGTTTTTTTGACATTTTGAATTTTCAATACTTTAATACAAAAAAATAAACCTCTAAATGTAACGGGCAAAACAATTTAATTGTGGCGTTTCTAATTAATTAATAAAAGCAATTGCAAAAGTTTTACAAAATACTATACCATTCTCTGCACCATTATGATTTGCAACACTGTTTTAATACCAAATTATAGGTCATATCTAAATGATTTAACTTACTCTGGAAAGTTTTCCATTTTGTGAGATTGCAGTACTAAGATATAAATCCACATTGTGAGATGTTAGAGGAATAGTTCACCCAAAAAAATGAAAATGTCTTTTCTCACCCTCATGCCGTTCCAAACCTGTATGGTTTTCTTTTATGGAACATATGATACTTTGAAAAATGTAAATGATGACAGAATTTTCATTTTCGGGTGAACTAACCCTTTAAGTCTTAAAGTTGAAAGTTGCAGTTGCGAGAAATAAAGTATGTATTGTGTGAAATAAATCGACATTTTGGAATATAAATTTGTAACATTACAAAACAGAGTACAGCAATTTTAGAAAACTAGGTTACCTTATTTTTGAACTCTAAGAAACTATCATCCATAAGTGTGTTTATGAAGCCATTTTTCCCAAGAGCCGTTGGCTGGGTGATTTCAGGTTTTACTGTCCTTGTGGGGACATGTCACCATGATGTAGGCAAAACCTGAACCACAAACATCACAAACGACACGAGATCAAAATCTGGACCACAAATGCCCATGTGATCAAACTCTGGAAACCTCTTTCACCGTGATCGCGCACACACCACTACTTTCCTCTCTCCCTCTGTCCTTTCATTTCTCTCTCTCACTTGAACACAATCTAGGTCACACACCTGCTGAAGCACGGCCATACAACCTCACTCTTGGCAGAGCACACAGTGTTGCCATGGTTTTGTGTGTGTGTGTGTGTGTGTGTGTGTGTGTAACATTAAGACTTCATTAAGCCTTTAAAGCTGCTTGGGTCTATCTCTACACATGCTTTGAGAGACAGACAATTTTGCATGTGTGAGGGAATGCATGAGCGGCTATATTCGCATTCGAGACGTTTATATTTTGTGTGAAGAAGGATGTGTGTATGTAATTAGAAACGTCTGCTCAGCACAAAGCCATATTTAGGAATACTTAATAAAACAGGTCAGAGTGCACACACACACACACACACACACACACACACACACACAGGTTTGTTTTGCTATCAAAGTGAGGACATTCCATAGGCGTAATGGTTGTTATACTTTACAAACTGTACATTGTATCCCCCTACACTACCTCTACCCATCACAGAAAACATTCTGCATTTTTACATTTTTAATAAAACATTGTTTATTTTGTTTTTAAAGCTATTTGAAATATGAGGACTCATGAAATGTCCTCATATTTCATGTTTACGTTGTAATGCCTGTGTAATATCCATGCCATTATACAATGAATTTACCTCATAAATCACAAAAACGCGCACACACACACACACGTACAATCAAACACAAGCAGGAGTCACTGCTGATTGAAAAAACAGAGATAAAACAGAAACAGTTGGACGGTAAATGTCATATCAGTCCACACCCAATGCCAGAAAGACTCAAAGAGAGAGAAAGAGACGCTGGGGGAATAACAGCAGCGTTAATCACTGACCCTTGGGCTATGACATACTGACACGTGTCTCGCCACAGTAGCTGCTCTTTAACCCATGCAGGATCAATTTCAGCTTGTCTCGTCTGTAAATAACATGTGTATTTTCTGTACTGAACTCTTGTTCAACAGGAAGAAAAATCACATTAATACTCCATTTGTTTCTCTATGACAGCAATACAATTTAATGGAGAGCAATTTGTAGACTTTTGAGAAGTCTAGTCAGATTTGACTTCTGAGAAATAACCCAGGAAGCTCACGTCTCCTCGTGAGTTTCAGAAGAACAATGCTTCACACTGAGGTCACAAGCTAGACAGCTCAACTTTCAGTATTTCTCATCAAAATCTATCACGTCCACATTATCTGTGCAATTCACCTGAATTTTATAAGAGCGAGGATGAGCAATACCATTGTTCTCTGAGGTAGTACGAGTGCTCAGGAGCTCCTAAATGTTTCACAGTGAGGCAGAAAGTGTTTCTGGGTTGTCCTGCTCTGTTCTCTCTCTCTCGCTCTCTCTCTCTCTGGGTAAATGTGACCTTTCGTGTCTGTTTTTCCCCTATTGGCAGGGCTGCAGTCACAGAGCTTGTTCTGGATGAGGAACTGTCTCTGTTTTGAATTTCTGATGAAGAGATTCAGTTAATGCTTTATTTTAAGCGCTTGACTGCATCCAAACTGCTCTGATATAGTGTGGATATTCAACTCAAGCTGTCTTTCATGAGAAATACTTTATTATGGAAAGACTTGATTCATGTATTTTATATTTGTATATTTCCAAGAGTTATTTTGGTAAAGAGAAACTTGTCCCTTATATTCACATTACATCTACATACACACACACACACACACACATACACACACACACACACACACATACATATATATATATATATATTGCACTTTCATATTTCAGATGACTTTGAATATAATTTATGATTTAATTTAATTTGATTAAAAAAAATATACCAGCTGCAATCAAAGAGGAGTTTTTGTCTTGTGTTTGTGTGGTGTACTGAGTTTTTGTTAGGTTGTTGAGCTCACTACAATTATAAATTTATATTGCAATGGTATGATAAGAATGAATGTGATCTGATAGATCACAGCAATATGACCACAAACTGAGCACTAGTTGACTTGCCTTTACAGTTCAACCAGTAACGTATGACTATGTCTCTCTGATATCGCATATCTGGGAAATAATGTACTATACATGTAGGAATTAGGTTTAATGATGCTTATTGTCAGTATCATTAAAAAAACATTCCTAAAAGCAAGAAAATAAAGCCGCTAAAAATGTTCAAGTAAGCTGAAACCCTGGGAATATAGTGTGATATGAGTGCTGACTCTCACACTTTGCTTCATGACAAATGCTCACACACAGAAAAACCAACAGTGAACAAAGCTTGTAGGCCTTAGAGATATCTCAGTGCACAAAGACGGATGGTGAGGTTCTTACTCTTTTCTTTTTCCTCCTCTCACTTTCTTGCTCTGTTTATGTGTGTGTGTGCGCATGTGTGTGTGTCAGAACCCTCTTTGTATTGGCTCTCCAAGTGGCTGACACACAGCCAAAAGCAAGACAGAGCCTCAGTGTGTGTGAGAGAGAGAGCTAGACAGACACACAGGGAAAGAGAGAAAGTGTGTGTGTGTGTGTGTGTCCGTGTGTGTGGCGGGTAAATTTATGTCCAGCTGAGTGAGTAATAGTGAATGCACTTCCACAGAAATGACTCCGTCTCCTACACACACACACACACACACACACCAGACTGGCGGTAAATATGTACACATAAAAAAAACAAATCTGCCAGCCATAAATAGAAGATATAAACATACATCATAGACGACCTTTGCTCTGCTCTCCACACAAGCAAAACTAACACATACACACCAAACTTGAGGTAATGTACACACACAAAAAACAAATTTGCCAGCCACAAACAGAACGTTGTACACACACACACACACATGTGTTTATGGGGACATTCCATAGGCGTAATGGTTTTTATACTGTACAAACTGTATATTCTGTCCCCCTACACTACCCCTACCCCTAAACCTACCCATCACAGAAAATGTTCTGCTATTTTAGATTTTCAAAAAAGACAATTCTGTATGATTTATAAGCTTCCTCAGTTTCCTCAGACAGTCATCCACAACTGCAATCCTGCTCTCTCTGTCTGTGTGTGTGTGTGTGTGTGTCCTTTTAAACCCTACACTGTGAAGACCGAATGTCCCCACAAAGATAGTAATACCAGACATTTCTGTCCTTTTAGGGACATTTTTGGTCCTCATGTGGAAAACAGCTTCTAAATCATACCAAGTGATATTTTTTGAAAAATGTAAAAATGCAGCACGTTTTTGTGTAGGGTAGAGTTAGGGGACAGAATACGCAGTTTGTCCAGTGTAAAAATTAGTATGTCTGTGGAAAGTCCCCACAAAACATGGAAACCCAACATGTGTGGTGTGTGTGTGTTTTGTCCTGTCCTTGTTTACTATTTCTGTTAGTGTGATTGACAAAACAGGAAAGAGGGACAGAGAAAGAGGGACACTTTCAATTTAATGATCAATTGAGTTAGCAATTTAGAGGCATCATCTCTCTCTCTCTCTTTCTCTCTCTCTCTCTCTCTCACACACACACACACACACACACACACACACACACACACCCACATAGTAATGGAGTCACTTCCTGACTGAGTCACACAACTGATTAGTAATTTGGCAGCTAGAACAGCATGTGTATGTGCTTGTTGAATATGAATATTGTGTTACAGTAAGGGATGAAAATCATTAGGTGGTTCATTCTGCTAATGGACAGACTGATACAACTGGCTGTAACTCTAAACAGAGTGAGCAACCTGGACAGCATTTCTGGGCATCATAAGCAGATTTACATTTGAACATTCAAAGCACTTATGTTTTCCAGAACTGCTGAATCAAACACTCAATACACACTTTCAAATATACTTATATATGTAAAAAAATAATCTGTTTAATCAAAATGCTGCATCCAAACATGCATAAAACATCCAGCCTATGGATGAAACTATGATTTTCAAATAGTGGATTATTGGACTGAAGCGAGAAGATATGACCAAACATTTTTTAAAAAAACACACACACAGGACAGGACAGAACAGGACGTCTATTAAGGACAAACATGGAAACATCAGTTTTTATCCACTGGATTAACCAAATTATACCAGATTCATTCCTGGAACCAGAGTGAATTCAGTTTGATTTTTAAGGAACTTGAGATTTAATGTGTTTTCTGTGGCTTTCATGAATCTGCTGTGATTCATTCAAATGACATTTGGGAAAAATGAGCATGTGTGCGCCACTGTTTGTGTGTCTGTTTCCCCTGCGTGCGCACACACACACACACACACACACACCATAAGTTAAAGCAATCACAGAGCAAACAAACGTGTGTGTGTGTGTGTGGTCCTGTCTCTTCTTAAATGATGACATCATTGGCGCTGACTAGAGCTCATCACACACAGGCTTTATAATCTCTTAACTTCGATCTATTTGACTGCCTGCCATTACAGACAGCAGAATCATCAGACAGAGAGAGAGAGAGAGAGAGAGAGAGAGAGAGAGAGAGCGCGAGCATGTGTGAGTGAGTGTGTGTGTGTGTCTAACACACAGCAGAGCACCGACACGTATGTAAACACTGCAGCGCAGTGAATGTGTGTGCGCGAGACGGAGAATTAGTGAGTGAGAGAAGAGAGAGAGCGAGTTCGTCTGGTGGTAGATGTCGACATGTGGTTAGACCGTTACAGGCACGATGCCAAGAACAGGCGAGGGGGCGGAGGGTCTCACACACACACACATGCTAAATATAGAGTCCTGCTGAGGCTTCAATCTCACACACACGTTGTGAGACGAGTACAAACACACAGACAAACAATCATGAGATGAAACAGATAACAACATGTAGAACACTATCGGCGCGTCTGAAATCGCAAACTATCCGAGTAGGTACTACATTTGAATTTACCTCGTGAACATTAAAAAGTACATTCTATATAGTATGAATGTGTGTAGTATGAATGTAATCCGGACTACATCCGTACATGTTGTCATTATCATGTGTGTCGCTTCACCTCCATTCATAAATCCTCTCCCGTGGCCTCATGGGATAGAAAAGTGTCCATTGAATGTGCACTTCAAATCTCACCGGAAATAGTAGGTCATCCGGGGACTTTTCGCCAACTGTTTTTTGAATATATGTATTCGGACATACTAATCTGTTGGCGTACTATATTTTGCATTCTATATAGTAAGTATTTGATTTCGGATGCAGCATATGATTCGGACGAGGTGGAAATCCAAACAACAAATCCAGTAATTAAAATGGAATTTACTATATAAAGGCTTTGCAGGCAAAGGAGGTGCATTTTCCATTGTCTATAATGTAGGAATGTATGAAATACAAGTCACTTTAAAACCAAGCAGCTTTCTGTTGGTCAGCATAAATTCCAATAAACAACTTTAACATAAGTGGAATCTCCATGGGGAACATTTTCACAAAACACCCGATCGCACAGATTCCTATTGAAATGAGTGGGATTTGCCTGCTAAAACTCACAAAATATAGGTGAATGTGACATGTAATATTATGGAATTTGACAACATTTGGACAAATAAATCAAAAGTAGGAACATACAATTAAATCAACTGAGATCGCAATATCGACTAGTGTCTGTGAATATTAAACCGCAAATTTTTTTAAAAGAAATTTCAGGTCTACATGTTTGGCATTTCCTAGAGTGAATATGTTTTGTCTACTACACATACTCAAACATGCATGATGTTTTATGATATTATTATTCATTTGGTTACAACAGTTTTTGATGATAGATTTGTATCAATTGTAAAACAGAATTTATAAAAAATAAAACAGAATTTGTGAAAAAAAAACCCTCAAAACTGGTTTAATACACTGCAAAAAAATTCAATATTAAAAACAAAGATTATTGGTGTAAACCCTACACCAATGTTTTTCAGCGTAGGGCCCTATATTTGTTATAATTTTCTTAAATCATTACATTTTTAAAGTTTTAATTGATTAGATATGATTTTTTGATTATTAAAATTTAATTACAACATTAAAAACAAAGAATTTAGGAGAAAATAAAATGGAATTTGGGAAAGATTTCATAGGGCCCTAAAAATGGACGCGCATGCTTTCTCATGCAGCTGTGTTACGAGTTCCATCTATGTAAAAAAGTTGGAAACATTCATATAGCGGAAAACCAACACCGATGAGAGAGAGACCCCAAACCCCCAGAGGAAATAAATTTCCTAGGACACACAGAGCCGTGCACACAGACGTGCGGTTGACCTGTTATTCTGCGAGGTCATGGAGTAATGTAAGCTCTGCAGCTGGTACATAAATATGACTTTGAGAGCAGAGTCCAAGGTAACTCGACACAACTCTACAGCTGTGTACAAACACACACACACACACACACACACCTAACTCCCTATTTGAACTGCATTCAGAGTGATGAAGTGTAGCAAGCGACGAGTTTCTCTGTTCTGTGCTCTGCTGGTCTCTGGGAAGATAGAGAGGGAATAAAATGGGGGGGGGGGGACAATGAAAAGAACTGTCGGTCTCTCTCTCTCTCTCTCTCTCTGCTGAAATGATGGCACTGCTGTGCAACATCCCTTTGGAAATAAAGCAAAGCTGATGTCACACTCTCATGTGAAGTGTGCACACGTTCATCGCACAGGGAATCACGAATTGGCGCTGAATGTCCAGTCCGTGAAATTACAGCAACATATGCGGATGCACAGCGGATTGTATGCTCTGTGGAGAATACGGTGTCAGATATAATAATATTATAGAAAACATCTTTTATGCTTACCAAGGCTGGATTTATTTGATAAAAAATACAGTAATTAAAACAATAAAATGAGTAATCTTGTAAAATGTGTAAGAACAGTGTCATGTTCAGTGTCACGTGAGGACATAAAGAATGTCTTTACTGTCTATATTGATACATCCTCTAACAACAGTCCCTTTCAAAATAATTTGTCCATCTGATGAACGATAAAAACATTGACAGCCAATCAGAATCCACATGACTTTAAAGAGCCTGCCTTGAGCACTTAAAGTGGCAGAAGCACACGAATAATAAAAAGTACATTGTCCGTTAGTGTGGATACTAATATAGTTATCGTGATCGTTACCTTTAAAGTTGTTGTTCTTGTTGTGAACGGGCCTTAAAACTATTAATTTAATAACTAGTATTATTAATAAAAAAGCAGCCTTATGAACAAGAGCGTTAACAATGCTGCATTTATTTTGTAGAGGTTAGCCTATCTTAACAGGGGTCATTTACATATAAAAGTTTTAAAGGTCAACAGCCGTTTAACAGTAAAAGGAAAATGGCCGAATAAAACTCAATTATAACTTTCTGGCAGAAGAAATCTTGATTAACATTTTAAATGGACCTTGAGAAACAAATTGTTGATCATTTTGAATGATTTTTGGGTTCAATATCAACTTTCTTGTATTAGTCATAATCACTCATTTCCCAAAATCCCCTCACTTCCCATTCCAGTAAAACGCAGGTCTTTTTGTTTTCATAATGTCAATAAAAAAGACCGTAAAGGTCAAAACATCTCTCAGCACCTATATGTATGAATTCCCACACACACACACACACAGGCAAATACACACAACATCAAAGTACAAACACATAAGCTGTTCCCCCTCCCAACATGTTCTCACACACACACACACGCACACACACACACACACTGTGTTAATGGTCTGTCTGATAGTCATAGTCACACACACACACACACACACACACACACACACACTGACTGGCTTTAATCCCATGAGTGAGCGTCTGTCTCTTCCAGTCCCTTATAATCTCTATTTCTCTCTCTGACAAGTACACTGACATACATGTAGTGTTAATTTTCAACAAAGAAGGTTGAATAGTGATAGAGAAAAGAGGGTCAGGGTGGTTATACTAGAAAGAGAGAGATAAAGAGAGATGGTGTGTGTATGTGTGCAAATGTGGGTAGGTCACTGTGATCGAGCATGGCTGCTGACTCAGTGATATTCTACAGCAGAGAAAGTCACAAGCTGATCTGTGTGTGTGTGCGTGTGTGTGTGTGTGTGTGTGTGTGTGTGTGAGAGAGAGACAGAGTGTTGGGGGGGGAGGAAACCAGAATGTGTCTCTGGCTGTTACGACCTAAAAGGAAAATGTATTGCTCAGAGGTTCTTTCATACTGTGTGTTCTCAGTTTCAATTCATTCAATTTATTAGTATAGACTTATTTAATTAATGTACATATTAAGGCTGTTTGTTTGGTATGACTTTATATACCATCCAATGTTAAAGATGCCATAATAAATCCGTGGCACTATTTAAAGTGCCCTGTTATGCTTTTTCGAACATTACTTTTCATGGAGGGTATATTCTGTTTGTGAATGACAAAGAACAAAGGGGACGACGAATAAACTTATTGTCTCCTAAAAGAAAGAATCGATTCTGAACAGCTGAAATGAGTCGTCAGCAATTCCAATCTCACTTCCTGTTCCATACCCACACAACAATGTAACAAATTTAGGTTACACTTTATTTGGTTACACTTTATTTTAAGGTGATCATGTTACAGTGTAATTATACATTCAAGTACTGAGTAATAACAATTAACTACATGTACTTACTATATGAGTAGGATTAGGATGTGGTTTAAATTAGTTGCATATAATTAAGCACAATTTATAGTAACTACTATAGTAACTACATGTTACCTGTGTAAAAAAGGCACTGTAAAGTAATAAAGTGCTACCCAAATATGTATAATCCCAGTCTATGGTCTTGATTGGCTGCCTGCGAACATCTACTTTGACCCACCCTCAAACACTGTAGTTGTAGCTGAGGCTGGAAAAGTTTGGTTTGTGCTATTGACATGTCGAGAAGGTGATAAGTCAATGTGTTGTAAATCCACTTTGCTTCATCCACTTTGCTGCACTTCAAAAGGATTAGGACTTGTGCTGGAATTGATACAGAAAAAAACGACAGCATCATTCGTACCAATGTGTGTCAAGTGCTGAGCAAGATGTGGAGCTGAAATTCAGATGGTAATGGGCGTTTCTTTTCTGACAAGCGCTGTAAGCGGTTGATCAATCACAACAGACTGGGCCATCTGACCAATCAGAGCAGAGTAGACTTGCGGAAATTCACCTTATGATTGCGATGCACTGAAATTGGGTCAAAAATTGATCTAACTCCATTGTTTTTGGAATAATTCATATTTTTTTTGCAAAATGTGCTTAAAATAAATGTAACCAGAAGTAAAAGAGGAAGAAAAAGCCAGAGGAGTAAAAAGGAAAGCATGAAAAGGGAAAGAAAGATGTGAGTGTGCGTGTGAGTGTGTGTGGACAGATAAATGAGAGGAAAGGAATCAGTAGAAGCGGTGTAAAATTGCTCTCTCTCTCTCAGATGTTGCTGCAGAAATACCTTACCATACCGATCACACTGACACGAGAACACTCTGCCCAGCTCACACACACACACTTGGACTGTTTTATCAAACAAAGTTATAAACACACAGTGCTCTGAATGGAGGAAGGTCAAACACACTCTTGTTCGCTCTTATCTCTGCAGCACGTTGACCAAACAGAGCTCTGTTGCCACAGTTACCCACTCCATGTAACTCAAGAGTAACCCATAGTAAGACGCAGTTAGCCACGGTGACGTGCTGTCATAAATGAGGTTACATAATGCGTGATTGTAGAGCATGAGCCCGTAGTGGCACAAATGACTGCTTTAACGTCTTTGATCTGCCGTCTGGAAGAAGAGTAAAGCGTTTTTTCTTTTTTTTTATCTTTATGACACAGACGGCAGCTAATGACTCTGTCTAACAGGACTCAGTTAGGAGATATAAAACTCATCAGCCAATCAGTCTCCAGCGGTGGAAACAGTCCAGCTGTGTGACTTCATCAGCTTGATGTTCATAAACACACGTGTTGTTCTGTGTTCAGACACAGGCAGGCTCATGTAACGGACTATCAGCCTCACATTGCAGCTGAAAGCGGATGTCAGACCAACATTATAGGCTTTACCAACCACAGTTGCTTCTGAACATGACATTTGAGGGTAAGTAAATCAGTATTTCAAAGTGCTTCCCGCACCATTTTTCATGGCTTACGAAGTGACAAATAAACATGTCTTTCTATTGAGTTATCAAGAGCAAATAATGTATGGGCCAGTTGTTTTAATGATTCATTCAGAAAAGCAAAATTCACCAATCTGAATCATTCTGATGAATACTTTGCTAAATGTCTTTCGCCAGAATAGTTACTGAATCATCATCTGACTCACTCTTTCTGCATGTTATCATTACTGTATCATTTATAACTGAAATGTGTAGTTTAAAAAAACACACGTGTGTTTGTTTTTTAATAAATAAGTGAATAATTAATAATAGCAATAGTAATATATGTAATATAGTAATTTATGCTTAAATGAAAATATTAAATAGCTTTATTTATTACTGTTATTTATTTGTTATTATATATTATTGTTATTATTATTTATTTGTTTATATGTATGTACATAAAAATTATTATTAATATACAATAGTAATAATATATAATATTTCAATTAATTCATATTAATATGTTATTAATTCGACCAATTCAAATAAAAAATATTTATTAAATAGCTTCATTTATTACTCCTTTATTTGTTTGTGTGTGTACACACACACACACACACACACACACACAAGCGTTTAAAAATGTAATTATATCTATAATGTTATAAAGATTTGCATTTCAAATAAATGCTGTTCTTTTTAACTTTTCAGCAAATCAGCATTATCTAATATTACAATACTGGAGTGAATTTTGAAGGATCATGCAACACTGAAGACTGGAGTAATGATGCTGAAAATTCAGCTTTGATCACAGAAATTACATTTTAAATATATATTAAAATATAAACAAATAGTAATAATATTTCACAATATTACTGTTTTTTCCTGTATATTTTCAACACATAAATGCAGTCTTGGTGAGCATAGAAAAGTTCTGTCAATTAAATCAAGCTCTTGCAATTTTTGCATATTATATGCATCAAATGGTCCATTTATAGTGTGAGAGGCAGTATTTCCAGGATTTTTGTGGACTCACCAGGGCGGGTTGCAGTCTCTTCGTCTCCTGGACACTGCTACTGCTGTTTGTGCTGGTTCTTTTGGTGGCCCAGACGAGTTCCTGCTCCAACAAAACCACCTCACATTCCTCTCGGAGTCTCCTCCACTTCCTCTCCGCGCTCTGCTCGCCGTCCCAGTGCACACACACCTAACATATAAAGAGAGAGAGAGAGAGAAGGTTGGTAGGTTGCGAATGTATCAACAGACACACAGATGCATGTGCAGACGCATACAGAGAGCATATGTGTTCACAATTAACTTGATTGATGCAGCTAATTAATAGACCATTCAAAGGTGATAGATCTAGTATATTAGAAACAAATGTCAACACACCAACAGCACATTTAACCACAAAACTATTTGCATACAAACTTCTGCTAACAAGCTCACACACAACATGAAACGGAAACAAAAGATTACTTACACTGATGATAAAACATTCTCACACACACACAGTCCTGTTCATATCACCCCAGCTCAGAACCAAGAAGCTAATTTTCATTTCTAAGTCTGAATTCAACGACGTCACTCGTATTTGTCACCCAGAGTGTCATCACAGCAGCATCACAAGTGCTGCATCTGACTGATGACTGAGCAAGACAAAATTAAAACTCACTCACTGGCTGCAATGAGCCATCCATCTCTACTGCAGCATGACAATATGGCTCAATCTGTGGCAGATCTAAATCACAAAGTCACAGAAACTCATATTAACACAGAACTGATCTAGCCCTGGTCACAGTGATTATGAATTCATACTAACTGAGAGAACATTAGCAGGTAAGGGTAAATGAAGAAGTGGAGTCTCTCTGCTTCTCATCTGTGGTCTGTGTGGAAGGAGAATCAAGCAGGACTGGTAAAACATAGATATGGGTTGAGCCTATCGAAATAGAATTTGAGAATTGAGGATAGATTTGGATGATATATGAATGTTTGATCAAACATTTTTAGACATTATAGCTGCATTAAAGTTTGATTTAGAATTTGTTTTTTTTTATTATTTTAGAGTTCTTGGAGATTGTGAGTTAATTTTAGAAGACTAATTCGACCTTTCAAATGTTTGATCCAGTGACTGATCCAGAATGTTGGGTGTCATATGTGCATTTAGGAATTTGATTTAACTGTTCGAATGATGGATACAGAACTTTTGGATATCTTAAGGCTGTTTCATTTTAATTTCTGAATGTTTGATTCTGAATGTTTGATTTAAATGCAGTGCAAATGTTTGATCAAGCATTTTGGACATTAAAACTGCATTTAAATGATTTATTTAAACTTCTGAATGTAACTTTTGAATATTTTGAGCACTTAAGTTTAATTCAGAAGATTGATTTGACCATTCAAATATTTATCCATAATTTAAGCACTGTAAATGCATTTAAAAGTTTATATTTAAAGAGGTCCATGATTATGATTTCACTTTTTAACTTTAGTGTGTAATGTTGCTGTTTGAGTTACGACACTCAAAGTTCAATGCAAAGGGAGATGTTTTCTTTTACAGAAATCGCTTGTTAAGGACTTCAACAAACGGCTGGTAAGGAATACAATGAGCTTCTCCCCGGGTTGGTGACATCTCAAACCCCAAAATTTACATAAACCTTGCCTCGGGGAGGACGCAACAAAGGGGGCGAGGCCATGTTGGGCTGCTTTAGAGAAGAGGAAGAGTTGTTGTAGTAGAGTGTTGTTATCATGCCGTCATTTTACACCAGACTGCATCACAAACGAGGGTCAATTCAACGCTGGATTTGCACAAAAGATTAACATGACAGCACATCAACTCCATGGCAGCTACATGAATTTATCCACTAACCGTTCAAAAACATCCAGCTTCATTTTAAAAGTTGTAACTTCTTCCTGAGTCTCCCCTTCAGTGTCGGGTTTGAACAATGTAAAGCTGAACACGTTACTGACAATCGTAATTTTGGCTGCGTGAGATTCTCCAGCTTTGTTGTTGAGCAAACGAAGTGCGAGCTGTTAAAGCTCCGCCCTCTTTTGGCATTTCGCATTTAAAGGGACACAAACAAAAAGGCGTGTTTTTTGTCTCACACCCAAATAGGGGAAAATTTGACAAACTATAATAAATCATCTGTGGGGTATTTTGAGCTGAAACTTCACAGACACATTCTGGAACACCAGAGACAGAGACAAAATTACATCTTATGAAAAGGGGCATAATAAGCCCCCTTTAAGTGTTCAATTCAGATATTTTTGCACTGTATATGTATTTGAACATTGTAACTGAATGTTAAAATGTTCAACTGGATGGTGACATCACTGTTTCTTTCAGAGCTGCTGTATAGATGAATGAACTAAAGTAATAACTAATGATTTTTACAACAGAATGAATCAATACTAAATTTACTTAAGCTGCACAATGACACCATTTTCTTCTAGCGTTGCTGTGCAGCCAAAATTATTTTTCTCTCATCACTGTAAAGCTGCTTTCACACAATCTGCACTGTAAAAAGCGCTGTATAGAAATAAAGGTGACTTGAATTGAATTATGAAATTTTTGGCATAATTCATTTAATGATGTTATACCATAGGCATAATCAAAAGGTAACATTTTATTTTGATAGTCCATTTCATTCAGACATTCTACTAACTATAAGTACCTTTGCAACTACATGTCAACTACAAGTCATTAGAGAATTAGTAGCTTTATTTGAACGCTTTACCAACAGACATTCTACTGACTATAAATAACTTTGCAAGTACATCTCAACTTATTCTACAAACCCTAACCAAACAGTCTACTAAAACTCTAATGAGAGTTACTTTACATGTAGTTGCAAAATAATGAGAGTTAGTTGACATGTAGTTGCGAACTTACTTATAGTTAGTGGAATGTCTAAAGTGGACTAGCAAAGTAAAGTGTAACCAAATCAAACATTCACTACATTCTGAGTCATAATGGGATCATCTTGTGTTTTTGAATGAAGATCTGAAATGCTTTTGGTGAGACATAAGAGAGTCACAGTTCACGTTCCTGTAGTTTGATCTAGAATAGCAATCTTCACACATTATTAAGTATACCGATCAGCCTCGGCGCGTCGGTGTATGTGTATGCGCGCCAGACAGATGATTTGTCTCACAAAAAGCCCTAGAATATCATGTATTGCAAGGACACATGTTGTCATTGGTCAAGATCCTCTGAGCGTGAGAGAGAAAGAACAGAGAAGAGAGAAAAAAGGACTATTTGAGTTGCTATGCTACCAACATCACTGTTGCCGTCTCTCCATCTCCCTCAACTTCTTTTCTTTCTGCTGTCTTTCTTCCTCACCTTTCCCCTTCATCTTCTCACTGTCTCTTTCACACAAAGACACACTCAAACTCTCTCTCTCTCTCTCCCAGTGTAAGGATGCGTGTCGGACACTGAGGTGATTTACGTGCACTCTTGCCATTATCTCTGAGATGTGTGTGTGCCTGTCTGCCTGACAGAAAGTATGTGTAAAAAGGGGGAGCGTGAAAGGAAAACAGCAATTATTCATTTAGAGGAGATCATTAGTCATAGGAACCAGTCCTACTGCCTTTTGAATCCACACACACACACAAACATTTACACAGAGCTTCATCTGTCCTGAGAATGTGAAGCGAGTCTACCATCACGTTAGGTTGTCATTTTTCACAGTGCCTGTTTTTTTCTGCCGCGTGTAATTATGATGATGTATGTGTGGCGTCTTTGGCCGCGTATGCGTGGTGTCTCAGACGATATTTACATATTGTGAGTGAGCTAACAAGAGAATTTTTCTTGCTATTCTCGCTTGTTCGCTCAAGCACACCGGCTGTTCGGCCATGAAGCGTCGACAAGCTGTAACATGTCAGAGAAGTGCTTCACACATACAGTCACATGGCCGCGCACACACGTGCATAAAAACTCACAGGCGCACCTGCAAATCAACTCAAGCATTGCATACTCACACTTCTGCAGTATCTCTTATTGACAGACTGCAGGAGAGAAACATTTACACACACACACTCTCTCAGTAAACACTTCCCCGAGGCTTGTGGGAGGGAAACATTCACCGGCATCAGATTTCAGCCTGGACCACAGCCAATGCTCAGGCAGAAATGTGCTTATAGCATCAGCATTTACACACATACACACACACACACACACACAACCTGACACTGCCTTCCTGTCTGACAAACCACACACTTTTTTCTTTCCTTTTTTTACGGGTGGTTTTTGAAGAGATGTACGTGTAAATGTATTCTGCTAACCGTAATAATCTGTTCCAATCATTTCTGCAACAAGCGAAGAGTGAATGAGATGGGTCTGGTTGTGTTCCTGATGAAATCGACACCGTGTGTGTGTGTGTGTGTGTGTGTGAGAAAGGCGAGAGAGAAAGAGTCTGGGGAATAAAAGCATGCTGCCAACATAGTAGCATGAGACTATCATGTGACTTTGTGTGAGCGTGTCCGTGTCTGTTGTACATACTGTCTTTAGCGCTGAGTGCAAACACACACACACATTCACAAACTCTGATCCACGGAGGCGCCTCACTGATCAATAATTTACTGAGCGGAGAGAGAGGGAGGAAAGGTGGGCGGGTGAGAGAGAGAAAGACAGACAGAACAAGAGAGGAAAAAAGAGACAGATGAAGACAGCGAGTACATTTATAAAGTCAACGCACAGAGCTACATGAACACACAATGTGTGACAGACATTTGTTAAATTATTAAAGCAACATTCTCCTGTATGCCATTAAAATCGGATAAAAAAAATGCATGTGTGTAATTAACAAAGATTAAATTGTAAATGAAATACTGACAGATAAAAATGTATTGTTTGTAATTAAATAAAATTTTTAATTAACAGAAAAGCAATTACACAATTAATTTAATGTGTACTGTGCAACATGAACACAGTAAAGTAAAGCAAAATATTTTCGTAAGTTAACTGATCTCATAGTGTATACTGTTGCTAAATCTGAGGACGTGCTTGATATTAAACGGTGTTATTAAAAGCACATTAAGCTGCAAAAGACAGACGGCTCCCCGGGTGCGCACCGAGACGGAGCCGAAAGCAGATACGCAAAGTATACGTGGGCTTCGGATACACGACTAAATGGTGAAATAGCACAAAAAAAAGTCAAAGTGCCGTGGTAAGTTTTCTTGTAAACTTAGTCGGTTTTGTCTTTGAACAAACAAAATCTGTAACAGTGTGTAACAGTATTGCATCCGCGCATTCGGTCATAAAGTGACAGCAGCCTAATAAACCTGCTGGCAATCAAACAACAAAAAGGAAAGGCAAAGGAAAATCATTCACTAATCTTGAATAAATAAATTAAGTAGCTTTAGAATTAATCAATATTTAGGCTTAAATATAAGGCTCAATATGACGCTTAAAAATGTAAAAATAAGTAAAAATGCAGTGTTATTATTTTACATTTGATTTTACATCTTCCTGAAAAAAATTAAAACCATTTTTTTATTTTATTAAAGATTTTTTTTTTTAAATAAATAATTTTTTTTTTTTTGTAATTACTTTCTTTGTACTTATTGTATTGCTGACTGTTTGCTTGTTCTTTTTTAAGGACCTTATACTTTCAGTTAACTTAGAACAAGTTGCTGATGAAGTATCGATAGCAGTGAAATTTCACTGATAATTACTCATAGTATTGGCGACTACAAGATGCGACAAAACCAATCAATTGCCCATTGTTGCTTTCAGTACAGCTATAAAAGACACACAAAAATGATATTCAAACTCACATTAGACGATTTTAACATTAAATAAAACAAAAACAGCACCTGAGAATATCACCATACTTGGTGGTGTTGTTCCAGCCGCAACCGTTTGAATATTAGAATCATTGCTAGTTAGGACAAAAACTCTGATTAACATTGAAAAGACGTCTGGTTAGAGCAAGGTGATATAAGTGTATGTATAAGTGTATATGTGAAATAAGACTTTGATCATATCACCAATATTCGTGTAAAATAATAGTGATTTCAATATTGACCAAAATGATCATGATTTTTGCCATAATCGAGCAGAGAGTATGTTGTGGTTAGGTGTAGTATCCTACATGTGTGTGTGTGTGTGTCTTAAAGGAGTGACACACTGCTAGTGAACATAATGATTTGATGAGCTGCAGTTAGTGTGTGTGACAACAGAGGAAGACAAGAAAGGACAAAGTGTCCTTTAATATCCTCATATAATACTAGCAAAGCAACAGCAGGCATTCTTTCACAGAAGGAGTGAAGAGTTGGACACCTTGTGCGGCTGTGGGCCAGCGCTCTGGTCCCGTGACTGCGATTCTGTCATGCATAATATTCCACAGTTTAAACAAACTCTCTCTCTCTTCTGTCTGCCAAACACAAACACGCTCTCTCTCGCTCTCTCCCTCGCTTTCACACTCTCTCCTCCGCACCCATAAAGACACGCAAACATTCACACAGATACTGTGAGAGTCAAAGAGACGAGCACGACTACACAAACATCCGAAACAACTACACATTCAGACACTGAACTCCCAAGGGCCCTTAAATCAAAAGACGAAGAAGATTTCACCGATTCCGCAGGAGTAATAGGAGATTCTCTTTCACACCGACACATCAATGCAAGTAATGCATCATCAGATGGAGAAATGACAGAGTGGGAGTTAAAATGGCTTTGTATTGTCGTGTGTGTGTGTCTCAGCAAAGCTTAGATCTACAATCACACAGCCTGAGCTGGACTTCTTATGCATTTCAGGAGATAAGCTACAGCGCGCACACACACACACACACAAAATCTGTCTGCTCTGCAGAATCACACATTGCTTCCCTGGCAAAGCTTCAAACCATCTGCCAAAGGTCAAGGGTCAAATGAAAAGAAAGCTGTAAATGGAGCACAGCAACACACATTTTGCAGTCAGACAGACAGAGGGTCACATAAACATAAACAAGAATTCACAAGTTACGTCAATAAGGCATTAGAAAGAGATTGCTTAAAAATGTTTTCCTTCTCTCTGAGCTGATGAATTCAAGCCATGTCTCTGACACTGCAGAACCATATAACTGTGTCTGTGTAAGAGAGAGAGAGAGAGAGAGAGAGAGAGAGAGAGAGAGAATACGGTGCGAACACTTGCACGGACGGGGAGGGTGAGAGGAGTGCTTAAATAGAGCGCAGTACAAACACGCACAACCATGAGAGAAAGAAAAAGACAAGACAGAGATGAGGCCAAGCTGAGACATCTGGCTTTAGTTAATGCAGAGCAGAACAGAATTAGAGTACTATCAGAGCGAGTCGATAAAACACACACAGCTGAAATTAATCAATGTCTACATCAGACGCATGATATCAGAGGGTGAATATCGCTGCAACATACTTGTGCAATCCAAACAGAAACACTGTCTGCACAAATAAATCCTCCATCATAACTGTGTCTTCAGTGGGTTAGACTGCTATATAGATTCTATCTTAACTATTTTACAAGAGTACAAGCGATAGTGAATATTGTTTTGGCCAAAGCCAAGCTACGATGTGCAGCACTCCAATATACACAAGGACTGAAGGTCAGAAATCTAATTTAAAATGACTGATTGAAGCAAAGTACGTCAGGTTACACAAACACAATCCTATTGCAATTAGTAACAACTATGTTTTGGCGAATTAGTGGCTAGTTTGTATTCATTTCTACAATCACCATCGTATGATTTCGTATCTTCTTACCGTGGTGTTTAAGGGTGTTGTTTGGGGATTCAGTTTCAATATTACTTTTTTAATACAAATTTTACCATTCACATCTTTCATATAAAAATAGTTACATTTTCCAGTGAGACTGTGTTATAAAGGGTCGTTTTAAGGGTCAGATTGGTAGAAAGTGTCCCAATTTTAATTATTATTATTATTATTTTAAATATGCATCATTACAATGATACTGAAGTTTCACAAAATTTTAAGGGTTAGTTCAGTCTAAAATGAAAATTCTATCATCAAGAATTTTCCCTCATGTCATTCCAAAGACTTTTGTTCATCTTTGAGCCACAAATGAAATGAAAATTTTATTAAATCTGTAGCACATATAAAGTGATTATCTCATCAGAAGTCTTGGATTAAACCACTTGATTAATATGGAATTTGACTTTCAATGGATGGACAGAATCTCTCATGTTTCATTAAAAAAAATCCACACTTGTGTTCCAAAAACAAATGAAAGTCTTTGGAACAACATGAGGGTGAGTAAATGATGACAGAACGTTCACTTTTGGGAGAACCGGTCCTTTTAAAGTAAACTAATCAGAAGCCATTATATTATTAATATATTTAATTTTTCAACAATAAATTCATAGCTGTTAACATTTTTGTAATTGTGTACTTTAAACAGCTAGTATGCCATATTGATCCATCAGCATCCAGGACTGCAACTGTTTTACAGTATATCAGACATTCCTTTATTATCCCATTAAATTTTCCTGTAGTTTTAAAACTTCAAGTTTTAAAAGTTCGAGCAAAGCAGCACTTGTGGTAAACCCATGAGAATACAGCACAATAAAACAACAGGCTGTGAAAGAGATGAGAAGCATTAGTAGATATATCTCTCTCTCTCTGTCTGTGTGTGTGTGTGTGTCGTGCGTAACACGGCAGGAGGTTGTAACACAGGGAAAGCTGTCAGTCACACGGCTAAGCCGCTGTTGCCACGGGGACATCGTCTAGCCAATGGTGTAAAAGACATGAGTCCCCAAAGACAAATACACACTAACACACATGCAGCACTTACAATCTCATGAAACACATCAATACACCAGGAGAGGAAACCGACAGCTGTTCTGATAAACAAACCAAGCTCTCATGTATATTCCCCAGCTACAACTAAAACACCAGAGAGCTTTTTCATAGCAGAAGAAAACTGAGGACACATTCAAAATAAATAGACTTCAGTACTATATAATAAGATTACAGTTTTATCCAATATAATTGACTTCACAGAGGATGAAAAAAATATCATTCAGTGAGAAAATCCTGTTGGTGAGAGTTAACAACCACAAAGACCTTGTTAAACACACACACACAAGCAATTCCACACCTGTACTGAAAAAATGACATATGCACGCACATAAATCCAAGCCTCTGCCAATCAACCAGACTACATGTGATCTGCGCAACAAAGCCAGTTATAACCACATTTTATTCATTTAGCAGACGCTTTTGTACAAAGTGATGCACAGTTGAAAAATACCTGTTACACACCGTATTTCTTTCTCATTCACACACACACACACACACAGAGCGAACTACTGTGTGCAAACAACAGCGTGACCAAACTATCAATGCACAAACACTGATATCACAGAGAATGAATTAACACAAACCAGCTCACGATGAGCACTTAGATGACAGATCAACGTTTCTACTCAAACAACATAATTATTCTCTCTCTTTTTTTTGCACCCCAGTGGAATACATACAGTAAATTTGATTTACACTTGAAATGTCAGTGGAACAAACTGACACAACTTGTTCAATCACTCAGTACGATCCTCAGAGGGTGATCTGCTCTTTCACTGAGCACTAGTGCAGGAGGAAACTGTGCCTTTGACCCCCATAATTAGCTTCACAGTTGTAAAAATGCAAATATGTCTATACTGCAGTACAGGTGCGCGCAAACGTTCAATCCAACTGAACTGTAATAGCTTTACTGGAGTCAATATGCATTTAGCACATTTAGTAACATGCAGGATTCCCACAGCCACTTTAATAATGAATTTTCATGGCTATTCCAGTCATTTGTGTTGGCTTTATGGATTTTTAAAAACGTTTTAAAGAGTTCTCAATAAGCAATCTGTAGCCAAATATTTCAGATCTGAAAGTTTTCAGCATGTACATATATATTTATATATTTACACACACACACACACACACACACACACACATATATATATATATATATATATATATATATATATATATATAGACATATGTCCCTATATATAAAATGTAATTTAAATGTTAGTACATATATTTCAATATTACTTTTCCGTGTCTGTAAATCACCATTTCAAAATTCCTATTTAATCCTATATATGGTTACACGCCAAGATATTTAACAAATGGTAGTATTACATTATGTTGTGTACTACTAATTTTTTTATGTACAATTACACACACAAATAAGTCTACGTACTAACTACAGTTAGTCATTAGTTATTTGGCAGTACTTACATATGTATACATTAACGTTGTAACGTAAAGAAGATGCACTCACGATTCTCTCTCACGATCTGTTTTAAGTAAATATAAATATTTAGATAAAAGGAGGAACGTGTCTCTAAAATCAGGCAAGTCGTGATGAAGCTGTTTCAGTGCTGTGGTGGAGTGATGGAGTCATTAGGCGCTACAGCGGCAGTGCAGTAAACTGTCTCACAACAGCTGATTAGTGTGAGTGAAGCCCCGCTGAGCCATGACCACACACACACACACACACACACACACACACACACACACACACACACACACACAGAGAGAGAGTTGTTTTTTCTCTCTATCATAGTAACACGCCCAGCTTTCGACTCATAGTAAAAGCCGCCTGAATGTTTGTTGGCTAAACAACTCACAGAAACCGATGTACCAGCTTTCAAAACAATCCACTTTCGCCGTTATATTAGTAGATCAGTCAAACTTTTTCTGGCAAACAAGCAAAAGGCAATTTGTAGAAGTTAAATCAACTGAAAAAGGCTCAAAATGACCGAACGTTTAAAAGTTTTCCTAAATGAGAGTCGTGAGGTAAGTTTTACCGTCAGCGCAGGCGAGTCAGTGATCGCGCGGATGACTCCGGCTCTCCAGCTCCAGCGCGCGACACCCGCGAGCTCCAGCGACTCTCCGCCGCTCACGCACAGACAGCGCTTCCCCACCAGCTCCACCGCCATAGTCTCGCAAAAAGTGCGAGAAATGTCCGCGGACAACAAACAAACTTCCTCCTACTGTGTGCTACGGTGTTGACACATTATTAAATTATGATGATTAAAAGAATATTCTTGTGTGTTTGAGTACAGGGGGGTTAAATTCCCTGCGTACGTTCTCTAGCGAACGGTGATGTCTCTGTGCACCGAGAAACTGATTTACACTGGGAGTAGTAACAGTCATTATGGCTCGCTCTCTCTCTCTCGCTCGCTCGCTCACTCACTCACTCACACGTGGTATTCATCCGCCCCTGTTAAAGCACAGGACTGTCAAACCGCAGCGAGCTGACTTGTCCGTCCGCCAGACTTGAGTTCACTCCTCTTTTGGAAGCACTACCACAGACTACAAAAAAAGTAGTCCCTCATCTGCGCTTATAACCCACACTTGAACTTTTTTTGTTTTTGTTTTAAAATCACAGCTGGTTTGATTAGTTGGCTTTATCAGAAACTGCAGTTTTATCACAAAAACTACTATCTTTTTTTTTTATTAGCTCCAGTTTACCAAATTGTTTTGCACAGAGAATGCAAATATTCCCAATACAACAACACCTGCATTATTTTACATTATTTTATTTATTACCTGAATAGTTTAACGACCCTATAGATAACTGCTAAAAACGTCACACGTGATAAAAGTAGGTTATGTACTTCCGTATTCTGTAAAACAGGTTGCATCGCTTCCGGTTCAGGTCTTTTGTATGTTCCATGTTAAATAGCCTACGCTTTGCCTCACTTCCGACCGTAGCTGTATCCCTTCTAGACGCGACCCTTACAGAGCCAGCCGTTTAACTCAAGTTCAAAGGAGCTACCAAAGATGAGCATAACCGATGTTTATCGCATATGCAGATTGATATCTAAAGTTTTTAATTTTTCTTCTTCTCCCTAATATTCAAATTGAATAAAACGCCAACAACAACAAAAACTCCACATATTGCCGTCAGTTCGTGCTGCTGTTGAAACTGCCTTTGACAAGCGGATGTGTTTAAGACATGTTTTCCTATTTGTTCATGTGACGTTCGACATAAAGCTGGTAGGCCTTACTTAAATTAGGACATTTAAGTAGCTTTTATAAACGTCCCTTTAAAAAAACATTACTGGTGTACATCTTGAGACAAAACAATGGCACTGACATATTCTCTAAGACATGTCAGAGCAAGTTGCTTTCAGTTCAAACATGCGTTTTAGTCTGGGACTAATTTAAGCCTTGTCTGTGAATCCATGCATATATGTAGACTTAACTATATTTTTAGCCAGTTTACAAAAAAACATAAATAAATAATTCCTTTGGGAATGCCACATTTCCAATATTTCCCATATAAAATCTGATAAAATGCTGTCTAATCTCATTCACCTTACAGATGTGTTTCATTTCAAAGCAGTCTAATCTTTTGTCCTGTAATTTGATATGCCATCTGTTGGGTATATTCCTCTGTATAATGTTGCTGAAAGCTGGTGTTAGTGGTTAATTCTGTATCAGATGACTGTAGTGTATACTCGGACTGGTTGATGTCATTGTGCATGACTGGTGTGGTCATGTGAATGGTAAAAATAAACTGACTTACGCAAGTATGTGTGTGTTAACGAGGAAACTATTATTTTAATGTCTCGAAACATCGTAAATCGTATTCCATGTAACCTTCTAAGTTTTTGAATGTTTAAGAAATCCATTGACAGCTAGAGAGGAAATCACATTAAGAACTTATATTGTCATTTGTGCATAGAGAACACCTCATGGAATTGGAAAGTAGGCTTGTCTACAAAGAGTTTGTACCAGATAAAACACCATGTTGTGGTTATCCTGCCACCTGCTGGTTATAAGTTGCCATGATACTCATTTATTCACGTACTTCAGTGTCCACTTCACATTCTTTTTTTGGACCACTTTTAGATGTTTCAGAGAACATTCAGTTTTCATAACTTAATGGGAACGTTAGCAAAACGTTCAGAATATTTTTTTGGTTGATGGTTAGCAGGTTCATTTGAATAATTGAGAATATTAAAATGAGCACGTGGAAGGAAAAAATTGTTTGAGGATTGTTTACAAATCTCATGGCGCACGTGACAGGGGCGTTTCCTTTATGGAGCTTTTTTCGCCCCCATTCATTTCTCATTCAGTACTTCCTGTGAAAGGTAAACAAATGGCGCTCTGCACTTCAAACCGTAAAATTATTAAAAATGTAAGCCGAATACGGGTATTTAAGAGTTTAAAATGCCCGGACAGAGGAGAAAATTTAATGTTCGCTTTCCACCCGTGAGTATTTCTGTATTTCGAAGTTTCTATGCTTTGTGAAGCCATCGACTCTGCTGCTTTAGATGAGCGACTCTGAACATCTCTACTCATCCTCCTGTTGGCCAGGGACGCATCAAGAAAATAATGCAAAAGGATACAGAAGTTGGACGAATCGCTACAGCTGTACCTGTAATCATATGTATCCTTTAAACACAGAATGCTGGTGTTAAATCGTTTATAGTCAGGAGTAATTTGCCAGTTTAATCTTTTGAAGCATTTAAACAACTTTCCTCGGTTTTATTTATTTATTTTAATGAAGGAACATTAAGAAGGATTTTGTATTACAACATTATTTTCATTACATGTAAACAGGAGGAGTAAAGTCGACTCCAAAAGAGTCGATTCATCGATTCTGACTGTTCGATTCTTTTGTTCTAACGACTCATTAGTTTCTAATTATAGAACGTTGTGATGAAAGAGTGAAATCGCGTTCTAAGAACCAACCACACTGATAGTTTAATGATTCTCAACTTCTTCAATCCAAATGCCTTCTTATATCAAATATAATACATCATATCTAATTTTTTAATTAAGAGTTTTTTTTTAATGGCAGTGGCCCTAAAATAGGGTTCATTCTTTATATAAATGATTTAATCTGTTTTTATTTATTTATTTTGGGGTAAATTTGGCCACATATTGTTCATTTAAATTTTATTTTATTATTTTATTTTACATTATGACAATTCCTATTACTGTCATGTTCCATAACTGCACATGTAGCAAAAGCTTTAGAAATGTTCCTCAGATCTCTTCTCAGCATGACCTGTAAAATAACCCAATCCAGAAACAGCAGAGTGATGTCCATCAATCACATGTGAGGTTCAAAACAGGCATCATCCTGTCTTAAATAACCGTTTTTATGCATCGTCCGCTGTTGTCAATGCGAGTATGTGTCCTGTCCATCTCTTTCCGTTCTTTTATTATACTTGTATAATCTTTTTAGGAAACAGTGCATTCATTCAGAGAGGTTGTTTGACTTCCTGAAGGATTTGGCAGATCAGGCCTCCCCTGTGTCAACATCAGAGTGCAAAACTAAGGGCAAATGGCAGTCACTCGGGTACAGTATAATTTAATAAAATGTTTAGGTGCCCATGCAAATGAATAAAAGTAGATGCCATAGTCCAGGGCATCAATCCCGCAAAATAAAGTTCTTCAGGAGCACATGATAATTACAGACAGGTGTGTTGAATCAGAGTTAGATCTGAACTATGAACTATGGGCACCCTGCCATAGTCCATACAAGCAATCAATGGCTGCGTCCAAAATCACACACCCTCTTGAATAGGTACTTATTTTGAACAAGTAGTTACTTTGCGGCCGCTAAAAAGGGACAGTAGTATGAATGTAATCTGGATGTACTACATTCGCCATGCTGTCATTATCACGTGACCTACCAGCGTCAGTTACTATCATGTCTGCCATTCACAACTCCTCTCCCGTGGCCTCATGGGATAGTAAAGTGTCCATCGTATGCACACTTGCTAGAATCTTGCTGGAAGAAGTAGGTCATCAGGGTGCTTTTTGCTTTATGAGTACTGTGAATCCAGACACACTTCTTTTGTGATATTTTTTTCACCTACTATATACAATTTCAGATGTAGCCATTGTAATGAAATGATTTTCCTTTAGGAAACGGTGGAAAAGTGTTTCTATTAAAGCCAGGTCACCTGAGAGGGAGGAGCCACCTCAAAAAGCCACTAATGATCTGGTCATCAACAGTGATTCATCCAGTGTAAGTGACTGTGGTGATATTTTAATGACACAAGGTTAAGAAATTTGATGAGAGTGTTTAGTATTCTGAATCTTGACTGTCTTCATGGATTCTTCTCTTCATGTGTTTCTTTATCAGGAGTCTGAGCTGTTTATCTGCTTGGAAACTCATTCACCTTAACCGGGCTTCTGATAAGGTGAGTTTCATTGCGATAAGATCATGTATAACTAACATTTTAACTTTATCAATTCACTGTTTAATTGTTCATTTGATTCTTATTTAAGCTTCGCAAGGCGCAACAATCTCACTGAAAACTGCAGTATTATTTTTGAAGACCCAACATCTTTTTTTTGGGCGGGCAGGGGTGGTTATTCTTAGCATCTGACACAAATATTTAATTTTTAAATTGTGAAATTGCTGTTGTGGGATCATAATGACCATGAAATGAATTATATATTTTTTGGTTTTCATTTTTTTCAAGTTTTCCAGGGAGTTTTAAATTCCCAATAGGGAAGAAAATCATTTGTTTATTATAAACTAGAAAGATTGTGATAGTGAGCAGCTCCACAATTATTATTTTTTTCAGTTGGATTCATAATTAAAACTGTAGTTTGAACCGTCTGTTTATAATCTAACATGATTCTCTAAGAAGTGACTTATGTGATGTATTTACAGATAAAGGTAAATATTTATTTTCTTTTTCTATCATGTTTAAATGCAAGTCACCGGTTTTGTTAACCATTAATTATCCACAGTAGGTTGCAGGGTTCTTTAAGTAGCATATTGTATGACAAGTTCAATTGTGTTTTATAGTAAATATTCTATAAAGTATGTTTTAAGATGGCGATATTACACAATATTGTATAAATATGCATTTTCTACTCTTATCCTAACTACTGTGATAAACAACAAATGATGAGATGTAAAAGTTTAAAATAATCAAGAATCCTTAAGAATAATGCAAAATAATGGCTGAATAAAATGAGGATGACGTTTCAAAGGTACTTTTATTTTAAGTAAATGATGCTCTTTGTATCGTCACAAAGTGTGATGCAGAAAATATACAAGAAAATAAATAAAACTCAGTAGGCTATAAACCTTTTTCTGAATCATAATTTGGGGGAAAATACCAACATTTTCTTCTGTTAGTGACTTTAAATTGTGGTTTCCTATTCAAGCATTTCAAACATATCAGAAGCTAAAATCATTGAAATACAGTACTGGAAGTAATACAAAGCAAATAGAAAAACAGTGATCTCAAAATAATAAGTTGTGCATTTTACATGATTTTCTTTTTAATATAGTCTGTTTGACACGAAAGAAACCGGCTTTCCACAGCTCATTTTTTTTCCTGATTAATATAAATGGAGCAAAAATCATGTCCTTGAATAATTCCATTTCCATCAGAAAGAAACATTAAGTGGTCTGAAATATCTCTTTATTGTTCCTTATGCAAACCATCATGAAGTTCCAATTTTCATTACTCTGACAAAAGCCACCCAGTGCATAAAAGGCACCATTCAACCCTGTGACCCTTGACTGAACAGGACAGGAGTGCCATCAGAGAGTTTCCATGCTAAAACAACTATATTATATTACACACATACAGATATTTCATATGACCCAAGTCTCCCCTCTTTAGCACTCTTTTCATGTTTTTCATTATTTACTGTAAACATCAAAATCATCCAAATAAAGAAACGTGGTAATGGACCAATGTGATGCCTGCCGTTCAGTAGAGTCACATTCAGATCCTTCTCTTATTTGTAGGTGGAGCGAAATGAATAATAAAAACAATACAACAAAGGAAAGAGCCAAAAACTGTGGCCGCTACATCCTAGGCTCAGCAGAGTCGTGCGCCATAGCCAAATGTCTGTTTAATAGCGTGGCAGTAATACCTCTGCCAGCCATCTCGTGTTCGTTCCTCTTCACTCTCGGGAACTGCCCGACACTCAATCTTTAACTCCGTCTCATTACCCTTGTCTGTGAAAGTCAATGTAACCGTCGCATAGTGCTCTGAAATGAAAAGGACAGACAGCGAAGGTGAACAATGTGCAGAGACATTTCTCAAAGTCAATTGTCACACAGAAAAATGAGTGTTGGTTAATATGTTTATAATGTAGCATGCATAAAAAACAACAAGATGGAATTTCAGACTTAAACCACATTTAAACATGCTAAGAATTTCTTCTGCCTTATATAGTGAACTATACTACCTCTCAAAAGTTTAAGTTCAGTAAGATTTTAAAAGTCATCTCTTCTGCTCACCAAATCAGCATTTATATGATCAAAAATACAGTAATATTGTGAAATATTACAATTTTAATATAGCTGGCATCTATTATAATATATTTTAATATCTAATGATGCACAGCTGAATTTTCAGCATCATTTCTCCAGTCTTCAGTGTCGAGTCTAAACATTTTTTAAGGATACTTTGAAAAAAAAGTTCAAAAGAACAGCATTTATTTTAAAGATTTTATTTAACATTATAAATGTCTACTGTAACTGTACATTTAATGCATTCTTACTGACCAAGCTTTTGCAGTGTATGTGACATTCTCATAAAATTTCCAGTGTTCGGTCAATTCCTTCCACACTAATAGCTCATTTGTTGTATGGGAAAGTCTCTTCGATTGGACGCTTACATCCTTACTATAGCAACCAATGTAGATACACCGGATACTGAATACACAGTCTAAACAATTGTATCTGATTTCATAACTTGGCAGTCAATTGTCTGTGGTGTGAACAAAGCTGGTTTAACTTACCACAAGGCCATGAGTTGAACCTCCATTTCATGACTATCTTCTGCTCAGGTATCTGTTAAACCCACAGAACATGTTTTCAGAAATCAAATCATAATTCAATCATCACTGAATGTACTTTTAGCTGAGCTATTCATTTACAGTATAGCATCTCCTTTTATCATGCTTTATGTAATTGGAAGCTGAAGTCTCACCAGCTCCTGAAACTCTCCATTCACATTTCCGTCCAACAGGCGAAACTTCCCACCCTTTTCAGCCTCAACCATGGCGCCACTGCGTGTGAAAGCCTGAACCAACTGTAACACACAATTTGACATTCCTAATGAGTAAAGATCTGCGCATTCAATTATAGCCCAGAGAGTCTCACTATAGGTGAGATGTTGTAGGAACTAATGGCCTGTCAGCTGTGGTGGTGGCAGAAGACTCACCTCCTGATTGAGAAACACCCTGTAAAGCTCTTCTGGTGAGGTGAGGAAAGTGTCCTTTAACGAAAACTTGCAGGTGGGGATTTTTACCCCCGTGTTGGAAGGAGGAGGAGCAGCGCTACATGAGCCAATCTAAAAACAAACAAATAAAACAAAGCATATGTTAAGGCGAGTAGATTTCTGAAATGGAAACCAGGGGCATTTACTAGTTCAGTGGTCAATTTTATTGAAATATCACTTTATCTATAATTTAAAAACAGGGACAAAATATTTTTGTATGTTTGCTTTTGTTTTGTTTTTTATTCTTGTGAGTTCCATATATTATTATTATCATTAATAGAGATTTATCAGCCAACAATCGGTATCGGATGATAAAAGCTATTATTACTTCTATCGGCCGATTGTTTAAAAGCAGCCGATGATCGGGGCCGATTATATCCAGTCAATCAAAAGGGTGTGGGAAAATTCTCGTGTTGAATTCAGTTAACGTGACAGTAATGCATTAGCAGTTAAAAAATAGCAATGTTAATTTTGACCCTATGATTCACCCGTAGATAAAGTCAGAGTTATTTTTTTTTGCTACATCAAACATTATTTGTACCACCTCCCATCCAATAATCCCTGAGCTTTGTTACTTCTGATGAGAAACAAAGTCTCTATAATTCTGTCCATTTTATCACAGCATTCAAATAATAAATGGTGGTTTAACGGTCTTAAATGTGAGGCGGGATCACTGTAGTGTCTCAGTTCAAGCGGCAACGCAGAGCATGAGTCTTTTCTTCCACATTAATACAAGTTTTGTCGCGAAACACATGTATGAATATCAAATGGTATGTTGAAAGATACACAGTACAACTTACCGGAATGTAACATGTCTAATATAATCACTTTATCTGTGGTAAAACCATGGAAAGATGTCAATACAACAGCTCGTAAACAATGTCACATAATGTTTTCCAGCTCCTTAGTTAGCAATAAAAAATACTAGAGAGAAGCTTATTTACTGTTAATTATACGTTTTAATAAATGAAAGCAAGTGCTTATGAAAACTACCTTATGCGCAACTGAGTTGTATACAAACATTTCTGTGTAATTATTATATTTTAAAATAAATAGCAGCTGGATATAATAACTCTGATGTTAATTGTTTCACTAACTGTATATAACTTTTATATATATTTTCCAATTACATTTAAAGCTGTTAATATACAATATACAGATGATGTGTGTACTTCATCCACCACTGCTTCATAGTGGTGTTCAAATCCTTTTTGGGACCACTGTATAACGCACACACATCGATTTTTGAAGAAAAGACACTTCAAGGCTCACCTGAGTTTTGCTTGTCTTAGTTGTTGCCTGGGCTGTTTGCTGTTTTGTCACACCATTGGCTGTAGGTAGGATCATGCCCTGTGTGAACTCTACAACAGATAATAACAGATTATAGCAATCCACATCTGACAGCAACAGGAATGCTTCTAAAACTCTCATTGGTGCCATCAGTTTTGACATCTAAGTGAGACGTACCTGTTTTGAGGAATCCCACATAGCTGGCCAGCGCCACACGAATTTTATCAGCTCCCTCCTTCCTCATCAGAGAAAGCAGCGCCGTCTCAGGTTCGTCTTTACAAAGACTCACACTGATCTGTGTGACCCCGAAAAAAAGATACTTAATATCATCTCTTACATAATCTATATACTCAGCATGGCTATTTAATTAATCACATCCAACAACAAAAAATGTTATACTTTTGTTTCAGATACTTTAGATCAGTGCGTCTTAACCTTTTTGACTCCAAGGCCCCGCACTGTCCACAAGAATTTTCGAAGGCCTCATGATTTTCCAGTTGTTTGTGATTTACTAAGGATTAAGGATAAGGATTTTTAAAAATATATTTTAACTCACAATTTCTAAAACTTTGGAGCTTGGCTTACCTAGAAAAATGTTCAGTCATTATAAAAATGCTCAAGGACTTATAAGATTTTATTTACATGACATTTCCAGGTCTAGACTTTTAAAATGAGGCTTCCTCATTTATCCAGTTTATCCAAGGGAATGGGAACACTGGTTCTTTAAAAACAACAAATGAAATAAAATAAGAAATATCTTGATTTAAAATGATTTTAAGTCATCTCTGGAAGTTAGCTTAAGCCCCCAAGTGGGATCCATCCCCCTAATGGAGAACCACTGCTTTAGATTCTCTAATACTAATGTTTAAAGAGGCTATATGTAGAATTCTGAAACCCTCGTGATTAGCGACACAGGTGGCCGTTAAGTGAACTGCAGCCAGCAACTTATTGCTTGAGCTCGAATGCATGCAGACATAACGTACAAGAGACTGAACATGATTCAGTGCCACGGCTAAGTTCTTTTTCGTTCTTCGATTAATGTGAAAATAAGTGGGAAATACCTCTGAAGCAATATACAGTTAACAAACTATAACACACAGCTAAGAGCGACATTTAAATGAATATTTAAATACGTGCTGCGCGTTCCTCTCAAAAACACACAACAAAAATGACTGTGGTGAGAAGCATCTGATCATAGCAATGTGGATATGTTCGCACCAGCTCTGCAATTCACCAGCATCATGTTGACAAATGAGGTAATTAAGATAACACTTATGATAGTTTGATATACAAAGTATATTTGACAATATATTTATATACATGTATAGACTATATCGATCTACCTATGTGAAAGTATAGCTTGAATTAATACCTTTTTTCTTTGCATGACACATTGACATTATCCTGAACATTGTGTGTCAGAACGAAAGAGAGGCTCAGGGGTGCGCGTAAATGTCAAATTCTTTTGATTTTCCCAGCAAAAACAGCCGAGCCCTTCACATAAAAATCAGTCTACAGGCTTTCAAAGACAACCTAGGAAGTCAGGGAAGGTCTTGTATTTTCGGTTTCATTACAAGCCGTTCACACATTGGCAATAAAAAAGCCATTGATATATAAGTTCTTACACATAGCCCCTTTAAATAAATTGACAATGTTAACAATACACACTGCTGTAGTAGTCTTCTGTAAAATCTTCAGCCTGGTGATGCTACAGTATATATAAAATGCTATGTGAATGAGTTAACTTACATCAAGGTCGTCCATGTCATTTTCATCTGAAAGGTTTGGAACTTCAATATTCCCCTTGTATTTGATGCCCGATTTTGATGTCCCTGTACAGACAGACAGCCCAAATCATGTACATGAATATTAAAATCAAGTCCCAAGAAAACTAAATAACTGGTTCAATTAAACATTTACTTAGATTTTCTCTAGGTCATATTCAAGGCCTATTCACACCAAGAGCAAATAACTGATGAAAACAAGGATTTAAATTAAAATGCGTTAAGGATTTACACCAGGGATGAACATCATTACAAAAACAGAAGGACGACAGATAGATAGAACTGTACAAAACTCTTAGGCCACCACTCTTAGGTTTTAGCAGTGTTTTAATCCATACTTATTTTTTATTCTCTTTATTATGATACAATCAGGAAATATGTACACAAAATGTTAAAAAAAATTCAGAACAAAATGGCTTCTTTAAGCAAAAATCAGTATGTACTGTAACTTCCTGGACTACTTCCAGGGAGAATCTTCTCATCAGATTTTGAAAGTTTTCTTGGCCGCCCAGACCAGGTTTAAGAGAGCCAGGTTCCTGCTATTACTTAAGTGTAAGGGGCGGTCACTAAATACTTGCCACTTTAGCCTATAAAGCTGAATTTTTTCTGTTTTTTAATACTGCATTCAAATGTACTGTATGTACTGTATTTTCTGGTTATATTCTAATAAAGAAATTGAGAATCAAAGAGATCAAAATTAGAGAATTGAGATCAAAATTAATTTAATACAGGCATTACATCATTGCTAAAACAGCATCTAACGGTGGCCTAAGACATTTGCACAGTACTGTACATATACATATATGTATGTGTGTGTGTGTATAATATATATATATATATATAAATAATTATTGACCTTGTATTTAGCATTAAATTGTTTTCATGGTGGGAACAGACTTAAGTTAACTATAACTGATCCACAGTTAATTCATATTTCCTCACCTGTCCAGGCAGCCTTCAGGTTCCACTCATAAAAGAATATAAGCTTCCCTTTGCGATTATTGATGGATGCTTCTCCCTCCACCTTGCTGACCTCTGTGATCTCACACTTGCCCTCTTCACTCTCCACACCCAATCCCATGAGCAGCTCCTTCAGCTTCTCCGATGACCAGTTTGTGGCGTCCCTCTCCGTCCTAGTAATACAAAGCACATCCACTGATATATGACACATAAGAGAGTAATATCAGTCATTAGAATTAATACATTAAAGTTGTGCGTGTACAAAAATCTCCAAGAAGACAAATGTCCTGAGATTTGAATCCATTCAATGTGGAAACTGTTCAACACCTTGCCAATGAAATTTAGTAATAAAAAGTGACATTTCCAGACCTTAAAAAAAAAAAAATCTAAATTGTAATAGCGTAGTTATTACTGATATTTCCAGAATTAAATGAGAATTGTTCTCGACAAAACCTTAACTGTTATGATGTTTCCTGATGAGACCGTGACTGAAACTAGAATCTCTGTAGACATTTAAACGTATGGATGGAGATGCAAGAAATGGTTTAAAATCCTTCAGCATCCCCAATGTATTTCTGTTCCGTCAGATTCATCCAAACAGCTTCATAAGCAATTAACCTAATTAACCACCCACTTCAACATTTCACTTGCTCTAACAAAACTGAGACTCTTCCTCAGTAATACTCAATGTCCATGCCGTCTTCCTTCCGCTCGTGAAGCCGAGACACTACAAGAGCAGAACCGAAGCGACAGCAACGGCTGACAACCCCGATAATAGAAGAGTAAAAACAAGATTTTCGTTAAAATTACAAAATATATCGACCCGGAAAAGGCGTCGCGTGAAAGCATGGCATGAATAAACTTGACACGATGCTAATGGTTCACTAGCCAGACATCAGAATAAACACTAAAACAACAACCAGAACTTCGTTCCATTGCCACAACTATATTTTCTTCGGTTGAGGCTCTTTCTGAGGCAGTTGATTGAAAGGGGACAGCTCGGGTCAGCGGCGAGTGTTCTTTAGCATGTTAGCATCAAGACGGCTTGAGTAAGTGAGCAAATGTGCCGGTTGACTCTCACCAGTGCCAGTTGTTGACGTTTGTAGCATCCGCTCTCTCCTCAACGATCCAGCGAGGGTCTCCTTCTCCCCACTTCGCCATACTGATTTAATACAGATAGTCTTAATCTTGAATGAATTAGCAATGTAGAGTCTAGTGGAATGTGTCTGACACGAGCGAGCTCTCGCTTCTGGAATCCTCTCGACTGTTGCCTCTGGTTTTGTTGCTCGTAGAAATTACTGGAAACGGAAGTCGCGCGCTAAGCACTCCGTGCTGAACACAAGGCTGCGCGGAGAAGATTCCGCGTGAACCTGTTACACGTGAGCTAGGAGAAATGCGTCGTAGATGTTGTTCTGTTTGTTGGTATTATACGAACAGTGTTTTTTTTTACATAAACGTCGGCAGTAGCATTGATTTAGCCTATTTAAAAGACCTTGTAGTACCTTATTGTTTTACTTGGAGTGGACGTGAATTGGGCACAAATAGATTGATTTTTGACCCTTAGGCCAAATGTATCACACACATTTTAAAGTAGAAGTCATGTAAAAAGTTAGTTGATCAATTAAAATAAGACATAAAAATGTAATTAACCTATTTTCTCTACTGTAGTAACCAGTTCTGATAGTAACCCACTATTGGCAGCACAGATTTATAGATTACAGTTCAGTCATAAAGTTTGCATACTACCAGAAAAGCCAAGGACAAGAAAGACTAATATTGCGACACAAAAATAAACAAAAGCAGATATTGGAAAGCGCTGTTTACTTGTAATGATGTTTAAAATAGAAGATAGTCTTTAGCAATTTCACCCTATTTTTGCAGCTGGTAAGTTTCAAAGAAAACTCTTTATCAGGTCAAGTCACCTTTACTTATATAGCGCTTTTTACAATGCAAATTGTGGCAAAGCAGCTTTACATTAATAATTGGTAAATCATTTTTGGCTGCACAGCAGCTCTTAAAGAAAATGGTGTCATTGTCCAGCTTATTCTATATATTATTGATTCATTCCATTGCAAAGATCAATAGTTATTAGTCTAGTTAATTTATGTATATCAGCACTGGAGAAAACAGTGATGTAATCGTCCGGCTCAGCTCAGTATGCATACAACGTTGTCCCCAACTGTCCCCAGCAAGCCAAAGGCAACAGCGGCAAGGAACCAGAAGTCCATTTGATATATATATATATATATATATATATATATATATATATATACACACATTTGTCTTTTCTGTTTACAAAATTATTACCAATGGATTACAATTGAAAGTTTTCTTGTACACTAGTGCACTTTACATGTTTAGTAGTCTGTTGAACAGTGGATGTGTCAGTATATGGACTCATTCACTTGATGTTTATGACACTGAGGTTACTCACCCTCAGCTGTTTTCTTCTGCGCAAAGTCACAATGAAGCTCCTGATTTTGGCTGTATTTGTTAGACTGTGTCTTTCCCAGCACAACCTAAACACTAAACATAATAGGACCTCCATTGTTCATCTGTTTGAGTGGCGGTGGGCAGATATCGCTGAAGAATGTGAGAGATACCTGGCACCAAATGGCTACGGAGGAGTTCAGGTATGGTTGCAATTCTTACTGAGTAGCACATATTTCATTGTTTTTAAGGCACAGTATGATAAATGTGATGTTTTGACCCTTTAGGAGTTGTATAAAGTAAGTATTTAATTATGAAAGGTTATTCATATGTCTTTGATTTTTACAGATCTCTCCCCCCAGTGAGAGCATTGTGGTGACCAATCCTTGGAACCCTTGGTGGCAGAGGTATCAACCAATCGGCTACAACTTGTGCTCCAGATCAGGAACTGAGAAAGAGCTGAGGGACATGGTCACACGCTGTAACAATGTTGGGGTAATGCAAAACTACTGTAAAAAATATTGTAATTTTCACACATACACACAAAAATCCTGTAAGCTGTTGTTGCCAGAATAATTCTGTAAAAATAAAGTAAAAAATTTGAGAAAGCAACTTGTACATTTTAGTTTAAAACAGTAATTTACAAAAATTTCAATCTGTTAAATCGGTAACGCTTTACAATACGATTCATTAGTTAAACATCAGTTAATTTATTAACTAACATGAACTTACCATGAGCAATACATGTGTTACTGTATTTACTAATCTTCATTAATATTAATGAAAATACAGTTGTTCACTGTTTGTTCATGTTAGTGCATTAATTAATGTTAACAATAACATTTTAATAATGTATTAGTAAATGTTGAAATGAACATTTAACAAAGATTAATAAATGCTGTAGAAGTGCAGTTCATAATTATTTCATGTTAAATAATGAACCTTATTGTAAAGTGTTACCGTTAAATCCAAAGGCCACACTGTAAAAAAAAAAGTATGTGAACTTGTTTCTTAAATTTCTGCAAACAAATAGGGTATTTTATGTTTTAGTAGAGGCAAACTAATTACATGCAGCACCTTTGCAGTTAAACTAAGGTTAAGTTAAACTACAGTCAGCAAAATAACCTATAATCATCATTTATTAATGCTTCAATGCATGCTGGGAACTCACAAACCCTTAAGTTTGTTCAGACAACTGATTGACTAGTTGGGACAACATTTGGGGGATTTCTCTTGGTCTAACATGGATTCTTATGTAGTTTAAAAAAATTCACATAGTATTTGTGACTCAAAGGTCTTACAACCTGGAAAGTTAACTGTGCTACTTTGTCACAGGTGAACATATATGTGGATGCAGTCATAAATCACATGTGTGGAGCTACTGGTGGAGAGGGCACTCACTCCAGCTGTGGATCATTCTTCAACGCCAACAAGGAGGAATTCCCTTCTGTCCCATACTCCTCATGGGACTTCAATGATGACAAGTGTAAAACTGCCAATGAAGAGATTGAAAACTACAACGACATTTACCAGGTTCTTAAAAAAACAAAGCTACTTCATAGTGATTCAATTTAAGCAGAAGGCAACATTAAGTCAACAAGAAATTAAAATTCCCCTTATTTATTGTATAAGGGCATGTTATTAATCTTGATGTGAACAAATAATTAGTGCCCGTTTCATCTTTTTATTATTTTTTTTGACATCTTTTAACTTAAGATTTCTCTCTGGTGACTTATGCTGGACTTCTCCAGTAATTTTGTCAGCGTAAACCCTGCCATTTACTTACAATTGACTGCAAGCTTACATTGAGGGGGGTATTCCAGAAAGGAGGTTATATGACGTACTCAGGTATGTTTAAGAGTAGGTAAGCTGATAACCTCAACTTTCAGTTCCAAAAATGGAGGCAACTTTCAGGGTATGTAAGTAGCCATAGAAACTGCTCTGGAGTTTGCTTAAGAGGTATTCAGATGCGTGTTATTTAATTAATATAGTTATATCAGTGTAACCAAGTTTTTTATATAGTTACAGTTATATATACAATATATACAATACTTTATTTTATATATATATATATATATATATATTAGTTGTAATCTCGCACACGGATCAGCTTTTTTCCTTTTTATAACAGGACGTTTTCTATACTATAACTTCTATAATAAAATACATATGTGATATCTTAAATATTGAGCATCAAACAAACAATATAATTCTTATTCTCAGAGTATCAAGATTACTTATTCAATAAAAAGATTGAAAAAATGATTACACAACCACCAAATAGGTGGCGTTGTGCACTAACCAGGTCAGGTAAAACACCATTAAACAAAAGAAGGAAGTAGAACAGCACGTTTTTTCTTAGCATCTGTTTCCATGGCAAATCATCAACTTTTCACTCGGTTGAGAGTGTCTTGTGTTAACTGAGAACATACTCTGGGTTGGCTGAACTTACTCCCTGATGCGTTTTTGGAACCAGCATACCTCGAGTATGCAAGGTTTGGGTTAATCAACTGAGAGTTCAGGGTATATGTGACTGTAAGTTAACCTTGCTTTCTGGAATACCCCCCAGATCTGCCTGCAATCCAATCAACAACCGATGGATAGGACCAAGCCCCTGCCCTACATTGTTTTCTTATTCATTAATTTGTTTCACTCTGATGTATGTCACAATATAAAAAAACATCTGTTGTTCCTAATTTATTGGAAATTTTGCAAAAAATTATAAAATAAAAACATAATATAATAAATAATATAATAAAAATAATAAAAATATTTTGTCTAAATATAAATATATTTACCTTTGAATTGCAGTCAGTGAAGTGAAAGCAGCTTCACAGTAACAAACAGGAAATAAAGTGTTAGTTGCAAAATTGATCAATTATGAAACTACTTCAATTCCAGCTGTAAAGCAGCTCAACAGATGATAATGTTAGTTTAATGTTAATTTAATTCAGTTAATTAATTCAATGTTGCCAAGTTCTTTAAATCAAATTTAAAGGCGCAGTAAGTAATTCCCGAGAAACGGTTGATATTTGAAATCTATCCAAACAAATACAGCCCTCCCTTCATTGCTACGCCCCAAAATGCACAAACACGCACGCAATGCAAGAACGACAAGGAAGAACAAACGGTGAACAAACACAAGAGTATATCCAAGCAAGAGTTGGTTGTTCATGAGCACATCAGCTCCAGACAAACAATAGGGGCTTTTGCACCAGAGGAACCTTTACATAGTTCCTAGAACTATGGGCTGAAGTACCCAGAATTTAAGTTCACACCGCAGGAACTAGGAACGATTCTACCAGCAGAGGGCACACTGCTCAAGCTAATGTTAGGTGCCCAGCACTATCGGAAGTTTATCACCCTCCATATATTTAAAGACTCATAGTTTCTTGTTCTCTGTTGTGTTGGTACATGATTTTCATTAAAAGTTTCATTATCATCCCTGACTTTAATTACAATCCACAACTTCAATCCAAGTAGTAACACTGTGCTTCATTGTTGTGTACCATAGAACCCTGATTTCAGTTCCACCACGAGCAGTTCAACAGGCTGTTTTCTGCTGCAGTGATTTTTAAGAATTGTTGATTTTGTTTTGACAGGTTAAAGATTGTCGCTTGGTGAGTCTCCTGGATTTGGCCCTGGAGAAGGACTATGTTAGAGGAAAAGTGGCTGAATACATGAACAAACTGATCGATATAGGTGTGGCTGGATTCAGAGTAGATGCTTGTAAGCACATGTGGCCTGGTGACCTCAGTAACATCTACGGCAGACTCAAGAGCTTGAATACCACTTGGTTTTTACCTGACAGCAAGCCCTTTATTTATCAAGAGGTATCACCATCTCATTAAGACCAAAGTTACTTAAAATGTTTGTTAAAAGCATTAACACATTTCTTTTTTTTAAAGGTTATCGACTTGGGTGGGGAGCCTATTAAAGCCAGTGAATATTTTCAACTTGGAAGAGTTACCGAGTTCAAGTACAGTGCAAAACTGGGCACAGTCATTCGTAAATGGGACAATGAAAAGCTAAGCTATCTCAAGTATGCAACAGTAACTTCTATTATTACGATGCTGTCTGGAAAATTTGATTCTTATTGGTCAATCATAACATTGAACGCTCATATTTGTATTTGTATATTTCACTTTTGTCTATGGCAACATACCAGTGCTATTTTAATGTCATTCATTTAATTTTATGTCTCTTTTCATACCAGTGCAAGTGAGAATAGTTATTTTTTGCCACTTAACACCTGTTGCGATGTCAACTGCTAAAAGAAACTACATAGTTCATTCATAGGGAAACTAATTTGGATTTCAGATTAGTACTAATATATCTTAATACTATTAAAGTGTTTGTCTTGTTGCTAGGCTGACAGTTTAAGGTTTTTTTTTTAATGAAACATTAAGCAAATCTACAATTCTTTACAGGGTCCTGATTACCATGTATGGGTTTATTTCGCAATATTTAACAGCTTACTATAGACCATATGTATATGTGATATCTTCAAGGAGGAAATATCACCTACCCAGCTAACAAAAATGTTCTAAAAACCATTTTGTAAACAATTATGGGAATGTTACTGGAATATATTATTATTAAATATTAATATATTCTATTAATGCTACTGGAATAACATTTGTTCATAATTTGGAGAGAACCTTGCCAAAACGTTAGACAAAGTTCTGAGAACGTTCCCTGTTAGCTGGGTATAATCATGCACAGCAATCTTTTGGCTTCGAAGAGTTATTGAAAGAGTTGTTTGAAACCGTTTTGTCTTAGGAACTGGGGAGAGGGCTGGGGTTTCATGCCCTCTGATAAAGCCTTGGTGTTTGTGGACAATCATGATAATCAGAGAGGCCATGGCGCTGGTGGAGCTTCAGTTCTGACATTCTGGGATTCTAGGTAAAATATTTTTGTCTAAGAATGATGACTATTCTTACTGTGAGTAGTATGTTTTATATTGCGTATTTTGCAGGCTTTATAAGATTGCTTCAGGGCTCATGTTGGCTCATCCATATGGTGTCACCAGAGTCATGTCTAGTTACCACTGGGATCGACATTTGGTGAATGGAAAGGTAAATGCTTAAAATAATGATTACATTAAAGACTTATATTTAATGAAATCTAACGGCACACCAGGGTTAATCCCCTAAACCACTAAATGGCACACAAACTCACTACAGCACTTTCCTAAACATCCACGTTTCCCTATGCAGGTGGAAATTTTTCATGAAGCAATTATGGACAGCAACACAAAATAGATTCTGCGCTAGGTTGATGTAATAGTAATAGTGATGTAAATGTTTTAAATGTTATAGATTTATGTAACAAATCATTAAAATTAGCAAATTCGTTTTAAGACAAAAGTCTTGTTAATTGTTTTTAGTTTTGATTTGTTCATGATAATTAATCAACAGATTTTCAATAAATGAAGATTTTGTAAAAGTATAGTATTTGAGGTAAAAAGTGTCCCTACAGTTGGGGTTAAAAGCACAATAATTGGAGTAGTGAGCCCTGTAACACCCAATAGATTATTTCAAACCACACAAGTCTATAGAAAACCTGAACAAATAATGTTTTGGTGAAATAAAACACAGGATCAGAATGACTGGATGGGCCCTCCAAGCAATGCCAATGGATCCATTAAGCCAGTACCCATTAACCCAGACTCCACCTGTGGGGACAAGTGGATATGTGAGCACAGATGGCGTCAAATCAGGTGGGTGAGAATTTTAGTTTTGCAGGACACATTTTCCTGAATTCAGTGGCAAATCCCAGCAATTCTCTTGCTCTATTCTCCACCCCAGGAATATGGTGATTTTTCGCAATGTGGTCAATGGCCAGCCTCTCTCCAACTGGTGGGACAACGGTAATAATCAGATCGCCTTTAGCCGCGGCAGCAAGGGATTCATTGTCATAAACAATGATGATTGGTGAGGAACTTGCAACATTAACCCAAGAATAGTAATAATACAAATTTAGAACATGATTACTCCAAGTCAGCAAGGAATGGAAATGGTTTTTTCTTCCCTATTGTGACGTGTATCATTGTAGTGAAACTGCTTCTCAAACAAGGAAATATTTAGGGCGGAGCTTGATTTTGTCCATCGGGAATTGATTGGATGGTTGTGGTTTGCTATTGCTGTGATCTCGTGTGAGTGACAGGTTGTCCCATCCTTGCACTGAAAAACACGTCCTGGGAGAAGAGATGTACGCAGAAATGTTTTGGATTCCCCTGAGAAACTTTTTATTCCCTCGCAATACCTTTGCGTTCCTTCACAAAAAACTTTTGCAAACTTTGCATTTGCTCGCAAAAAACGCAAAAGGTTTGTGAGTTTCTCAGCAAAACGCAACCATTGTATGAGTGAATTCAAACTTATGTGGTGGAATGAACACAAAAGCATTAATTTTTCCATTATAATTTTTCCTCCCATCTCATGTTTTTCCCATTTCATAATAATTTATAATAAACACTTCAATATTCCACACTCTGCAAGAAAAAAGGTTCTGTATAAAACTTTGTAGTATTCTGTCATGTGCTTCATATAGAACATTTTAGGAGTTCCATCATGGGATCATTTTATGGATTTAGTTTTAATTCATTTTTAATTTTAATCAAATTTTATGAAGGAAACAATAAGCGAGCACTTTCTCACTAGAAAACAATATGCAGTCATTTAAGACATTTCTCCTTATATTGGCATAAAGGGTTCATTAAAATCGAGTCAAGAACTCTAGGGTTCTCTGTAGAACCCCACAGAACCATTTTCTAGGAGTGCATAAAAAATAAGAATTGTCCATTTTGATTAATGATAAATTTAACTGGATTTGCTTAATTCCCCAGGGAACTGAATGTGACACTGGACACTGGCCTGCCCAAGGGCGCATACTGTGATGTCGTCTCTGGAGATAAGAGTGGGGACAATTGCACTGGGAAACATGTGTCAGTGGGTTCTGATGGACGTGCCACTTTCCACATCAAGCACACAGAGGAGGATCCATTCATTGCCATCCATGCCGACTCAAAACTGTGGATTGACTTACAATAATCAGAATAAAGATGGCTCACTTAACTCAACAGTGTGGTGGAAAAGCTTTTGTTTAAGGTCACATCATGACTCATATCATAAAGATAAACTAAATTGTGTTATGACCCACAAAACTACATTCTCCTAATTCCGTGAACAAAGCATCCAAACCATGATCTTCTTAACAGTCAACAAGTCGCTACATGTATTTTTGCTAGTAGGTGTTCCACCTTGATTGCAAGTATCAGACCTGAGGTAGATCATGTGAGCTTCGCTGTCTACATTTGGATTAGACAACATCTGAAAGAAGAAGAATCTGAATGTATATACATTTTTGTTTTTCATTTTAAATTTATTATACCTTAGCCAATAGTGAACACATAAGAATGTTACAAAAAATGGAACGTTTATTCTAGGTAAATGATGGCCAAATCCACTTATGACGTTATAATGAAACGCGTTAAAGCACTGACAATATTTTTTTGACGAAAACTAGCCGAATTTGCTAGGTTAGTAAAAGCATATTTTAAAATCTCTCATCCTTGGCATTTTAGAGGGGAAATCACGTTTATTTACACGAAGTGTTTAAATATTTTGTTTAAAAAATGGCTTCTAACATAATTACTAGCAGCACCACCACACAAGAGTCATTCTTTGGGCGCGAAAATTCAAAACCAGGCGACCGTTAATCTGGTTGCTTCTGAAGGTGAGTAAAATGTATTGTTCTTACTATATAAACTACTTAAATGTGTAAAAAAAATAGTTGTATAAGATAATAGTGGACACAAATAAATGGAAAGTTTATTCAAGGTAAATGATGGCCAGGTGGTTACAGTAACGGCGGTGAGAAAATACTTTTTTATGAAGAAAATCCGCTTCACGACGTTATGTTAATGAAACGTTATCGTAAAGCACTACAGACATTATAAATAAACGTTTAACTATTTGTGTGAGTAATGATATTTTGCCATAAAGAAGTCGAATTTGCTGCCCTAGTGAATGTTTGCGCTACAGTACCTACATTTAACCACTAGACGGCGTTATAGTATTCTAGACTAAAATTCATTGTTAAAGGGATAGTTCACCAAAAAATGAAAAAGTTGTCATGTTGTTCCAAGCATGTTTGAGTTTTTTTTTCTTCTTCTTCTGTTGAACACCAAAGAAGATATGTTGAAGAATATTGGTCACCAGACTTACACCCAGGATTGTTGTTGTTATAATTTAAATATTATACCTAACAATTTACTAATTTGCCAATAGTTGCTTTGATCTAGATTAATTGGTTTATTTTCACAGTAGTTATTTTTTTTCGTTATTTGCCAGATGTTGTGTAGCAGCACTGAAGAGGTGACACCGGGTTCAAGCACTGAGCGCGACCCCGGCAGCAGCACTGTGACCCCGCATAACCTGAACAACTACAGTCGGGTAATCCGTAGACAGCAGTATCCTCAATCATCTTCTGGCCTACTGACTTCACACGGATCCGATGATGTCAGGAACAGTCTGTTTGCAGGATCAAGCACTGTCACTGATGCTGGCGCTGAGAGTGCTGTGTTCACAGAAATGACACCGACTGGAGGTGACAGAGAAACTGAAAGCAACAACACATTAATATACATGGCTAAAAAAAGAGCATGATTACTGAACTTGACTTTATAATAACAGATTTAGCAAAGGATAATAAACAATTTTTGTTTTCGCTTTTGCTAACCTTAATTATATCCAAAATATTTATAAAAAACAGTGGGGACCAGGGCTCTCAAGCATGAGACCCCGAATGAAAATTTTCTGTTTCTGCTAATTAGATAAAAATGTTTATCCGTATAACCTTTTAATGAAAAATTAAGATTAATCACACAGTTTTTAATGGCAGCTGGTGGGATTTAAAACATAGGAGGCTTTTTGCGTGTACAGTAAGACAATATCAATATAATTTCACACACTTAGCCAGTCACTTGCAAAAATCCTTATAAATGTCTGTGAAGCTGATTGCTGTAGCCTATATCCAGTTTAGGCATGGAGTCTCCCTTCATTTTTAATTTGTATCTGCTGTTCAAAGGGTAACTTGGTAAATTAGTTGGCGATCAAATAATATTAAATACCTCTATTCTCCAATTTAAAATAGTTGGTACATTATCAACGTCAGCGGTTCAAACTAATCACGTAATTTACATCTCTATGCATTTTTGCGTATAGTATAAATGTCTGCCAGTAATTATTGAGGCAACATGGAGACAACATTAAAATATTAAATAAATTAATAATTTATTGCTTATTTATCGATATTCATGCAATATTCAAGTGTTTCTGATGAAGTTAAACAAAAAATGCATTAATTCTCACTTCACACACACTGATCTGATTGGACTACATCACATCCAGTGTGTTGCAAACAATGCAGTTGCCTCATAGTAAACTGTCCGGTCCATCAGCTGTCGTTTGTTATGTGCAGGTGGCTTCAGAATCTCCACTGTATATCGACCATCTGCAGTCCTGATCACTAGATAAGATATTTGCATGAAAATCCACATTGTTTGAATAGTTCTGCTCTTTCTCCTCAGCTCGGTGGCATGTCTGTGGAAGAGCAGACAGGATCAGCTCTTCTGTAGGTTCATCTGTCCACTCCTGGAGCTCCAACACTCCACATCTGAAGACCACACCTGCACTCTCACACCATGGCCAAACTCCTCAGAGAGACCTGAACAGTACGCAACTTCCTAACCCACACCTGGCACTCAAGTTTTGTGCTTTTTTTTCTGGATGCATATAGCTAGTTATTAGTCCGGATTAATTGCTTTGTTTTGTATGAATGTGCTAAATCAACTGATTTCTCACTGTGCAACTTTTTTTTTTAAATAGTGACAACATCTTCATCTGCGTCTGCATCTCATGCGTCCTCTGTGATAGTGGCTGTGGTGGAGGGACGTGGCCTGGCTCGGGGGGAGATAGGCATGGCCAGCATCAACGTGAAATGTCCAGAGCTGGTGCTCTCACAGTTTGCAGACACTGGAACTTATGCTAAGGTAAAGATGCATCCATTCTCCAAACTGCCTGTCCTCTGTTGGGTCACAGGTAAGGTAGAGATGAAATCAGTTATTGGGAAAGCAAAAAACATTATGAAAGGTATATTTTAGTGATCAAAGTAAAAAAAAGTTGGATAGGCGTGCTGCGATAGTGTTCAACCGCACACTGATTACATCACTTGCCATCACTTGTTTTAGTAATAAAAATCTTTTAGTTCAGTTAGAGAACAGATACTACAATTAAAAAATGAAGGTGTCTGCTCAATTCAGTGTGAGCTAAACGAGAGTCGCAGTACAGATCAGCAAAGTGTACACCGTGCCTCCAAGCAGTCTTATTCGTTTTGTTAGTAAACGTGCTGTGTTTAATATAAGTGAGTTTATATTTGTTTCTTATATTTGATTCCACTGTGTTTGTTGATTTGCAGTTTTTATTTAAACTTTGTCTAAGTTATTTGTTATTTTATAATAGGCCTATACTGTAGCATGGTGTATGCCTTCTTTTTTTTTTTTTTAATAAACCCATCTTATTCATTTTGTTAATAAAAGTTCTGTTTAATATAAGCGTTTCATTGTGCTACTAATTCGAAACTGAAACGAAAATTGTGAAACTAAAATGCCCATGACCGCATGATCATTATTGTGCGCTTTAAAAGCAGCGTGGAAAACAGGGGAACTGGACCTTTTAGTGAAAACGGTAGGCTTCTATCTGGAGATGTATGCAGGACATCTCCAATCATTTAGTCCACTTAAAGGTTTCAATTTCGAAAAGCTGTTGAACATTAAAATCGCGAAATATTTGTTGAAAAACAGAGAGAACTCAGAATTACCAAAGAGAAAAAGGTCAGAGGAATATAATTGGAAGAATAGGTTTAGGATCCCTGTTAATATTGGAAAAGCTGTCCAGCACTGAAGAGACGTTAGAGAGTGGGAAGGCCTGAAAACGGACACTGAGGTTTCTTTGTTTCTGCTTGAGTAACATTATTATTATTTTTTTTTATATTTCACAGAACCAAGATATGCTGCTGTTGTTATTGAATCAGCTGATTTATCCATCCTTGCGCGAGCTGTCTGATGTGCCGTCTGTTAGTGGTTGCTCGTGTTGCATAGCATGTGCATTATTTTGGGGGTGGTTTGTCATTGTTTGGGTGTCAATTTCGAATACCAACAGTGTTTCTCAGAAATCGCTTAATGTACCTTTAAATCTCGCCCCTGCAAGCTTGCGTTCATCTGCCTCTGCTTTTGAAAGAAACTATAACATCTCAACGTCCAGTCAACAACCAGAGCACAGTACCAAGTCCCCACTTTTTTTTCTTGTTAATCTAATGGAAGAAAAGACTTCATTCCATTTCATTGCATTGCAATTTCAGTGCACTTTTCAACTGAAGTGTAAGAGATTTTAGTTTACACCATCAACATGGCAAAATCTGAGACAGTGGATCTCAACCTCAACACTGCACACCCCAGTTCTCCAGCTGCACAATGTTTCTTCTAGGCAATGAACGCATTTAAGCAATTCCCCATAATATACAATTAATGTGTTTGGCTCTAAACATTTTACATTGAAATCTACACCCTGTCAATTATTTTTGATGGGTGAAAATCTTGGCATTTATTCCCATCTATTGTGCATCCTATGTTTGCCAAGCTAACATAATGAATCTTTGTCCTGAGACAATATCATGCAGTGGAGGACTATGCTTTTTGTAAAACTGACAAAAATTATTTTGAATGTTAATCCAGGTAATTACCAAGCTGCATAACTTGATGCCTCTGGAGATTCTAATCCCAGACACTGCTAGTGTGAAAGGGCAAGGAACCAAACTCTACAACCTCATCACGCAGACGTTCCCGGTATCATACTTGTTTGCTGTCTCTATCTTGGCTATAAATCAGGGTTGGGTGACTCACACCATACAGGCTGTAAATTAGCCCTGTTGTCAGAGATTCTGCACACATATTTATTTAACTGAGTTTTAGAATTAGAATCTTATTTAACTGAGTGCAGAATATTTACCTCTTTTTTTTACCCGTGCAGTCAGTCACATTCACTGCTGTTCTGAGGAAATACTTCAATGAGAAGAAGGGCCTGGAGTACATACAGCAGCTCTGTGTCCCTGAGTTCAGTACTGTACTGATGGAAGTGCAAACCAAGTAAGCCGTCCATCTATGATAAACTTTGGTTTTATGCATTTCTATGTACCCATTTCAAGTTTTTGTTTTAGTTCCAGGATTTTGGATGTACATAAGTCCCATTATTTGTAGTGCTGCACTAGTATAAGAACTCCACCTATAAAAATATTCAAGAAAGACATTATCTCAGAGGTGACCTTTCATTGTGACAGTGTTAATTATTAGCTTGTTTCAGTTCCATTTCTGAGTGATATGAATGTTTTTCTATACATACAATAATTAACATTATATGTAAGACAGGGGTGCAAAACTCCACACAGTTCTGCAGAGTTCAGTTCCAACACATAGTTTTCAAATAAGCCTGAAGGAATCAGGTGTGTTTAATTAGGATTGAAGCTAAACTCTGCAGAGTTTTGCACCCCTGATGTAAGACATAAGATGATAAATATGACTGAAACAATGTCAATAAAACATGTTATCTCTCTATAGATACTACTGCCTGGCATCTGCATCTGCCCTACTAAAATACTTTGAGTTTGTTCAGAACTCTATGTATGCCCCTAAGTCACTGAAAGTGGTCTTCACTGGCAGTGAGCAGACAGCCATGATTGACGCAATATCAGCCAGCAACTTGGAGCTAGTAGTGAACCAGAGAGATCACAGGTTAGAATTGCACAGAAAACTCAGAAACACAGATTTCTATAGAATTTGAACACCTAACATCCTCAACAATCTACACATCCCCTGCCCTATGTTCAGCTCCATTTCACACAGTTTATCGCATTTTAATACACACCAAAGAATGTAAAAAAAAGCACACAGATTTAATTTGGGTGTGTGAAGTGACAGTTCCTTTTTTGCTTTTAAAGCTTTGCCTAAACTTTGATCACAACAATAGCAAGCATTCAATCAATTCATGATGAACAAAATCAAGCCCTGCTCTACATTTTTTCTTGTTCAAGAAGCATTTTTACTCTGATATGTCATAATAAGGAAGAAAGGGCCATCAAAAGCTTCTGTTTCAGGCCGACTTTAATGTCAGTAACCATATGCTGTTATTTGCAGAAGTGAGCACACTCTGTTTGGGGTCTTAAACTACACTAAGACTGCCGGTGGGGAGCGGCGGTTACGTTCCAATATTCTTGAGCCCCTGCTGGATGTGGTCACTATCAATTCACGTTTGGACACCATACAGGTGATCACCTGTTATCTGTCTGTTTTTTTTCCACACAGTTGTTTTGTCATTAGCTTATTAAATGATCTTCTCTTTGATTTGTTTCCAGGAGCTGTTGCAGAATGAGGAGCTCTTCTTTGGTCTGAAGACTGGTAAATAATAGATTTTATGTGTCAGTTTTAGAGACTTTGTTTTTACCTTGTTTCACCCTTTGAGGCTGCAGTTTAGAACAATTATTAGTTTATTAGATCTTTATTGCACCACATGTGTAAGCAGCATGTACGTGGTTTGCAACAGCAGGCTTATGTTGTGCTTTTACACTAATGGTGTTTCTATTGTGAAACAGAGTAATACAGAAAAAGGATATTTTTAGGTCACTGTATTGAGAATTCAACCATGGTTATCAGGAGTGGGCCATTGAGAATAATGGCAAACTCAAAAGAGGAGGGAGGCCACATTTACATTCAAGTATTAGCCTAATTACACAGATCAAACCCCCTCCCCCAAAATGCTGTCTGTAACTTGCATCAAGCCATATTTTTTTTTCTTCAAACAATGTGTGAGTAGCCTGCTTCAGTATTTTTTTGTTCCTTGATAAAAGCCTACATTGCAAAAGACTGTTGATAAATAGGCCTTTTCTTACTTTACAGCATACGCTGTAAACTGTTATTATGGGTGTCAAAATAAATATGCAGTGTGAAACAGGCCTTAATTGTTATTGGGCATTTTTTTTGTTCTCTCAATAGCTCTTAAGCTCCAGGATCACACCTACCAAGAATTGCACCCACAATTTTAATATATTAATGTTAAACAGATGCCTAAATGTTTGGTTGGCACCACTCCATGGCTGGATATTACTGGTATTGTGCTTTTATTCACAGCCATTGCACACTTCCTGGATATAGATGAGCTGCTGTCTGCTCTTGTTCAGGTCCCAAAGCAAGAGACGGTAGGCATAGGAAACAGATTTTGCAGAGTACTGACCTTAAAGGTGTTGCATTCTTATGAGAGTGATGGGTTGGGTAATTGATTTCAATTTAGAATATCATTGGTGAGAGAATTTTATACTGTCTACTCTGGGAAAAAAAGCAAAGACATCTGAATTAACTGGTTTTATTTGTCAAAAATAATATTTATAATTGAATTAATCTAAATACATTAATTTATAACAACAAATCTATTTTTATGGGCTAAATCAGGTAAAATAGCTCTTTAAGATTTAACAATTGGAGTTCATACATTTTTACATTGCAGTTAAGTAGCAGATTATACATCCAGTAGATTACATATCCTTTAGCAAGAGAGAAATTTGGCTTATAAATTCAAGCTATTCATCTTCAAAATGACGTTTAAACCATTGCTGTTTGAGTTAGTGACCCTCAATAGTTAAGCAGTTAGTAAGAGTTAGGAAGTTTTTTTTATGTTTTTCCATATAGGTACCGGTGGCTGAAGCAAAAATAACGCAAGTAATTCAGCTAAAGCACATTCTAGAATTGGTCCCATCACTGAAGGTAACTTGTGCATCTTTAAAAAAAACAAATACTGTCATTAAAAGGCCTGTACAGGATCTGCAAACCACCAATATTTTGATGTTTATGCATTTTGGTCAATGTAATTAAGGATGCAAATGTAACCAAGTAAATTCTCCCTGATTAGACGGTGATGCAACCTTCCAAAACCGCTTTGTTGCAAGCATATTGTACCTCACTTGAAGACAGTAGGTAAAAAGTTTTACATACACAGCTCTGTGAATTATATTTGCATAGTTAAACAAGAAAGAGGAGTCTGATTAGATGACGTGTTGTGCATGCAGAAATAACACAGGAGGCACAGAGAGTTCCATGTATGTGTGCCGAGATCAATCAGCACTTTTATATGTGCGTTTGATGGCTTAGTTCTAGTATGCAGACAGGTTTTATTATTTTATATTTAATGTTTATCATTTATGTTGGATTAGGTTCAACAGCATTCTGGATCAGATGAAATCAGTGATTACTGATGACGCCAGCTATATGAAAAGCAGTTTGACCATGCGCACACAGAAGTGCTATGCTGTGCGGCCCAATGTCAGCGAATTCTTAGATATTGCACGACGAGCCTATACAGAGGTGATAGATGACATAACTGGTGAGCTCCTTTGCTTCAGTGGACTATGAAAAGGATAGATATGTAGGTTATTGTGAAGTACTAATTCATCTGTATTAACCACACTGCCACAACATGTTAAATTAACATTAAAAATGTTATTATATAATAATTTTATTATTAAACTTTAGTTCCTGAGGTCAACTCATAATGTTTATTAAATTCATAATTTAATAAAAAAGTTTCTGAATTCCAAATAGGCATTGTATATTGCATATGTTCAAATTCAATGTGCTGTCAATCAATTTAAAAGAAATTAACTAATTGCAAATTTTTTTCTGTAATCTCGACATTGGAGTTTTTAATATTTTTTGTATTGTAATAATTTCGCAGTTACTCTCCTAATTAATGTAGAAACAACTTAAACTTTGTTTAATGGCATCTTTTTATGAATGAAATCACAATTTTCTCTGTTACCTTTGTTCTTTGATTAACATTAATGACAGCCATCACAGCAACTGGTTTATTAGGCTGCTGTGACTTTAAGACCTGCCGCTGCCGAAAACATTACATGGATCTGACGTGCATCTCATTTTTCCACAACTCTTTATGCTCATTTAAGACTTTATTTAACTCATTTAAGAATGCTTTTATGAGGATACTTAACAAAACAGGCATTTTGGCATAATTCTGTGTGTAATTGTTTGTTCAAGCGCGAAAGAGAACTGGATACTGGTGCGTGTCTTTCTGTGCACAGGAGTGTGTGTGTGTCACACAGACATGACATTCACAGACAGCGTGTTCTCGTTTGTCTTGTGGCGCTTGAATTGTTTTAAAAAAACATTTGCGGGAATAAGAGCGTGATCATATAATGTAACGCTATCCAAATTATGATGGAAAAATGGATGCTGCATTAATTGTGTTAAATATTTTTAATGTGTTAAACTGAGAAAATAATAATCGCATGCTTGTTAACATGTTAATTTTGAGAGCCCTAGTTCTAATTAAATGCCACAATCGGTTATGCAGTACATATAGTTTGTGATTGATCAGATCTTTCCACATTCCATCATGTTTCTATGACAGACATGAACATTAGCATTATTGATTTATTGTGTTGTTGCTGATCAGGACTGGTGGCTCAGCTTGGAGAGAAGTACAGTCTACCTCTCCGGACAAGTTTCAGCAAAGCACGTGGCTTCTTTATTCAAATGAGGCTGGAGGGCGGGGTCTTACCTGGGGGGAAGTTACCAGAGGAGTTCATCAAAGTGAGCAAAAGACATTAACTTTAAATGATTGAACATTTTCATAAGTGTTTAATGTAACATACTGTATATTAAATACATAATCTATGTGCATGTAAGATAAACAGTATAGTCATTGACGAACATGCAAAATCTTATTAAATAGACATATATTGCACTTTCCCAGCTAAAGGTTAACCCTATAATGCCTCTATCATATATGATTAGGATATTTTCTAATGCCTTTAAATGATAAACACTTTGCTGATAAACATGATGTACATAATCCTCGACATGCCTTCTGTTGTCTGACTGATAGTATATACTTTTTAGCAAGTAAAATACCTTTTAGTACAGTTCTAAAAATGTCTACCTTCAGGTTATTCTACACGTGCCCTTTAGCTGGAAATCTTTACTGATTTTGAAAAAGTAAATACAGCAATAACTTTTATATTAATATTTCCAGATGAAGCAACTTGAGTTTACTTAACAGGGCTGTATGTTAACTTTTTTTTAACATAGCAATGGTGCTACAGATGTAACAGGCCACACAATTATATCACAAGAATAAAATGGCTGTTACCATTTATAAAACCACAAATAGTGGAGTATTTATGTTATCAATAACTTGTCACATCAATAATCGTTTAGGAGTGGCCGATGTGACCAAAACATTTATTTCTTATATTTTATATATATTATATATCTCATATACATATGCCCCAAAGGTGCTCTAACTATTTTATTATATTTTCAATTATATTTTTTTGATTATTATTTCAGATGTCAGGCTTTACAGGGTTAAATAGCACATGCTTCCTAATGAGCTTAATCTCAACACTGTAGGTGACTAGACAGAAGAGCAACTACGGGTTCACCACTGTAGACCTCATGAAAATGAACGACCACTGTGAGGAGGCTTTGAAAGACATTTTTCACATGTCTTATGTGTGAGTATATTGTAGCTCAAACTCAGTTTGACTTGCGCAAGATGACTAGTGCAAGAATGACAAAAATGTCTCATTTTAGCCATTGATTATAATATTTATGTGCGCTGCAGGGTGGTGTCCAGGTTACTGAGTGAGGTCTATGAACACATCCACTGCCTGTACAAACTGTCTGATGCTGTGTCAATGCTGGATATGCTGCTCTCTTTGGCTTATGCCTGCACTGTCTCAGATTACGGTAATGTTTAAGCACCATTTAGGCGTAACATGATAGTATTTATTTATTTATTTTTTATTATTTAATAACTTAAGTATTTGTTTCTTTCAGTGCGTCCTGAGTTCACGGACACATTGGCAATAAAGCAGAGTCGCCACCCCATCCTGGAGCGCATTTCTGGGACACAACCCATCTCCAACAACATCTACGTCTCCGAGGGAAGCAATTTTGTGATCATAACAGGCCCCAACATGAGTGGCAAGTCCACCTATCTTAAACAAGTGGCTCTCCTCCAGATAATGGCTCAGATAGGTACAAAGAGTTGCTATTATATAAAAATTAAAATTTTTTGTTCCTTGTTTAGTGCTCTTTTGGTCATTAGATAGTTCCAATACTTCTTTACTAATACTAATTTGCGTGATTTAACACCAATTGTCTCCTAGTCTCGTGGGATCAAAACAACCTTATTCAAAATGTCTTCTTTGTCCCAGGATCCTTTATGCCTGCGGAGTATGCCTCTGTTCGTATTGCGGATCAGATATTCACCAGAATAGGAGTGGACGATGACTTTGAGACCAACTCTTCCACATTTATGGTTGAGATGAAAGAGGTCAATTGTGGAAAATTAAGAACTTTTTATTGATATTTTTTTTATCAATGAAACCTAAAAGTATAGGATCAGGTTTTAAAATGTGTATTTATACGTGTGTATTTTTGTTCATTCTGAAATGTCCATTTCAACTAGACATGAAAAGTACATATTTATGTATCTATATAGCTATACATTCTTATAAAGAGACATATAGTGATAAGTCTAAAGCTAGTCTCTCATGCAAATATAAAATTATAAAATTTTCTCTTTTAAATACTTAACTGCTTTCCTAGGTGTCTTACATCATCCACAATGTAAGCGACAATTCACTCATCATTATTGATGAGCTGGGCCGAGGCACCAGTCCAGAGGAAGGCATCGGTGTCTGCCACAGCATCTGTGAATTCCTCATCAATTATAAGGTGCTGTATTTATTTTATAAAGAGTATATTTGGTACAATAGGCACAAATAATTATTCTTGTATACCAAACATATGTGACTAGTTACTTTAACATCGCTCTACTCAAAGTATTTCCGTAAGAGGCTAACAAAACTTGTACTGTAGGCTTTCACACTCTTTGCCACGCACTTTCTTGAACTGTGCCAGTTGCAAACTCTTTACCCCAACGTGGAGAACCATCACATGCAGGTTCAGCATGTCTGCGGAGAAGATGGCAGAGCAGAAAGTGTGATCTACACATACCAGCTCAGCCAAGGACATTCAGAGGAGCGTAACTATGGTGGGTGAGACTATTCCAAGCTTTTCTAGACTATTTATTTTATTCTATTGTATTCTTTTTTACAGCAGTATAGTATTATATAAATAACGTTTGCATATCTTTTGAACAGATATGTGGAATAAGTGAAGGCAATAAATTTGCTGCGTTCCAATCCATCCTAGTATTTGAAATTAGAATTAGTGTGTCCCAAATCATAGTGAAATGATGTTCATTTTAAATACTGATGTTCAAATGAGTTTCCAAATGTAGTATGTTGAAATTAGATTCCCGGATGGTCTACCTTTTCTAGTTAGAAGTGCTGAAGTGCAGATCCGTGCACACTCTAACCGCTAATATTGCCCACAACCCTTTGCGCACTGGACGAGGTTTTAATAAGGACTACAAACACAAAAAGTGTTTAACTACAAACAGGTGAATGTGAAAGACCAGCGGTTAAGTGGAGAGGTTTAAATAAGAGGGTTTGAGTGATATTATTTATTTATTCATTCAATGTTATCCACAAGATATTTAATCTGCTACAGCATTGTGTACTTTTATAACAATATCTTGGTCATTACCTTTTCAATGCATCATTATGCAAACACACGAGAGTTCTCCACATGAAAGACCTAGTGCATTTTTCATCGATATTGTTGAAAATTAAATTACATCTGATTGTGAAGGACCTTAACTCTGACGATGATTGACAGGGAAGTTTAAATGGTGAATGCACATAACTAAGTCCATTAAAGATGCAATTATGACGAAGTAGTATGTCCTAAGTTTGCATACTCTTATGCTACACACTCAAAACTTTGTCTGCTGTTTTTTTAGGTATAAGAGCAGCAGAGATGACCAATTTACCACGTGAAGTTATTGAGGAGGCCAAAACTGTCGCCGCTAAAATCAGCCAAAAGTTGTGGGTATGTTATGACTCATGAATAATATATTCCAGAGGTACAGGAGAAAAATCATATACAGATAACCTACAGAGTTATTTAATCTATATCTTCATTGCCCTGTTCACAGGCCAAGCATTATAGTGATCCTGGCACTATCAAACAGAGGACCAACTATCGCCTAGCCACCAGGCTGCTGCAGACAGCCCGCAACTCCCGGTTGGGCCCCGAGGGCCTACATCACCACCTGAAGGGCTTGAAAAGACACTATGAGGCTGAACTTCAAAATGCTACAGAGTCAGTAGAGAATCTAGAGATGGAGGAGTGAGGTCTGCGGTGAGGAATGGGATGGTGGAGTTGAAATATTTGAGAACATAGTTTAAATAGTTTGAGGGAAAACAGATAAAAACACTTCTTGTTCCTGGTGTAGACACCTTTTTTTACCCTAAGTTTATAAAAGTAAACTTTTTACAGTATAAGTTTAAATTTAGATGTGTGAGACTAATCAAATAAGATGTTATTTTAAATGTTAATTCATGTGTTCCACTTTGAGCTGAAATAAACTGTTAACCAAACGAAGTGAGGTGATGCATTTCACTTTGGTGGTGGTTCACCAATGCTTTTAACGCAAATGTTAACAGTCTCACAGTCAGGCAGCTACTGTGCATGTAACGTAATAGTCTATGAGACTCTGAGACGTTTTTGTTGGGGCTAATAACCGATCACTGATCATTGGAAGTAGTATTGCCTGATACTGATCACCAAAATAAATTAGGGCTGTCACGTTTATTTTGGTAATCGAGTAATCGGTCGATTGCTTTGACAATTAATCGAGTCGTCGGATATTTTTTGTGGTATTAAAAATAGACCTAAGTATTTAAAATGACTTAAAATACATATAAAAGAACAACGAAGCAATAATATTTGGTTCAAATAAAGTATCAAAAGCAAGTAATAAGGTTTTACAACACTGTTAAAATATATAATATACACAAATATCTTATGTACATTGTGTTAGGTAGATACTAAAGACAGTTAAAACAGTCAATGTGAGTGCAGTGGTTTCATTTAATTTTATGAAGCGACGAGAATACTTTTTTGCGCAAAAACAACGACTTTATTCAACAATCTCTTCGTTTCCCTGTCATTATCCTTACGTAATTACCGCAGTAAGCGCAGTGAAGTTTTCCATTTACGTCCAAATGCCGGTTCAGTATTGGCCAAAGCTGATCATGTGAGCAGCACGATGCATGCTGACGCAGGAGCCGGCCAATAATGAGTCGGCTTCTGGATGTAGAACCTAAGAGTGCTGGACGTAAACAACGTATGAGAATGACACAGAAGAGAAGATATTGTTGAATAAAGTCGTTATTTTTATTTCGTTTTTGCGCACAAAATGCAAAATTAAGGTTGAACCACTGCAGTCACATCGACTGTATTAAAGATGTCTTTAGTACCTTTCTGGACATTGAAAGTGTCGGTTAAATTGTTGTCTATGGAAATATACCTCTCGGATTTCATTAAAAATATATTAATTTGTGTTTCAAAGATGCACGAATGACATAGTTTTCATTTTTTTGGTGAACTAACCCTTTAATCACAATTTCTCAACATGGGAACAGCAGAGGTGTCAGTCGATAAATGGGAAAACAAAGTAACTTGAGTCACTTATTTGAAAAAGTAACTTAGATATTTTGTTGTAAATTTAAAAGTAATGCGTTACTTTACTAATTGAAAAAAAGCAATGATTACGTAACTTACGTACCCCCAACACTGCTTAACAACGGGTATATTTAGGGTTAGGACAATATATCAATTAGCCTAAATTAAACAGTAAATAATTCCTGGAAAATAATCATAATAATAATACAGACTTGAATCGTAACTGCTATAAAATAGAACAAACAGCTAATAATAATAATAAAAAAAAAAGATATTCGGTTCTGAAACTGCAGTCTCCGGTGTGGTACTCGACTGAGTTCCTATCTTCTCGCGAGATTTCCGTAACCCGTCACCCCCGGTCTCTCAGGCAGAGTTCCGTCTTCTTCTCTCACTGTGCGTTTCATTCCACACTGACCTGACCCTGCCAAAGCGAAACAAGTCGACGTGCCGCCTACAACCGGGCCGGAGCCGCAGTCCACAGCGCTTCCCCTTAAGGAACGCCTTTACAACCAGACAATAACTATAATAACGAGGACACCACCGCAGGTATGTGAAGCGGCGGCTTTATCTCGCTTTAAATAGAGATTGTGGCAGTGAAGTGAAGCGTGAGTGGATGGAGCAGATCACACGGGGCCTAGCGCACGGTGCTTGCTCCGCTGATCCTTCTCCATGCCATGCCGCCGGAACACAGGCAGCCTCGCACTTGACAAGGGTGTGGATTTAAAGACTTGAGGTCCCGGCTGTCGGTCGACCGAGGGGACACGGCCTCGCGATCGTAGTCAATATGAGGGTTTTAAACCTGATGATGTCCGCACCTCTCTTTTCACAGCTAAGCTAAGCTAGTGCTATAATCAAGTGCGATAGAGCTGAAGATATGCGTTCTCATTTCCCTGCTATTTTTGTTTTTTTTACCTCCTTTCGCGGTCAAGTTTAGCAACATGACTGGACAGGCTCGGCACACGTTGCTGCTGGTTAGTTGGTTAGTCAGATGTTGTGGCCAATGAGATGTCAGTCAGTTATTTATTAAACATTAAATCCTGACTGCCATGCAGTCATTTCAGCGATACGCAGGACTTTGCTTCTTGTCCCGACCTGATGTTATCTTATCGTGAGGTTTTTATTGTAGAACTAGTGTTAATGTCCAACTCTCAATGAAAATGTTTTGTTTTGTGTTAACTTATCACGCTTGTCGCTGCCATTAGAGCCTGGCTTGATTTAACTAGCCCTGGTGCTTTACACATTTCCCTTGATGTTAGCAAAAGGGGAAGGATTATCTGTCAGTAGTAGATGGGTGGCTTTAAATAGTAGCTTTAAATTTGCGCATGCGCACTGATTTGTCATTCAAAGAAATAGACGGAAGCCTCATGAATTCAAAATTGTACTTTTGTGGCTTTTATGTTATCTTTAGCACTCCTGAAAGTTCTACTAATTTTAGCAGGTAAATGTATGTTTAAAATATACTAATGGGAAAATAAACCTAAAATGTCTGACTCATTTAGAGTCCCACAGTCAGCTTCTGGGAAAATTAAAAATCCCATTAATTTTGAATGATAATGTATAAAGACGAGCATGATACCGAAGGTGTGATAGTCTCTTCTACCGTCTTGTGACGTATATTGGAGTGAAACAGCTTCTCAAACAAGAACAAATGTAGGGTGGGACTTGATTTTGTCCATCAGGTAGTTATTGGAAGATTGGGTCATTGTCTCATGCTATTGGTTTATCTCATGTGAGTGACAAGTTGTCCCGCCCACACCAACAGAGGTTATTTTGATCTGATATTATTAGAGCACATAAATTTAAAAAAAAATGTGCACAGATTAATCATAATAAATATGACAATGTTCCATTAAAAAAAAAAAAAAAAATTATAATTTTTGAGTTCATGGTGACTTTAAAGACAGACCTTCTGTGAACTACGATGTTGTTAATCGATGCTATGTCCTGTTTTTTGAAGCCACTAGACCAAATTATAATTTATCGACATCTTTAAATCAATAGTTTTATATTTATCCATAATTTTTATTTCAAATGTCATTTGCACTTCATTAAAGCCATTAATTACGAAGGCTTGTACGTTTGTTTGGTTGTCAAATATTCAAAATATTGTGATTCACCTCGTAGCTTGATCGGTTTGGTTCAAGGATATAACTCTATAACTGGCTTTTTTGTTTTTTTAATCCCTAAGGAAAAAGTACTTTCGGAACCAAGGCCGCTGATAAAGTGGGCTCTATTGCACTCAGGAGTGTGTACATATTTCTGTCCAATCATTAGCTCTTAAGAATGAGAATGCCCCTCCCACCATTGCCAACGGTCTCTGACTAGCAACATCAAGTAGCTAATCATGGTCCTTGGTTGTCATGAATGATGTGTGATTTATGATGTTAATAAAACAAAAAGGATATGTACAGGTCCTAATTTTTATTTCCATATAAAATGTTATTACAGTAAAGAAAATAGCGTTACTGAAGCATTTCGTAGAGACTTTGGGGAACTTTTTGTTTATATTGGTGTGGAGCTGCTCTTTTCACACCATGCTGCCTTTGCTGCAATATATAACCTTAGTTTCCTCTCTTTGTCTGAAATGTTGTAGTGAGTAGTGTGTATGAAAATAAACAACGAGAGGAGTTTACGTAATTAAGACAAGTAGATGACTTCATTTTTACTTCCTGTGCCTCCTGAGTTAGAGGTTGCTGCAGCACATTTGGCTAACAAACAAAGGCTTTTCTTTGTCTTTCATGGCTCTGAGAGACTGTTTGATTGTATTAAACTGTTCAAAATAAATAATAGTTTAAAACTGGTTTTTGATTGCCAACGCAGATTGCGATGTCTTAGAGAGCAGGGTAACTGATGGCTGATTTACTTCACTCTATTTAATTTAAAGATAGTAAAAACGCATACATGGCAACTGCTGCAATTAAATTTAGTTTATTTTAGAAAATTAGAAAATGAATTATATGAAAAATTGATGGCAACTTATTGTTTCTGTAATTCTATAATATCAACGTTATAATACCTTTTCGTAACCAAAGACGTTAACCTAATGATGTCAAAATAAAAAATATTGTATTTAAAATCTGAAATGTGAGGTTTATCATTTTATAAAATGTTCGTTTTATTAGTCACCCAACCAATATTTTTGTTCTTTACAATCCGACCAATTGGTTTTCAATGTTATTGTTTTAATGCTTATGCAAACAAAAAGTGCATAGTGCTGTTAATTTTATTTGTTGCTTTTTTGGTTTTCAACATTAAACAATGGCGTGATCATTTTGGTCATTATAATTGTGATATGAAATTTTCATACAGTTTCATCTCTACTCTAAACTAGATCCATTTCAATTCATTTCTGAGTTCAGGGACTTTGAGTAGTAGTCAATCATGGCAATCATCGGCTGTGTTTGGATTGAAAAATGCTGTATATACTGCTTCCAGTTTTGAAAAAAAAAAAAATAGGCTAAAATATTTTGCAATTTGTAATGATAAGCATAATTTAGGGTGCACTGCAATAAATGATATATCATGTTACATTGTATCATTTTTAAACAAGTGGCATTCAGGTATCATCTTGGAACTAAATATAGTAGATTTAATTTATACTTCTCAAATTTCATTTTTAAAAATGTATAAATTAGTCCCCTTTTGACAGCCTGACTAAATACTGAGATGTTAAAATTATGGTTGGCTTTACATTTTGTTTATTCACCATATTGGAAAATGTAGGCCAGCCGGGTATTCCTGTGCATAAAGACAGATCGGATACTATGCAAAGTGCTGTACACTGCTGAAACACTGAGAGTAGTACTATAATCGAATGTATTTCTGAACACAGCCAGGTCAAGTCTTGACAATTCCAGATGAGAGAGAGGCGAGGTGTTGTTGGTCACATACAAGGCCACAGGTCCACTATGATTGGCACCAGCAACGGTTTCTCACAGATTTGCCATAGCTAAACGCCTCATCCAGTGGCAGCGTTCTCCGATGCACCGCTTCTGAGTGATTCTCAGCTTTGTTTTCGTTTTCCTCTCAGCACGACAAAGAAAAGCACACGCAGTTCAGAGCAAGTGAGCGCACCACACCCATCTCCACTTTGTTCCCTGTGCACAGGGCTGTGTGAATCGAACACACGTGAAGCCAAAGAAATGTGTTTCCACTTACTTAACAAGGAATATGCAAGTAAGGGCAATGAGCAGATTTAGCTTACACCTCAACAGCTGCTTGTCCAGTCTTGTATGTTTCTAAAATTCCTTTCCTTCATTTCCCTTAGTCCAGCATGCATTCACACAAGTATTTTCATTTTTATTATCATACTTGTATGATTACAACAAAATTGTGCATTTTAACTGACAAAATTAAAACTCCAAGTTGATAATTTAATCACTTCAAAAAGAGTGTCACGAAGCCGGCTTCAGTTGCTATCCAGGTAAGTTTGAGATTGGTTTAAGCAAACTCTGGGTTTTTTTGGGCTCAAGAAGGTGGATTGGTTTTTAGCGGTGTTCATTGCCATGGTAACTTGCTCCGGAACGGGTTTTATCCTGGGTTAGTTTGCAAACCCAAACTGGACCAATCAGCTGTGAGTAAAGTGACATGTGTCTGATGCAATAAAGGCTGCAGCTCCAAAATAAAGCAGTTTAGAGTGAAAGAAATTTAGAAACAAATTTGCTCATCTTTTGCTGTTAATTATTTATTATATTTGTATTATATGAATTATAATTATGTATAATTCATATAATATATTATTAATTGACAATTAGTATTACACTTTGCTTTTAAATTACATGCATTTATTCCTGCCCTGTGAATGTTTAATTTCATTACATTTTTAATAACAATCTCTTCAGAAGAGAATTGCGTGTTCCGTGTGATTGGCTGTTAGCTGCAGGTGTCGCACTTTCAGGTGAATGCGCTTCAGATTTAAAGGATTAGTTCTTTCAAATGAAAATTATCCCAAGCTTTACTCACCCTCAAGCCATCCTAGGTGTATATGACTTTCTTCTTTCAGACGAACACAATCGGAGATGTATTAATAAATATCCTGACGCGTCCGAGCTTTATAATGGCAGTGAACAGGGGTTGCAAACTCTGGATCAAATCTGAGTTCACAGAGAACGTTTATACCGAGTGTTGAGACCGCTGAACCTGATCTAAACCAGGTTTGATTTATCTGGATTTGTCAACTCTAAACCTACACTGAAACTCAGTTTGCTCAGGTGGCTTCATGCAACAGGCCACAGATCCTACAGAAATCATTGTAATATGTGGATTTGCTGCACAAGAAATATTTGCTGTTTAATATTTTTGTAGAAACTGATACTTTTTTTTTCAGGGTTGTTTGGTGAATAGAAAGTTCCAGTGAACGGCATTTATTTGAAATTGAAATCTTTTGTAACATTACATGTATCGTTACTGTAAATGTTGATCAATTTATTGCATCCTTGCTTAATAAAAGTATTAATAATTAAAATACAAATTCTTACTGACCCCAAACTTGGTAAGATAATATGGTAGTGCAGGTTTTAAATGTACCTTTATTGAAATGTGAACAAATGCACTGAGAGTAATGATCTTTACTGATTAAGTCCCTTATGCTACTTCATTAAAAGAGAAGTAGTTGCTACCCCAGACTCTTGAACATGTACGCAGATGTGATAAGTTGCGTCCATAATATATTTATGCACTATTTACTCAACCATGAAGCATATGAAATTTATTTCAAGGTTTTGTCATTCAACATGATATTCCCTGATTTCCCCTTCCCCTCATCTGTTATTAAAGCATCATTAAAAGTGCATCATCTGGGTATTTATAGTATATTGTTTACTCCTCATATTTGGAAGTTGTAGCATGAACACACTGCTCACATTTTTTACCAAATTGCATAGAATAATGCAAGAGTATGTGAATTGGGACACGCCTATTGTTGAATCTTACATTTCCATATAGAGCTCACCCAATATTTGCTTTGTCCAAAAAAACTATTTTTAAGGTTCCGATAACGAATATGATATATAATTTGTTTTATCATTGCTGCTTGATACAATAAGAATGATTATTAGGCTACAACAATAAAACATGCATTTTGAATATTTCACTATTAAAAATTAATTTAATTGTCATTTGTCATTATATTTTGCAAAGTTGTTGTGATTTTAATGGTCACAACTTTAGTTTCATCCTTTTTTTTTAATCCATCTGTTTGTTGAACTACACATTTAAAAAGTTGTGTAGTTGTCAAAGCAAAATATTAAATTACTTTGCCTGTGAATAGTTTTAGGTACTCACTACTCACTACATGGTGCCATGTATTGTTTGACCCTATATTCAATAAACCAATTATGTAAAATCAGTATTGGTTGAAAATATTGCTCAAGCTGATTATCTGTCTCATTTATGTAATCATTTCTCATTTATGTAATCTTTCTTAAGGGAAAATCTGTATTATAAATTCTGCAGAATAAATTACGTTTTTGCAATGGTTTAGACTACACTTTTAGTACTACACTTTTGCTTCTGGTAGCTGAAAGCATAATCGAATTATTCAAACAGGACCGTAGAATTTTGTAAATGACAAGCATTCCAGTTCTATCCTGGTTGTCTCTGTGTAGAGTATGACATAGTGTGCACAAATAGAGTTCACATGCATCTTTATTTCTTGGAAATCGTCCCTTGTTGGCTAAGTAACAATGTGAGATGTGACCGGAAAATGGAGAATGTTAGACTGATGACCTCTTTAAGGACTCCTGGGAAATTGCAATAGAACAGTGCTTCTAAATGTATTCTTAATGTAATCGGCTTATCCAGATTCCCAGCACAGTAGATCTGACATGCTGAACCAAACGGACTCCAGTCAGACAGAGAGCAAAAGGAAGTTCCAAGACCTGGTGCTTCGCTGTCCTAAAGGCAGAATTCAGCCAAGCATGTCATCCAGCACAACAGCACACTGTTTCTGTTTGCTGCGTATTTTGTACAAAAGCACTCAACCAAACGCCCACATTTATGGCTTTCGTCAGGAGGCTGTCCTTGTTGCATCGTCGTAATTATGCATCAGACGAATTATGACCATTTCTTGGATAGTAATTTTTTTTAATAACACTTTAAAATTAGGTCCCATTAGGGACATTAGTTATGCATTAACTAATAATGGCCAGTATATTTGATACAGTATTCTTGTTAATGTCACTAAATAAAAAGGGCCGGCAAAAATGTGCCTTTTTTGTCTGTCCCTTTAAATGCAAATTAGTTGCTGCTCCTGGCCCCTTTTCAAGCTCATGCAACAACAAAACAAGACCATCTCACGCACTGAAAATGTCAGAAACTATCAGTAATGGTGTTCAGTTCAAACGGGTGTCAGACAATGATGCCAACAGCCAGAAAATATATGCTGCATGGAGAACAGGTCGGCCTATAGTTTAGTTTAATTACGGTTAAAGCTTATGTTAACATCTTGCTTTTTCACGGCTTGTTCTGAGACACTGCGTATGATTTATAAGGATTTAAAGGTGGTGGGGGGGGGTTATCATTTTAGGGTGGTTGTGTACACTCTGCCAACACGCATTTATGGAATTTTGAGCTGAAATTTCATAGTTACATTCTGTGGACACCTAAGACTGATACTTATTACATATTATAAAAAGGGGCATAATAGGCCCCCTTTAAGTAATATTGACCAATAAAGCTTTTAATTGTAATAATGTATTGGTAATTATTAAAATAACCTTTTAACTAAGTTTAATAAATGCTTTAGAAGTATTGTTAGTTAATGTTAACTAATGTTAACAAAACAAACCTTTATTTAAAAGTTGTTTTTTTTCTGTCAGATTTTGGGTTATTATTAACTAAAGCCGTACAATAAACACTAACTGAAATAAAATACAAAATTATAAAAAAAAAAAATAGCTAGTTTAATTTAAGTGCTGAAATAACTAAAACTTAATATAAAACAGACATTAAAAAAGGAATGAAATTGTCAAAGACTCGACAAAATAACTAAAATGGAAACATAAAATATAAAAATAAAATCTAATTAATAATATTAAAAACCAAAATAATATAAGTATAAAAAATAAGCTTATCAGTGAAACTAAAATAATACTGGTCAGACTAACATGGAAGGTGTTTTCGGGATGTTGTTTTCTTCCACTGGCTTTAATATCAACCAGGTGCAAGATTGACATTCAGCCTGAACAGTTTTTTTTTTTTTTCCTTATAAGTCTGCACTGATGCCTTTAATGGCTAAGCTTTGGACAGATTAGCATTGAGGGGGTAGTCAGTGCTGTTTTCAGATCTGAGACCACCGGTGTCAGCGTACTGGAGTGACATTTTCCCAGCTGGATATTTTTGTTGCTTGCAAAGCCCCTCTGCACTTGAGTTTAGGATGTCAATTGAGTTAGCAAGGGTGTCTTGAATGACCGCTCTGGGTTGGAGTAGCTCCACAGTGTTATCTGTTCAGCAAAGAAATGTTTTTTTTAAAAATAAATAAATAAATAGAGGCAGTTTTAGCTTTCTTTTTTTGTTTTTTGTTTTTGTGTAGCTCATATTGCTCGTATACAGTCTGTTCATGCTGAAAAGTGGACGTGCGAGAGCGAGTGTCACCCGCTAATGGGTACTTAGCTCGGTGTCAATAAGAAAACCCGGATTGCTGCCCTCAGCACACACACTAATTGGCTCATACCACTGCGAGAGGTGGAGGTGGAACGGACAAGCCGGAGATATAGAGGAGGTGCTGAGGTGTGCTTTTTAGAGTAAAGAAAGATGTCAAACAGAAGAGGAGGCGTTCCAGGGGAGTCAGACTGTTGGTTGGCTGTATTAGAACATCTTATGCAATTTGCTGAATAAGTGCCATGCTTTCCATTTTTTCTTTTCCTAAGGAAGGTGTGCTGATTTTTGCTTTGCCTGAGGCATTCTGTTATGCACTGCTTTTTAAAGGTTGGGTAGGCAATTTGTTTTATAAACACTTTTTGTTACACTGGTTGAAACTCTCTACACTTCCTGATAGCAATCAATAATAGACGCGGTCTAAATATTAAAACATGTACATATGCCTTCCTACCAGCCTGTCTATATGTATTTCCATACCTCTGCGCAGACATTGTGTCATCGGCGCGTTCCGTGAGGCTGTGCAGAGTTGTAGACAGTCACCAAGCGCCACAAACAAACAGCAGCCGCCTTTTACAGTTCTACCTGAACCAAAACAACGTAACCGTAATTACGAGATGGCAACCCGCAACGTTTTACCAGGAGCTTTTTACATCCTGAGACTTGGATTTATGCATTTCGATGTCAACACTATCAGCACTGAAATGAATCTGCTGCAGTCAGGAGGTACAACTAGAGCTCTGTACATTGTTTGCATTCATTATTATTGTAATGTTACGTGTTTTGAGATATGAGGTAATTTAACGTCGTCTCTCGTGACGCTTTGCCGACTGCTGTGAGCGTTCATATGTTTTGAAGGAGTGGCTTTGGAGAACGCTCTGAACGGAGGGTGGGATGTCATACTTTCAAAGCTAGCTTACTATTGCTAGCCTCCCTCAAATTGCCTACAGTACCTTTTAAACAGCAACTGGTAAAACAACAAATGGCGGTGGTGGCTTAGTCTGATAGATTGATGATACACATCTTTATCTCTTGTTTAAGATGCCAATGAGATTCAATTTGAAGGGGTGATCTGATGTGGTTTACATGTAGGTCTGTTGTTCAGAATTAGACCCTGCTCTATATGTCCAAATATTTGGGCCAAAATATCTTGAGTGAAGTTTTTCTCTTGAAGTGAGGGCATACCTGAGGTGAGGGCATTTTCTCTTGAAGTGAGCATTTTTTTTTTTTAGCTTTATGATGTCATCAAAATCTGTATCGGTGGGAGGGAGATCTGTAAAAAAAAAAACTTGATGAGTTTATCTTCTAAATGCACATTTTGTCATTGTTAACTAGCACACTATAAATAACCTTAATGCTAACATATTCATACTAAAAGCAATAAAACTTTTAAGTGCAATATAAAGTAGGTCCACATAGACCAGGGGTACTCAGTTCCTGGTGGGCCACAGCCTTCCAGAGTTTAGCTTCAACCCTAATGCACTTGATCCAGCTAATCAAGTCCATCAGGATTATTTGAAAACTTCTGTTGGAGAAAGGTTGAACTAAACTCTGCAGGGCTGTGGCCCTCCAGGAAGGCCAGGAAAAAATGCTCTACTGACGTTGATGATATTAATTCTTTATAGATTGCAGTAGTCAATTGTTTGTTTGGCCCTGTTATGCTTCCTGCTGGACTGAATATTTGTGCTCACTTTTGTCTTTTTACTCTTTGTGTTTTTTAAGAATGGCGCTGGACATTGCTGACTCACAGTACCTTCTCATCTTGGCACCGTCGCTGGTAATCGCTCTCATGTTCCTCTTTTTCTGGCTCTTCATGAAAGAGACTTCCTACGATGAGGTTCTGGCCCGCCAGAAACGAGACCTTAAATTGCCTCCCGCCAAGCCCGAGGCTCGTAAAAAGAACGAGAAAAAGAAGAACAAGAAGAAGGAGACCGGAGGAAGTGGAGCGGGAGGAGGAGGTGGCGGTGGAGGTGGCGAGTCGGAGGAAGATCTGAAGGATTTCGATACATCTGATGCCACTAGCCCTGCCTCAAATGATGAGGATTCTGAGGTGGTAACCGTGAGTCCACCTGTTGCTGCTCCAGTTCTGACAGAACCTCCATCTGGGATAAGAGAGAGGAAGAAGAAAGAGAAGAAACCAAAAGCTTCTCCTACTGCTGCCCCAGCTGCTGTCCCAATGGTTGTACCCCTTTCCCGTACTACCCCAACTACCCCTCCTGCCTCAGAAGAACCGGCAGTCAATGGCTCCAAACCTGCTGTCCGTAAAGAGCAAGCCATCCCGCCGACCAAGCAGTCCAGCCCACCGCGGCCTCAGGCCTCGCCCCCTGTCCACGCTGAGACTACCAGTAAAAAGAAAGCCAAGAAGCAGAAGAGTGAGTCTGGTGAGTGGCTGAGCTACTTACATTAACAAATAGTTTTTGTCATAATTTTCATCAACAATTTTTTTCACTGTTGAAAAAGAGACTAGAAAACAGCTTTGAATGACAAAACCTATGACAAACATCTATTGACATTTTCGTCAATGAACAAAAACTAGACAATAGTTAGGGAGGGACGATTTGGGAAGAGATTCAGTCCGAACTGATGTCCTGCTTTGTACTGTCAACTGTCCCAAGCTTATTTCACTGAAAGCCCTGGACTTGAGTGGACTCAGCTTGAACTCAAGTCCAACTCAAGGCAGAGTAAAAATGCATCCGAGTCCATGACAAGTACAAGTCCATTAAAAGTTGTCCCAACTATATACAAAATAGACACTGACGCCATAAAGACGCATTATCAGGGAAGCGCTAATTAAACGTCAATGATTTTGGAAAATAATTTCCAAAATGGAAATGAATTTTTTTCTATTTTAGCTAAAAAAAAAAATAAAATTCATTGAAATGTCAGTTCATTGCTACTAAAGCTGCTCGATTTATCACACGATATGAAAAATAACATTGAACTTGAACACGATTATCACTTAAACGCGATTCTTAGTGAGATAATGAAATCATTGACAAGCTTCGCATTAAATTACAAAAAAAAAACAAATCGCAGCCTTTGTGATTTCATTATCTCACTAAGAATCGCGTTTAAGTGATAATCGTGTTCAAGTTCAATGTTATTTTTCGTATCGTGTGATAAATCGTGCACCTTTAGTAGCGATGAACTGACATTTCACTGAAATTTTTTTTTTTTTAATTTAATGCGAAGCTTGTCAGTGAAGTCCAAATGCTAATCCATCTGAAAGCACTGCAAGTTTGAGTCGCTTATAATGTACATTTGAAAAAGCAACACGCGTCAAACATCTTTCCAGACATGAGAAGCATTTATTAACATCTTGTCCAACAAGAGACAACATTTAATAAAATGTTTTTACTCCAAACTCACTTCACTTATCAGATGCAGCATGGTAACACCCTAGAATTATGGCAATTTCTGCACGGGCAAGACACACAATATTTTTGGAAGTTCTTTTCTTCTCATGTTCCTCTCTGAAGCTTTCTACCTCTCTTTTCACACAGAAGAGCATCCACCTGTGGTCAAGGTGAATCCGTCTCCTCCTGTGGTGAAAGAGGAGCCTGTGGTCATGGAGGTGAAGGTACAGGATGGAGCCGCCCCTGTTGTTACAGCAGCACCACCAACTGCCTCCAGTGGCAGTGGGCGTAGGAAGAAGAAGCAGAAGGTGGAACCTGTTGTTACAGGTAGGAGTACGCCAAAATCAGACAAACTAGAGAGAATAAAATTCTCAGTTGAGTCAACAGTGAGAAGGGACTTCTTTGAAAAACATTAAAAAAAATTTGTTTACAGTCTGTAAACTTAATCTTAAGACTAGCCAATGCAGATTCTGTTTCCATTGTGTGTAGAGGGTTGGTCAAGCTCCAAAACAGCACCATAAAAGTGGTTGTATGCTTTCATATAGCGTTTGTGCTTACTTGAACTACATATTCTAAAAATATATTCTTGACAAAAGATCACTGTTATTGTATGAAAAAGAGCCACATGAACATTCTTCTAAGCTTGTTTTGCGTTAACTAGATGAAGTCAAACCACATTTGGAACAACATAATGATGACACAATTTTAGTTTTATGTAACTTCCTTAAATGATTCCTGTGGTCATATTTGTTTCAGTGGATGAGGCACATGTCCAGTCCTCTGCCCCAGTCGCTCAGACTTACTCTGCTGCCCCGGCAAACCACCAGAGCAACCAAAACAACGAGATTCCGCCTCCTGCTCCTGCTCCTGTTCCTGCTCCTGCTCCTGCTCCTGCACCCACCAAACATGGCAAGAAACAGAAGAGTGAAACCAACAAAGGTACTAGGCATCTTTTAATGCACATTTTACAGTAGCTTAATAATTTTAAGCAATTTTTGATACTTTTCCATATTAAATGAGATCCAAGTATATTATAATCAGAATTTCTCCCAAAATGTCCACCATCTTAGAATATTTCGTTCACTGAGCTTTTTACAAAACATAGTGAGATGGCCTTCTCCATGAAGGATGAAGTCTTCACTTCGAATTTGGCCTAAAGGAGGCATATTAGGTGGCAGCATTAAAAAACTGCCAACGGAGGGTTTTAAAATGAATTTCCTGAAGGCCTGCAGTGTGAACAGGTGGCTAATACATGTCTGTTTTTGTGCAGAGAACTCTGAGGTGAAGCTGAAGGAGCTGCAGGCCAGTCTGAGTGGACTGGTGCTGTCAGATTCCGATGTGGTCAGTCTCGTCTCGCTGCTCAGAAACAAGAGTCCCAATGCTTTGGACACCTGGTACAAGGTTAGAGGATGAGGTTCACTTTTATTTTTTGTTTTTCGCTTTCATGCAGTAATGAAATGTTCAATAGTGAAAGTTGTAAGAGTAGTCAAATTTCTGATGATTTTTCTGGTTTTGTTTTAATAGACTGCAGCTAAGTTTGAGCCTTCAGCCCAGCAGCTCGCAGAGAAGGATTGTCTTCTGAGCACACTACAGGAGGAGGCGTCCATCGCCAAGGGCAAAGTTAAACAGTTAAGCCAGGTTAGTAATTCATGCCTCTTATGTTACCTGATGTGAGTACCAGGCTTCCCGGTTTGTATGTGACACTTTCCATGAATAGAGTACAAATTAATGTCCCACTTTTAAAAAAATTACTTCCTCATATGTATATCAAGGAAAGAATCAAGAGTAACCGTTATTGTTTGCTATTTGATGATATTTTTTGTTTATTACTATAAAATAACCAAACTCACAAATTGTGAACTCTGTTCAGCCAAAGTTTAGTCTTGAAAAAATTGCAAGCCTCATAAAATGAACCTGCTCATGTAATAATTGATTTAATATTCTGAGAAATAAGGTTCTGGATAATTAACAGCAATTATTACCTATTTTAATTAATTACAAAAATAATGACTAATTAACATTTTCTGACGTTTGAAAGGATTAAAAAAAATTGTGCCACATAAACACAATGTAGTTGTGACTGAATTTAGGAAATGACTACCATAAATATAACTGCCAGCTTTGCTTCATTTTGATGAGCATGATAGTAATTTATTGAATGGCACCTCAGGAACTGCAGACTGAGAAGCAGAAGACGGGCCGTGTGGAGTCTATGCTGCATGAGCATCGTGTTGCCAGAGACAAAGAGATCATGCAGGCTAAAGCTCAGAGCTACCAGGAGATGCAGATCAAGGTAACCAATCTCATTGACTGATAAGACTATCATGCAGAGGGCAAATTGCATATTGGTGGTTAACATCTGACCACGCGTGTCATGAAAGAGCAGAAGGAGGCATGCTTGATGCAGTACATTGAGGGTTAGAACATCCAATGACAAGTGAATGTTTTCTCTGCAGTTCCAACAGGTAAGAGAGCAGCTGGACAGTCAGATCGCTCGGCTGCAGCAGGAGAACGGCATCTTGAGAGATGCTGTGGAAAGATGCTCCACCACCAACCAGATGGAGTCCAAGTGAGTCCTGCCAACTTCACAACTTTTCCAATTTTGGATCAATGTTAGTCAAGGTTTTTTGTGCCAAAAATCATCATCATTTAGTTTTTCGTGACCATTTTCCATCTTTTTGGAATTAAACACTATGGGTGTGAAATGTGCTGTGCAATCTCGTAAAAGGATAGTTCCTTCAAAAAGTGAAAGTTGTCATCACTTACTTGCCCTTTATGTTGTTCCAAACCAATAAGACTCATCTTTGAAACACAAATGAAGATATTTTTAATGAAACCCAAGAAATTAACTGTTTGGTTTTTTTTTTAGTGTGTGTTTTTTTTTTTTTTTAGTTTTGGTGGAAAGGACTTTCAGCGGAGGTTTCATTTAAAAATGTCTTCTTTTATGTTTTCAAGGTGAATGGAAGTCTTAAGCCCAAAGTTTACTATAGCTGTCCGCATCAGTGCACCATCCACGTGACGTAATTTCAGGAGAGTCCACAGACATTCTCACACCCCATCCGCGTACAGTCCAATTTTTGAGACCGTGCGGACAGTCAGCATACAACTGCGCATGTGCGAGTAACTTGAGCACTTGAAAACAAACAAGATAGTGCGCACTCAACGAACACGTCTTTCCACACTCAAGGCCAAAGCAGTATACTCTTTTCTAATTTTGTCTTGGAGGTTTTCCTACAACAGGTTTACATGCATCCAAGGTCAAAAAAACACTTACATTTTCTTATAATATGCATTGCATATCACCTGTTCTCTCAGAGTGTGAAAACACTTAGTTCAAAGATTCGGTCTCTATGTCTCTCCTTTCTGTAAGCCTACTCTGCTCTAATTGGTTAGATGGTCTAGTCTGTTGAAATTGGTCTGTTGGAAACACTTTCTTTGTGAGTCAGAAACGAAACACCTATTATCAAATCTGAATTCTTTCTTTTAGAAGACATTAACTTTATTTGTTGTGCACTTTGATCTTTAAAACTGCTGACCTTTTACATTCACAAACAACAATTTTACACATGGCATGAAAGGTATTATTTGAAAACGCAATAACAGGGACTCGGACTGAAATGATCAGGGACCTTGTTAAAAATAAACTTCTTAAAGTTACATTCTGTTCTCACAGTACAAGCTGTTTTCTCTCAAAAGACCAAAGAAAATGTAATTCCTCATTAGTGCGCTAATACTGGATGTCGACAAGCTTTTTTCAAGCACTGAAATCAGTGGAAACACTGGGAAATTTCCACAATCTTTGCATGTTGGTTTTTGATGGTTACCATTTAATGTGTTTTCAGGCAGTCATCAGAGCTGAATAAACTGCGTTCGGAATACAACGGCCTGATGAAAGAGCTAGCGGAGACCAAAAACAAGCTGCAGCAGGAAGAGTTGCAGCGGAAGGGTCTAGAAGTTAACTACAAGCAGAATGTGTCTCAGCTAGAGGTACCGATCACATGACACCCACAAAACTATTGCACAATACACATCTTTGAACTGAATCCCACTGTTATTAGACACGAGGCATTTACAAAATCAGTTGACCATGTTTTATGATGTACGAAGTGCAATATATCAATTTGAAATTAAAAGGTTCTTTCTGACATTTTGTCAAAATTGAGGTATTCACATATTCTTGTTATGTGACAACTTATTTACATTATGTGATTTTTTTTTTTTCTAGTTTAAGTGTACATTTTGGGACTTTTTTTAGAAAACAAAAAGGGTCTATCCACAAAGGAGTATGGAATGCAAAAACTTTGAAGCTCAATATCTCAGAATTGCTCAGAATGCAGATAGAACCTTATAATTCCCAGGTGGTACTAGTTTAGAAGCGTGACTTCTTAGCTTAAACATTCATTCATGATCACTTAAGTTGCAGAGTTTTGGAAGTTAATATGGAACCAATCAGATTTTAAAATAATCAAAAAAAGCTTTTCTGACAACAATGAGGATCTCAATTAGGTTGACTTAATTAAATAAAGTAAATAAAAGTAAACCACTGAAACATAATATAAATATAATTAAAAAAAAATTTATCAAGTGTTTAATCTACTTGTTGTTTATTTTGCCATGGCAGAAAAACATTGACAACAATAGTTAAATAAGCCGGGAATTTTGTAACCATGAACAGAATATGATTGGCAAATCTGTTTGATTAATTTTTTTCTTTAAATATTTACTTGTTTATTTATTTAAGTACTTAATCAGTTTTTTACCTGTTCGTTGAAATGAATTAATTTAAACACGCCATTCAAACCAACTTATTTGCTGAAGTTTATTGGATTTTCCTGTAATAAAAAAACAATACAGAGAGAGGAATCTCAAGGAGGGTGTGTTCTGTATATAATGCCTATATATTTTTCATGCTCTTAAGTACACATTGAAAAGTTTCTGGATTGACAACCACATTTAAATGTGCGATTGAAATTGCATTTATTTTGGATTTATTGTTAGTGCTAGGCTTACATTTCACTTGGTTAGGCTACGTTGTACTGTGTGTGTTGATGGCCATGTTCGTCTGCCACCACCGAAGACCGTTTTTGACCCAGGAAAAACGCTCTTGAAGTGCCACTACATTTAGTTAGCTAATCCCCAACACTAAACAGTTTCGTATCTTTTGTTGCAGGATGCGAAACGCAGTTGGGAAGATCTGCAGAACTATTTACACAACGTGAGTGCAGAGAGAGAAAAGCTCCAGGCCGCTAAACAAGGTAGAAATATACACACACCACCTTAAAGACATCAAAAGTTCTGTGCTGGCCACTCAACATGTGTCTCCTTTGTCCTTCTCAGACCTGCAGAATAAGCTGATGGCTGTGGAAAACGAGATAACCTCTAAAAACAAGGAGATCCAGAATCTCCACAGCAGCCTAAAAGACTCGATCTTCTTTAAGGAGCAGGAGCAGCAGAAGGTCATGCAGCTGGAGCAGAAGGTCAGGCAGCTGCTGGAGGCGTCGAAGCACTCCATGCAGCCTGACGACCAACTGCAAGAACAAGTCCAGGTACCTCTTATTAGTCACTGTACTCCTCCAACTCAACAGAAGCATGTCTGCATGTTATATTGCTGCTGATCATCGCACAATGTTGTTGTTTGCAGGATCTCCTTAACGAAAACAAAACGCTGAAAGTTCAAATTGATAGTCTTCAGACTCAGCTCAACACTCAGGTATGTGTCTGGGCTGGTGAATGAGGACCAATCTGTCTCTGCTTGTTGGTGGACATTAATGTTTGAGTCGTTTCTGGTTTCTTTTAGGCTACGACAGTCTCACATTTCGATGAGCTCCAAAAACTGTAAGTGATCACCTCAAAGTTTAATTGTTGCACAGACGCCTGTTTCACATTGCTCGTGTATGTGGTTCATATATATTTTGCCACTCATATTGATAAAATTATCATTTACTCACCTTCAAACCTGTATGAATTTCTTCTGCTGAACACAAGAAGATATTTTGAAGAATATGTGGGTTGCCAAAAAGTTGATGTGGAAGTCCCATCAACTGTTTAGTTATTAAATATCATCTTTTGTGTTCAGCAGAAGAAAGGTTTTTTTGGATGAACGATACCTTTAACAAGTTAGGTTACTGTATTCAAACTTGAGAGTGCTTAGTAGAAACATAGCTACATTAAAATATATAAAATACACAAGTGTCATCAACAGTCTTTTCCCATATAGGCAGTTATAAACCAACTGCATCTACTCATCTACTCATTTTTTTGGGGGGAAAGCTTGATGCAGAGACACATACAACTTTATTTTCAGTAAATCTGAGAGAATTCAAATGATTTAAGCAGTTTGAAGCTACACTTTGGGGTTTAGATTCCCTTCTATGTTGATTAATTGCTATTTGGATGTAAATGTACATTAGTAATCAAGTTTATAATAATTTTCAGTGGCCAACTCATGACAGCCATTACATAATTTATGGCCATTATTAAATAAAATACTCAATATAGCAACCTAGAGATCTGACAGCAGAATGTATGTAGTATATAGCTGTCTAGCTTGCTGCACTAGTTTAGGTGTGACTTGTTAGCTTAAAGTTCTTGATCAGACGCTATGATAAGCCGATAAGCTCTTTGAAATTAGCTTAGCTTGACAAGCTTCTCATAAAGGTGAAATTTAACACTAGCATTCAAAAGTTTGAGGTTGGTAAGATTTAAAAAAAATGTTTTTCAGAGAAGTCTCTTCTGCTTCATTTATTTGATAAATATTACAGTAAATATTATTAAAAGTCCTAACATGGAACGGATTTGTCACTTGCCGCTTTCACTCCTCACATGGTTGGCACACAGTTCAGGGCGGTCAGCTGTCTTAAACCTCATTATACGTTATCTTGCATGTGTCTTTCATTAGCCTGGCTGAAAAAGAGCTACAGAGAAAGAGTCTAGAAGATTCTCTCAATGCTGAGAGGAGCAGCGGCGCCAGCAGGGAGACCAACATGCAGGCAAGTGTCACCACCGTCGTTTCAGCTCACGCCGTTTGAACTGAAGTTTGATTTCAGCTGTGTAATAAACCCGTGGCTCTCTCTGCACTCTGCAGGCCATGCACAATGAGAATCAGACATTGAAGGCAGACCTCCAGAATCTGCAGGCACAGATTTCTGAGCAGGTTAGACTTCAGTTGCTTTTCTTTCCACTAATCCAATAATGCATGTAAACATTAACGCACACCACTGTCGTGTCTTCTCTTTCCCCAGGCTATATCTGTGGATCAACTTCAGCAGAGGTGAGTGCGTTGACAAGAAGATGGTTATAAGTGCAAACATAATTTTCACTAGTGCTGCACTGATATTAAAATGATGGCCAGTATTTGATAACCCAATATTAAATATCAGTAATTATTAAAAATATTTTGTTTGGCAAAAATTGTATAAATTAAACCCAAAAAGTAAACAATAGTTTTTTATATTACCCATGTTTTATGACCAATATTATTAGAAATCTGTATTGATTAGTATTCAAATATTTAAAAAAAAAAATTAAATTTATTTACAGCATTTTTAACTTGCATTTACAACACAAATTATACATTTTGAGATCTCAAAAAGATAATAAAAAAAAAAAAACTTTATTAAAGAGAGAAACTCTGGTGATTTTGATTATTACTTTGGTATAATAGTTTGTGTGTTATTACAAGTGTATCTAATCTAAAAGACAAAGTAGAATCCAATATGAAAATTAACATATAAAAATCCACATCATGGATTTTAGTTTAGACACGCTTGTGAAGTGAAAAGGAGATTCATAATGAAATGAAGTATAATTCACAGCTGCTAAGTTTATTTTGCATTTCTAAGTAACACTTGTAAAAGTTAATTTTAACCCATTTTTTTTTATTCAAACACACACAGCTCTACTTTGTGTGGAGAATGAACTGAAATTTAAGTTCCTTCTCCATTTAAGCTGTAATGCATAGTGTTTATTAAAGATGATTAAAGAAAATTAACGTTTTGATGTTTAATGTGTCTTTAGCCTTCAGCAACGTGATGAGAAGGTTAAAACGGTGGAGACTTTGCTAGAGTCCAGTCTCATTCAGATGGCCAATAAGGAAGAGGACCTAAAGGTGAACAAGAAAATACATAGTTTTATGTTTATATTGGTTCCTAATTTATGTTTGTTTATTAGTTTATAATATATATATATTGTCTGAAACTAGCTGAAGCATCATGAATTTTTATCTAAAGGTACTTTTATATAACTGTACTTGACCATAAATGTACTTAATATGTTTGAAGAGATGTAGTAAACCAATGCTACAGCCAGTTATTCTACTTTGAAGTGAAAAGAAACGACTCTCCAGTATTTTAGCTGTCAATATACTGCACCTTTAACTGTAGTTAAATTTGTTGTATTAAATATATCTTGTTTTTTTTAACAGTTGATCAGAAATGAGTATGAAGGTTTGAAACAACAACTTGAGGCAGTACAGAAACAGTCCACAGAACAGGTAGGACGTACCACTACCACACACAGACATTATATGTGGAGGAGAACGTTGTATTGTGTTAAATTCCTGCCAAAGCTGCCCACTCACATTCTTCCTGATTCTTACCATCACATTTTTCCAGACAAAAACTGAAAAGGCACTGGAAGAGCTACAGCAAAAGTAAGTTACAAAGTCACAATTGGAGATTATAGTTTGTGAACACGCATAAAATGTGACATTATAGAGGCAGAAGCTATTTCTTGAGTGATCAAATATTTCAACTTCCTGTTTGTATCAGGATTCAAGATAAGGATGAACAAATTCGATCATTTGAGGGAAGTTTGCAGTCAGCAATGGACAAAGAATCGGAGAGAAAGAAGGCGATGGAGGTAAGTGTGTGCTGTATGTTCTGTTCATCTAGATGTTTCATTGCTGCGGTCTGCGCTCATTCATTTGTATAATGGATAAAGACTGATACAAATTTTCTTCACAGGATCTACAACACCAGGTCGAGGCTCTAAACTCTGAACTTGCTCTGCTGAGGAGCAAAGAAACTCAGGAGTCAAACTCAGACTTGAGCACCAAGATTCAGGAGCTTCATGCTCAGTATGTATCTCACCAAATGACATCAAATGACATCTTTTATTTTTAAAGTACTTGTATTTCCTTGTTTTCAGAAAAAAGAAACTGTTCGCACTGAGGGCAAAACTTAACTATTTTGATATCTAAAAGGAAAGTGTCGTGCATAAGTTCTGTTGTGCTATACCTTATTTGACAAAAAATGAAAATGCAATGTTTTGTTGCAAATTATTTTAAAATATATATTTAAGTTTTATCAAAAAATGTATTAGACACCATTTTAATGATTACATTTGTGTTAAAACAGAATCAAGAAAAAATAAAATGCAAAGCAATTTGGGGAAAAAATTACTAGATTTCAGGGGTCCCTAAATTAAGTATCTTAAAGTAGCTTATTCTGTGGTGTTTGCTTGTAAACAAACAAGTTTAAATTCATTCTCAATGCATTCCACGTGTTTTTTAAACATTATCTTCCCTATTAATAGTATGAAATGAATATCATGATGCATTTCAATATCGAATGATATAGAAAAAAATGAATTCTGATAATATATTTGTCCATACTGCCAATCGCTTTCCAAAGTTATCAAGTTCAGTTCTATTTGTCAGTTCTTGAAATGAAAAATGCATTGAAAGAGAATATAACATTTACAAAACCTTTTGCAGAAACCGTGATGCCAATAATAGCTTTAATGAGAATCTTATTTTTTTCTGTAATGTTTTGGCCCCAAACCGACACCATACAGTATTATTGTACAAGACTCTTTTTGAGCTTCCCAGACAAAATCGGTGTTATTTGGGGTATATTGTTATCGTGCTGATTTCAGTGTTTGAAACAATGAATTATTCAGATCAATATTGCATTTGTTTATCAAAGGTTGACGGCCAAGGATCAGGATGTTGAGAGACTGCAGAGAGAATTGGAGAAGGAAATGCAACAGCAAAAGGTGAGAGTGCTGAGAAATTCATAACCGATCCCACAGAAACAACTATACGAACCTATTAATGTAAAACATTAGATTTACTCAAAGTAAATTTTCTTGCATTGTGATATTCATTTTGCTTTTTATATTTACATATATTTCTTTCTCCCAAAGCAAACCGTTTCAGCAGCCCCCAGCCAGGAATTATTAACAGCGTAAGTGTCGCATGTAGTTGCGATAGGTTATATTATCTCAAACATGTTCCAGTATAATAAAGGCTTATCATAATACACGCATTCTGTTCTGCGTTTGTCCTCAGGCTTGCAGAGAAGGACACGCGGCTATCTGAACTTCAGGACGAACTGCTTAAGTTGAAGGAATCGGTGGAGCTTCATCGTAAGAAGAACAACGTAAGTTGAGCAAGGTTGGGTCTTTTTGCTGAGCTGCTCCTGTAAAAGAGCTTTAGCTTTTCTTGGCTAATGCACATGCTATTGAGTATGCAAAGCAGGTGACTTCTATTTGAATGGCAGCTCTGTAGTCTATTGACCAGATACAGTGCATCCCTGAACCTTTTGAGGCATGGAATGTCAGTGACCTAAAAAACAAAGGTGTTTTATTCTACATAAGTGTGGTCCCCCTTCATGGAGACAGCCGTTTTGATTATGTGACAAGCTGAATACTACTCACTTTATCTTGATACATTATCCCCACATTGTCAGACTCTTTTTGTTGAAGAAAAAAATTGATCTGGTTATAGGGTATTCCTAAATTGGTAACTTTTGCTTTTGTGATGTTACATCCACACCCTTAGGTGTCTGAGACCACTCTCAAATTGGCCACACAAACAAAATGACCAAATACACCTTCAAGAAATATAATTGTTTGTGTTTTTAACAAAACATTACATACAAAATTCCAAACCAAAGCTGATATCGGTATCAAAGAAATACATTAAGATTTTGGAAGTGAGTTTCAGTCAGTCCTTCTCAACCAGAGGTGACTTCAATGTATTGGTAACACTTTACAGTAAGGTTCATTAGTTAACATAAACTAATCATGCACTTATACATCATGTATTAATCTTTGTTAATGTTAATTTAAACATTTATTAATACATTATTAAAATCTTGTTAACGTTAGTTAATGCACTGTGAACTAACATGAACAAACTATGACCAACTATATTTTCATTAACTAACATTAACGAAGATTAGTTAGTTCACGTTAGTTAATACGTTACAGTAAGGTTCATTAGTTATACATTAAAGTGTTACCAATGTATTTAAATTAAAACAAAAGTAGTATTAAAAAGATATTGATATAGCATGCCTTATTTTAAAAGTGATTTCTGGACCTGGAAAAAGTTATGAAAATTAATATCTTCATGGTCATTTTTATTCATTTTATGAGTATATATTTTCCTAGTTGTGCATTGAAATTGAAATTGAGTAAAATTATTCAGTAAATCATGAGAAATTGGTTTTGTCATGGGGTATTTGAATATTCTTGTGGATAATGGGGGGGCCATTAAGTACTGGTTTAGGAAGATTCGTGCATGTCAGCTCAATATATTTGATTATTTTATTTAGATTTTTTTTTTTAATTTCATTATCTTTATTTTAGATTTGATATGTTATCAGTTTAAATATCCTGCATTTTCCACTTTTAGTTGAACATTCTTCATGGTGCATTTTCATTTTCCCATTTTTTTGTTTTTCTTTTAATCCTTCTATTACAGGACGATTTTGGTCACTGTTAGGGAATTTAAATGTTTATTAACATTCATGAACCCTTCAAAATGGTGAGGCTAGAAATTATTTTGTGAACCTTTCAATGTCTATATAAAACAATAGTGCATAGAAGTGCCTTGGTTGGGCCTCGGACTGTATACATGGCAAAATGAATGGGGCAATCATTTTTTTGGCAAGAGTTTAGGCTGAACTGAAAGTGGTGTTTCTCTGAAACTGACTAGGAGCTTCGGGAGAAAAACTGGAGCGCTATGGAGGCGCTGTCAGCCACCGAGACCATACTTCAGGGAAAACTCACCAAGAGCGCCAAGGTTCGCACCACAACTCCCAAACTACTTCACTCTAGAGTCAAATCAAAGCATCTCCAATAAGCCATTTATTGACCAGTGAAGTTCTCATTCCTAATTAACTTCCTCATTACTGGCTGCATACTTATTTCATAACTCTGAACTGCTCAGCTGCATGCTACTAATGTGCTGTGTTGAATGCTGAGAGCTATAAAAAGCTACATACTTGTGAAGCAATGGCAAATGTGCTTTGAAATTTGCCCAGAAATTTTGGCTGAATTTTGCCGTTTGTTTATTAAATTTTCCATTGTGTGTGTTTATATATGGATTTGTTTTAAACCAGACACCTGAAATGAGTCTGCAGCTATTTTTATCTATTCATTTTATTAGATTAGGAATCATTTTATGCCCAATATTTCATTTGATCATTCATCAATGACATCCTGTCATTTGACCTACCTTTTTTTTTTTCATCCAAAGCATGCTGATCACCACCTGATTTCCACTATTCATTCGCCACAAATTTATATCTTATCACAATCTATCCAAAGAACTATTTATGTCATGACAAAAGCAAAATCTGGAAGAAAATTATCAAATCCGAAGGCACACGAAATGACTTTCTTGAAGATGTACATCATGTTCTCTATTAGTTAGGTTGCACTCACCTTTTACACCTTTTATGCTCTCAACATCTCTCTCCTCCTGCCAGGTGTGTAGAACAATCAGTAATCAGAAACTCCTGCCCCTTTAGCATGGCGTCTCCTTCCACTGGATTGGTCGGTCATCTAAATGTAGCGAGGCATTTGAGTTAACGTCTATGTTACAGCATAGAGTAACCAGTGGCTCTATAAACGGTCCTGAGGCTATAACTAACCTTGCTTACATCATGAGTTATTCTACTGTGGCTTGGCCTGCTGTCACTAGTCAAGTGGACGGCATGTACTGTCCGGTTTGTCGACATCTGCTCTTAGTCATATACGGCTGTACGAATCCCAGGCCTGCACCTGCTGTACAAACTCAGCTTTTGCAAGATTTCTGTTCTCTCTTAGTGCTCTTCTGTGGATCTCACAAAATTAGTTTGATATTTGGCTTTTAAAGCCAACCTGAAATCAAAATTGACACTTTTTCTTTTATTAATGCACATTAGAGGTCTTTTAATGCACATTAGAGGTTTTTCTTATGTTTAATCAAAATGTTGTAATGCGGTAAGCATTGTACTGGCAAAATTGTGTTCGATCTCGATCCATTCTGGTACGTAAAGCTAATCGCAATCCAATCCTTTCCCAATGGATATAATTTTCTACTTACTTTCTTAAAATGATAGTTCACCCCAAAAAATTTAAATTGTGATCATTTACTCACTCTCATGTTATTCGTTCTTCGCTGAACACAAAAGATGTTTTGAAGACAGTTATGGCAACCACTGATTTCCATTGTATGGACAAAAAAGACCAAACTTTTTTTTTTTCTTTACTGTAAATAAAATAAAGTCCAGTATGTTTTTAGAATATCTCATCTCTTTTGAAATGCAGCACATAATATGACTTTAAAGGCTAATAGTTGTTTGTTTCCTTTGGAAACGTCTAGGTGAAATATAAATGCTTTGTATGTATAGTGATTTACAATTGTCTTAAATCTTAAATTGTCTATTTGTATGTGTTTGAGAATAGAGGTTTAGAAAGAGTTGTGGTGAAGTACAATGACCACAGCTGTTATGGGTATTTTTTGTTTGTTTTTCTTCCACCATTGATTTCCAACAAGAAGATTCACCAACCAACAAGATATAACTTCAGTTAGTGTGGGATTTGTGTTGGATCTTATTCAGGACAAAATAGTATCATTGTGTGCATATATGTGAGAATGATTATGTTTGAGTTTTACGAGTGAGTAAGTTTGCTAAAAGCACAGGGTTTTTTTTTTTTTTTTTTTTTGTATTTTTTTTTTTTATTTGTATTTTTTTTTTTTTTCTCACCTGTTTGGTGAGCACCGCTGATCTGTCCTGATCTGGGCACAGTTGTGGTGTGGATAATGGAGTGACTTTTAATTGAACTTTGAAATGTAATTATATCACGTTTTAAGCAGTTTGATTGATGGAGTGTTTGCTCTGTGTTTTTGAACAGGAACATCAGACGATGCTGGAGACAGCGGAGGCAGAATGCAGAGCATTGCTGCACAGACTCCTGCCACACGTGCCACTGCCCACCGACCAGGTGCTCTAACACAGTACACATGCAAAGCAAAAATCTCTTTTAAAGATATTATCATCACTGTTAGTCACGAAACAGTATGTACACTGTCATTTTGAAAGTTTGTGGTCAGTTTTAAAAGTATTATGCTCACCAAAGGCGGTCCCACACAGATATGTATGCCATATTCAACCGCTCCATACGCACCCTCTATCAGGGAACAGCCAGCGAAGGTTACAAAAAAAAAATGCCTTGCACACCGCCACGCAAAGTGGGGTATTGTGCACTTGCGGTAATGGCTGTTGTCACTATGACAGTTGTGTCAACACCAAGCTTCAGACATACCCTCCATCAAGTGTTGACTCTGATGCCCTGTGTGAATGTGATATGGCCCTGCACTTCTTGTCTGGTGTGCCTACTCCTTAAAAGCTTGAATTTATTTGATCAAAAATACAGTAAAAGCAATAATACTGTAAAATATTATTAGAATTTAGGAGTTGTTTCTTTTTTAAATTACTTGTTTACTATTGTAAACTATTGTCATTTGTTCCTTTGATGGCAAAGCTGAATTTGCAGCATTAATACACCAGTCTTCAGTGTCACATGATCCTTCACAAATCATTCTTATGCTGATTTGGTACTCGAGAAACATTTCATATTATCAGTGTTGTGCTGAACATTTTTGTGGAAACCCTGATTATTTTTTTCAGGATTCTTTGAATAGAAAGTTCCAAAAAACAGCATTAAAAAAAGAGAACATTATAAATGTCTTTAATGTTACTTTTGCTCAAATTAATGCGCCCCTCGCTGCATAAAAGTATTTTTTTCTTTTTTAAAAAAAACAAACAAATGCTGAAAAATCTTACTGACCCCAACTTTTGAATGGTAGGATTGTGCCTTTTTACTATATACAGTACTGTGCAAAAGTTTTAGGCAGGTGTGAAAAAATGCTGTAAAGTAAGAATGCTTTCAAAAATAGACATGTTAATAGTTTATATTTATCAATTAACAAAATGCAAAGTGAGTGAACAGAAGAAAAATCTACATCAAATCAATATTTGGTGTGACCACCCTTTGCCTTCAAAACAGCATCAATTCTTCTAGGTACACTTGCACACAGTTTTTGAAGGAACTCGGCAGGTAGGTTGGCCCAAACATCTTGGAGAACTAACCACAGTTCCTCTGTGGATTTAGGCAGCCTCAGTTGCTTCTCTCTCTTCATGTAATCCCAGACAGACTCGATGATGTTGAGATCAGGGCTCTGTGGGGGCCATACCATCACTTCCAGGACTCCTTGTTCTTCTTTACACTGAAGATAGTTCTTAATGACTTTCGCTGTATGTTTGGGGTCGTTGTCATGCTGCAGAATAAATTTGGGGCCAATCAGATGCCTCCCTGATGGTATTGCATGATGGATAAGTATCTGCCTGTACTTCTCAGCATTGAGGATACCATTAATTCTGACCAAATCCCCAACTCCATTTGCAGAAATGCAGCCCCAAACTTGCAAGGAACCTCCACCATGCTTCACTGTTGCGTGCAGACACTCATTCGTGTACCGCTCTCCAGCCCTTCGGCGAACAAACTGCCTTCTGCTACAGCCAAATATTTCAAATTTTGACTCATCAGTCCAGAGCACCTGCTGCCATTTTTCTGCACCCCAGTTCCTGTGTTTTCGTGCATAGTTGAGTCGCTTGGCCTTGTTTCCACGTCGGAGGTATGGCTTTTTGGCCGCAAGTCTTCCATGAAGGCCACTTCTGACCAGACTTCTCCGGACAGTAGATGGGTGTACCAGGGTCCCACTGTTTTCTGCCAATTCTGAGCTAATGGCACTGCTCGACATCTTCCGATTGCGAAGGGAAGTAAGCATGATGTGTCTTTCATCTGCTGCAGTAAGTTTCCTTGGCCGACCACTGCGTCTACGGTCCTCAACGTTGCCTGTTTCTTTGTGCTTCTTCAAAAGAGCTTGGACAGCACATCTGGAAACCCCTGTCTGCCTTGAAATTTCTGCCTGGGAGAGACCTTGCTGATGCAGTATAACTACCTTGTGTCTTGTTGCTGTGCTCAGTCTTGCCATGGTGTATGACTTTTGACAGTAAACTGTCTTCAGCAACCTCACCTTGTTAGCTGAGTTTGGCTGTTCCTCACCCAGTTTTATTCCTCCTACACAGCTGTTTCTGTTTCAGTTAATGATTGTGTTTCAACCTACATATTGAATTGATGATCATTAGCACCTGTTTGGTATAATTGTTTAATCATACACCTAACTATATGCCTACAAAATCCCTGACTTTGTGCAAGTTTACCTTGAAGAATTGATGCTGTTTTGAAGGTAAAGGGTGGTCACACCAAATATGGATTTGATTTAGATTTTTCTTCTGTTCACTCACTTTGCATTTTGTTAATTGATAAATATAATCTATTACCAAGTTTATTTTTGAAAGCATTCTTACTTTACAGCATTTTTTCACACCTGCCTAAAACTTTTGCACAGTACTGTATATATATATATATATATAATTTTTTTTTCTTTTCTGAAACATGAATCGCATTTGTGCAGAAACGTACATTGCATTTACAGTGTATTGCATTGTAGAGTGTATGATAGCAGAATCCTTTAATGTTTGTTTACATTCTGATTGCAGAACCACCAGCAGTGGCTGCAGAAGTTTGAGACGTCAATGAGAGAGAGCTCTGCTGGAGAGGTGTCTTCTGTCTCTGCCTCAGGAGCTGGAGACTCTCAGGTATAGATGCATTGTAAATCATCCAGCAACAATGTTTAAGGAACCCTTTTCAGCAATCAAATGAGTGCATAAGCATTTTAAGCACTTGATGAAGACTTCAAGGATTGTTTTCTGGACAGGCTTTAGCAGAAAAGTTGAAGGAGGCTGAAGAGGCCCAGAAAGTTCTACAGAAAGATTGTGAGACGTACAAGAAAGTACTAGCAGAGACGGTGAGTTGTTCATGGCATCTGTCTGGAATTTTAAAAGATAAAATGGGTGACACCTGACAGTGTGTTAGCAGCACAGTGAACTTAGACTGTGAGTGGGCTGAGGGTTGTACAGTGATTGTGTTATTGAGGGTTTTGTTGGTGTTGGGTACACAGGAAGGGATCCTGCAACGGCTACAAAGCAGCGTGGAGCAGGAGGAGACCTGCTGGAGGGAGAAGTTGGGGCAGTCACAGGCTGATCTCAAAGAGGTTTGGAAAAACAAACATTATATCAGTGTTCCTTATATCTACCTTACTTTCCTTATTTCCTTATATCTACACCAATCCTTAGACAATTAATGGTCAGGTTTAATAATGAAATCTTGCAACTCTAATGGTGTAAATATTTGCTCTAGCAGTAGTCCAGTCCAATTAAATGTAGGATAGGCAATTTCGGAGTGGCTAACAATAGCAAGCTAGTTTTGAAAGCATAAGATCCCACTTTTTGGAGCGCTCTCTAAAGCCACGCCTTTTCCAAAAGACATAAACGCACTTCACGAAACATGAACATGTCTCAAAGCACATAACTTTACAATAATGAACATGAACAACTTAAGAGCTCATACTTGTACTACCTGACTGCTGCAGATTCATTTTAGCTTTGATAGTGTTGTCCTCAGACTCGGATTTATGCGTTTCTATGTCATTTGTAGCTCAGGGTAGAACGCCATTGGTTGCCATCTCATAATTACAGTTACGACATGGCGTGAAGGTATGGTAGTACATATGTTGACAGGCGGGTAGGACATCGTGTCATTGCTTTCGGACCGAATGCAATAATTGGATAAATATTTTTTGATCCTGACTTCCACAGAAAAAATATGTACGTTTTAATATTTAGACTACTTCTGTTGTTGATTGCTTGATCTCTCACAAGGGTAGCATGTACAGGGTGAAAAGCAACGGTCCTAGTACTGAGCCTTGTGGTACGCCATACTTGTAATCGATATGACACCTTAATTTACTGATACAAATTGATACTGGTCAGATAAGTATGATTTGAACCATGCCAATGCAATTATACTAATGTCAATGTAATTTTCATGTCTGTTCAAAAGAATGTGGTCGATAATATCAAATGCTGCACTAAGATCCAGAAACACTAATACAAAAATACTACGTTCGGACGATAAGAGCAAATAATTTGTAACTCTAGTGAGAGTAGTCTCTGTTCTATGATGCGGTCTAAATCATTTCTGACACAACAGGGAGTATGATATAAAATCTGTATTATAAATTAAATGACTATTTAGAATGTGATTTACCAAAAACAACAACAACAAAAAACGAAGCCTGACTCATAATGGTAATAGCAATTTGGAGTGAACATGTGCTTAGTCATCATGAAAATAAGTAAAAATACACATTTATTCTGTTTTTTTTTATTAATTTCTTTGCGTGCGTGTGTGTGCGCTTCTGGAGCCTGTGACATAGTATTTTTGTGAGATTCACCTAGTTACGCTACAAAATAAAAAATCTGGTGCTGTCTTGTTTAGATGACTCAGAGGGTAATTGCACTGGAACAGGAAGTGGACAGACTGAGCTCAGATGGAGATGTGGAGAGTGTGAGTTTGCTTTCAGTTTAATCCTGCTCTTTTTCAGCTCTGCAACACGATACAGTTTACACATTAAATTTGAAAAACAAAATAGTTCTAAGCTGAAGAATATGCATTTGAATACTGTTTTGCAATGTATATATTGTAGCTAAAAAGAGACAAACAGCACCTCGAGGCTGAATTGGAGAAGGCAGAGCGTGAGAGTGCCACCTACGTGTCAGAAGTCAGAGAGGTGAGACGAATCAAAAGCTTTATTGCATGCTTATATGCAATAAAGCAATGTCTCTCATTCTTTTATGCTTTAGTTTGTTACTTGTTGTGTTGTTTTTAAATGTCTAACTTGTTGGGTTTCAGCAGCTTAACTAAAATCTGTTTATAGCTTTCAGGGTTGGCGTCTACTTGTCTATCCTCAGTTCAAACTGTCACAACTATCAGTGTTAAATGGTTTTATGACATGTCACATGATCTTCCCAATACTCTTTGTAGAAATCTTTTATTGTCTAGACTGAAGATAGAACTGTCTTAAAGGAATGTTCTGGGTTCATTACAAGTTAAGTGTGCATTTATGGCACACTGTCGATTACCAGAGAAGGAAATTTTGAAGTAGTGTGTTTTAACATTGCTACATCTACTTCCATTGTATGGGAGTCAAAATTCTTTTCTCTGGCAATCAATTCATAGTTTTCAGTCACATGACTGGCATGGAGACCTGGAGGATAAAACATCCAGTGCCACTGTCACTGTTTCAAAGTAAAAATATTTATTTATTTATAAGATATGTGAACAAACTAAACGTTTTTGGCATTTGCGATTCACCCGATTTATTTGATTTTAAGACAGAGGTGTCCAATGCTGGTCCTGGAGGACCGCTATCCTGCAGAGTTCAGCTCCAACTCCAATTAAACACACCTGAACCAGCTAATCAAGGTCTTGAAAATCAAATTTCCAGGCAGGTGTCTTGAAGCATGTTGGAGCTAAACTCTTCAGGACAGTTGCCATCTTGGAGCAGGTTTGGACACCCCTGCCCTAAGGAGTATACTGAGTTTGGTCTTTAAATATCAATGTCTAGTACATTAGTACTAACCCCGGTAAAAAATAACTGGCAGGCAAATGAGGAAAACCTAGTATGGCCCTCCAGGTGTGACATCACGTTAAACTCACCTGGATGTTTCTCCCGGAACATTTCCTACTTCTGTAGATCGTGTAAATCCGTAGCATCGACCTGTAGCGCATTCACCAAACCTTTCAATAGAACAATAGAAGCTGTGAATTTCCATGAACGTGTTGGAAATGACATAGGAAGTCCCTCATTTCCTCAAATCCAGACACCATCCTCCAAAACCACCACCTAGCTTTTCACCCCCGCTCATTCCTCAAATATCTCAAACTTCATTGCAGCTCAAAGATCTCTTGACCGAGTTGCAAAGCAAACTCGACGGCTCGTACACAGAGGCCGTCAGGCAGAATGAGGAGTTGAATTTGGTAAGCAGTCCTCCTGGTTAAACTGAAGTAGCTTTCCCTTTCTCCTCTTGAGCTCACATGGGTGGGGGCACTCGCTTCAAGGGACTGGAATTTTGCGGCAAGGAGTTGCTATCTGTTATCTCTAATTTCTAAACATTTATTCTCATGTATATATGAATTCTTAAAGGAACCCAATAATGAAACTCATGCTCCAGTAATGAAAAAACAGCATCGTAAATACAGTAATTTAACAATAAATGCCTTTTTTGAAAAAAGTTCCTATCAAATGAAACATTAGAGATGACGGATACACCTTGCCAAGATTGTGATGTGTTAATCTGTCATCTAATACCTTACTCTGTTTACTCTGCTGTCACAGTTTGACTTACTGCCACCTTTGCTTTACTTGGAACTGCAGGCACAAGCACACACATTTCTAACTGCTCAGCTCTTGTCTGTTACATACACCACTGTTCAAAAGTTAGGGGTCATTAAGATAATTTCAATACTGATGCATTTAATTGATCAAAAGTGACTAAAGAATTTTACATTTACAAAAATGTATATTAATGATAAGCACTGTTCTTTTGAACATTCTCTTCAAAGAAATCTGATAAAATGTATGAATTTCCACTACATATTAAGCAGCAAGCATTAATGATAATCAGAATTGTTTCTTCAGCACTAAATCAGCATATTAGAATGTTTTTATTATTGTGTGATAGTGATGTAATGATGCTAAAAATTTGCATCACATGTATAAATTACATTTTAAAATATAAAACGGTTATTTTAAAATCGTAATAATATTTCACAATATTACTGTTTCACTGTACTTTTGATCAAATAAATGCAGTGTTGGTGAGCAGAAGATATTTTTCCAAAAAAAATAAAATAAAATCTAAAAACTTTTGAACGGTAGCTTAAGGTTTTTATTTTGTTTATTTATTCTAGCATATGCTTGTCTATTCTGTTTTTTTTTTTTTTAACCTTTTATTCTCTGAACTAGTCAAATGCATTTTTGACATTTAGATCACATGCTCCTCACCCTTTTGTGAAGGAAACCTAAATTTACATGTTTATTTAAATGTCCATTTCCATGTCCGTATACACTTGAATAAGCTATTAGAGAGTTGTAACAAACTTTAATACAAACATTTGTGTTAGAGGAAAAATAAAATTAGTTTCCTGACCTTTTCTACATAGGTGAACAATGACAGAATTTGAAGATTAGAAATACATTGAATATATAATTAAGAAACACTGTCAACTATGTAAATCCAAACCTGTATTGTTTTCTTTCTTCTGTGGAACGCCAAAGGAGATGTTTAGCAGAGTGTCCATACAATGAAAGTGAAAGGGGAATGTCAGGTTTCTTTTTTTGCCTAAAGATGTACAATAACTTTGTGTTAGGTTTAGTTCAAGACATTATGACATCTGTCCTGACAGCTATGCTCAACTTTTGTTGTATGGAAAAGAGTAGCTTGGAAATTCTGCTCTTATAGCTCCTTTTGTGTTCTACAGAAAAAAAGTAATTTATACAGGTTTTAAAAGAGTTGATGGTAACTCATTTGAATGTTTAGGTGAACTGTCCCTTTACAAGCTCCATGTTTGATTCGTGCGTATGTCAGTAAAGTGATACTTGACTTGTGTTTTTATTCAGCTTAAGACTCGGCTGACTGAGACGTTGTGTAAGCTTGAGACGGAGGAGATTGAGCGACAGAAAGTGGCTGGAGATCTTTATAAGGTAAAGCTTCTTGCTGGAGGATCTTTCTGTGAATTGAATGGTTAAGAAGCTTTCTTGCTTTAAGTTTTTTTTCTTGTTGTTGTGTATCCTGGTCAGGCCCAGCAGTCTCTGGAACTGATTCAGGCAGAGATTGTTAAAGAAGCAGGCCAAGCTGACCTGATAGAGACCAGCAGCCTCACTCAAACGGTACTTTGTTTTAAATGATATATACAGTGGAGCTCGTTTTAAAAATACAGCTTTTTCCTGATAGGTTTCTGATAGTTACTGTTGCCTTCTTGAGTATCGGTGAACTGCACATTAATGAAAATGACTAGTTTATTTCAAGATGGCTGAGAAAAGTGAAGTTAGATCTGAATAAAGATTGTGAAGTTTAGGTTTTGAACAATTTGAAATAATTATTAAAAATTACAGAAATTAAAAATATCTGCCTTTTTTTTTTTTTTTCTTCCTTGACTCATGTTCTTAGGAGGAGATTGACCGTAAGGAGAAGATGACTGCAGGGTTGAATCAGACAGTACAGGAACTACAGGAACTACTTCAGTCTGTCAACAGACAGCTTACCAAGAGACATGAAAGGGTAGGGTCTTTTTTTTATTATTATTATTATTATTACATAAATGACTGACCATGAACTGTTGGTTTTAATGAGCACTCAAAAGACAAATACTCAATGGGCTAAAAGGTACGCTGTAACTTTTGGCCCTTTAGCGGTTAAACATTTTGCGGAAGAACATTGTTTTGGTTGTGCTTCGGCTCTGTGTGACTGTGTGGATGAATATGGATCTCTCTCATAACTAAAAAAAAGAGAAAGATAATCCTTCTGCTGATAAAACATTTTGTGTTTACTTCCGTATGGCAGCATGCTGTGTGCCGTCTTTGTTTTGTCACATACAGGTCAGTTCAGGATCGTGATCTGTTCACACTCGAATCTGATATTAACCATATTTAAAAAAAATAATGTGAACCGTAAAAAGAGAAAAAAGTCAGAATTGAGCACTAAGGCTTGCAGTGTGAACATAACCATAGTGAATCAGGTTAAGACGGCATGTTTTGGAAGAAGGATTGATGTATTGACTCCTTTTAAAGTCCCCCTGAAATCAAAATAAAATTTTTTTTTTTAACTTTTAGTATGAATTTGATAGTCTTAAGATTATGAATAAGCTGGTGTGTTCCAAAACAATGACACAATTTGCATTTAGGAGATAAGCATTCAAAACTTCTCTCTCTCTTCTGCTAAAATGGATCACGGATTTTCATGACATCACCACCGAGCTGTGATGTAGGCGAACCGCCATTTTGAAAAAAGGGGGAGGAGCTTCTAGATATCTCCCGCCCTGTCATCCTGTTTCATTAGAAATAACTTCAGAACGGTGAATAAAGCTGCACGTTCCAAGGCACTTCAGTGCATTTTGAACCAAGAAAACTTAGTGTAACTTTCATTAAATGATGCGAAACTTTTCCACAGTTTAATTAAACCTTTCAAAAAAATAATCATTCAGATCAGATATGTAGTTAACACATAAAAAATACTACATCCACACATTACACATTTTAAAACATTTTACACTTGTATTTTTACCCAATTTTGGCTTTAGAGAGGTTTTTCCTTGCATATTACATAATATATAAAAACCTTTTTTCTTTTTCTTTCTTTTTTTTTTTTGCTGCATAAAACATTAAAATAAACATTTACAGAAATTACCAAAAAAAAAATGAATATCATCCGATTACTGTAAATTCGTTTGAGCGTTCTCTTTTTCCCAGCTATGGTAAACAAGTGTCTTATTTTCTTTTTGTTTCAGGATGATGGGGATAAATTATACTCTAATTATAAACTGTAAAGAAATGGAGGCAGGCTTCAGTGTGCTCTCAGAAAGCCACATGACATCAAACCACAGTAACCCACTGTCAGATTCCAGCCCTGTTTACTACACCTGATCTACTATGTGATCTCCAGTTAAAGCAACCCACGATCCCTGCACACTCCAACCTGGGGTCCCGTTCTCCCAGGAAGGCGCTGACGGACCCTGACGACGTGCACTCAGTGAACCGGATCCTTTCTCATGCTGTGTCGACTCCTCTACCTGCATTCCTCACATTCAGTAGACTTAAAGAGTAAAGCATCCGATAGACGAGACGCTTAGACTCGTTGATGTTCATTTGACCATTTTCCAGTCCGAATACTTTGAATACTCCTTTTTGTTAGCTCTCTTTGACTAGAGAGGTTTTTATCCTTTCGTATAAAGAACATTGAGGATATTTGTGTTGTTTTAAATATAAAATAACTGTTAGGATCTACTGACGCTCACTATGTGTTTTCAGCTCTTGTTTTGAAACCCTAAACTCAGAGGCACATGCAAGAGATCCGTTTAAACCAATAAATGCTTTTCCTGACTAATTACGCTGAATTTATCGTTTTCCTGGGGGCCTGTTGTGATGAGGGATATATTATGGTATTGTTGGTAAAAGACGGGTTAAGTCAATTGCATCCTCCTCGTCTGTTATCATCACAATCTATACTGTTGCTAATTTCATTAACACTGATATTTCATTTTTTGTAAAACAGGTGACCAGTAATAAAAGGGATGCTTGATTTAAAAATGCTATGTGCCTTCCATTTTTTATTTATTTATTTATTTATTTTTTTTATTTAATATTTTGTTTTGTTTTGTGATTTACAATAAATCTTACCTTGGAAAGCTACAGTTTTTGGAGAAGTGCAACAAATAAAGTGTTTATTTTAAACCAGGCTAGCATTTTAATAGGGATACTTTGAGTGTGTTTTTGCTCTTATAGTAAATACTACATTTTAAAATAACATTTTATAGTTTACTACTGATGATAAATTTGTGATTGGTTAGATTTTGTATTGTTTTTGATAGAAGTCTCTTCTGTTCATGAAGACTGCATTTATTTGATTAAAAATACAGTAATATTGTGAACCTTTTGCTATTTTAATATGATTTAATATATTAATTAAATGGAATTTTAAAGGTACATTTTCAGATTCATTACTCTAGTCTTCAGTGTCACATGATCTTTCTAAAATGCTGAATTGGTGCTCCAGAAACATTTTATTATCAATGTTAAAACAGTTGTCCTGCTTAATATTTCTCTGGAAAGGCTACATTTTTCTTCAAATTAAATTCAAAACGGCATTATTTTAAAGTATTATTTTTTAACAATGTAAGTCTTTACTGTCTCTTTTGATCAATTTTAAGGGAGAAAAAAAATCTCGCGGACAAACATTTGAACTCTAGTGCATAAATTCATAAATTCATGTTTGGTTTTGAGAAATTGAACATGCAATGACTCGTACACTACAGCAGGGGGCAGTAATCTTTTAATAAATGCCTACTAGTTTTCCATCATTTGGACCGGATCTTGTACAAAAGTGAAATAGATGGAAAGAACACAGTTTCAAAATACGATTACACATTGCTATTATTTATCATCATGAACATTTGCTCGCTTTCTATGAAAGATGAAAACAGCTATAGTGGTTAAATCAGACTTTATTACAACAAAACACCAGTTATTTTGATGATCAAATATTTATAATTAGCTATTATTTAGTCACTCTCATATTACACACACCAAGTAGACTTATGATTTTTCTTACCATTGAACATAAAAATGAGTCATTTATTAGAGTGTAGGAGCTGCTCTTTTATGAAGAAAGCTGACACATAGAAACATGATGGTGATGGGACTAAAATGGTACGTTTAAATTTTTTAGGTGTACTGTCACTTTAAATTAATTACGTGTGCATAATGGTTACACAATGCTTCAAGTTCAAAGTAAATCACACATTTTCACTTTGTTTTTCTTCGATCCCACATTTATAATGATTTAGACTTTAATGTAGGGTGAAGAACAAGTTAAAGGATAACAACAAGGCTTTTGTGTGGCTCTGAGATCAGCAGACTAGCTAGCGTAGGGTCACATTCCAGCCATTCCCTCCCTGTATCACACTGCTATCAGCTGATCCCAGACCTGTCTCTGTCCGTGAAATTTTAACTATGGTCATTTCACCGTCGTTTAAGGCCTTTACACTGACATGGAGGTAAAGAATAATGTATATTAAATATATAAAACGTGTGTGGACTCCCCCTAGGCCATTCCAGTAATTTCTCAGAGAGCAAGTCACGTGAAACCAAAGATGCAATAGACTTTTCTATTGTGATGTATATGCAAGGGAAAAGCATATACATATACATCACAATAGGAAAGAAAAATCTATTATAATACCCTTGTGAAAAAGAAGTATACTTTTGCATACTTTTATCTTGCATACTGCAGATAAGGATAGTATGGATATAGGCCTTTTCCATATTGATCATCAAGGCAGCTAAACTGGGTTTTCCTGCTTTAGGTGTCCATTTTGGAAGTGGTGTAAAATATCACTTGAGCGCAGAGCATGGACATTACTCCTGTGACCTGAAGCAGTAACTTACATGAGTCAACGTCCTCAAAGATTTTTATGAAGCTCTCACAGTCTCCTAGATTTACACAGGTTGAGTAATAACAACATAATTTACTGACTTTACTGTTGTAGAAACCATTGTGAATTAGAGTTGAGTCGTTTTTTAATTAGAACTGACTCTGTAGTTAGTCATACAGATACTTATGAACTTAATATAACTGGCAACAATGTGTTCTTTAGCACTATATAGGGATCTTAGTCTTAGGGCACTAGAAACCAGTGTTCGGGGTAATGCATTACAAGTAACTTGAGTTAAGTAATCAGATTACTTTTTCAAGTAACTAGTAAAGTAACGCATTTCTTTTTCAATTTACAACAAAATACGTTCCTTTTTCAAATAAGTAATGCAAGTTACTTTTTCACATTCATTGAAGCTTCGAAGCTTTACAAATCTTTCGTTTCGAATCAGTGGTTCAGAGCGTGTATCAAACTGCCAAAGTCACATGATTTCAGTAAACGAGGCTTTGTTACGTCATAAGTGTTTCGAAATTTCAATGGTTCACTTGACTTTGGCAGTTTGATACACGCTCTGATCCACTGATTTGAAGAAGAAAAAAAAGATTCGAAAAGCTTTGAAGCTTCAGGAAGCAGTGTTTTGAAATCACCCATCATTAGATATTGTTGAATAAAGTTATTATTTTGGATTTTTGGCGAACAAACAGTATTGTCGTCGCTTCATAAAATGAAGGTTGAACCACTGTACTCACGTGGACTCTTTTAAATCTTTAGTACCTTTCTAGGTGTTGGAAGTGTCAATTATCTTGCTGTCAATGGAGGCCTCGGCATCGGATTTTATCAAAAATGTCTTAATTTGTGTTCCGAAGTTGAAAGAAGGTCTTATGGGTGTAGACCGACATGAGGGTGAGTTATTAATGACAGAATTTTCATTTTGGGGTGAACTGACCCTTTAATCCAGAATAGCAGCACAGCTGAACCAGCTGAAACAGGTTTGTTTGAGCTGCGCCCTCTACTGTACATTTCCTTCAGCCTGAGAATTGTTCATTTCACTTTTGGGTCTTAACATTTGCCAAAAATAGAACTCTTTTGTTGTCACAGCAAGCCCAGCCCAAATGAGAGAAATAACGCAAAAGTAACGTAATGCATTACTTTTCATAAAAAGTAACGCAATTAGTTTTTTAGGGACGCAATATTGTAGAGCATTACTTTTAAAAGTAACTTTCCCCAACACTGCTAAAAACAGCATAAAAACGCCCTGACAACCACCCACAAAATAACCTTGCATTGCAACATTTTCTTCAGATCATCCTGACTTCTGCTTATGTATCCTGTGTTCTCCTGAATAGAAAAGAAATTATGATTCGGTCCAGACTGTCTAAGTTGCGCAATGATTCTCTCTATGGTCATGCGTCATGCCTACTAATTTTTCCTTTGTACATGCAGTTATATTTTCACAGTACAAAGATCTAAACCAGACACATGCCGTTCAGGAGCAGCAGCTCTTTGCATCTGCTATCAATCAAGATGGAATGAGCGACCGAGCCTTTGATCCTTTGTCCAGGCACGTGTGTGGAGGGGTGTAGGGGTTGACTGTAATTCATAAAAAAACCCGCCTATCTACGGAACACACATGTGGTCACAGGACGCCGTTAGTAAGCGGGAAAAATTGAGAAATATTTAAGTCATTGACACGGCATTGTTATTCATCAACATACCAAGCAAAAAGCTTCTTGTTTTGGTTTACTCAGAAGTGGCATTAATGTAAGAACAGTAGAAGCACATTTTTGGACATGCCTTCCGTGCGACTAACAGATTAAAACAGATTAGTGCTGCAGTAATTAATTACAAGAACTGGAATGTTCTAAATAGATGTTTAATTAAAATTCTTTCAAAATGAATCTGATGCATTTAAAAAAAGAGGGAGTATTGATATCTGGTTTATAAGTTTGTTTATTAGTATGAGGTAATATGTAAAGGTTCTTTGGACGATTAAGAGAGAACATTTTAAAATATACACTACCCTTCAACTCATGTTGTTTCTATTGGTGCTATATAAATAAACTTGACAGTGATATTTGACCTGGGGCCTGTTCCATGAAGCAGGTTTAAGTGGATAGCTAGATATGTTTCAGTTAAGTTTGCTCCAACCCTGAGTTTTAGGCACCGTGAATGTGGTTCGGCTTATGTGTTCATCGTGATAGTAACTTACGCTCCATGGCTAACCTGTTCCAGGTTATGTTCTACGTAAGATATCTCAAACTGATAGTTGGACCAATCAGTTGTAAGCAAAGTGACACAAGTCTGATGCAATAAAGAATAGGAAGTACATAAATTTATTTACACAGCAAGAAAATATCTTGCTATATCAGAGCAAGTGAAAGTTGCGAAGTTCGTGTATACAGTTTCACGCTCCATGAACTCAGGATCGAAGCCTGAATTGACAGAAAAAAGCCCTGTCCCAAACTTCATATGCACTTGAGGTATTGTGGACTTACAATGGCTGCCGCATGCACATGTCCGTTAAGTCCACAAGACCGTAGGGTGTCCCATTTGTCATTTTAGGTTTCAGAAGGAGTATGGAGTCTCTGCAGAACAAAAGTGGGGGTTTCTCAATTTTTGGGTGTTTTTGAAACTGGTGGGTGTTTATAAATCATGCAATGAAAATGATCCCCTTCATCCTACCCCAGCCCTAAACCCTACCCAGCAATTCAGTGTGAGCAATTCAGGTAATGCTTTTAAAAACGCCCCTCTGTTTATGGCCTCGCCCACTGATCTGGTAACTCCTATTACTGTCCTGCAGAGACCTGTACTGGTTCACGCGAGCACCCCCTTTGGCCGAGCCCATACTGAAGCAAACTCCACAGCAGAATTCTTCCAGACCGTCATTACGCCACAAATGTGTGGATTCAGAGGAAGATTTCAAGGGCTTGTGGTGCAATTTGGGACAGGACCAAAGATGATCAGCAGTTATTACGACATCAGTTAATTATGACAGAGGTCATTTGGAGTCCTGTTTTTGTTTTGTTTTTCTTTTTTGAAGGAGGTGAAACCCACGGCAAAAACCCAATTTGCTTTATTGGACTGGTGACTGACAGTGTGGGCTAATTATAACACTTTACGAAGGTGTGGAGGTAACACATTCAGCAGGAACGTGTGAATGATTGAACAGCCGTCAAAGCAGATGGAGGAGTGCTGATCAGGAGGTTTGGCCAGAAGAACACAAGTGGGATTCCCACCACCTGTGATCAATAAGAAACTGTTTTAGCCTTTTATTATCCAGAGAAAGTGAACTGACAACATTCATTCAAATAAGAACATACACTCTGATTTGTCAGTGGAAAAATAAATGGCAAGAGACCAATATTCTTCCTGGCTAAAACGATATTAAAGGGTTAGTTCACCCCAAAAATGAGAATTCTGTTATTAATAACTCACCCTCATGTTGTTCTACACCCGTAAGACCTTCATTCATCTTCAAATTAAGATATTTTTGATGAAATCTGATGGCTCAGCGAGGCCTCCATTGCCAGCAAGACAATTAACACTTTCAATGCCCAGAGAGATACTAAAACATATTTAAAACAGTTCATGCGAGTACAGTGGTTCAACCTTAATATTATAAAGTGACGAGAATACATTTTGTGCACCAAAAAATCAAAATAACGCCTTTTCAACAATATCTAGTAATGACCGATTTCAAAACACTGCTTCAAAGCTTTATGAATCTTTTGTTGCCAAACATAGTTCACGTGATTTTGGCAGTTTGATATGCGAACAGAACCACTGATTCGAAACAAACGATTCGTAAAGCTTCGAAGCAGTGTTTTGAAATCGGCCATCACTAAATATTGTTGAAAAGTCATTATTGTGGTTTTTTTTTGGCACACAGAAAGTATTCTTGTCACTTTATAGTATTAAGGTTGAACCACTGTACTCACATGAACTGTTTTAAATATGTTTTTAGTAGCTTTCTGGGCATCTGAAAGTGTTAATTGTCTTGCTGGCAATAGAGCCATTGGATTTCATCAAAAATATCTCAATTTGTGTTCCGAAGATGAATGAAGGTCTTATGGGTTTGGAACGACATGAGGGGGAGTAATTAATGACAGAAATTTCATTTTTGGGTGAACTAACCCTTTAAAGTCACCATGAAATACACAATTGACCATTCTTTTTTTTATCGACTATTGCAGTATTTATTATAAATGGTTTGTCATTATATTTTTTTTTCTTCAAATTCATGTGCTTTAATCAAGTTCACATCAAATCTCTTGTGACATCCCTTCTTGTCTTTTCTGATGATGTGTTTACTGGGGACAATATCATGTGAGTGGATGGACCAATAGCAAACCACAATCATCAAATCAATTCCCAATGGGCAAAATCAGGTCCCACAACTTCTTTTTCATGCTGATGTTAAAAAAAGTTTTGCCACAAATGAATAATCTGTCATCATTTACTCAACCTCACATCTCATTTGTTCTTCCATGCAAGAAAGTAAGTCCTAAAAGTTCGCAAAGGACATGAGAGTGAGTAAATGATGCCAGAATTTTCCTTTTTGGGTGAACAAATCCTTTAAGCAGAAAAATAAACTTTTCTATAGTGTTTCGAAAGGTTTAAAATATAGAATACATATATACATATCCTAATGATCGAACTTAAACAGAATCTGAATGCTGCTGTGGAGGAATGTATGGAAGAAAAGCAAACTCCTAGCAAATGGCTCATTCATGTGGACTGAGCTGTTAGAACAGCATGATGTCTGTGATGGAATTGATGGCATTTAACACGGTCATGGTTTACAGCAGTGTAAGTCAACAGTTTATATTCTCAGGCCTAGTTTACATAGTTATCACTGCTAATCATTTTTTCCGTAAAAGAAATTCCATCCAGCATATCTAAAATAATATTTAAAAACAATAAAACGACAGAAGCTTAAAGATCACTGCAAATTGTATGCAAATGTAAATCACCCATAGTTGTTTGGACCACAATGTTCTTCAAAATATTTTATACTCTTTAAGAAAAAAAAAAGTCATACAACTTTAAAATGAGTGGCTGAGTAACATATTTTTCTTTTTTGGGGGGTGAACTGTCCCTTTATGATACACTACATCGCAGAGGTTGTTTTAAATCAGAGGATGGAAACACATTTCATTGATTACTAACACTGTTATTAGACTAGTAGTGACACTTAAAAATATATGAATGTAAATACACTTTTTCAAATTGATATTATTATTATTATTATTACTAAAAACATATTATTATTGTTTTAGTATTATTTACGTAGTGTTCCAAATGAATAAAGTTAGAAAGAAAAACTGCTCATAATTTAGTGTACCACTTTAAATATATCTAACTTCCAGTCTTTGTTTACATAATTGAAGGTGCCGCCTCAGACCGCCGTTGTGTTGGACTGTGCCGTCAAAGGGGGCGAGTTTTTTTTTTTACTAAAAAGCAAACTATCTCAGAATGAAACTTTCTATAACAGTTTATTCAAGAGCACACAGTCCTAAAAAATCTGTAAGCAGACACTGACCCACGATGATGCTGTTAGAATATTCACTTTAATAGTTGGACAGTTTCTTCCAACGCTCCCCCGCGTAAAGTCGTTATAAGTGAATGGTACGGTCCACCCCCTACTAGTACTGTTTTTCTTACAGCGGATGGAAGCGCTAAGTTATTCGCTGTTCCAATGATGAAATGTCTCAGAGACTCAAGGCTTTAATTTTTTTAAATCTCTGTCGATTTTATTGATTTTTTTTTCTCTAAGAAAAGTTCAACGCAAGATTGGGTGCAGGTAAATGGGTAATATGGCAGTTAGGAACGTCCTTTGAAGTCTTTTCCATTTTCGTAGCTGGATTGATCGTGTAATTCAGTGTGAGAGGCGCTGTGTTGCTTGAAAAGCCTCATGTTTTCACCGGGTCAAGAGGAGCACTGTGCGCCCACCAAAGAGCCAGTAAAGTACGGCGAACTGGTGGTTTTGGGGTGAGTCCATACGCGCAGCTATTTTTCCCTCATGTGTGTCCAAAATTGACGAGTTCACCCGACTTTAACTGTATTATTTGCTGTTTCCAAGTTACATACTTTCTTACTCTCACAACAGGGTTCTTCAGAAACTCCCAGGCGTATTTTTGAGCCTCTATTTAGTGGATAACCGCGTTTTTAGAGAGTACGGAAATAGTTTGTTTACACACTTGATATTGGTGTGCAGTGCGCGAGACCTCCCAGCTCTTAAAATTCACGCGCTCACGTTACTGCACAAATGAAACACGTGCACTCCAGCGAGTGCTGTCTGTAAGCGTACTGGAGCCAGATAAATAAACACATTGGGGTTAATATTCTTTAATGCTCGAAATCTGTCCTCTAAAGTCATTTCAGTGATCTTGTCTAGGAATTAGAAACGTAATGACTGAATATGATGTGGATTGTATGCTATCGTGTATGCTTTGGCTTAATCTCAGACCCAGACACTATTATTTTAGCCCCAGTGTTCGGCTCTTGATGGGAGTTTCTCATGGTGCTCGTTCTTCATCTGTACGGGAAGTCATAACGAGATGAAGGGCGGTGGAGGAATTCGGAAGCAGCCCACTAAAGTTATTGGTCCCCCTCCTCTTCTGTGACTGAGCAAAGAGCCTGTCTCTGTTTTACAATACCCCCTCTTCGTCCTGTTGGGTTGTAAATCACAAATGTTCGCTGATGTAGAGCAGGGGGTTTCTAACCATTCCTGGGGCTCTGAATATGATGGGTGTGCATCACTGGTTTGTTAGATGATCTGTGTGCTGATCTGGATGTGTCACAGAAGCAGGGCAACAAAAGATGTCTAACATCAATGATCTCAGGTGCACTGTAGAAGATTTCCTGGTTAGTGTAACTGCAAATTGGTTTTAACTCTATTGAGTGCAGATTTTTGAGGCCTTTAAATTATCAACATGATCAACTTTGCTGAAGAACCTGTTGTACTACACAGTTGTTTGTTTTTAGCTAGTAAAACGCCTAGTATAATTTTTAAAAACGCCCCCCCCTTCGGGTCATGGTTAATCTTTTTGCTTTGAAATATTTACTGATTTTTATAAATGTAAGAACTTTTTATGTTGTTAGTAATATTTCAAGATGAACCCTTACTGGACTGATGCGACTTGATGATTCATAATTGACTTTTCTAGAAAAATCTTTTTAAAATGGGATTGTTAAATATGACTTGAGAAATATTTGTGTAATTATCTCAATCATTTTATTGCGTTGTTTTGCTCCCCAGAATAAAAACAGGGTTTTGATCACAAAATTAAGCATTTAAATATAATCTAAGACATTATTAGTAGGTATAGAGTGACCGCTGATATTTATGTAAATAGTCTTCTATACTGATATAAAGATCTCATTGATTTATATTACAAGCTATTAGAATTTCATCTTACTTTTTGGCCTTATAAATATCAGCAACTGCACAAAATTGCATATTTTTGCTTAGTTTAGGCATCTGAATAAAGTTGCGGTGCATTTTTTTTTTTTTCCTTCTTGAGCATAAGCTCCATATTCTCGCCATATCAGTCTGAGCCATAAAAGCCTGATGTATCAATATGATATTCAATAAAAAAACTTATTTTTTTAAAGATATGTTTTAGAAATGTTAAATTGTCTGAAGGTTGAATATACTGTTCTATTTATAAAAAAAAAAAAATCTGACTATTGTGTCATGCCAGACTTTTAGAGGATGAGAAATGAGATTTGATACACAGAGGAATCATTTTCATGAATCCTGAGGTCCACACGGTTTTGGTGGAGCAGCTTGTATAAAAGTACAGAAATCTTTCAGTCTCCAATTTGTAGGCCAACCTGTCTGCAGGCATCTTGGGTTCTCTCACTGATTTGAGTAAAATAAGAAGGTATGTGTGAAGAGTTTCATAACATAAGTCCTTTTGATTTCACATCCATATAGTGTTTGTAGTCCTTATTCAGCAACTTGCGTTTTTAGAAACTCATTACGCAACTTTTAGAACGAAACAAAAAGGGTCTTTTCAAGTAAGCCATTTTATGAAAGTACATAATCGTCAGAGTGCTACAGCGGGTTTCATTTCTTTAACGCACAATATAATTTCATAGTCAAATATGACCAAGACGTGACAGGTTTTAATAGAATAATATGCCCTTTAAGTGAAGTCCGGAATGGCGTAGTTGCGAGTTCTGAGCACACTAATGACCAGATGAACTCTTAAGTGAGAAACTGAGTTTTACATGTCAAGTTTCTGACTTTAGAAGTGGCATGTTGATTTAAAACATAAAAAAACTCTGATCTGTAATACAGATAAATGAGCAATATCACACAAGTGGCAGCAGGATATGGCTGTAAATCAGCCCGGCTGTGATTTGGCCATAGGCTATACGAAATCATCTAAACAAATTATAAAATGGGGGCTGTTTATGTCAAATATTTGAGGTCTAAATGACTATTAAAACTACATTTTGTGACGGTAGTATATATATATATTTTTTTTTTTAAAAAAATGCTCGACAGCCATGAAAGTGGCTGCAAAGTGGAGTGATACAAACTTGTTCCAGTGCTGATACTGGGGGAACATTGCATGACTCTCAGCCAATCATATTTGAGAACCAGAAAGAACTGTTGTAAGTTATAATATATCAATAATCATTATTATAGTGATTCATTTTCTTAATTTTGAAATCAGATGTTTTTTTGTTTTTTTTAACTCTATAATTCTTTTGTCTTAAGGCTGCTTCCTGACTCGAGGAATGATTTTCCCAAGGCAGCATAATTTCAGAAAATTATATAAAGTAAATCATCTTATGACCTAAATCGCATATAACTCTAGGTTAATCAGTAGAAGTTTGTGGTTGAGTTTTTTTTTATGTAAAGTGAACAATCTTGTTACAGAGTACAAAATGAATCAGGTGGTATGGTAAAATGTTTGCTGTTCTTGAAGTGTTTGCTTCATAATATTTGAAACCCTGTGTGTGTGAGCCAAACAGACCTATTGTAGCATATATTCCTTAAAAAAAAAAAAAAAATCAACCTACTGAGATTCATTGGGGTTGCCTGGCATTGGCTGCTGGCACACACAGAGCAGAGGCTGAAAGAGGGTATTATTGATCTGGGCACAGGCAGATCTGAGCCTCCAGTCCTCCTCTCTCTGTTCATTGTTTTCATTAGACTGACTGAGCTTTTTGATAAGGCTTTGTGGGACACAACAACCCTTGAAAATGCACCTTTTGTAATGGTGTCTTTCCTCCGTGACTGATAGCTGTGGGGAGATGGATCTTGCTGACTCTAAAGTTTCTGCCAAATCACTGAGATAGTCTTACAGTCACTATCATTCAAACTCTGACCTCTGAAAGGAAGACACGATCAACCTAAAGCATCTCCGATGTACTATAAAGGTCCCTCTGATTAATGCAATTAAAATGAATAAAATCTAAGTGATTTAAAGGGTTCGTTCACCCAAAATTGAAAATTCTGCATTAATTACTCACCCTCATGTTGTTCTACACCCGTAAGACCTTCGTTCATCTTCAGAAAACAAATTAGAATATTTTTGATGAAATCCGATGGCTCAGTGAGTCCTCCATTGCCAGCAAGACAATTAGCACTTTCAGGGAAACCGCCCAGAGAAGTACTAAAACGTATTTAAAACAGTTCATATGAGTACAGTGGTTCAACTGTAATATTATAAAGCAATGAGAATATTTTTTGTGCACCAAAAAAACAAAATAACGACATCTAGTCATGGCCTATTTTGAAACACAGCTTTGAAGCTTTATGAATCTTTTGATTTGAATCCCTGTTTATACCGGACGTGACTGTTGCGGTTTTGCATTCTACTGCGCTGCTTTTCCTTTGGTTTTCTATATAACATGCACTAAATAGACGAGTTTGATCGTTGCACTCACGAATCACATCTTTTGCGTTTTGAGTGCATAACACTGCGCCGGCGTGATCACTTGCTTTTTTTTTTTTTCCCAACTTCAAATTTTTTTCATGCAGATAAGAGTAATACATCATTCTGAACAGTACTATTTGTGTACACTCACAATAAAAACTTTGTGCTTCTATAACATAATCGAACAGAATGCACTTTCTGCCGTCTGTCTCCCTGAACGGCAGCGCATCATAAACCGAACCTCAGCATATAGGCTGCTTGCCTCAGACATAAGAAATGTCTATAGAAAGTTTGAAATATCATCTTTTAAATGAACCAATTCTAATCGAAAAACAAATACTCAGATTGTTATCCATATGAACGGTGCATTTCTCTCAATAGGCGCGTTACTGCGGAGATGAGACAGTGTCGTCTGCTTAATCTTTGCAGCTGACGCTGACTCAAACACTATTTTATTAAAGTTAATAATAATAAACTTGTGTAAACTTGCTATTTTTTCCAACAGATTTATAATCATTACTTTTGCAAGTGCTTTTCAAGCTTTGTGTATATTTAAGTTAATAAATTAGTAATTAACATGCGAATAGTCGACTAATGGCTTAAATGAACAACAACTAGTCGAATTGAAAAATTGACTTACCCTACTTAGTTGCAACCATAGACATAATAAAATACATAGACGCCCCATTGGCCGCTTTGGGACGTTGCAGCGGTACGTCAACGTGTCCGCCATGTTGCTGAGGGCAAGACTGCACCGTAAACAAATGCAAGTAAACTGGCGAGCTGCTTTTTTTTTTTTTTTTTGTTGATAAAAACGAAAATAACATTTACATTTATCAACCGATTTCAGTGGTTTATGATGTACGTGGTGTACAAAAAGTTCCATCTCTGGTTGCTTAACCTCAATAGTAGACTTTAAAAAAATATTTATTTTAATAGTCAAAGGTCAGACTTGTCCTGTATGAGAAAAGTAAGCTAGCCAACTAACTAACGTTACAGTTATTCACAAAACGTCAGTCACCTAACCGAAACGAGTGCTTGTCTTAAATTCGGTTTTAAGAAAATAAAGATGCATATTTAGTTTATAAAATAAGATGACACGCGCTATAACTATAATATAAATCACAGCTAACTAGCGACATCGCTAGCTATTTTCTGACAGAATCCGGTGGCCAACTATTATCAACATAATTATATAATAACCAAATACAATCAGAAACAAATGTTCAGCCTTACTTGTGAAAGGTTATTCCCCGAGAACTGTGTTCAATTGTGCGGCTATTTGCACAGCCTCAAGCAGCACACGAAACAGGCATTTTTCTCAATTCCAGTTATGAGCATTATGGGAATGTTGCCCTGCACAATGTGGCGTCGCCGTCGCTGTTGACGTACGATCCAGGGGCCAATGGGGAGTTTATGTATTTTATGTCTATGGTTGCAACAACCACAAATTTTTTTAAGAAGATTGCACTTATTTTACTTCCCACACTGTCATGTTAATGTGGTATCATCAATTTCAGATAAAAACGTCCTTAAATGGCACATCAATGGGCCACTCTTCATACTGCTTAGATGTCAATGCTGTTTCCATCTGAAAGTGGAAGTAACTGCTTCACATTCACGTATGACAGCACTTTCTAAGGAAAATAGTTTCAGACAGACTTCCAAGGCACCATCATGTCTAATGATCTTGAACATATTCAAATGCGCTTTAGTTGCAAGTGTGTAATGGCTGTTTCTCAGTGAAAATGAAGACATATGTTGACTAGTTTTAAGTGAGATAGCATTCTTTCCAAGAACTGCTCGCACTTTAGATGAAGCCTGCATCTTTGAAATCTGACCAGATAAAGATGTCTCAGTAGACAGGATGTTGTGTATTTATTGGATTCAGACATGCCTTAATTCTTTCTCGAATTGTGTAAAATTTCTAGTGATAAGCATCTACAGGATGTTAAGGCACGCTGTAGGGAGCTGATTGTAGATTTAGAGTTTTACTCCTCAAAACGACATTCATGAGAACGAGGATTCAAAGATGCAGGGAAATATTGTGGAGCAGAACAAAAACCTGACTGGAGGACATTAGGAGCTGGACTTAATGTGAAGAAGTCTGTGTTGACAGCATTAGTTTAAGGTGTTCTGAGCGCTGTGTTTTATCTAGTAGCTTATTAAATGTAGTAAGTTTGACAATGTTGTGCAAGTATAAAATGAGTCTTAAAGTGACAATTACATTAAGACTTAAGTTTGTATGCAACACTAAAAGGAACCTACCCAAGGGAAGTAACTTCATGAGAACTACACATGTGGTTAGACATTTGCTTCATGTAAACAAGGGCTTTCTTATGATTCCTTGGTTAAATTCGAGTGCTTTTTAAAAAATGTTCGTTTTGCAATTTACCTGTGCCGATTGACCGTAAAAAATAATGGAAGTGGCGTATTCCACGGAGGAGAATCTGTGAACCACATTATTAGACCTTTTTCTAAGGCTGACAATGTATTAAAACCATTTAATTATTTACATGCATGCAGGTTACGTGTTTCTTCCAGCATTTCGGAGCGTCTCTGTAGCTCTGTTAATAATCTCCATCTCTGCATATAACGTTAAATACAAAGGATTTGATGTGTGACTGCAGCAATTGCCAGGCCGCTCTGCAGGCATTTGTTATACGCAATGTACCAAAAAGTTGATTGTTTATAATATTATGTACATTACATTATGTATTCAAGAAACCACAGGATTACTTTTTTTTTTTTTTTTGCTTTTTTACACTTTTTGAACCCCTCGTTGTGAATTCAAAGTTATTTTAAAGGCTATCGTTTACTTGGGTTTATTACCTCAAAAAAAGAGAAAATCCATTGATTAATCATCAAAATAATTGACTGATTATTCCATTACAAAAACAATCATTAATGACAGCCATAATTTAAATCATGTTACTCGTGGTACACTTAAGATTCATATTTAAATGAAACCTGATTTATGAATATGAACATGCCTAATTTAATAATGTAGGTGGATGATTTTGGATGTACTGTACCTTAATCAATCAATTTCCTATTTATTTCCTTTGTCAGTGTATTATGGACTTGTTAGTGTGTTCTGTGCCGACTTGGGCTGGAAAGTCAAAGTAATTGTTTGGTGACTTATGACTTGGTAAAATAATCACTTTGGGATTTACAAATTGAGATGTCTTGAATTTAAGGCTGATGTAACAATGGCACGACATCACTTTGAAACGGCAGCTCTGCGACACCTTTTCTCTCCTAAATGAAGTCCTGTTTGGTTCCTATTATGCTGCCAGCATAATAGAAACAACTTTGTTAAAAAAAAAAAATCTGACTTCAGTGTAAAAAAAGAGAAAGAGAACTGTTCTCTTTGTATTCACATTGTACCTGGATCTTGCATGCAGTGTTACAGTAAAAACCTCGTCTTTTTTTTTTTTTTTTTGTGGACAGCTGAATGAAGACATTTGATCTTTTGTGTAAATGTTTATCTTTCTAAATGTCATGATCCGTGTCATTTTATTAGATTTGTATCATAACTTGTGGTTGACACATTTCAAGATGCAGTGTTTTTAATCACTGTATCATGAGCTCCTTGTGTGCTGAATGTGTGTAGCACGGTCCTTGTTCATTGGCGCATACTGTCCAATACATTCAATTGCGGTTTGATAATCATTCAGAGGCACAGTTAATTATGCAGCATGTTTTGAATGAGTGGCATTAAAGTACATAAGAAATTTATTTGTGTGGTTTTCTGGATTCTGTTCTGCTCAGGTGGCAGGGATCTGTAGAGCTGTGAAGCACCATTTTTATTTCAATGGAAAATGATATTCTGTTTCACTCCTTAAAGCGACATCTCTCTCATATGGAGGTATCTAATTTTTGCTTTTCTTTCCTTAAACAGGTACAATGGTTCACTCCCCAATGGAGACAGAGGGCGAAGGAAAAGCCGGTTTGCCCTTTACAAGAGAGCCAAAGCCAACGGTGTCAAACCCAGTACTGTACACATCCTTAACACGCCACAAGCCAGCAAGGTACTCTTATATAAAACCTGTAGCTGTACTGCCTTTTTTTTTTTTTTTCAAGATAAATACCGTAACCAAGTTTTATATATATTTTGATGGTTTAAGCGAAATTGTAGAGTCATTAAAAACAAATCTCCTGGACATTACTTTTGGTCACTACTGTATGTTTGGTGTGGTTAGTGCCACAATGCTCTTTTTAGTGCCATATGATGGACACTTTACTATCCCATGAGCCCACGGGAGAAGATTTGTGAATGTCACTGAAGCGACGCATTCGACCCTGGTAGGTCACATGATAATGACAGCATGGCGACTGTTGTAAATCTGAATTGCATTCATACTACACACACCAGTACTAGATAGAATTTACCTTTTTTAGCCATCGTGAAGTAATTACTTGTTGAAAATATTTACTTGCCCAAGAGAGAATGCAATTTCAGACGCAGCCCTAGTCTTAACACTTAAGAACCTTTTTGTGAACACACTTTTTCTTAAATCTAGGAATAAGTGTAAAAACGTCATTCTTAAAATTAAAAATGAAATTTGTATTCTGAAGTAATTAGTCCATGAAAAGGGAATCAGGAGGCATTAGATTTTTTTTTTTCGTTCTCGCTCCCACCCCAATAATATACCATTATAAATAATCTGACATTAATGGCACAACCGAATACTTTGCCCTTTTGAATGTGTGGCCTTCCAGTTTATATTTTACAGCAAGGGTGTGTCAACTCATTTTAGAATTGTAGGCCATGGAGAAAGGTTAGCTTGGGGGGCTGCTTTTTTTTTTTTGTTGTTTTTTGTTTTTGTTTGTTAAACCATGCCATACCCATGCAAGCGCATGATCAACACATGCTCCTCTGGAGCTTGGGAAGTCCTTTATGCAACTTTTTGCAATAACAATACGTGGAACTTGAAATTAATTCTTTCCAGCTCCAGACAGCAGAGAGAAGTTGTGGAATATGTTGGAATGTTGCGCAATGCAATGTTTCATTTAAGAAGCATTGTGATTTTTAGTTACTTCACACCATTTGCTACAATAGCATATTCAACCCCAACTTTTAAATCTCTGCTTTCTACTGGAACATTCTTCAGAGATTTTCAGGGTGGTACTAAACATGGGTGGGGTTGAGTTGTAAAAACGTTTACTGTCATTCAGAGCAGCCACTACCACTGAACAAATCCGTGCTGATTTGTTCAACTCGGCCATCTCCAGATGTTATTGTGAAATACATGGAGCTGGATCAGAGACTGTGCTTCCCTCTGATACTTAAAATTTTATGGGTGACGTAGTGTTTGATATTTGTTTGAATGCTTTGAGCAGCCAAACCACAACTTTCAAGTCCAGCCCACATTACTTCAACTCCAAAGGTGGTATTATAGTGGTAGTATTTAGATTGTAACTTCCATCTCATTGACTTAACTTGAACATGTGATTTTGATGTGGTTGGTGACTCCTGGGATTGCTGATGACTGCTTTTTTGCCTCTGTTCCAGTCAGCTGTAGGCACACTGCCAACAGCCAGCATTGTCTGAGGAGATCTTTCTCAATGATGGCTGCTTCATTACAGCATAAAAAGATTTTGATCTTGTTTGGAGGTTCTTATGTTACAAAACAACCCCCCCCCCCCGCCTCCAAAAAAGTGATGCAATTTGATTTGTTTATTCGTGTTTGGCAGGATGACTATTAGAAAGTATATTTAACAGGTCATAAAAACAAGTTTAGGCTTGTTCACACTCCTGTCAACTGGATCTGGGCCAAATTTTGTGCTGATATCTCAAAGCAATTAAAAATTATGATGTTTGGAACCATGGTAGCCTTTTTTTTTATCGAAAGTCCAAAAACCTTTCCGAACATGTCATCCAAGTGACCTTTGCGCATGCAAGTAGTTCTGTTCAGTAAAACAAAGTATAAAAGTATTTGTAATTTATATAGAATAACAAATAATAAGATCTTGGAATGGAGACTACCTGCTCTAAATAAAAATGTAATTTACTGTTCCACAAAGTTACAAAGCTGAACATGCTAAAGCCTCATCTGTATGCTGTGGAAAAAGTTGCCACTGACACGCATGTAAAGTTTTACAAATTACAATCTGTTTGAGATTGACTACCGATCGAGTCATAGAATATGAATGTGAGAAAAATCACAATGTACTTTTTATTACATTCAATACCTTCTAAATCAGTTAAAAAGTTAAAATTAATTAAAAACAAACTGTTTTATGTTTGGAGTATAACAATTCTTTGGGAGTTATTTGCTATATCAGTAAGCACTGTTTCTGATCTCCCTGTAATGGCTCGATTTGTACTCTGAGTTTTCTTCTTGGCTGCAAAAAAATCCCTACAATATCCCTCATTTAAATATTCCTGCCCAAGGAATACGCAGAATAAAGGCTGGGACTCCAACCCGACATCGAACTAGCGGCAACGAAAGCCAAAAGTTTTGTTGCCTCACGTTGGCGAAAAAATATGTGCTTGAACACACCGAAAGAACTTCTGCCAACGGTCAACTAGCACGTGCGTTCTGCGCCTGCGTATAAACGAGATAACTATCTATTTAAGCGGATCTATTTGTCAATATTCATCAAAAATGAAAAGCGAAACGAAGACTGCATGTATACAAACCATACACAAATCAGCGCTTGCTTACAGTGTTGAATATCAATCATGCTGATCACGTTCTTTATTCCACTCCGCTCATGTTATGAAAATATTTGTACATTTGAGTGCTCCGGTCCGATAAATTTAGAACAACCTTCTGTCTGTGCCGTCATGCCTTATTTGCTTGCTTTCATAAGTTTTGCTTCTATTCTCAAACTGAACAGCCAATCAGAGTTCCCTCTCTCAACAACAGCCCGACGCTGTCGAATCAGCTGGAAAAAAGCAGACGAGGACCAACTTCAGCCAACTGTGCAGAACACACTGAGAACTTAGTCGGCCGACTCACAAAAACCGCTTGTTTGCCGACCGTCTGCCTTGTGTTTTCCGGTCTTAAGGGCTTGAGACCTGGTTGAGTTGTTAGTTTTTTGAAACACTAGTTATGAGTTCTGAAAAGAGACATCACATTGCCGAAACACATTTGAAGCAGTTGACCAAGCCGAGCATGTTGCGCTTTTCACGAGGAGGGGCTTCATAGAGACCAGAACTAAACGGAGCGTTACTGACAGACTAGGAAGAGGGGTTCTGCAACAATGTAAATTGTGGAAAAGTTGTTTTTTTTTAATAAAAAGTCACACTTAGTTTTTCTACCAATTTAAAATGTATATATATTTTTTTTTATAAGGTTTAAAATTACAATGTAAATTTTCCCATTTAGTGACCTTTTAAAAAAGGTATAGAGGACGGCCAACTTGAAGGAGGTCACCTACAAGTGGCCAATTGTTCATTGTGCTTGTTTGGTCCAACAGAGCAGAACCCTAAAGCTACATTAGGTCACAGGCTGAGAATAGCCATGGCATTGTGCCACCTTACATCCATTATCCTTCTTAACTACTCAATCTTTACCTACCTGAATCTAGCAGGGCTCTGTGGTTCTCAAGTTTTCTGTCTCTGTGTTCAAACAGATATTAGTGCTGGTTAAAAACACACAGTCTTGCATTATTTTTAGTTTAAATTTTAAGTTAAAAATAATAAAGGAAATGGAATTTACTGCAACTATACAATATGACAACATCATCAATATCGTAACAAATGGAATCGACTTAAGTTTCATTCATAAAGTTCTATACAAATAGAACATGTTTTATACAAAAACTAACGTAAAATAAAACCCTGGTTTCACCCGTATTACCGTAAAAGTTGGCAAGTCTTTGAAGTACGACTTTCTTGCTTTCTCAGTTGACTGAAGGCGTGAAAAACAGCCAATCGCGGTGCGGAACGTAACCATTCGCAAGCTTTGATAGGGTCACATGCACCTGTATCTATTTTTCCAGTCACACAATTTTGCAAATGTGACTGAAGTCACACTGTAGAGCCCTGTTTAGTTATGTTTAAATTTGGGCTTTTTTGGTGTCATTTAAAAAAAAGAATGCGATATATTTGAGCTATGTTTGTTTTACTCAAAGACCCAGGCTCCGTAATTGAAGTCCCATGAACGCAAGGAATGTTTTCTTCTCGCCATGAAATTCGCTGGCATGCTGTATTTTGGGAAGTTTTGTTACTGTTGGCTGCTTATTATCCGTCCGCAGTGCCTCGTCAGAGCTGAAAATAGCCCAGCGCAGAGTCATCTGTGAATCACGCTGTTCTTTGGGTCACAGTGCTCTGAGGTGAAAGGCCTTCCATGTCTCCAGGCGTCGGTCTGAAAGGGTTAACTATAAAACGACCAGTTCTCCAGCAGTGACACAAGTGCAGCTGCATCATTGTAATGTTAAAGTTGAACAAAGAACAGGCTCTGCGATTACTCAGAGCACCAGCGGACTCCTTTCAGATAATGGGTCACAAAATGTCACTAAACTATTCCAGGAACAATATGTGATTGTTCATGGATGTCTCTGAGGTTTTTATTTTTTTTTAATTTCAGAGGTTTGTTGCCCCTTGCACTGTGGGTTGTTCAGTGCTGATGGAGGGTACAGTCGAATTGGGTCCTGTGGCTTGAGGTTGGTGGCCGCAGCGTCTCATCATGTGTTTACAACAAACGCGAGGCCCAAGCTGCTCTGGCGTCTCACAGATGGAGCTGCTTCATATACGCTGTTGCCCAACGGGTGCGGCTCCACTACGTCTATTGTTTGGGGTGTTTTTTTTGTAGCTTTTGTGGCCCACTGTAAAACAGCAGTGGGAGGTGGGGGATGGATCACTGGATTGACCCCCTGTTGTGACCTGGCAGTGAGCGTGGAGAGCTGCCTAATGTTTCACCCTCAAGCCTCTTTGTTCCACTTTACTATGGGCACGAATATGCCACCAACAATAACGTCCCAAATTTTAATCTGGAAGCCGGTCATACACCCCAAACTATGAGTCCCATCACAACATAATTGATAGAGCTTTGGTCTAAGGCTGGGTGGATTAGATAAAAAAATTAACACTATTGTGACATTTTCCCTTTTGGCAATACTCCGTATATCTGTACTTGTTTGTTCTGAAATGGCTAAAAAGGTAGAATGTCTTTTGAATCCATAACTGTGATCAGACGGCTATCTACCACAGCCAGTTAGATAACAACATTATTAATACAAATAATACATTAATCATCCATTTAAAATAATTAAAACACTTTTTTTTTTTTTTTTTAAACCAACACGGGGAAGGCCATTTGGTTTCGTTTAATATGCTTCAGCATAATACATTAGTGGGGAGTGGGGGACTTGCCAGCCAATCTGATTTCTTCCTGGCCAGTTTTCTTTTTTTTTTTTTTATGTAGATGCTTTGTTCTGTACACGTTTCTTTTAAACTTGCTTATAGTGTTAAATTTTATTTATGAAATATATTTAATATTCAATAATAATTACAAAGGCAAAATATGAGAACTCTCCTGTAATTTACGCACTGGAGAAAACATATACAAAGTAATAAACAGTCCAGCCAGCCTGATTCATATTTGTAACTCAGCTGCCGATTCTGCCTGACTGAGCTACAAATGCTACACACCACTTAGGGCCAATCTGTTAGGGCTTTCTCATATTTAAAGAGTCCATTACATTTACTGGAAAAAAAAAATCACAGGAACAAATCTCATTTCAGTTGCGTACTTGCTTACTGCTTACAAATTTGAAGCAACTTGGTTGCTGTTAAAGGCACTATGTATGATTTTTAGCTGAAAATATCCAAAAAGTACTAGACCATTTCCAACAAGAACCATTGCGTCTTCTGTCAGTGACATCATATCCTCTCTACCCAGTTTTACTAGTATCGATCTAGATTACTGCAAAGTGCATAACTTTAAACGCGCTCAAATGTATTTAGTGTGATTGTTAAAACAGCGTTGTGTTCGGCCGACGGCAGCAAAAGAATATTAAAAGCTCTGTTGGACTCGATTGGTGTGCATCGCAGGTGTCTATCATTAGCTTTTGCTCCAGAGGCCTCGTCCTGCTCCCACGGCCACTGTAACGTTAGCAAAACTTTGATGCATAGGCTCAGCCATGAACATGATTTTTGAACGAGCCCGTCTGATTACTTTCCGTCGGCTGTGGAGGTGAAGACGACAGCGCTCATGATTCAATGCTCATTCCCAGCGTTTTTAAGTCATACTTTTTTGTTTTGAGTAAGTGACCTCCAAGTGGTGAAAATTACATATTGTGCCTTTTTAAGATCAAATGTGTGCAGCACTTTCAATTCATAACATTTTAAAGAATAAAACTGTAAAATGGAAGTTATGCTTTGGGGAAAATATCTCAATGTGCAAAGCATTTTATATGCGTAAACATATTTCGGATCCTGTCTACATTTTAATCCCTTCATGAAGTTCATTAAAGAACTGAAATTGTGCAAAGGAATCAAACTGTTAATATATCTGCCTTAACTCTTGCACTTGTGAACTCTTAAAGAGTGAGCTCAACTGTTTGTTTGTTTTTTAGTAAAGTTGCATAAAGAGCATTTACATGATATCGAATTTCATCTTTGTTGCTGAACAAAAATCATTTTGAATTTTGAAAACGTTGTTTTAGGATTAGAAAATATATACAGACTCGGCCAGCATCACTATTGAGTCTGGGATATAATAAGGCATATGTGGGGCGTGAAATTTTGGCTTTCAGTATGCATATGTGAACTGCTTGTGACCTCCCCAGTGTTACTGAGAACCGTGTTATGTGCACTCACTGTCCACTATTCATAAACCAGGCACAGGACTTTTAAATTCAGTAATGCATTAGGTAGTGCTGCACAGAAACGAACCACCTTCCTCTCTTGGCTGTGTTTTTCCATTGTTGCACACTAGTATAGTAACCATGACCCAGTTTCCACTCCCTCTTGAGCACACGTGATAGAGATGTGGGTAATTTGGAAATCACAGATTAGAGGAGAGAAAGGGTGAATCAGGAAACGAGAAATAAGCATGCTGGGAAATTGGCTGTATTTAAACTCTACAGCACTGTGGTTTGTCTCAAGCCTCCAGAATAGTGTTCACACACACTCTGCCTTGAAAAAATTAGCCATGAAACTTATCATGCATGCATGATATGGATTGAGTTCGCTTCAAGTAGAAATGATAAAGAATAGATCTCAAACCATACTTTTTCATTTAGTTAGTCATGTGATGCTTGCTCTTCTTACACTCTTGGCTTGAATCATGTATGATTTATTTATAACAAGCCACATATGACAGCTGTCTCTGTAATAAATGTTTGATGGGGTGTGTTTCACAGACAGTAAAACACTCAAATTGTTCATGTCTGTTACAGGGGTGTTTTTGGTTTTGGACGAACTTTAAACATTTACAAAGGTCAGAGTTATTAGTAGTGCTGCTTGCTAACCTTTTCACATTTCTGTTTTGGAGGGTAAAGGGCATATAAGAGGAATCACGTGAGGCCATATAAAAAAAAAAAATCCTTGCGCAAGTTTGAAAAATGGATTTTGAATAAAAGAATAGCCATTGATTATGCTGTTTTTGCACTTTTAGTCACTTCCTCTGTACCTATTTTTGAACCTGTAACTGTTTAAACAATGCATTGAATTGTCAAATAATCGCTTTTCTCAGAATATAAAATTTACTGATTTATTAACTCCTCAAACAACCTTGATAACTAATAAGTGAACGATCTATTAGCTAGATTTTGACTGCTAAATTAATGAGCCTCAAGTTGTTTTACCTGATGCTTGTAGCAACTTGGCAAGCGCATAATCACTCGAAACACTAAACTACATGGCAACGCAGTTTTTTTTTTTTTTGTTTGTTTTTTTGCAGCAAACATTTCACAAACTTACATTTTCAGGAAGTGTGAAATTCCAGTAACGTGTTTGGAAAAAAATGAAACCATTCTGTGTGCTACTGTATTACACGAGTTGTTATATGTTGAAGCGGGAAACTCTCCCTGACAGATGCTTTTGTTGTGTTGTGACAGGCAGTGAACTGTAAGGGCCAGCACAGCATCTCCTACACGCTGTCCAGAAACCAGACGGTGGTGGTGGAGTACAGCCATGACAAAGACACAGACATGTTCCAGGTACTGTTCTGCGAAAACAAACAAGCGCCAAAAAAGCCACTTTGAAATATCTTCTCCTCTGTTCAGTTGAGCATAAATTCAGTGTCTGCTTGTTGACTGCGAGTTGGCAAACCTCGCTCTCCAACGTCAATGTGTCTGACCTCCACCACAGCTAATCAAGATCTGTGATATGGGACAGTTATATCAGAGCCCCAAGACACGTGCTCGGATACATGGTTGCGAATGTGTGCTTGGTTTTTGGGGTCTGGTCTGCGCACGAGGGATCAAGTCATGCTGATTGTCGTAAATGAGAAGAAAAGCAAAAACGGGAACCAGCAACAGGGACAAAAACTCTCTCTATAAAAAGGAAATAAAATGGAGACCATTGCATCTTTATTTCAGTACTTCAGTAGAAGTATTTATATACAGGGTTTAGTGCACTGAGCACCTCTCTATTCTTGGGAATTTCCATCCCACTTTTAAAACCAAAATAGGCTCTTCAAACAAGCCCCGGCACATGCATGACTCCTTTTCATCCTGTTTACTGTTAAGACAAAATGGTGTAGGGACAGTAATTGTCACTTGGCTCAAAACCTTACAAAACAATTCCTAAAGCAGTAAGTTGTTTTTGCACTTCATTTTAACTGCACATTTCTGACACACCTGAAGATGTACTGATGTACTTTTCACAAAATGTAATGGAGATCTCTGGTGTCCCCAGAATGTTTTGAAGTTTCAGCTCAAAATACCCCACAGATTATTTATTGTAGCCTGTCAAATTTGCCCCTATTTGGATGCAAGGAAAAAACGCTTTTGTTCGTGTCCCTTTAAATGCAAATGAGCTGCTGCTTACGGCTCCTTTTCAGAAGAGGGCGGAGCTTTAACAGCTCCCACTTCGTTTGCTCAACAACAAAGCTGGAGAATCTCACGCAGCCAAAATGATGATTGTCAGTAACGTGTTCAGCCTTACATTGTTCAAACCGGACATTGATGGGGAGTCTCAGGAAGAAGTAACAACTTTTTGAATGAAGCTGGACATTTTTGAATGGTTAATGCAACAGCGTTAAACATAATGTTAACAGCAACATTACACACTAAGTAAAGTTAAAAAAATTAAAATCATAATCAAGAACCCCTTTTAAAATAGAAATGGCCATTTTAAATTTGATTGTTAGGTTTTTTTTTTTTTGTCAAATAAATGCAGCCTTGGTGAGCATTTTCAAAAACATTTACTGTTCAAAAGCTTGGTGTTAAGATTGTGTATATTTATAAAAAAAAATTGTTGATGACGACAATAATAATAATAATAATAAAATTGGTTTTTGCTAATATTGTTCTTTCATGACCTGGAATATAATTAATCAAAATATTGTGTACTCATTGCAAACACCTGTCTAAGTCATACGATGTTGCTGAGAAACTTAATTCTTTTTGCGTATCTTAGATCGGACGATCGACGGAGGGCCCTATTGACTTTGTGGTGACTGACACTGTGTCTGGAGGTGGGGACGGTGAGGACACACCCATCACACAAAGCACCATCTCCCGCTTTGCCTGCCGAGTGGTGTGTGAACGTAACCCGCCCTACACGGCGCGCATCTTCGCTGCAGGCTTTGATTCTTCCAAGAATATATTTCTCGGAGTAAGTGTGTTCTCTTGCCTGGTCTTTACATGGAATTGTCTGTGGGATACATTTCTCATCAGAGTTACAAGAAGCTTTATTAAGCTTTTATTTATACATGCTTGTGTATGTGCTGTCTGGGGTAGTATCCCCTTCTGCTGATCCAGTGGAACTGATCTAAACTTACCTGGTAAATATAGGTGTGTCCGGCTAACTGGAATGACTCACCCATGTGTAACTAAAAAGAGAGTGTGCACATTTTTGTTTATGTATAGTAATTAAGTCTCTCTCTGTAGGAGAAAGCAGCCAAATGGAAGAATCCAGATGGTCACATGGACGGGCTGACAACCAATGGTGTGCTAGTCATGCACCCACGGGGCGGGTTCACAGAGGAGTCCAAGCCTGGTGTGTGGAGGGAGATATCAGTGTGTGGAGATGTTTACACACTACGAGAAACACGGTCCGCTCAAACTCGAGGCAAACTGGTTAGTGCGTCAGCTGCATCTGCTCGATTTGGTTGACAATGAAGCCAGTCTCATTCAGTCATTAGTTCGATCACAATTGTTTTTACAGTTTTGATGTAAATAGAAGCTCAACTTTAAAGAAACTCCACCCAAAAATGAAAACTCTTATTTACTTGCCATCATGCCGTCCCAGATGTATATGACTTATTTTATTCAGATGAACACAGAGATGGATTCTTTTTCTAAAAATCTGTTTTGAGTACATGTAATGCAAGTGGATTGAACCATCAAAGTTGATGGTTTATTGTTTTGTGTGGATTTTGAAACCTCGACTTTGAGGCTTCAATCCACTTGCATTGTATGGATTATTTTTCTAAAAATCTGCGTACATCTGAAGGAAAAATGTAGCATTTCTCATTGCAGTGAGGATACTAGGCAAGGTGTACTGGTTCAAATCATATGACCCCCTGACTATTAAATAGGTTCCTATCACCATGCCCTGACTAGGACATTCTAGCTTTCTGCAAGAGAAGTAGCAGTACTTGTATATTATCTCTTATTCAGACCATATTTGTTTTGCTATGTTCAGTGTTTAGAAAGTCAGTTTTCTTGGTGCTACATTTTAAACTTGGGCGTTAAAGATGGTGTTGACAACTTGGACAGTTTTGGTTTCTTTTAGCTAAATTAATTCGAGTCATTTAGAGCTGTAAGCGCCAACAGTATGTTTGAGTCTTTGAACCTCTAGCTCCTCCTTGAGGACAAATATGGATTTGCATTCTACATTGTTACCATAACACAGCAAATGTTTTGTTAATGAACACATTGCTAAAGGTAATTTTTAACTCCAATATCCATGTGGTTTAATTTAATTACTTACTGTTTACTTGAGAAATAAAGAGAAGTTGTAACAAATTACAAGCAATAGAAAACGCAAGCACACAAATTAAATTGTGCTTGATGTTTATCAGGCGTCTACTAGCCGTATCTAATACGTTCTCACAAACTGAACAACAATATTCATCCATCCATCAAGCCCGCTTGTCTTTTGTAGGGTTGTGAGAATGCTGCTGTGGATACTGATGCAAAATTTAATGTCTCCATTTGACCCATGCTGCATGTTTGTGGGGAAAACCGGAGCACCCAGAGGAAACCCACAGCGAGAACATACAAACTCCACACAGATAGCACTTTTCCACTGACATGATTCAGGAATGCTTGTAATGAATGCATTGCTCAGATGTTTGTTTTATGTGCTGCTCAGGTGGAGAGTGAGAGTAATGTACTGCAGGATGGCTCTCTGGTTGACCTGTGCGGAGCCACACTGCTCTGGCGCACAGCCGACGGCCTTTTCCACACCCCTACTCAGAAGCACCTGGAAGCCTTGCGGCAAGAGCTGAACGCAGCCCGGCCTCAGTGCCCCGTGGGCCTCAACACCCTGGCATTTCCCAGCATGCAGCGCTGCAGCCGTGCCCTGTCCAACGTACCCACCCAGGAGGACAAACAGCCTTGGGTCTACCTTGCCTGCGGCCACGTTCACGGCTATCACGACTGGGGCCACCGCTCCGAACGAGACCCCAATGCTCAAAGAGAGTGTCCCATGTGCAGAACCGTGGGCCCCTATGTTCCTCTCTGGCTCGGGTGCGAACCGGCCTTTTACGTAGATACTGGCGCACCGACTCATGCCTTTGTACCTTGTGGCCACGTGTGCTCTGAAAAGTCAGCCCGATATTGGGCGGAAATTCCTTTACCGCACGGAACCCATGCTTTCCATGCTGCCTGCCCCTTTTGCGCTACTCAACTCAATCTGATGCAGAAGTGGGCCAAGCTTATCTTCCAGGGGCCTGTAGACTGAACGCATAGAGGAGGTTAAAATGAACTGGTGGACAGTGGATTATTATATATTTGAAGTGGAATCCATTATGCTGAAGGACCGTTGGTAGAAGGCACAAAATAAGGATTGATTGATACTGCAAGCTGTGAAGCTGCCCTTGAAATGCTTATGCTGGAGAGCAGGTTTTTCTTCAGATGACATGGTGAATGACAGGTGTCATCCTGATTTCCTGATAGTTATTTTGTCTACCAACCTACTAGATGTCAATTCACACCCAGCATTACCACATCACTCAGGAGATTTAATACATTTATATATAGGATTCTCGGCTTCAGATTCGAGGTGCTTCATTTGGTTCTTGATGATCATCCTTCCTGTGGAGTTTTGTTGCTTTAATAATCCTCCCGGTGAATTCCAAAGAACTTGATTATCTGGTTCTAGAGTGTCGAGTTGGAAATAAACTCTGCAGGATGGTCTGAAACCCAGGAGCAGGATCCATTATTTTAAGTACTTCAATGTGTGGGAACTCCCAGAGGTCAGAACCTCATATCCCGAATTCCACTGAGGGCTTCTACAAGGATCCACTTGTTGGAGCAGTGATTTGGGAATTGCAATACTAATGGTGTTTTCCAAAGATAAAAGGGTCTTTTATATTTTAGTTTGTTTGATTTTTATCCTTTACATGAAGAGCTACCAACATAACACTCAGAAAGGATTCTGCAGGAATACTGATCAGCCACAGTGGACGCTTCGTTTTTCAAATGGATTGTGTAAAATGGAATTAGAGTGACTTGTCATGTTTAGCCTAGTCCTCCATGTTCACGTACTTCAGTGATCTCAAGTATTTGGAAACTAACACTTGTTTTTTTTGTATGTCTCAATGGTTGAAGATTGTAAGCTTTGATGTAAAGGTATTTTTATTCACACCGGGGAAACCGGTAACAAAATTAACAAAGGATGTTGCCAAATATTTTTAACAAATAGTTTGTAACTAAAAAGAATCGTTCCTGGTGTCAATTTTACCACTTCTTGAAAAGCGTGTTACAAATATATTGGTAATGTTCATTACGTGCCTCCCCCCCACACCTCATTTTCCACATGTTGATTTTGCTCTACAATCAAAGTGGATGTGAAAATTGTGGCCTGTTCTGCAGTCAGCATCTAGACTTTTCCCAAATGTGGAAATTCATCAAATTGAGATTGAAAACGATGGTAGAGGTTTATTACGCACAGGAGCTATGAGACTGTGATCGCTTGGTAACCGTTTCTTACTGGTCAAAATTCATTCTACTTCAACTGTTTTATAAGCTTATGAGATTAAAATGACTTATTCCACTATTTTCCTAAAATTTATACAAAGATGGTTTCTTAAAACTAGAGATTTTTACAGGGGTGTGAATTTTTTTTTTTTTAGGCACACTGAAGGGTTTTTTTTTTTGTTTTTTTTTTTTAAACTGTTGCTTTTTATAAAGCCTTGTTTTTACTCACTGAAAAGTATTTTACTACACAAAAGCCCATGTACAGTTTTTGTTTAAAAAGATACTAATATATTTATTCAAGTATGTACTTTACTGTGTGGTAGGTGTCTGTATGAATGTATCCGCCTGAACAACATCTGGTCATCATTCATGGAAGTGCATGCTTCATACTTGGCCTGCGTACAGTTGGTAGTCATAATTTCTTTGATTGCTCAAGCCTTCTGGTCATGCTTTGTTTTTGCAAAATAACCCAAGATTTCTACCACACTCATGTTACTTTCACACCCAAGATGAACACTGTAAAACGTCACCTTTAATTTCATTTGTAAATGAATTATTGAAATGTTCTGTTGTCTCTTTTTATATATAAATACAAACTTTATTTGTTTGGATATCAAAGCAGTGGTGTAAACGCTGTGTGTGATGAGCATACATTTAGAGGGATGTTCCTTTGTGCGGATATTGTTTTCTTCAACAATATCATTATGATATCATCACACCAAAAGCAGAATGAACTGGGAATGGGAAGTTTATTTACTTAAAGCCACTGTTTATTGATAATGATGCTGATATGAAGCTCTTCCATGTAGCTTTAAAGATGGGGTAGGCAATTTCGGAGAGGCTAGCTCCCTTCACAGCGCTCTCCAAAGCTGCCACTCCTCCAAAACACATGAACTCACATAGCCAGAGCAGAGTCTGCAAAGCATCACAAGAGACTAATTATCTCATGTCTCAAAGCACATAACATAATAATAATGAACTTGGAAAGCTCTAGTTGTACCTCCTGACTGCTGTAGATTAATTTCGGCATTGATAGTGTTGACATAGAAATTCGACGTGAACCGCTCTGGGTAAAACATCACTGGTTGCCATCTCATAATTACGGTTACGATGGTGTGAACGCAGCCTAAGCTCGTTGTTTTGGTTCAGGTGGAACGGTAAAAGCCGGCTGCTGTTTGTTTGTGGCGTTTGGTGACTGTCTACAATTCTGGACAGCCTCATGGAACGCGCCGATGACGTGTGCACGGACGTATGGAAATACATATGACATAGGACCGAATGCAATGATTGAACTTTTTTTAGTTTTTTTGGCCCCAAGACTTCCACACAAGATAGATGTACATTTTTTTTTAATAATTTGACCACTTTTATTATTGATTGCTATTGGGATGCAAAGAGTTTCAACCAGTTTAACAAAAATAGTTTTTAAAAACACTGCCTACCCTACCTTTAACCTAAATAAGGCCAAACATATTTTGTTTTTGTTTGTTAATGTCAAATTTTCTGGAAAAAAAAATTATTTTGTCATTTCAAATTCCAGGAAGTACAATTTATGTGTAAGAAATGGTGAATTTCAGCAAAATTAGGCACAATAAACATTACATTAGAAAGCTTTATTGTTTTGATTTTAACTTCAGAACAAATATAGTGTCGAACTGCAAGCATGACTGTTCAGTGCACAACAGAACACTTGAACATCGTGAAAGAAGCATTATATAAACTGAGGCTATCAGTTACGGCCATTCTTAATGATTTTTATTTATTTTTTTAAACTGGGTTTCGGTCTTGGCCACAGGGATGTTATAACTTAAAAAGTAGTTCATCGTGCAATTACTTTGCATTAATACGGTCCATTTTATGCTTGGGGAAAAAATGTAGCTAAAGGGCATTTCTCTTTAAAAGAACAGATTTAGGGGCCATTTCAACTAAAAGTGGACAACTTTTTATGTGTTTTGGCTCTTCGTTTACTCAAACTTTTGGGGGCCTGAAAATACAAAGTTTTGAAAACGGGTTTTAAAGTGCAAGTTTTTGAAAGCGGTGATGTCATGCGCATGCGTATTACATGTTCAGTCTATAGGCGTGTATTCTGCCATATTGTTAAAATATTTAGCACTGTGCAGCAATATTTTCTGTACATCAAAGTTTAGGGGAGTATTTGCTAATAAGCTTGCACATTGATTTCAGGCCTATAAAGAGCATCTTTGTGCTTCCTCCTATCTTTCTTCACTTGCTCTAGCATTACATCATCAATCCCATTATAAAGTTAAAAGTTTAGAATTTAGTTCCTATCAAAATGATGAACTTTTTGAAGATAACACTCAACAGATTGGCTGCTAACAACAAAAAATATCACTAGAGATCTGATGTTGTGAGATATGAAAATTTGTAAAGATGATGAAAAGTAAGATTATTTAAAAAAAAAAAAAATGCTAACTATGGAAGGGGATTAGGGCCAAGTAATGTAAAAATAAAACCGTCTCCAGATTAAAGTCATCATAATGGAAGATTAAACTGGCAGTTATTCGAGAGAAAAAAAAAGTAGAAATACAATGTTGAGAATGAAGTCTTCGCATTTTAAGAAAAAAAATCGTTAAATTTCGAGAAAAGTAGAAATAAAATGTAGAGAATAAACTTGTTTTGAGAAAAAAAAAACTCATTGAATAACTGCATTTACCTCAGAAATTACCACAGTTTGTTAGTTCGTTAGAGAAATAAAAAAAACTCTTTCGCTACATATATGCACTATATTAGCCTAAATATTATTTTACTTATTACTGTATTTTACTTAACCTGTCTTTATCTTTAATGTATGTTTAAATAAATCTGTCATGAAAACAAGTTATGACAGCCACTGTGTAAATGGATATATTTTAACATTGAATTGGAGTATAAACCGATTTAGAAGTTGCAAAAACTGCTTTATATGCAATTTACAAGTTTGCGTAAAATTTTAATGTGAGTTGATTATTATTATAACCTTTAATATTACTGTAATGTGCAAGAAAATGCACATTGTATAGCCTTAGCATAGTTTTTTTTCCTTAAGAAAATTAAAAAGTGATTTATTTATTTTTTTTTAAAGATAGACGCGATTTGTTCAGTAAAACAGTTTAATAAAAAAAGGGGGATAAAATCAGTACCGAACCGTAGCTTCAATACCGAGGTACCGTTACACTCCTATTGTATACTGAATCTCGATGGCTAACAGCATCCACTTCATTCACATTTCTTTTTTGAAGTTACTGTATGTAATTATTACTCACAGCCGCCAGAGGGTGCTGTTATCTTAACTAAACTGGAAATATCACACCACCTTTTTGTGAGCTAAAGATAGGCCTACTGCAGAAAAATTATGAATGTATTTAATGGTGACTACATATAACATAAATATAAATTACAATGCTTTTTAGTACTAAATTTATTTATTACTTTTAACCAATTAATGCATCCTATTTGTTAATCTCATTTGTGAAGGGAACAGAACGAAGTCAAACCATTTTAAAGCAGAAAGTTTAAATTTATATTGTTTTTTTGTTTTGTTTACATTAACACTGGTTCATGTGCAGCAGTGCATGTTTCCTGTTTAAAAAAATGCACTAAAATCACAGTGTGAAAGGGCTTCGAATAATGGCATCCGCATTCTCCATCAAACAGTGATGACATATTCGTCCCTTTCATACGCGCTCTCTCTGCAAATAAGGGCATATAAAAGGATTTAGATTTTCAGCATGCCATTTAGCTGCTTTGAAAGGGAAGATCAGTGGGATGCCATGACTGCTAATTAACATTTCCTCCTGTAGATGCTGGGGAGATGGGATGTGTCTCGGTCCCACTCTACGCTGCCTTTCCAAATGACAGTCATCGTAGTAAAGGTGACAGAAAGCTCGTTGGGAAATCTCTGCTTGGCTTGCCCTCATTTAAGAGGGTTTATTAAAAATGACATAATGTCTGCATTTGTGATGAAGCTTACGGCTTGTCTTTTGTGCTTCCTGTGGAACGTTATTTTGTAACGTGCTAAATGCTCGAGTGTGATGTAATATTATATGCCTGAAAAGGCCACCTCACTACAATACATAATGTCACGCACAGAAGATGCCCGTCACTGACGGCGTTAATATGTGCACCTGTATTCAAAACCAATTCAATTTTAATTACAGCTTCAGTTTCAATAGTTTCTCTTATGAGATCTGTGCATCCACCAAAACTGCTCGAGTGTGGAAGGCTTAGCACGGGCATATTGCGCTCCGTGAGAGAAAGAGAGAATGTCTTTTTATTTCGTGCCTGCTAGCTGTCTCCTTCAGGATGCCTGCCAGCTCAGACAGTCAACTGTTGAAGGATCAAAGCCGCAGAAAATCAAGACATGTCGCCCCGATCAGCAATGTCAAGATACAGGCACATTGTGACATCAAACCAAAATATGGAGTGCTGAGTCCTTTAGAAAGGTGATCTTCAGACAATATTAGGGTTCTTCATCAATCTTTCAGAACAAACACGACATGCAGTGTGTGCTTCGTCTGAACTCTGCAGTGATCGTGATCATTATGTTCCGTTTCTACTGCAATTATAAATTCGATGAATCAACCTTTATCAGTTTTAGAGATTCAAATGAGTTTTAACAGATGATGCATTTTGTTCTGTTTAAATATATAATATGCAATGACTTGAATACACTTACTTAATGAAGAACAAAGCCTCATTAAAGCATTTAAATGAATTATAATAAGTTTATGATATATTAGAAGTGCTGTCAAACGATTCATCGCAATTAAAATAAGTCTGTTTACATAATGTGTGTGTACTGTGTATATATAAATAAACATGTATTTATTCAAGAAATATTTACTTATATAATTTGTATTATATATATAAATAGAATATTTTTTTAAATAAATAAATGCGTGTGTGTGTGTTTATATTTACATTCATACATTCATTTATATATATATATATATATATACATTTATTTTTATATATATATATATATATATATATATATATATATATATACACACACACACATGTAAACACAGACTTTTATTTTGGATGCAATTAATCATAATTAATCCTTTGCCAGCACTCATTAGAACCTATAATAATATTCTACTATTATTGTTTAAAAAACTGCTGCATTGCTTATGTGATGTGACCAATAGAGTCATGTGGTCAAACCAACACTCAGAAAAACAAAAGAGAAAAGATATCATTCTCTAAAAAGGCTCTTAAAATATCAGATAAATGTACCTTTTTTATGACCGGACTAGTTCAGATTCCAAAATCAAAATTATATTTATGAATGATTAACTGATGTTTCACTTGCTGGTTAAACCGCGTGACATTTTTAGAGTAATTAATTTGAACTTTTCTTGAAAGCGATACAAAAGCTTTTTAAAGCCAACATGACTAGAGTACACAGCACATGTTTTAGATTTGTGAAAGATTTTTCCTTTTCATCATCATATTCATTGATCCTCCTGTCCTTTTGGATACACTAGATGGTCAGTCCTGACAGCATGAGGTCTTTGCAGTAAAGCAGCAAAATATCCCGAGGGAATGCTAGTGGAATTTCTTTCGTAATTTGGAACCAATCCTAAATAGGATAAAACAAGAATCCTCAAAGAATCAAATATGATCCTACTGGATGAATTGAAATTCCTAGTGTTCCATTTAATTTTTCAGAATGTCACTATGAAGTAGGAATGCGGTTTGATCCCATTAGCTTCCAAATGATGACAGACGTCAATAGCATTCCTTCAGGGGTTTTGATAAGGGTTAGTGGTGGATATCTCTGTAAGGAAGGTGTTGACTGCTAAACTCTTACTCCTGCAGGGGGAAACGGGTCTAACCTCGCCGCTTTTTCTGTCCACCGACCCTGGATAAATGCCACAGGTGGCTGGAGGCTGGACGCCAAATTATCAATAGGACAGCTACATTCGGCGGGGCTGGTGCACTTGATATTCACCTCTTTCCCCAAGCGCGAGACCCCAAGAGATGATATGCAGATCATCGCCTGTAAATAAGAGATACGCACGCACACACAACAAGACGTGCGTTTGTTTCCCCCGCGCTCTTAATTTAGTAAACTTGGCAGTCGTTTTTAATCTCCCGGCAAATTGAAGCGGTAGGGGATCGTGGCAAGTGTTGGATGCGTGTTATTAATTCCTCGCTATTTCTGTCTAGCGCAATTAGTCACTGTTTGCCGCTGAAAATGTCCCATTAATTATCCACGGCCTGTAAGTGGAGTTGCGCTCGTGGCTACTGTCTGAAGATTTTGGTGCGGTAGGGAGAGGTCCGCTTTCAATGTCCTCTCAGACACTCACCTCTGAAAATGGTTGACGGTTTTGAAACGCCTATTTAATTGCTTTTTAAACACGTAATCTTTGCCTCGGTATGAAAGAACGGCACGAGCCTTCTCAGTTTGTCTTCTGTTGTCATCACTGACTGTTTACGAGCACCCGGAGGCGCGCAAGCCGAGGCGCGCTGCTGTTTCAATAATAGAAAAAACCCTTTTATAGTACACATGACGTCAGATTAAAAGTCTGCAAACAATAACAGAGTCTAGCCAATAAACAGCACAATTGCCATTTTGAAAACAATTATATTGTGGTCGATGGCTTTTACTTTTTTAATATAAATAATAATAATAATAATAATAATAATTATTATTATTATTTAAAAAAAGGCAATTTAATTAAAGTCAATTAAAAGGAGGTTCCCTTTGTGACAATTTACCCCGCATAGCTTGCCAACATGCCACACTATAAGGTCAACTTGTGTTAAACTGGCAATAACGAAGGACATTTTTTGTTAAATTTTATAATTTGGCCACCAATTCGGCAAAACGTAAAATAGTTATGAATTTCCAGAGGCAGTTTTCTTGGAAAAGACTATGGTAAACAAAACTTCACTTTAAAAAGGCACACTATGTAACTTCTGTCCCACTAGCGGTTTAAAAAAACTGCACGTGTTTTGTAGAAGAACATTGTTTTGGTTTGCTTCGGCTCTGCATGACTGCACGGATGAATATGGTTAATAACTAAAAAGAGAGAGAGATTATTAAACATTCATTACTAGACTTATGATATAACCAGTTTAGATGTAAAGGATCTCAAACTGACTAGCTTAAGACGTTACTGTAGCTAAAGCCAGGGCTTGACATTAACTTTTTTGCTCACCAGCCACTGTGGCTAGTGGTTTTCCAAATTTACTAGCCACTCAGCAGTTTGACATCAATGGAAAAAAAGTTTAATTTAAATATATATATTAAAATTCTCATAATTAGGTTGCTGTCACTTTAAGACCTGACGCATGGATCCATTATACTGCTACACATGCCTATTCTTCCTCAACTGTTCATGTTCACTTAAAACATAATTGTGTTTAAATGAATACTAGCCAAGACTGGCATGTTAACATCATTTTGTGTGTATTTAACTGTTTAAGCGCAATAAGCAGTGAAAAAGAACTCAATTTATTTCTGAGAGGCGGCTTTATCTGTGCGCACTTTGGGTGTGGGCTCAAAATCTGCACAATACACACAATGTTGAAATTCAAGCCTTGTAACACCAACAATATTCATCCGGAGCCAATGAGGGGAGGTGGTTTGTGTGTCAACTCCCTTTTGGAGAGATGACAGCGCGAGAAAACCCAGCTGGTATCGTGTATCTATTCTGTGGAAAATTACTATATTAAGCGTTAAGTATCAATATGTATAATATATCGATTTTTGATAACACTACATTGCACTTAGTTTCTTATTTCAAATGCCCTTTTAAAAAACTACAATTGAAAAATGTATTCTAAAATTCAACCTAATAAAATTCTATTAATATTCATATAGAATTCTTTCTAAACAGCTGATTCCCAGAGGCTCAAGATTTATGCTCCATGTCAACCTTTCTCTCTTGTTGTGAAAATTAACCAGTTGTGACAAAGTAGCTGGAGCAACTTTCCTCTATTTACGGATTTGATGAGACACACACGGGCGGGATTTCCTGCAAAACCCATCCCGACAGGTCTGAAATATACACACTTATAATACACTAATCACAGTGAATCAAAACACATTTTGAAGGACTGATGATGTATTGACAAAAAAAAGTGACATAATTCACCTTTAAAAATGACCCCGTGTGAAATATTAAATGGAGTAAAGATTGTGACAAGCCCCTCTCTCCTCCATACATATTAATTAAATGTAATTAAAATGTAAGAAATTTAACTGCAGATTAGTACTGTGATAAATATTAATTTTTCCTCCTCATTTTATATATAGAGCAACAGCCCCTGATAATATACTTTTATAATATACTGACCAAGCCTTTTCTCATTGTTAACTCCATAATATCATTTCAAAGTAGGGCGAATTGCTTCTACAAACTCTCAATATTCATCTGTTTGTACAGTTTCTTGTCTTCGTGCCCAATGATAAAACATCCAGTAGTGTATTTATAGGGCTAGGGCTAATACACAAACACATCACAAGCATTGAGCCCCTCATCATCCCCCTCCGCTTCCCCTCTCTAATTTGCAGCTCTATGGCAGCAGTGGCACTCTCAGCTCCACAAGAGGACAAATGACTTTAATTACAGAGTAATTGCTGAGCGTTGTGTTAATTAAATCTTGATCAGTTTAAGTAACTGGATTGCTCCCACATCGAGCCCATGCTGTGATGTGCTGTCTCACTCTCCCTCGTGCACATCTTCAGTCTCACATAAACCCTCACCCACACACCCTCCTCGAACCTGGCAGTCTATTCTATACACTAAAACCTTTTTTGTGTTTCTTTCTTTCTTGAAGTCTTAACCACTTCATTTAGCTCCATCCTTTTGGTGGATTCCATTATGTCAAAATTTGTCATAACTCATTAATATTAGCTGATGCATTAGGTAACGACAACTGATAATGAACAGTATTTATTCATCCAGGTTAATGTTAATTCTTGAATATGTTATTGTTCAGCGCACACTACTGTACAAAAGTTTTGGATCGTAAGATTGTTTAATGTCTCTTATGCTTAATTGTGAAATATTACAATTTCAATTACTCCAGTCTTCAGTGTCACATGACACTTCAGAAATCATTATAATATACTGATTTGGTGCGCAGGTAACATTTCTTATTTTTATCAATGTTGGACACGGATACATTTTTTCAGGATTATTTGATGAAAGAAATCTTTTGTAAAATCATGAATGTCTTTACTGTCACTTTTGATCATGTGCTTTTGCTGAATAAAAGCGTTAATTTCTTTAAAAAAAATTGTACCTACTCTAAATGGTAGTGTAAATTTATTGCTTGTTCATAATACATTAACTAAATTGTTATTTTATGCATCCTCAAGTGTTCAAATGTAGTAATTAAAGGCACAATATGTAAGATTTTTGGATTAAAATATCCGAAAACCACTAGAACAGTTTTTGTATATTTTGTTGACCTGTGTAAATAATCCCAGAAATTTCATTCAATTTTTAAATCTAGTAAAATAAGCAATTTTAACCAGGACATGGACCGTGTCCGTGCGTCTCCTATCAATGACATCATACCTGCGTTATCCTCGTTTTATTTTGTAGAAATCATGGAAACACCAAAGACTTTAATATATCATATGTTTGATTAGATACTGTTTGGATACATTTATAGACCGAAAAACAAATATATAGCTCAACACGGTGAGTCTTATTGTTTAAATCTCGTTTTCTTGACTTTCCGCGTGTACCGTGTTTTTAACCACGCCTCAGAGAAAAACAATATTTTGTCAAGTGGCTAACATCGCATAATCTGATGCAGCTTTATTTTAAGTAACAGTAATACTGCATTTTCTCCAGTATACAACATGTTTTAAAATTAATTGCATGCCATTTAGCAACACCAGCCATCCAGCATTTATTATGAATTTATGATTTTGTAAAATCGATCTAGCTTACTGCAATGTGCAACATAGCAGCCGCCGAGCGAACACTCAGAGGAACGTTATAACAATTTTTTTGTTTGAACACACTCAAATGTATCTAATATGATAAACAGCTCTGCTTTATACACATACACTTGACCAGAAGAAGCAGCGACTGCGGCATAATAAAAGTCTCTCACTAGCAATCGCTCCAGCGTGCTCTGCTTCGTACTACAGTAACTTTAATAATCTCATTCATTAACATGATTTCTACCCGAATCACGTCAGATTCTTTTCCACCGGCTGTCAGATGAAGACGACATCTTCCATGATTCTGCGCTCAATTTCAGCGTCAGTTTTGAATAAGTGACCTCTAGTGGTGAAAAATTACATAATGTGCCTTTAACATTAACCTAGATGCTGTAACAGTATTGTTCATTGTAAGTTCATACATAAAGCATTAATTAAGAATAATTGGTCTTTTTTGTGAAGTGTTGCCTACCAAATTTTACTTTTTAGTAAAAAAAAAAAAAAAAGCAGCTCTAAATTGAATATGTTTTAAAAAATGTTTCTTGTTTTAATACCAAAGCTTTCTCAGTTACGTCAAGAACATTTTTCTACCTTTTTTTTGAACCGTTTGTTGCAATGGCTGCAGGTCATTTGCGAAAATGCCATAACAAACATGATAGAAGCGGAATCAAGAGAGTGGCATCTACTGCAATTTTAGATACATGCATTATCTTTAGGTTCCTGTTGCTTTGGCCAAATTGAATCCTCTTATTTTAATTGGCCGCCATTAGGTGTTCTGCTCAAGGCAATTCCAAGCAGCCCTTGCTTTTGTTGTGCCATGTACTCCAGGCCCCAGTAAAGAATATTAATCACAATTGTCCTAATCTTTGGGATTTTAATTGAAGTGCTTTGTAAACCACAAGGAGGTAAACAGAAGACAAAGGTGGCCTAAATAGTCGGTTGATGTGCGCAAGAATCGCTTTTTTGTTTTCAAGAAACCGAGCGAGATCCCAATAAACTGTATATCATTACATGCTTGTCTCAGAGATTGTAAAAAGCTTGTCTGATAGAGCTGTATATTAATAAAATAGGGTGCACTAGTAATACATAGTGCATGAGAGACATATTGCATTTACCACTGCAATTAATCTGTTGCAGACCGAATCCTTTCATTGCTGTGCATATTTGTGTAGCTAACACAGAGGATCATGGGATTTTTCTCTACAGATTTTAAAGGGCTTTATTGAAAATCCACTTGTTTGCTAGGCTCTTGGGTTTAGATTAAAACAGACTGTCAGTGTACAGTAAGTAAGCAGATAGTAAGCAACAGGCTGGAGCTGAAACATATTGCAATGAGTGGCGGATTTATCTGCGATTTAGGGAATCTAATCCAGTTTTCACTGATGCATTGAGCGATTGAATTTATGTGCAGATGTTGATATGTGATGTGGTGCCATTTAGCATGTGGGCTTTGCTCTTAAAGTACTGTGATTTTCTGGTGTTTTCTTTGTACTGGCTGTAGTCAGCAGACATCTCTCTCAAAAATGGGGGTATAGAATAAATACTTGGCATTTTGAGGTCATCAAATGCATTTTTTCTCATCAAATTTTCCTTTTTCTTACTAAGTCTAAAAAATTATTCATACTTGCACTTAGATGGTAAAACAAACCCCTGAACTTTCAGAACTGCAGATTTACCAGTTACAGATTGATGAAGAATTAAGACGCACTGAGAATTACCCAGATTAACCTGTCGAAGAAGAAAAAAAACTAAGCCTTCTCCTTTAACATATCAACCCAAATGAATAATTCTCATATTCTTTGCATTTAAATTGTATGAATGCTGCACTCGAACTGGCTTAGGGCACACTATCTTTTGCTACCTGCTTATGCAACTGGCATCAGCACTTGTTCTTGTAAATCACCTTTATTGGGAGCCATGTGACAAAAATCAAGTGTAATTGTATAAGAGCAAGAGTTCATTCATTTTCTTATAGGGAAAATGATTTTTAAAGATAACGTGTACACCTTTAAAGACAGACCTACTGTGAGCTATGCGGTTCTTAATTGATATATTTACTTCTGTTTAAGCTGTAAAACCGCATTATTTCAACTTATTTTTAAAATACATTTAACAGCAAAATTCGCAGTTTACTACATTACCCATGATGATGTACAAAAAATTCCATATCTATATGGAATATATAAAATATCTATATATCTATCTACATATATAGATAGATATATAGATATAGATATATAGATATTTTACAAGAAACTTAAAATATATTGTTTATGTATTATATAATCAACATTTGTAAATTTTTTTACACAGTCTTGTATTCATCTGTCAAAACCTTTTTTGCTTCAAATTCAAATCGATTCACCTAGCTGATTGGTTTGGTTCACGAAGACTTTTAAAATCCCTATGGGAAAAATTTATGGAAAAAATACTTCCGGAATCGGCGCTGCTGAAAAAGTGGGTGGGCACTGTTGCACTCTGTTCACAGGCTTAGAGAGAAAACTATATTTTCAGAAAACCATACTTTATGTGTTCTGTTTTATATTGGTTTTACATTACATAAAATAACTGGGTATGTATTATTTAGGAACATTTCTATATTGTGATACAGTATCACTTTCATAACACATTGTTCTAGAAGTGATTTTACATTTTCCAAAGAGCAATGAATATATTTTGCTTTGGGGAAAGAGGTTTGTGGATGTGTGTTAGAAAAAGGAAACAGACAGTGTGTGTGTGTGTGTGTCAGGTAGATGGTTGAAACAGTGATTAGACAGTAGGAACGGTAGTAAAGGAGGGAGGGGAGCGTGGAGGATTATGAACTCTGAGGTGCTGACACATCTCTACCTCTCAGAGCTCTCAATTTAGTCAAGGATCAGACTCAGTTTAGATAGAGGAGGATTAATGATCAGTCTAGCATGACATTTTTATGAGGGTAACCCTTCCACTCGTCAGGCACCAAAGGGTCTCGTATTACATCCACATCTCGCACTGCCACCAGAAGGAATTTTACTGCAGCTAATTATAAAAATTATAAGACAAATAATTTCAGTGCTAAAACCTGATTGAATGGTCACAAACAGGGTTGGGGAGTAACTAAATACAAGTAACTTAGTTACGTATTTAAAATACAAAACTTGAGTAATTGTATTTCATTACAGTTACATTTGAAATGGGTGTTAATCAGATTACAGTTACATCTGAAAAGTATTTTAGATTACCAAAGTGATTACTTTGAATTTTAATGTCATTTAAACAGCAATTGGTGATTCTCTGACTCTGACCGTCTGAAAAAACTGAGTTAAGTTTCATCAATATTTTAATACTTTTAAGAGAGATCATAAAACCTCCTGATCAAGACAAAATGACTGAATTTATAAAAAAAATTGCCCAACTGTTAACCTAACTTAACTGTCCTGTCATGACCTGGATGATCCACGAGTGTTTTCATGTTTTGTGATAGTTGTTTGTGAGTCATTTTATAATTCACTGGTCACTGCAACTTTTTATCTCACAATTAGATTTTTTCCCCTCACAATTGTGAGTTTGCATTTCACAATTCTGACTTCTTTTTCTCAGAATTGTGAGATTTAAACTCACAATTGCAAGTTATAAAGTCAGAGTTTGGAGAAATAAACTTGCAATACTGACTTTTTTTCTGGCAATTGCATTGTGAATTTAGTATGCGAGTTTATATCTCATAATTCTGACTTTTCTCAATATTTTCAGTTTATATCTCATATTTTTGACTTTTCTCAATATTGTGAGTTTACATGTCACAATTCTGACTTTTCTCAATATTATGAGTTTATATCATAATTCTAAATTTTCTCAATATTGCGAGTTTATTTCTCATAATTCTGACCTTTCTCAATATTGTGAGTTTATATCTCATAATTCTGACTTTATAACTCACAATTGCAACTTTATATCACACAATTCTGAGGGAAAAAGTCAGAATTGGGAGATATAAACTTGCAATACTGACTTTTTTTCTTGCAATTGTGAATTTAGCAAGCAAGATAATATCTCATAATTATGACTTTTCTCAATATTGTGAGTTTATATCATAATTATGACTTCTCAATATTGTCAGTTTATATCTCATAATTTTGACTTTTCTCAATATTGTCAGTTTACATCTCATAATTTTGACTTTTCTCAATATTGTGAGTTTATATCATAATTATGACTTCTCAATATTGTCAGTTTATATCTCATAATTTTGACTTTTCTCAATATTGTCAGTTTATATCTCATAATTTTGACTTTTCTCAATATTGTGAGCTTATATCTCATTATTCTGACTTTATAACTCGTAATTGCAACTTTATATCACGCAGTTCTGAGGGAAAAAGTCAGAATTGTGAGATAAAAACTTGCAATTAAGTTTTTTTGTGTTTGTTCCACACTTATTAGTATTCCAAAGTATTCTAAAGTATTTAGATTAAGTAACTAAACTTGGGTAATGTACCAAAATACGTTACAAATTAACTTTTTAAAGCATGTATTTTGTAATAAAAGTAACCTACCCAGCCCTGGTCACAAACACACTTAGAAAAATACTTTGAAAAGACTATTAAATGGTAATTAAAAGTGTGCACAAGGATTTTAGTAAGTGCAGATGCCATTTAATTTGACAATTTAAAATAAGGCTGTGAGGAATGATCGTTTATGATCCTAGTCTAATTTAAAGTTGTTTTGTCCAGTGTAACTATTCCAATGTTTGGGAAAATGTTTTCAACATTCCATATACTGTATATGCTTAATGATCCACATCACGCGCAATATATATACATTAAACATGACCATAGTTACAAGCTGTAGTTATTATTATTATTATTATTAATAAACCATCCTTTAAACAACATAAGATTTCAGGAACATTTTTGCTACTTGAACTTTTTATTTCGATTATATTAATGGATTAATACCACGTTTTATTGTAGTAACAGTTAAAGTAACACTTCTTCTAAGGTAAGTATGTTTATAGTAAAGAAGTCATTAGAAATCATAATAGTGTGACAGAGTTTACACATCACCAGATTATTATGGGATTAAAGCCTGAAAGATGGCGTCACAAAAAAAAAGAAAGAGAAAAGAAACAAAACATGATTACCACAGTAAGTTGACAGGAAAACTGTGGTAACTTAATATCAACTATCGTCAAAAAAAAGACATAAAACAGTTTCTGAAAGCGTATTAGAGTGTTTAATGGAGATCCCGTATTTATTTATTAAAATTTTGCAGTAATCACAACAACTGCAGCATTTTCGGTAATTTGGCGGAAACTACGGTTACTATGGTAATTTTTTACAAGTGCTCTTACAAACCCCTCCCAAACAGGAAGTGAAATCGAGCACTGGTGTCCTCGGTCCAGGCGGAAAAAAGTAAAAAGATCAACAATGCAGATGTAAATGCAGTCAGTGAGATTCAGTCTTTATATTGTGTTTCTGCGAAGACTAAAACGCATAATGACGCGATCTTTATAAGCTTTAGTTTGGCGCTCTCAAGAGCAACATTTGCAATGGTATCTACATAAGTGCTGGCAGGGGGATAGTCTTAAACGATAACTTTGTTATTTTAACATCTTACCTCGATAAAACAGCTTCCGTTTATCGGCGTACAGAATAAACATGCATTTGTCGGTTTATTTCGAGTACGCTGCGGAGTAGATACGCGAAACAAATGGTTCTCGAGACACTTTGAATAAACATGTGACGTACATTAAGTTTCCAATAATTAACGGTTGAAATGTCAACGGACAAGCTGACGTGGACACTGACGGGAGCGAGCGTCGCGAGTGTTCTAGCGGTGTATGTCGCCTCTGCTCCGCGCGCCGTGCCCGGCGGAGACTCAGGTAGGACTGCAGTCACATGTGTTTGTGTTTATATCACATGCAGCCTATCACAGAACAGCATATGGTTCTATCACATGACGCTTTTGGGAATATGAATCGCATGAGATTATTATTAATTATTAATTATCTTTATAGACACCTGTCCAAATCCTTCACCTACAGTGGAACCCAAAAAATATTGGGAAACTCAAGCCACACCAAAAATGTATGAATATAATCACGTTTATATTGAACAGAGTGATGTTTATTTTAAAGAATGGTATATTAAGTATAGTTTTAACAACATAAAAAGTGTTGCACACTTTCTGGTTGCAATTGAAAAGTAGTTTTTGAGGATGTGTGAACAAATGGGAAGGTTATTTGCTGCTGGGTCAGACTAGACTGTGTCCCTCTCAAAGCTGTCAAGAGAACAGAAATACTAATCCCTCTGGACTGACGTCAAACCATTAATCACACAGAGAGAGAGAGAAATACTGTACATGATGATATTAACGCACTGACATGCAACGGTCTGCTTTCATGTAATGCCTGTCTCATATAATGAAAGAATTTAATTGCTTAAAATAATCATAATAATTGTTTTAGATTTTATTTATGTTAGCCCTTTTTATCATCCCCTGTAAATTCCAGAAAGAGAAACAGATATTTAATGCTTTTTATTTGTTATGAGAAATCTTATTAATGTAAAGTCACTTTTTTTCCCACTGTTTTTTGTTTTGGGATGTGTCAGATATCCAGATATCATAATGAAGAAAATTCATCATTAAAAAAAGTCCAATTCTTAAAAATGTTTTCTAATATTACGTGGTTTAATATGTCAATATTATTTCTTAGAAACAAAATGGCTTATTAATGCGAATTAATGGTTCAAAGCTAAACATGCATAAATAAAAAACAAGACAGGAAATGATATCATAACAAGGATACCCTCATCATTAAGTTATTTAAAGTATCAGATCATTTATTTTTTTTAATAACAGGTAATAGTAATTTGAATAAAGGTTAGCTCAGGTTGTAAAATGTCATATGGTGTAACTCCCCCCAAAAATCTAATAATATTTATTTGTAATAGTTAAATGAAAAATATATTAATTTATATTGTCCTTTAAAAAGTAATGATTACGATGTATTCAAGTTTTAAGTAAAATAATTTACAATTTTTTAATTGATAGTTTGACCACATGATGTTTTTAGAGTCGTTCGATTATTTTTTTTTTTTTTAAAAGTATAAGTCATTTTCAAAACCACATGCAAGAATACAAAGTGCATGGCATGTGCTTTAAATTTGATTTATTTATTCTGTTTTATTTATACGCTCAATTTTGTCATTGACGCATGAATGGACAAGGTTTTTTAAAAAGTTGTCCTATAAACTAGAAAATTATATTCACAAATTGGAATGCACATATAAATGTTTTTCTTCTGGGGTGGTGCGAACAACAAGCTGCTGTTCTGTGAGCTTTACAGCATGTGCACGGGCAGGGTGGCTTTTGGAGGCTTTTTGGGAGGAGGCGGCTGGGTGCAAGAAGCTGTTTGGAGCTTACAGAGAGAGAGAGAGAGAAGAAAAAAAAAAGCCAACCCCTTAAGCGTGGCGTTTAGGGACATTGCAGGATGCTGCCGTGATAGCGCCAGCTGAATGCTCGGCAGAAATTCTCCAGGTCTCCGTCTCGCAGTCCTAATCCCTTTAGGTGTGCTGCGCCCCGGAGAGGCTGAGCGGGCGCCCCGCGGGACCGCTGTTGTCTAGGAATGCGAGTGTGGAAATGATGGGGATTATGGGGGGGAAAAGGCTGCTGTGGGTGCCCGATGGTGTGCCATCACAGAGACACTTCGCGCCTTCCGCCGCTGTCCTGCGCTCAACTGCGTTTGTGCCCCTTTCTCTGTTTAGCCCTCCCTCCATGGGACTGGGCTCTCTATTGGGGTCTAGACACAGCACTGCACTGCTATGAATGAAATTGTGATGTATAACATGAGAAATTTTGATTACAGGGAGATCCACATGCATGCTTTGAAATGCGGTAGACCTGGCCTCACCGCCGGTGTGTTTATTTCTATTCTAAATGAGACTGTGAAAGCAGAGAAAATTCAGCCGCTGAAGTGTGAGGGGTCTGCACCTACAGATAGAGGACTTCCAACATGACAACGAAAACAGACGACCGCTAGTGATATGCAGGAAGTGCCAGCTAACAATTTCAAAATTTTGTGATGCACTGAACATTTCATATTGCATCAGAGAGCACAGATTATGGGATTTTACAGTGTTTAGGCAAGTATTGCATCAGGCAGCATTGCTTAGATTTATACAACAGGGCAAAAACATTTGAGATTAGTAGGCAAAAGGACTTTTTGCCCATTAATCTCTGAACTGCAGTTTAAATAAGGATTTTTGTTTGTTTGTAGATGTCTAGATTTTGGTTGTTGCTACCCTTTCCCCCCCTAAATGAGCAGGGTTTCCACAGTCATGGAAAACCTTTAAACATCTATGAATTTTAAAATGCTCATTTCTAGGCTTGGAAAAGGAATGAAATTTGAAGTCATGGATATACAGTGCTGTTCAAAGTTTGGAGTCGGTATGATTTTTAAATATTTTTGTCTCTTATGCTCACCAAGAGTGCATTTATTTCAGGACTTCAGGAATAAAAAGTAAAATAAACCAAACAAACAAACAAAAAAAAAACAGCATTTATTATAAAGAGTAATGTCTTCACTGTCACTTAAAAAAGAGGGGTTTTCATAAAAGTATTAATTTCTTAAAAATAAAAAATCTTACCCCAAACTTTTGAATGGTTGTGTAAATATAAATACATTTATTAAGTAATTAATAATATATTTTAAATATATGTAAAAGCAAAATGGTTTTAAAGACCCGCGATCGACCCCTGCATCATGTTCTCACGCAGTGAAAAACACATCCCGGAGCAAAGAGGACACTGACAACACATCAACAGACATATGAAACAGTTTCATATTTAATATAGCGTAATTTTTTAAAGAAGTTTTAACAATAAATACCGTATAGTGGCTCTTTAATGTGTCAGGCGGCTCCTGAACCAACCATCTCTTCATACTAGTTCATTTATAGTATCAAATAAACATGATGGAAGGAACTTTTTGAAGTTCAAGTTCACCAACGTTAATCTACTAACTCCCCTGACTGCTTTGTCAGACAAAATGGCGGATTCGGGGTTATGATTGGTCAGATCGCGTGTCAATCAAACTGTTCGTGAAGGGTCAATTGGTGGGTTGTAAACAAAAATTCAATGGCCAGTTGAACTGTTTTGGTCCGAATCCATCTGTGGCTTAGTTCAAGTCATACCTAAATTAGGCCGTCGCCAACATGTACGGGTTGAGTGAACTATGAGCATGGTAAAAGAAAATACACCTAGGCAAAGTTTTTTCATGATAATACTACTAAATTGACATCAATGAATGTATTAATACATTTCAGTTATAGTTCTGCGTTGGATCACCAGTTGATGTAAATTGAATTATGGGTCCTTTAGTAAGAAAGCCGAGACAATATTGTCAAATTTAATCGGATACGTTGGTAACACTTTACAATAAGGCTCATTAGTTAAACATTAGTTAATGTATTAACTAACATGAACTAACCATGAGCAATACATGTGTTACTGTATTTACTAATCTTCGTTAACGTTAGTTAATGAAAATACAGTTGTTCATTGTTTGTTCATGTTAGTCATGAAGTAAAATATCTCGCTTCCACCAGACCATCTTCCGTATTCAAGCTACGAAGACAGTGTACACTAGCATTGCGTCAGTAAATTGAACAGGGAAGGTGTAGAACGTAGCGTAAGCTTTTTGAACTGCAAAAGTTTTACACTTTCTTCATACATTGAATACAGAAGGCGGTCTGGCTGAAGCTAGATATTTTACTTCATAACTTGTTAAATATGGATATATTTTTTTACACAAACGCTTTGTCTCAGAAGGCCTTTATTAACCCCCTGGAGCCGTGTGGAGTACACATTTATGATGGATGCGGATGGAGAAACTTTCTTCAGCTCATTCTCGTTGATCCCGCTCACTGCCATAAAACTTGGATGGGTCTGGATATTTATAAATATTTCTCTGATTCTGTTTGTCTGAAAGAAGGAAGTCATATACATCTAGGATGGCTTGAGGGTGAGAAATGCTTGGGCTATTTGTCATCTGAAAGTGAATTTTAACAAATTCTCTTTGCAAACTCTCGCTCCGTTTGCTAAACAATCTATTGTCAAAATTTCAGAACAAATATATCCTCTGATGCGATCCATGATGCCATTAAAAAAACAAAACAATCCACTTGTTCCTGACGCTGGGATCCTTAATGGGTTCTCTTTGCCTTTATTGCAACGCTCTCATCCAGTGTAGGTAAATGTTGGTCATTAAGTGATTGAATGCCAGTGGGCGGGGCATATGGTGCAATAATGTATAACGATTTGTCAATATCTTGCTCTGTAGGCAGGCATATGCAAATGTATTTGGCCATGTGACGTCACAAATCCCACAATATCAAAATGAGCTGTTTTGGAACTTGATTAAATAAATGCTTTGTTTTAGGCTATGAAACTTGTAGGATCTTTTAAAGGTACAAAGGCTGCTTATAAGTCAAAAGATATCTCATGTCATGACCCCTTTAAGGGTCTTAATAGAGACCTTTGTACTCTAATAAATATAATTTGTAAAATCTATTAATTTAGAGGTGGTATATAATCGGGAATACATTGAACAATCTGTCTGGAAAGGTCCTGGAAACTGATTGGTCAGAAAGTGTGGGAACCCTGAATAAGTGATAGGTTTATGATATGTTAATGTTTTACAGGCCAGAATAATGGTTGGAGTGGAAACACAGAAGTTCTTAAAAAGATCACAGTCACTCCTTGGGTTTTAGAGGAAGCTTTTTGTATGCGTGTGGCTCTGTGCAGAGGGACTCGCGGGCGTTTACGTCCGTGTACGCCATACAGCGTCGGATGGGGCTCTGCACATGCACCTCGAGTCACGGAATATGGGAAGAGTGAATAGATTTGCCTGTGTATGTGTGCGTCTGTCTGCTCGGGGATCAGGGGAGCCGTGTGCGATGGAAGAGAATGAGCGTGTCGCTTAGGAAATGTCACACTGGGAAGATTTTGCAGGTTTTGATCCGGGCAAATTAATGCAAAACCCAGTGCAAGTATTTGATTTGGGAAAACTTTCAGGAGCGGACTTGTCTCTTAATAATAATTATTGGGTTTACATTAATTTCCCTCTCTGTTTTTCTACCACAGGAGAGCTGATCACTGCTGCTTGTGAGCTGGGGGTAAGCATTAGCTGCATTGTTTAATCAATCCACTCATTAACTCTTATAAGCATTAAGGAAGTTTAATTAAGTATGGGGGGAGAAGAAAGATGATTAATTTACTTTTCAGGCCACAGGTTTTTTTATCCTCTCTTCTTTTCTATGCACTTCTTTTTTTGACTAAGTTAGGACTAGAGAATGCTATAATTTGCAACCCTGTTCTTCAAATCCAATTAGACTGAATGGTTAGGCGATGGCTTTTGTAAGCTTCGCCTTATGTACGGTATAAGGCTTATTATACTCAACCCCTCTCCTTTTTGTGCATGCGTGTGTGCGCGTGTGTAAGCCGCAAAGAATGAACTAAATCGGGTTAACAGTTATAATAAGTTTTATTATTTAATAAAGTTTATTACGCCGTCGCGATCCTTTTAGGGAGGCTGTGGCGGTGTCACTATGCCAGTAATCCCTCCCTCTGTCCGTGTGGCCTGCCTGTCTGCGGCTCTCCCCAGGGTCGGAGGGCTCTCTCCGGGCCGCAGGCCGCCGGCCCTCCCTTCCTGCTCCCTGGAGCCGTGGATCTTTTCTCCTTTAAACTCCTCGTAGCAGGACTGCCCCCTACTGTACGCCATACCACACACGCTTTCAGACCCGGCGACGCCTCTGCGTTGCTTTCCATGCCGTCGGCCTCACATGGCACCAGTGCAGGCATTTCTGCCACACGCGTCACACGTCACTTGCGCAGTTACACACACCTTGCTGGCACTTCCAAGCATGCCCTTCGCGCCCCTGCCATCTGTTTGCCATACTGTCTCTCTCTTTCTTTTGTCCTGTCTCTGTGCCCCCTTCCAAGCCTCTCTGTTCGTCTCTGCCTTGACCTCTCTTTCTTGTCTTCAAGCTGTCTGTTCTTTCCTCATATTGAATTAGCATCTTTATTCTACATTTCTATTCAGATATTTAGCCATGTTGGGGAAGCTACTTTAAGATTGATTCTACTCATAATTTAAAGTCGCTCAACTACAGTCAAAGCTGCCATTATATTATATGGGGATTTTGTGAATCATTTTTTTAACCAGTTCAGTTCAATTAATTGAAATGAATGATTTCACAAAAATATAAGTATTAATGGTTTCCCCTTGCTTAATACGAGAGAGTAGGGAGTAGAGAGTTCCATCTGTAAACACCCCCCCCCATACAACTATCCCCTTGTACGATGGGTACTTCCTAAAATATACTTTATTTCTTAAAATTCCATGTTTATATTTTGCAATTTTGAGTTAACAACTCACAATTCTCAACTTTTTTTCTTGAGTTTTGTGAGTTAATAAAACTTAATGATTTATTTCTTGCAATTTCAATTTGTCTTGAAAATATCTCACAAATCTTTTTCCCTCAATTGAGATTTTTATACCTCGCAGTTATGACTTTTTTCTCTGTTTATCTGCCTATTTTATGGACGAAAGGGTCTGTCTGGATCACAATGTTTTTGCACATTCCATTTCGTATTCTTATTACATTCTCAAAATGAAGATTTCATTCAGAAAATGTGTTTTGTGATCCAGACAGACCCTTTCGCCCACAAATTATTCAGGTTCAAGTCTCAGATTGACCATTGGATGCACCAAAAGAACCCTGTTAGCTTAGCTACTCATTTACCTGACTTACCTGCCCCGGTCATTTTCATTTATTTAATTATTTATTATTACTTTATATTATTACCTGCTAATTCACCAAGTGGTTTCTGAATTTGGCATTTAATACTAGATTTATAATAAATCTTGCCTTACGGTGCTGTCGTTTGCCTCATCTTTAGATGCAAGATATTAAAAGTGCAATTCTGACTTTTTTAGAATTGCAAAATATTAAGTAACTTTTAAGTTTAAGTTATTTTTGGTTCATTACCCCCCAACACTGACTTATACAGTTCCACAAATCTGACTGACAAGGACTTCAGCCTTACGAAATTGTTTAGAGGGATCAGTTGACTGGGACCCTCTTTCCTGCTTTGATCTTGAACCCACACTAGCTTTCAGACACCCACTTGTCCACCGAATTTCCAATCCATCCCTCAAACAACCTCTTCTCAGAGATGTTTCCTTGCTCTTCGCTCTAGTGCGGTGTTTCTCAGCCTGCTGTGCCTGTGTGTGTTATCAGGCCAGTAGGAGTGAGACAGCCTTTAATAGCTCTAGTCCTTATCGCTCCTTAGGGGACTTAGTGCCTAATTGCTGGGAAGGCAAGGAGACAGGAGATCAGGCTTTAAGGGAGGGGGAGGACAGTGTGATGCTGTAACCCACAAAAGTAAGGTCTGCCTTTGAAAGCTGAAGTGTATAGTTATTGGATGGAGGGGGGGGGGGTGTTTTAGATTCTATTGCTGTTATCAGAATGTTCTGCGAGTGAGTTTATAGCTATGTTTTCCCTCAGGTGGCCCATCCTCCAGGATACCCTCTCTTCACCATGTTGTCTTCTCTGCTGCTCTCGCTGCTGCCTCTCAGTTCTCCGGCACACAGTATCAATGTCCTGTGTGCTGTCTTTGGGGCCGGGGCTAGTGGAGCCCTCTGCTTCACTGTCTGCAGGTAGGCCACTCTCAGACCGTTAAAGCAAAGTTTTAAAAATACATCGATAGTTACCATGTATGAGGAGCTGGACTCTTCTTCTGCTCTTATTCTACTACAGCTACTCAAAGAACACGTGATACTCAGGGTAGTTTCAGAAGGGATTGCTTGCATTGTAAATTGTAAAGCATTCCAGGATGGTCCAGGTAGGTTAAATATTAGGCCTATTTTAGATTACAAGGTTCCAGACTGGACCTAAAACAGTCACATTTGCAACCAAAAATATTAATTAACGAGTGATATTTGTACTGAGATGCATATGTTTAAATCATAATGTAAATTCATATTTCTGCCAGTGGCATGTAATGCCTTTTTTCCTGCTTGTTCTGTGATGATTAGTCTATCACATTTTTTGTTGTGTTGATGTACTAAAATGAGACAATGCGCATTAAAGTTTTAGTGTAAAAAAAACCTCATTGAGTTTGAGCGGCAAAATAACGCACTGGGAAAGTGAGCATCAGCTTTCCGAATTAGTCATCATCTCTGTCGAACACCAATGCTGACGGCAAACCTGCTAACAAAAAGCAGGCTCCACTTGTGCCAGCATGAGAGAGATAGAAAACGGCGGAGACGTGTCAAGTAAAATTGGATAAAGGCAGTGTCTATTTCATGCGCACAGCATGTATATACTACAACAGGTAAACGTCAGCTGTGTGGACCCTAACAATATTGTTATCATTTATCAATTCTTAATTCAATACTTATATGATTCTTTCTTATTCTCAAGATCTTTTAGTCAATGTTTTTTGTTGATGAGATTTGTAGAGCACCTGCCATCCAATAATCGCAATAAGCTTTGTGCTTTGTGCTTTTAATATGTTTGTTACATTTAATTAACAAAGTCAAATTTCAAATTCTGTCAATTTTTTTAATGAAATTTAAGCAATAAATGTGGTTCTGTGGCTGTTTAATCTGTCGTGACACATCGCTTTAGCACCTCAGGTCAAGCACACATGAACCAATCATTTCTTCCTCTTTACTACTAGTTATAGCATCAAATAAACAAGAATGAACATCAGAAGGTATGTTGAAAGATACAGTACAACTTACTGAAATGTATCATGTCTCATGTGATCGTTCAGTGTTTTGATGAAAAGAAGTCAATAAAACAGCTTGTACACAATACGTCATGTAACGTTCCATTTACCTCAGAAAATCCATTAAATATTCATAAGCTTTTTAGTCAGCTATATAAAAAATCATAGAGAGGAGCATTTTGCTAAATGTATGCACTATATTACATATTCATTATATTTTTACATAAGCTGTTTTTTTTCTTATAGGAGCCAATGGCTCCTTAATTGATTTTTTTTTTTTTTGTCTGGTGTACATTTTAGGACATCGTCAGACCTCAGTCATTCAACGAAAAGGCCTTTTTGTCCGAGTCTGTTTCGTCTGATGCCTAATTGTACGGGACCTGACACCTGACGTTGTTTTTCCTGAGACCTGAAGTCTTTCAGTCTCAGGCGCAATGTGCCTTTTAGTCTGAAGCATGTTGCCTTTTCGTTGTATGATTGAGGTCTGACAACGTCCCAAAATGTACACTGTACTGGAGCCCTGTGTTAGTATTTTGCATACATAAATACACTACCCGCTCATAAGCCTGGGGTCAGTAAGATTTTTACTCTCTCTTATGGTCACAAGACTGCATTTTTGATCTAAAATACAGTAGAAATATTAATATTGTGAAATATTATTATATTTTAAATGAACTGTTCTCTATTTTAATGCATTATAAAATGTAATTTATTCCTATGATGGAAAAGTTGAATTTTTCAGCATCATTACTTCAGTCTTCAGTGTCACTTGATCCTTCAGAAATCATTCTAATATGCTGATTTAGTGCTCAAGAAACATTTTTTTTTTTTATGGAAATGGTGATACTTTTTTTTTTTTTCAAAATAACGTTTTAAAATTAATTTAAGGATTAGTTCACTTTCAGATGACAAAATAGCCCAATAATTTTTTATAATATTGTAAAAGTCTTTACTATTTATTTATTTATTTATAAAAATGTATATATTATACTATTTATTTATTGTGTATAGTAGTACTCAGCTAGGCAACTATTTAGAAAAATGGAAATTTTGGCTCCCGAATAAACTAACCCCCTTATTTTGTAATTGTTAAGATTTCCTGACATTAACTGCCATCCTAGACTTGGAGTTCATTTAACAGAAAAATGGGTCTAAACAGGCAGTAGCTGCTGCATGTATTTTAATATCTACACGTGACTTTTACAAACGCATGCCCTCACTCAGCTGGGTTTGCGAGTCAAGCTGACCAGAGATTTGGCTGCAGTTACATGTCCAATGCAACCTCTGCTCTTAAGCCTCAAAGGATTTAGATCCAATTTTGGATTACAACAACCAAAAAAGTCATTTCCTTTGGCCCCCACAACCCCGCAACCCATCCTGCTCCTGTGGCTGATGGCAGTGGGGATTTGGTTGCATACACGCACACACACATACAAACAAACACTCTTAGCTCTTAAGTTTCAGTATATAATCTATGTTTTCAATTGAAAACATAAGCGTAATAGGTTTTGATGGTTATCTGTCCGGGCTTAGGCTGGGGTTTGGACTCATGCATGTCTGTTGGGCTCAGAGCAGTAGCTGGCAGGCTTGAGATGCCAGGACTGGGAGGAGGGAATGTTTTAGGGGTTTCAGAGTTTCCGGCACAGTCTGGGACTCCCTTCTGGGTTGGCATTGGGGTCCTTAGGTGCTTCGCCCGTGCCCAGTGGTAATGCTGAGGTGGTGTGCCACTCCCAGTAGGAACACTACCGGACAGGCCTGTCCCCAGGCTGCTACCCTGGCACCCAACACCACTCTGAGACTGACCAGTTTGTGCCCTATACATTATCTGCCATCTTTAGATTTGAGGAATTTTAGCGCATAAAGGCTTGACTGACTGTGTTGTTATTGCTTGTTACATATATTATTGTTTCCTGACTTTATTGTGCTTGATGTGGGTCTGGATATATTAATTTATTTTTTAAGAATACATACATTTATATGTGCAAAGACAGAAATACATATATTTGGTAAAAAAAAATGTCAGGATGATAAAGTGAAAAAAAAAAATGTTTAATAGCAAGAATGAAATATTTGAAAATATTATTTTAACATATTTATTTATTTGTGGTGCACCCAAGATGATGGATGCATTGATGGATGGATGGATGATTTTTTTTAAAATTTTGGCCGATACTAATAATTTTGCCTATATTTATATATAGCCTTTATATTGGCCACCCTGCACGCTAAGATATCGACATCGGGCATAAAAAAACTCAATATTGGTCGACCATTACTGAGAAAACATTTTGATCACTTAACACTAATGATCACTTAATGTTTACTTAGCATTTTCTGTATGTTCATGATGTCGATTATGTAATAGAAATGGCTGTGCGGCCGCCGAAGGTGACTGCACCCATCCCCCTCAGTCCCGGGTCCACCGCACCTGTGAGGGTGCACACCAGCCAAGAGCAGACGTGTCCAGTTCTGCATGCACCAGCTCAGCTGACCGAGCCGGTGCCCACCTGTGTCGATGCTTTTGTGTCCATATAAGGCACTTTACCATATGGTCATGACTGTGCTTTCCTCACTGGACCCTCGACTCGCTCTTAGTCACCCTATGGCTCTCTGTGGTGAGCTGTGTTTATTAGCAAGATGGTTGCTTTGTGAGAGCAGTACCTGTGTTAGAATGTGATAGCCTATGCAAATATGAGCATTTAAAAGGAGAGTTCACCCCAAAAGGAAAATTCTGTAATTATCTACCCTCATTTCATTCCAGACCTGATCAACTTTTGAAGAATGTTGAAGTTTTAGTCATATTTCTCAGGATATTTTCTTTTATATTCCACAGAAGAAAGTCATAGAGGTTCGGAATGACTCGAGAATGAGTAATTTTTTTGGGTGAACTAGACTCGTCAAAATGTGTTATTCAGGAGCTGATGTTAAATATTTGGTTATGTGCCATATTGACTCTTATACAATGTGGATTTCATAACTTAAGCGCAGTATGTCTTTCTGTGTATTTGTTTCTGTTTAAGACTAAGAAAAAACGCTGTCATTTCCCACGTCCCTTGGCTGCCCCCTCCTGCATACCTCTGTTGTCAGGTAAATCACCGACCCAGAAACAACAGCTCCTGGCAGCTTAAGCATATGCTTTATTAGCCAGTCTAATCTCTAAAACGCTCTGGTTTGCAGCCATTTGTTTTTGGTAAATTTATTTCCTCTTAAGATGTGACACCCACCCTTTGTTTTTCATGCCAAAAACCATTATATCTTGAAATATAAAGGAATATTCTAGATTAAATATAACTTAAACCCTACCGACAGCTCCTGTTTATTACCACCGACAACAATATAAACTTGTCAGTTAGTAATAAAATAAAAAAAACAAGCATTCAGTAATGCACTTATAGTACAAGTCTATGGAGTGGTTATACAACGGCATAATAAGCATTGAAAATAACAAATGTTTTTCAATTTTTGTCACAACATTTGTGTTAGACAACATTATAGGTCTTTTTTTTTCAATTAAAGAAAAAATGACTGAATAATTGTATATAATATATAGTAGTTTTAAATGTATTAACAAATTCAATGGTCACATTTCTGCTTTCAAACTGTTATAATCACCCCAAAGACCTCCATTACAACTGCATTACCATAAACTTGCTTTTATATAAACTCAGATGCTTTCGATAGAGCTTAAGCTGTTTTTAACCTGGAAGGTTTCTTTAAACATCTTCATGCACTACAGGCCTCTTATTCTACAACTCAGCATGACCAATGGCACCATTTAAAGACGTGCAGTAATATTTCCTTAACAGATGTTTAATGAAGACGTCTAAACCCTCATTACCCCATACAGAATGGGGGAAATGGGGCCATTTCAATGTGCTATGCTTTCACTTTAATTTCCCCATGCCTGAAGGCCTAAGATTGTGTCCGTTGCATCGGAAGTCAATATTGCTGTAATATTACATTTCCCAAACTGTCTCCACAGGCGGTTTTTAATGGGAGTCATGGAAGGAGAGGATCAGCCTTTCCCAAAATGCGTGTATACCATACAGCCACGTAATACTGCAGTTGATTAATGACTTGATTAAAATAATAATACAGTAATAGTACAATAATGCATATTTGCTGAATGATATATACAATTTATTTTTGTCTATTATGTCCACATAACATGCAGTGGGGATTAAGATGGAATTGGGTGGAATTGTTGTGCCATTGGCTGTATTGTTTGAGGTGGATTGGAGTTATTAGTTTTTAACATGCACTGTCCTATGGAGATGGACGTCTGAGCCCAGCAGAATACTGACTATACGTAAAATACATGCACACAGTAATTCTATTGGCAGTCATATTTTGCACAGCTTCCAGAATTCAATTTATGGTCACTCCATAATTGCCCCATCAAGAACTGCAAAAATATTACATTTTATACTCTAATCACCATCTATAAAGAATCACACACTATGCACAGTATGCTCGCCACATTTCTCAATAATAATAGGACCTCACATTATCATAAACAAAACGCTGCCTAGATAAGTGTAGCTCAGCTGGGCCATACTTTTGTCACATAAGAAGATAACTCAGATAAGATACAAACTAAAAGTTCAAAAATTTTCCCTAAAAGTGTAAACATTCTGTTCTGATCAAAACGTTTGAGCAAAATTGTCTCAACCAATGGTATGAGTTTGGGGCAGGACTATATTTTTCTATTAATGTCCAGATTTACACAGTTACTGATTATTGATAAAAGTATCTGACAAAAAACGGACAACATCAAGATGTTGATTTTATATTTAAAAGAAATATATTTTTTGAATATATCGCAAAACATGCATATATCATTTGCAATGCTTCATGGGAGTAGGCAGGCACTGAAGAGTTCTTTTGCCACAATTTTGTGATTAATGGAGATTTCTCTGCAAAATAATGTAATGTAGTTTTCCCACCAGAATTCCCACTGTTAAACATAACCTTTTAAAAAAATAAGCTGAGGTAATGCTGCTGGTGGCTTCAACAAAACCAAATGCTATCAATTAATAACCTTGTAAATCACAGTAGGTCTGTCTATAAAAGAACTGTGCATTCTGACTGAAATAGGAACACAACATGGACCAAAGATTTATAAATGAACCAAAAAACACCCTAAAAAGGACAGAATGCTGAAGCACACCTGTTTTCTCTTGTCATAGGAGCTACGTTGCCCATTACAGTTCGGCACAGGCGTCAGAAATGACCGTCTCCTTGCAGTAGATCTTCGTTTTTGTGCAACGAAGGAATTCCTGCCTCTGTTTTGATTCATTTACACATTTTATAAACCCATCACAAGCTCTCAGCTGGTCAAAATACCATCATATGTGCGCACATACAAGCACATTTAGCCCAGAACCCAGGATTGTTTTGGAAGTCCGTTAAGTCGCAAAACATGTTTTTTGTTTTGTTTTTGAATCTTTAGGTTTGGTCTTAAAAATGACAGTGTGAACACTTGGACCAAAAGAACCTAGTGAACTGAACTATAAGTGTGAATGCCCTAAGGTTTTCACTTTGGGTGCCGACCCGGGTTCGCCTGATGTCAGAGTTCGGTTTGTTTGGATGATGTTTGGATGCACCTGCATACTGTACCCGAATCCAGATAAAAAAGATATTCTGGGGTATGGTTGATGTGCACGCAATTGTACTAAATTGCGGAAGGGAACCGCTATTGCACGCTATTGGCGTAAGATTCTATAGAACTGTTTGTGAGTGTTCTCACTCACTTTCCTGACAAGTGTGACTAATGTACTGAAAGCAGAGAGAATGTATATATAATTTATGCTCGCCTTCAACAGAAAAGGACTCCCATGTTCTTTAGAACGTTTGCAGTACATTTGCGGCTGATAGACGCAAGTGCTGTTGCTGATGCTTTCAAAGCAAAACCAAAGGTTGAAAAAACAAAAAACGGGTAAACAGCTGCTGCTTTGATGATGCAAACGTACTGTGGTCTGGACCCAAATAATATAATGTGAACACAATCCAGTGGGGGCATGGGAAAGGGGGAGCAATCGAACTTGTGTTCGGACCAGGCAGTGGATCACAGTTAATTGCATTTATCAATATTTGTTAAATACAAAGTAACATTAATTAACAGCATGTACTTATTATAGGGTTAGGGTTAGTTGCTTGTAATTAGTTATAACTGTTACATGGACACTATGGTTTAAATGTTACTGAAAATTTAGAATTTACATAATGCCCGTAGGCCATTTAACACTAAATGTGTTAATTGTACCAAATTAACACTAAATTACGTTGACAGCCCTACTTTTTATTTATTTAAAAGAAAGAAGTTCGATAAGCGGCGCATTTAATTTTCTATGCAATAATGCAGTCAAGCATGTTCTCATAGTTGCAGTGTTTATTTTAGTCACCTACTGTATCTGTTCAGTACTACAGGAACATTAACACAGCAGCATCCTACACAGCAGACACGATAACAGCAAACAAGCCTGTGATGCTGCACCCGTGTGCCACTCTCTCACCTAATCACTGACGAGAGAGAGAGAGAGAGAAGGAGACCCAGGTGGTCCTACATGTTCTGGATTGAAGGACATGTCACATGCCTTCCTTCAAACAGACAGACACTCCTAAAGAGGTCCGTGTCAAGCCCCCTCAGAGGAATAAAGACAGGAGGAGGACGACAGCAAGCGACTGTCAGGCCGCCCCATTGAAGCAATGACGGGAGGATGTGATATTTCGCACCGAGGACCCCTGCCTCCAGATAGCACCCCTGCTATAACCCAGCCACGACCCCCTTCCTTCGACGTGTGCTGGGGGTTAATTGGCTCTCAGCGGGAGCAGAATCGAGGGTGCGGGGGGTCCGCACCTTCACCGAGCTTCGTCTTCCTCTCCCCCCTCCTTAGCGTGCACGAGTAGTAAAGAGGGCTAGAGAGAAGCCGATATCACCAAGAATCCCCCCGCCTGCTTTTGACAAGCTATTAGTCCAACCGCACGCACACACGCGCGGCCTCGTCTCGTACGAGACAGGAAAAGAAAAGAGAGGAAAGGCAAGTAGTGTGCAAAAAAGCGGGAGAAGAGAAAAGAGAAGTAGTCAGCAAGCGCGAGTTCCGCGCACACCATCCTTCCTCCTTTCTTCCATCCGTATCCTTCTCTCCGCTCCCCTTTTTCCTGACTTACTTTGCTTTCCCTGCGAAAGCTCCATTGTTCCCCTTCCCCTAAGTCTCATCAGCCTCTTTTGTGGCCGACTATCACAGCGGCAGGCAGAGGCGCGCTGGAAACGTCTAAATGGTATCATGGCTCGTGATTAAGCGCGCGAGCTTCGGCGGTGCCGCCGCTGCTTATGAGTCAGGTCTGATAAGGCGAGGGCCCTGCTCTCTACTCAATTTCAGATACCGTTAATGGAATCTGTCTTGTGCGATTGTAATGTGAGAGCGCCTAATTTGCCATGGAGCTTGAAGCTGTCAGCGGCGAGGGATTGCGGGGTCAGGAGGGAGCTGGCAGCCGCTTGGCCCGCGGCGTGTATCTGTGCCGCTGAATAGAGCAGCTCTCCGCCTGTCACTTAGCTGATAGGCTGATGAGGACTCTAAGCCACTCGGCACAATGAGGAGAGGGCCATACTGCCTCGCTTCCCCCCCACCACCACCACCCCCCTTTAATTGTCAAGCCCGCTAAAATTTTTCCAAGCCAGTGTGCTGGAGACTGGGCTGAGTTTTTTTTCTCTCTCTGCCACTCTCTCTCTCTTTTACGTCTTCCCAACTTTTTTATTCTCCATCTTTTCCTTCATTTCTGTCTTGTCTGGTATCAAACAGACAAGGCTGACCCCACTCGTTCATCCTTTCGTCCATCATTTTTTTTTTTACTTCGCCTGGCCTTTTGTCCCATCTCTTTCTTCTCAGCTGGAGTCTAAGTCAAGTCTCAAGCCTTTTGTCACAAGTTAAAGTCAAGTCCAAATTTTATATGCATTGCTGGTGAATCTGTGCAGAGATTTTTTCCCCCATAATAAATTAACAAATAACTATGGTAACCAGGATTTGTTTTACATCCAGCTAAACCAAGTCACTGGTATACGTCAGATTTCTGCGCCTATATTTACAACTTGAAGCATACAGTCTAGCATGCTTTATGTGGTGAATTTCGACATTAACGCTACTTTGTGAAACTTTTTGTTGGATTTGTTTTATAAAAAATAACAAGTAACACTTTATTTTAGTGTCCTCGTCAGAGGTTACATGTACATAACAGTAAATTATGCATAAGTACATGTTGTTAATTAATATTACACAGTGCTTATAAGTAAAGTCCAGTGAATTTAAAATGTATGCGCTTTTCACAATACATATCGGTTCAAAGCAGCGTTACGATGATGTTAATGTTTATAATGTTTTAATATCTCAAATTAGAGCTGGGCGATAGTATAGTTTACATTTTTTACACTAGTATAGTTTACTACACAAAATGTTTTTAATGAGTTTAAAAAAATCCACTCTTTCCACAATGTCTTTAAAGTCTCCAACTGCACCCAAATAAACTTTGATAAACCTATAATAATGATTTATAGGCTGTTGTCAGGTTTATGGGATTGATTTAGCAGGAAATTGCATGCATACGCCATTGTGTGTCATTTTTGTTCAAGATAGAGAGCCAGAAGCTGCATAGTTTAGCTTTAAAGATGCACTGTGTGTTTTTGTTTACCTTTAGCTGGTCCCTAATCATCCCAATAGAACCAGTGGATTTGAACTCTGTACTGACACCTATTGGTGTGGATGTATTTACATTTTGTAGGTGATATAATTAAGCACTGTGAATTGAATACCATAGTGATACTACTGTGCTTTTAATTGGACATTATCTGTTACCAGATAGCCGTCTGATTTTAGACATATTTTACAAAGTTCTTCACTGTGGCTTGACTTTGATTTATGTTTTAAATTTGGTATCTTGTAAAGTATATTTCACATCCATCCGTTGATCTGCCATCTATCTGGTGAAATTATTTGTGAAAAAAGTAACTGAACTCCGTCAACTACAACATCCCACAGCATAACACCATTAGTATTTATTTAATTTTTACATTGTCTTAATTTTTGGAATGGTTACCATAGTATTTAACAATATGATTGAATTGATTTTCATTTAAATAATGAAAATTGAAATTATTCGTATGATTCAAATTGATTTACTGCTTTATATAGATTTAAGGATTTAGAATCTGTTACCTTTACTTACCAGTTTATGTTGCAGCATAAAAATGTGTGCACACTATTGATTGTTATGCCGAAAAAGATTGTAAAACCATTCTTGTTTTTTGTAAACACCCTAACTCGGTTAAAAGTCCTTCACTGTTGTCTCCTCTTGCTCAGGGTGGCGGGACCTGGTCCAGGGGCCGTCCTGGCTGGTGGAGTGTTTGCAGTGTCCAGGCTGGTATGGCAGTGGTCGGTTGTGGCTGAAGTCTTTTCTCTTAACAACTTGTTTGTGGGCGTCCTCTTCTCGCTGTCAGCCTGTTTCCACTGTGCAAAGAGTGTTCATCAGAAGAAGAAGGTACTACAGGCTTGGGAGGCACTGAAATGAAAATTCTGGACCGAAACTGCAAAATTCAGGATGCACTTGGCTGTAAACCGAAAATAAATCATAAATAAATAATCAATTAATTAATCAAACTTATATTGTAATCAACACTCAAATAGCCAAAGCTGAGTTTTAACAGAACAAGCATTTAAATTGCACATAAGGCAGTTTTTGTATCAAGTTTTTAATAACAGAATTGTTTCTACTTCAGTTTGTTGGTGAAATTTAAACATTTAAATGACAATAAGCTCTAATACCTTGTTTTCATGACAAATTTATTCAAACATACATTAAATAATGAAGACATCACTAAAAGGTTAAGTAAAAATCAAATAAATATGTAATACAGTGCATATTTAGCAAAATGCTAAATATTTTCTTATATTTCTATAATTTTCTTCTTCTAGCTAGCTAGAAGTTTATGAACATTGAATAGCTTTCATGAGGTAAATTTAGCGTAAAATGACATTGTAGAGCCTACAAACTGTTTTATTGATGTCTTTCCCTGGTTGAAACACTGATTACATGAGACACGATTCATTTCGGTAAGTAATGTAACCGAAAATAGCAGTTTCAGTGCATTCCTACTATAGCCCAAACCATTTGATACTCAGTAGTGCTGAGCCTTGTTGAGTAATGCTAATAGTAAGTTGCATTTATATTTATTTTTTGCTTTTCTCAGTTTGCTCTGTGGGGGGCGCTGTTCTGTGGGCTGAGCCTGTGTAATCAGCACACACTGGTCTTGTATGTTGTCATCATAATTCCCTGGGCCCTCCTGCACCTCTACACTCATAATGTAAGTATTGATAATCGCTCAGCGATACAGGGTTCAATGCATAATTTGTCAGTGTTTCACAGTAAGGTAAATAAATTAGTAGTGCAGATTATAAACTGTTTAAAGAGCAAATTTGGTGATACTATGCACTCATATGCCACATCATGTAATAAATATACAGTCTTTAATAGGTCTAGACAGATGTACTTTAAGGTTTGGTTGAATTTTGAAAGCCATAGTCTTTTTGGTGTCTAGTTTGGTATTAGTGTCTATTTGAATAGTTACAAATTTCTGATTTCTGAAGGTTGTTAGGTTCTGGTACTTACAGTTGAAAGCAGTGCAAAGCAGTAGAGGAAATTGTTCCCAGATGATTGTGGCATTGTCCAAGGGTTATGTCCATGCTGTTGTTTTATAATTATGTTTTGGCATGCAAATTTGAACATTTGGCAATGAAAAGAATCTATCATATAAAAGTGACATGTATGTCCCACAGGGTTTGTCCTTTGTTGATCTGATGTCTTTGGGGATGTGTTTCCTGGCTGGCTTTGTGCCATACATCTACCTGCCCATTTCCTCCTACCTCAACAGAGCTCGCTGGAGCTGGGGAGACCAGACGTCTCTCCACGGCCTCCTCACACACCTGCTCCGAGCTGAATATGGCACCTTCAGCCTGGTACCAACAGATTCACTAGGGGTTTATCATTTAAAAAAAAAAGATGTTTTCATGATTAAATATATGTACTAGGATATGAGGTTTTCACGCTGTATATATTTTCTGAAACTAATGCACCACATGTGGATTTCTTTGGCTTCAGGCAAAAACAGATGAAAATTTGAGCCTCCTAAAAATGTTACGGTGAGTGTAACAAAACTGATTTGATGAATGACTTGATGAATTAATCCAGGTTTTAATTTCAAGAAGGAAATATGAGTATGAGAATTATGGAGTGACCAAAAAACGAAACAGTTCAGTATAAAAATAAATGCAACAGATAAATGAAGTCTTGCGCATACGTATTACGTGTTCAGTCTGTTGCCGCATAGTGTTTCTTTATAAAGGGACATCGCCACCTACTGGCCTGGCATGCATTAATACAGCGTTTTTGGTCTTTTTTGCAGAGCCCTTTGAACGGGGATCGTTTTGACAATGTTGTCATCTGTACGTGAAAAACACAAAGGAAAACTTTTCCGTTTTTAGTATATTGTTGTTGTAAATATTCCCTTAGATTTTGAATTCCATATATTCTATTAATTAGTGTTGCAGGATTGTGACAAAAATCATAATTGTTGATTATATCCCTTGATATTGTAACTGCAATTATCAATTGTAATTGACGTAGTTGTGATGTAGTTACACGTTACTATATGTACTTGCTATAGTAATAAAAAAATTACACATAATTACAAGTAATTAACCCTAAACCAAACCCTAACTCTATAGTACATAGTTAATTAATATTACTCAGTACTTATTTGAGTAAGTACAATGTAACTACATCACCTTAAAATAAAGTGTAACCTAATTAATGCTAAAATATTATTATAATTTTCTATTAAGATACTTATTTTGTGCAAGGCAACAGCTCACCATATTCTGTAGCACTTTATTTTACAGTCTTGTTCTGTGTGTACATACTATGTATTTATTACAGTAACTACAATAACTTGGTTCTGACCCTGCACCTACCCCTAAACATAACCTTAACACACGTAGTTACCTTATATTACTCAGTACTTTCTATACTAAGTAAATATACCATTAAAGTATGTGCATGTACTGTAAAATAAATTTCAGTCCTGTATTCTTTATGTAACTACACAATTTATGGATCTAAACAACCTGAACTTTATTGTTGTTTTATACATCAGTAATGCTGGAATGGAATGTTGTAATCCAATACATTTCATAATTAGTAAATCCTGGCAGTTGTATTCATAATCACACAGCTTTAATAACGACTATTGACTCTGTTAATACCCCTTCCATAGTTAGACCCCCCTTCCCTCTAAAACAGCAAACCTGAACCTCCTAGGAATAACAAATCTGTTGTGTCGCACTGGCTTTGAAACGATCAGTGACGTTCACAGCGCTTCTGATGACACTAGTGTAAGACATCATGCGAGACTCGGGTCGTCTCCTCAACCCACCCTCATCAAACGTTTGGGTGTCCCCAGAGAGAGAGCTTAGCTTATGTCCCGCTAGTACCAATCAGCCGTTTCCCATAACCCCCCACAGCTGCCACATAGCATGATGGACAGGTGAGAGTGAGAGGGGGGAACACAACATCATGTCACTGCATAAACCTGCCATAAGGAGCTCAAACACTCTCTCTCTCTCACACACGCTTTCACACGACGCTTAAATAAGCTGTCAGAGAGAGATGGGTATTAAGGCAAAGGCAGGGCACTATCTCTTTCAGCAGTGAAATTGCCCATTGACTGGGTTTGGGATACAGATAGAAGGGAAGGCTGTCACAAAACTGCACTTAATGTTGAAAAAGACATTCAGACACACTCACTTCCTCACAGCACTTTGAGTTTGAGTCTCTGTCCATCACAATGACATGAACATACACACGCACACATAGTGGATGTATTGATAAGTGTCTCTTGTGTCTCAGGGCTCAGTGGAATCACTGTGTGAATGATCTGTCTTCCCCAGTACTAGCGCTGGCAGTTCTAGGCATTTTGCTGTCTTTAGAGAGCAGGTAAGACATAGCTGAGTGAGATCTGACCATCAGTTTGATTTTTAATGCCATTGAAATGAAGAAAAACCACACAATCTGAAGTTTTTTCCATCACAGTTTAATGTGCAGAGACTGTTGTAAATGTAAACACTGCAGCTGTATGCAGCTTTCAAAACGTCACTGTGGTTTTTTGAGCGGTCTAACATGTCAGCTTTTGGCTCAATCAATGGCAGAACTACTAATTTGTCTGAAGCCTGTTTGAAATTATCTTATTTTGCAATTCCATTTGGTGCTGCTAGTGGCATAGACATTGAAAAAGAAGTTTTGAGGTTGGTATGATTTTTTAATGTTTTTGAAAGAAGTGTCTTCTGCTCACCAAAGATAGATTTGTTTAAAAAAATAATACAGTAAAAACAACAATGTTGTAAAATTTTATTACAATTTAAAATAATTGTATTATATTTTAATTAATCTTTTAAAGATGTATTTTGGCCATTTTTGCCTTTATTGAAATTATTGTGAGAGGGATGGGGATGGGATTGGGAAAGATATATTTTAATATATTTAAAAGTATCATTAATTTCTGTGATGCCAAAGCTGAATTTGAAACATCATTACTCCAGTCTTCAGGGTCACATGATCCTTCATATATCAATATGCTGATTTGCTCAAGAAATATTTCTAATTATTATCAGTCTTCCAAACAGTTGTGCTGCTTAATATTTTTGTGGAAACCAATACATTTTTCTTTTTGATGAATAGAAGGTTGAAAAGAATATATATATTTTTTTTAAATAGAAATCTTTTATACCATTATAAATGTCTTTACTGTCACTATTGATCAATTTAATGCATCTTTGCTGAAATTAAGTATTAATTCCTCAAAAAAATCTTACTGAACCCTTTTGACTAGATTTAGTTCTTGCATTAAACATTGTTGGCTTAGCAAAAAGCAACAAATTAGCTAACCATATTGTGTTTGAAATGTTCATTACCAGATATTAACTTCCTGTTTATAGAACTGTATAAAATCAATATTAATATCACATGTATGTTGATATTCAGTACAAAAGCCCTTGTATTCATGTGATATTATGTAAATAGAACTCACAGGATACTGACGAAAAATAGTTTTGCTATCACATTATGTTACAGATGTAGTTTCAATGTATTCAAAGTCAGTACCACCATAATACTTTTTAAATTATAATAATGACACATACTGTATGTGGCCTCCAGACTGCGCTGTGTTTTTGTCTGGTTGATTGTCATCATGGTGAGCATCTACTCTGTGTTCTTTGCCTGGAGAGCAAACCTGAACATTGAGAAGCCTCTTCTACTGGGAGTGGTGAGTTTAAAGTTTACGTTTACAGTTATTTCCTCTGTAATGTAAGAAATGCACATCAGTGTATATACTACATGTGTGAATGTAGGTGGAGCGCTTCTGGCTGCAGGCTGATGCTGGGGTGTGTGTACTGGCTGGTCTGGGTCTGAGCTGGGCCGTTTGTTGGCTGAACGGGCGACTGAGTCGAGGGACGGTATGGAACACAGGAGCCTGGATACTCACTGCAGGCCTCATCTCACACATGATCAGCTTAAACCACAGGTAAACCATTCATACGCAGAGTGTTCACTTTTAAAAACTTTTTAAACAATGCTAAAGCTAGCTATTCTACTTTGAAATGTGCGTTCCGTGTTGAGACTGTTGTTTTGGTCTGTGTGATCCCGCCCACTGCAAATTTACCCAATAGTATTTCAACACCCCGGGTTGCCATTTGGCAGAAAGCAGCGTGTAGCAGTCATGGAAGCCAGCAAATGAACTGGATCAGAGATTGCAAATTCTACAAGACTTAAAAAGCCTCGCCGTCCATCTAAAAAGTTTGGTGACCTGATGAATATTAAAACGCGGATAAATATACAGTGTAAGGCTTGTTGCTTTACATTGTCCTCAAATCTGGCAACCCGTGTGAGTGTTGAGTCTGTGGAGGAGGGGGGCGGGACAAACAACTCTCTCCAATATTTTGAATTTGAACTGCAGTACCCAGTTTAACCACTAGCCGTGAATATTACATACTGCACCTTTAAGGCAGATTCACACATGCCGGCTAGATGGCTATAGATATTTTCTTTTCATAATGATTTTTTTGAACGCCACAACAATAAGAGATTTTATGTGTGAAAGTGTTAAGGTGAGGAGGTTTCTGATAATTTGCTTTTGTCCTCACTCAAATGCGTTCACAGAAAGTCCCCAGGTGACTTTTTACATGAAATATTTTGTGTATGGCTGTAGGTAAATATGGCTAGGCATTTATAATGTTATGAAAGATACCTATTTGAAATAAATACCATTCTCTTGAATTCATCTAAGAATCCTGAAAAAAAAAATGTATCATCATGGTTTCCACAAATATATTAAGCAGTACAACTGTTTTGAACATTGATAATAAATGTTATATGTCATATTAGAATGATTTCTGAAGGATCATGTGACACTGAAGACGGGAGTAATGATGCTGAAAATACAGCTTTGGCTTCATAGAGATAAATCACATTTTAAAATACATTATAATACAAATTGTAATAATATTTTACACTATTTCAGTTTTTACTGTGTTCTTGGTGAAATAAATGCAGCCTTTGTGAACTCAAGAGGTAGTAGTGTATGTATTTATACATTGTTACATATAAATTTATTAATAAATTATAATAATAAGTTTAGGGGAAAACATGTCTGGAATTTTTACTGTACTTTTGTTCTTGCATTAAATAATTTGTGAACTATATATAAAACAATTGATTGTACCACTGAAAAAAATCACCCAGGTCATCTCAGAATACCGAATATCATCAAAAGATCTAGACTTCAGGTATTATTTCCTGTCTAAGTACTAATTATTTTGCAATGGGCCTATCAGTGTGTATTACTGCATTATTTTGCAACATCACAGAGCCATTAAACCTTTGAACATTTGATTTTTTTTTGTATATTTGTGGTCGATCATCCAGACCATGGCAGTCACTCCCTGAATTCCTCATTTCCTCCATGCTTCAGCACACATCAAAGCAAAAGCTCTCTTGCACTCTTCTGCAGCTTTGACTCTATGCTTGATTAGCCGTCCTGGCCACGCTAGTCATGCAGATTAAAGCAGCCGAGTTCTGTGCTTGATTAGACATCCTAGCCACGGCAGTCATGTAGATTAGAGCAGTGAGGTTTGGTGCATCGCTGCCACAAACTGTGCTGCTTTGATCAATGGTGAGACTGACACTCTTGTCAGCACTGATCGCACCTGTCCGAGGCTGATTACAGCCGAGAGATGTTCCACCTCATCACTGCTCACTGCTCAGAGAGAAACACAGGAACTGACTTCAGAACAGCTGTGAGAAAGATAATGTCATGGATCCTTACATTTTTAAGCAAACTCTTCAAAGTAAACATCACTGCTGATGTGGTTGAAGTATTTGTGAATGAATGCGCATGTACTTTTACACACTCAGCTGACAAACTTTTGTATCACTTTCAGCTTGAAAACTTCCTAAAGGTTTTACAACAAGCTTTTTTTTTTTTTACTAAAAACTTTTACAATCAGCCATTATTGGCCAAAATTGGGATTTTGGAAATGCAGTTACCAAAATCTGGTGGTGACCCATGTGCCCGATGACACGACTCCACAATCACACACAAAAAGTGATAATTACCTATGTAAACCATTTGTTTACCATATACACATATTATCTATGAAAAATAAACAAATAAAAATTCCAGGTTTGTTTTCCCTTTTAATTAGTTCTTAAAAGAACAGTATTAATTGATGAAGCAATATGTAATTGGGCTGTCTTTACTTTCATATGTGATATATAAAGCAATTTATATAATATTACAATTAATACATATTATTCTCACAAAGTATAAATATGTTTTTATCAGTTTTTATACTTGGAAATATATAGGTTTATACTCTAGGAAGGATCGTCATATTTGGGGCAATATTATTTATATACTATTATTAATAAAGTTTTTATTAATATTCAAATTGTGTTTTTTATATTTTAATTTTAGTTGAATATTTAGTAATTTATTGTGTGTTTGTCATTTGTTTTTTGTTGTTGTTGTTTTTTGTCACTACTTGGGTTTAATTTATTTTTATTTCAGTTTAGTTCAGTTTTAATTTTTATTTCCATTTATTTTAGTTTAAAATGTTTCCGTCAAATATTTATTTTATTTTATTTCACCTTTTTTTTTATAGTTAATGATCATTCTGATTTGGGGTGCTTGGCATTAATAAGTTTTTAAAACTCTGCTGTGTATAGATAAATATACAAACATTGTTGTCACATAATTTAACCCCTGAATGCAACTCAAGCAACATTGAACATCGTGTTTTCATACTACATTTTATACTAGGTGTTTTCAAAGTGATTTTGTCTCTGTTTGTGTGTATGTGTGGACAGAGAGTGTGATCAGAGCAGTAATGACGTCGTGGACAGGTTTGCTCGTGAGGTTCTGATGTCATTGCCGGAGGGCTCGTTGGTTCTGACTCGTGGTGATCTCCCGGGCAACACGCTGCGCTACCTCCACTACTGCCAAGGTCTCCGGCCAGACCTCAGCCTTGTTGACCAGGAGGTCCGTAATCCAACATGACACGTCTAATTTATTTCAGCCATAAATATGCTACTCTGTCACTGTTTTTCAATTATAAAGTTGTAAAAACTCGCATTATATTATGCAGATGATGACGTATAGCTGGTATGTGGCAAAACTCCAGAAGCACTTACCTGGAGTCACGTTTCCTGGCCGCTGGTGGGATCCAGTCAACACCGCAGAAAAGAAAACTTTCAGTATTGAGCAGTTTCTCAAGCACAATATGCAGTAAGAATAACACACATGGGTCTATGTTCACTTTCATGCCAGAGAAAGCACTGTTTTTCTCATTTAAATTGTAATTTGTGTATATTCATTCATTTGCTGAATGCACTAGAGTTTAGTAAACCAATTACACATCTTCTATCAGCCCTTACACCACACTGGGAGAGCAAAGAAAATCCACAATCTGTTCTGCCTCCCTCCACCAGACGGCAGTATTTCCTTGGTAAAGCCCCCGGCCTCTGAGAGGGGGGCAATAAACACTACAGTCATTTCCCTGGGAAGCAGCACAGAGAGAATAAGGAATAAATACTTGAGAGAAAAAACAAGCAGCAACCTGCTTGTTTTGTTAAGAGAGCCAGTTTTATGTTCCTGCCAGGTGTATCCCATAATTCAAGATCTTTAATGGCTTTAACAAAACAGACAGGCTTAGAAACTACTCAGTTCTACATTCAAATACTCCAATTTTAAAATATTACATGTTATAGTAACTGTTTCTTTAGTGTCTTTTTCATCTATTTTAATATTTTTCATTTTCAACTTCATTGGAGTGCAATTGAGAATGTTGTTCTGTAACAAACAGCAGCACTTTCATTGGTAACATTGACAAACAATGTTATTATATGCCACATAAAGTGAGGTCTTTAGTTTATGTGCTTTTAAAAATGTATATACATCGCAACTTAATTTTCCATTTGAGTGTACATTAACTGTAGATCAGTAAAGCACAATGTAATAATGTGTGTTGTAATTATAGTTCACTAATGAACATCATTATGAAGTTTTACCCACTCTGCACTTTGAGTGATATCACTATGACTAATGGTCAGTTTTTGCTCTGGGTTTGTCTACAGCAGGCCTGTGTTTGTATGTATTGGTCTGACTGAGGGTGACCCCAGCTGGGAGAGGAGTTTCTCTCGTTGGCCCTGGGGCGTCTGTGAGCAGTTGGTACCTGTCAAGACCCCGTTTGACCCTGAAAAATGGGCCCAAAAAACACTTGACCTTTACAACTGGAGCCAGCCACATGACAGGTAGCACATCACTTTTGTTTGTAGTTTACTTAGGGACTTTATGACTTTATGACCTTGTAGGCCATAATTTGTTCTGTTAATATGCAGACTATAATGTTCCCTGATGAAATGAACACTAGATGCAGTAAAATGCCAACTAATTGGATTCCTTTTCAAATTATGATTTAAAGGGTTAGTTCACCCAAAAATGAAAATTCTGTCATTAATTACTCACCCTCATGTCGTTCCACACCCTCCAAATAAGGTTATGCTCCTTCGTTCATCTTCGGAACACAAATTAAGATTTTTTACTGTTTATGGAAGGGTCAGAGAGCCATCGGATTTCATCAAAAATATCTTAATTTGTGTTCCGAAGATGAACGAAGGTCTTACTGGTTTGGAATGCCATGAGGGTGAGTAATTAAAAGAAAGAATTTTCATTTTTGGGTGAACTAACTCTTTAAGGAGCAGATTATTGATAAATAAAGACTTATATTTGTACAGTTCCTTACACAATACTATGTCATGATGTCAAAACACTTTTACCGTAGTGCATGATTTGTAAACTAATACATTTTGACATTTGTATCACATAAACAGCTCCAAATATATGACTTTTGTAAACTTGCTCAATAGCTCACATGGTACAGCAATGCACTTTCAATGCAGAGCAATGTGGGTACATGTCTCGTGAAACACATACGCCACAAAAGAGTACAAAGCATCATAAAAGCAAGTTAAAATGACGTGGTTGGTACAGCAAAAGCATTTTTATCTCGCTTTGCTTTTGTTAACACAATCAGTGTTTGGGTGTATTAATTTCAAGCACGATTTTGGCATTAACCTTTTAGTGCCACTCACCGGGCATTTAATTTCCAAACTGCCATGATACGTCCAACAACCAATGTAAAAAACTTTGCCACAGTCAGAGAAAATTGAACAAGCTGTTTAGTGCCAGTCACTGAACATTCAACATCGAAAGTGTCGCGAAACATGCTACAAGCCCCGCTATGCTTTTGTCATGACACTAGGGTGTTTAAAAAAAACCCTCATCCGCAACAGAGAAAAATTATAGTGCTTATAGCGCCTCTTGTGGATGTGTCACCTGAAAAGTGCAGCGAAATGTACCTGGTGCATTGTATTCCAGGTGTAGCAGAAATGTAGGCCAAGTCATGTGTTTTCAGCATGGTATTGGGATATATACCATGATACAAAACAATTATTTTTTTCATGTACCATATCCTGCACATGATACTCCAAGCTTGGTACTTCCATGGTGTATGTCCGAAAAACATACTTTTTGCTTAGTAATGATTAAAGTCTATTCTCCAGTTGTTTTTAACCATTTAATGTGAGCAAAAACATTATGATAATGAAGAGAATAAAAATATGGTGAATTTGTCACTAAGGTTGTTTAGGCACGGATGTTTAGTACCTTACATAGATGGTCAATTAAACATTTTGTCAAATGGCCAACCTAGTGAAAAACAAATTTACCAAAATGTATTTGAAATACATTTATTTTATGCTAAGTATACTACAAATACATTGACATGTTTATGTACTTAATATAAATACCCTGCAATTGTACTTTTGGTATACTTAAAATCTGCTAAATTGGAACAACTAATTTTGTACTTAATGAAAGTGCATTAAGTACAAAATTAGTTGTTCCAAGTTATCCGGAAGTACTGCTGAGGTCCAACTAAAGATACTAAAGTATATTTGATTGTGCTAAAATGGAACTATTGCAGCTATATTTTAGATGCACTTTAAATATCTTGCATTTAAAGACTGATATCATACAGTGATCATACTATCCATTCTAATAGTGAAATTAAAACACATTTTAGGCTTATATCAATAAATGTCCATTGTGCTATAAAGAAGGACTCCAAATAAAGTTTAATTGTAATATTTATCCAGTAAGTCTCAAGCAATATGTGAGTAAATATGTTAATGGTTTTGTTATATACTTAGTATGAAATAGTATGTATTTTAAATACATTTTGGTATAGGTTTTTTTTTATCACTAATGCAGATTTCTATCAAAAAAAAAAAAAAAAGATATGAAGCTGATCAAAATTCAGTTCCAAAACTTTGAATCTGTTTTTATTAACTCCAATGTCAGTTCATCTTGTTGCATTTTTAGGGCAGTAGACAACTGGTATAGCCTGTGGCTAACGCTTAGGTTATGGGTTAGTTTGCAAGGACACAAGCAATAAAATGAAGCATGTGCCCAATGAATAAATGCATATGTAAATAAATGATATCATTACCAGGTGCGCCCCAGCACAATCCTTACACCTCATGCAACTCCACTGAAGTGTTTTCAGTCCTCACTGATATTAAAGTGTACTTAAACACTGCTCTGACTCCATGCTGTGCAGACAGCCTTCGTTTCCAGCTTCAAAGTCGTTATTAGTCCGCTGACCCCACCCTAATGACTTTCTAAACTGCGGCGTGTCAATATCTGTGTATAAAGTGAAATTAGTTCTAGTCTCCAGCACTGAGGCTCTCTGCAGCCGGCTGGTATTCAGCAAGTTAATCGGGGTTGAATGGTGTGACATTACTCTCCTCTCACCCACTACAAGCGTGTCCATCCCTGCCTGCCAGCCAAATATTAGCGGGGAAGTCACACGCTAAAATATTCCTTTGAAGGAGAGGCCGCACGTTTATGAGCGATGTAGTGGAAAGGAAGAAATGCAGAAATATATGGGTCGTTCACCACAGAGAGAGAGCTTCCAAAGACAGGCGAGGTTGAAGATCAGCTGTTGTATGGTTTGAAGATATGCAGAGTACGATTCGCTGGATTACTGGCGGGTTTATTTCAAGTCTGTACTCGACAAGACTGCTTTGATGCCATCTGAATATACATAAAAAGGGAATAATGCTTATGAAATTATTTCTTTCTTTACACGTCATCAACTTTAATGAAGGTATCACATAGAAGAAGCTTTGATGTAATAAAGATTTGATGTTTTATTCCACCCTATCAGCTTCCATCCTGGCTCCTGGGAGAGAGTTGCCAATGACGAGATGTGGCAGGCCAGGTAATACATGGGCTAATGCCCTCATCGCTGTCAGCTTTATTGTTCTGTCTTGGGTTTAAGTGTTGTATCTTCGCCAAATCTCCATATATAGCTGCATGTTTATACGTAGTGCTTTTACTCCATCTCTTTTTAGGATGAAGACAGCCTTCTTCCTGTTTGACCTGGCTGAGAACATGGAAAGAGAACAGCAGGCCCGTCTCTATGAGTTATCTTATTATGTGAGTAGGAAATTACACTATATTGAAATGGAATTACATTGAATTACAGTCCTTGCAAAGCAGCACTATATGAATATTTAATTGTATTCGACTTTTTCTTCTCAAAATTTTGCATGAAGTGAAATCCTTATCCTTAAATCCGTGTTATAGATCTTATTGTGGACAACTCAACCATGCAGATGTTTTTTTGTTATGTTTTGTTGTAAATGTCATAACTGGACCTTCCAGTGAAAATGACAGACGTCTCTCTGGTGACGTATGTAGGACTTTTCCAATTATTTAATTCATTTAAACCCTTTCCCCGCAAGCTTGAGTTCATTTTCTTCTATTTTTGAAGTGCAACGCCCCCATATCTCAAAATCCAATCAACAACCAATACATAGAACGAAGCTTCACATTTTTTTCTTTTTCAATAATCTGTTTTAAATGGAAGCTTGTTTCCTCCATAAATACTGAAAAATGTAGTTCTGACTTTTCTCGCAATTGCAGGTTCATATCACGCAATTCTGACTTCTTTTCTCAGAATTGTGAGATATAAAGTCTCTCAGATCCAAATCTGAGGAAAAATATATCATGCAATTGTGAGAAAAGTCTGAATTGCGAGATGTAAAGGGTCAGGATTGTGAGATAAAAAGTAGCAATTATTTTCTTTTCTTTATTCTATGGCAGAAACAAACTTCCATAGATTTACTTGGATGTACATCACAATATGAAAGAAAAATCTTTCGCTACTTCCATGTTTTTAATGACTTTATGAGTTTTTTAATTAAATTTAGTAATTAAATTTAGTTTAAAGATTTTTTTTTAGTTATTAATTTCAGTGTTAGGTGTGCATTTTTTAAAAAAAAATAAACATTTTATTAAGAAATGCAAGTTTGAAGATTAAAAGTCTCCTATTTGCATACTTTGATAGAATTTTGACTATCCAAAATTCACCTATCAGCAATTTGCATGTTAAATTTTTCATGTTTCATGTTTTTAATGACAGAAAACGATTCACACTGAGTGTCATTTCATCGGCAAAGCAGCACTAATGCAGCATTATACACAGAATCAAAACCTAAAACCTAAGCTTACCTAAAACCTTTAACACTTTTCTTTTGCTACCTTGCAAGCTCTGATATCACCTTCAGGGAATGAAAATGTAGTTTGTCAGCATGATGTGTCATGTGAGATTATTTGAAGACTAAATGCAGTTTTTTAAAACATGACAGTTGGTGATAATTTGTTAACTGTTGACTCAATGTTGTGTTTTATAAATCTTTTAAGTCTTATACAAATATATATATATATATATATATATATATATAGGGTTTTAAAATACAACACTGAGTCAACAGTTAACATGAATTATAGACAACCTTATCTTGTAAGTATTCATTAATTTAAGTCTTTGTGGTCTTTTTTTTTTCAATTTTTTATCAGCTGTATTGTCAAATAGTGGATGCCCAGGTAGACTACCCAGCGAATTGGGATAAGAACCTGGCTCTTGCCGCAGAGCGTCTGCTGGAATCAGGGGGCAGAGGTTACGGTCTAGATTCCCTCCTGAGTCGCAGCATCCGCCACTTCAGCCGTTACCTTCAGAGAGAACCCACCGATCCCCAGAGCAAAGCCATCCGCTCCATCATCACACACCTCAGGAAAGAGCGGAACAAACTCAGAGACAGACAGAAAGGTTGAGACAGGAAGTGACAGAAATTTTCTGAAACAACAGATAGAGTCTTCAAAACACTGAAAACACCAATGACACATAGGTGAAGATAGCACAAGAAGGTAAGAGGGAGGGTTACCAATATAAAGAGCTATGAAGAGAAAATACAAAGACCATACATATTACAAACACTGTGATCCATATCACAGTAAAATGAACTCAAAAAAGAGTTTTATTCTAAGATCTTTTATATTGTGATCCATAACCACTTCATTGTAACACCAAAGATAACAATTCATTTAGTTTACGGTTTCCTCAACATGCTAAACTCAAACACCCAAGATTATTGTTTTTCATATAGTATGCTGCTGTTATTTCATTGTCATTTTTAACCTTAGCCAATTTGTGTCCTACATGAGGAGAATTTCCACAGTGAAGGTAAGGGACTCTGTGTTCTGAACTAAATTTGCAGTGGAACTCTAATAGAATTTGCTATGTTTGTGTGTGTGTTTCTTTTGTAATAAAATGTCACCCTTTCAATATGTTAAAATCCATTGAGTTGATGATCAAAGGTCCTGAACCACTCATCCCACCTCTCTCAATTTTTCTCTCTCTTCTCTTTTTGAATAATTATTCTTTGCCCCCTGCTGTCATGCATCTCTCTCTCTCACTTTAGGATCACAAAGGTCTGAGATTGAGATTGAGGGGGGTGGTGGGTAATTTTGGGAACAACCATGAGAGATTAAGAATGACCCAATAATCTGGGACAGATTTGAAAATGCAGCATCTCTCTTTTTTTCTGCTCTGTCTACCCCATCATCTTCCAAAACAGCTTTAAATTCAGTTTAATGCAGAGGTCTTCAACAAAGTAGAGATGTCCCCTAGGGAGTCCGCCAACTATTGTTTGATTCTAAACGATTATTAAACACTACATTCTGTAAGATAAACAATTTTGAAACTGTGTTGTGTCAGCATTTGATGGCCTGTGTAAAAGACGTCCATTTCAGAATCAATGATCTACAATATTAAGGGGAGGGCAGCGACAATCAGCTGGTTTCGTATTTTAGAAGAGTGGTTTCATCCTGAGTTCAGGATGTCAGTTACACCTTATCACAACATATATGTAACATCTCCCTTTCTTGTGTACATTCATCTCTTCTTCCACTGAGCTGCTTTCTCTCAGTCCCTCCCTGTCCCTGTTTTTGCCTCTCTCTCATCTGAGGGATTGTGTGAACCCATGGAATCGCCGTGACCATGGATGCAGGCAGGGAGCCACGGCAACACTGGAATGTGGGGTGCCTGAGTAGATAAGAGCTGAGAACCCAGCCAGGGAGAGGGAGCAAAGACAAGCAAGCGAGAAGTAATAAGTACATAGGATGGTGTATATGGCACAATAGGACAGAGTTAGATAGGAAGTGCTAGAATGTGGCGAATGGACACTGACAAGACAGAAATGAAATCACAGCACAGGGACTCGCAGACAAAAGAGGGAAGGTAAGAGAGAGGCCCACAAATGGTAAACTGTGAAAAAGAGCCAAAGAGAGCAGTGCAGTTGCACACACACACACACACACACACACACATAACATGGGAAGCCAGCCTTATTCCTCTTTGCATTTCATTTACATCCCTGGCTGTATCGACCAATCGGATTGGGAGCAAAGCCCGAGGCTTAGGAGGGGAATAAAAAGACAAAAATGCCTTCGCTGCTCTCATCCCTCTCTGATAATACCCCGTCTGTTTCTCCTTTCTCCTCCGCACCCGGAGAGAAGTAGATACTGTCCGAAATGCCATAGCAGAAGCGACACCTCCGCTCCCTGTGCTTTGCCGATAGACCTCGCCAGCAGCGGGCCTGAAAAGGGGGCTTTAGCTGCGGGGCCAATCTCCTCTACTTCCTCCTGCTGAGGGAGTGGAAGAAGGGATGGAGGAGGGTGGAAGAGATGGAGACACAATATGTGGAATTGGCTATAATGCGCGTGTCACATTACAGAATGGAGGAAATGAAACTTGTCCAGTGTGGCAGATCGCTCTCTGTTTGGACATGCTTTTCTGGAGTTATGTCTGAAACCGAAGGCCACTGTCTTGCTGCTCTAGTAGAACCACCTTCCTGCAGGGTTTAGCTTCAATCTGCTTTAAAGCATCTGCCTGGAAGTTTTTAGAAATCCTGAAGACATTGATTTGTTGGTTTAGATGTGTTTAAATTAGGGTTGGTGGAAGGTGGCCCTTCGGGTGCAGGACTGAACATTCTTCTCCTAAGTTAACTTCACCAAAGCTCTTTGAAAATCTACTGAATCTCTTTGTCAGAAGAAAACTACTGTTTGAGTTGCAGCCTGGCCCTCATCTTCTCATCCATATCATCTCCTCAGTCCCAGTATAACCCTTCTGCTTTTGACCCCCACGAACAAACTCTAAAGACCTGTCATCTGCCTCACCATCATCCCTCTTCCTAAAGTCCGCCTTCTTCATCTCCTCATACCTTTCTTCATTAAACCTCTGAACAATGGAAGGAGATATGAGAGGGATTAGGCTGAGGCAGAGATTGTCTCCATTTCTCTGGATTGATTCTTGAACCTGTGTTTAATCCCTGGCCTTGGACCCACATAGCTGTGGTTGACTGCCTCGGGTGGGCTGTTGGAAGCTGGTTGAGGGGGGAAGAGATGAAAACTATGGGCTTCTGTACTGGGGGTGACACTGAGCAGCTCATGTATGTGGTGTTCCCGGTGTCTTTGGAAAGCCCTGATAGGAATAAGGCCATGGAAGAGCTATTGAGGGAATAGATGAATGGTATCCACTGGCTAGAGTGCTTCTAGACAGTAGGTTGGGTCCCTTTGATGGTTTCAATGTAGGCAATGTGTGTACTGTATATGAATTTGGTCATTTCCAGGATTGACAACTGCATTCAACCAGTTTAACTCCCAAAAATCTTCCAAAGACCCCCAAATTTTCATAGAACCAAGATATATCTTGTCATGACTCATTCATCAATTGTCTCCCCACCGTAAGTTTCTCTCTTTAGCTCAGTGATTTAGGAAAGGCCCATAATGTACATTTTCAGAGTCCAGAACAGAAGTTGTATATTGGTACTATAGGCAGGTCCTTCTCCTTGGGACAAAATAATATACCTGAATTTTTCTACACCTGGAGGGACATTGTCCTGCAGAGTTTACGTCAACTCTGATCAATCTCACCCGCTTGTAATTTTCTAGTAATCCTTACAACATTGATCAGGTGGGTTTGATTAGGGTTGGAGCTACAGAACAATGGCTCTCAAGAAACACAGTTGAACCACCCTGGATAAAACAGTACCATAGAAGACCTTATTTTGATGTCTGCCGAAGCCATGACAAACTTTGCTACCATCTTCCATATTCATTGAGTGACCAAAGAACAAAATGTGCAGGGCTGGGAGTCCTCCAGGACAGGTTTGAGAACCACCATCTAGAGTGAAGTAATGAATTCCAATATGACTGTTCAGACTCAGGTCGCATTGCAAAACTTCAGACCTGTATCTGATTTTTGACCACATGTGGAAAGTGGCCCAAATCAGAATTGAAATATCAGATTCCATGTGCTGTTTACACTGTTATGAATACGGATTTGGCCTACTTTTGCCTGCAGTCAGTAAGTTTTATCACTCATGCGTACTGTTAAAGACCAGCTTCTATGAAATATCTGTCCACACTCAATCATTTGTACAACTGAGCAACAGGCCACACTGTGAAAAGACCATTGTGATCCTTTTGAAATTCAAAAGATACTAAAGAAACTATGACCAACAGCTGCAAAAAAGATCCTTAGCTTTGCAGCTTAACGGGAATAGACTCATTTTCTGATACTTGTATAGATCTATTTAAATAATTGTGAGGTAAACTCACAAATTAAACACCTTTATGAATGCCTGCAGGCTCTGAAAAAAAGAAGTCTCATTGTACAAAAGAAACCCTCAGAAAGGGTGAGATGATATCTTACCTTTCATGTGATGAGTTGCTCCAAGTGAGTGGATGTGTGTTTGTGTGTGTGCCCAGAGCAGAGTTTCCAATTAAACGGACCTGTCTTCCTTCTCCCTCCGGTTCTAATTTTGTGCCACATTAAAGGAGTGCGACGCCATTGAGGACACAGAGCCACATTTTCATAATTTGCTGCCTCAATGTGCTTGCATCCCCTTACATCTGTGGCTGTGAATGCATGCCTGAGGAAGAGAATCAGCCACCATCCACTGAGAAAGAAACAATATTCATATTTAGCTGCAATATCAAGTATATTTTCTCTAATTTACTGCTCGATAATGCGACAAGACACCAACAGTAAACTGATGCCTCATTCTACTTCTACATAAAGTTTTACAGACAACGCTTAAGCCTAGTCCTAGACTAAAATGTATGTTTAAGCTGAAAGCAACTTGGCCTGACATCTTAAAATGTGTCAGTGCCATTGTTTTGTCTCAAGACACACACCATTAATGCATTATTACTTTTCTTTTCTAAGGCACATGAAAGTTGCTTAAATGTCTTAATTGAACTGAGGTCTACTCCTGGCTTAAGCCTTGTATGTGAAACAGGCCATGATAACTTTTTTGTAAAGGATGGACTGCAATTTCTCTGAATAACAAATGGCAGTTTGAATATGAGAAGTGTGAATAACATTTAAAAATTACAGGGGGGTGGTGGGGGAGAGAATGATCAGTTTCAGAATAATTTTAATTTTGGGGTTAAAAAATGAACTCAGAATATTAAATCGTGTTTGGATCCGAACAGCATGTTTTAATAAAATACCAAGTCCAGTTTGTTCATTACAGCTATGTTGATGGGCAATCAATGGATTAACTTAGAAGGTTACTGCATACTGTAGTTTCATTGGTTTACAATTCATATTGCAACAAACATTTAATCAGGGATTGCTTGGTTGACACTTTTTCATCATTTCTTGTGGAAAATATTTGTGAAGGGCTTAAACGGATGAATCACGTTCTGAAAAGTTTACATTTTCACCCTGACAGACAGGAGCTAATCGCAGCATTGGGGGAACATTGGGAAAATGTTTCATAATGGGCAGACACCGGCTAATCTAAAAAGCTCCCCATTTACAAATGGAAATCCCAGGATCCAATTGGGCTAATGAAGAGAGTTGAGCGGGATAATACGATGTGCTGTAATGCTGTGTAAGAGGCCTGTAATGTTGTGTTGGTGGTGAAGCCTCTGTGCTATGAGTTGTGTGACTGACTGGAGAGACTTCCAGAGCCCGAAGGCCTGGCTGCGACTCTCAGTGCCTGCCTCAAGAGACCTCTTCCTAGTAAGATCTGTCTTTCTCACCCTTTTGGAGGAGGAGGGAATTCGGCATGCTGAAGTGATGCAGAATGGACTCTCCTCTGATCTCTTGCCCCATCCGTTCCTACTGTTCTCCATCTGTTTTTCAGTTTCAGACGTGGGTTTGAACACAAAATGAACTGAATGAGTCCTTACTGTACATCTTCAGTCTATATCCATGTGTCACTCTCGCTTGTTGTCCCGCTTACACTCGTTTCTCTAGTATTATACTGTGTTGGTTCCATGGAATGGTGATGGTGGGTGTCAAATTCAGTTTCAGGAGAACCATTGACCTGTAGAGTTTAGCTCCAACCGTTAATATATATATTTTTCGAAGAAAATAGTTTTAGAGGGAGTTAAGGTACAGTCACATCAGTGAAATTTTGCTTGGAAAAACACAGGTCCATTGTCAATAGTGTAGAGGTGTTTGAAACCACAGCTCACACAGAAGTCACTTTGAAAAAAAGCAGCTTCCTGTTGGCTAGCGCAGCAAAATCACGTGAACAACTTGAACATGTGTAACGGAAGCGTGCCTGCCTCCAATGCTGGTTCGAATCCAACTTGTAGTGGTGCGAATAGGATCGGTCGCATTTGGTGCCGTGACCCGTATGGGAGTGAGGTTTAGGGGGTGAGTGTAATGGAAGCAAGATAGCAAGAGCTGTGCGTGTAAAACTCAGTACCCTGGCCTCAAGCGGCGCACTAGAGGCTTCGGTCTTTGGCGCACCTCTACACATCTGTCTACTGCAAAAGAAGATGGAAGTAAATATTCCTTGGTTCATCACCAGTTTTATCAGCTGTTTTTAATTTATGCTGTCATGAGGAAAAAAACACGACATATATAGACTTAGCATTCAGTATCATGGTACTGAATGATTATTATATTAAGTTACTATGGTATTGGTACTTCAAATAATGGTATTACCATCATACATGCCCAAAATAAATAAGTAAAACCATAGTATTATATGGTACCTTGCACAAACAGTGTGCCCTCTCTTCTAATACCTGTTTCCTTTCTACCCCTTGTTGTCACCCGTTTTCACCAGCGACGGCCCCTCCTCCTCTCTCGTGCAGTCGCTCTCGCAGATGTGCACAAACAAGAAGAGATTAAAGCAAAACGAATCTAAACAGACAAACGGAATTAGACTGACGGGTGTTGGTGGCCTGGGTTGGAGTGATAAACACAGTGATGCTGAGTGTGTGTGTCTGCGTGCGTGTGTGTTTGTGCATGTGTGTGCTTTCTAGTGTCTAGAGGATTAACAGTGGTTAGGTGTGTATGCTGGGTTGATTGCTTTTGGGTACTGCAAAGTGTTTGTATAATGCATTCTGTTTTTGTAATTGTTTCTTTTTAATTTCTATGCGACATCAGCCTGAACCCAGTGTTTTCAGTGGCACGTAAATATATACAAATATGAGCACATATACTTAATACACACTAAATGTATACTAAAATGTACTTTGGTGGATGATGCATAACAAGCCAATGGAATTTTTTTTTTTTTTTTTTTACGTTGATATTTAGGTCCTGGTCACCGCTTCTTTTTTTTTTTATCATTTTTAATACACATCATTAATTGAATTTAAATGGTTGTTTGGCTAGAATTTTAAAATACAGATACTCTATATATTCTCTTAATTAATAAGAGGTTAATCTGCGTGCATAATTTAAAAATAAAATAAAATGTTTTAGTTTTTAGATTGTCACACTACAGGACATTTCTAAAACCATCGAAATAAGAGAGATATTAAATAGTCCACTAAAGACACTACTACTTTTTCACACATGAATCAACAGAAGACACGCTTGCATGTAGAGTCACTGCAATGCAAGTCTTCAAAGTGTCGTACTTGATGTGTGTGTGCCCAGTCAGCAGGCATAAGTGTGTGTGAAGGTGAGAGTGTGTCAATGGCCACTAATGGGTTGTTTTGATCACCTGTCTGTGTCTGATTTCAAAGCTGCAGGCTACAATTCCATAGGAGATGGAATGTGTGTGTATGTGTGTTACAGAGCATGTGGAACATTGGTCTGGCAGACACATTTTAGATCAGATGTGTGGATGGCCACCTGCTTCCAACTTATCATCACTTACAGAGGTGCCAATTACTTTAAAAGCTTAAAGTATTTACACCTGTAGTGTGTAATTTCTGCACCACTAATTGCACCAAATGGAAGTTAAAAAAAATTACAAACAAGTTTTCCTGTCTTCCATTTTTCATACAAATAGATACTATCCCAAACTTTTATGCATTTTTAGCCAGAATGTGATCAATTGGATAAACGTTGAAAAGGTTGCATATTACAAGTTGTGATGTAATGGAAGTAGCGACCGATAATTTCTTCTGTATTGTGACGTATTTTTGAGTGAAATGGATATTCGAAAAGAGGAAAAAAAATGTAGGACAGGTGTTGGTTCTATTCAACATTGATTGCAGTCGTGGAAATTTAGGACAAAATGTTTAGAGAAGTCCGACATACATCTACAGAAAAAAGTCTGTCGTTTCACTAGAAGATCATGTTATTACAATTTGATTAAAAAATAATTATATAAAAAAAATAAAATAAAATTATAAATAAATAATTGACATTGATTTGATTTTTGCAGGAATTGTTCACAATAAGAACATTATGATGCATTTAGAATCCAGACTTTTAGGATCTTTTTATTTTCTCTTCTATCAAATATCCCTAGATGATGTATAAGTCATAGTCGGTGTATTATTATGTGGTTGCTATGGTGTTATAAGTGACTATGATACTATGGTGTTCTACTAGGGTGTTCTGGGTGGTTGCTAAGGTGTTGCTAGGGTGTTTTATAATAATTTGATCTCAATAAATGGCTTTAAAAAAGTCCCTTCTTCAATTAAGTCTATAGATATTGGCCTATTTTAGCACCCATTTGACAAAATTTCCAAGTTTTATTGCATACATGTTTATGTCCGAATAAGTTACAAAAGTTCAATACTACATGTAGAAGCAATAGTTATAGTGATGTTTGCTTTAACAAGCACTATTTATGTAGTATACAAATCTTTCTACGGTAACAAAATGCAACAGGCCTCTGTCCCAACTGGGACAGGCATTCCCAACACTCCACAGAATCTCTTCCTAAATACCAGAAAGCAGATTACATGGAAGAAGTGTACAGACCAACAAAAGATTACAGACTGTAGACATCCTCAGCCCAATGCCCTTTAACCAGGCTGCTGAAGCACAATGCAGTCTTATTCCATCTCGTCCCCACAGCAAAACTCTCTCCGCTACGCTGCCTGTTGGTCTGTTGTGGTGAGGGGATCGTTTCTGCCGCGACACATGCTGGAAAAGGTATTCTCCTAATGACACTGTTTCACACCAATGCCCTATCTGCTCAACCGGTATTAGTTAGGCTTTGGGGTTCAAGTGACTAAGGGGGTTTAGAGATGGATTTAAAAGGAGAAGAGGAGAGAGTGAAGAAAGAGAGAGAGACTCTCTGTTGTTCTTGAAAAGCTGTATTTATCCAGGATTAGAGACACCAACATGTTAATAATTGTTTCTCAGAGAACTGCGAAGAAGCACTTCCCCTGTAATCCCCTAATCAGACATTACACCTCTAAGCATGCCCGCGACAGAGGCACGCCAACCTCTCACGCTCACTCACTTTCCCAGCATCCCACCCGTCTGTGGTGTTAGTGACGCCCACCACACTGCGCAAACGCCAAGCAGTGATGCTGTAACAGGCCTCTAAGATTGAGCTCATGAAGGCAACAACAATCAACCAAAGGCAAGAATTGGATTTTTAGTGATTCTGGGCCGTGTCTTCATATTTCCTGAAGCATTCCATTGGGTTCTGTGTAATCTAATGGGAAAAGAGTCTCAAAGTTTGACATTTAAACAGTGAGTTTTCTGTTGTAGTATAGTTTTACTTAAAGGGTTAGTTCACCTAAAAATGAAAAATCTGTCATTAATTACTCACCCTCATGTCATTCCAAACCTGCAAGACATTTGTTAATCTTTAGAACACAAATGAAGATGTTTTCAATGAAATCTGAGAGCTTTTTGTCCCTCCACTGACAGCCTACGCAACTACCACTTTCAAGCACCAGAATGGTAAAAGACTTCATTAAAGTAATCCATGTGATTTAAGACGTTTAAACTCAGTTTTATGAAGCTTTTTTTTGTGCAAAAAACAATTTACCACAATAATATTTATGAAATATTAATCTCCAATAGCCTTCACAGTTCAAGAGACATACTTAAAGGGATAGTTCACCCAAAAATAAGCTTTTGCTCATGTAGTTCTAAAACTGTATGATTTTCTTTGTTTTGCAGAACACAAAATTAGAGATATTTTGAAGAACGGTAAAATGAAATTCAGTGGGGTTCAAAACAAAACAATATTGGACACCGCTGACTTTCACATTTTTTTCAATGCCTTTACTGTGGCATTTTCTTTTGTGTTCTGCAGAAGAAAGAAAATCATAAAGGTTTGGAACAACATATGGGAGAGTAAATAAAGACAAAGATTTTGGGTGAACTAGTTTTAATGATTTTTCCTAATTTTATGAAAGCTGAAACATTATCATGATATAATAACATGCTTCAAAGGTCCTCCATGAACTATATTACATCACTGTTGTTTGCTAAACCAATGAGGGCTGTAATTCCTGGAGAATGTATTAATCTCAATGGCAGTTGCTCTGGTGACACATCTAGTGGTGATCATAACAAATGAGCGGGGTTTATTAATTAATCTTAGTTACTTTGTTTTAACTTCATCCCTTTTTTCGGACTTCGTCTGACCAGAACAAATCCTACAAGTGTCATAATACCAAATCAAAAACAATGAAAACATACTGCTTAACAACATAGTAAAAAAAATGAATACATGATAAACAAATATGATTAAATGGTTGTAAATCATTTAAAAGCACAACACAGATGTATGGCCGCTCTCTTGAACACACACACAAGTTGCCACTTAGATCCTTCGAAGCTACACGCTTTAATCTTCCACCAAACACAGAACTTTATGCTAAAACCAGTTAAGCTACACAAATACTTCCATCGTTTTACCCATTTTAGGCACTGTTAAAATATCCCACTCCAATGGGCTGATAAGTTTTGCTGTAGGCCATGTAATAAAGTGAGAGGGTCATGTAGATATTGTGTAAAAGGTCAAAAAGGTCATCAAAACACCATTCCTCACTGTCTAGGCGGTCTTGAGGGCACGGAGGGCAATGAACCTCTGTGAGTTCATTAGCAGTGCATGCTGGGAGAATGACAGACTGACAGCCTCGCTCTCTCTGGGCCGGGTGGAGGGTCTCAGACCGCCGGCTGTGCTGGAGGTGAAATGTTAGTGTTTTTGATTATGAGGAGGTCTTTATAGTCTCTTTCATGGTGTGTCAAGACTGTGATGTTCAAAATTTGACATTTAATTATCAGCATTTATGGCCAATAAATTCAAACTTCATTCATAAAAAAATAGATATAAACCTCATCACTGAATCCAGGTTATTATATGAGGCCATTGATACTAGAAAGGAAAAACTGCCTTCAGTGTATGTCTTAACTGTTAATGCTTAAAACAATAGTACTCTTGTTTAGAGCAGCAGGTGTATGCTATTGTTGTGTTTTTTATCATCTGCCTTGAGTTTGTTTTTTGCGTTCCGTTTTCATAACAATGGCATCTCAATCCTATGGCCCATTGTTGACTTAATTTCACCCACTGTATTTCTCTTTGTTTTTTTATGTTTTACTATTTTTTGTTGCCATTGTTAATGATGAATGTTGATTGTTTGTCATCCGTCTCTCTCCCCCCCACCCCGGTTTGGGATGGAGAGTGAGTAGCGGGGACACAGAGGGATTAACCTGGCAGAATTTAATTAGTGGGGCTGTTGTCTCTGCCCTTAACCATCCAATCTCCTCCAGCAACAGCTTGGCCTGTGACGGACAGGCCTCGTGTTTGGGGTGGGGGGGGGTGCATATGCGTGTGTGTAAATGTCTCTGTTATTCAACTAAAAAGGACAGCAGATGAGTTTATAATATGTATTATTTATTTAGCTGTTGGATGGTTTAAGAACTAATTGAATGCAGCAAATGCCTGGGACATTTCGTGGCAGTCTGCCTGTTGTATTATTTGAAGAACAACATGTAGTTCTTAATATTATGCTTTTTGCTCTTGTCCTCTGACCCCTCCCTCACTCCCCCGGCGGGTCGTATTGAACGTGTGGTCCAGCGCGTGGGCTTGGGGGCAATCATTGGCAGATCTGAAGCTGACACTGTTGCATTGTAATCTTGATGCTAAGCTTCCCATTAACCCATCTGGGGTCCAACGCCCCGCATAACCTCTCCAAACACACATGCACACACACTTTTGATGCTGGTCATGTGCGGGAAGTGTGCCTGTACACGTAAACACCTGCTGAGCATTACAGAACAACTAATACCCACATATTCTATGAAATAAAAGCAAATGTCCTAAAATATTGCCAGTACCTGGAGAGAAAGAGGAAGCCAATGGCGTTTTAGCACATGGAAGATAAAAAAGAAATGATTTTCATTCTAGAAAGTCTGACATTTTGAAGGAAATTAAGACTTTTATTCAGCAAGGTTGCAATAAATTGATCAAAAATGACAAAGATTTTTACTTTATAAAAGATTTCTATTTCAAATAAATGCTGCTTCTTTGAAAGCTGAAATTCAGCTTTGCCATATATATATATATATATATATATATAATTATATATATATATATATATATATATATATAATTATATTTATATATGTATGAAAGCAGCTGTGCAATTTATTTTGCCAACTTATATAATTAGAATTATAGGTCATGACGTGTCGAATTAAAATGGTAATGTATAATAAAAAGGCTTTTAAAGATCTGTCACTGTAGTGGACACCATGGATCAGAGGATTGAAATAAAAGTTGTTTTGTTCTTTCGGTATTTAGAAGGAAATGAACATGTAACATGAATGAATTCTTTCACCATTTAAATATAATACGGATTCCAAATAAATTGCTTTTCTTTCCTTTTTCACTAAAGAGACATTCAGAAACTAAGCTCCTGTAAACCTCTATAACAGTCTCACAAACAACCCCCCCCCCTCCTCTAAAATACTAATTAGAGGCTCATTAGGAACTATGGAGGTTTTATGTTTCACTGTCCTACCAGGAGGAGCTCAACTGTTCACTCAAGCTGACATCTTACAAGTTGACTGTGATATATTATGTCAAAAAAAAACATTTAATGTTCAACAAACTTAATTTTATGGCTGTTCCTGTCCATATATTGCTTATTTAGACTGAATTTCTTTCTTTCAAGTGAAGTTTCTCCTATTACTTTGCGCTATATACTAACTTTATAGCACATATTATTCGGTGAAACATAACCTTTTGTGATTATGACTTTTTAAAGCTGGGAATTAGTACATATTTTGCAATGAATATTAAACCCCTTGTTAGTGAAAAGTGTTGTTTGTCTGTTTTCCACCAAAAGCCAAACTACAGTCCCAACAACAGCAACCTTATTGCCAGTGTTCCATATATCCATCTTTATTAACATAAAAATGACAGCTAGAAAAGAGAGTAAATAGATGCGTTGTTTGTTAGAAACTAGGCCAAACGACTGCTGGCAAACAGAAGGGCCGTCGTGGGTCACAGTCTCGACGCGGAAGCGCCAAAGCCACCACAAAGGAAACAATAAACAAAAACAACTCTTACTAATGCGGAAAGTCATGACGTAGTACAGTCTAGACAATATGTCATAATGTGAGCTCAGAATGTCTTTTTTTTATACATCATTAAATTATAGAATTTGAATAAAATGCAGACTTTGTATTTACCAAAGTACTGTATATAAATATACATATTCAAGCAAATCAAATGTAAACATTTCATTTCATTCAGCATCCATCTGCATTTTTAAAATATATATATATATTATTTTTTTCTCAGGATGATGCAGTATCTTAAAAGACGGGTATAGAATGTGGTCCAGCATAAAATAACCCTGGCCTGCGACGTGAGGTGTCATGAGAGGTTAAAAGCACTGCCCTCTGTGGGGACTCTATGTGACCCCTATGATCCATGTCTGCTTGTCCCCTGGGAGTGAGAAGTTAATAAAAATTCTATTGTGAGTACAATGGTGTAGTCAAGTGGACAATCAACTCAATCCATGTACATTTACACTGCTGTTTCCCCCCCATCAGTCAAAATATATTTTCTTTGCTTATAAGAAAGAAATTAAAGCTTCTTTTTAAACAGATGCTTATGCAATAATGACATAATGAGTATTCACACAAACAAGTCATTTCCTAATCTGAACGTGGATATGACCTCTTAAATAAATGTTTAATTCCAACATTTGCACCAATGTCCCTTGTTTTGACATAAATATGATCTTTTGAAAATTCACAGACTTATAACCCAATAAACAAGTACAAACAGCTGCCCCCAAAGCACACAGCTCACCCAGGGGCCCGGCCAGGGAGTCTAAACCCCACCAGATTTGCTCCATAATGCCCTTACCCCCACCCCTCAAGTTCCACATTCTGCCCTTGGTTGTGTGACCCAGCCTAAATAGCCCTTTTGTCTGACTGGGACAAAAACCAGTGTCTGGTGTAGCACGTGCTTCGCTTTGTGCTTCTCTGCGCACTGAACAGGTGGGCACAGACGCTGCAAAGAAGAGGAAAAATGTAAAAATGGACAAAAACAGTGAGAAGTTAAAGCTGTCAATCACCCTGCTTATAAGATGACATAATTCCAGCATCAGCCCAGAAAGCAAATCTTGTGATCAGATGTTATGTATCTTTACTATGTTGTTTCCTTAAGATTAACCCAGATCCCATGGGTATCTTATTGCTATGGGAACTGCTGAGGTTACCAAGAGCAAGTTAACCATGATTGGCTCATTTGAACTTTCAAACAACACCTGGTGGTCTCACTGGGATTTGTACCTACATCCCAACTAGTACATTAATACACAACAACTGTGGCGTCATGGTGAGAAATATACTAAGAAGTCTTAAAGCCAGTTACTAGAAAAGTTATTTTATTTTTTTTTTAAGTTATAGCAATGCATTTCTCATGAAAGCCATAAAAATACAGATATTTTTATTTCTGTTCTCCTTTTATTTTTGGCAACATATTTTACCAAGAAAGATCATTTATTTAGATCAAGATCTTTTACAAAAGATTATTATTATTTGTTTTAAATCAGGCTTTTAGAGACTTAATATTAAATCGGGAAGACCCATATCACGCTGCTCTATTTGGGCGAATATGTTACAGGTAGAAAAATCTTTTCTTTTTTCTTTTATTTACCCATTACATGAAGTAATGAATCTGAATGACTGATACATTAATGGAGACAATGGGCAGTAGTACCTGAAGTGGCACTGAGGTCAATGGTGCAGCCGCTCACAGAGCAGTTTCTGAGCGCTCACAAGCACAATCAAGTGCTCCGATTTCTCCAGCCTTTGATTAGGATAATTTAGTATTCCCAAGTGCAAATCACCTCTTTATCCTCAAACAATTAGGAGCCCTTGGAGGACTAATTACCCTGCTTAGGAAAAGGGACCTGAAAGATGATGGAAGAAGAAAAGGAACTATAGCAATAGTAAGTTAAATTCTATTGCGTCAAAGTCATTTAATTTGACCATATTCACACAGTCAGAGTTTAGGATTGAAAACAGGCTATATAACAGGTGTGACTCAACTTTTTTATACAACAGCTTAAAGCCGTGACACCAAGAAGACGACAAAGTCAGGAGGGCACGAACAGAATGCTCTTCTAATTTTACATCATCTCAAATGAGCATTACAATATGCAAATATTTTCATAACAACAGCCCAAAGAAAGACCTACTGATCAACACGATTCATATTTGAAATGGTACAGTTTGTTTACTTGCAGTCCTGGTCCTGGTTATCCTTTTTGAATGACGAATATAGAGACTACTGCCACTTGCTGGTATTAAAAGTTATTTTCCTCTCACACAGGAGCAGAATGTTTGTAGTTTTACGGTGAGTTCAAGCTCAATTTTTTGGCCTAGTCACAGGCGATGTGCGAGGTGAAAACACAACGCACTTTCCTTACCTCTAGTTCTTTGATGTCGGTTTGGTGTGTCACGGCCTTCACAGACTATATTCAGGTCACTTCTCTATGAACCCTTGAACCAGATCAGATCACATATAGACGTAGACAAAAAAACTCATGTGACCACATTGCATTTGTAGTGGAAACGTCTTGAATGTTCCCTGAAACCGTGACATTCAACCCAATCTCATGAGAAAGGGTGGCTATTTTTCTATTTTGTATTTTACTTCGTTGGATCATGTGATTTGTATGAAAATGTACAATTTGTATGAAATAAGTATTAAGCTCCATCCCTAAACATATGCAAGAGCAGATCATACAAAAATGTACAAAAGAGGTAGAGTTTACAAAAGGACCAACCGCGATACTAAGTCGGTATTGAAAATTTAAAAATGTGACGCTTTGAGCGCTGTTGAGCGGATTCGTGAACTCCTCTGATTGGCCTTTGCACTGTATGTCTGTGATCGGCTACAATGATAAACGCACGAAAGCGTTTGAAAACACACAGACTTGTTTGAATTTGAAAGTGTTTTGAAAGTGGGAGCGTTTGAAAGCAGGCGTCTATCAGCGGACCGGTAAATATAATTGTCACAAGACTGTGTATCTCCTCCATTGCAGTGTCTAAAGAACTTTCACAAATTCCAAGTCTAGTGGTACCGCCCCTTAAAGTCGGCATGGAATGGTAGTTGCAATAGGCTATTGCGCACATATCCAAGAGAAACAGCTTCTTGAACAAGAAATAATGTAGGACGGGACTTGATTTTGTCCGTTGAGATTTGAATCCCAGCCAGTCTGTCCAGATCTGGCCCACATCTGGTACACGTGTATTTCACACGTAGCATATCTATGTTGTCTGGGTTGGATCATTTGCTAGTGCTGCGATCTCATGTGAGTGACGGGTTTTCTAGCTCTCACACCATCATCAGAGAACTATATGCTCTACTTTTGGCCCTCATGCAGTTAAAAAAACAAAACTGCATGCGTTTTGAGGAAGAACATTGTTTTGGATGAATATGACCCTTAACAGTAGATCGTGCTTTATGATGAATTCTGTTGGAGAGCTGCATTTGGCAATTTTTCTGTTGAATAAAATACCTTACCTGTTGAGTAATAAAAACGCCATCTTCTTGGAGGTTTTAAAACGTCTTAAATCCTTCAGTTCTCCGAAAAGCCAAGTCAATGTTGATTCTTGTTTTATTACGAGCTCTGTTGCATTCTTTTTTCTTTTTCTTTTTTCTTTGCCAGAAGACACTCCTCTGTTTTGCATTTGTTTAAAACGGATGATTCCCCGGAAGATGGAGATTTAGCTGCACCATGTCATCCTTTCTCGCCGGTTGTGACAACCAACATCTATGCCACTCCCACTCCAGACACGAGAAAAAGTAGCTGGAGCAACTTTACTATATTTACAGAAACCATCCCGCTGGGTCTAAAATATAAACCCTTACCATAGTGAATCAGGGTAAAACAAGATTTCGATTGAATCACAGTAAGACTAGATACTAGATTTCCTTGAACAATGGTAAATGTGACCAAGCCGTAAGTAGTAAAAAAATTTGAACTGAGGTTTTAGAAGTTCATTCACATAAATAACCGAGCTGTGTGCGAACATAACCGTATTAAGCACTCAAAAACGGGACTAAACTGTATTTTTCTGCTGTGTGAATGTGGTGTATTAGTACTAAGCACTGTTCAGTTGTCATTATTAATAATAATAAGTATGCTTTGCTGAAATATAGTTCATTAGATAATTATTGCTGAATAAGTCAAAAGCAATTTATGCGGTCTGAATTGACCTGCAGGGACTGACAGAATAACAAATCCTGACAAGCTTCTCCTGTCCTCTTCCACTAATATACAGGCTCAGGATCGAGCGCAGTCCATTCAGGAGAGTCTCAAAGCAATAATCTGGTTTTCGTCTAATTAATTAGTGGTCTCCATTACTCTTTCTAACAAGTGCACCTTATTTGTGAGAGATTAAGAGCAAGTGAGAGCTCATTGGAAAGGTGTAAATGATTAGTAAGGCCTCCTCTGTGCACCTGCTTAATTGGGCTAATGATGGACCCCAGAGGGTTTGCAGTGGAGGGAGCTACAAAGCGTCTCACCAGAATGAGTTCTGGACAAGGTAAAGCACAAAGACTAAAAATGAAGAAGAACAAATGCACAACAGGCTAGCAGTAGTAAACCACATGCACTAAATAGACATTTTTGAACGTCACACATAGCAGTTTAGATGGTTTGTAGATTCCTGTTGACCAAGTTCTGGGAATGAATGTTTGTGTTTGGGATTATCAGTTTGCTCTTACCCTGTCTGTTCATGTAGGACATTTAAAACATTGCCATTAGAGTCTGAATAATCCGCTGTGAAAGTATTTCCATTTGTCCCTTTAAGGAGATTTTTTATTAATGGGCTACAGGCCTAACAGAGGAAATAGGCTAGATGTTGGGTAGCTGTGCCATCCAACATAATCCACAACCTTAGTCTCATGGGGGGCGTAAATGGACTCTGAATGCGGACCTTGGGTGTGCATTAGCTAAATAGGTATTAACTTGACCAGTAGACGCTGCTATGACAGGCAGTTTCACCGCAGCATATGTTGAGACTTCATAATCAGCTTATACATTTTAGTTTTAGTTCTTTTTCTACGCCATTCCAAATGACCAAATATTGCTCTGTGTAATCTTGCTTGTTCACTTGGTTCGTGGTGGTAGTTAATACCAGGATCAAAGACCAAACACGAGACCAAGGCATGGAACAACAATGGCTGAGGTTCTAGCCACTGAACTGCAAGCACTTTCTGTATGCTCTCTCCACCTTCTACAATACAAAATTGTTATTTTGAATCACGATTAAATTATTAGGAATTTAAAGGAAATGGGAAGGAAGCCAGCAGAATGTTCTGTTCTCTGTGTGTGGCCTGTGCATTACCAGAGTTGTCAGGCTGTTAGAACTATTATCAGTTTCATATATCCACAAATCCACAGATTTATGTGAGCTGTCGGAGAAATTAAAATCACATGCTTTTTGGTGCTCTTAACCCAATCCCTTTAGACTTCATTTTTAAAACATCTAAATCTGTTATTACTGGCACAAAAACCCTTTTAATTTAATCTTTGACAAGATTATCAGATTCATTGATGATGTCACAAACTTAAATAAATAGTGCAAAAAGTGAGCTTAGACTGGATGAGCTGGACAAAATAGACAACCCGCTGCTCAATTGATTAGCCTCGATGGCCTGATTATTATAATCATTATTTATCAAAGTAAGCGATTTAAGGGTAGTAGATGTAGATCTTAATGATCTAAAAAAGCCTTTAACTGAAAGGTAAATCAGGGTAAAGCTTTATTAAATGCTTAATACAGTAAATCAAACACTTTATTGGCTAATTAACAAGCATGCAATACATAATGATGATATTTAATCATGTCTGTAATACAATATGTGTCTAAAGTTGTTTGATTTTAAGCAAAAAGATCAGTGCTAGAAATATAAAGCCAATATCCAACCTCGCAGGTTGTCGTGACGGACACGGAAGTGTGGAAGGAAACTTCCGTGACTGCCTCTTGCTATCCCAAGCGCCAAGGCAACCTGTGCGCATAAGAAGCCTCTGGCTCGCGAATGGTTAAAGAGAGCCCATTGTTTAGCCTAACATCGACCAACGCGGGGTGCGGATTAGAACGGCGTCTGCCCGTCCCATATGTTACTTCAGGGCTGCGTTGCCCGTAATTAAAAAAGAAAGATGCGCTCTGCAGGAATGGAGGCCCTTGGTTTTACTCATGAACGTCAAGGCGTCTGATCTTTCACTGACTTGTGCACTATTAAAACAACACCCGATTCGAAGTTACAACCCCTGGGTGCATCCTACTGTGTGGCCGAGCATGCCTGTACACATGAAACAGACTGTAACAGCATTGTTAAAAGTCAGTACCATGTACGCACGTGTTGTGGGCTTCCTTCACGCCCTGTTTATCGGTAAATAAACAGTGAGTCGTTCCAAACATCACGGACGAAACTGGTTTAGAACCACAGTGTAGCCAGGATGTAAACAACTTTGCCTCCTAATATTATTTTGGACTTCTTTCAGAGACGGAATAAATATTTCAGCGCAGAACTTTTAATATAGTCCACAGGCTGAGTTTCTCAAAGATTGTCGCGCCTATGACTACTGTAGTGAAGTAGAAATAATGTGTAAATGAACGAGATTCGGACTACTTTACGCGTAAATTGATAAATCTTTCTTCTTGTTTTCAGTTTACCATAGATAAATGACATTTAATAAATAATAGGCTGTGGTTGTGATGGCTGCGAAGTCAGTGTACGCTGTCGAAAAATTAAAAGAGAGGCTATTGGTTAAAAATGGTATTTTAAACAATCCGCACGCGCGCGTACTTTTACATAACAGATGCTAACTTTGTAGGCCTAGTTAAGAAGGTAGCCTAACTAATTGCAGTGGATAAGGAATAGGCTATTCTCAAAAAATATTTTTATTTATTATAAATAGGCCTAAACAAATTAAAGAAACAGTTGTATCCTCCTCCTCCTCCTCTCTTTTCTTCCTCTACAGTCAAGTTCAGATGATCTGAAAGCACGGATGTCTAAATGTTGCGCATTCACCGTTGATGTCGGTAAAAGTCATCGTAATGCTGCTCAGTGTGCATTTGTTAAGCTTGAAAGTAGCAAAACTGTAGACTAAATAACTGCCACAAAGCCCCTAAAATTGATCAGCATCAAGGGAAATCCCATTAGCCTAAATGTATTTGTCTTTCATCACTTTGTTTAATCTTTATGAAGTTAAGCATCAATATTTCGTGGCTTACCAAAGCCATGATCATTTCTTTAATTAAATTCAGAAATGTTCAATAACTTCCAGCTCCGCACTAAGATGACGTGCATTTCCATGTTTGGTTTTCATGTCTTAGTTCATCACCTGATGATATGGAAACCCAGAAATACAAAATAACGCATTATGTGTGTTAATAGGCCTACTGAAAACGTTGTGCATATTATGCACATATTCATTATTTTACTCTAATAATGTATGTACATTAATATCCAGTCCCAATAATATCATGTTTTTCCTCGTGCATGCAATTTGTGTACATCTCTATAAAATAATTCATTATTAGAGGCTCTATTGTGCAAGTGAAAGCTGAAATATGACTGCATGACGCATTTATAGAGCATTATAGGGTTATTTACAGTATCAGAAATCAAGAAAGAGCAATGCATTCGTTTTTTACCTGTTATAAGATATTTCTGTAGGGTTGTTGGGTGTTGGGGGTGGGTGGCAATGGCATAAAGTTTCGCGTGACTGTAACTCAAAATTCAATTAACTGTCGTTGCAACTGGCAAGTCTGTCCGCCACAATGGCAGTAACTGTCGTAATTGACCTACTTAGCCCAAGTATTTTCTCACTTAAGGGTTACAGACACGGTATGACGGTTGGATGAAATGTCAATGAGAATTATGATGTGGGTTATTAAAACCAAGCCCGTATCGTTATATGAGAAAGTGTGCGATATGACTTCTGTTCCTGAAATTGTAAGATCATGTTTGGGATGCAGTGCTATGATTTATGTGAGTGTAAGTAATTTAGGACAAGAGATGTAGTTGGTCTATGTATTGGTTTATTATAATGTATTCAAAACAATATTATGAACCTGTGGCCTAAGCTGCAGCAACTCCTGAAAAAAATTATTGTGGTGCAAAAATACTGTTGATGTTTTTTTTGTTGTTGTTGTTTTTTTTAATCGCACTCTCTTTTGCCAGTTTGTGCAGTTACATTGCGCATTTTATGTGATGGATATTTTGCTTTATTTTGTTAAGTGTTGTAGATATTATTTCATATAGGCTATATTCACATTAAATTGATCTGTATCAGTTTACTTGACAAGGTTGAAGGTTTCAGGCTATAGTTATGACAGAAGATGATGCAGATATATTATAAGTTGTTTGTTAGTCACGAGAAAATCATGTGTTCTTCGACCGTTTCGGACGAGGAATCTTGTAAATTTCAATCAACATGGACACGTGTTAAAAATATCGACGTTCGGTAAAAGGGTTTAGAAAAATTATAAATTTATTATTTATTTAATTATTTTGGGGGGAAAACACATGGACAACCCGGATAACAGCAGCGCTTGTATTCCCTAGTGCTCCAGAAAGAGGAGAACAAACAAGCAAACAAAAAGAAAGAAAGAAAAAAGGAGAAGGAAAAACTAATCGTTAGGGCTTAAAAATGAATGTAAATAATCAGTTTCTCTTGGTTGAGTTTCTAAAGTTTGTATGAAAAGGAAGCTGCTTCAAATAATTTTTCTACAAAAATAATTATTAATTATTATTAATAATAATTATTAGAAGGTAATGCATAAATATATATATATATATATGTATATATATATATATATATATATATATATAATATGAATTTATATATATATATATATATATATGAATAAGTCAGGGAATGAATTATGTTTTATTAAAATCCTTCCAAAATGTGTTTGTAAAAAAACAGTTTTCCTAACGAAGAGTTTGTAAGATCAGGCTATGTCGTGCGACGTCATTTTTCACCAGTAGTTTTTTAGTTGGCTTTTATTTTTTTAATTTTTTTTACCGTGCTATTAAACGGAGACAGCTATTGTTGTTTTCCTCATTTTGTCGCTGTTTATTTTATTTGCCTGGCTTGTCACGTCTTTATACAATGTTGTGTGTAACGCCTCAAGTGTATATGCATTTTTTTCGTTTGTTATTCGCCCTGTTTGACACCCGGTGTATAAAAAATAGCCTAAGGTTTTTTTTTTAAGAAATAAAGAAAATATTTTAAAGACAATATCACAGACTGAATTAAGAAAACTAAAACTTCGAACATATATATCAATAATTTAGTGAATACATTTGGTCTAAAATTCCTAAAAAAAAAAAAAAAAAAGTTTTGATCATTTCGCACCATTCATTAAGTTGTCTTTAGAGAGGATGTGAATGAAAAAGGAGATTATTTGGCAATGTCAAGGACGATAATTGAATGTTCCACTGCTCGCGATTATGATGGAAGAATTCAAAGATTCGATTCTGACTCCCTGCCTCCAAGTGAACTAGTGTAATTATGTGATGTCGCTCTTACAATAGAATTATTCCAGGACCCGTCGGTAACCGTAAAGTCCTCGGTTTGTTCTCAACGCTCCTTTTCCTTTCCAGAGCGGACTCTTTGTGAAAGTTTTCCATTCAGTCTCAGAGGACTCCGGGGTGTTAGCTCTATCCTCACAGCTGTTTAAATCAAAATTGGAATTAAAGTAGCCTGTTGGATTTGTAGTGATTGTATGCCCTTTTGAATAAATAGATTTTTGGTTTAATCATTGTACCATTGTGGTGTTTTTTAATTGGGCTTTTCTGAATTCGTGTCATAAGAATCCAGTACTATTCTAAAGTTTGTCGAATTGTCACGTCATACAAATATATACTCTTTTGTGAAATACCATCCCCGTTGTACCAAAATGGTGCGGTGCCGCATTCAGAAAAGGCGGTCTTTAAAGTAGGCTTTGAGTTACGTTTGAATTGCCCTCTGCCCTAAAGAAACCCCGCCAGTGAAATATTGGGATTAACTGGTCTTTGAGGCGCGGATTAGCGCGACTTTCCCAAGCCGCGCATTCCTGGTGCCGTGACTCTTAAAACGAAAGGGCCGGAAACCCGGCGGGGAAAATGAGAAATAATTAAAATTTACTCACGCCTTGCAGTTGCACAGTTACATTCACTTTAAGAGTCCTGATCTTTAATAGCCAAATTACAAGACACAAACAAGCCAGTGCTTTCTAACTTTTACCTTTAAGTTTCTGAGTAGAGCTAAAGCGTATCAAATGTGCCAAATTAAAATTGATTGGAATACGGCATGGAATTGAGACGGACAATTTCTTGTAAATCAATCAATTTCTATTAATATTTAATGTGGATTCCTCTTTTCATTCATCCAAAGGAAATGGACATCATTTCGGTTTGAAAGTTAGTTGTTCAAATGATCACCATGTTATATTTTTAATGCAGGCTACACGCCATAGCTTGGCGGTTTTCTGATAAATCATCAGTGTCGCTCAAGAAAATGGCGGTTGTGAATTTTATTTTTCTTTCTTGCCACAAATCGGGCCTCTCCGTCCTATAATCACTTTTTAATTTCAAGCTTTTGTAGCTAACCTATAAAACACAAACACACACATAAAATTCAGAATACATTTTAATAACTCGTCCAGACTTAATAACTTTAAATATCGTGTCAGATTTTAAATTGTTTATTCATATTTCTGTGGCGGGACCACATTACCACTCCAGACAAGTTTAAGATCCACGTGGGTGGTGTATCAGTTCTGACCAATGAACGGGGACACTTTCTTACACATTCTCTCGAGTCCCTGTATTTTCGAGATTGCTCGTCTCTTGAAATTAATCCAGTAGTAATCATGTGACTAATCTTATTTACCGTCGTGTTTTCTTAAAGAAAAAAAAAGTTTAAAATCTATTAAAATCACAGCCGAGTCTTCGCAGATGCGACGGAGCTCACAAATTGCATACAGTTACAACAGATCACAGTTTCGAAGGCTAGCACAGATAAAAAAAACACAAATGTACCATTTATATAAGACACACATTGATTGTCTTTTAAAAACTACATATTGATTCCTTATAAACACCTTTTTTTAAATAAAGTAGTGCATCCAGGTCGCCATGGGGGCGTTCGGCACACACGCACACGTACACACGCACTCGCACACATCCTCTCCATCATCATCCTCCTGATGGAAGTGTCTCTCGTCTTGCCAACATTGAAATAGGTCGGCGTGCTGTAAGAGGCTTAGAGAAAGCCTGCCCATTCCAAGCACTTAAGCAAAAGATTGGCTCCTTTTGCCGTGTAGTTTTTTTTTTCTCCTCTTTTCTTGTGTAAAGATTTGTTCCGTGGCTTTGACCTAACTTATTACAAATTCACTTTGACTCCCTGTACCTTAAACAACAGGTTGTGGTCAGATGGCCTATGTTTATACGCACTCACCACCCTTCAAATACTTTGCACACCACAAGGGGTGCGTGTAGCTCAAATAGATATTTCATGTCAAAGCCAAACTTCAAAAGCGCTGTCGGGCACAATGCAACCCATCCATCTCGGAGAGTTCGCGCGTCACGGAACACTTCTGTTTTAGGAAGGATGGCAGGTCTACAACGTTTATTTTATAGTCTTTTAATGTGTTGGTTGGACAGAATGGCAGACGTTTTGTTAGTTTCACAACACCTGGAATTTCCAGGAGGAAGTCTGATCTTTGTAATCCAAGCAATCAGCATTAAAGTTCAGTTTCCACGAGGACGCTTGGTCCTTATAATCCAAGCAATCCGCGGTGGAGTTGAAGCCGAGCCCCGAGGCACCGTAACCTTGTGTGGGAAGCGACGCGGGAGACTGGTTCAGGTGGCTGGTGACAGCGTTGCTGCTCATGGGGCTCAAAGTGGATCCTGGCCCGGTCAGCTGATGGTGCATGGGCGTCAAGTAAGAGCCGCAGTCCATGCCCCCAAAGTAGGATGTGGAACCAGCGTAGCCCTGGCTGTATCCAGACGCTTGAGTGTAGGTCATTGGGTATGATCGCTGCATGCAGGAGGAGGAGGTAGAGAGTGGGTCTGACAGCGGCGAGATGGAGGCCGGGCTCCAAATGGACACCGGCGCGGTTGTGGTGGAGACGGCCGGCACTGAAGTGCTGGAGGGCGGGGTGAACTGGCCACTCGCCCCGCTCTCAGAACTGGCCTCGCGAGCTGGAGAGCTCTTCTTTTTGGCAGGTCGCACCTTGTTCTGGCCTCCGTTTTGCTGTTGTTGCTGCTGCTGGCGACACTTTGCCCTTCGGTTTTTAAACCAAACCTGATGTGGTAAAAACACAAACAAACAAAACAGGGTTTATTAACATTTTCAATGTGGCCTAGCTTAATTTACGGGGCAGCACAACTTCTATGCTCACACAGCGTCTTTGCACAAAATAAGATAACCACATATTTACTTTTATTACTTTAGTGCGTGCGTCAGTTCATAAAGATGTCCATGCATTTCAGATGTCTGGATTTTTTAAATAAGACACTCTTGCATGACTTTAATGATACGTATCCTACCTGTACACGGGACTCCGGTAAGTTGATTTTCAAGGCCACCTCCTCGCGCATGAAAATATCCGGGTAGCGCGTTTTCGCGAATAAAGCCTCCAGCACATCTAGTTGAGCTCTAGTAAATGTTGTCCTTTCCCGCCTCTGCTTTCGAGGAGTCGCTGTTTTAAATAAACAAACGCATCACACTCTTGTCCATCCAAAAAATCTTTCATGCATAGAGTTACTTTAAAAGCAGGTAATAAATATAAATGCATAATACTAAAATATTACATCTGAAACGGCATTGTACATTAATAAAAATAGGTTAAATGCTAGATTAATAAAATGCTTTAAACTTTTTTTCCTTTCTGATACATGTTATTGTTGGTACAGTTTGAAAAAAAAATCAATGTAGGCCTACATTTGAGAATAAATATAAGAATAACAGATGCAGTTTTATTTTAATTCAGCAAGTTTTTAAATTCTTACAATTAAAGTAAATTGTACTATTATTTTAAATTGCATTTCAAAAATGGCTAATAATCTCATAATTGTACAATCTAATACATAACATTATGAGACTAGCCAGCATATCAAATAACCAGGCCTGCTATTTACATTTAAGCACACACGGGCAAAACTGTTAACTACATAATCCTGAATCCATAAATATCATCTCTATATCAAGCCTTTCAATCGTCTTTTACATAGAATGGTTTATTTGGAAGCTTGTCTCACCTGGGTAACCAACGGAAGGGTGCAGAAGGTCCATACCGGAGGTAGTTAAACTTAGCCCGTTGACCGTGTAAGGTGGTTGCTTGAGATACGACATCATGCTAAAGATGGTTGTGGGGGGTAAAGCTGGAGAAAACGTGGAAAGCTGGATACCTGCTCCTTCAGTTTCTTTTCCTTGGCTGACTTCTGCTTCTAGCTTGTTTACGTCTTCAGCAGTGGATGTGAAACCAAAAACCCTGTTGTTGTTTTTTTTTTTTTTTAAAAACACAAAGATAAAGAGAGATGTTCACGTAATTGCGACGATGCAGGTTACCGGTTTGATAGAAACTGGGTTCCTCTAGCTGCGATGACTTCTAGGCGAATAAACCCCGTCCACACCGCAACGTGCTCTTAAAGCCGCTCCAGACCTCCAGCTGTCCTCATGAGATGAACCAAGCTCATCTTGACAAACGCCCCCCGTCCCTCCCCTTCCTCCCCTCTCCCCACCAACCCCAAAAGTAACATCTATTAATTGCAACAAGTCTTCACAAAGACAAAACTCAGTCGTTCAAATGTGCAGAAACACAATTTGCATAGGAACCCGGCTAATTGTCTCCGGCATAAGAGCATTGATCGGGCGCTATTGGTGGAAACAAAGGCCAGTGTTAGCCTGATAACTAATGCTGATAACAAAAGCTCCATTGGCGAGGGACAAAAGTAACCTCCTCCGTTCCTCCGTCATATCAGAACGGTATTATTAAAGTATAATTGTTTTAGTATTTTCCAGAAATGACCTCTGTTAATTCTGACTATGTGGAAAAGAGTCTCAATCTTTTTGATCTTCCATTAAACACTTGTCCCTCGATTCTTTAGCTGATGTAGTGTTATTGATGACTTTTTATTAGTTTAGATAATAGTTAATTAGAATTTTATTTCTTTTTTAAAAAAAGAATGTGACTGAAGAAAAAAGATTATTAGCAAGTTTAAGTTTTCAGGCCCAAATGAAACGGCTATTGGGCCAAGGAAAACTTCAAATTATCTGAAGTTCAGCACCATCCAAATCTCAATCCTGTCTGAATAAATGATGACATTAAACCGAAACTTCAGCCTTGTTGTGCAGAAAGTTTTTTTTTTTAATATCCAACGGTTCTCAATCTGTCACTTAAAACAGTCCTCGTCTACCAGTTGCGCAGCCGCTCGATAGTAATTACCTCATCCAAGAATTAATTATGATAAATGTTGCTGTTGATAAATTAACGAGATAATCCGTGTGGCACGCGCTCCCCTAATTACTGGACGCTACCTTTTCAGCTGCACGTTTGGCCTCATTGATTCTGTGCATGACTACAATAAAAATCGCACGCGTGCGCGCTCGCGCACACATACACTCAGACACTTCAATGCAACGTCGTCTCTGACATGATACTGAACAAACCGAAATTAAAAAGTATTGAGACTATAAGCATCAGATTGCTACTTGTGCAAGAAAGGGGGAAATAAATCGCAGGCCAAGCGACACTCTGTAAAATGTGTGTTTGTACTCCTTGTCGATCTGTATTCATATTATCAGAAATAATGTCGAATTATTTATCTCTTTGTTCGCTCATTATTTATCAGTTTGCATTCAAAACTGATTAAATGGGCAAAAAAGTTACGTACGGTAGCCGTGGATTTAAATATTTTTTTTGAAAACGAAAATTATGAAACGGCGTACTAGCACAAGTCAATCAGTTAATATCGATTTTTAAAACAAACAAACAAACAAACAAACAATAAACATAGGCTACTTGTTTGGTGAGCTTAAAATACAAGCCTAAAATGAAACGAACGTTTTGCACAACAACGACGGCGATAATAATAACAATATTAATAATAATAATAACATCACTGCTCGCGAATTCTTGATGCATAAATAACAATACCAGCTACATAAAGCGGGCTACTTACTGAATGACTGGATTCAACTCGAAGTCCGTTAAAGTTTTATGTCCGACAGCAAATACACGTCTAAATCGTTACAAAAATATTCAAGGCATCAAGATAAAATCCTTTTCATCAAACCGTGAAGCAAATGAGTTACGATGAAGCCTGTACAGCTAAACACGAAGAATGGATAAAATGGTTTAGAGAGATTAAGCACATACGGTTATGATTCGCTGCTCTTCTGGGTTGAAGTTGCTGGAGTCTGATTTGTACAGCGCGCTGGCCAATGAAGAGCTCAGGACTGGAGTCTGTTTCTCTCGCAGGGCCCTTTGCAGGGAAACAAATGTCGACAGCTACTTTTTGATGCAAACTCTCCAGCCAATGAGAGCGAGGCACATTCTCATCTCTGAGAGTCATCGGAATGTGATTTTATGTGGTAACATTAACTCATAGCGTTATGAATAAAGTGGAAAGAGACTATTTCTTAGTTGTTACCACTCCAATCTTAAAAACCTTGATTTGATATATTTGCATGATAGATTTGTTTAGAAGTTACCATGCGGTGGCCCCTAGTGAACGCGCGCCGTGTACCACTCCAAAAAGTTGCAGAGGAAACAATAGTATGTATATATATATACATATACATATATATATATATATATAATCTCAGGCATGATTATTAATCATCATGAGCAGACTCAGTCTTATAAGGTTAAAGCGCAGAAAACAAATGTAGAATACGGACGCTTGAATACCTTCTGTTGCGTAGCTGGAGGGATTTACGGGGACTTAATTCCTTAAAACTGTCCTCTCGTCCACATGACGCTCAAACTGCAAGTGCTCAAGCTGATATACTCAAATGTATCAAGAGATGAGTGCATCGCATTGCCATGGGGCTAGATTAAGGCCTTTTATAAGACATGTAGAATGCACGTGAAGCCAGTGTGGAGTGGCGCAACGAGGAGGTGAGTTAGATACCTTTAAAAATGTTTAAAACAACACGTTGCCAATATCCACTTCGAGAAATGTCTATCGGGATTCTTCTGTGTGTGTGGGAGGAAAGCCGACAGTATCATAACAGCTTTAAGTCCGTAGCCAACATTTAAAGACATCCTGAGAGAGGACCTGACAAGCGCGCGGGACGCACGGACAAATGAACCACGGTGAGCAACATATTCACAAAGATCATTGTTGTTTAACGCATGCTGTTTTTTTTTTTTTTAAATTTCATTTAATCCAGGACTTTTTCTAAATTAAATAATTTGATAGAAATGCACCTGTATATAAAATTATGATTAATATATTTTTATTATTGTTAAATTTTCAATCCGAAATTGTAACAGGATCAGTACGTTCTAATCCTTTTCAGTTACATTGTAACATTTTGTTTTATAATACTATAGCAAATTGGTACAATTATTATTATTTAAAAAAAGTAAAAAATAAAAGTTAAGATTATTTTCCTGTTTAGTAATAAATTATAGAAACGACAACATCTTGAGTAATAATAATAATAATAATTATTATTATTATTTGAGATGACACTTTTACATTACACTTACATTAAATGAGAATGTAAACGCAAAGAGAATTAAAAAAAAAAAGTGTGCTGTTAGAATCTAAAAATGTGTTTATCAAAAATAGACTATGGGAGTAACAACTTTTTATGTTATATCTAGATCTAGAAATGTCATCCCATTAATGGAGTGTGTTCTTTTATTGGGTTACAGATTAAGAAGAAAAAAAAAACTTTTACACTTCAAGACGAGATGGAGAGCTTCTGTTGTGCACCTGCTATTGTGGAATGAGATGATGACAGCCACCATTATCCTGGTGATTTACCTGTTAATATTCCCCACATCACCTGCCAAGAACTGTTTTGAAAATCTATAAACAATGGCTTTCACTGCAAGCGCTTTTGGAGTTCTTTGTGCTCGAAAGGGAATGAGAAATGAACCCCAAAATGCCGTTTCTCCTCTAAACTCATTCGCTCAAGTATCATGTCGAGGATTAATCAAAATGATAATTGCTCTGGTACTGTGAAAACATGCAAAAACATACAAAAACATGGACGAATGATGATTTCTCGCGGTTCTTCATTTAAGATTAAAAACGGGCACTAAAACACACTCGAGAAGTTCACATCTGTCCGCTATAGAATATGAATTCACGTTCTATTAATTCGCACTGTGTAATTTATTTAGTAACACGCAATGATAAATAAACGACGTTTCATTCCGTTCGCCTTTATCGCCGGGATCTCGCGCAGCGTTGCCTCTCGCTGTTTAAACTGCTAAATTATTTATCAAATTCTAAACGCCCCGCGTCCGGAGGGAACTCATCTTTAAAGGAATTGTGGTTTGTCAAAGTGAAAAAGAGCAATGCGTGTTCGCGCCTGTGGCCACAACAGCGCAATCCCAGTAAATGACACCCTTTCCCTTTAATCTCCACTTGAGTTTGAGTGGCGAGCTTCAATCTTAAACGTTTATTTCAGTTAAAAAGCTGAGCATGCGTCAATATCTAGTAATTTGCTTCGACCTTACCTTTTTTGACTGAATGGTAAATGTACAATTACCCTATTAAAACAGATAATGAAAAATACGTCTGTAATAATAACGTTATTATTGTATTATTAACAATAACAGCGATCCATTATTATTATGATACAAACTAAAATATTAAAAGTAGCCAGAAGTAAATCATTACACCTCAACCCCTAATCTCTCTTTCTGTCTCCCCTGCAGGTCCAAATGTTTTGCAAGCTCTGGTGGGCAAAAGCAAAGTGGACATTATCTGATGTTATCTTATGTGAATGTTTGGAGGATCACAGTAGGAGTGGATCAGTTTCTTCACAGTTCTGAAGATTAGAACATCTTTAGTAGCTTTTCAATTATGATACAATGTGTTGCACTTACTCGTTTAAATTAATGTTTGCCTTGACTGTGTCTTCCCGTGTGTTACGTATATTGTGTTTTTCTCTTCATGAGGTTGAGTTTAGAGATTAGATGAAATCGTATATGTGGTTGAATGGACATAATTTAGCATGATACATTACAAATTGACCTGCTATAATATTGCCTCAAATGTTTCTCTGATTTGACATAATTGTGACAGTGTTTAAATGCGATAACAGAGTCATTTTTCTGATGAAGGGAACACTTGAATGTGAAGGTATATTTGCACAAAGTAATTACTATGAATAAAAGAGCTCGTTTGATCTTTATTGACATTCATAATTTCCTGTGTGCCACATCTTCCCGTAAGGTACAGGAAACTTAAATGGGGTTAAATGTTACGCGTCACGGTCCGAGAAAATAAGGATGTCAGATTGGAAGGGTGGGGGAAACGGAGGATGATTGCACAGTACGTTTCAAGAGATCACTAAGGTTACAGCAATCTACATGGAAACAGACTTGGGATAAAAAGAGAGAAAGCATATTAAAATTCCCCAGTAGAGTTACTCATACTGCAACAACAATGTACAACGACACATTTTAAAATACGCCTATGTATAATTGTGTTTACACTTCTGAACAAATAACTCTTTTTTTATTCTTAAGCGAGAATAATGCAAATTTTGGCAACACTTTTTTTTACACACTGTAAAAATATTTTCATGATTTGTTATCACAGCATTTTTTCTTCAAATCAAATCAACTTCAATAATTAATGTTGTTCAGATAACATAATATTTAGAGATTCTGTTGATTAAACCAATCACCTTCGTTGTATGAACTCAAATCTTTAATTTCAATGAACTCAAAAATTTAATGCAACCAGATAACTTACTTTTTTTAAGTTAAACCAACAATTCTTTTTTACAGTGTGCAACTAACCCTAATCCTAACACTAACCCTATAATATTACTCAGTACTTAAATGCGTAATTATACTGTAGCAAAGACACCTTAAAATAAAGTATAACCCAAGTTTTCAAAGTAAGCAGAAAAAGCCACAAAACCAGGACAGAATTCTGTGCATATGTATGAAGCATTTAGTATCTTCTGGAAATATTTAACGGTTATTAATCAGTACTGTAATTGTTTGTCTGCTGTTTACACAGGGGCCAAGCGGCAAACAAATGGATTCAATTAAAACCGATTCTTCCCTTCAAGTCATCAATATGAGGCAAAGTAAGCCCTCCACCATACTGACAAGGACAAACAAGTACACACAAGGGGACACTAAACGTTCTTTCAGTCATGCATAAACATGCTTTTCTCTCTACACTCTTGCTCTCTCACTTATACACACATACACACACACACACATTCACCAAGTTCACCTTGAGGGTCTTTGTATTGTGTAAGATCTACGAATACAGATCTTCAAAGAATTTGCAGCGCAATTGTTTCATATTAACTTTTCCACATGAATAACGATAACTCCATTATAAAGCAAAAGGATCTGGTATAGAACAGCAACATCTCTTTTTCTGAGGTGTGTGGAGTACGGTGGATCCTGCCCTGCAGTGTGGGCTTCACTTCTCTTGCCTCTCTCTGAGTTCAAAGGCACAGGGACTGAGAGGGTCGGATTTATTCAGGCTTTATGTGGTAAATGCTTGGATGTCTTTCTTGTAGTCTGCAAGGCCCTAAGATCACATTTAGGAAATGTTCTATTGTGAGGTTGCCTGTGAAATCCCCATAATAAATTCACCAAACAGGCACAAGCAATGGCTATTTATGATCGTGGCCATATTTTTCCTTTCTATCTTGCCTTCTGGGTAAAGGTGTGTCTGTTTATGCATCACTTTTAGACTCCCTGTGCTACAAACATGAGTAACACGGACATGAAAGAATCAATGATCATAAGATCTACATTAAAAAAAGTCTCTCTCTTATTGAAGCTTTCAATACGAACTTTGGATTATTATGGTTTTGTGACAGTAATTTTCCAATTAAACGAATAGTTCACCCTCAAAAATGAAAATTCATTACACATCCTCATATGACCTATGGAATATATTTTGGAAAATGTAAATGTTGTTTTTAACTCCCCTGATTTTGACTGTGTGGGCAGAAACATGTTTGTTTACACTTTATTTTGAGGTGACGTAGTTACATTGTAAAGGTATTGAGTAATATTAATTAACTACATGCACTTACTGTAGAGTTAGGGTTTGGTTTAGGCTAATACTCGTATTGTTACTACAGTAAGTACATGTAACTATGTTACCGTTAAAAATAAAGTGTCAGATAAAATATCTGAAGAGGGAAGAAAGTCATGCATTTGGAACAAAATGATAGTGAGTAAATGATGAGAGAATTAATTTTTTTTTGTATAGTCTATCCCTTAAAGAAGTGACAATTCTTTAGGAGAATAAATGATGACAGAATTTTCATTTTGGGGGTAACTATCCCTTTAAGAAGTGACAGAACAATTATTTGTTATTTTGTCCCCAAGCCAAATTTTGAGCACCTATCCTCAAATGTGCATATTAACATTATTGAGTCTTTAATTATGTGATATAATTAACCCTACACCCAGTTTGAAAGGCATGTGAGTCGAGGACGAGCCCCCATATGGGGTGAGCATTCCTTGCATGTGCCCCGTCCAAACCCCACTTTGTTTTGAGTGACATTCTGGCACTCTAGTTCATACACCAGTCCTCAGCCTCCAAATTGTACCGTCTTGCTGTCTTCCACACTGCCAGTTCACACACATCTCTCTCCCCTTTTAATGTTCTCTCTCACACTCAAAAATGTTTCATCAGGTTTTATGCAAATATATTTTTTTAGTCTTCTGAAAATCTTCCACTTCTCCTTTCTCTTTTCTTTTTTTAGTGCCAGTCCCTCTCAACTATTTATATCTCTTTTGGGAAAGTGGAGGCTGTCTGTTGGGACTCCTCTCATAATTCTGTCAGTTGGATGTTTCCATTACGTTCTCTTCACGTTCCTGCCATGTTCTTGTCCCGGCTCCAGCCTGTAGTCAGCTACCCTTCCAGCCACAGGCTGGCAGCTGTTTTTTTTTTTTTTTTTTCAATTGTGTATCTCTAAGGGCTTGTCTGTCAACTGGAACCCTCCCCTCCAATTAGGAGAGTAAACACTAGACCCGTCTCTGTGTGTGTGCTTGTGTACGTGCTTATATAAAGTTCACAAACTGTCACCTAAAACTCCCCTCCAGCCTAGACTCTGATTGCCTGATCGCTCTCTCTAGCGCCAAACTCTTAGACTATTAATTGTAAAGACTGTCTCTTAAATCTAAATTGGATTATTGTGGCATTAATACATAGTAAAAAATACTACTTAAAAACAACAAAGTATATGTAAATAAAGAAACGTATTTATATTTAATTTTACTTGACTACACTGATATATTGTAGAGTTTCTACACATTTCCAGTGACTGATTTGCACAAGTATTTGGCGCTTGGTTGCGTTACATTGAACTTGACATATTTAAAAAATAAAAAAAGAGAAGAAAGTGTTTCTTTTCGACATTAACATGACAGGTCACCACTCTCCGCTCTCCTGGTTACCATGGGGTACCAATACTGCTGAAAAGAATGTAGAGTCTGCCAGAGTTGCAGACTGGGACAGAACGGGATATATGCGTGTGTGTGTGTGTGTGTGCTTGACTGTGTGTGTGCTGGGGGTGGGAACACTCTCAGAAACCCCAGTGGTTACCGCCTTGCGACTGGCAATAGGGATGCAGGAATTTCACTAGACCTACTGCCCGGAAAATGCCAGGTGGGAGACGAGGAGCGGACAGAGGGTGTGGACGAGTCACATTAATTGTTGGCAGAGGAGGTGGTGGATAGGTAGCTCAGGAACTGACAGAAGCTCAATAGAAAAATAGAGCAGTCAAATCAATCGCAGCCTGATGGATTTACTGCCGCTTTAATGTCATTTGCAGAAAGCTAGAATGCAAACTTCTCTCTTTTTTTCTGTGAATCATTTCTTCAGAATATACATACATGTATATAGTAGCTTTGAGTAATGTTTTTATTATTTGTTTAGAGTTAAAGCTGAAGAACTAACTTTTTGAAATGATAAATAAAATGTTACTAAAATATAAAAGCGTCACCTTTTTTGTGGTTATTGTAAAAAAAACAAATATAGCCATATGCTAAACGCATTTTTAATGAAACGATATTCTTTTGATGCCGTTACGATTGCAACCAAGACATGCTGTAAACGGCATTTATCTTTTATTTAACAATGACAAGAATCTTAGTTTTTGATATTTAAAAATAATTTCAAATGCATATTTTAGGATAACAGTATTATAATATAATGTGATAAAATGACGTCTTCTTTTAATAAGAGTGTTGTTTAATAAAATTGTCTCTTTTTATTTTGTCATTAAACTATATTGGATTTTGTTGAAATATTTCAGTATTTGGAGTTGACCTTGTGGGTGTAAGTTAACGATCATTTAATCGTGATTCTCTAATGCGACTCGCATGGAGTCATAAACATATAAAATGACATTACATCTACAAATGTGGTGAAGGGGAAGAGCAGCTCAGTTGCTCTGAAATCAATGTGGTCTCTGCTGTGGAGCTTCTGGGGCACAGTTCAATAAAGCAGCAGCATAATGGTCAGCACCATGGTGGAGCCATCGAGTCATGGAGCAACATCATGCTCCGCAGCAGGGGAAGACATCGGGCAGATGGGTCCAGTGTAGCGGTACAACTCCATCCCTCCTCCTCTCCATTCTATACTGCTCTCTTTCTAGCTTTCTGCCCCACAGTGCCCCACATCAGAGTCTGATGAATCGGTCGAAATCAAATAGATCGGGAAGGTTATTGCACAGGAAAAAACCAACAAAGCACAGCAGGACGTATTAATGCGGTATGTGCCATTTTTGATAGGCGAATCAATTACCGCACTCTTAAAAATAAAGGTTCCAAACGGAGGTAACGCAACGATACCATAGAAGACACATTCTGGGTTCCCCAAAGAACATTTTAAGAACCTGTTGCGTAATGGAAATGTTCATGGGACCCTAGATGCCACTAAGATTGCAGCTACATGGAAACGTATGGTCATTTTAAACAAATGAGAGAGATAGGAAGAGCATAAGCAAGGGAACAAATCGGTGATAAAGACGGAGAAAGAGCAAGGGAAAGGAGGGAGAGAGCAAGGGCAAAAGTGTGATTGAAAGAGAGAGGGCAGGCATATCCCTTTGAAATGCCCACTCAGGGGTAGGAGCCTGGGGGAGCAGGCTGGAGTGGCCCAGCGCCTGGACAGACAGGCAGTCACCACTCTGGGCCAGGGTCCAGCACCCCTCCGCCATTCCCACCAGCCTCTCCTCCTTGCCCAGGCCAGACTGGCTATGTCCCCCCCTCTGCCCATCAGTCAGCCAGCCTCCAGTGGACCAACTGGAGCCTCCCAACCTCACCTTGCCAACAACCCCCCCCCCCCCCTTTCCAACCCCCACCCAACTGTATGGCCCAGGCCCAAACTGATTCGCCCCATCAGAGCAACCTCTGTAGTGTGAGGGACTGACTGATCACTCCATAAGCTCGGCACACGGTGCCTGGTGCGTTTAGTGCGGATGTCTGTGAAGTCAGAATAACACACCATTCAGTATTTCTTATTATTGGAACATTAAACGTTCAAAAGTGAACCTGTCTTAACACTTTAAATTGAATTAAATATGGTATCAAATTTGATAAAAAGATTTATAAGGCCTCATCCCTCAATCATCGATGTATTGCATTATATGTTTTGTCTCCATAATAAAAACTACAAAGCTTTGATCATAAAAATCATTTTATTCTCAGACATATTATTGGGAGATATAGAGTGACAGCTTATATATAAAGATCTCATTGAGTTACTTTACAAGCTATCAAAATTTCATCTTACTTTTTGGCCAGGAACTACACCAAATTGAATATTTTTGCTCAGTTTGGGTCTCTGAATTAAACTGAAATGTATTTCCCTCCTCAAATGAAATTCATATTCTCACTATATCATACATGTTTGTGAGCCATAAAAGCCTGATGCATCAAATATGATTCTTAACAAAAAAAAACTGACTATTATCTCTTATGTCAAGTTTTAAGTCTTCTGTCAAGAGTCCAAGTCAAATGTCAAATCCCTATTGGATTTTATATATATTGCAGATTACTTTTTTATAAATCTGCAAATGTGCGCTCAATAGGATTTCTGTCTTTGTTTTCCCCATAGTAAATGACTGTTTAACTACGATAACCAGGATTTGTTTACTCGCATGCAAAAACGGAACATACTTTTAAAGGGAAAGTTCGACGCAAAATGAAAATTCAGTCATTATATACTCACGCTCTTTTTTTTGCTGCGATTTATAAGTTATTTACAACTGTATAATTCTATGTTAGTTCTGAATTGCGGGCTCATATTTTATGTTCGATAAATTTTCCAACACGTATGTTGTTTTAGAGTAATATTTTTCCAATTATTTATTTACTTACCTTTATTTGATCTAAAATGCCTCAAATAAAATGTGATGGAGTTTGGCGAAAGGGTGGGGATTTAAATAAAATCCTTTTGTCGAGATCATAAATAGATTCATGTACAAAATTGAAATAGTTTTACAATTGACTTCAGTAGTGGGGTAGGTTGTATTAAAAGTACTCTGTACTTGATGTTATTTAACAACAAATGAAATCTGTAGCAGATCAAAGTGTGGAAATAGTTTGAAATGAATAGCACAAAAAATCTAGTCACGGAACAAAAACTCTCCCCTAACACACTTCTCCCGGTAGACTGCCTGAACATTTCTGTTGTTCACAGGGATCAATTTGGAATCCAAGTGTCAAGTCCTCAAGATTGACTCTCAAACTTAAGTTCATATGTTTTTTGCATCTTCGTTTTTGCTATTGTTGACTGCTTGTGCTTGCCAGTGCCTTTGTCGGTTTGTCAGTTTGTGGTTTTGACTTGCCAAGTCCACGATAGCCAGTGATTGTTCAGTGCATTCCTCTATTGTTTCATTCTGAGATATCATCTGATGCGTCATCTCGCCATTATTTTCTGCTCTGCATACTGTCAGGGATGACAACCTCAATCTCTCCACCACCCCCAGGTCTGAGGCAAGGTTACCATGTCCCCATGGCAACAGCAGCAGGCCCACATGATTCGGCACAATGTGAGTGGGATTCTTGCCAAAGACTGGGAATTTGGGTGTGATGTAGACATTGTGGATAACAGGTTCAGCCCCAGTGGAAGCACATGGGTCACATGAGGACTGACTTTCAGAGTATTAGATCTCAACGATATAGTTAAGAGCCGCTGTCGTATTTCTTTAATGAAAAACGGTGCTATTAAGATTGGAATTTTTTTTGTTTAAAAATAAAAACAAAGTTTGTAGCCAGTTGCTGTGAAATCTCTCTCTCTATCAGTCTCTCTCACTCACTCAGCCTGGCTGTGTGTACCGGTGCAATCTACCCAGTGTTTATTTTGTTGTTCTCGTTACAGACCATAAACACCACTTACGCTGCTGTTTGGGGTTGGAGTTGAGTGTGTGTGAGCCATGTGCTATATTTGCTGATAACAGGATTTGCTTGTGTTACAAATCACCAAACGAGAAAGGTTAATTGTCAATGCAAGCTCCAAAATGGCTGCGCACTTTAATCTTTAGTATGCGGATGCTTTATTATTTATCTCCAGTAATTAGATATAGACAGACTTCAGCCCATTTTTATATCAGTACTTCCATGCTATGTCAAATTGCATTTTTGTTTTTTGGGCATCCTTTAATTCTACATTTTGTTTTTGGATAAACTAATTGTAAATAGTAAATCATGTAAATTGTGTAAAAGTATTAAGTGAGTAGTAGCTTTGAATTTATAATTAGAAAAAACTATCAAAAATTTGACTTTGACTTATGCCATGTTCACACAGAGACAGAATACGGATGTCAGTCCTGTATTTGAGTCCTTAATACGCTTACGTTCACACACAATACGGTTATTTACTGGAGTGACAACTGCACTCTAGAACCGAAGTCACATCCGTACATTTTCAGGACTCACAACCGCATTCTCGGAAGATGCGCTGTGTGAATAGAACCGAACTGGTTTCACTTTCTGTAACTTACAGCGAAGGAGATCCAGTCACGGTTCTCCACTGGAGCTGCTCCCATTAGTTTTGTGTTCTATGTACGAGCGGCGCGACTCAAATGCTCGCTCTTCGCAAGCTGCTGTAGGGTAATGAAGATTTGACGGCTGAACTCGTGGCTTGATTGGACTCGTCGTGCCAAAAAGTGATAAGACTTTTCAGTTTTATGGACGTTGCCATCTTTTTGATATTATTGTGGTCACTGGTTTGAGAATACGGGCTTGACTCCCACTCACAGACAGTAATCGAGACGCTACTGTAAGTGTGAACGGGACATTTCGGGACTCACACCTGTGGGTGAACACGGTTGTCAATCCCAAAAACTGACCGTGTGAACATAGCCTTATAAGTATAGTTCAGCCAAAAAATTTCAACTCTGCCACTCATCAACTTTGGACCCCATTCACTATGTCAATGTGAATGTCAATGAAACTTTATTCAAACATGAAACTTTTGTGTTCTACAGAAGAAATTCATACAGGTTTCATCTCTACAAGACTTCAAAATTAGTCAAAAGTTACACGCTTTACTTCTGTGTGAGTGGTTCACTGGTTGCCAAGCACGAGGATTGACTGGGATAAATTAAGATTGAGAGGTAGGTTGAGAGAGAATAAGGGGGTGGGGAGGTGGTCATGTTTTCCACTGGCACGTCGTTAACCTCCCGGGTCTGTGGGGAGAATCGGAGCTGCTGTGGGAGCTTAGAGCATGGAGCATTTGTTTGTGGGACCCCCGGGGGGAGGCAGACCCCATGCCTGAAAATGGGCTTCCAAAACAGCAGTGGGTTGACGAGAGGGGAGGGACGGGATGAGAAGAGGGAGGAGGAGAGGGGGAGACTTAAACAAAAACACCCTGAGGGTCGGGGGTCCCCCTTGGGCAGAGGCCTACAACTATGTCCCCTTAAGAGTGATCCAGAGGCGCTGAGACAAGTGTTGTTTATTGCTGGTATCTATTGTTCAGTGGTTGCACAAACACTATCGTGGGTGTATGCATTGACAAGTCTTTGCACAGAGAGTTGGATTACTACAATCTAATACAGGTAATGTGACTTGACCAAGAGTTGGACTAATCTGGTCATCTAAATTCAGATTTGAAGTTAAAGTCCGTACAACGGTAAATAACTTACATAACAACATCTACATTATTAAGAGGGCACTGTTGTTTTGGCCAGGGTTGCTAACATTGCACAACTCCTCACAACCAACACTAAATCCATCTAATGGTGGATGGATGTTAGAACATATTATTCCTCTGATTCAGGAATTTTTAAATTCAAGAATATTATGTTTTGTTATATTATATTGTATTATATTATATTATATGATGGGTGAAATGAATGGTGGTCTGGTCTGGTTATGCAAAAATATATATACTACTGTTCAAAAGTTTGGGGTCAGTAAGATTTTTTTTTTTATGTTTTTGAAAAAAGTCTTAATCCCAAATAGTACTTTTATATATACAATTGTATGATTAATTGCATAACATTGCATTCATTTACATGACATTCATCTCAATATCTGCTAAAACTTTTTCAGAGTGCACTAACAAACCAGAGAGAGTATAGCTTTTTATGCAATAATTTATCCTCTTTTTCTTCAAAATGATAGTGGACATCTGTCCACTGCATAAGAAGGTTTAATAAATATTCCAGAGCTGCTGGTGTCTTCACTACTGTCGTCAGTCATTATATCACATTATAAATAAATAGTGAAATATGAAGAGGACAGTGCTATAGCATAAGGTTTAAAGGACCACCCTTAGCGGGTCTGGATATAACATCACACTATTAATGGTTAAAAACTCTCCTTCCGTCATAGTGGGCATCATGCATCAGAAGATTAAACCATTGAAATGTAAAGCTTTTTCTATTCCAAAGTAATGACCATTACATTGGAATACTTTCTGTTTTGACTCATTTTTCTCTGTACAAACTCTAAAATATGCCAACAACTGATGGCTGTACATGTCATCAGTTTTGTCCAGAAGTGTTGTGTTTAAAGTATATTTGTACACTGAGTGCCTTGGGTTGAAACTGTATTGACCCCCGCTGCTCTTTTTAGTGGAAGAGGGTGAGCTAGAACAATGATGATGGCCTAACACTGGCTACAAGACACTGAATCCGCCCTATACCATATACTGCTGAGCTAGTAAATACTCTTACAATCAGTGTATTTTCAACCAACCTTTCACCCCCTTCTTTTTCTTTTCCACCCAACAGTGCCCCTCTATTTTCCTACCTCTTTATCCCTTTTAATTAGAAGGCAAATTCTGCTGGGCTGGAGAGATCTAATCCTCCGCCACCCAACAATGCACAGAGTTTGCTTTGAACAACCGACCTGCGGCCCTTAAACACAAACCCCCGCCTCACAGCTGGCCCCTCCCCTCCGCTGCAGCTGATCCGGGAACAGTGGCATTGGCTTCCTCAGAGTGGTCGCATATAGGGATTAGAAAGTTGTATTCTGAATCCAGGTCATCTACTGAGGTCAAGTTGTGGAATGCAAAATCACACACAGAAGGCTTGACTCTTTCTAAACAGTAATAGTTGTATTGAAAATTACCTTGTTTTATGGCGTCATCTCGGGGGAAACTTTCAATAATTCTTGGCTTAATTACCCACCAAAATGTAATTATTCTCACAATAACCATGTCGAAGGGTCAACGTGCGAAAAAGTGTTTGTTTTGCTTTGCTTGAGTCTTTATTGTTTCATTTCTCCCAAGACAGAGCAAGTGTTATAAACACACCAATGCAAACGGTGGAAGTACGAATGAGACAGAGTTAGACGTTAGATGGAAAGAGAGAGAGAGAGAGAAAGTGCTATAGCAATGACAGCCTGTTCCTCTGCTAATTTACATATATATTAATGTTCTTCATTGTACATAGAGGATCTCATTAGTCTGTGTGATTTTCAGTCAAGATGCAGTTGGTGGATATTCATAAAACTCATCATTACATATACATAGACACATACATATGTGTTTATGTGTGCAGATGCACATTTGCATTTTGTTGTGTATGAATGACATTAGTTGATATGAAAGTCTGTCAGTGCAGATAGTTTCGAAAAACAAAGATAAGGCTATGCAAAATTTACACATACAATTGTATAACAATGCATAATTCCACGTATGTCGTAACATTGCAGTCTTTTATATTACATACAGCTCAATATTTGCCAAAAACTCACAGCGTTAACCAACAAACGATAGAGAGTGAACATTTTAATATGCACTTGTATATTCTTTAAAATAATTTGCACAGACTGATGTTTAATTAGTGTTCTCGGTTAAAGTTTCCCATTAGCTTGTGTTGAAGAAAATTTCCTGTATCTTGAAGTCGGTATAATTTGTCTTTAATTTCTACTTTTGGTCCATTAAATTAGCTGACCTTTCTCCATGTCTCTGTACTTTGGATTGGCCAATTACACTGGCTGAAGTGATCATTCTAAAGAGCATAAAATGGAAATGATATTCACGCTGTTCTCAAAGCAGTCTGCCTCTCATATGTCCTCACACCAGGGCAGTGAAGTCATCAGATACAGCCATAATGTGCAAGAATGAAAAAGCATTTAAGAAGGATAATGGCCCAGGGTTCTGCTATTATATACTAGGAGATAAGCACATTTTGCATTTAGTTATTCAGTTATATTATATGCATAATTTTATGTTAAATAGGCCTTTTCTACTGATTCATTATTAGCATGCAAGTAAACGTTTTAATATTTAAAGGTTTGCATTGGAAATTTAAAAAACGTCTGAGATGTGGCCAAGTGGTTTGAGACTAGATGATGTAATTTTCTGACTATTGTTAACTTTCACCTTTTAAACTATCCATATCAATAAAATGAAGTATTTTATTGGCATATCATATATATTATGCCAGAAAGATCATATTTACAAGTTTAACATACATGACCATCACCACAAAGTCATAATTATGACTGGGAAACTGTTAATTTGTTAAAACTAACATAAGTTGTATGTACAAAATACCATAGTATTGTACAATTATTATTAATGATTCAATTTACAGCACCATCATATATTGAATAAAACATAAAATAGCAAATACAGCCGATGCACATTCTTTATTCATCATTTCGTAGTTAAAAAAAACTTTTTCACCATCTTGCTCCGACCAATGCTATTTGAATGTACTTGACGTTGTAATTACGATGTCCAGCATAAATACAAACTTCCCAGGAGGACTTGAACGCACCAATATACACAATCCATTTTTGACATGGATTATATAATCAATGTTTTAAAAAATATATATTTTATTTATATTTTTAAATATTGTTATTCATAGTGCATGTTTCTTTATATTATTATGTACGAGTTGTTTACAACTGACACAAATTAGACTAAATGCAACCCTGCTGCGAGGTGTAATGCAACACACGCTGACTGCTAATATTTGTGTATATTAAGCCTTGCCATTACATAATCATTACTTTGATCTAATGTTAATGTACTCTGATCGTAAGTCTCAGCCTCGGGGGAGTGTGCAGTGTGTATAGGTGATATTTCTCTATGTATCACACAGATGGGGGGGCCACAGGGGAAGTCAGTCCACGGGCCTCCACAGAGCTCTGTGAATGATTGCGCACCACGATGGCTCCCCTTGTACAGTTTTGTAGCCTAAATATTTTACAAACTTAATTGGCATTCTCAAGGGAGGGCTGCCAGCTGCCTGCCTGATGGCATGGATGTTTAATTACCAGGCAGGCATGGGCAGGCAGACGGGCGGACTGTCTGGAGAGACAGTGAGGTGGTAACAGAAAGACTGTAAACCATTTACAGTATAAAGAGCTGGAATTTTCTCTGTATTTAAAGTTATTTGTTTTAAAGGTGCAGTAAGCGATTTCAGTGAAACGCTGAAGTGAGCGCCACAAAACACTTCAGCCAATCAGCAGTAGGGGGCGTGTCCACTCATGATGGGGAGGGGAAAGAGTGAGCAAGAGGGAGATTTTGAAGAAAGACTTTAGAAAGAGAGATGGCTGAGAGACATTACAAAAGTGAAAAGGTCAGAGGAATATCACTGGAGAAAGAAGGGTTGTGATCAGGCAAGAGCTTCAGCAGGCGTGTTGATATTAGAAATGCTTTCCAGAGCTGGAGAGAAACCAGTATTATTTAACTTAATTTTAAAATAATCACGTTTAACAGTTGAATTTGTGGTGAAAAACCACATTACCCATGATGCTGTACAGAAAATTGCACCAATCAGAGAGTTGGAGCAAAAAAATCATTCTAAAAGAGCCCACTGCCCTAAATTACCATTAATGACCTAATCGAGTCAGTCTGGTTATGCTGTCAAAATTCTGAAAAATTTGTTTTATATTATATATATATAATTTTTAAAATAAAGACTTAAAATATATTGTTTAAATAGACATAATTAACAAAAAATGAGTAGATTATATTTTTCCATTGTTTATTTATTGTCATTTGCAATGCTTCATGGGATTGTAGTTCTTTTCCTGATTAAAGCGGTTAAACAATCTTGTACCTTTGTCTTTTTGTCTAAATACTTTTTTGATTTAAATAAAAGTTTGTTGTAATTCACCTTGTAGCTGGTTGTCTTGGTTCACTGCTTAATGGCTTACGCTTTAACAAAGACTTTATAAAAATCCTATGGGAAAAATGACTGGAAAAAATACTTCCAGAACCAATGCCACTGAAAAAGGAGACGGGTACTAATGCAAATGTAAATTGATGCTAATGTAAATTTTCCTGTGAGGAGTGCCATTTGCATGGAGTTGCTGCTTATGTAGAACGTAACAAATCACTGAATTATGAGGTTCCATCTTTGTTAACATGCTGCCTTAGAAGGCAGCTGCCAATGTAGGTAGTAGGCAATGAGGTTTTAGAAAAGTTTTAATGCAGAGAGGCAGAAAGCTTTGGGTCCTATCTAGTAAAGATTTCCACAAATAATAGATGGGATAGTAATTTTACTTTAGCGTAACAGCCTATGACATATGCAGTGGTCCCTAGAAGCATTTAAATGATTAAGAAACAGTCCATTACATTATAATGAAATATCAAACCAAGTATCACCAACAAGCAAACCTTTCTAACAAACAAAGTAATCACATAAACTATGGACATATTTCCCTAACACTGGAGAGCCAGAATGTGTCCAAATACTTAATTTATTAGAATTTATTAGAAAACCCAAGAAAGCCATGCCATTGTACTACTTTAATTTGCCCTAATTCAAAAATAAATTGTCAAAGTAAAAAAAAAAAATTATTTTAACTTCCACAAGAAGTTTAGTAAGTCCTCTAATAAGTAGCTGGAGTATTTAGATAGAGTGTGCTTGTCTCTGATAAATGGAAACTCTCAGAAAGGTTGTTCATTTATTAGTCTTTGACTTAGATAAAAGCAGACACATTAAATTTCCCAGTGCTCATTAGAATCAAGGATCTGAGAATATATACTGCAAGCGCTTATGTCAAAGCACCAAATCTTTCTCTATTTTAATGACCTGCAGTAAGACTGGTCGCCAGAGGCAAATCTTCATTGTAAAAGGGGGAAAAAATGTATTAACAGTGTCATGGCTATCTAATTTATGTATCATATCATAATTTTTGTTAAATTTACAGTAAAAAAAATAGTATTTACACTTTATTTTGACGGTCTGCTTTAGACATTCTTTAGACATTCTACTAACTACAAGTAACTTTGCAACTATCTAGTATATACTATCTAGATACTATCTAGTAACTATCATTAAAGTATGGGTAGACTAGTAGATTGTTGACCATAGTAGACTGTTAGGGTTAATACAATAAGTTGACAAGTACTTGCAAAGTTGTCTGTTGGAGAACCATCAAAATAAAGTGTTAGCAGATATTAAGCAGACATCCTCTCCATCTGGCCAATAATGACATAAAGGCAATGAGCATATGTGATATTCATACAAACACAAAACATAACAGACAACACTAAAATAATAGGTAACACTTTTATTTGTTAACATAGTTCACTACATTAGTTAAAATGAACTAACAATGAAAAATACTTCCAAAGCATTTAGTAGTTTTCAACATTTACTAATATAATATTAAAATTAAAAGTTGTGTTTGGTAGTATTTGAGCTAATATGAACTAAAAATTAAGTTGCATTTTTATGAATTAATGTTAACAAAGATTAATAAATACTGAAACAAATGCAACGTTTGTTCATAATGCAGAACAATTAATAAGAATTACATTGAATTACGTTCAGTTGTTTTTTTTTTTGTTTTTTTTACAGTGGTGTCATGTTAATGCAGACGTGAAATATATCTAATCCTGCCTCTGCAATTATTAAAGGTGGTTGTGTGTTTAAGGCTGCCTCTAAGAATAACAGAGGGATATATGTGGTATACAAAAATATACGTGTTTTATAGATCTAGTACTATCTCTATTAAGGAGACGGAGGTATGCATATATGGGGTGTCCCTACAGGAGACAGAAGAATTTGAGTGTTGGGTTGAAGCAGCCAGTGATGTTTGGACGGTAGGACATGTTGACTCAATGTATCTCATTACTGGTCCATGTGTCTGCATAGTCATCTTGGATAATGGGCCCGCAGCAGCGGCACACCAACAGGAAATGTAAAAGTTACAAGCTTTCAAGGGTAAACAGGCTCCTTTTGGTTAGGTAGAGACAGTTGAGCAATTTACAAACCCCAGTCATTGCCCCATGTAAATGATGAATCTTGTTTAAGAAAAGAGAGGCCAGCAACCTTTGGCTAGACTGAACATATTTTGACATCTCTTGATAGACGACATAAGTAACACTTTACAATAAGGTTCTATTAGTTAATGCTATGATATAACTAACAATCAGCATTACAGTATTTATAATTCTTACAGTATTTATTAATCTTTGTTAACGTTAGTTAAAAATATACCTCATGTCCATAGCATTAACAGCAATAATTTGATAATGTTAGAAGCCATTAACATTGAGTGGAACAACACTGACTCGTCTTCCTATAAAAAGATTAACTTTTGATTTTAATGACGTATTAAGAAATGTTGAAAATAACATGAATGGAAACCTTAAATGGAACCATATTGTAAGTGAGTGTTATTAACATATTCTATGATGTTCGCCTTATTCTTGAAGTGTCATCATCCATTTGGGAAACATGCTGATGTGGATAGAGTGGTGGGAATGAATGTCATAATTGATTTACTGGCTCAGTTAAGATAAAACAATGAATTAATTTTTATTTTAGAAGTAGTTTAGGGACCTGGAAACCTATTTGAGAGTTAAATTGCATGGGTGAAAATAAAGTCAGCTACTCACAAAATGCAAACAAATTGGAGGAATTTACCACATGACATCCACCTTTATATTTGTGGGCTGCTTTTATGAAAAAAGCTAACGGTTCAGTAACATTTCAGAGTCCCATGAATGCATTTTTACATTGTTAATTTGAAATTCACAGAATGTGCATTAAAATCACTGTAATTACATACTAATAACATAGATATTATTCAGTAATGGCAAAGAAATAAATTGTAGGTCTTGCGGTTAGAGCATGAATATCTCAAAAGTTTCTAGATTTGGTATAGAGAGGTGACTGTTCAGATACCAACAGTTGAGCACAGGATGGTGCTAGAATGTGGGACTTCTAGCACCATCCAACGCTCAACTTTTGGTATCGGAGCGGTGTCGTTGATGATTAGTGCACGCACCCTGTTTCTTAATCCGAGTGTGTTGTGTGCGGCAGGACTCTGTCAGGACCCTGTGAGGCAGGCAGACTTCTTTTCTGGAGGGTAATCATGTTTTGGTTACTGACGACTGAGGCTAATCTCTCCACCAGCCTGTAATATGGAGCCCGAGTGGCCACTGATATGTGCCACCACTCGTGAATTAAGCTACTTAATAATCTTATTAGCTTATAGTCATCCTTTACTGCACCTTTCAAGTGACTTTAGAAGTCCAAACAACTAGCTCTTCTTCTGTCTTTCCCCCAGACCAGAGGATCATAGCCAGTCTAATTAGCAAACTCCTTCATCCACTGCCCTTACCCATAGTCCTCTTCTTCAGCTGCCCTGCTCCCAAGTCTTTGGAACTAGAAGCCTTCTCTAAAATGTCTTTGGTGTATCTTTACCTCTAGTTTGACATTGTCATCTGTCCTTTTTCTCACTGTCACTGTCCTTCTCTCTAATGGTTGTTTCAGTATATGAACTCACAAATCACAAATGCATGAGCAAACCGGTGTCCTCTGATTGTTTATCCAAGTGTTGGAGGAGTAACTGACAAAAAGTAACGATGCTGCTAACACAGCAGCATGATGGAGCTCAGCTGTTTTCAAAATAGAGTAGTTTTTCCAGTAAAGAGCTACTTTTTCCAACACACGGGGTGTAGCAGAATGATACAGCACTGTTTTTAACGCCATGCAGCAGTCTTATAGGTTATTAAACTAAGGCAATGGTCAAACGGCTCTGTTCACTCTGATTCATATAGACAAAAAAAAAAGGGCCAAGCCCAAAATGGCAAAACACTAAGCTTTTAATCGTCGTAACCACAAATTATCGGTCAGGAAATTAGCAAAATGTAAGCACTACTTAAAAAATTCATTGCTGTCTCAGAAAAACATCAAAGACAGAATGAAGTTTTTGGCAGAATATGGGAAGTCGTGTGTGGAGTGATGAATCACAATGAAACACGAGTTGCATGGTGATGCTCCAGAGCAGTGTTTTCGAAAATATGCTGAGAAATATAATAATGAATGCATGTCTACCACAGCGAAGCAAGGAGGAAGAGTGTCATTGTGTGGGAAGCCTTTTTAGCTGCTGGTGTTGGTGAACTACTTTACTGTAAAGTCAGTTAATGCTTTGGAGAACAGGAGAATATTGCAGAAAGGCCTGCTTTCTAACAAATGAAGAGTTGTTATCTAAAGAGGAATGATGAGATGTTATTTTTCAAACATACAATGCTCTTGCCCAAATTGCAAAGACAACCAGATCTTTTGTTTTACCATCAGACCAATAGGCCACAAACACTCTGTTGCAGTCAGTACCCAAAACTCGCTTAAAGCTTAAGGGGGATTGTGCATTTTCGGTGCAGCACCCCAGTTGTGGAATAATTTGCCTTTTAGCTTGAGATGAGCCACTTCTGTACTAGTTTTTAAATCTCTACTTAAGACACATCTTTTTAAAAAGGCTTATGGACTGGAGTAACTGCTGTATTGAGTGTGTTTTTAGTGTTGTATACTCTCTGTGATTGTTTTATCTTATTGATAATAGCATAATTTTATTTCTCTGTGCAGCACTGTGGTCGACTCTGTCGTTATTAAATGTGCTATATAAATAAATTAAACTAAACTAAACAAAACAACCAAGAAGTAGTTTGAGATCAAGTCCATCAGGCTCATGCTCAGAGTCCAGATTGGAACCCTATAGTGAGTATTTGACTACTTAAATACTATTGACTATTTAACTAATCATGAACTGTTTGAAGCCATTAACATTGGAATAACACTGACTCTTCTTCCTGTAAGAAGTTGTCTGCAAGTTGAGGAAGGCTATTCAGCGCTAAGTTAGTTTATTTACAGTATTTGCACAATATCTGCTAACTTTCTGACCAGTGATTTGCGATTAAAATGGGACCATTAAAAGACTATTAAATATTTTGCCATTTTTGGCCTGGCCCATTTCTTTGCCCAGGATTGTAGAGTTCAACTTGTTTATATATATATATAAATTGATATATTAAAAAAAAAAACACAAAATATTTGATTCACTGATTTGAATCCCTGTGGATTTTTTTTAAAATGATGATATATATGATTAAATGCTGCTGGTTGTTATTTTTACTCAAATATTTCTGAAAGTTCATTGCACTTAGAAGAACAAAGTTATATGAACTCAATAACTGATCATTAAGCCGAACTAAATGAGTTGCAGCAGATTTCATTTTCCCAGCATGCTTTGCTTCTGACTGTTTAAAGAGAGTAAATTTTGACATTTTTGTCTTTGGTAAAGATGGTCCTGACTTTCCCAGGCTGTGTGATTTCTTCACACTTCATTGCTCACAGAAAAGTGTGTAAAAGTGGAGAGTGCTTGCAAGTGTGTGTATGCGTGGACAGGTTCATTTTCTCTGTGAAGAGTCATGCTTAGGGTAGATGAAAGTAGATGAAAGACTTCATGTCTTCACTTTAGCAGGTCAAGTTGAGCAGCACTCATCCGTGAAGAGACCCTCTTTCTCTTGAACTAAATTGCCCTTCTCAGTCTCCCATCTCTTACTGTTTTTCTCTGTGTTTCTTTTAAACTGTGAACTTTAGATTTATAAGTTGTCAAAAACGCGACTCACCATATATCAAAGTGAGTGGGGTTTATCAGTATTGCCGTACTAGAATGCATTCATCTAAAAAATGATATAGCTCAAATAATAAACGGATGACTCTTATTTTTAAACTCTCTTGGTTTACTCCTAAGTTTTTTCTTATTATTTATTTGGTAATCAATGCCACAAACGCTGTTAACAGAACTTGCCATTGAACTCAGAAAATTCCATTAAGGTCACAACGGCACATGTTCACCTTTCACAGAGTGTTTGTTTGTTGGACTGTATGTTATTGCACTACAGTACAACCACAATAGACTCTTTTCCATCATCAGGCCGAATGGAAACCAGGCCGTTACCGTTCCAAGCCAGTTGGCACGATTGCGGTTTCTTTTTCCACTGTGATGCTACGAAATCAGGATTAGAATACGTTAACCTCAGTGATGCAATAGTTGCCGACAGCGTGATATTGTAGGGTAAACACTAGAGCAAGCATGTTTTGGAGGATGGTGACATCACATAAAAAGGTAAAAGTTCAGACTAGCTACAGAGGACATTTATTGACATCTGAGTAGTATTGACATACTGAGGGTAACACTGTATTTCGATGGTCCACTTTAGACATTCTACTTATTATAAGTGACTTTGCAACTACGTCAACATATTCTACTAACCATAGTCTACTACAGTATACTGATACTCTAATGAGAGTTAGTTGACATGTAATTGAAAAGTTACTTAAAGTTAGTAGAATATCTAAAGTGGACTATCGAAATAAAATGTAACCAACATTAAAAACATAAAAAGTACAGGCATCTATAAACATTTAATAACATAAAAAGACATTTTGTTATTAAGTAGCACAACTGGCTCAACACTGAGAAATGTTTCTTGAATCAGCTTATTAGAATGATTTCTGAAGGATCATGTGACACTGAAGACTGGAGTAATGATGCTGAAAATTCAGCTTTGCATCACAAGATGAATTTGAAATTGTAATAGCATTTCACATTATTACTACTTTAACTGTATTTTGTTTAACTAAATTCAGTCTTGATGAGAATAAGGGACCTCTTTCCCAAACCTTTGAAGGATAGTGCACCTCGCTGACAACAAGGAGGTGTAGAGAAATACTATACTTTATTAGAAAACCAATAAAATATCACAAAAACATCACCACTTTATCACATCTCTCTTGATAGTTTTCTTTAAAAACTACTAAATGTTGAGAAATAAAGCATAAACAAATTACAAGACCTATCAAATCACACACAAAAATGAAAAACACAAACTATACCTCAGGAAGAACAAGCTTTATGGACTCGTCACCTTGAAGCTCAGCTACCCGTGTTGAACAAGTCCCTCTCAGTCAAACACAATTTTCCCCATGAAAATGTTTCTACATGCGTTTCACAGAGTAAACAGCATGGAACTAGGAGACTTCAGAAAGGGCAACATCAGGCTGTTGTTTGTTCCGGAAAACAAAAGGGCCTTTTGCCGCTATCAAACTGCCATTAGATACGGGGAATTGAGCGGATGGCTCTCTCAGTGCTCCAAACGCTGGGGTGATAACACTCAGCAAAGGCAGGCCAGCCTGCTAATTGCACACCGAATATTTATAGACCAGACAATTAGCTACTGCCTTTTATATGCAAACAAACAGCAGCGGCAAGGCAACAGAGCGAAGGAGGGATGGACGAGAGGAAGTAATTAAGATGCTGAAAACAGGACACGGACATGCTGTCTGTTGTACAGTGATTTGTGGCAAACAAACACAATAATTAGCCTGTCATTGTGGGATAATGAAATTGCTGGTGTCTTTCGCTCTCTGCCAAGTGCCATTCGGCACAAGGACGTTTTACTGTGAGTCCGCAGCCATATGGCGAGGAGAGGGAGTGTGTGGTTTTGTCTCCGAGAGTTCAAAGGTGACAATGTGTGGCGTGGCTCTTGGGAGAGGTGAGAGCGACTGCTCGGATGAGGTGATTTTTCATGCCACCGCAGTAGCGGAAATAGTTTTGAGTGGCTGTGTGTTGGCGCGCATGTTGACTGAATTGTCCTCTGACAAATACAGCCGCGCGCCTACACTCCTACTTTGTTTAACCACATTGGGAGACAAGCAGTTGGGATCAAATATTGTATGACGCATTAAAAGAATCAGTTAATTTGTTTGCCTAAGGAAATTTAGCAAGAACATTTATTAAATTTAGACAAATGGGTTTTGCCAGAATTCTAGATTAAGGCAAAAAAAAAAGAAAAGAAAAAGGGATGAGCAGTTTGTTTAAAGTTAGTGTTTATTAGTGCGTCTACCTTTTTAGTATTTGTTAAACATTTAACTGAATTGCAAGTATTATTTTGCATTGATGGCAAAGCTGAATTTTCAGCATCATTACTTCAGTCTTCAGTGTCGCACGATCCTTCAGAAATCATTCTGATATGCTGATTTGCTGCAGTAACATTTCAATGGTGACAACCGTTGTGCTGCTTAATATTATTGTGGAAACTGTCACTTTTCGCAGTATTTTTTGATGAATAGAAAGTTCAAAAGAACAGCATTCATTTATTATAGATAATAAATCTATAATTTTGTTACAACGTGAAAGTCTTTACTGTCACTTTTAATCAATTCAATGCATCTTTGCATCATAATGCATGCAATATAGTGTCAGTGAACGTTAATAGGCACGCAGCAAGGTGGAAACACCTTTAAACATTATAAAATCACTGTAACGCACAGACTTGAGTTACTTTGAGTGACAACAACAATGTTCAATAACATTTATTAAAGTTATGGTTATTAATGCAAACAACTCTTCCAACAGTAAATTTAGTTAATTTGCCTAGTAACAGTAGATGATATTTAGACTTCAACTTATGCATCACAGGTAAATTTACTGGCTATTTAATAATTAAGTTATCACTTCAAATGTGGCTCATCCAATCAGAGTCTGAATTATCGGTTTTGTAATTCCATTTGTATTCATAATTACGCTGGGTCTCCATAACGCGCATAAAGGGAATATTTCAAACTCTTCAGACGCCGTAACTGCTTATTCAGACAGGAGTGTTCAGTCTCATTGAGTTTTTCTGACATCTCATTTTCTAGCATTCCATATCAGCTTTGCAGAATTCCTTTCATATTCACTGCATTGTGCTTAAAGACAGAGGCACACTGCGCTGCAATATGAAGAGGAATGAAACGGGGGACGTGTCGCTGTTTGGAGGAGAAAGAAATGTTCTCTTATCAGCATGTATTTGGGTGTGTGTAAGTGCTTCCTTATCAGCCATATGTACTGCATAAAGGTGTGTGAGACTCGGGCCACAGGTTCAGCAAACCTCCGGTTCTACTGGGCAGGATCATTCTGAGAGCTGATTTGATATTTGGCTCTGATAGGGGCCATAAGAGTGCCTTTGTTCCGCACTATTGTTGCAGGGCTTAAGCTCAAACCCTCTTCATCTTCCTGACTGGCTGGGTTAATAACACTGATAAAGCATCACTTTGATAGAATCATCTTTTTTTTCCTGCACATTCACTCGTCTGTCTGTCTCTCTGTGTATCTGTCATGAATACCGTCATCTCTTACCTTATTCATCCTCTCGCCTCGTCCTCTGTTTTCCTCTCATTCTTTCTCCACAGCTAATACCTGTCAGTCAAGAGAGAAGAACCTAATGAGGGTGTTTATGTGGTGGATATTTAGAGGATGCTTTTTTCACCAGCAGCTGCATCAAACCAGGTTTCACGTGTGATTGTACTTGTTTGTGAAACAGACTCTAGGCAAATAAGGGTTTATAATGCTCTTGGGAGATGATAGTGCCATTTGCAAAGGGGATGGCTGAGTTTCATGGAAAATACTTGAAATTTGGGTTACATTTTAATTCGATAGTCCACTTTAGACATTCTACTAACTATAAGTAACTTTGCAGCTACATGTTAATTAACTCTCACTAGAGTATTAGTAGAATGTTAGGGGTAAGGTTAGTAGAATAAGTTGCCATACTTGAAAATTTATCAAAAGTGTTAAATTGTTACCCAAATCAGCATTAAATAAAATGTCATCTTATTTTTATTCTAAATGCAAGTTATAAATCTTATTAATTCATTTGTGCATATACTTTAGTTAAACATTTTTTACCACCTTGTAATGTTTAATGCAAATTTCTCATCTGGACCTTCCGGCAAGGATGAGGGAAGTAGGGGTGTTGTTTTCACAGGATTGTAAATGCAATGCAAATTTTTGTTAATTTACATTAATTCGTTTTCAGCCTTTAATCATTTATTTGTAATAATCACTTTAAGTGGGCTATTAAAAAGTTATTTATACATTAAATTATGATTGTTAAAACATATGCGGAGGGTGCGTAGATTCCGTCCGTTCTACTCCTTAGCGCAAGTCCACTTTCTGTGTTAAGGTAGGCAGGTTTTATTATATATGACAGAAACTGCTCAATAACCCTTTATTTAAAGGCTTAATCTATGTCCTGTAGACCGGCCCATTGCATTGCGATCGCAAGCAATGTCAAAAATGTGATAAAGTCAAATGCCCCAGTGTGTATGTTGTTAATATTAGTGTTCTCACCGATACGCTTGTTGTACTTCATGCAATTTTTATGTGTTTTATAGATATTGTTTCTTATTCAAATGTGGTGCACTCCCAACCTAAAACCTCTTCCTACACCCCTGCCTTCCGGTAAAAATGACAGACTTCTCCAATCAGACTTCTCCAATCATTTAGTTCACTTAAACTCCGCCCTCACAAGCTGCCTCCATTTATGAGTGCAACATCCAATCAACAACCAATAAAACCAAGCCCAACATTTTTTCTTTTTCAACAATCCATTACATTCGGTTATATATGTCACAATACAGACGAAAAGATCTGTCACTGCTTCTATTTCATTGCAAATTTAAAATCTATTACACAAATTGTTTCTTGTACCAGATCAGGCGCTCAACTGGGCAATTGCTGAATCTCTTTCAGAACCAGCCCATTTTTCCACTGACTTGAGAATTGGTCAATGACACTATTAACACTATTAAAGTTACTACATAACATGTGCACAAACATAATTTTGAGAGCATAATTTTTTATTCATCCAACGATGTTTAGTTCAGAATCTTTATACCATCACAAGCTGCTTTTGGTTCAATGGCCATAAGTTAAATAAAATCAACCATGCGGACTCAATGGAAAAACTCGCCAGTGGCACCATGTCTGCTAAATGATATTACGTTGCTTCTTGCATGTGTAGTGAAACTTTCAAAGTGAAATATCCAGTGAGTGGCACAAAACGCATTCAGTTTTATCTAAAACAATGTGAAACTGGCAATGCTTTAATACAGGGTTTGTTGTACTCACTGGAGTACATTAATCAAAAATCTGGTGAGTGGCACTCCATCATCTTAATGGAAAAAAAGTGTGTGTGTGTGTGCGTTGGCTGTGGAGTAATGATGGATGAATCAAGTTCAATCACACAGCTTATGTAAAATCCTCAAATTCTCAATAAAGTAACTGTGTACTTCATTCAAAGACCTTTTGCATGATATAACATTATGTTTGTCTATGATCTTTGATCACAGTGACACACTAATGTACACACATACACGTATTCACGGTTAACCTCCCGGCTATGGTTGCCCATTCATTTGATTTCATATCCTCTCTGTGTCGCTCTTTCTCTCACCCTCTCCCTTTCCCCCTTTACTAATCTCTGCAGGTATTTCTCTCCTCTGCATTATTAGAATGCAGCCAATGCTCTCTATTGATGCATGTCAGAGCTCATTCTTTCATCTCCAACATTTAATTTACCATCCTGTTGTGTGGCTAATCCCGTGTCGTGCCATTTCCTCCACTCCTCAGATTGCTCTCTCAAAGCCCCTTCTTTTGGCCAGATAAAGGGGAAGGTAATCGCCATTGTCAGCCACAGATACACCACCGTGGCCCTCCCTTCGCTGGTCCCCCCCCACTCGGGCCCAAATGAAAGGGGCTGCGCTGGCCTTCCGCCTCACTAATCACTGGCCTGCCTCTTGGTAAGAGTGGAACCAGCGGCTAGTGCACTTTCATCATGAGAGCGAGAGAGTGAGTAAGGAAGAAAGGGAAATCGAACGAGAGGGAGAGAGAGAGAGAGAGAGAAAGAGAGAGAGAGAGAGAGAAGTCTTTACACAAAAAAAATGTACTGTGTACCAGGGTCTAAAATTAACTGTTGGCCACACCTTCCAACAGCAAGTGAATTGAAGGAAAAAAAAAATCTTACAGATATTGACAGCAATATATATGTCGCTTCCAACATCATTTACAGTTAAAATTACAGTCACATTTAAAAATGTTGGACTTTGCAATATAACTATAAGAAAATTAAATAATAAATATTTAAAAAAAATGATAGGACACGTTCAAATTATTTGAACAGTTAAAAAATGTAAATGGATACCTTTAGACTGTGAGTGAAACATGCTCATAGTTAATGTGTTGAATGTGGTTTCTCTGCTAGGACAGCAAAACATCATACATCTACTAAACATCCCATTGATAATTGCTGGTTTAAAGTAATTGCTCAGAAAAATTAGCAGTCTATCATAATTTGTTTGCAGACGCAATTTTTTTTAATATATTTTGTTATCTAATGCATTTTTAGATGGCATTTGAACATTTTTAAATGCCCAGCAGTGTTCACTATATGTTCAATATTTAAAAAATTCTTATATTTTAGTATTTATGTATGGAAGCTTGTTTCTGCCATTGAATAAAAAATGTTTTTGCGACTTTTTATCTCGTAATCCTGACTTTTTTTCTCAGAATTGTGAAACATACTCGCAATTGCGAGATATAAAGTCAGAATTGTGAAATGTAAAGTCAGAATTAGAAGATATAAACTCACAATTGTGAGTTATAAATTCAAAATGGTGTGATATAAAGTCATAGTTGTGAAATATAGTCAAAATTGCAAATCAGATTTTTTTTCAGTTTTTTTCTCAGAATTGCATGTTTACATCTCGCAATTCTGACTTTATAACTTGCAATTTTGAGTTTATATCACAAAATTAGAATAAAAGTCATAATTCAGAGAAACAAGTAAGAATTGCTAGCCAAAAAGTCGCAATTACCTTTTAATTTTTTATTCTGTGACAGAAACAAGCTTCCATACATAAATACTTCCAAGGAGTGGAAAAACTTCCCAGCAGTGGTACTCCAAGGTACTTCAAAGAATACATGTCAAATTAATATTTTTGTAAGTAATGCTTTCCTACAATATCATGGTCTACACTTCATTATGACATCAAATATCATTAGTTACATTACATTGAACAGCAATTAATGTATTTCACAATTAATTGATTTTGGAACTCCACTTTATTTCATATTTATCATAAGAGTTTTTGCGGCGATGACTTGGCCCTCTATAAATTCAATTGCCTCTTGAGTTGAAATGGATCCAAAAACATCTGTTAACCCGAGGACATGAGTAGAAGCGGAAGGGCACGCTAAACGCAGGGCTTTTTACTCACGTCGGACACTAAAACCAATCACCTCTTCCGACATGTCTCATTACAGTGTCTGCCTGAGAGTGGAAATCCTCTTTGACTCAAGTTAAGGGGCTGCTTAATATACAAAGCAAATTAATGGACAACATAGACTGATGCTGCAGTGGTACTTGGGGATGTTGGAGGGGGGTGATGGTGGTGGGGGAGATGATTGCCTGTGATGTGGCCCTAGCTTAAGGTTGTAATCCCTGGCCAACAGATTCTCTCTGTCTCTCTTCACCCGCACGGAGGCCCTCGGCCAAGGATCACTCCGAGCTTAATTAGAGAGAGAGAGAGGGAGCGAGAGACATAGAAAGGGAGGGAGGAAAGCAAGAGACAAATCGGATGGAGGTGTAGCTAATTAAGATCATAGCTAGGGCTGAAATGCTCTAAATTGCAGCGCTGCAGGAGATGAGTCCCTGGGGAAAGGGATAGGATAGGAGGGAGGATCAAGCGAGACTGGGAATATTCTTTTCCCATATAGTCCGAGATATGGGCCTGGGTCAGGGATTAGGTTCTGACTGGGAGTCAGTGGGTCGATAGGATGATATTACTCGATCGTTTCGTTATCTTGCCGTTATAAAGAGCCATTGGTTGGATTACGTCAGTTTTTTTCATGTGTTTTTCATTGATATAGTTATTACTTGATATCACAAGGATGAGTAATGGACAAGGTTAAAGCCTTGCAGGCAGCATGTGTAGATAGGAAAAAAATCAGAAAAATGACACCAAATCAGAGGGAAAGGTGAGAGTCTTTCTTTGATGCAAAGAAATGGACTTATTATGAGATGCCAATCCCATTTTTTATGGACAAATTATGTAAAAATTCCCTCTATAGTAATAATTGCAATAATAAATGTACTATTAAGGTGAACTAAGAGAAGAACTGCCCCCTGACAGAACATGATTTCTCCCAAGTTTTTTTTTCTCCATTACAATCACTTAATGGAGTTTGGGTTCCTTACCATTGCTGTCTTTGGCTTGCTCACTTAGGCCTTAAAAGACTCGTAATATTCAGTAATATAATCGATTTTAGAGGACTGACACTTCCACATGAGAACCAAACGAGAACTTGAGCAGTATAACGACACTGTTGCCTTCTAGAGCCGCTTATGCTGAATTCAACTTGTTTCATAATTGATGAACTTTACACAGATATTGAACTGAACTGAATCAATAATGGATTAAGCTCAATAATGACACTATTTTCCTTTTTAGACACCCCCCTCGTCGGGGATATGACTTAGGCGCTGAACGTGCTGATTGGTCGAGTTCACGCAAGCCTTTTGATTGGCTGACTCCACGCAGCATTTTATTTCAACCACCATTTTTAAAAGTCTGTTGCGGTGCGTGCAGTAAGAGTTGTTTGCTATTCGAATCAACAATGGAGTTTTAAATAATACGACCAATGACGAGGTACAGACTTTATTAATCTTAAATGGGCAACTTCTGTTTAACCCACCTATAGCATTCTAATCTTGAAGACATTGATTAGGGTTGGAGTTAAACCCTGCAGGACAGTGACTCTCCAGGACTGAAGTTGCCCATCCCTGATCTAAAGCTAATGTACTAAATTACACAACACTAACAGTAATGCATGCACATACCTAACATGTTCTGGTGTTTCTGTGGCTGTAATGAATCTCAAAGGGGTTATAGAGTTACCTTCAAATGTCCGTAAACATGTTGACAGTTTAACTTTTACTTGCTCAGCAAGATTTTCTTCAAACTGTTGCTCTGCCATGACAATACTTGACCTGACAAAGAAAAATGACCACTGAAGAAGCCTAACAGTAATGCCTGCTACAGCGCCTCTTGTGGCAATGCTGAGAATGAAGTCTACTTGAGAAGTCTCTTATGCTCACCAAGTCTGCATTTATTTCATAAAATGACAGCAAAACAGTAATATTGTGAATTATTAAAATTTTAAAATGTAATTTATTCTGTGATGGCATCATTACTCCAGTCTTCAGTGTCACATATTCCTTCAGAAATCATTTTAACGTGCAAAAACATTTCTTATTATTATCAATGAAGAAAAGTTGTGCTGCTTATCTTTGTGGAAAGTGTTTGTTTTTTTCCCCCGGATTATTTAATGAATAGTTCAAAGCAACAGAATTTGAACAGAATTGAAATAGAAATCTCTTAAGTTGGATTTGATCAATTTAATAGTCTTAATGAATAAATTAGTATTATTTTCTTAAAAAAAAAATAATCTTAATGACCCCAAATTTTTGAAAACTAGAATATAAGAAAGATGGTGCTCAGTGGTTCTATCAATTTTTGCCCATTTATACTTTATTATAACATTTCGTGGCATCCAGAAGCCCATTACACATTTTCAATGACACATTCACCAGGTAAAAAAGTGATAATGTTAATAATAATATTCACTATAATGCCACACAAGGTTTATGCTACTAAGCTGGTATTGACGCACAGAGTGTGTGAGAGGTGAAAGAGCCCGGGGCTATGACAGCCCTGAGTGTGTGTGTTTCTCCGATGGGTTTTCCTCAGGCAGTGTTGATCCCGACTCCCCCGCTATGTCATTACTTAATTGGCTCCTTTGACTAGACACGTGTACAATTTTGATTGTTATATCCCCTCTGGAATTTCAGACAAGCTTCTAAACTCACAGTTTTACGCCTTTTAGGATGTTACATTTAGATGCCATGTTTTGGGGATAACCTTTAACAGATATCAGCATTTGTTGGTTTAAAAATTAAAAAGGAAAAGAAAAAAGGACCTTGAAAAAAGTGTTAATGCTCTGACACAGAGTTGTGGTGCTCAATCTGGAGAAATGAGTTTGAATTGGAGTCGTGTCAGTCCTTGATCATGTTCTCCATCCAAATCATTCCTGCTAACTCTAAAACCTAAAAATAAAATGTTCGAACACAAAATCTAACATATAAAATAATAATACAAAAGCAAAACAAAAAAAAATTACACAAAATAATATTATTTTTATACAATATAACAAATTATAATCATAACATGAGTCAATACAATCCTAAAAACCTCTTTATAAAAAGGCAGAATATTAAATAACTACATGCATTTAGAAACAGGAATGCATGCTGCGCTCTTATATGCTAAGATACGTTCGCATCGCATAGTGACTGGAATATTAAACACTCTCTGTTAATAAAAAAGATATGTTATTTCGAGGGTCAACGCCGTCTCATCTTTTGGGTAAAAATCATTTAGCCAGTTAAACATAGGCAGAATCTTTCCTCCTTGCTCAATTCCTCTCTCCTCAGAAACTTGACCTTTGCTTGTGGAGGATTTTTTATATTGGCGAACCCCTCCTCTGCCAGTTGATAAAAAGCGAAGTATCTGAATGTAGCAGGAGAGCTATTATAGTACAGCCCCCCGCTCCCTCCTCCCTCCCCCCAGCACCTCTCACCTTTAAATCTGTCTTTTCATATTCCTCTCAAAGCCCCTTGTCTGGGAGAAAAAGACACACTAAACAGGATCTCTGGGCAAACAAGTGACGAGGTACAGAGAGGGCGAGAGTGGAGGGTGGGAGCTGTAGCAGACATTGTTAAAGGATTCTCAGACCAAGAAGTAAAAAAGTGAAGTAATAACTGCTCTTTTTTTGTGCCATAAATATATTTAGTGTCATTTTTTGGTGTTTGTGAAGAAAATGAATCTGTCTGCACAATCAAGCAATAAAACTAGGGGTGAGCAATGACTTAAACTGAAACAAAAGAAGGTATTTTAATATAATGTTGTCCCAAAATTTGGAGAGTCACACTTAAAAACCTGTGGATTAAATTGCATTGATAATATTTTTTAAAAATGTGCCATTTGTATCCAAATTATGATAGGAAATATTTATTTCTGTTTGCCATTTTTATTGAATTGTTTTTGTTTTTTAAACACTTTTACCTACTTGTGAGTACATGCAGTTCATCACATTAACTACACTGTAAAAATTATTTTCATGATTTGCTATCACAAGTTTTTTTTCTCTTATCAAATCAACTTTGATAATTAATGTGGTTCAGATAACATATTTTAGTTTCAATTTATTAAACCAATCTCCTTCATTGTATTAACTCAATTCTTTTACTTTCAATGAACTCAAAATTTTAAGGCAACCAGGTATACTTTAAGTTAAATCAACAATATTTTTTTTTTACAGCGTATGAACATGATCCACTAATGTTTGACAACCAGGAAGTGTCCAACCAAAAGTATGTTTTTGTCTTTTATTTTAAACAATATATCTATGGTTTAAAAATTCAAAAAAACTTCTATTTCTGAAATGTTTTGCTTGAAAAGTGTGTTTTGTACTGTTTCACACTTAACACATAAAAACCTACAAATTTCCTTCAGTTGATAATAAATTTAAAAATTATGCCGTTCATAAAATTTTTTATTTGTCATTTTTTATTTTTTTATTAAAATGCCATGCATACATTTTTAAGTTTGCTTGTAGTTTGCAAATATATTTTGGGGCAGCTACATTTTTCATTGAATTATAATCATTTTCCCCTGTATGTCTTCTTTAGGGTCTAGGAAAATCTAGAGAATAAATAAGGTGGTGTGCACACATCCAAAAAAAAAAAAAACTTTAAAACTAAGGAAATCTAAGGCAAAATATTTAAATCAAAGCTACAATTTATACTTTTTTTAAAGGAAAAAAACCCCCCAGAAGTGCTACAAAATGTGAAAGTTAAACAAGCATGTGGGCGAACAATGCAGTGTCACATAGGACTGCATTTGATGTATTTCAATTTGGAGATTAACAGCAACTCGCGACCAACAGGCAAAATGGCGAGACAAATGAAATGGGTAATGAGGCTACATGAGGCAATCCTGAAGACTGGCCCGGCAGCCATAGCTGTGACTATGCCGTTTAAAGAAACAGTCAAACGGTAATCACGCAGCCGTGAATCATAAGCCTTAGGTAAGCTATGTAATGCTGGTAAGACGGTGAGCTGTGTTTTATTGGTGCAGAAAGAAATCCCTCACACCATTCAGAGAAAGAATCACAACAGTAATACCATTAACTTGCACCAGGGATCTCCAAATGCCATTTAATTGCCAATAGCAGGCCTATTGTTTGGTGCGGGTAAACACAGACTTGGCAAGAGGGGGGTTCAAGTTGAAGGAGTGTCAGACTCTGGGCGTCTGGCGACCAGTGGCCCCTTCTCCCAGTCCCTGAAACACGAAGAGGGATTTATATACACACACACACACACACACACTAGCATAGCCCCCTCATTTCCACCTAAGCTCCAGAGTAACTAGCTTAACTAAAGTCTTCAGAGACGGTAAATTGGGGCAAAGTCTTCTCTTCCTCTTCTTAATACCAGATTTGTTCGACAATGTGATTTGAGGCTTGTCTATTCAAGGCCTTTTTGGGTTCTGAGCAAAGGGCTTGAGGCTCAAGGCCATTTTACCCCACTCATATTATAGGCCCATTTTCATTCGTGTGTGGATTTGCGTCTCTGTGCTTATTTTATGGAGGTGCAATGTTTATAATTCTGATTACGGTGGAGTTTTTATTTTGCTGTGAACTGCGAATGCGAGGCAGCACTGTAGCAGGTGGCCGTAATGTTGTTATTTAGCCAAGTTGTATCAGTTTCTCTTTTATGAATTTCTCTTTTATGCCCAACAATGGTTTCAGCGAAAGTGGTGAATGTTTATGCCTTTCTGTTTATGCGGTAAATACGTGTCTTTGGGGTTTTGTTCACTGTTCTCTGACAGGCTTGTTCTAAGAGAGCCGTGATTGGCTGGAAGCGCAGTGCAGTAAGTGTGTGCGCTGTGGCTCACAGCAAACTCTATTGTCCACAACTAGAGTCTGGCCAATGAACAGCCATCAGCAGTCCTCACCGCTGATTGAGTTTGACAGCGCTTCAGGAGGAGGCAAGCAAAACGTTTTTTGGCCTTTCATTTGAAAATAAAAAAGATTTTTTTTTCTATTTTTTTTAGAGGCCTCCTTTCTTTCTTACCTCACTCACCCCTCCTTTCCCAGCACCCTCTGTTCTTCTGTTGTGACCGGGAGGTTAAATGATGGAGAGAGGGACACACTATGAAAAAAAAAATTCAAAATAGTCCAAGTCAATAACGGTTTTTGTAGTTCAAGCTCTATTTTAATCATGTTTGTGACACTGTCATGTAATGCCGGTCAGGCACAGCTGATTTTCAATTTCATCTATTTATTATATGCTTTTTCTGAGAACTGCAACCCAGCTGAAAAGACCCGTATAGCTGGTCACCAGCATGTGCTGTGTTTTGGATGCTGGTCCCCAAGCATGCGATGCTGGTGTGATCACTGGGCTTCTTAGCTAACTTAACCAGAAAGGCTACTTTGGGCAGCCAGCTTCACCAGCTACAGTAAGTGTTGAAGTGTGAACAATGAACATTCATGGCAATGCTGGTCCACCATTTATACCAGCATCAAAACTAACAAGTACAAATGAACCTGTATCAGCATAAACATGCATGCTGGTTAAATCTTTTCAAACATATTCTTAAGAAAGAGTGAGCAGTTATAATTCATTCTTTCTTTACTGTATATGCAAGACTCACCATCATATCATAATCAGAGACATTGTTCAATGTTACGAAGAAAACATTTCATTTTAATTCCTAAAAAAATATTTTACAATTGATTTATTTTATAATATTTTAATTTCCCTAAGTAACTTTTAATGTTGTAAAAAAAATAGTAAACTGAAAGAATGTATTAAAATACAAAAAAAAAGGCTTCAAGAGACATTAAAAATGTAATTACTTGGTCACTGAAACAGCTAACTAGTTTTCTTGTTAGCTGGATAATGTTAGATAAGTCAAGTGGAATCCAAGTGTCAGATACGGAAAAGAAGGAAAAAAAAAACGTTTTAAATTTCAGTATACGCGATCCAGAACAGTTGATGAGAACATGTTCGAATCGCACTTGTGTTGAATAACACACAGTGAATGAAACCCATAGCGCTGAGTGATTTACTTCCAGTTTCAATATGATTCAGGCAGGCGAGGTCCCCAGTGCCCCGAGCTCCTTATTTAATGCAAATGACAGTCATTTAGAATCCAGTGCATTTCTCATGGCAGCACATTGCCTAATCAATGTGAAGAGCCGTGTAAAAAAAACATTGGATCTTTGTAATAGTTGTTTTTGACCGAGTCAAGTGTGGCTGCTAGAAGTAATCTTAACCTGAGATTCAATTATGAGTGCCTGGCTAAGCAAAAGCAAAAAGAAGGCTTGATCGAAACAGAGGTATGTGTGTGGATGTCAAACAGCAAGTGCTGAAAAAGGCAACTAGTTTTTTTTTTTTTTTTTTTTGGAAATGTTGTACGGCAAATACAAACTCACATCATCCATCTGAGCACCACAGCTCAGTGTGTCAGAACATGTGCAATAAACACTAGGCCAAGGCTCAGGTGCAGTTACACTTTCTTTTAGAGTGTCCGTTACAGTGTTATTATACATTTAAGTACTAGTAATACTAATTACCTACAGTAAATGCACTATTATATGTAGTATATGTATGTACTAATAGGGTTAGGTTTAGGGTAAATTGCTTGTAATTATGCATAATTTATAGTAATTACTATAGTAACTACATGTAATGAGGACAGTAAAATAAAGTGGGTTACATTTTATTTTAAGGTGTCTGTGTTAGTGTATTTATACATTTAAGTATTGCAATACAGTATATGTATTTACTATAGGGTTAGGGTTTGGTTTAGGGTTAATTGCATGTAATTATGCTTAATTTACAGTTATTAATACATTAAATACATGTAATGTGTATCAACGATACTGTAAAATAAAGTGTTACCATAAAGTGTTACCAAAAACATACTTTAAAGTCGCCATGAAATCAAAACGGACAATTCTTATTTTTAATACATTGCACTATTTATTATAAATGATTTAACTATGCACATAATTTTTTTTACAACTTTTTAATTTTTTTTTTTAATTCATGTGCTCTGTCACTCACAAGATCATAGCAAATCCAAATCCAATCAATTCTCAATGTACAAAATCAAGTTTTACGCCCTATATTTTTTCTTGTTTGTGAAGCCGTTTCGCTCTGATATATTACAATAGAGAAGAAAAGACTATTTCAACTTCCGTTTCATGCCGACTTTAATAATGTTTCAACTCTGTAATCATCACCATACCTTTTTAGCATATACCATTTCATTTTTTGGAATTATAAAAATACTGTTTTAAGGAACTGGTGTTACTGCCACTGAATTGCTGTATTTCTTTTCTTGTCAATAGTTGAATATTAATTTGCACTGCTTTTCTGCAGTGGCATGAGTCTGCTGCCTTCAGGACCCCAGTGACAATTCAGTCAGCTGGTGTCAGATGGCCTTGATCGTGCATGGGTTAAGAAAGAGGCATGTGTCAAATTTTAGTTCAAAATCTCATTGTCACCTTTTTAATAACAAGCTCCCTGTCTGTTTTCCAAATGTAGTGTTTGGGGAAAACAGAATAGCCCGGAAAGGGCGGGTGATTGCGGAACATCCATGACACCATCCTCACACACTCCGGAAATTCATATTTATTGTGTTTGCAAGCTGATAGGCATGGTTAAGCATAGAGCATTCCGACCCATTAGGGAATCATTACATCCATGTCCTTCGTTATATGTGCAGATTTGTCAATCTAAAAAATTCTGCATAAAGCATAGCGTCAATTAGGATCATCAACAATGCAACAAATGAGTACAGTTCTAATTTCAGCATATCAGAAGAGGTTCAAACCCTTGAGACAAAATGACTTTGAGCTGATCTTTTCTAAAAAGAGAGAGAGAGAGAAAAGGAGATGGGTTGCAATAAAGGAGAGATTGGTGAAAGGACAGCATGAACTGAATAAACATGCTATGAAGTGGATCTTCCTGTCTTTTCCAAGGACATTCTGAGTCTCTCTCGCTCCACTTCTTTCTCTTTTTCTCCTTTCTCATTCTTTCTAAAATACGACAGTGGGCTAATGACAGCAACATAAATACAAAAAAGGCAATTTAGCTTCTTCTTGTAAAACTTCTTTGAAAATAAAGGAATTTTAATTATGGTGCACAATGAAAAAGAAAAAAAGAAGAGGGGGGAGGGAGAGAAGAGAGAGAGAAAACACTCACGCACAGTAAACAAAGCTGAAACAATTATCTTCTGGTGACCAGTGTGTGTTTTTAGAACACTCATTTAATCTTTTATTTACAGCGGAGAGAGGAAGAGTGAGGGAGGGAGAAAACATGCATGTTTGAAAGTGGGAGTGAGAGAGGAACTGAGAGATAGGAGGGGAGGGGGTGAGAGAGAGGCTAGGGTGAAAAGAACAAGATAACGTGCAAACATTTTGCATATCCTTGCCCTAATATGTAAAAGATGCATTTTTATGAGGCAAATCATTCAGCTTGTATTGTGTGTGAAAGGTTGTCATTTGTTGTTGAAGGCCGATATTCACCACCCCCAGTGAAACAACTGTGGTTACCGCTCATCTGTGCATGTTAATGGACTGACATTGAACAACTGCAATGGCCTTGGAAACAACATGGTGGAAAGGGATCCCAAAGTCAATCAACAGCTTGTCAAAGGGAACTTTCTGGAAAAGTTCGGGCAGGCTTCCTTAAATCTACCATTGGTCCGTGATACATAAGTTGGTGGTTCATTTTTTCCGTTAAGTCAAGTGAGGCCAGAAACGAGTAAAACCTTGAACACGATGGAGAGCTGCTTTATAGTGGAAATTAAAGTTGCAGTTCTAATTGAGAGACCCTTACAATGTTTAAAATGTGTAATACTGTAAAGCTGCTTGCTTTAAAGCAATCTATTGTATAAAGTGCTAAATAAATAAACGTGACATGACTTGGAGTGTCGAACCACAGAGGTCGTGCAAACACAGTGCTAGGATGCTTTCTTAATTGCTGTTTTTCTCCATCGCTGTTTATTTTGTTGTTGAGGGAAAAGTACATGCGCATATTTATATATTCATCTGAACGCCGCTCCCAGCAGTGCGGGCAGTGTTGGGATGTTTGCTAACAGTATACTCCACCAAATTTCAAACTTCTTTTCAAGCCCCGATTTACTCAAGGCAAAGTTCTTTTTCGTTCTTCATTTAAGGGTAAAACTAAGTTTGAAATACGTGGTCAGTGATATACTAGTATATATTTCCAGAAAGTTCATTTTGGCAAGCTGTTTCGAACTCCCAAAATGAACTCCAAACAACTTTTGTCTTGGCCTGATTTTGTTCGAAATGATGTCACATCAGTTAGTTCTTCCATTACGCTTGGTGTATATCAGGGCCTTAAATGGAGAACAACAAATAACTTTGTCACGAATATATCAGGGCCTTTAGTTTCCACAGGTCAGATTACGCAGCAAAAAATGCAGCATTGATGGTCATCAGCATAAAATAGGATGATGGTATGCCAGTGCCCTCACCAGGCATCAAAGCTAACATGACTTTTTTGGTCGGGGAAGAAAGATTATGCTAGGCAACCAGCTCAGTTTTCAGGTGAATAGAATGGCTATGCCAGTTCATCATCAACTATTTCATCAGGTTTCTTTAACTGTGAGACTACTCTGCCAAAAAGTTACACCAAAAAGAATAAGCTGGTCAACAAGATTTTGGAGGTAAACAGTAAAGCTATGCTTGTCTGCCAGCTACAGCAGTAGCAGAGGCTACTAAAATATGATGCTCATTTTGAATGATGCTCTAACATCAACTATTAGAATAACCAAAGCTTTCTTTTCTTTTCCTTTCCTTTGGATGATGGTTCAAATTCCCCTCATGGATTAGGAAAATATAATTGATGCATGTCCCGTACCTGCACAACACGCTCCACTTCCAGTCCAGCACAAATACAGTGGGAACAAGCTGCAATGGTGTGGAAGTGATGCGAGAGGCACTCAAAAGGCTATTACGCGTGTAGGCCGCCTCTGAATGACATATGGTGATTAAACTAAGTGGATGTCCAGCGGGAGACCGGTGTATAAGAAACTTAATTAAAGCTATCACTGTCAACTGCCAAACGAGCTTATTGACACATCGGCCTGTGCTGCCACACCAGTTCACGTAGATCTTTATCGGTCTTTACTCAAAGCGTTCCTGGCTGGCGTCTGCTGGTTTCTCTTTTGGGGTGTTAAATACGGAGCAAGGCGTCAGTGTTATCCTTCTTGTGCCCCTTTCACCAACTTACGTGTGTGTTCGTTCATTGTGATTGGTAGGGCAAGATAGCAGAGAGGGGCCACAAAGCTCCATTTGCAATGAGCAGGAGAAGGAGAGGTGAGGGAGAAAATTCCATAGGATTAATTTTCTTCAAGGCGCCCCCACACCCCCTCTTGCAGTCCCTAGCCACCCCCGACCGTAACTTCAGCTGTGCAGCCCGGTGTTAAAAGGCCCAGAGGAATACCGTCTTTGTCATCCCGTCGATTTGGGGGGAAGAATAAGAGAAGTTTAATCCCCATTGTCCGTGGGTCTGGTCGGGAGGGGGGCTGGCGGCTGTAAGATGATCCAACCGGCCTCTCTAATCCCTCCATACCCAATGGAACCCCCCTCCCCCCCACACACCTCAACAATGGCACAGTCCTAACTGGGAGTCAGACCCCAATGTGCACATTCTATAGAGGAAAATGAAGTGAAGTAAAAAGTTGCCACAACAGAGAGAATGAAGTGCGGGATGGAAGGACAGAGGGCGGAGAAGGCTAAAGGAGGTGTGGGTGGCAGAATACCTTGTGTCCCTCGGAAAGCTGTTGTTGCTCTTTTGTGGGCCCCTTGGCAACAGGGTATGCCGCGAGACTCCCTCAAAACCTTAGTATTCATCTCTCAAATAAGACTCCAAAACAAGGGCAAAGAGGGGGCCTTCCTCAGGAACCAAGAAACTCTCCAAATGTTCAAAAAATAACATCATCTTTGGAGAAATCTTGGTCTTTACCTGAATTACAATTATAGAGGACATAACAACTGTTACGGTTATGATCACCAGTATTAGAATCTTCAAAGTGGGAATTTCTCCTTCTAGGCAAATTTTTTGCTGAAAGTCAACAAAGAGAAGGTTAATACCGTTTGCAGGTGGTTGGAGGTGTTTCCCTCTTAATGTCTATCTAATATACACACAAAGTGCTTGCTTGCATTTCCATGGCTCTCTATGTAGTGATTGGAACAGGTTGGAAGACAAGGGTAGGCCGGAGAAAACTTCTTTAACAGGCAAAGAAAAAAGAACATGGGAGATTCGAGACCAGGAGACAGACAAAGAGTCTGGGGGGAACTTGGATGACTCTGTAGACCTTCAGGGTAAATATGATGTTATTGCCTCGTAGTGACTCCATTGCTTGGAACATAGGATATCCAAACTCTGATGAGGTACAGATCTGATGAGGTACAGTTCAGAGAGAAAGAGGCACTGTGAGGGTAGGGTTAGCATGGGAGAGAGTGAAAGAGACAGAGAAAAGGAAAGAGCCAGGAGACAGCCGTTTAAAATTCAGTTTCCTGGGAGTGAAGAGGCTAATCCTGCCTCCGTAATTCCCTGCAGCAGAAGCAAACCCCCATCCATCCATCCCTCCCTCCCTTCCCATCATCATCACTTCTCTCCTCTCTCACTGACTCTACCCTATCTCTTTATTCCTCTGTCTCTAACATTCTCTCTCGCTGTCTTTCGCACTGTCTCACTATTTCTCCGCTTAATCTCTCGCCGTCTCTCTCCCTCTCTTTCCCCCATCTCTCACTTTCTCCCTCTCTCTTTCTCTCTCTGAGTGACAGTACAATGCCCAGACCCTCACATGCTTATCTAACTCTAGCAGATGGTCGACTTGGATCAATGCACACATGCCACGATCAATGGCTGCGATAAAAAGCGGCGGGGATGGTACTTGTTCCCCCTCTCTTTCTCTCTACCCATTTCCCTCCCTTCATGCCCATCGTGCTGCCCGGCCTGATTGTCTCTCCCTTTTCCACATCTGCATCTGGACTAGCACCCAGTGAGGGGAGGCCTTGGAGACTAGGGTGCTTCCAGTCCTTAGGGGTAGCCTGCTGCTATTGCCTGCTGACTTTTGTCCTCTAGTATTTCTCTGCCTCTCTTTTCTCTCACCCCTTTCTTCTTCTTTCCAGTCGACTTCTAGGTCCTGACTGCGCCCAATCCCCAATTCGCTATCAGAGTTGGACTCATCATGAGACTGCTGTTCTACATCTTCGCTCCCATCTCTTTCACACCTGCCCACCTGCCATTGCAGCTGTATTTGTTTATAACACAAGTTGCAGGCATCCATGACATGTTCTCAGAAATGTGTTGCACATTCTAGGTGATCGTCGAGCTCCCCTACAAAACCTCTTAACCTAACTTTACATATACCCCACACTGCATGGCCCCACCTTCTTTATCTGGAAAATCTGACCTGTTTCAGTTATTCTCCACACATCCAGAACTTCACTATTTTAAATGTTGATTGTAACATCATTGGACTACTAAAAAAATTTTTAAGAGATATTTCAGTTGGGGTTCATAGAACAAGCTATAAATCTTATATTAAAAGACCAAGAAATTGTGACTTTATTTTGTTTAATGCATCGTTTAGTTTAGTGCACAGACTTTCAAACTACCCATCAATCTCTCCCTACATACAACTTGTTCAGCACATTTGGATTACCTTAGCACCAAAACCAAACACCCATTTTTGAATGATACAGATGTCTGTACCTACAATACACGAAGAGATTAAAATTACATACTATTCCATCTAGATTCATAAAAGTGACCTTGGTTGCCCTTATTTATAGTCTCAAGGGCTTCTAATAACATCACTACTTTGAGCATGTTCCCAAATTCACAGTCACAAGTTGTCTTTACTTTCAACTTTTAAAGCACACTGTTCAAAGTTTACCAGCATAAGCTGCCTCCTCTCCTCTTATGGAGATTTTTAATTGGGCATTGGTGATGTAATGTGCCTCATAATAAGCCCATTAAGCTGTCTTTTTTTCTCTGCATAGATAGAGAGCGTTGTGGCAGTGTGGACACCTCTGCTATTTATACTGCTCAAATCCTCATGAATATTTACACCAAACAGCGATGGCAAAGAGAGTAGGCAGGCACCCTGACAAATAGCTCTCATGGGGAGGATTTCACTCTTCCAGGAGACACACTTGCTCTGGAACTTATATTTTCTATCAGGAATGCACCTCTTCACATGGTTTGGATACTTGGAGCAAAAGCAATTAATTCTTCCATTACACTTTACTAACTAGGATGGGAAAAGTAATGCATTAGTTTAACTAATTTTCCCCTCGAGAAAATCTATCTGTATATACATCTATCTCATATGTGGAACCGACTCAAATCACAATTTTGAAGTCCTGATGACTTGACTTGGTAAATATTAGAATACTTGAGACTTCACTTTGATTTTATTGCAATTACTTATGACTTGGACTTGAGCTGATGACTCAAGACAAGTAATTTTTCACAGAAAACACAAATCTTCGACCTAGATGCTCTTTTGATGGGCAGATGCAACATTTTTTCTTCTTGGTAAAGCATCCAATGTGCAGAAAAAAAAACTGTTTGGTCTGCGTCATTGAAAACAGTCTACTGACAAAATCCAGACGTTTCAACCTTCTATCGATAATTATTCTAAAAGAAACGCAAACCTTATCAAAACTATAGTTGTTGGCCATCCATCCATTTATCCATCTATCTATACGCCCGTCAGTAAAACAGCTTGATGAGCTATACACATTTACATTCTGATAATGTTTTGTGATGTTATGGGCCGTTTCCATACAAACTTACAAAAATATCAATATTACATTGAATTAACTTTCTAGACAACAATTATATATGCAACTAGGAATTGCTTCAGCATCATGTATACTGCCTACTTGGAGAAGTGAGGGCTGTCATGCCATTCAGTTGACCAAAAGCCTATTTAAGGCTGTGTAAACTTATTTAATATGGATTAGAAGTTGACACAAACACAAATGCGGTCTTGTGTGTGTGCTACGGCAGCAGGGCAGTCATGAGGCCTGGCCATGGTGTCTAATCCTTGTTTAGGGTGTAGTGAGGCACAGCAGATTAGGTAGCCTGCTCCTCATGCCACCCACAGTTACAGACATCACATTCTCTGAGTTTGTATATCTCTTGCCCTCTATCTCCCTCTTTTTGTTTCTTTAACACACACCAGAAAATTTTCAATTTCTTAACAGGGCTTATAGATCATAGAAAAACACTGAAACAGAAAACATTTTACAAAAGAACACAAATCAACAGAAACTGAATTGATTTCTAGTGTTCCGGAACTTGACTTAATTAAAGTGGGAATAATTGAGCACACTTCAGTTGAAACAAGGGATTTCAGTGGTGTGTTATCAAATTTTGGTTGGAAGAAAGCATTCTTGCGATGTTAAAATTGGTGTGCAATGAAATAAAGACACTAACAACTAAACTAAACACTACCACACTTTAAGTGGAGTTTGAACGTATACTTTGATTAGAAATGTTACATTTTACAAAATTGTTTCTTATTTTAAATATACATCTAACAAAATTGTAGAAAATTTATGTTGAAAATAAGATTTAAAAAAAAAACCATTTTGGATAAGGGCAATATATATATTAGTTCTTATAAAGAGAAAAACTGCTGATTTAACAGCTTACTGCAATAATGTTGACAATGATAATGCTTTAATTTAAGGCATCATTACTGTTACATATTTTGTCATTTAAAATAAGTAAATGCAAATGTGTGTGTGTGGTATTAAATTGTATGCAGCTGGTCACAGGGCCCATTTAGCAATCGTCACATGACCCAAAGCCTGAGGGATCCATGCTGAACTTCCATAAATCAACACACACAACTCTAACTCACTTAATCCTACTTAATTTTAGTGCAAAAAATGCACAAGTGCCAGGAAGAATGTTTGCAGAGTACACTGCCTCAGTTTTGCCCATCTATAATAAAAACAGCCTAGACACTAAGCTTTATTGATCTTACAACTTGATAAAGTGATTAAGAGAGCTCATGGGGTCCTTTTAAACACATCCCACTTATAGATTACAGGCTATGCTTCGCTACCCCTGACTGATAGTCAGTTTAAGAGATAAAAAAAAAAAAGTATGTTGGTGACTTTGCAGTGAGTAGATACCTGTTGTCTAGGTCTGGAGATGTTTTCTGGTATATGTACGCACACATGAGTAGATGTGTGCACTCATGGCTATCATCTTGTGCGCTTGTGCCTCAGTACACGTGACTGTTTACATTGGATAGAGTTGAAATTCTCAAACCAACATGATGCATGTGAAAAGGATAATTTGTTGGCAAACCACCTCCACTACATTGACATCACACAGATCTTATGGAGGTAGCATAATGGGTTTAGTCTGCTAAGGGCTACAGAGAATCACACACTCTTTCCCCCCCATCCAAATTTTCCACTCATTTACCAACACCTACGTTCTGTGGGTGGGCAGACATAGCTGAGAGACACAACTGTGACCACCCGGAAGCTGTTCGAGTCATGTGACAGTTAAACTCTTTTTAAAGATGTTTATTTCATATGTAGTTTAAAAAAACAACAACATGTCTGTCGTTTTGCTCTGGAATATTTTTTGAAGATTTCCTCTGGCAGGAATATATAACAGAAAGACAAGCATTTCTATTTGTATCCGTTTCAGATATACACATTGGTTTCATATAAATGAACGAAGTAAGATATATATGTATAATGCCTCTAAATTAGTATTAGAATATTGATCAATTTGAAACCAACCTGAATATATCACGTTAGCAAAATTTTCACTAGAATATATTATATATATACACACATATACACACACAATATGTGTGTGCGTCCATGATGGAATGACTCTAGGCTTATTAAAAGCTTCATGTGAGGAATAAATATATTTTCTTTTTTGTACAGTATGTAAGGCGGCAGCAAACTCACTGGAAAATAATCAAGTTGACATAGGCGCCACCTTCCTCCAACAGTTCTGAAAATGCTCTAAATATGAAGTACGACACGTGTGTGTGGCCACTGCAGTGATGGAGAGATGTGGAGGGGAGTGGTATTCTTAAAAGCCCTGGACTGAGTCCAAAATAAGGCATTAAAAACAGGCCCTGTACATAGTGCTGACTCACCTCACTAACCTCACAGCCCTGCTAATGCCAAAGACAAATTAGGAAAGACCTGATTGAAAACTTTGTGAAAAGAGTTTGCAAATATTGTCGATTCACTGTGAAGGTCAAGTTTGTCTATGAAATCCAAAATGGGAATATGCAACTAAAACAGTGAAAATGCAGTATGAATTCATACATTACACAGTATGTGTATATATATATGATGGATTATAAATTTAGAGCATCTTATATGTTGGCTTCCTTAATTTAACCATATTTTTCAAGGGTTGTAACAAGTTCCTTTGGCGTCTACAGGAAGAATTTCCTTGCAAAAGCAACTTCTATGTTTATTGTGACTCAATAACACTATTTTGTCATCAAAAATCTAATCTAACGAAATCTAAAATTGGTTAACATTATGTCAACACTAAAATAAGTTGTGTTTTGTCACCTTGGATGGAAGTATTAAATACAATTACAATATTTATATTCATATTCTAGTATGTCCTAAAAAAAAAATAAAAAAAAATAGACGACCCCAAATGAAAAAGTCCCTATACTTTATTTACCATTTCATTTCTATTTGGAAAGGAAAATACAACTCACTTTTTGCTATTTTGTTTTGTTTAACAAAATCCATTTATTTTTGTGCTTCTGGTTTACGGCTTCAATACTTAATTTGCAGGTCTGGGTGGCCCTGAAATGGCCCTTGCATCTGATTGGTCAAAACGTCCTGTCTTCTGTACATCATTAATTTGAGTCATTACAGCACTGCCAATGTGTTTACACTTAAATCAAATCTATCCTAAAGCAGAATTAATTAAAATTATTTAAACCAGACTTGGGAATCAGACTGATTCATTGAATAAAACCTGAAGAGATGTCTTCATTTATCAAGGGCCTATTTATCACACAAAGCTATTGTTGACTTCAAAAGACGTGGAATGTAGTGGATGAGTTGTATACTGTTATATGTTTAGGGTGCTTCTTTCCTTTTTGAATTTTGAAAGCTGCAATCCCTATTGTATTTTCATGGAAAAGAGTGACCAGTATAGTGTAAAAACAATCTTATTTTGTGTTTCACGAAAGAGTGAAAGTCATATGGGTTTAGAAAGACATGAGGGTGAGTAAATAATGACAGAATTTCACTTTTTTTAAGGTGAACTATGCCTTTAAGTCACTGCAGACTTAAAGATTAAAAAGTGGACATTACATCTTAATAAATGCACATACAGTCAAAGTGGTGCGGGTGAACGAACACAAGACGGCCCTGATGCCTGACAGTGATTGATGTTTATATATGGACTGCATCAATAAGTTTCTGAAGGGCTGCAGGTAGCACTGGTCTGAGCTGCTAGGGGTCTGTTTAATTGAACCCTGTCGGAGCCCGGCTTTTTTTCCTTTCCCCGCGTGCCTCGCCTCATTCAGCAACGCTCGCTCTCCGCTCTCGCTCCCAGCATCTCCCTGCCTTTTGTTCCTTAGACCTACCACCAGCCTGTTTATTTTCCTTCACAAATTAATTTAACAGAAAGTAATTAAATCTTTGCTTCAACAACCAGCCGCACATAAGTATATGCAGCGTGATGAAAGGTGTGTGGAGGGAGGCAGCCGAAAATCAAGAGAAACTGGTGCCAAATGACTGCTGGAGGCTAAATATAATACTAAAGGTTGGAGTCGTAGGGGTTAGGGCTCCTTAATAAAGGAACTGCACAAGATGGCAAAAAAACAAGTACAGGTCACATTGTTGTAGGCACAGGTTGTGGTCGGACTGATGGTTTGGGGTTTGTGTGTGTATACAGTCAGCATTGTTTCAACCCATGGAGTCATAATGCATTTAGAAGCTAGTGTGCGCAAGAAATTAGTTTTTATTAAAGTTCTTTGTTAATTAACAGCTGGTCATAATAACAAACAAAGAAAAAAAATTAGACATGTTGATTACAATATTGTTTTAAATAAAAGTGAATATTTAAAAATTATTTATTAAAATTATACTGACACTATAATTGCATTACATGAACTTTAAAAGTTTGATTACGTCTTTATAAATACGTAAATATAAATGAAAAGACTAACTTATGACCGAAGGTGTGGTTACATATTTAAATCTAGTCATGTTAATCCATCTTATTTTTGACATTCTGTTTGTGCCCTCTTAACTATCACTTCTTTACATCGTTTTTCTTTGCTAAGCTGAGGAGCCAATCAGAGCGATCTCTCTCATCGATGCCAATTCAACATACGAAATTGGCCAAACAAAAAAAAATTGTGACCAATCATTGTCTGGATAGTGCGGAAAATGCCAAGACAACCCGACATTGGCTGACACCAGACCGTTGTAACTCTTGCACATTCACAGAAAATGGCTTATTTGCGCTTTGAAAAATAAAGTTGGTATGAATCTCTATGATGACGCAATTTGTGTGAGAAAATGAAAGATGTGAGCAGTATTGTGTGCATCGCTACATTGACAATTGACAGTGGACCTTTTTTGGCTACAAAATTTGCACCTTCATCCAGCATGCATACAAGTTACAATTAGCATACAATTAGCCTCTACACATGCCTCACAAGACTGTTTCGGGTATTTAATCATTAAAATATTCAATTACGTTTGTATCAGGTACAGTATACTTTAGCAATGAGATTGGACTGTAGGTCATCTACACCCCAAATCCACTGTAGCTCAAATATACATGTAAACAGTGTTGACTGCATGACTTTCATCTGTAGATTATAAAAGAAGATATTCTGAGAAACGTCTCAGTGATTTTTGTCCATGCAATGGAAATCAATCGGTTACCAGAACTATTTGGTAACCAACAATTTTACAAATATCTTCTTTTGTGTTCCAATGAGGAAATAAATGCATGAAGGTTTGGAACACCCATGATGGTTCGTAAAAGAATTTTTATTTTTGGGTGAACATTTTTTTTCTATAGAAGGTCTATTGTTTGTGTCTTGCAAAGGTGACTAGGGTCCAGTCATTAGTAGACATCTAGAAGTTCGTTGAGAAGCTGTCTTGGTGGGTCTGAGGCATGAGTTTAGAGGTCTCGCTCGAGTTCAACAAGTGTCTTTGAACTACACTGTGGCGTTGATTCGGACAGCCACGGCAGGTATTTGCACAGCAAATATTTTAATCCCCAACTAATCACTTGGTTAGACCCCGCGTGTTAAGGGGGGGGGGGCTCGAGGAGGGTGTTAGCATGTTAGCTGGTGGCCTGGCACATTCCTCCTGTCAATGATGCCTTTGTTCTAAGGGGATTGTGGGAAGAGTCAAACATGGTGACCCCCGGAGAGGCACCCTGCAAAGGCACCACCCTTCCCTCCTCCCATAACACACCCCTAAACGCATGTCAGCAGCCTGACGGACCTGCGTGTGTTTCTGCATAACGGCGCCATTGGTCATGTGATATGTTGATAAATTATCTTAGAATACATAAAGTCATTTATTAGCACCTGGTTCTTAGTGCTAGACTGGATACAACAAACCACTGCAACCTGCAAATCTTCACTGGGACACTAGGCACCTGATGCTTGTCTTCGCCGTGCATCTGGACATATACCTGGTTATAATGTTTTTTTCCTCATTTGATGAATTATTCTTGTAATAATCAATAGAAAATGTACACAAACATTTATTTATATATTGTAAAAAGATTCTGTCACTCAGTTTGTCATTCTTTCAGTGGAAAGTGGATTAAAAATTTGAAACTTATTTATTAGTTCTGTATGTACTTGGACTGTTTAATCAGAAGATTTATTTGTATTTGTACACGTACACTAACATATAATGTGGTAACTTTGACAAGATAGAACCTCTATAATTCCAAGGGAATATCTACATTCTGACCAGTTCTGAGATGGTGAGCTTCAAAGTTTTTGCATTCCATTCGACTTTGTAGATAGAGCCTTTTTGTTTTCTAAATTAAAAGTCCCAAAATGAACATAACATGAAAAAACATAACCTAAATAAGTTGTCACAGAATAAGAATATGTGAATAACTCAATATTGACAAAAATGTCAGATAGAACCTTATAATTCCAAGGGGACGAAGAGTCAAGTGGCTATTGCACTTTTTCAAGTACTACAGAAATTCAGACTTTCTAAGTTGGATGGAATTCAGAATATAAGAAACTGAAGATAGAAAGGAGAAAGAGGACAGAAATTAGATCTAGTGAACAATCCCCAAGAAAGATGAAAATCAAAGACATTTGCTCCAAAAAGAAACAATTTGTCAGTAGAAATTAAGATCGTGTGAATTGAGTAATGATACCATTAAAAAATAATAAGAAGAGATATTAAGGCAAAAGAGTTTCCATCTGCACCTCATTGAGACCAAGAAGAATATGCCAGAGCTGGGAGCCAGATCACAGCCCACTAACTGATGGAGAGGCCCATGAAGACAGCACTGTGGCAGTAGATATGCTTCTGAGAGAGGTTTAAAGAGTGGAACTGATTGTGCATGTCTCATTCGAGCTCTTCACAGCCCTTGCCCAGGGGGCTTGGCTTTCAAAGCTGGGTGACGTGAGTGCACGCGCACACACACTCACACACTCCATTGACAAAGCTCCTTGCTCTCTTTCTCTCAAATATATGAACACACAATTAATTTCATAGAGGTAGTCCAAAAATGTGCTTATGATTCCTACTTCCTCCACTGGTGCTTCCTATTTCCTGTTCTATATAAATGCTTCAGTATGCTTTGGATCAGTGCTTCCCAAAACGGTACCAAAATTGAAAATAAAACAAATATCTCCTTAAAGTTGTGATGTAACAGAAGCAATGAGATATGTTCCTCTGTATTTTGACATATATCAGAGTTATCGAAAAGAAAAAATGTAAAGCCTCAATCAATTGGTTGTTCACTGAATTGAGTCAGATCTTAAACGGATAGTTCACCCAAAAATGAAATTTCTGTCATTAATTACTCACCCCCATGTTGTCCCAAACGCGTAAGACCTTCGTTCATCTTAGAAACACAAATTAAGATATTTTTGATGAATTCTGATGGTTTCTGAACCACACATAGGCAGCAATGTAATTGCATCTTTTGAGTTCCAGAAAGAGAGTAAAGACATTGTTAAAATACTCCACATGACTGCAGTGGTTCAACCTTATGTTATGAAGCGACAAGACAAAAATAACGACTTTAAACAATTTCTTCTCTTCTCTGTCAGTCTCTTACACTGCTAACACAGTACGCAGAGTGGAGCGTTTCCGTGTTCTACATCAGAATGCTGGCTCATTATTGGCCGGCTCCTGGGTCAGCACCACATGCATGCGTCGGCATTTGGATGTAAACACAGAAGTGTTGTCCTGCGTTTGATATGTCAACAGCGTAGGAGACTGATAGACATACATAAAATAAAATATATAATATAACAATACAAATCACAAGTTTCATATATATTATGCTTATGTATTTTATGATTGTTCTCAATCTATATTTAGACATTGCGCTTGATGAATGCTTTTTTTTTTTTTAAGAATATGTGGCATAACAGGGTCTGGATCAGGAAAATATCCATGTGCTATGAAATAAATGTAAATGTGTCTGATTTTAATGTATAACACCACCGTCAATTATACAGACGAGAGAGTCAAGAGAATCGGAGAGTGAGAGCAGGGCTCTGGATTGAGATCTCTGGCCCGTCCCCTGCTGACACTCATGCAGGCAGATCACAGGCTCATCATGTCGCCTGTGTTTGCCCAGAGCCTCCTTCATCAAATGACACGTTTGCCACACGTTTATCTTTATCAGATCTGCCGAGAACCAGAGATGAGAGACTGTGAGGGGGAGCGGAGGACGAGAGCTATTGCCTCTCTCGCACTCTCTCTTTGTACCCGCCATCGCCTGGGGGCCAATTACCTTCTCCTCTGACAGGAGCCCCCCTCCCCTCCTTTCTACTGCTCTCCCTCGTTCTCCTGCACTACAACTCCAGCAGCATCTGCCCCTGAATATGCAATCAGCTTGTCAAGGAATCAAGGAAACATATATACATACAAATGTAGCGGCAGGTGTAAAGCTAATATTTACTGACATCAGATCTGTCCGTACTTACTCGCCTTTCATCTGAAGCTGGAGGAAGAGACCTGAGCACTTGCAGCTGATCCTGAACCCTATCCGGACTGATATTCTGATCCTGATGTCAAAAACATCAAATCCATCTTGTCCTCTATCCTCTTATGGCTGTACTATATAATCAAAAACCAAGAAGCTAGTTTACCATTTAAAGTCGTCAAGAAACGGAAGTTTCTTTTCTTTCTTATTGGGACGTACATCCAAGTGAAACGGCTTCTGGAACACAAATGTAGGGAAGGATTTGATTTTCATCCTTTAGGAATTGACTGGATCATGGGAAGTTGGGCGTTGCCAACTAAGAGGACGCAGATCTGAATCTCAATATTACTAGATTTCACACTTTTTGGTTTATTATAATAACCCTAAGCATTATGTGCCCTTGAAGATTTGTTTATTTGAAAACAAGCCTATTGTGAATATTAATGATTTTGATATTTTTAAATTTTAATTAAGAGTATTAATTTACATGCTTTATTTCAATAATTTTAAAAGTGCGATGTACTGAACATCTTATTGACAAAACGTGATAAAAAAGCTAACCCTCTCCAACCCTATTCAAACAAAAAAGTGGACCTCGATGGCCAGAGTACTTTAGTACATAACTCATCACACACCGTTTGTGCTGAATTATATCTCAAACTGTGCGACTTGTTGGGCAAAGTTAGCCTTGCAAAGTAATTCTAACCCTTTCAAAATAATTTAATGGTTCTTCACATCAGTAATATCATTCTTGACATACTTGAGTTGACTATATTGTTATTTGGAGATTTAAAAAGTCCTTCATGTCACATTATGTGTTCTTCTGATCAGTGTGTGGAGTATTATCTATTCATAGTGGATAAGGGAAGCCCTCCAGGGTTCTTTGAGACTCCAATATATAGAAGGCATAGAACTTGATAAGGTCCTCTTCTGGCATCACAAGAGCTATAAAAAGTCTTTCAAGGAACTTAAACAAGTTATCAGTGTTGATTTCTACACAGTTCTTTGTTTTAGCCAGAGATTTTTTATCTTTACGAGAATATTTAAATTTAGTGAGTATTTCATCATGTCATATTGCTCGATTTTAGTCAGTTTTAATCTTATAAACTCAAAAATATTAGTTGACAAGAAAGTGCAAAATGTAGCCAAATATTCCAACATTTTATATATTAATTTAATGTGTACCATCATTTAACAAAAACTATGTGAGAAATGTCCTAGTTGTGAAAACCTGAGTTTCTGAACAAAAACATAAAAATCATGCGTATTCACAACATGACTGAATTATTCTGGGTTAGTTCACCCAAAAATGAAAATTCTATCATTAATTACTCCCCCTCATGTCGTTCCACACCCGTAAGACCTTCGTTCATCTTTGGAATACAAATTAAGATATTTTGATGAAATCCGTTGGCTCAGTGAGGCTTCATAAAGACTTTTCAACAATATCTAGTGATGGCCGATTTCAAAACGCAGCTTCGAAGCTTTGTGAATCTTTTGTTTCGAATCAGTGGTTCAGATCACCTATCAAACTGCCAAACTATTGAAATTTCGAATCATTTATGACATAACGAAACATCGTTTGGTGCTCCGAACCACTGATACGCATTTGTCATTAACCGACTTTCATTTGCTGTTCATGTGGGTTAAGCCACAATATTATTGACTATGTTTGGATTATCTGAAGTTATCAAATTCTTTCTAGATTTTTTCATTCAAAAATAGTGTATTGTTAATATGCAATTGTGTTATTTTGCCTCGTCACATCTCGGTCTCAATGTTTTAATTAACATCATTAGGTGCTTTCGCTCCAATTAGTTACAGAAACTCAGTTAAAAGGAACTAGCCACCAGAGTGGTGCCCTGAGAACTAAATGTTCCCCAGGGTCGTTTTCCTGGTTGCATGCACACCACAAGTAGTAGCTAAAAAAAAAAGCTAATTTAAAGGAATTGTTCACCAAAAAAAAAAAAAAATGAAAATGATCCTGTAATTCACCCACCCTCAAGCAATCCTAGGTGTATATGTCTTTAAATTTTCAGCTGAATACAATCTGAGTTATATTGAACATCCTGTCTCTTCCCAGCTTTGTAATGGCATTGAACAGTTCCCAAGTTTTTGAAGCTCCAAAAAGCTCATCCACCCATCATAAAAGTTGATTAATAAATGCTTTCTGAAGCAAAGCGATGGGTAAATAATACGAAGAAACATCTCCATAACTTTGTAAACCATAATCACGGTCTTCCAGCAACGGCCGTAAGTATGTTCACAAGAGAGTCCATCTTCAAGAGTTCCTGGCCAGTGTACTCTGGTTCAAAAAAATTTGCGTGGGCAAAAAGTTCCTCTTCTCTTATATCAAAATCCTCCAATTTTAACATCCCATTCGTGACAAGCATTTTGCTCCATCTTCTGCGTTTCCGTCGATTTTCACCTGAGCTTACACTATGCCTACGTCGGGTCAGAGGTCACCTTTACACCGGAAATTCATTCAACTGTTTACACAGTTTTTTAAAAATGGCAGATTCTGGCGTTTTGTATGGCATGCGTTCAGCCAATCAATGTACACCTACATCACTGGTAGCTTCTATTGTGCTGTGACCCGACTCTGAAGAAGGAGCTAACTTAAGGGACTTTCGCACTGGAGGAACGTTTTCATAGTTCCTACTGGTGGAAGTACCCATTTTTTTGTTGTTGTTTTTTATATTCACAACGCAGGAATAGGGAAGGTTTTTAGTTATAGGAATGCCTTTTGGGGGAACTAAATAAGCTTCTTCAAAGTAGGGTCTAACTCAGCACAATAGGAACTACCAGTGATGCAAGTGTGCACTGCAGATACTGGCATTTCGTATGGACAAGCGTTCATCCAATCAATTCAAAATAAAAAACAACAACAAAACCCCCAGGAACATGGAAAACAGCACTAAGACAAACATAAAGAAAGCTCATTTTAACAGCCCTGTTGCCTTTATTTGCAGCGTTGTGTTCTTTTCTCAGCATCGATGATATGATGTAGAACTGTAAGTTGTTTTCATCTCTTAGCCTTCCCTTTTGCTCTTTCAGTCACACAATTTATACGTCCTACATTCCATCTCCGCTATCACGAAACTCACAACAAAAACTTAGCTCTGATCACAGCGTCCTCCATCCTCCAGTTGTTGACGTTGTTCAATCGGCCGGTTTACATCACTTCAGAGTTCTGATAATGCGAATGTAACTAGGAAAATGGCCCTTGGGGAAACTCTTTTGGGAAAAAAAAAGTTCCTATAGTTACCAGATGCAAAAGCCCCTTTAGACCCTCTAAAATGAGTTCATATGACTAAAATCGTTCCCGGTTCCAATGACACGAACACGCCAAAAATTAGCATCGTCGACGCACATTTTTCATCTCATCTTCATAATTATTAACATTTGACAAGATTAACACTGCTTCTTTAGCATTACAGGAACAAGTTCTATGACAACATCACAGGAAATTATAACACTGTCTTGAGCCAAAAGGTTCTCCTATGACAGTATAAAGTTGACTGTTGACCCATGACTGTAAAACTCAATTTGGTTTTATTTTAAGGGTGCAGATCTGTTAAATCTAATCTGTAAACTCTGAAAACTGGTCATTCCAATGTTGATTTGGAAAAAAAAAAAGTTTCGTTAATACTGATTGTTATGAGAGCAGTGAGGAGCAACACAATGTGCTCGAGCTTGCAGCTTTTTCCAGCTGTCAGAGAGAAAATGAAGAGGAAAAATAGAGCAAAAAGAAAACAGAGACAGACACAGACATAGATGCAGATTATCCTCTCTCCCATTTTACATCCAGAGATTGCAGGAGCATCAGCACCTCAGAGAGAGAGCGAGAGAGAGAGAGAGAGAAACCGAGAGAGAAAGAGGGAGGGCTGGGATGACAGGAACAGGCCGTGTTTTGACAGCTGTCTCTTTTATGGGACCCGTCACAATCTCATCCTGCTCTGAGATTAGAGAAACAGAGAGAGGAGAGATGGGAAGAAACAGAGAATTCTATTCTTGTAAAGTGTATGAAGTTTAGGGACAAGTGAGGAAAAAAGACACACAAGGACATGAGCAGAATGATACACTGAACTAAAGCCATAGGAGTAGCAGAAGAGAGAGTGCAGAATGAAAAAACGAGACACACTGAAACACAGAGAAAAGAAGAGAGGGAGAGAGCAGATAGAGGGAAAGCATTTGCATAATGTCCTCCACCACAGTCGGACCCCGAGGCTAGCCGCCCAGGATAACAGAGGGCCAATACTCTTAATTCAATCTCGTTATTTTTTCTAATACTTGAGAAATTAATAATTCTGGCCCCCGCCTCCGCAAACCACCATGAGCGCTGAGCATCACAGAGCTGCCTAAGTTTGTAACTTTAACCCAAGCAATTGATGTGGGGAGGCCCTTCAGGCAGACCTACTAATGAATGGATTGCATGTGAGAGAGGGAAGTTAAAAGATGGTCTTTTATAAAGTAATTTAAGAAAATCCTGTTAGCTGGATCAAGTACAAGAGTTTAATTTCTCAAAATGGGGGAATAAGTGAAGGGTTTTTTCCCCATGTCTCCTTCAGTCTCAGAGATATGCTGTATAATGCGCACACACAACACAAGCCCACAATGCAAACGCACACAGACTCAGTTTTAGTAAATAACAAATTGGGTAAGTATTAATGTGTGTGGATATGTGGATAGTGTATGTAGAAATAAAACCACTTAGTCTTAGTCTAGTAAACACTGGATAAGTTATGGGAAGTCAAAGCTTACACAGACAGATATTAATCAGATCAGATTCACCACACTTCATACAGCATCTGTAAGAGACACAGACACACACACACACACACACACACACACACACACACTATTCTACGTTGTCCTTTATCAGGGCACACATTGATACACTTTGTCATTATCATTTTTTTTATCCCATTGTTCTTTGACTAAAATCATCTTACATCATCGAATAATAAATAAATACACAATTATTAATATTGCATTTGTATTTATTTTATGATGTTATATTTTTATTATTTATATTGTCTGTATTATTCATATTGGTGTTAATTCCATTGTTCTTTGACCAAATATAATTTTACATAAATATGCAATATGAATTAAAATAATTAGGTGTTTGACTTATATATATAAGTTATATATATATATATATATTATATATATATATATATAAAATTTATAATTATAATTAGTTATATTGGCCACTATTATGTATCAAGTACAATATATTTGTTTTTAATTTCATTGTTCTTTGACCAAAAATCATCCTAAATAATTCTATATGAAATATTAATTATTTAATTGTAATATATTATAAAATAATACACATAATTATTATAATTGTTTTTTTTTTGTATGCTACTATTACTTAATGATTACTATATTATATTGGGCTTCAATTCCATTGTTGTTTGACCAAATATCATGATACATAAATAACAAACAAATAAAAATGGAATAATAACTATAATAATAATGTATATTATTGTTATTATTGTCGACTATTATTATTTAATGATTACTATATATTATATTACTTATGTATTAGTATTACTATATTAGTCATTTTTCCTGATATTTTCTGGCCACGAAGACTTAAAACTGATATCTTTGATTATTTGATGTTTTAAACTATAAATTTACATTTTATTATTCAAACTGCAGTGAACCTAAATTGATAAATATGTCACAACAAAACGTTCTGTTTGAATGATTGACCTTTTGTTTGAATGTTTGGACTATAAATGTTTGACCTTCTGTTTGAATGTTTGGACTGTAAATGTTTGACCTTCTCTTCACACATAATGATATCATACAAAATTACAAAAGTTTTCACTGTATGAAAACAAGAGTTTGGCGTATGACATTTTTGCAATGCAATGGAAAAGGCAAAATATATACATAGGTGAAGGTCAAACTATTATATTACATTCTGTACACTATTATATTGTGATTTCATTTTTTTAAAAATGTTTTACTGTGATATTGTGTGTTCACCGTCATGTTCAAATTGACAGCTTTTTTTTTTTTTTTTTTTTTAAAGCTTCCTGTTTTTCATGCTATAAAGTAGCCTACGAATGATTTCCAATGGTTACAATTTTGTTGTAAATCATAATTCTTCTGTCAGTTTTATTTGCAGGTGTCATATGACATTCTACGTTGTTATCGCAAATGCCTCATTAATTAAGTTAATGCTAATTTAGCCTTTCTCCTTGTCTCTCTCTCATCTGTGCGACGTGCCTTGGGATGCATCTTTAGAGCTGGAGGGCAATTGAGAGATACTGAAGTGGCTAGATGGCAAGGGCTGACTTTGGTACACACACACACACACACACACACAGTCTCTCTCACACAGTTATCCTCACTCCTGGCAGACATACACAAACATTCCCAATTTCTAATCTCTCTCTCTCTAATCTAATTTTCATCATTCTCTTCCTTGCTCTTTCTCTCTCTCTCCTCGATGCCAGCCAACTCTCTTTTTCTAAATTCTCTCTCCTCTCAGCTCTCTTTCTATCTCCTATTTCCCTTTTTGTTCTCTCTCTCCCTCTCTTTTCCTCTCCTCTCTCTCTGCATCTCTTACAAAGGCAGCAGGCAGTATGCCTCCCCTGAAAATGAGGCCACGCACGGCAAGTATGCAAATGAAAGCAGTGCTGCTGGATTAGAATGGGACACCATATACCCTAAATCATGATTGTCAATCATGGCGAGGGATTAAGGGATACGGGCTTATAGACCTAAAAAAGCAACACTTCCCCCCCGGGCGCACTTCCATTGTGAAAGAGGGAGTGTGGGAGAGAGGGCTTGTTGGGGGGCTGCTTTAGTGCACTACTGCCCTCTGCCTTTCCGTCAGGTTTACTGCAGGCACAGAGCGGAGTTGCTCGGGTTCTTTCAGAAGAGCTCAGTGGTTTCCTGATCACTGCCAAGAGCCTTAAAATATTCAACATATTGTTTTATTTTAAGACCAGAGAAAGACATTAAACAGGAAATTAAATATGAAGTGCATTTTGCCATTGGATGTGAACAGAACATTTTAATGTGACTTCAGATAATGTGTCATTATATATATATATATAAGGGTTATTATTATACATTAAGGGTTATTTGTGTTAACATTAGTTAATGTATTAACTAACATGAACTAACCATGAGAAACATTTGTTAATCTTTGTTAATGTTAATAAAAATACAGTTGTTCATAGTTTGTTCATGTTACTTCACAGTGCATTAACTAATTTTACTATAACTTTTAATTTTATTTTAAATTTAACATTAACAAAGATTAATAAATGCTGTAGAAGTGCAGTTCACATTTAGTTAATGTTAACTAATGTATTGTAAAAGTGTTTTATATATATATATATATATATATATACACACACACACACACACACATATACACATTTATTTACAAAATAAATGCAAATAACCTGCAATATTAACTTATCCTATTTATTAATTAAATAAAAAAAATAATCACTGTCAGAACAGATAAGACAGTGAACTATTTAAAAAAGAAAGAAAAAAAATTACATTTATTTGTATATTTATCAGTATGATTTAAAAAGTTAATAATAAAATTAACAACAAAGTAAAACATTATATAGAGAGTGGCAGGTTTATTATTTTGCATTTACACTCCAAGAACTAATGCACGGATCATTTGACATACAGCATCAGATTGTTAATTTGGTTTTGTTCCGTTTATTGCTATAGTTATCAGTCAATCGGATTCAATCGTGCATTTAAATACGGTTTTCCATCCAAAAACGTTTCAATGTGTAGTTAGCAGCATGATTATAATGGCAGCAATCTTTGCTTCCATTCTGTATATACTCCCTGAAGCTTTCAATTATAACGCAAGGTACACCAAGCTGCATTCTAGCGAAAACTCCCTTTATAATCGATGAAGCCGTCTATGCTGTGCAATTAATCTCTTATTGTTATCGTGGTTGTACTTTGTTGGTTATAATGCAAGGATTTGCCAGTGTTCAGATCTAGCGCTGAACAAAAACTCTGTTGTTCTGTGCGGTGTTGAGCAGATTCTGACTAACTTAAACATCTGATTGGCCATTGCATGATACGTCTGTGATTGTCTACAATACTCAATGCTGCAAAAACACATTGTAAATAGAAACGTTTGACGTTCTTCACAGATCGCTAACACACGCTAACGTCCCATACACAGAATTTGTGCTCTGCATTTCACCGATCCAAAAGTGAACACACACACACACACACACACACACACACAGTGAGCAGACTGTGTTTTTTTACTGTGGCACCCAGGGAGCAATTGGGGGTTAGGTGCCTTACTCAAGGGCACCTTTGTTGTGGCTAATGAGGATGGAAGAGAGCGCTGTTCATTCACATCCCCCACATACATTTCCTCGAACCCAAAACCTTCAGGTTACAAGTCCAACTCTCTAACCATTAGGCACAACTAGCCCGACTCTCAGCGGGTAACGCGACACTACAGAAATATCATTAAATGATCAAATAAATCTTTGGCGGGATAAAGATTCATTTTTGAGGCCACCAAAATATTTTTAATTGCACCAGAAACCCTTTATTGATTTGTGTCAATGGATTACTGAATAATTAAATGTATTGACGCATGTTAGATAGTTTTGCAAATATTGACTAATATTTATTGACTAGAAGAATTAGATAATAATTTCATTCTATTTTCTAAAAATAATATTTTTAGCATTATAGTGTCAGCATTACAAAGTTTTAAATAGACCAAATTTTGGGATGAATACTCTCAGACAGCCCATACAAAACAAAATATTATCAGAAATACATCCAAATTACACAACAACCTTACCCAAGGTTCATACCTGTATTCTGCTGGATTTTTACACATCCATTGTGTCCCTCACTTAGCATGGAACCATTGATTCTGGGGGCTTGGCATGGCATAAAGCGTGCAGAGGTGGGTAAAAACAGAGGGCAACATCTGCTTCACAACAGGAGACAGGGCTGCCACCATATTACATCTGCACACACACACAAAAACTCATGAACACAAAAAGACAAAGACTGCAGAAAAAAACACAATCCTACTGCAATCCAATATGAGCTCGAAAAATTAGAAAGAAAATTCATATTAAATATTCAATCAAATGAAATTGATATTAAATATTTACTTAATTTTAAATAACGTACTGTACAGTGTGTGCCTGAAGCTCGAATACTGTAACACACAAGAGCTTCACCTCAATATACCAACGAACAAACAAATAAAAACTAATTGATACGAGTCTATCGACAGGCATAAGAGCAAAGGGCTAATCGTTCAGCATCATTAGGTGAAGATTTAGCTTAAAAGCTTTGAGCTGGCATTAAGCAAAGCTGCTGTTGACATGGATTGAGTGCTGTAATGCTGTATTGTCACTGCTCCAGGAGGCAGAGAGAGGGCGATTTGAGAGAGTGATGCGCTCAAGCCTGGATTTGTGGGCTGCCATAACACTGGAGGGCACTGGAGGCAGCGTGGACCAAAGGAACGGTTGTGGGAGCTCTAATAACACTGCGAACAATTCGGGATTTACTATCTAATAACTAATTAAATGTGTGGGTAGCATCGTGTAACCAGAAGCTACAGTAAAGTTGTAAGAACTTTGCTGAAAAAACAATTGTGCACACATCTACATGCTTTCTGCCATCTAATTCATAGTTCATACTTTTTCTACAGTATAAAAGGCCTGTTAGTAATTCTAAAAACTCTTTTTGTTGTGAAATCTTTAATGATTTTGATAAAGAAAACTTAAGAATAAAGTTTATATTGTTGGTAATATTTCAAGATGAACATTTACTGGTCTGAAGCAGCTTGGTTACCCATACTTCCTTTTTTTTTTTTTTTTATAGAAAAACCATATTAAAATGAATATATCAAATATGATACATCACGCTTTTGAGGAACATTTATAACACTGTTCATCATTGCATTGCATTATGTTTTGCAGCCCCACATTAAAAACTACAATTCTGTACATAACCAAGCAATTAAATATCATCTTATGACATATTATTGGGAGAGGGACAACTGAAATTTATATATATAGTCTGTTATACTGTTATAATTACAAGCTATAAGAATTTCATCTTACTTTTTGGCCATATAAAAATATTTCAATTACATCAAAGTGCATATTTTTGCAAATGACGATCTACTCAATTGCTGATGCACAAAATAAATTCACACCCTAGAGACACCGTTTCACTCAGATATACTTCCCAATAAGGAAGAAAAAATAACTGCAACTTCCGTTTCATGCTGACTTTAAAATCTGATGTATCACAAACTTAAAACATTTGTGAACCTTTTTAATTTTCTTTTATATTTTGTCACAAGGTTGAAAAAACTGTTCCATTAAAAAAGAAAATAGACTATTATTTTATATGTCAGACTTACTTTTAAATAAGGAAAGAAACTGTTGACACTGAAACATTGGAAACAGTGCCGTGATCAGAAAAAAAAAAAAGGTGAAAAAGCATATTATCTTATTCACCCAAGACCCAGCAGCTCATGTATATGACATATTTTTTGTGAATTTCTCTGAGATCATATGCCACAGTTTTTGTCCTGGTGCATCTAGGACTAAAGTGGATTGTCAGAGAGGTTGGATTTCGATTGTAACAACAGTAACAATAGCTGCTATATAGAAAAAAAGAGCAATAGGTATATTATTTTGGAACCAGCATTAGTAATTTATATTTACAAAGTTTAATATAAATAAAACTTTCAAAGAAGTGTGATTTTAGTATACAAGAAACATTGAATGTGATACAATGTCCTCTGCAGGGAACATCAGGACTGCAATGCTTTTTATTGACTGATTTTTAAACATAATACACAAATTAGATAGCGTGTATTATTATTGCTGGTTTAACAGCCTAAACCACGAGCAAATGCTAATATATTTCATAACATAACTCTGATTCATGTATGTTTAATGCATTATAATAAGAGAAATTTCTGTGGAAAAGATCTGAAAAACAATAATGAACTACATTAAACTACCTAAATTCAAGCACAGCTAACTACACCAGGTGAACACAAACATACAATGCTTATTTTGTGACAATATAGAAGGCAACATGCAACAATATCAAGCCATTTTGGCTTTTTTTTCAATTAAAAATGTTACAACTTTATAACATTCATGCTGCCTTCACGTGCTCTCGGAATTTTCCTAAGTTTCCTAGGTAAACTAAATTGCACATGAACGCCCCCCATTTCCAAACTTGACTAGTATGGATAACTGCAGCTTGGAGTAATGGGCGGGCCTAACGGCACGGGGCGTGCCAAACGGTTTCTCATTGGTGAAAGGACCATTTGTGTTGGCCAATACATTTACGTAAATTCCTGGCGTGTGATTCGTTATAGTTACGTTTATCTATGTGATTAATGCTTTATTTATCATAGATATGTACATTTCGATAGTTAAAGTACGATGCGCTTTGTGTGTGTGCGAGAGTGAGTGTAAGTGCGTTTTTGTGATTCATGAAGAAACAATGTTTTATTAAAAATGTTAAAATGCAGAATGTTTTCTGTGATGGGAAGGTTTAGGAGTAGGGGTAGTGTAGGGGTACAGTTTGTACAGTATAAGAACCATTACGCCTATGAAATGTCCTCATTTTGATAGCAAAACAAACCTGTGTGTGTATAAGATCTAAACGCTCGGTGTTTGACGTCAGTAATCTGCGCCATGCAAAAGTTCTGAAGGCACTTTAGAAAGTAGTTTTTTTAAAACTCGAATGTAATATTAAGATCATTGATGCCGTTTTTACATTGAAAGAATGGAATATGGTCGTATAGTATATTATGTTGGATTTATTCCTTTTTGTTGGCCAATAGCGATGAGTATGGCTCGTCTTTATGCGGAACAGGCAGCTTTCGCGACCAATGAGAACCCGTTCAACACGCCCCCTACCATTCGACACGCCCCCTACCGTTCGGCACGCCCTTTACTCCAAGCTGCAGATACAGACTCAAACTTTAAATGGAAGTTATCACGTTTCTAGGCAGCATTAAACCACGTGTCCAAAATTGACATACGTGTGTAATAGTCTACTCTTGTCCTTTCACAACAAAAATAGGCTAACTTTTGCTTTAATGCCTAGCACTGTGGATTTATTGAACACTATAAAACCGTACAAAAAAACCTAAATGCCAAAAAAAAGACGTTGTTTGGGTGTCAGGGGATTAAGCCTAATTTCAAAATCGTTTAACATTTAATGGCAATGGAGAACTGTCCTGGAAAGTTGTCGTTTAAGAGCATTGTTCCAAAATGTGAGAAAAAACTAAAGTTGGACTTTTAACACCTTTTAGATGATCCACAACTGGAGAAAGATCATCATTCCACATGAGGATACGTCTGTGAACGTTTTCCTTCCCCCAAACAAACCTTACCTCTTCAGATATGCGTATGAGAGTGAAATGATAAAATGATGAGCTCTAATGAGCAGACTGAGGAAAGGGTGAGCAGAGGCTTTATCCAGCGTTCAGTGTTGACAGCAGCGCTAATCCTCGCCACCTGCTCAAACACACAGGCCTCCATAAACAACAGCAGCGGTCCGCGTTCACGCTCACCCTGAGTCAGCCGTTCCCGCGGGAGTCTGGCGCGTTCGCGTCTCTCAACGGTTATCGCTGCCCCTCCGCTTCCCGCGCTCACTCGCTACGAGCTAACGCTAATCGCCATGCAAAACAAATAGTTCTCAAATGTTTGGAAAAGGCCGCGCTGTTTGCACCAGGGCCTAACAAAATAATTTTTACAAGCTATCCAGTTGTGATTAGGGCTGAGAGAATTGAATTTCCCTGGCAGTGATCATATTCATATTAGCCTAATTAATAGTGCTGTTTAACTTTGCCTGTTTACCATTGTAGAAACGCCTCAGCTCAGTTCAGCTCTGAAGCGTTTCTATCTCTCTCGGCCTTTCCTGGCCGTGACGACCGCACACATCTTAAACACTGCTGGGTGGTTAAGCTTTGCAGTTTTCTCCCATTTTGTCTTTTAAGTCGCGGGAATAATTTTCCTCCTTTGGGAAGATATTACCCTAAACCTTCATGGTTAAGAATACACGATGAGTCCTTGAGAAGAGTCTTTTTTCAAAGACCTATTGAGTCTGTTCGAAGAGGAATATATAAATATACAAAACTACTTTATTGATTCTAAATACTTAGTGCACACTCTTAAAAATAAAGGTTTCAAACAAGGTTTTCACAGTGATGCTAGTTCCTAAAGGAACCATTTTCTTCCATTTTAATAATCTAAAGAACACTTTGTGCAATAGAAAGTTTCAACGGATGTTAAAGGTTCTTCATCAATGCCAATAAAGAACCTTAATATTTAAGAGTGCACGTTTTTCACTTGAAACTATAAAGGTTCTACATACATTAATGGAACCTTTCCATTCCCCAAAGATTTCTCTATAGTGAAAAATGTTCTTCACATTTTGGTTCTTTAAAGAGCTGTTCACTAAAAGGTTCTTTGAGGAACGCAGAATGTTTCTTTAATGGCGTCGCAGTGAAAACCCCTTTTTGGAAGAGTATGTGATATTCAAATGAAATATGAGAGATTACAGTGAAATTCTAATTTCATTTCATGTGATTTTCAATACTTTCATTACTCTTAACATTTCTATTCGCACTGTGAATGCGTGAACACTCCCTGAGAGCATCTCTGCATAGAATGTGATGTTAGTCACATTTTTTTAAATCATGTTTTTATTCAAAATAGAAACACAGAGGGAAAATATTTCTATAAAAAATCTATTTGATTACCAATTAAAACAATATGTCCAGAAAACGCATTAAACGGCTATGGTTTTTCCATTTGAAAAATATTTCAATAAGGGACACCTAAGGGACACTGCAAAAATGGCAACATCTGCTCAAACCAAAGTAGTGAAATTATTTAAAATTCAACCTTATGCTCACTTAATCATGATACTGTTATTTTTTTTATTTAGTTTTTTTTCTCCAACCTTTAAGTTTAATAAAAGTTTGGATATTTTATCCAATGAACAAACACATGATCAGGACAGAAATACGTACTGCATAAAAGTAATAACCCGTGAGCTTTGAGGCCACGCTCAATGAAACGTCTCATTGTTTTACACTTTTTATTTTTGGAAAGAACTGATTATAATGAGCAGCTTGTACAGATGAATCAGCTCATATGTAGCATCATTCTGACATAAATTCATGTTTGAAATCAGTACAGTATAACAGAATCATCTAATCCTTTACAACAGTCTAACACCTAGAGGTCACAGACCTAGACCTCTGCCTCTTCATCAGAGGTTAAGTGTTAGTTCAACTAGTCATATGACATTACTGTATTCAACACATCCCTGTCAGATGAAAGCCTCATGGATTAATGTTTATGACTGGTGGTGACTCCCGCTCACCACTGAGCTTCAGAATATCCATACAGGTGTCAGAATACAAAAAGCAAAGAAAGAATCAGAGCAAAAACCCAAAACCATGTGACCCGAGCCCTTTGAAACTTCATACAACTCTCTTGCCTCATATTGCGCTGTGCACCAATCACTTATTCAATAATTATGTGAATGCTATACGAGTGTATACAAATATTACTTTGATTTTAGTGAGCAGCGGGTTGTTAGCACAGATGCAATAAGTATCATTTACGTCTCAGAAATATTGTTTCATGTATGAAGTTATTATTTTAGCATTGAGCACACTGGAAAAGGTCAGCTTTGCACGTAAATCATACAGAAATTAAATGCCAATCTAATGTAATTTTAATCTCAAAACTAACTGAGTTCATGTTTATGAAATGAATTTAGGAAATGAAACGAACATTTGTAGAATACCTGCGTTGTTCAGCTCAAAACAGTAATTGTCATGTCCGTGAAGCCCTATGTGTGCACAAGAGCCTGAGTGAAATGAGCTGGACAAACTCATTGATCCAGAGCAGCGTGTTGAACCGCCCCTTTTGTCCCAGAAGAGCCACAGAGGATGGATTTGGCACAATCAAAATAAAAAGCAAATAAAAATGGAGTCTCTTCACCACCCAAGTCAATTCGAGTGGCCCACCTCAGTTTATCTAACATCATCTTCTCCATTAGAAGGCAGAAACACAGGGAAAACGTACAAAACATCCTTTGAATTTTTTTAAATCATGTTATGAACTAAATTTGAGCAAATCTGAGATGAAACACTATGCTCGCATTAAAACGTTCGTGTAGAACAAAATGGGTTAAAACGGTCAAAACAAAAGAGTTGCTCTTTTGTTCTTTCAACACAAAGTTTAATTTCCACATTGAATCATTGACAAAGACAGTTCAAAAGCCACTCAAGTTTGGCCACTTGTGTTTCTCGCAGCTCAGTATGGTCGGCTGTGCAGTAATTGGGCAGCCCTGCCAGTCATTAGCTGAAATGCCGGCCCAGTCGGGAGGAGCGATAGTCTACTCTCAGCTGAACGAAAGCGTGGAGGAGGTTTCTGTCAAGGTTGGTCAACTGCTCTCCAGAGCACACCTGCTTGAGGTTGTCCGGGGCAACAACCAGGAGGTTACACAGAGCATGAAGCGTGTCAAAGAGCTGGAGCACGAGAGGAACCTGTGGAGGGTTGATGCAGTTGTTAGTCTGCTTTAGTGCATGGCTAATATAAAAGAAAAACTAAAAACTGCTATATGTATCTTAATAATGTTATAATGAAAATCAATCACAATAACTTTCATGCTGAGGTGAAGGCACAGTCTCTATCTTTGTTGACTATTTCCTATTGAAGCATGAGGTTTAGTTTTGGTTGCGTCACTGTCACAAACTATTATTTGCTACTATAACTTGAAGGGGAAAGAAAGTATTACATTTCCCTTATTAGGTATTTTGATTTTTTTTTAAAAATACAAATTGAATATTGTTGACTAATTTGATTACACTTTTAGCTACCAATTGTAGGGATACTGATATTCTGGCCTACGCCAAAAATACACTACTGGTCAAAAGTTTTAGAAAGACATCTCTTCTGCTCACCAAGGCTGTATTTATTTGAACAAAAATAAAGTAAAAACAGAAATAGTATTGCAATTTCAAACGAACTGTTTTCTATTTTAATATATTTTACAATGTAATTTATTTCTGTGATGCAAAGCTGAATTTTCATCATCATTACTCCGGTCTTCAGTGTCACATGAACCTTTAGAAATCATCCTAATATGCCGATTTGCTGCCAAAGAAACATTTCTTAACATCAACATTGTGCTGCTTAATATTTTTGTGGAAACTGTGATACATTACTAATGAAAAGTTTGGGGAGTAAGATTTTTTTAAGAAGAAAGAAATTAACACTTTTATTCAGCAAGGACACACTATATTGACAAAAAGTGACAGTTAAGACTTTTTCAAATCTTACAAAATATTTCTATTTTAAAGAAATGCTATTCTCTTGAACTTTGTTCAAAGAATCCTGCAAAAAACATGCTTTGCACAAAAATATTAAGCAGCAAAAACTGATTTCAACATTGATAATAACAAGAAGTTTCTTGAGCAGCAAATCAGTATATTAGAATGATTTCTGAAGGATCATGTGACGCTAAAGACTAGAGTAATGATGCTGAAAATTCAGCTCGGCCATCACAGGAAAAAACTACATTTAAAAAACACTTGGTTAGCGTAGGAGACTTTTTTCAAAAAATGATTGCCAATAAACAGACAAATGGTTGACATTATAACATTTATATTTATTCATTTAGCAGAATTTGGTATACATCTTTACTATTTTGTTAAAGAAAAATGGTTGAGGTTTTATCATATTTGATGATTTCTCTATGTTTGTGCACTCAATGTTTATATGTGAATAAAAACCTAAATTAAATGTTCATTATATAAAGTGATTGTGTCTCTTCAGAAGACTTTGACTAAACTGCTTGATTCATATGGATTACTTTTTGAACGTCTTTACAAACTTTTCGAAGTGTCAAAGTTTAGGAGGAACAGAAGTCTCTCAGGGGCCATTAAAAAAGATCTTCATTTGTGTTTTGAAGAAGTCTAATGGGTCTTGAACGACATGAGGTTGAGTAATTGTGACAGATTTTTCCTTTTTTGGTGAAATATCCCTTCCAGGCATTACTAAATAAAATATACATGATGCCATGAGATGGCAAAAATAAGGCCTTTGACCTCTCCTTACCCTGAAATCTTTGGCGGAGCGGCGGTATTCTGCTACATCACAGATGGCTAGCATGCCACCCATGGAGCTGTAGCTGAACTGCTGCAGGTGCTCATGGATCAGCCTGTGGAACCGCACACCCAGCTCGGTCAAAACCGTGTCCACATTTTTACCATCCATGGACCTCCGCACACGTTCCACCTGCTTGCTCACATAGGCACACACCTTTGAGCACGCCTTGAAGAAAGAGCACAGGAAAAACATATTAAACACAGTAGAATCAGGCAGAATATGGCTACTAAAAATCTTTCTTAGGAATTCAAAGCGATCCTTCCACTGCACTGAAAGAACAGTTATACAGTATATGATTTTAAGATCTTACTGTAGTGTACTGTATCATGACATTGTTCTCGTCTTCTGGTTTGAAGTCAGTTTTCTTCTGTTCAGTCGCCAGGATGTGTTTCATCTGGCCTATCATGCAGTTTAGTGTCCTAAAAACAAGGAATCATTAGAAAAGGGGACAGAAATTGCATTCAATGGCAACGATGAAGTCGAAGATTGTTTGTGATTAAGAAAAAAGCTCCTTTAAACAGTTTTCAGAACCGACCGATCAATCCCGGTGTCCAGCTTCACCTCCATCTGTTCGATCACCTCTTTCTTCTTGTGCAGGCATTCCGTCAACTTAGGAGAGGAGCTAAAGGGGTTAAAGTTCAAACAAATGTCACAAGAAAGTCACCAGTTGGGGGTCGAAACAAAGTCGGGAAACTCACCTAATAAGAGGCATAAGATGATCGTTAAACTGCTTATCGAAGAGGTGAAAGATTGTGTTGGCCTGCTGAACCACATCCAAAAAGTACAGGTTGGCATTTTTGGCATCTGCAGATGGGATGGCTGTGCAAGTCGAAAGACAAATAAGAGAGCACTGTCATGGCGCTTCAGATTCATTCATTTAGACACAAATGTGTTTGATTAGACTCTGAACTAATGCTGCTTTCAAGTCATGTAAGAATGATTGTATTTAGCACATGAATGGCAATATCTCAGTAGGAAGCTATTTTCATTTAATTCTCACTTTCCAGAGTTTTCCAAACATGGCTAGTGTGCAAAAATTTTAGATGAACTCTCATTGCCTCTCTGACTTGATTTGTGAACACAAAGCACTATAAATAATTCCAAATAAATTTGGCAGTTACAATTTACTACACAAAGCTAATGGCGCACAGCTGCACTAGGACAGCTTGTGGACAGTGGAAACTTCCTCCTGTGGTCTCCATGTATTGAACAAGCGTGTTACCCATATAAAACCATATAAACCAAGTTACCCATGATTGGCCAACACAGACTGAACTGCACAAACAAACAACATTTCGCATCATTCTCTGTAACATTATAAGAATGATAAAATACACAAATCAATGAAACACCTAATGGGTATTATTTGTTTTTCATTATGTTGCATTAAAAAGCTTCCAGCCTTTGTCAAGAAGTAAAGGGAAAAAAAGCTCGACATGTCCATTTTAATCCAAATACATTTAAAACAAGGTTATGATAGTTTGTTTTACTGTTTCAATTTTAATTTCTTACTCCAGTTTAGTTTAGTTTTTGTTTTATTTGGCAAGTTCATTATTAGTTTAGCTTTAGATCCAATGAATATGAGATCTTTGCTAATTTTAATTTAGCAAAGGCTTAGTTTTTCTTTGTAATTTTTTATTTACTTTTTATAATAAGGATAAATTGAGAACGGGGGAAAACATACATTCGTTTAATGGATCATATACAATATCTGGACTTCCTAAATTTATAAATAACATAGTTCCCACTATGGCCTCTCAATGAGGTCATTTGGATAAGAATTTATTAAAAGAATTTATGAATAAGAATGAAAACTTATTGATTCAATTTCAGACTTATTCAATATTAATTAATTCAGACAATCTTGTGAACTGGTTTGACTAATTTATTGAACAAGAACCACCCCAACAAATCTATTTTTGCATTCAATTACACATCACTTTGGCTTTCAAGCACGTTTAACTCTATACAAGAGCAATATCTATCTGATTAAATAAGTTAGAGCAGAACAAAACTACAAAATGTATCTCGATAATAGAAATTTTAATGACTTTTCAATATTTTAATAATTTCCATTACTCTTCCAGGCCTAAAAACACAATTTTAAAGTTCCTTGATAGTTTATTTTTCTCTATGATTGCAGAGATTGCCACACTGTTGTTGCGAACACAAACATGTCAATAGACCTATGTATTATCGTCCTGTTATGGCATGGTTATGTTCCAGTAGCAGGGTAGGTTTAAGGACAAAACAGACTAAATAAAACTAAATATTAAATAATTATTTTAGTTCACTTCATAGTCATGAGCATTTATCTTAACTTCTCTATTTCAGTTTTTAATTTAGTCTTCAGTTTAGTTTACAATAACTTTGACTTGAACAAACCTGTAGTTGTTACAATCTCTAAACACATAAGAAGAATTACAATACCATAAAATCTGCAGGAAAGAAGCTACACAGGTGTAGGAATGATTAACACTGTGCAATGGAGGTCACACATTCAATGGAAATTGTTGCTCACATTTTGAGCAATATAATATATCAACCAGTGTTGGGGACCAGCTAACTACAAGTAGAGACGCTACTAACTACATTTTTCAGTAGATTGATATTAGCTCAGTTGCTTTTAAGACATTGTAGCTTTTCCAGCAAGTATCGGTGTAGTGTGACTAAAAGCTACATTCCATTTTGCGTTCTGACGAACCTGCAATGCACTGAAGCAGCACAGCCTTGTCATCTTCATTTTAGATCACAAACTAAAATTGTGCATCACCACCATCTATTGTTCTCTGAGAAGAGATCGTCTGATGATTATGCAGGCTAAAGAACGTATAGGAGTGCATTGCTATTTCACGTCAAAGACTTCATGCACATACAGGTGAATAATAGCCTTTTTAAATTGATCAGCTTTATTGTACTCTATATCAAGTCTATATCTGAATTACAATGATGACCCGCCATAGTTTACTCTGTCTCGCTACAGTTTTGAAATAAACCTAAAAGATAGATAAAGATAACTGTTTTGCGCCATTGCTTTGGCAAATCAGTTGAACAGAAAACAAAATTTCAGAGCGAAGTGCACTGTGTGCACACGAGCAGCTCATGATTCGAGGCTCAGAGCAGCTCCGTTCAAAGATCCATCACTACATATGCTGCGAGTTTAATGCGCATTTTTGACACGTGTGTATTTAAGTTGCATACATTTTATTCTTGCATTGATGTGAATTTTGACAGTCAGTTTGAGATATACAGTGGGTAAGGAAAGTATTCAGACCCCCTTAAATTTTTCACTCTTTGTTATATTGCAGCCATGTGCTAAAATCATTTAAGTTCATTTTTTTTCCTCATTAATGTACACACAGCACACCATATTGACAGAAAAACACAGAATTCTTGACATTTTTGCAGATTTATTAAAAAAGAAAAACTGAAATATATTTGAGTATTGTGTGTATCTTTGGATGGTTCACAAAATAAAATAATACTCTCTGAGATCATAATTGTATTGCATTATGTAGTTTAAACCCCAAATCTTTTATTTTCTTTCTTACATTCTTCATTAATAATTATTCAGTTATTTGTAACTTTTTGATAGTAATTTTTCAGAATGATAGCATGACTGTATCTTAACTACTTTAACTTATGAGTAGTTTGTAGCTTGTCAAACTACAGTTTCAGAATAGCTTCAACTGGTTCATGTTTTAGAAGGTGTTTGCATACCTGACAGCCCAATCTCAAGAGCATAGTCTATATGGTCCACACACAGGTACTCCACCAAAAGCAGAAAGATGGAGAAGGCATTCTTTGGTAGATCTGCTGGGTCTGACAACTGCACGAAAGACAGAAAGTGGATTTATAATGCTAATGTTTCCAACTTCCAATGGTAAAAAAGACACTTTAAAATTCAGATCTTTTGGAAGAAATCAGTGCTGAAAATTCCTATACCTTGTTGCATCTCTCAAAGGCATGCCTGGTTTCCTGTAGCAGATTGACTACAACCTCTTGTGAGAGGAAGGTCTCTCCATGTGTGTCAATACTAGGTCCTAGAGGCAGGTTAGTGCGTTGTCTGATCCTCTCTTTTAGCTCCTGGATACTGTCAAAATGAAGAGAAGAAATGGAAGGAAAGGTAAGAGGCATATCAAAGAAGTGCATTTGACTCAACAGCCTTAATTTTTCAAATAGATTTGGAAAAAGAATGGAAAAACAAACAGTTCATCACCTTCCAGTGCCTACAGGGCGTTTTTGGTGGTTCTTAGAGTCGTAATAGCGCTGAAGAATCGTGCCACTGCGGTTTTGCAGATATTGTCGCTCCATGTCTATGTAGCTCTCCAGGTAAAAGGAGAAGATATTCTTTATCAGCTTAGAAAGAAATGTGTGCTTGTCTGAGCCCAAGTTAAAGTCTGTGAGTTTAGCAGCCAGTGCCGTTGTCCTAAAAACAAATTGGTTATATATCAGTTCAAAAATGGTGTTCAGTAAAGCACATTAATTTATTAAACATTTGAGACTTTAAACCATTTCAGAAAAAAAAGAAAAAAACAGGTTTGATGAGAGCAAAGTGAAAATTTACGGTAACTAAACAATAATAACGACGAAAAACTGATTGATACCGTGTATAGAGGTCATAGAGGTTCTTGAGGTATTGCTCCACATCAGACTTGCGGGTCTCATCTAGTTTTTCTTTGACATGAGCCTAAAATCATAAAAAAAGAGACCATGAGTAAATTTGGTATTTAAAAAATTAGATAGACAAATAGAGAATCAATTTCTGGGTATGTAATATATTTAAATATTATATATATTATAAATCTGACAGGTAAATAGAGGCAATATATGTAAAAAAAAATACTAGTAGTTTTGACAAAACAAATACTAAGTTGATACTGAAATGTTAAAAAAATAACAATATAACCCTTTCTGCAGTACCGCTAATAACGACTCGATGCAGTACTTGTTCATAGGCAGCATCTTTTATCCCACGCATATTTTTGTGCGTGCCAAAGGTTTCTATTTACAACATGTTTTGCAGTGTCGAGTATTGTAGCCAATCAAAGACTGTTGAGTACATAAATGCAATGGCCAATCAGAGGCATGCTGTGTGCGTTCATTAAAACCAAAAAAAGTGTAAACACAACGTAAATAACAGATTCAATGTGCAGCTTAGACAGCTTTTATGTTAATAATGAGTTTTGGTGAGAGAGCAGAGCTCAGTCACTTAGCTCGCACTGAACTGAAGAGCTTGACACCTTCAGTAATTATAAAGGGAACTTTCTATAAGTGATAAGAATGGCAATTGACAAAAAAATCTGATATGTCAAAATAGATCTGTGCATTAAGTCTTGGAGTGTAAATGTAGATTCACTGAACTGCCATTTGTTCTGTGTTTCTTTGTTCTTCATTTTTATATTCACTTCTCACTTGACCTTTTTAAAACAATGTTTAAATAATTGAAATATATGTTAAGGCTAAATGCATATGTTTTAATATTTGATTTACTTAATTATTAGAATAAATACATATATACATATACATATATATACACAGAGTGTTATAAAAATGATTGCTTTGGTACCATAATTGGCACAGAAAACCATGCATGAAATTTTATTTATGCAGAAATTTGGGTAACACTTTATTTTACAGTGTTATTGTTACACATGCTACATGTAGTTATTGTAATAATAACTATAAAATATGCATAATTACATGCAATTAACCCTAAACCAAACCCTCATCCTTACCCTAACCCTATAATAAGTAGAATTACACTGTAACAAGGACGCCTTAAAATAAAGTGTAACCGAAATGTAATATTGTAACAACACTACCGATTACAATAGCAAGATATAACGAGTTTTCACGTGTTCTGAAGAAAGAAGAGCGGCATAGTACTTGCCCATGCAAAACTAGCTATAATGCTTAGGTATTTGAAAGAGAATTGCTAAGTAGTTGCTACAGTATTCTGGGTGGTTGTTTACTGGCCTGACCAAAAGTCTGTACTATATTCCAGTCCCTTGGTATGGATCATTTTCATCCTTTAAAGTCTAAAGATTTTTTTTAAATCATATCCAGGACAAATTTGATTTGTCCATAACACAAAGCAGCAATAGCTTTGGCAAGCAGAACTAATAATTTGTTAATGAATAGATGTGCGTTATGTACCTGTATCTTGTTCTCAAAGATGCTCTGAATGAGTTTGGCCATGACAGTCTCTGGACTGCAGAAGACCTCTCCAACCTGCTTATTAACCCGCTGACACAGAATAGCGATGTCTTCAAATACATCATTACGCATATATGCTCCCTACAAAACACCAAAAAACAGAAAAACTTGAGTGATATAACAAAAACAAACATAATGCCTAAAATGATGTTTACTCTTGATGGATATGAAGAACAGAAAATATCCTCAAATAATACATACCTCTTGGCATTGTTTGATGTAAACATCCACACAGTGAGCATAACCCTACAACAAATAAGATAAGAAAAAAAAAAAAAAAATTCACATTATACATGTAACAAACGTCCAAAAAAAATTGGTTTGATCTTGAGGGCTTGTTTCTCCCAACAAACCTTGAAATGTAGCAGGACTGCTGCCACCTCACGCATACGTCCAATTTCTCCCCTTCGCTGAGCCGCTGTGAACTCCTGGATCAACTGACGCTCAAGGTCATGATATTTACCTTTCAAACAAACACAGGGCTTATGTTAACACTGCATATTTAGCAGATGGGTAAATAACATTGTCTTGTTTAGTTTACAGCTGCTTACTTGCTATCTTGGCCTTGACATCAGAAAACCTGAACAGAGACATAACGAGGAAAACAAGCATGGGAAAGAGAGAAGAACAGGGGGAATTTAAAACAAATCTCTTTTCAGACCAAAACACTATACATGATCAGTGAGAGAATTTCACAACAAATATGTTTGAACTTTTGCTTAGATCTCAAACACAGACAAAACAAACTTTGTGAATGAAAAAGTTCACTTGCATAAATGCACTGGCCAAGACATAACATTAGCTTGCTTTGAAGTGCATTCGGTTGCATTTTCAAATATGACCAAAGGCAAATGTGGGGAGAGTTTGGAATCCTGTTTGCAATTTTTTTGGCATATTTTTGCAGCTACATTCGGTGAAGCTAGTTGCACATAACTAAAAACAATTTTTCAAGTTCAAACTATACTTTGTTTTTTTACGTACAGTGCGTGTGACATAATGAGTGGAATACTTATCTCACGGTGCGTACTGTGTATGCTCAGCAAGCACACTTATTTTTATTTTTTTATTTTCAGAATTATTTGTTATTTGTAATTTTATAGGCGGCACCACTGCCTCAGGCTACTGTTTTACTGTCGAAAAAGAAATGGAAGAGGAACAAACAATAACGGAACAGTAAACACCCATGTTGAAAAGTCCTTATTTAAATCTGGAGAGAAAGAGTGCAGACACTCGACAAGGATGAAACTTTCTAGCGCGAGTGTTGACCAACTGTGCTCCCACACACTGTAAAAAGGAGTTAACTTTGAAAGCGTTAATCTGTACGCACATGCTAAGTACACGCATTAAAAAAGCCGAAGTATACTGAAGTGCTGACTGTTTATATAATCTCTTGTACAGCACACCACTATTATGCTGTATCCCAATCCTCCAACATGGCCAAGACTCCATCTGCAGGTTGCTTACCTATCAAACGGCAACTCCTGAGCAATCAGGTGCAACTTCTGTATGATGTCTGCAGCTTCTTTTATCTGTTTGGGATGAGAAGAGACTGTGGTGAGAGACGGAAAATGGTCACTACAGGACAGATGCCTCAAAACACAAACATAGGCCAGAGGCAGCACCCTTAAATCTGGGGATCAGCTTACAGTAAATCTGTCCCTCTCGTGTGTTTCCCTCGCTCTTCTCGTCCACCGTGAGGATGAGAAGTGTTAGTTCAGCCCTCATACCTGAACCTCATCAGCATCAGAACTTACCCCCTGTCCTTCAGCCGCTGCCCAGACAACACCTTACGTTCACTCATGACTATTAAGAATGGACTATGGCTAATCCCTCAGTAAATCACCTCCCATAATCTGTCCCCATAGGCAGGTAGGAGGTCTAGGCAAAAACAGGACCCTGACAAGAACCCCCCCCCAGGGCCCCCACCTCTCCCTTCAAGCCCGATGGACGAGGAGAAGAAAAAGGTGATCCGAAAGGCCCTGCCGTCCACATATCCTCTGTTCCTACTCTCCTTTTCCTGCCTGCCTCAGCTAACATCATTATTGTGCTCCCGTGAGGTGGATCCATCCCTTTTCCGCTCTCCTCGCTGAGGTTTTCTAAGTATCTGTCCCCCAGCTAAGATTAGCTAAATCCCATGTAAGTGATGTAGCCGTCTCCCAGCAGTAGGGGGTTTTACCGGCGCTTGTCTCCTCGCTGCCTGGGCCTGGCCCTCCCTTTCACAGGGATTAACCCAGCCTTCGTTCCTTCCATTTCCCTTCCCTTCACCCCCCACCCCCCCCTTAGCTATTCACCGGCAGCTCTTCTCACTTCCCCTCTATTCTCTTCTGGAGGCGTGTACGTCTTGAGAAATATTGAAAAGTCTGGCGGGTATATTCCCACATGGCTCTCTAGAAGTATGTTGGTGGCCTTATGCTAATAGCATCAGAAGACGTAAGACTTGCCACCCAGGGTTGGTCACATCATTACCGAGTGACTTGAGAGATTAACTTATAAAGTGTCATTTCCAATTAAGTTGGCGTACATCAACATCTAAGCAGGCCACATATACTATCCTCAGGCATCCATTATGGCAGTATGCATCACTGTTGAATATGAACAAAATTTTAGCAGCGCTGGTTGCAACAGTTGCTTCGATTAAAACTACAACATAGAACACTGTCTAAGAAAGTCCTGTTGTGGTACAAAATATTTAGCAATGAATAAGTTAACGAATAAGTTGTAACTTAGTGCCAATATATGACGCAAAGAACTTTCGCATCAGCCAAAATGGCATGATCTCTTGAACTACAATTGATGACGACAAAGAAATGGAAAGCACATGACATGGTGAGATGGGCACAGAGAGTTGTACAAATGTGTCAAACACAAACCAGGCTTGGATGATTTATGGAACCATATCCTGCCATACACGCATTTTACAACACTATTAACTTCCGTTCTCAAAAGATGACAAATTCATGTACAACAATGTTTTATCGAGAACCGGTTCCAAATTTCCAAGAACTAGGAAGACATGCATTTTGATCTGCTTCAAGATTACTTTAAACCATTTAAGTGCAACAAGACGAGAACGCATGCACTGATTTGCACACAATTCCGGGCCGGAATTGACTTCTCTTTCGAGTTTCCTTGTGCTTGAACAGACTAATATGCACCAAATTACGTCAATATATCCTCGTAAACACAGTCGGATTTGTCTTAAGTGAACGTAAACAGCTGAGAAAGGCATGTGTAACAGTATTTTGGATTTGTGCGTTTGGTCTTAAAGTGACCGCAGCCCAATACACACGTGCTGCCTGTCATTAATGCTAATCAGAGAACAAAAGAAAATCATTCACTGTTCTTGACTGAATATCTTTTGTGACTTTAATGTGGATTAAGCTAGGTTTTATTTATGAAAAGAATATTATTATTTATGAATTTTACATTTGACTTCAATTTCCGTAGCTGAAATTTGTTCAGTTGTATTTATTGTATTGTATTGCCAATTTGTTTGTTTGTTCTTATTTTAGTACTGACTATTTACTTGTCTTTAATCATTTGATATTTGAAAGTTGTTTTTGCTGTGGTATTTTTGATTTTTTTTTTTTTTACACAGAAGATTAAACAATAATATATAATTTCAGCCCTCTGTATCAGTTGTGGTTTGAATGTGATCCTCTTGGATTCTGAAATTGAGTATTACTAAGCAATCCATCTAAATCCGACCTTGTCTGGATTGTTGAAGACATCACTGCGCAGCTCTCCATCCAGGAACTCGTTGAAATATGTCATGAGTCTCTGAGCCTCCACTGCCCTCTGTCTTGGTGTATTGACACCTTCCAGCTGATCTCCCAGGTGACACACCTTGGTGGCCACGTAACTGATATGCTCATCCAACTCCTGGAAGTGCTGGGAAGCTACCTTTGAAAAAAGCATAACAAGAAAGTGGTTAGTGAAAGTGGTAAACACAAGGTTACCCAAATAGTTCAAAGGCCCTTGCCTTTTGACGTGTTAAAATAATGCAAAAACATAAAGGCCACTGACTTGATTGCTCCTTTGCAGATCTTGCACCTTGTGGGCAAACTCCTTGGCTTCACGGTGGCATTGCTGCTCCAACTTCTCCACTTTCCTTTGGATCCTTTCATCCAACTGTTTCAGTTCCTCAATGTGGTTCACAAACTCTTCCAGCAACCTGGAACCAAAGACATGACATTAAAGAGCTGCAGGCGGGCAAAACACAATTTCTGACTTGTTGACAAACATTTTAAATACTTGAAACGTAGAAAAGGGGAATGTAAAAATAAATGTTTGTAGTATATAATGCAAAACAGAAGCATTTTCACAATTGGTCATACACTTCTGGATCTCCCTTTGTGTTAAAATTTGTGTAGACAGGTTATGTGGATACTAGCTGCTAACCAAAAGAAGGAGAATCGCTGTCAAAGTAGATTTTAACCAGAACTCTGGAGTACATGAAAAGTACACTAGAGCGGAGGCTTCGACGAGCGTTCCAAAGAACACTCTTTGTGTCCACAGAACACTGAAAAAGGATCCATTTCACAGTCTGACTTGCGAGATGCAGGATTACGTCCCAAATTAGGTTAGCTTGGCTATAGCATGTAATCTGTGAGGAAATGTTATATAAAACATGACCAATCATATGAAAATGCCTGAAGCTCTGTTCCCAGATCCCGAAACCAGCTCAACGGCAGGGATCAGTATATGCTGGGCTGAGATTCATTTATCGTTCATGAATACTTCTCCAAATAGACTCAGAAAAAATCTGAGAGACTGATCTCAAACTGTGAAGCGAAAAAAGCATCCAGGGAGAGCATCTTATTTGTCAAGATCACATAAGCACTTACCTCGGCAGCAAATCAGCTAATGGCCTGTTACCATAAATTGTGGTTCTTCATAAAAAGAGCCTCTCTGTGTTGTGCGTGTGCGCAAATATTTAGGAAACCTCACACATACAACCAAAAGCTTCGTCAGCTGCATTTCAAAGAACTTGTAGGACAGCAAAGTCAAAAGCTCCAACTCAGCAAGTTTGGATTCTCTGGGTGGTAGCAAAACATTCTGAAGTGATGAGTATATAATCTCATATCACCGTAATTCCCTAAACGCTGCTGGCAGCTTAAGTTCTTTTTCCTCTCCATCTTTTCCCCTCAAATTTGTTCTCTTCCATCATTTGTAAGTCAATGGTTTGCCCAGCTCACAACAGCCTCTTCATGGTCTGTTATTTGAGAGCTTGGTGTAAAATTTGGGGCGATGTTTCTGCTCTGGCAATCAAAAGCACTTTTGCTGTGTCTGTGTGTGTGTGTGTGTGTGTGTGTGTGTTAAAGTAAACTTCTTGTCTTTTTTATGCTTTTGTCTCTGAAAGTGAAATGACTGTCAAAATAGTCAAGTTATGATTGTGGATGCTATATTATTTTTATAAAGTTTGATTTCTTTGAGTTTGAAGTCACACTAAAAAATGAATTTCATTGTATTGGAAATCAATACATCTATGACATCTGTGGTAAAACAAGTGGCATCTGCAAATGAATGGTGCTAGACCTTTTCTCTGGGAAAAAGAAAGAGAAAAAAAAAAAAAAAACCTTTACTGCCACTTTACTACTTACTTACTGATCTCAAGCAGATTTTTATTAGATGTTTTACGTCAGTTTCCCTAAACTTCACACAGATGTCTTAGCGACGTAACCACAGGTGTAGTTCATCACATTAAAGGGTTAGTACACCCAAAAATGAAAAGTCTCACCCTCACCCTCATGTTGTTCCAAACCTGTAAGACTTTTGTTCATCTTCGAAACACAAATGAAGATATTGTAGATGAAATTTGAAAGATTTCTGTCCCTCCACCGACAGCTACGCAACTGCCACTGTCGCTTCAAAAAGTTCAGAAACAGATCGTAAAAACTAATCCATATGAATCGAGCAGTTTAGTCCAAATTTTCTAAAGAGATTGGAGCAGTTTAATTGATGAATTTAGTCTTTTATCCACATCTAAACATTGATCAGCAAATATAAACAGAAGCTCAACCAAAACCTGCTTGGCACATGAGAACAAGCCTCATTGGTTCTTGCAGAAGCTCAAAAGCAACACATGAGAATGATTCCCATTGGTCCTCGCGCATCAAGAAAACATACTTGAGTTTCCATTTACCATATCTGATGTCTGTTGATGAATGTTCATATGTCAACACAAGCCTAAAGTCAATCTGTTTATCATATAAAGGAATCAAGTCTCCAGAAAATGTGGACTAAATCGCTCAATTCATATGGATTAGTTTTACGAAAGCTTTATGAACTTTTCAGAGTGGTTGTTGAGTAGCTGTCAATGGAGGGACAGAAATCTCTCAGCTTTCATTAAAATATCTTCATTTGTGTTTCAAAGATGAATGAAAGTCTTACAAGTTTGGAATGACATGAGGATGAGTAAATGATGACAGGATTTTCATTTTTGAGCTAATTATCCCTATGAATATGAATATGTTCCACTGTTGTCCAGAAACAGCCAGACAACAGAACAACCAGAAAGTATCCAAATACTTCTTGCATTCATTTTTAAACAATATATCTATTGTTTTATTATTTGAAACTTATTATTTTTTTTACTTTTTATTGTTTTGCATGAAAAATGTTTATTACTTTAAAATAAATGCAGCTTGGTTTAATATTTTGCTATGTACTGCAACAATATTCAAACAAACTTGAAGTGTGGCTTAAGCATCCAAATACTTTTTTTGGGTCACTGTCGGTACAACAAGGCCCTAATGTGGAAAAAAATATAAAAAATTTCAATAACTGTAGAGTTGAAAAATGAATAAAATCTAAAAGTTGTCCACAATTACACAATCTTTATGTTTATCCACATTTTGAATAATAACAATAAAAATTATGGGATAAGAAAAATAAAACTCTTTACTCCCATGTCTATCAAAATGTATTCATACAATAAAATAAAAATGTTTAAATCAAAAATATCTCGTATTATGGCTTCTACAAAATGGCCAACTTTTTGGCTGTATTGCTGCTCTGCACATTCAGGTCATCTCTAAACCAATTCCATGATGTTCATCCTGAGATTCTTTTTACCCAGCAATACTGAAGGAGTTTCCCTCTTGTGTTCATTTTACTATCCCAGACAACTCAAGAATTTCAAGAAGAAATTCATACATAAGCAAATGTATGTTTGACAACGAAACTAATTTCAAACATTTAAGCATAAGCCTTTAGACCAAAAGTTTTTAATAACACGAGAAACATAAAATCAGTGTCAGGAATGCCGAAACGTTTGACCAGTGGTGTACGTTTATGACAATCATCAATATTTTATGACTCACTTTTTGGGGTCAAATGCCTCTGCACCACCTTTGGAACCTCCTCCAGGTGTTCTCCATGCCAGTCTCTCAATATACTCATCAGCATCAAATGGCTCCTGAGAAGATAGAAATGATGAATATCATAAAGATGAGTAAGCAAACATGTAATAATGATATGCACAAATAAATAAGGATGCTAATCTGGATTGCTTTTATATAAAGGTGTTTTAGAGAAAGGGTTTTCAACCTGGGAGTGCTAGATAGTCCGTGGAAAAGTTAAAATAAATATATAAATAAATAAAATAAAAGTGTAAAAAAATATCAAACTAAACAAAAATGTATTAAAATGAATAGTAAACAAATAATATATGTAACAGTACAGTACTGTAGTGAGTAAAACGATTAATGTAATAGAAACTTAATATTTTCTCACAGTATAAATTTGGTCTTTATATGAAAAAATTAACAGTAGTTTCCTTTTAAATTTTAGGACGGGGGTTCTTAGCACGAGGATTATATATTAATTTAGTGGCATCTAAATGATTGAAAGGAAGGATCTGAAGAGCTTTTATTCATAATTTTGCTTAAACAAGTCGTCTGACAACACAAACAGCTGGGCAGAGTATTTTTGTGACAGTTTGGTGTTTAGCTTCTCACCAGTGCATGTTATTATAATGTCAAAACTGAGCTATGTAAAGACGTCCAGCGAATGACGCACTTTATGAGATATGATATGGAAATAGTTTATCTGCAAGCTGAGATGCAGACCTTGACAGCTTCCGTGCCATCATTAAAAACAGACCTACCTCGAATAACTGAGCTGTTGTAGCCATATTTCACGGAGCCAGAAAGCAAAGGTAAATCCGCAAATACTCCTTAAAGAACTGTAATTTGCTTCTTGTTTATATCTATTCTGAAAACAGTTGCTTCCTGCATCCAGCTGCCATGACCGGGCCGGAAATAGAAATAGAGGGTGAGGTTATGCGGGCTGTGTGCTTGAGAGCAGATCTGAGATCGGCTGTGACATTCTACTCCAATGTGGCTGTGAACATCGCAGTTTGTTACGGCTGATCCTACGTCAGAACGTTTTTCGACCACGCCTCAAAATGTCACGTGACCAATGGCAAACAGGAAGAACAAGCTGTCAGATGGGAATAACATGACTGAGGCGAGTTCCTCTATTTCTCTTTCTTTTCTTTAAGCATGTATCTTAAGTTTATATCGTGTTGAACAATTAAAAAAATCTTTCGTCTTACGGAGTGAGCTAATAATTGAATGCTTTGCTAGATGTTTGGCATGTTAAATTCGTCCCAGTCGTCAGTAGGGACAGAAACAGCAGCATGAGTATACGAGCACTATGGGTTGTCTCACACGAGAAGGGTGAATCTGGAAAAGTTCGATTTTCCAGGTAAGGACACTGACTATATATATATTTATATATGAATATTAGCATACTGCTTTATGAATACTGTGCAGTATGTACTGCATACTGTCTATTATTATTATTATTATTATTATTATTATGAGAATAGCATACTAACGTGCTACTTTTATTCACTCTGCATTGGTGTGCAGTGGTGTTCTGAAAAGAGGAGGCAAAGTCTTCACAGGTTTTTTTATGTATTTATATAGATAGAGAGAAAGAGAGAGAGAGAGAGAGAGAGAGAGAGAGAGAGAAAGAGAAAGAAATCAAATGTAAATTCATGTCCTAGATCATAACACTTAATGTTGTCACATATTTCTGGTTAAATAAAAAAGAAAGAAATCAAATACAATTATTTTTTGTGTTTTTTTTTTACATAAACAATGTTATTATTTAGTCTTTCCATTAGCAGCATAATTTTGTTCATTCATACTGATTTGCGAACGCGGAAAACACACGAAAACAAGGAGTGGGATTTATTTCACAAACCAATCATTGCCTCCTCTCACTTGACTTTCCCCCATTCATTCTCAATTACCCCCGACCAAACCCACCGCACGCTTTAGGGGGTCTGTTAAAACTAAATGACTCAGGGGAGGCAAAAGGTGAAGGGTCTGTCTGCGTCCCACGACCCTGCAAGTTACGCCTCCTGTGAAGAAACGAGCGTGGATGTCATTGACTAAAACAATCTTTTGAAGTAAATAATTTTATGCTTTATGTGTGGAATGTTTGTAAGGCTAACTTACATTGCTCACGGTAATTATAGCTAAAAACCTACCCCCATCCCTAAACCTTATCCAAACCATATACCCCTTCCATATAATTAGAATTTACTGTAGAGTTTTGTGGTTAAAATACTAAAAACTAAAGAAAAACTAACAGGATGACTTGCAGCATCTGGTGATTTATGTAATGCAAGATGTATGTTTTATCGCTAGGTGGTGATAGTGAAGCATAAAACTGAGGAGAATGAAACAGAAGAAGGACCGTACCAGTGACGACATCCAAAAACTTGTTGCCTCGCTGCCTTAACAGCCGATTACTTTGTAGGCAGCATTTGCGCAAAATAGAGCGAGTTTTGATGATAACCAAGTGAATGTTTAACTACTACAACAGTCATTTTTTCGCTAGAAATGACATCAGTGGAAAACATTGGTCAAAAACTTATATTTACACACAAACTGACCAACAATTGCAACCTTCAGATGCCATCTTTATTTTTTAGCTCAACTGCCATAGAATGGAACGCGCAGGCAGTCCTATCTTGTAACGCATCCTCCGAAGGCAGCCTTTTTAAGTTTCGGACACAGCCGACATCAGCGGTTCCAAAGGGAGGGTCTTAGATGTCATCCAGAATGGCTGTTTCATTGTAGGAGTTGTAACTTGTAGTAGGGGGCGTATTTTGTAGGGCCGTGGTTTGTAGTTCTGTAGGAAATGTTGGACAGGACTTGATTTTGTCCATTGAGGTTTGATCATTGGATTGTTGTGGTTTGCTATTGTGTTCGCCCAAGTGTTTGTGAAGACTGCAAGTGTTTGTAGAATGGGACACACTTACAACATATTGTTGTGACAATGCAAGTAAAGTTTTGCAGAACTTTATTTACACATTTTGATATTCAGCATTTTGCAAATCTAAATAAATGTCTGTTCAGTAGTCCCTATGAAACGGGCAACACAATTGAATTGTGATACTCATCTCTGCATCAATACAAATTGTAACACTTTATGTTTTTCTACAAAATTATATGCAGTATCTAATTAATTGAATTAACCTTGGAAAAGTGTTCTCGCTGCCCAGGGGTTTTTCCCTAACTTTGGCCCGAGATGCTGGGATAGGCTCCAGCCTCCCGCGACCCTAGGGAGGATAAGCAGTATGGAGAATGGATGGATGGAAACTTTTTCAAATCATGCAATGTTGAGGCACATGAGTTCCTGAAAATGATGAATGATGATGGGATACTCTTTAGCCTCAAATAGCGCTCAGAAGAGGTACAAGCGGTGATGTGGACTTAGTGTGCGTTAAGGGCACTTAGCGAATCTATTTCGCCCTCACACAATTCCTGATCGCTCTGATTCTTTTTGGAATGGCCTCTGATACAAGACAAAATGTAGGGCGGGACTTGATTTTGTCCATTGGGAATTGATTGGATCATTGGATGGTAACCATTTTTCCCCTCAAGCGAAACTCCTTAGCACTCTGATTCTTTTTGGAATGACTGGATTTCACATGTAACATTTCACAGAGCAACGTTAAATGCACCTTAAAGTCGGCATGAAAAGGTTGCGATTAGTTTGTTCTACCCTATTGTGTGTCAGAGTGAAATGGCCTCTCGAAGAAGAAAAAATGTAGGTCGGAACTTGATTTTCTCCATTGGGAATTGATTGGATCGTTGGACGGTTGTGATGTGCTATTGTTGTGTGAGCTAGGATAGCAAGGATAGCTCATTTATAATAAATAATGCAATTTTTGCATAAAAGAATTGTTAATTTAGATTTTATGGTGACTTTCAATTAACTGGGCTTTTCATGAATAAAAAATACAAACACAGTATGTTTGAATGAAATGGTAGTATGCTTTTTTGGAACACAACAATTTTTCTTTTTTACATTTTTATTCAGTTTTGTTATGTTTTTCTCATTTAGACGATTCCCAACAGTTGAGTTCCGTGCCAAATCCTTGGCTGGAGCTCAATATGTGGCTGTTCCGGAGGACCGTGTCATACTCCAGCTTCTGCTTACAGAGTTGGGCCTGGTGGATCCTGACAAACCTTACGTAGAAGCACGGGACGACTGTGCCCGTCAGCACCGTTCACCGGCTGTGGAACTCCGTGTAGATGGCCCAGGTGGGAGAACCCTCTGGCCCGTTCTCATCGTCACTCAGGGAGCGTTAATCCTAGCCTGCCTTCCTCTAGTGGAAGCACCCCCTGAGCCTCGGCCTCCTCTCCCCACCTTGGCCTCAGTTTCTCAGGGCTTAGCTCTTTTGTCAGGCCTGCAGGATTTCCTTTGTGGCCCTGGAGGTAAACCAGAGCCTGATGTGCTGGCCTCTCGTTTGGCTGCCCTTCCCTCTGTGCTTCTGCAGGTTTGCCCTTTTGGGAGGCCACTGGACACCCCTCCTCCAGCTGGATCGATGCCTGTTGCTGTGGCTTCAAGCCCAGGGGGGGCCCAGAAACAACCAGCCTGGAAGTCAGGGGTCCATCGAGGCAGGGCTGTAGTGAGTGTGGCCCTTACCGAGAAGGTGAGGTCCATGCAGTACGGCAAGAGTAGTCGACAGGATCTCTGGGACGTGTACGGCATGGTCATGTGCAAAGTTAGTCCTCATCCTATGTGCTGAATATATAGTTTGATTTGTAATAAAACTTGCATTACATTTGATACTTCATGTTTTTCAGTGTGAGGTTGAAGGTGTTCTGCCCAATGTGACCGTCACCCTCACGCTCCCACCCAACGGTTCACCCCTGCAGGACATTCTTGTTCATCCCTGTGTGACATCTCTGGATGCAAGTATTCTCACTGCTTGCAGTGTGGATGAGAATGACGGTTCCGCCTTTTCAGGGCCATACAAGTTCCCTTTCTCACCACCTCTGGAGCTTTTCAGACTCTGTAGTTACACCTCACAGGTGAAGCTTATTCTAGCAATAGTTTGTCTTATGTTAGCTTTATGTCTCAAAAATATACACTACCGTCTTTTTTGCTCACCATTTTTTTGCTCCATTTATTTGATCAAAAATACAATACTGACTCCAAACTTGTATACAAACACTATAATATGTGGTGTAATTTTTTTTTGAGGTACCTGTGCCACCAATTCTTGGCTCCTACCAGCTGAAGGCAGAGGAGAATCATCTGAAGGTGAATGTCATCTTGAAGCTCCATGAAAGTGTCAAAAACAGCTTTGAGTACTGTGAGGCGCACCTTCCATTTTTCAATAAGTAAGTAATGCAAATTTGTAGTGAATGCTTTTATAATTTATAGATTTATAGTGGCTCATTATGTAGTGGTCTTTACTGTCTTTAGCTGGTGTTGTGTTAATGTGCTTATAAAAAGTACATTGGCTGTTATAGTGTCTTTGTGTGTGCTTCTTCACAGGAATCTAATGGGAAGTGTGGAGGTCAAAGTGAGCTCAGGACAGCTTGAGGTGTCGAAAGAGAAGAATTTACTGGTTTGGGTACTTGGTATGTCTATTCTTAATCTTCTATGATGCTTCATGTTTGCATTTATCATTTTTAGGGGCAAAGCACCGAAGGTGCCTAGGCACCGATTGAATCCATTAGTGTTCTTCTTTTTATTCCATCTTCTTCTTCTTCCGCTCTTTAGTCTATACCAACCCATAGAAATGCTTGAGGTAAAATGGCACACAGATAGAGAACAGTCTTGGAGTCTCTAACTCAATCCCTGTAGTGTCACCAACTGTCTGACTTTGCACTTATGTTTATGCTTATAACTTTTGAACCATAAGGTCTAGAAAGAAAGATTCCTTGGCTCAAGAAGATTCGATTGCACCCTATTTCCATCATGAAAGTCCACCATTTTGAATTTCCCGAAAAAACTACTTTTTTCTGGCTCTGATCGTGTTAGTAAAAAGTTATTTAAAGCTTTTTGATAGACCCAACGGTTTAAAAATCAACTCGCAAACTGATTAAACGAAGAGCATGTCAAAATGGATGTGAGGCTAGGCTATATCTCCACAATGCTTTACAGTATTGAGACAAATCTTGGTAATCTCATCGCAAGCATGACTACAGCACCAGTCAGGAGATATAAAAAATAGCTACTTCTTAACAGTTTGCCCAAAAATCAGATGAAAACTGGTATATTTTGATTCAGTGCAGCACACCAAGTCAAATTATACCCAATTTTCGCATGTCAACCATTTTGGGTGTTGGCCATTTTGAATTTTGTCATAAAAAGCTGCATTTTACGAACACATCAGCATATTACGAAACTAAATGGGTCATCGGCACAATGCCCTGAATGTCAAAAATTTAAAAAATGCTAATAGCTTTTGATTGATTTCGCCTATTTTAATGAAACTGGTCTTGATAGATTCCCAGAGTCGTACCGAGAACAATGATACCAGATATGCCAGTCAAAACTGCTGTCCGCTATTTTGAATTTCTTTGAAAACATATTTTTTCGAACTCCTCCTAGAGGGTTGGTCCAATTTTTACCAAAATTGGCTCAGATCATCTTCAGACCATGTCCGCAAAAAAGTGATTAAAAGCTTTTTGATCGACCAAACCGTTATTGACTGATGCATCAATTAATTTGATGGCATGATTCCAAGCTGATTTGCAGGCTGTGACTCTGCAAAGCTTTGGCATATTAGTAAACTTTGTATGTGTCACTGTCACCTCACAATGACCACACCATATTAATGTGGTAACAGCCCCACCTATTGGTCAGAAGGGATAAGCAATTAAATCAAATTAATAGTGATTGAATTAATGATTTTTCAACCATTTTGACTGGTTGTTGCTGTTGGACGGATGCTCCCAGCCATGCTTGCATAACTCATCATGGCTTTTTTCTGCTTGGCCTCATTAATTGCTGCTTAATAATTGCCGCTTTATAATTATATAAACAGACATTTGTCTTTGTACCTCCTCAGGGCAGAAGTTTCCAAGGTCTCGTGAAGCAACACTGGAGGGGACTATTCATTTTTCAGGGTCTGTTGCTGGACCGACAGACCCTCTATGCACAGGACTCACTACATATATAAAAGTGGGTGAATTTAGTATAAATTAATTTATTCTTTATATAATAATATATTAAGTGTATATTTGTTGCACAAGATGGATGTATTAATCTGTCACTGTATTCATTCCAGCTTTATTTCCGTGTGCCAGATTTGACTTTGTCTGGTTGCTGTGTGGACCAACACTCAGTGCAGGTTTACTCATCTGCCAAACCGCGGATTGTCACAAGTGAGTGATTCAGTGTTTTTATTGATAGCTAAAACCAAAACTATTAAAAAATATATATTGTGAATTGAAGTAAAACTGAAATAAAATATAAATGTTAAAACTTTACACAAAGGTAGTTATATTAGTTATTGTTGATTCTTTAACAATGAGCAATACATTACAGTATAGTAATTATTCATCTACATAAGGAATGAGATTGAACCTATACCTTTTTTTCTGTAGCACGAGAGCTGGTCTCCTCAGAATACTACATTTGGAACTCAACAGGTGACGCTCCCGTCTCGTCTGGACACACGGTGCTGACATCATCTAATTAATGCACACTGGCCTTAATAAATCATCGCCTGTATTAGAGGATCAGAGATTAATAAATTATATTCCGTATGGAAATGTGGTCTCTGACAAATGTTGCTGTCATACAGTGTTAGCTTTCATTTACTGTATGGTTTTTCTAATCTGTCAAAATAAAATATTCAGTGTCTCACATTGTGCGTATGACTCCTTTATTTAGCTGAAAATGGGCGATATATAATAAATGATTGGTCAGAGAGAACCTGATAAACATTTATATATAATATATAATCTTTATTTTTGTCTTCATCTTGTAAAGAAAAGATTTTATCTTTGCAATTCTTAGTCAAATGCTCTTTCTTCTTTTCTAATAAGAAGTAAAGAAGAATTAAAATTCAATTAACAGTCCTTTTATTTTGCTTCAGGCCAAGTGTTTACTGCTGTTCAGGCTTTGGTTTTCCCTATTAGCTGTTCAGCTGGTTTATATAGAGGCTCCTTGAGCTCATTCACAAGAGGACTTTGGCCCTGTGTTTGTTTGATGAGGTTGAAAAGAGTGTATTCTGATGGCAGAGAAGGAGAGAAGGCAATTGTTAAAGAGAAATACCAGACTGGTATCCAAAGAGGTTCTTAATTAGTTTCCAAAGTGACCCATAGAGGTCCTACTTAAGCTTGTCTCCATCTCTCTCCTGCCCAACAAAAACGGTTAATGGAGACTTAAAAATACCAGTCATCCAAATTGCAACTAAAGGACCCTTTACTTCTGTTTTTTAATTGTTACAATACAAAATCATTTTTGCCACCTATCCTAGTTTGACTAAATGTTCAAACTAAATACAAACATTCATTCTGTGTCACTTTATATGGTTTTGGGCAGCAAGCTGTTATTTCTGCATAGGTATGTTTAGCAGCTTTGTAGCTTTTGGCTGTCAATTACGGCTGAGAATTCCCATGGAGAAGACATCAAGATGATGATAGTTTAGCTGGAGCCACATAAGAGCTCTCCGCTGAAGCAAACCATTGTCTGAGAGATTAATTGTCTGCCACATCCACTGATTGCCTTGCTGTGTCTCTGTAAGAACAAGGCAAGGCTGCATTCTCACAAGGATTTCCTTCCCAGAACACTGAGCGTGATCAATCTTATGGCTGAGGCAAGTCCCCAATAAGGTCCTCTTCATTTCCTTAATGAGTCTGTCCGTATTCAAAAGAGCTTCTTTGAGAATTTCACACTTCCTCTTAGTCTGACTGGCTCCTGAAGTCGTCTCATTAGTACCGGGGGTGTAAACTTTTGAACAGGATTAAGATGTGTATATTTTTCTTATTTTGCTTAAATATATTTTTTCATTTAGTACTGTCCTTCGGAAGCTACAGAAGATACATGTCTCCCATAAGACAAATGAAGTAACCCTAACCCTACGGAGATGCTATTCAGATTCCTTAAGGATTTCTGAATTGGGTAAATAAAAAATAAAAAAGTCAAATGTTTTCAATTTAATAGAATATTCTCAAACTTTATCATTAAAATTCAATGAGCATCTGTTGAATTGGCCTTCTGAACACGAATATTTCAGCATGTCATTAGAGAGCATTATTTCACTAAGGCAATACTTCAGTAGAACTGGAGCTCAAAACACACAATCTGCAAGTGCAACAAACACACAAACACGATGTGCTTTGGGGCAAAGTCACAGAAAATTGGATGTGTATAGTTCCATCTAGTGGCTCGTCATGGTTTAGGACATCCAAAATGATTTTGGGGAAATATCTTGGTCATTACTGTAACCAAGAAGGCTAATTTGTTGGTTTCTTCGGGTTTCCTCTGGAATTATATAGTTTTTTAAAATGGCGGTTTTGATGTAAAGGTCTGAGGTGAAAATTCCACGTTTTGTTCTAGAACATAAATTACACATATTTACTCAAACTCAAGTTAAGGCTAATAAAAATCGTTTTCGATTAAACGTGGTAACTATTCGGACTGGCCTTGGCAACTAAGTTAAATTATTTTACATCCCAAAAAGTAGGTAGTTTACTAAAATGACGAAAACTGAAATAAAATTAAAACTTCATAGAAATATATTTTTTGAAAAATATTAAAAACACCAATTACTTAAACTACAAATAAAATGAAAACTGAAAATATAACAATTAGCTAAATCACAATATTAATAAATACCACAATAGTATAGAGGCTATATAAATAACTAAAATAAAACTGGTATTTTCATATTTATTTATGCTTTATTTTTATTTATGCTAAATATTTGAATTAATTGTTATTTAATTTCGCGAATTGTTTTTTATTCTATATTTATTTTTATTTTATATTTCTTTAATATATTAAAAAAAAACTCCATTTCCCAGCATCCTTTACTTTAACGCGCCGACATAGTGTAGTAAATCATCCGCTCTGCTTTACGGCAGGTAATAAGCAAGTGTGGAGTGAATTGAGTAATGGCAGGAACAGACACGAGATAGTCCACGAACTTGACATTATTCCTACATTTATCAGGTACCGGCAGCCGGACGGACGTCTGTCTTTGTCGTCGTTCGCTGTGAGAGGCTGATTCCGACCCCGTTTTTCTGTCATCATAGTAACTGTATGCAGTGGAATGGCTGAAGTGCCGCCAGGGCCTAACGCACTGCCTTCATCCCCGAGCGCGATCACACCACTGCCCGTGGACGGCTGCACCTTACTGGGCAACGATGAGGGACGGGACATCATCAGCCCCGGCCAGGGACACCAGTACGCCAGCGACCATAAGGCGATTGTCAAATCCAACCAGAACAACGTGCACCCCAACGCATCAGCCGCCCAGTTCCACACAGCCCAGCTGAACGGGGTCCAGTGCAACCACACTCACCTCCAGAACCACGTCCAACAACACCGGCCGTCCGACAATCAAAACGCCGCTTCTGATCATCACTTGGACGGAATCGGTGAAACACAGGACGATCACACGGAAAACAACAATTTAACGAGAAATAAACGATGTAGTGATAGCCAATCGCCGCCGAACAACGGGATAAACTGCACTGATAGTATGGCGATAACGGAGAGCAGATCTTGTCGATTGGAGAATGATGTAAGTAGCCGGACCTGTACTGTGGATCCGGCTCGAGCGGCTGCGCTAATGGACGGGGCTGAGTCAGGCCTGGGCCCGCAGGGCGCTGGAGTAGAGCAGGCGGCGGCTGACAGCGCTCCTGTGGCGGAGATGAAGAGACTAGCGCTGGAGGAGCACGACGAGTCCATCCGATACGTGAGATACGAGTCTGAGCTCCAGATGCCCGATATAATCCGACTCATAACTAAAGACTTATCTGAGCCCTACTCTATATATACCTATAGGTACTTTATTCACAACTGGCCTCAGCTCTGCTTTCTGGTATGTATCGTGTCATTCAGTTATTCTTGATGGTGTTGAGGAAATCAATACCAAAGCATTCAACATCATCTCCGATGTAACAAAATGTGTCAAATGTCCATGGTGCATTGACGTATAAAATGCTAATGATTAGCATTTTAGTCTTTAAACGATATGATAAAGAATATCATGATATTATTGTTCAAAATAAACATGGTATTACTATTATATTGTGTATGAACAAAATAACCATGACATGTCTTTTTAACTAAATCACATTCTGACCCTTCTGAAAATGTACCATGGTTTTACTATAGTACTAGTAACAAACAATCCAAACAAAATAACCATGATATCTCATGTAACCTTGACATGACCATAGAATCATATCCAAGAAAAGAATGTTTTTAATATTAGATTACTGTTTTTATTCATCCACAATGTCGTATTGCTTAAAGCGATGGGCTGGATTTAGTCCATGCCAAATTTAAATCACATTCTGACCCTTCTGAGAATTTACCATGCCATTACTATAGTACTTGTTCAAAAACAGACAAACAATCCAAACAAAATAACCACGATATCTCATGTAACCGTGACATGACCATATAACCATGTCCCAGAAAACATGTCTTTTTATTTTGTTTTTATTCATGTCGATGGTCTGGATTTAGTCCATGCCAATTTTAAATCACATTCTGAAAATTTACCATGGTTTTACTATAGAAACACTTTTTTTTACTAACAAATGAGTACAAAAAAATGAATATCAGAGCACCCAACATATAATCAAATGTGCAACACGTCCAGTGATGTATAAAATGTTGCTTATTTTAATGATATGCCAATTTACATACAAATAGCACATTAATACCATGGTAAGTGTCCAATACATGACTAAAATAAGCATGGTATTGCTTTAGTATGTGCTAATATGAACAAAATACTGCTTTTTTTGACCATGGTACCATATAATCTTTTAGGGAGTGAAGATACTTTCATAACAGATCAGTATCAATAAGTGTCATGATAATTCCATGTCTTTTTGACATCCTAGTACCATAGTATTGAAGTACCAATACTAGGGTAGTTTAATTAATCATTCAGTACAACGGTATATACCATCTCTCTACCGCTCATTTTTATTACACAGATGGTGAGTATTGTTCGTTTCATGAGGAAAAATCACAATTTGTTTTATCGAAACCAATCTAACCATGGTAAGGAGCAGTTCATATCATGGTTTTACCTTTCGTTTTATTAAAAAGTACGACAGTTAAACTATGGTACATTCCGAAGGGTATTTATATCTTCATGAACACACCGAGTTCAGGGTGGTGTAGATATTATAACGAATTGAGCCTAATAATAGAGATATTTGTCATTGTTTTGCCCGTAGTTCACAACCCACAAGATTAATTGCAGTGTCTTGACGACCGTTTCTTTGTGATGTGTCACAGGCGATGGTTGAGAAGGACTGTGTCGGTGCCATTGTGTGTAAGCTAGACATGCATAAGAAGATGTTCCGTCGAGGATACATCGCCATGCTCGCCGTGGATTCCAAATTCCGCAGGAAAGGCATCGGTAAGAGCCGTGATAGCATGGCTGCCCTCACCTCAGAATGGCAACAGAAACGGATCTTTTTATAGGACACATCTGCTTCAGTGTCAGCTCATGGATACATTTAGTGTCTTTGAATGCTTTGAACTGCTATGAATCAATGGTTTGCCATTCTGTGTCGAAGGAGCTCGATCCTTCCATGTGTATTATATTCCTCCATATTGTATTATTTACCATATTCAACAGGTATATTTATATATAATACTGGAAATGTATAATGAATCATTAAAAGCTGTACTTGTTTGTTAGGCACTAACCTTGTGAAAAAGGCCATTTATGCTATGGTGGAGGGGGATTGTGATGAGGTAAGAGATTAATCTCGTAAATATTTCACACTACGGATATGTTTGGAATGGAATACTACTACATACTTCGTACTACACGGTAGAGGTGAACTTGGAATCATGGATTCTCCCAGGCGAGGTTGAAAATGCTTTTATGTAAACGCTATTGACGTTAAAAGTATTCTTAGCGTTTTAAATCATTTTAAAATAGTAAGTTATATAATAATGTTTAAACTGCCTTATGCTGCGTTGTTGTCGTGAACTAACACTGTATCTCAGAAACGAATGCTTTTCGTCATGATATATGCTAAATGTGATTGTGCTGAGCATTTAGAATGCAAATTATTAGTTTATTTTTATTTAATTTTGTATAAAGATGTTATAATGTGTTTTCAGTAAAAAATGTTGTAGTCCAGCAGTGGAGAAATATCAGTAATACTTTAGTTTAGGGTCCAATTCTCACTATTAACTAGTTGCTTATTAGCATGCATGGGACTTGGATTTTGGCTGTACTTATAAAGCGCATATTAATGATTTATTTTGTGTGACATTATCTACATCCCTTAAACCTAACCAATACCTAAACTTAACAACTACCTTACTAACTATTACTAAGTTGTAGTTAGGAGTTTACTGAGGCAAAAGTCATAGTTAATAATGGGAATTGGACCCTAATCTAACGTGTGACTGAAATCTCATATCATAATATTCATCTGTCCACCCATTTTTTTAATTATTTTTTTTTTTTTAAAGGTCAGTCATATTACATTGTGAGATACATTATCCAAAGCTAAGCAGTCAGTTTGTATTCTGCAGATGTATATGTAAAGAGCCAATTAATACTTTTATTTAGCAATTTTTGATATTGATTATAATAAGAAATATATTTTGAGCATCACATCAGTATATTAGAATCGTTTCTGAAGGATCATGTGACACTAAAGACTAGAGTAGAATGCTGAAAATTCAGCTTTGCCATCACAGGAATAAATTACTTTTTAAAAAAATTAAAATAATAAAAAAAAAAAAAAGTATATATATATATTAAATTTAATAAAATTTCACTGTATCACTGTTTTTTATTCATCAAATACACTTACCTTTCAAAAGTTTGGGGTCGGCAAGGTTTTTATTGTTTTCACTTATACTCTCCACGACTGCCTTTATTTTTTAATAGAATAAAGTAAAAACGGTAACATTGTGAAATATTTGTACAATTTAAACTGATAGTTCACCCCAAAATTAAAATTCTGTCATCATTTACTCACCCTCAAGTTGTTCTAAACCTGTAGGAGTTTCTTTGTGTTTGCTGAACTCAGAAAAGATATTTTGAAGAATGTCAGAAACCAAACTATCACTGGTCCCCATTGTCTTCCGTAGTATTTTTTCCTATATTCTTCAAAATGTATACTTTTGTGTTCAGCAGATGAAAGAATCTCATGCAGGTTTAGAACAACTTCAGGGTGAGTAAATGATGACAGAATTTAAATTTTTAGGTGAACTATCCCTTTAAATTGTAATAATATTTCCCAATGTTACTATTTTTGCTGTACTTTTGGAAAAATAAATGCAGTCGGGACGAGCATAAGAGACTACTTTTAAAAAAACATTAAAAATCTTGCTTCTACAAATGAAAGAATCAAAAGGAAAGTTCTAGAGAACAGTGTTTTTTTTTTTTAAATATTAGTCTTTTGTGACATTATAAATGTCTTTAGTGTCACTTTTAAACAGTTTAATGCATCCATAATTAAAAAAATATATATATCATATTGTAAAAAACAGCTCACTGATCCCAAACTTTTGAATGGTAGTCTAAATGCAGCCTATGTTTCAACTACGGGCCTGTTTACCTCTGGTCACTTCATGTGTTTTCTATGATTGGATAGCTGTCTGATCATAAAAAGACCAGGTTGGTGTCCTCCGAAAGGCTTTCGAGACGGATTTAAATCCGATCACTCAAACCCCTTCAGGAGGTGGTCTGAGACGCATTCGACGCAAGCTATCCGATCAGTAAAAATGCAGAGTAAACAGGCCCTAAGAGTGTGTGGTACTATGCCATTCCAAATATGCCACAACTTCACCCTCACCTATGTTTTACTTGTAAGAATGAATTTCAAAACCTGTGCTATGCCCAGTATGTCTATGTGCTTTATTCTCATCCACAGGTGGTGCTAGAGACGGAAATCACCAACAAATCAGCCCTGAAACTCTATGAGAACCTGGGCTTTGTCAGGGACAAGCGGCTGTTTAGATATTATTTAAACGGAGTGGACGCACTTCGGCTTAAACTCTGGCTTCGCTAAATCAAACTACGGGGTCCCTCAACTCTTTCTCCATCCCTTTGGCCTCCTCTTCCTCCGCCCCAGTCCTCTGGCTCAGATCACCTGACTTCCCATCAATAGAAAGACACTCGACCTCTGCTGAGCCGCAAAGGGGGAAACTCTGAGGGAAATTTCAACCAATCATAATAAAGTGTTTTAAGAACTTTTTGTGTAAACAAAAGAGAGGTCATTGCAAAAAACGAAAAAGATGTGCAAAGTCGGGTACTAATAGGACGTTGACACCACACGGTGGCTCCTATGTTCAAGTGTCAATAGCCTGGCTTAAGACCTCCTCCGTGTATTTGGGTCAGGCAGTGGAGACGGATTGGCTGAATGTGTCGACAGCATCGGCGAAATGAATCGTGCCGAAAGCAAACAGTGCGCCACACTTTTTTTTTTTTTTCTTTGTTTGTTTTTTATGAACAATCACAAAGCGAAGGATAAAAATGCGTTTAAACCGACTCAACGAAACTACTCAAATCAATTTTTGTTTCACTTTTTCTTGTTTTTTTTTTTTTTGTTTTTTTCTGAAAGAGGGTGCACGGGAGCATTGCAGGTTGCGATTGTGCCTGCTGCATTGCGTTGTTTTTGTGCGTACGGGGGTCTGTGGTTTATTTTATGTGTTTATTTTATGTCTTTGAAAACACTGAGCAGAGCCTTGTCTTTAGAAGTTTGATCTACGACTGACTAACACACACAGATACAGAAACACTTTAACCTGAGTGCATCTCTGCTCTTTTAAGTTGGTCATATTAGCTCACATTATGCCATATTGGTTTATGTGGCTTGTGATTCTGACACAAGTGTTTTGTACAACTAAATTAAAATGAATGAAAATGAATTACTAAATGGGCCTGAAAGGAGAGTATTCCCTGTTTATTTTTTTTGTTTTTTTTCTTCTTCAGTACTTTTTAACCATAGTCTTCATCATAGATACTCCCTTTCCGTGTCTGATGTGATGTTTGGATATTCAGAGAAAAGAACCTCAAACGGACGCACTTCTCATTTTTGCACTGATTAGATAGGGAATTTGTACTCTGTATAGTTCCCTTGACCGCCACTGCTTTAGTGGACCAGTAGGGGACAGACTACAGATCTCACCAGCTCAGTTGCTCCATCGGACTCACGCAAATAGTTGCTTTAACAGATTGATTATATGCAAGACAATATTGTTTAGAGTTGTTTTTAAAATTGAATGGAGGAAATTTCCAGAGGTTCTTATTTTTATCGGTTTGTGTTTAACAGTAGTGTGCTGTGGCAGGTTGAACCATCACCCATGTTGTATGTAAGTGTTTCTATGTCATTGCCAATAGACCCCCATTTTGCTTTGCTGCTGGCTCATGAGTTGTTCTTGGAAAAAAAAAAAAACCCTTTTTTTTTTTTTTTTTTTTTCAAGTTTGGAGTGGGAAACAATTTCTCCTGATTTGCTAAATGTACATAAGGAAGTTTGATTTGTTGTTTTTGATTGTCATTGGAAAAGTTCCCCACAGAGCTGCTGCTCTCAATTGTCGAGAAGATGGATGGGTTGCTTTATAAATTTGCGCTTAAATACACTGATATTGCTGATGGATTTATGGGAAGAGGAATTTATGCATCTTTTGGTTGTTTTCTGTTTAATTGCTTTTTTTTTTTTTTAAAGCCCAGATTGTAGTACATCTCCCAGAAATGTAACAGTCCCATCAATCCCCTTTGTCAGTTAGGCTCAGGTGTTTGGTTTCTATTCAATTCTCCAGGGCTCTTTTCAAGGACCCGGTGGTTATTAACAGCCAACTTGACTTTGATTCCTTTTGATTTGTGTGGACAGTCAATGTTGAAATGGAGAGCCTTTGAGTAGTTTTCGTCCATACAGACCATCTGCAGACTTAAGATGGCAGATGTGAATTTAGCTTGAGATACAGGGATTCTTCACATTCACATCATTTCCTCGACCTCATGTCTTTCTAAGACTGTATTTTTGCTTCTGTAGAACACACTAGAAGACATTTTGAATGGGGTCAAAAGAACATTGGAACCCACTGACTTATATTGTATGGACAAAAAAAGGTTGAAGACTATGTTTTTGTGTTCTGCAGAAGAAAAAGTCACAAGTTTGAAATGAAATGAGAATGAGAATGAAAGACTTTAATTTCAAAGCTTCTCACAAGATGCCAACTTTGACAGACAAATGCATTTCTGGCTATTGAGTGTTGCCATTCTATGCTGCCCATATTTTCGTATTTGAGAAATACGTATTGTTTAAAACTGTGGTTGGCACGATGATGATTCCTTGCACTGCCAACTTCTGACTTTTGTGGTTTATTACTGTAAGCTGTCCATCAACGGTTAGGCCATTAACAGCTTTAGACCGAACAGCTGGCAGGTCCTAGCTGGGTAAGATCACATATTGTGATGATGTGGACACTAATCTGACTGGCTTATTTTTTGGGGGAATCATTCAATGATGGGGCTAATTTTGAATCTGCACTTGTGGCTAAATATCACCCTTGTAAACGGTGGAGTTTATGTTGTAGTTAGTGTAACTCTTGTACTTTCAGCTGATGATTTGGACGAGTGAGATCTGCACCTCGAACATGGATCCATTTTGTTGGGCGAAGAGCGACCGTTTGCATGTTGATGAGAATTTTCTCCACCCTTCTTTCTCCCACTTTCACCCCTGACAAAATGTCTTGCAAAAGTTTTTGTTTTCAAGTGGACAACAGACCTGGTTTAAAAATTATAAATAAATTATTTGATTTTTAAGCAAATGTAGTAGCTTGCTTTTTTTTTTTTTTTTTTTCCCTCAAAAGAGAGCTGGGAAATCAAACTTTGGAATGTTAATTGATTTCAATTTGATTTTAATGTGCTTTATTTTTATTTATTTATTTTTTTTTTTATGTCATAAATCAGACAATTAAAGGTTACTTTAGCGGAACAAATGTAAGTGGCCAAATATTAGTGGTATTTTTGGGGAGAAACTGCAGCTTTTATTAGATAATGGCAGCTGGAGAATTGTCTGGAAGCTGTTTGCAACGTCATTATTTTTCAAATTCTGTTTGATGCTGATAGTGGTGCAGCAATTACAAACTTGACCTTTAAACCTTGCTTACTTCAGTATTTAAAGGTCATTGCAGCATAAGGGACACCGTTTCTGACATCGGCTGTATTCAGATGGAGTAGTTCATTTCATTATTTACAGCAGCACTGGTACTTGATTATTCATTGCTGTTAATTTGTGTAAGTACACTAATTTAAATCTGTTAAAATTCATTTTTGTTGTCAAGAGGAGGCAGCTGTACTCAAAACCAAATCAATGTTTTGTTTAACATAATTGCACAAGACTAATTCACATGACAATATTTTTATTTTTTTTCCTTGGATTACAGTACAGACTTGTTCTGCAGATAAATGGCATGATTTACAGTCTGTCTTGTTTTGCATCATCATAATATCAGATCATGTGTAACAATTTATACTAGTTTTAAATTCAGTTATATACATTTTTCACAACTTGCTTGTTGGTTACAATTTTTCCTTTTTTTTTCCCCCAAATGGTTTTGCTTTTAAAGTGCAAGTGTTCAAATTGGCTAGCTAGCTATCTTAACTACATTTTGCTTTGCTAGAAAGGACCAGTGCCTGCAGGATTAAAAAATGATGATATAAATATTACATGTCAGTTGAACATATGTTGTAGAGTGTACATTGAAGGAGGATTATGGTTTGCTGACTTCAATTTCTGGGTTAACTGGTCATTGGTAATGTAGATTGTAGATTGGACAGTCATTTCACAGCAAGAAGGTTCCCAGTTCAAGACGCTGCTGAGGCAGGAGGACTTTCTGCATAGAGTATGCAAATTGGTGTGGGTTCCTTCCAGTTTCCCCCACAATCCAAAGACAAACAAGGTGAATTGAAGATAATAAATTGCCTTTAGGTATGTGTGAATGTGTTAGGCCTGCGATGGCCTGGCCATTCGTCAATGGGTGGATGGTGCTTGGGATTGACCTTGCCATTTTTGTTTTAGCAGCCCAGGCTTGATAACCATTACGCCCTCACTGCTGTTAAAACAACTATTCCTGAATAAATGCTTACAATTTAAGGTTGTTGTACAGCATTTATAGCATGCCGTCAAGTACCATAAAAATAATTCTCATCCTTCAGTTAATAAAAATGAACAAAATTGCATTTACAACTTAAAATTAAACTCTAGCAGATATATTTGACACTTAAACATTACCCACGAGTTTCACAGACAAGGCTTAGATTAAGCCAGGATTAGGCCTTAGTTCAATTAGGACATTTAAGTAGCTTTTATAAAGATACCTTAGAAAAATACATTACTGGTGTGCATCTTGAGACTAAACAATGGCACTAAAATGAGATGTGAGACAGATGTGTGATATAATTGCTTACCAACCGTGTCTTTACCATGTTATATCCATTCTTTCAACTTATGACTTGCAGAAAAAGTTAATTTGGTTCATTCTACTTGACATCTACAAGAAAATATTTGGCAAGACATGGAAGGATCATCATAGTGTATCTGTAAAGCACCATTGATTTGCAGCTGAATTCTACAAACTCCACAGGAATTATAAGCAGGTATGGTCTGCCTGCTTGCTTGCTGTACTAGAAGTGTACTACTGCATTTCCCGATCATTTATAAATTGAAGAATGAGCTGATGTCTGTGTAACTGACGGTATACCACAGTACAAAAACATTAGATTAAGAAAACCTCATGCTTGTTTCCTCTCAGACTAACCTCTTTTTGGAGTCTGCCTGGAACATATGCCTCTTATTAAGTTCCCATTCTTCCCTTTCTTTAGAGATATTTTCATGGATGATCCAGAGTAATGCCCATACTCCCTAATTTTTACAATTGTATGTTTTCAGATTTATGAAGTTTCTCCAAGTCCCTTCAAGTCTTGAAACCAAGTTAACTTTTTTTTGTGTCGTAAAACCTTAGCATAGATCCTGTCAATTCTGGGTCCAGATTTGTTCTACTCTTTGGAGAATGCTGGGAGTCCTTATGGTGACTTTCTTTCACCTGACCTTCAAATTTTTGGTCTTCTACCTTTGGCAGGATTCCATTTTCCATTAGCAGTTTGTGATTCCTCATGTCTCCCATCTTTGGGTCCGTCATCTGTGGACTTGGCTGCAACAGCTCCCTTACGTCCAGAATCTGTCCCTCAAGCTCATCCCAGAAGATATTTTGTTGCATTGGCCTGGACACAAGCCGGACCCTCTGACTTCTTTCCATCTCATCTCCTTCCACTGATGCATAAGACAAGACTGAGCTCAAGTACACAATCAAAGTGAAAAGGACCATTTGGGCAATTCAATAATTGGCAAAGTGTTTGAACTGAGGGACTCACCATAAGAGGTGTACACCCTCTTCGATTTCCCTCGTCTTTCCCTAAAGCACCTCTGCTGAGCTTGCCGCTTCTTGGTTGCTTGGCGACTGAACATTGTCTGTGCCAACAGGAGACCTTTCATGTGTCCCTGCAAAGGTCAAGAATGCTTAAGTGATCCACCTAAGAATAGCCTCAATGTGTTAATGTAATTCTGAATGGAATTTGTAAGTAATTAAGTATTTTCATATAACATTTAAAGAAAAATTATGAAACACTCAACAGAAAGTGCACCACCTTTGAGAGATTGAGATGTAGCCAATGAGTTGAGTTCCCCCTCTCTGGATGTAATTGGTGGAGCTTGAAGGTCCAGCCAAGCCCTAACCATATCCCTAAACATATCTAGGTCAAGCTCCACCCATTACATCCAGAGAGGGGCAGCTGGAGATCAGCACTTGCTTGTATGATGCAAATGCGCAAAATAAAATTAATTGGGAAGGTTGGTTGAAGGTGTGCAACTAGAGATCTCTCTCAGTGTTAACGACGCTAAGAGTGTGGAGAATGGAACTTTTCACATTCCCTGTACCCTGATGATGCATCCCAGAGATGAAGGTACCATGGCTGCACCTCAGAAATACTTTCCACTCCAACAACATCGTAATCAGATCTAGTGGGACCACAGGGCAAGGCTCAGTGCTCACCAGCTGTCAGTCTTCTCCCTCTTTATCTATGTCTTTTAGTCTTTAAACACCACAAACTCTTAGTTCCTTAGTTGTCACAGACCCCCTCTTTCAGAATATATCTGACAGCACGTCTATTTGCATACTTTTCTATATGCAAGAAAAGGATCAGTGCTTAAATTGAAATGCTCTACGCGCTGGGGCTTTAATTTGGAAGACCCTCCGCATGGGGATCCTGATCAGGAGGTTAATTTTGCGATATTGACTGGTTGACTGTACATTATCCATTACATACTATACTACACAACCCATCAATGAATCTTGATGGTGCAAATTTAGCTGTTACTTTGAGAAGGAAATGTGTTTGGTATCACAAATGTTTAATTTTTAAATGTCCACCAGAGATGGTTTTACTGGGAGATACGAGGGTTTGTGGCTCTACTATTGGAGAAAGCTTAACAGCCAACTTGAAGCCTTGATAACCAATCACATTACAGCCTTGAATTTCACTGAATTTTGTTCATAGTTGTGCGACAGTCAATCCCTGTTTACGGATACCATAGAAATGAATGAGAAGTACCGTAAACTGAATCCCACCTGACACGCAATTGTCTTTGACCAATATTCTGAAAATGGATGAATCCAAAATGAAAGTTCAAGAACAAACATGTTGAAGATTAACCGACAGGCTGTCGATTCATTAAATAAGAAGTCATTTATTTTCCCACAAAAACAGTTTTTTAAGGTTCTGGTTTCCTTTCTTGCATACTGCAGTGTTAGCACGCTTCTTATTTTGCTAAACTTGAAGGCTTGTCTTAGGGGCTGTGTACACACGTCACCATTTTCAACTAAAAACGGAAAACTTTTTATCCGTTTTGGCCATTCATTTACACGACAAAGCCATTTTGATGGCCTGAAAACGCAAAACTTTGAAAATGGGTTTCAAAGTGAAAGTTTTTGAAAACGATATCGTTGTCATCTCCGTTTAAACTGCAAAAATGTGAATCTGTGAAAACGGTAAGGTGTTTTCTGTGAATGTGTGAGACTCCCGATTTATTAGCCGCTATAGGGAAATAATGAGAAGAATATCGAAGTGCAGTACACTGTAAAAATAAGGTGGATAGGCATGTGCTTTTGGCGTGAGTGCTCTGTAAAAGAAAGCATATGCGCAGGAGCCTAGTCTTTCTTTACAAAGTGACATCGCCAAATACTTGCCCGTTTTAGTCATTTTTGCGTAACGGGATAGTTTTTATAACGTCATCTGTACAATGGAAAAACTTTTCCGTTTTTAGTACATCGTTGTTGTGTAAATGTACCCTTAAAGAGTTGTATACCTGTAGTGTGTTGTTTGTGCCACAGTGCCCTTCCAGGCTGGGAGTGGAATAGCAATGGACAGGCCCATCTCTCCATTCCGTGGCCTGACAAGAACATAACACATGATGTTCATTAAAAGTAAGACATTAGCTACGCTCAGATTTCCCCTTTTAAATGATTAATTCTTTCAAACTATTCAGAGAAGATAGAAGAACATATTGGAAGACCTCAGACTCTGCTGTTTTGTATGCCATGTGTGCATGTTTGGTAGGATTCACATCAGCCCCTGTGGCAAGAGCCATTGTTTGCCATCCCTGTGAGTTGAATGATGTTCATAATTAGAGTCAAAATTATACTGAATAAATTGAAGGACTTAATGAAAGTATGAATGACTTAAAAGTAATTATACAGTGCAGTAACTATTCAATATGTTCAGACCTTTGCTGGCTGTGGTGGATGAGACTTAATAATGCTTTTATCACAGACACTTTCAGATCCTGTGGGTGACATCGCAACTAACAACACAAGCATGAATGAATGAATAAAAAAATCAAGGCCTATGTCAGACGCAGAAAATGGCTTACCCAGGTTGAATTCAAAATGGCTTTACTACTCTCACCCTAACAAAATGAAAATAATACACTAGTACACTATTCAAAATACTGCTAATATGTCTACTAATATGAACAAAATCACACTTTAAACGGATAATACTATTGTAAGAGTCTTAACATTCACTTAGCAATGTCATAAATAGATTTGATAGTCGGCACTCTTAACTCAAAGGTCAAAAGAGTAAATATAAACTATTGTACTGTGCAGAATAATCATGTTCATAATTAGTGTTAAATGTAAAGTCTAATCACCACAGCACTGACCTGGTTCTAAATGAATATGAGGCACTTTGTGTCTTCCTGTCAAAGGAGGCAGATGGTTGGTCTTCCTCTGTCCCACAATCCCTTTCTCTTGCTTCTCTGTGCCTTTACCAGCAGTTATCATCCATGGTGAGGTTGGAAGCAGGGAAGGCTCATCCTCCATTGATTGACCAAGCGATGGTGCAACTTGGCAAACCTTTGGCCTGGAGTTGCTGTTCCCCATCGTCCATTTATACTCCCAAACGAGGCAAGTTATGTATCAAAATATGTTCCTCAAGGAACCACATTAGACTCCACTTCTTGACCTGCTTTCAAAGGTGTAATCCAGGCCTTTTCACTCAATCTGAATGTTGTATCCAGGTTGAATCAGCTGTTATGTAAAGAGTATCCCCCCTCAGTGCTGTTTAACTGTACAAAATGAAACTCTGGCTAAGTTGTGTTGTGAAATGGCAGGTGCGTGCCCCCCTCTCTCGTTTTATATTTCTCGGTTTTGGCGTAATGAGGTAAGTTTCCATGGTGACTGTCCCCACAGGTTACTTCATAACTCTGAGTTAATGCTTGGACGGCGGTGAGAGGGCCCGTCTCTCCACTGATTGCTCAGGCATGCGACTGCTCGGGGAACCAGGCTTGATGATTGACAGAATTAGTGACAGTTTTCTGTTTGTCTGATTACAGCAGATATAACTTTGACTTTAGAGAAAATTAACCTAGCTGGGTTGCAATTATTACACAGCAATATCATTTTTGAGAACAATTTCTGTTTTCTTTCAAAGAATAGAAACTTGTGCCTGATACAACGTCAGATTGACGAGTAAGGTAATGAAAAGAAAAATCTAGGTTAAAATTTTCTTAGAAAGCTTTATATATTCATGTTGGTTTCATAGTTTTTTTATACGTGCCATTTTCAGCAAAGGTTTTCACTTCATTTTGACTAAAAATGTCAATTTATGTAGCCTAAATGTCAAATAAAAACACACTATGTAACCAAAACACTATAAACTTTTGGTTATATAGTTTATTTTTCAAAGTAAATTGTAGTCATTTTTGAAGAAATACACTTTCAGAGGTTTTAACATTTTACTATACACTCACCTAAAGGATTATTAGGAACACCTGTTCAATTTCTCATTAATGCAATTATCTAATCTACCAATCACATGGCAGTTGCTTCAATGCATTTAGGGGTGTGGTCCTGGTCAAGACAATCCCTGAACTCCAAACTGAATGTCAGAATGGGAAAGAAAGGTGATTTAAGCAATTTTGAGCATGGCATGGTTGTTGGTGCCAGATGGGCCGGTCTGAGTATTTCACAATCTGCTCAGTTACTGGGATTTTCATGCACAACCATTTCTAGGGTTTACAAAGAATGGTGTGAAAAGGGAAAAACATCCAGTATGCGGCAGTTCTGTGGGCGGAAATGCCTTGTTGATGCAAGAGGTCAGAGAGGAATGGGCCGACTGATTCAAGCTGATAGAAGAGCAACTTTGACTGAAATAACCACTCGTTACAACCGAGGTATGCAGCAAAGCATTTGTGAAGCCACAACACGCACAACCTTGAGGCGGATGGGCTACAACAGCAGAAGACCCCACCGGGTACCACTCATCTCCACTACAAATAGGAAAAAGAGGCTACAAATTGCACAAGCTCACCAAAATTGGACAGTTGAAGACTGGAAAAATGTTGCCTGGTCTGATGAGTCTCGATTTCTGTTGAGACATTCAGACAGTCAGAATTTGGCATAAACAGAATGAGAACATGGATCCATCATGCCTTGTTACCACTGTGCAGGCTTGTGGTGGTGGTGTAATGGTGTGGGGGTGTTTTCTTGGCACACTTTAGGCCCCTTAGTGCCAATTGGGCATCGTTTAAATGCCACGGCCTACCTGAGCATTGTTTCTGACCATGTCCATCCCTTCATGACCACCATGTACCCATCCTCTGATGGCTACTTCCAGCAGGATAATGCACCATGTCACAAAGCTCGAATCATTTCAAATTGGTTTCTTGAACATGACAATGAGTTCACTGTACTAAAATGGCCTCCACAGTCACCAGATCTCAACCCAATAGAGCATCTTTGGGAATTGGTGTAACGGGAGCTTCGTGCCCTGGATGTGCATCCCACAAATCTCCATCAACTGCAAGATGCTATCCTATCAATATGGGCCAACATTTCTAAAGAATGCTTTCAGCACCTTGTTGAATCAATGCTACGTAGAATTAAGGCAGTTCTGAAGGCGAAACACAGTAGTATGGTGTTCCTAATAATCCTTTAGGTGAGTGTATATATATATATATATATATATATATATGTTTGAACGGTTGGGGTCAGTAAGATTTGATCAAAAGTAACAGCAAAGTTGTATTTCAAATAAATGCTGTTTTTTTTAACTTTGAATTCATCAAAGAGTCCTGAAGAAAATGTATCAGGGTTTCCATTAATATATTTCCATTTACAGCTGTGATAATAATAGGAAATGTTTCTTGAGCATCAAATCAGCATATTATAATGATGTAAAATAGAAAATATTAAAGTTATTTTAAATTATAATAATATTCTACAATATTACTGAGCATAAAAGGCTTCTTTCAAAAACATTTTAAAATATCTTACTGACCCCAAACTTTTGCACGGCATATAGGTCATAAAAATACTGTACATTTTCCCATTGAACTCTGTCAGTATATGGAGTGTTATCGGCACCTCCCAGGGCGAACGAACTGGGCCCCATAATGTGGATTTAAAGACTTCCTCTGTTCCCTATATACCTCCCTTCCTGTTACCCCTCACTTCCTTTCTCTGCCTCATTTGATTTAATGGGCTTCTCCAGCAGTCTGAAGATGTTCAGCCTGTCCACTCAGCTAATATCTCATTACATTTCCAAGAAAGTAAGGTCGTTATATGCATTCACAGAGAGAAGCTGTCACAAGACTGTGAAGGTGTCCCAGTGTGTTTATAGCAGGGAAAAATGAGGGAATGATGGGTTTTTCTAAGTCAATCAGCATGTTTGTTCTTCTGTATTATGGAGTGTATCATGGTCAGAGCTGTGGACATTCTCATTCTCACATTCACACATGTGCAGACCTATAGAGCTTTTATGCTGATGGGGTGCAGGTTTACATCCTCTCAGTGTCATTTAAAGGTACAATTCTACCCTCAAATCTGTCGTTCTAGTTTCTTGTACTGAGGCAAAAGCCCCAAAAATCCATTGATACAGTCTTAAAAATAAAGGTTCTTTATTCGCATTGATGGTTCCTTGAATCCGTGAATCCGAACAAAAGGTTCTTTATAGTGGTAAATGTTTAATAATTTAAATTATTAAAATGTTCTTCACACTAAGAAAAAAAAAATGGTTGTTTTAAGAACTGATCACTGAAAGGTTCTTTGGGGAACTAAAAATAGTTCTTTTATGGCATCATTGGGCAAACCCAATTATACAAAACAGACAAACGAAAAAAACGAACAAAACAAAAACAATGTATGCTACTGTTCAAAATTTTGGGTCAGTAAAATGTTTTTGAAAGAAGTCTCTTCTGCTCTCTAAGGCTGCATTTATTTGATTAAAAATATAAACAATAATACTGTGAAATATTATCTTATATATTGATGGTAAAGCTGAATTTTCAGCATCATGCCACCATAACATAACAAATATGCTTATTTGCTGCTCAAGAAACATTTCTTATTATCAGCATTAAAAACAGTTGTGAAGGATGAATTAATGGTTTGATGAATAGAAAAGAACATCATTTAGTTGATAAATAAAAACAGCAATTTAATGCATCCTTGCTGAATAAAAGTATTAATTTCTTTCAAAATTGATTTTACTTTTAAACTGTGTATTTTTATCACCTTTTGATTGCATTTATTATTGCAATATATTGAAATACATGTTGTTTGAAATTGAAAGTATAGGGAGATCATGTTGATAGCAATGCTTTCCATTTTCCGTCTCCATTCTAACAGCGAATTCTCTGGTGGATCTCTTCAGGATTATGGGTAGTGTGGTTCTTCGCCAGAAATTAATCAGTTGCATCATCTTCTACCAAAATATATAAGATCACTTAAAAAAAACTTGAAAAAATCTGTTTGAATATTGAATCACTTTCTTGTGTAGAATGTGACTGCCGCACTATATGCCCATGTGTCCAAAATAATACCATGACAGGCATTTTTCAAAGCAGATCTTTATTTTTGTCTTTTATTATAAAAAGGAAAAGAAAGACTTATTCATTAAAGCATAATATTTTTCTCCTACGTATATTACACTACTACATACAATGCAAATAATTCTCATATTTCATATACATATATATCTGATCTCTGAATGCATTCATGTGTACAGCGAGCCGAACTGGCCCTGACAGAGTCTATATTCATAGAATACATTCCATGGGGAGGGCTAGCGGAGGGGTGCAGGGGTGCAGGGATGGCGTGCAGCGGGAGACGAAAGTCAAAGTCCATTTCTATGGAATGGATGCGTATCTTCCCATAGAAATGGCAGGGAAGAGAATGCTATATCCCTTCTGTAAAATAAAAAAAATACTGTCAGTAAATATCCCTGTTTTAGTGGGATGCTATTCTCAGAACACTCAAGCCTCCACTGTCATCTCTATTAAAGAGCAGGATCGCATGCTCTTATCTTTCTGTTATGGTTATTATTAAGGAAAATACACTGACTGGCCAACAAAAAGTCGCTGTTTGGGTTTAAGTGGGCTAATGTTTAAAGGATTAGTTCACTTCAGAATTCAAATTTCCTGATCATTTACTCGCCCCCATGTCATCTAAGATGTTTATGTCTTTCTTTCTACAGTCTAAAAGAAATTAAGGTTTTCGAGGAAAACATTCCAAGATTTTTCTCCATATAGTGGACTTCACTGGGATATATTTGGAAGGCTCAAATTGCAGCTTCAAAGGGCTCACGATCCCAGCTGAGGAATAAGGGTCTTATCTAGTAAATAAATCTGTCATTTTCTAAAAAAAAATTAAAAATTATATACTATTTAAACACAAATGCTTGTCTTACACTGCGCCACCATTATGTAATCGCGCCAGAAATGCGGAAGTACAGCGGTAGGTCCAACTTCGAAATCGTCCGACATCATTGTTTTACCATGTTTATTTGCACGTTTGCTTTATAGACACTGGATCGGAACTTCCGCCTACGTCACAAGTGACCTTTCCAGCGTGATTACGTAATGTGTGGCACATCACAAAGCTATTAAAAGACGAGCATTTGTGGTTAAAAAGTATAAACATTTTTATTGTTTTTAGAAAATGACAGATCGTTTCACTAGACAAGACCCTTGTTCCTCATCTGAATTTTAATTCTGAAGTGAACTAATCTACTAATTTAAGAGGCTATGATTGAATCATTACCGCAGTGATTTATCTGTTTCTAGCATGATGTGTATTTGTTAACAGTTCTTCTAACCCTAATTGATGGAGCTTATAGCTTTTCATTTCATAAACAACCATGTAGAAAGACATAAATATATTCCAGAAATGACATATTCCAGGATGAAGTTGTGAAAGAAACAAAAATTGATGCACCTCTTGATGGAAATAACATCTCAACATTTATTTCCATCGAGTTAAGATCTTGTATTGACAATGCAAGAGTCAAGCACTCTGTAAAGTCTATTCCAGCACATCCCAAGAATTTCAACGAATTTAAGTTCTGGACTTAAAGGGGGCCAATTCATGTGTGAAAATGATTCTTCATGCTCCCTCCCAACCATTCTTTCACAGTTTAAACCTCATGAATCTTAGCTTTGTCATCATGAATTATGGCCATGATGTGTCTTTAAGAAATTAAAAGCAACAAACTCCATTATGCTTAGAAGAATTGTTGCCATATAACATATAACATGCTAGAAACATAATAATCACCTCAATAATGATCCAATCATAGACTCTTAAGCATTTGCCTATTAAAATCCAAACAGCGACTTTTTTGTTGGCCTAGCAGTGAACCTTCTACCCTCTTCACTTTCTTCTTTCCAAACCCTTAAATACAATCAAACCGCTCTTTTTTTTTTTCCTCTCAAAGGCTGCCACGTGGTGAATCAATGCTGATCGCTGGCTACTCATTCACAGGTCAAAGGTCATGCCATCGGGATGGATACGGCTCCGTTGGCTCTACTCCGGCTGCGAGTGTGGACGCTGGATTCCGTGAGCTCCTCGCCGTGTTCCTCCGTCTTCTTGTCGGCCAGGGTGGTGAGGAAGCGCAGGGTGACCGTGTCCCACTCCTCGGGGAGCAGCAGCAGCAGGAAGCCCAGGCAGATGATGCAGGTGGCAGCCAGACGCACCACACTGAAGATGACCTCATGCTTCAGCACATCAATGGCTGCTCATCGCACAGAGAAATAAAAAGATCGAGTTTAAAAATCAAGTGTAGTTTTCTCAGGCTCATGTGGTAAACTCTAGGGGGCGAGGCTTCTAAACCGTGAATATTTATATTTAAATGACCATTTCGTACAATGGGATTGGCAGAAGGATTCATGAATCACACGTGAACCTTGTCGTAAGGTGATTTCTATGTTCGTTTGACTGATATATGAGGCCCAGTATGACTATTTTTATACCCATTTTTGATTTATTTATTTTTTAATAAAAGTAACAGAAGGACAATAAAAGCTATAAAATGAATTAGGCATGACTGAAAGATTAAAAAGACTTGGATGAAACCGTGCGCAACAGTTTTACATATTATTAATGTAATTAACAGTGGCAGGATTTCTTCATTTTTTACAGTACAGTGTTTTGTTAGCAATTCCTGTTAATTACTTATCTACACAAGAGTGAGTTTTTATAAATCAAATGTGACCTTGTGCCCATGCTGTCTAAATAGTGTTTGAGACTTAATGATTCTGGCAAAGTTCTCTGCCGCGCAACCAATTAACTCCAGTGAAATAAAATTCATTACCTTTAATAAGGAAATGTTGCTGATATTTTAGGGCGAGTTCTCTTTAGATGAATAGTAATTGCAATCCAGTGGCAGTTTGCTGACTTCAAAATAAATATGAACTTTGGTGCTAATGAAGGCAAAAATCGAAGCAAGTTTATAAAAGCTTTGGTTCCTCATTACTGGCTATGAAAATGTGAAATGGTTTGTTATAATAAAATGTAACCATCAATCATGTAGTACACAGACGAACATAAGAAATGTAGCATAAATAACATGTGAATACTATTTGTTGCAAATGAATCATGGAGCTTTTTTTTTCTTTTTTTTGAAGAAAAGCCACACACAATTTAACACTGACCTCGAAAGACTGTTTTCATTTACTGTTGCCTTGACAACCTCACCACCCCTTCGTCATGGTGCAGTTGTTTGCTTTGACTGATGACACTCAGTTATTATAAGAGTTTCATATGTTGTTTTAGGGAAAGCTGAGAGATTTGCTCTAATGTACTTTTAGGGCGATTCTCACAAAAGCTGTCATAAATAAATATGTCTGGGTCTTTTATTAGCATTTAGTTGCTTTGTGACATTATTGTATTGCACGTTTCACCTGCAAATCATCATTACCGTAACAGTAAAAAGATAATGCTTAAATTGAAAAGAATTTAAAAAAAAATATTGTTGTATTAAAGTAACTATTTTATTGTGATACGTTAAAAAATACTGTATTTCAGAATCATCAATCATTCTGATTATTATGATTTTAAAAAAATTCAAACTAAAAAGTCAAGTCCAAATGAGTTATAGCTACTAATGAGAATTAGTGTAATTCTTAATGATCCCAAAAATGAAATGCTCCATTTTCTTTATTGAAAAAAAAAATATTTTTAATAATTTCCAAAATAAAATATGACCCAGATTTAGTGAGTTTCATTCTTTAATGCTAAATCTTACTTTGATTTTTTTCTGTACATTTTCAACCTTGTGAGTGTGCAAGAGGGTAAATACACACACACACACACACACACACAAACCTATATATATATATATATATATATATGTAGGGTTTTTTTTTTTTAAATAATATTTCATCATTTATTGGCTTATGTGGCGTACAGCATACGCACCTGCATTGCCTGGAACACTGAGTAACGTCCCGATGGATATGAGAATAGGATATGTGAGTACCACTCCTACATTGACCAGGATGTTAAACACTACAACATTGAAAGAGAGAGAGAGAGAGAGAGAGAAATAAGAAACAGGGACTTTATGTAATGGTTTGGTCATATAGAATCTTCTGTCATTCAGTCACAGAGAACATCAGGTGATTTGGACGAGTGACAAAAGTTAATGGGTATCATATTATTTTTCAAAAACTCTAGAGACACTGATCTCCACTTCAGCTCAAATATACAGTAAATATAAGTGGATCTGTTACTATCAAGCTTTACACAGTCTGATGCAGCACATATTGGATATCTAAGAAATGCTACTTCGAGGTGTAAACTGATGATTCTAACCTGATTTCTCTCACTTACTAAGCACTTAAAGCACTCTTGGAAGTGTATTTAAGGGTTGTATTTGATCCACTACAACACTAACTCACATCTGAACCGGCAGTGATCAAGTGGTAAACCATCAGCAGGATTTAATGCCAGAAGCTGTGTACAAACTTAAAGTTGGCATGAAATGGAAGTTGCAATAGTCTTTTTTTCCCTAATGTGACGTATATCCGAGTGAAACCGCTTCTCAAACAAGAAAAAGTGCAGGGTGCAGGGAAAAGTGCACAAGCACGTCACACATCATGTTCTCTCGCAGTGAAAAATACATCCCGGAGCAAAGAGGACACTGACACTTTGTAAAGACTGAACACGTAATATGCAAGAGCATGATGTCACCGTTTTCACAAGTTCACGTTTTTGTAGCTTACATGGAGACGTTAATAGTATCGTTTTCAAAGTTTGCGTTTTCAGGCCCCCAAAACGCCGTTGTCGTGTAAATGAATGACCAAAATGCATAAAAAGTGTTCTGTTTTTATGTCGAAGAAGCTTATTTTTTGTTATAAGCTCCATCCCTCATTTACTGTTGCTTGCTCAAACCAAGGGGTCAAGGTTTGGCTGGTAAGCATTGACCAGTTATTACTATAGATATAATAACAACCACATTCTGGAGCCTAAATTGTCTTTATTTATTGTAACACTTGCAATATACGCCACTGTTCAAAAGTTTGAGGTCGATAAGATTTTTTAATGATTTTGATCCTTTAGAAATTATTCTAATGTGCTGCTTTGGTCCACAATAAAATCTTTTTAAGTTATATTTTGCGACTTTTGGGCCTTTAGTTAAGTAGTAAAGTATGAGGACAGACAGGAAATCATGGGAGAGGAGAGAGGGGAATTGGACCCGGAAAATATCTCAAACCGGGACTCGAACTCAGGATATCTGAAGTTCAACTGCACCATATGTCGGAAAACATGGCTATAGCTCCAGCCAAGCAACATTTCTTATTTTTTTTATCAATGTTGAAAACAGTGTGCTACTTCATATTTTTGTGGAATTCGTAATAATAATAATAATAATTCGTTTCTCAGGAGTTTTTGATGAATAGAAAGTCTTTTGAAACATAAAGAAATAACTTTTGAAACATAGTAAATGTTTTTACTGTCGCGTTCGATCCATTCATTGCATATTTGCCGCGTAAAAGTATTAAACAAATAAAAAAAACCTTACTGACCCCAAACTTTTTAGCTTATATTTAATATATTTTCATGTTTACCAGCATCTGAAACCATAAAAACCACAAATATTTCATTAGATTATTGATTACATATGTATTATACAATGTAGGTTAAATGTTGCTAAGATAGGATTGGCCAGTAATGTTTTTAAGGTTGGGCTTATTGATGAATCAATTATTTCCATAATTCCATGTTACCTAGCCAAAGGCCGGCCACCCCGCAGAGGTAACCCCAGGGCAAAGACGAGAGGGAACCCCAGTGCTCCACTCTGGTGAAGTACAGGATGAGGGGAACACAGGAGATGAAGATGAGATTGAAAACGCCCATGGTGGAGAAGAAATGAGCGGCCTCTCCCAAATTGGCACTGCCGAGGAACATCTTAAACAGCACCTGAGTGGTACAAAGAGGTTTGCAGTAAAAGCATATCAATACTAAAGGAGTCTTAATGCTCATCAAGCGTCTTCTGAGAATCAGTATTCTCAGCTGAGAAGGAGAACTATCCGCGCTGACCTTGTAGAGAGCAGAAGTGGAGGCGGAGCCGACTGCTAAGGCCACACCCATAAAGGAATCTCCATGGAAACCATCAGCATACGCCATCATCACGATGCCTGTGATAGCCATAATGGCAGCCACAATCTAAAAGAAAAAGATATTATTAATCAATAAAGCCTTTAAAAAACAATTGAAGTTCATACTAAAATAAACATCAGTGCACTTCAAGGTACGATTTTGATTTGCGCTTGCCTGCTTTCATATTTGAGTTCGATAGCTGAAAATAGAAACATGTTTTCTGGGAGTAATTAGAGTATACTAAAGAAGTTATGAGTGCATATCTAAAACATTCTGACGTAAGCATAATAACAGCTTCTGGCAAAGCAAAGCTTTTTTATACTTGAACGGGAATACATTCTCATTGACTCACCATTAGCATCTGTGCAAAAATGAGTGCAGCATCACTTGTCCCTTCGCTATAATTATCAAGCTGCTGTTTAAATCCAATTTCATGAATCATTTTATACAACAGGTAACTCATTTCAGCACACTCACTGTAATAATTATCCATCCATGGCGTTTCGTTCATAGATCCTAATGGGTGTGAGTATATGTAAAGGATAATGTAATGTCAGCCAGTCACTGTCACAAAATAAGCTCAGAGAGGGTGATCAGGACCACAATGCAAAGCGTAGAGGTCTTGTAAAACCCCGAAGTGAAGAACTATCCTGCTAATTAAATGGCAACTCACCAAATAAAGAACAGCAGCAAGCAGCAATTATTGGGGTTCAGGCACATGTTTGGATAACATGATCAAAATCAAAATTTTGAATTCCCTGCTCATTGTTGCACAACAAAGAAAGAACTTTATTAAGTTAATATGGCCCGTAAAATCAGAAATTAATGGCGTGACATGTAAGGTGTGAATTCAGGTTGACTGGGACACTTTTTTCAAAGTCTTATCAATGGCAAAATGTGTCCCAATCACCCTGAATTCACCCTATATGTACATTGTTCTGGTATACCATGTGTACAAAGTTAATACACGTGTACTTCTTTGGATATTGCAGCAAATTTTATAAATGTACCTTAGAAAAAGACATTACTGGTGTGCATCTTGAGAAAAAAACAATGGCAGTGACATATTTTGAGATATATGCAAGTTGCTTTCAGTTAAAACAGCTCAAACATGCATTTTAGTCTGGGACTAGGCTTAAAGGCGCAGTATGTGATTTCTCACAATAGTTGTCGAACACTGTTGATATTTAAAAATCAGCTCAAACAAACACAAACCTCCCTTCACTGATCAGCACGAGCACGCAATGCAAGAGTGTCTCTTTTATCATAGAGAAGTGAAGCAAAATAATGCTTTGCAAAAAAATAAATAAAAAAAAATGAACAAACTAAAAGGAAGCTCGAAAAATGAGTGCACAAATATACAAGCAAGAGTTCGCTGCACACCAGCTCTAGACATGTATGGAATATATGTGGTGCTCAGCCCGATCCACAGTCAACAGCGTTTTTCAAAAATCGCATACTGCACCTTTAAGCCTTGTCTGTGAAACCAGGGGTTAATGTAAATTGAACAAATTACCTAAATGAGAAGTTCAAAAAGTTGGTTTTCATAATTTGAGTTTCAGTTTTATTGAAAGAAATAACAGAGAATGAAACCGAATGACTATATGCAGGCAAACTCAAGGATTAGAAGACAAGAATTTAGAGATTATCCTACACAGTTCCTGAGATATAAATAAAAATGTCTATGTAAACATTATAGCGCCCTATAAGGCCAAATTTCATACATTTTGGTATTGAACTTCTTGTGGACACCCCCTACTTCTGTCCAAAACATTGTGATGATTCACCATTCCCAAATAATAAAATCGTCTACTGAATTTTGATTGGCTTTTTGAAAGATTTTTTTTTTTTTTGAATTTGAAAGCAAATGTTAGCATTTGAATGAAATAAAATTATTGCTAAATTTCAATTTAGAACGAAATAAACAGACAGAATTCTGCAACTAACCAAGTAATATTTAAATAGTCAGGGTTATATTCCACCTACCCGCACACCCATGAAACGATCTTTGAGGACAATCCATGACAAGAGGAAGACGAAGGCCTTGTGGCAGCAGTAGAGCGCTGAGACGTCTGTGGCGGTTAGTTTTCTCAGTGCTAACAGGTACAGGTAGTTAGTCAGCGTCCACAAGATGGAGAAAGGTGCCGTTCTCTTCAGAAACACCTTCAGAGACATTCCATCCTCCCCAAACAATCGACTACATTCCCTACATCATAAAATGAGAGGAAAATGTTTTGCATACTCTGATAATGCAGCACTGAAGCCTACTAGTGGTTGAGCCTGGTGGTCAAAGGTCAGGATTAGTAACCGGAAAGTTGGGGATTACTGCAAGAGATATCTGTGGAGAAGTTGAACGTTCAAACCAGGTTTGATGTCAATGATGTTGGTTCTCAAGTGTCGTGTAACCAGTCGAGACATGCCAGCTTTAAATATGCAGAAATACATATGAACCGAAATCCAGGTCAATGGCATTAAGCTTCAGAAAGACACCCAAAAATGCCAATGAAACTAGAATTGTTCAACACACTCTCATGGCAATTCATAACTATATTTTACATGTTGGCGAATTGGTGGCGAATTCGTATGAATTCATACAATCTCATTCAACTTTTTCGGATGATCTGCTAGTGTTCCCCTAAAGAGGTTAGACCATCCTTTGTTCCCCCACCCCCATTATACATTTTTGTATGAATCAAATAGTACAAATTCATCATGCAATCGTAAAAAAACGTTTTCTCATGATATCATGTTGGAATTGTTACTAGTACAGATTTGGCACTGGTCAGTTTTTCCACATGTAATTACAACTGCAAGACTTTCAAAAAGGATCATAAATGTGCTCCATATAACTTATTGCTATGTTCCAAAACTTTTTAAGTTATACAATATACAGTGTGGAGAAAAAGAATTTGATACACTGCCGATTTTGCAGGTTTGCCCTCTTACAAAGCCAGTAGAAGTCTGTAATTTTTATCATAGGTACTCTTCAACTGTGAGTGACGGAATCAAAACAGAAATCCAGAAAATCACATTGTATAATTTTTAAGTAATTAACTTGCATGTTATTGCACGACAAGTATTTGATACATCAGAAAACCAGAACTTAATATTCGGTACAGAAAACTTTGTTTGCAATTACAGAGATCATACGTTTCCTGTAGTTCTTGATCAGGTTTGCACACACTGCAGCTGGGATTTTGGCCCACTGATTCCATACAGACCTTCTCCAGATCCTTCAGGTTTTGGGGCTGTCGCTGGGCAATATGGACTTTCAGCTCCCTCCAAAGATTTTCTATCGGGTTCAGGTCTGGAGACTGGCTAGGCCACTCCAGGACCTTGAGATGCTTCTTACGGAGCCACTCCTTAGTTGCCCTGACTGTGTTTTGGGTCGTTGCCATGCTGGAAGACCCAGCCACGACCCATCTTCAATGCTCTTACTGAGGGAAGGAGGTTGTTGGTCAAGATCTCGCGATACAAGGCCCCATCCATCCTACCCTCAATACGGTGCAGTTGTCCTGTCCCCTTTGCAGAAAAGCATCCCCAAAGAATGATGTTTCCACTTCCATGCTTCACGGTTGGGATGGTGTTCTTGGGGTTGTACTTATCCTTCTTCTTCCTCCAAACACGGCGAGTGGAGTTTAGACCAAAAATATCAATTTTTGTCTCATCAGACCACATGACCTTCTCCCATTCCTCCTCTGGATCATCCAGATGGTCATTGGCAAACTTCAGACGAGCCTGGACATGCACTGGCTTGAGCAGGGGGACCTTACGTGCGCTGCAGGATTTTAGCCCATGACGGCGTAGTGTTACTAATGGTTTCTTTGAGACTGTGGTACCAGCTCTCTTCAGCCCATTGACCAGGTCCTGCCGTGTAGTTCTGGGCTGATCCCTCACCTTCCTCATAATCACTGATGCCCCATGAGGTGAGATCTTGCATGGTGCCCCAGACCGAGGGAGATTGACCATCATCTTGAACTTCTTCCATTTTCTAATAATTGCGCCAACAGTTGTTGCCTTCTCACCAAGCTACTTGCCTATTGTCCTGTAGCCCATCCTAGCCTTGTGCAGGTCTACAATTTTATCCCTGATGTCCTTACACAGCTCTCTGGTCTTGGCCATTGTGGAGAGGTTGGAGTCTGTTTGATTAAGTGTGTGGACAGGTGTCTTTTATACAGGTAATGAGTGGAGAACAGGAGAGCTTCTTAAAGAAAAACTAACAGGTCTGTGAGAGCCGGAATTCTTACTGGTTGGTAGGTGATCAAATACTTATGTCATGCAATAAAATGCAAATTAATTATTTAAAAATCATACAATGTGATTTTCTGGATTTTTGTTTTAGATTCCTTCACTCACAGTTGAAGAGTACCTATGATAAAAAAAAATGACAGACTTCTACATGCTTTATAAGTGGGCAAACCTGCAAAATCAGCAGTGTATCAAATACTTGTTCTCCCCACTGTATTTGTGTGGAATAAAGAGAAAATTCAATTATTCACTCTTGATGCAGACATCCTTTCATAACAGAAGTATAGATGATCAGTTTGTTGAATGGATCGTTTCTTGAGCAGATTGAATCAGACTGAATTGTTTCTATTGATCCTTGTTCTAGGGCAGAGATGCCAACTCTGGTCCAGTTTGATGGAGTTTAGCTCCATCCTTCATCAAACACACCTAAAAAATCTAACTAAAGTCTTCAGGAGTATTAGAAAATTACAAGCAGGTGTGTTAGCTTAGGCCTAGAGCTAAACTCTGCAGGACAGAGTACCTTCCGGATAGGAGTTACCAATACCTGCTCTAGTGGAACTGTCTCTAATAGGTGTACAGATGCAATTCTACTTCCTATAAAAGCATGCTTTCATTCATTCTCACTTCACCTGAATTTCTGAATAGGTGTCTGTTTTTCTCTGGTGGTGGCCACGTGCCCAGAGTAGTAGATGGGGAAGAAGAGAATGTTCCAATTGGTGCTGAACCATGTGATGAAAAAGGGACAGGAAAAGGACTTGAATGTGAGCTGAACCACTTGTGTGGTGCCCACCCATGACGAGGAGATGCACAGCACCACCAGCAAGCCCCCGAGCACCTTGAGCACTGTGTTGGCGCAGGTCTGATATGCGGTGCCATCTCCACTTGTTTCACTGCCTGGAGTCTCTGCATGCGAATCTGAGCCCTCCCCTCCTGCAACACAGAGATCAGTATTGCACCATTACAGCACACGTTATGCTTCCTTGCCTCATTACATCCCAGGTAATAAAACTGGATTATGAAATCCATTGTGTTTTATTTTTGTTCTGCTGCTCCAACTGTGCTTAGCATACATATTCCATTCAAATGTTATTTAGTCGATAATTTCCCAGCTATCAGGGAACATTCCCAACAATGTTTTCTCTCATAACATTGAGAGAAAACGTTCATAGAACAACATTCCTTATGATATTAATATTTGCAGAATGTTTAATGTTTTTAGAATATTACCAATAAACATTCAAAGAATGTTATATTCTGAATACAAAAAGCTAGGAGAACGTTGTACTAACATTATCATAACCTTTTAAAAACATTCTAAAACACTGGACATTTTAGCATTTTTTTTTTACATTTTAACATTGCAAATCACTGTTCCCAAAATGTTTTAAGAACACAAATTTGTTAGCTGGTTTCAGCTTTTACATTTTCTAAGTGTTGTTGTTTTAATATTTAAAGGTGTAATAAGTAATTAAATGTCTAAAGTATGTACTTAGTTGGTGGTAAGAAAGTATACACTTTGGGGTGTGATGTAAATCAGGGTTTGGGGGCATAAGATCATAAAATTGTGTCTAAATACACCTGAACACCTTGTCATGTACTGTTTGTATTAACATGTGAATTTTGGCATGTTAGCTAAATTCATTACATTAAAATGCATTATTATAAAAATGTATGGTAAAGACGGACCAACAAGTTTAGTCGTAATTTTGCTAGGTGGGATCTGACAAAAACAGTACCACTCAACACCTCTTAACGTGCGGTCACATTTACAGTACCATTTGTCAGCGAAATTTCATGGGCGAAATTTAGTCATTTCAATACGAATCAGCATTCAGGAGCTGTTTGGTTTGAAAGGGAGTTCTGTGTGAGCTGAGCTTCATATGTTGCTACACTATTATTACCAGTAGACATTAGACCATTTTTTTCCACAAAATTTTGCTAATGTGATCGCACCTTTACACATATAAAAAGAAGTACTAATATGAGTCCTCATGCAAGTCTACAACATAATACTTTTTTACAATCGCAAGGACACATTTCTCAATACTTACAGTAGGTAATTTTTTCAGAAACCAGCTTTCAATTTGGCACAGCAGTAAACGTCACATTCAAAATGCACTAAAACTACCTAAACATTTCATGCATGTCTCAAATCAAGTCATTCTTCTATAACACTAGCAAAGGTTGTCAACCAACAAACTCTTTGTCACTCATAAAACAATGGGCTAAAAACACCAACAACAGCTAGCATTATACAATGTTTTCTTTTGTAAAGTTTCTTTACAAAACAAGAATGACATTCTGCTTATAATTCACTGTATTACATGATCCATGTTTACAAGGATTACAAGTTTTCCCCTTTTGTGTAGATGGTAATGAAACCGAAAGACCTGTGTAGGTGTTCAGTACATCTAACTGTTTTAACAGTATTTCATTTTTTAGATTTAGAATTTATTTTTATATGGTATCCCTGCAGCAAATTACTGGCATATCCATTTTTGTGTTATGTTAGGTTTAAACAGTTTTGAAAAGAGTGTCTAAATTTGTGCAAAACTGGATAGAGTTTTGGTGATGTTTCTGTCATTTGACAGATGTCGTTAAATGCATTTTGTTCCAAAGCAATAATAAATTATCCACAATTTAGCTCACATAGACTGCTGTTGTGCTCACTGTGTGAAGAGTTTTGAAAAAGTGACCAAAGTATTGAGAAATGGGATTTTAAAAAAACTGTAAACATTTCTTTAGGTCTAAAATAAGAAAAGAAAGACCGTAATCGCACTTTTCAAGTAGAATATTCATTATTCAAAATCATCTCTCTAACACTGAATTGTGATTAGACATTTGTTTATCTCTTCCTCAATCCATGTCCGAGTTTGTTTCTAACTATATTTAGTGAAAACTTTTCCTTTGTTGCTTCGCAAACACTGGTATTTACTGCAGGAAATGCAAATACACTTTAAGTTTGATGTACTTTCCTTCTTCTTTCTGTTCTTACTGTACCTGGGGTATAGCGAAAATGTTCTGTTCCTGTCTTTTATTTGGTCAAATATTGGAACACAGTATTACAGACTATTTTTAGACAGGGTTAGGAAATGCTAATTATGTGCTTTGTTGACGTGTTTTATTCATGAGAAATTCACCAACACTTCCTCGCGCGGCTGCCCCTGATGTTTCTCTCCGGTACGCACGGAAGTATTGATCAGTGGCTGTCAGTGTCAGTTACTTGCAGGTGAAGCACTAATGCTGGACAGCATTTAAAATCTGCCTACGTCGCACAGTCAAGCCTCTGTCAAAAATAGCTTCACAGGGTCATGGAGAACCACCGAGACCATTCAGATATAGTGGGATATACATAGAAACTCAACACCACAGGGTGCCCGCAAAAACATCAGCCAATCAGAACGCGTCCTGTCTGTCATCAGTCGTGACCTCCTTCATAGACTTCGTACTGACAACATTTCACCTCAGTATGCTGAAGGATATTTGTCAGGGAACAGACAGACAGATTCCTTTTCACAAACATTTACTTCAAGTAGTAACATTTAAAAAATGTTAGATAAACGCCCAACTAAAAAATTTCATAGATACATAGATAGATACATAAATAAATAGCCTATAGATACATAGAGCAGTGGTGAATGGGAGGTAAGGGGCGATTGAACAGAGCGCTGGTATCACAAAGCCAAGATCTGCTGTAGACTCAGAGTGATCATTTTACACCAGACCAGGAATAAAAGATGACATGCGCTGGCCCATGGTCACTAACTTGCAGTGTGCTGGGTCAGCAAACACGTCTACACACACACACACACTCACAAAGCCACTTTGTTGTTGTGAATCTCGCTATGAAGCCATGGATCTCATCCTGATTGAAATACAGGGGAAAAGCCTTTATAACTGATCTTTTTTAAATATTACATTAATGTGTTTAGGTCATTGACATAATGGGCCCTATCATACACCCGGCGCAATGCGACGTCAGGCGTGGCGCAAGTGTTTTTTGCTAGTTTCAGCCTGACGCGGTTATCATTTTCACGTCCAGCACCCACATTGTTTAAATAGCAAATGCTCTTGCACCCCATCTGTTCGACCCTGGTCTGAAAACCAGGAGTGTTTGAAAACAACTGACCACTGACCAACAAAAACCAATGGCGCAGTATTTTTTTTGCTGTCATGTTTAGTAATGTGTGCCTATAGGCGGACACAAACATGCCAAATATTAAAAATAAAAGGATTCCTCTCTGGAATGTCTTTCTGCTTGCAAATTCCACCATGTAAATAGCGAATCCGCCATGGTGCAAGCGCAACTTGGGTTTTAAAAGGGAATAGGAGATTGGTTTATTGCACAATACGCCCAAAAACACACCCAAGACTCATTAAGAGACTAGGTACAACCTTTTTGGGCCATGCGCCTGACGTGCCAAACATTTCTTTATGTCAGTAAACTAGCAAAAGAGGATTCGGGTAAGTGCACCTATGCCATGCGCTTCGACCATTAACTTACATTGAAAACAGGGCGCTTTATGTTAAAAAAAAAAAAAAAAAAAAATGCCATTCATGCATACACCGACATTTGTCCAACAAATCACTGTCATGTGGCACAACATGAAGAGTATGCAATTTAAAAAAAAAAAAAAAAAGTCTTAAAATCTCAAATAATTTGACCTTATTATGACAAGGCAAGGTTAGTTCAGCTTAACTACAAGCTATATAAAAATATCATGTGATGACATTCTTTTTCATAACATTTTCAACATTTCATAAAATTTGCAACAAAAAAAACATGAAAATGTTCACTAGACTTAAGTTTTATAATAATGTATATAAAGATGAAATAAATAATAAAATAAAGATTTTTATATTCTAACTCTATAAAGGCTGGACATATTCGAAATGATGGTATAGAGCTTTTCCATGTGGTTGTGTTGTTTTATCGTCATATGCCTCAAACTTTCAGACAAAAAGATACGTAAAATAAATGGTGTTTAAAGAGCCTATATGAAATCCTGCAACGTGCCAATATTCTGTCCAGAGAGAAACCTCACAACTGCGTTAAAGGGTTAGTTCACACAAAAATGAAAATTCTGTCATGAATTACTCACCCTCATCTCATTCCACACCAGTAAGACCTTCATGCATCTTCAGAACACAAGATTTTTTTGATGAAATCCGAGAGGTGTATGACTCGTCCATAGACAGCAATTTAACCACCACTTTCAAGGTCCAGAAAGGTACTAAAGACATCATTAAAATAGTTGATGTGACTGCAGTGGTTCAACCTTAATTTTAAGAAGCGACTAGAATTTTTTTTTTGTGCGCAAAAACAAAACAAAAATAACGACTTTATTCAACAATATCCTCTATCCCGTCATTCTCATATGCTGTTTATGTTCAGCGCTTCCAGGTTCTATGTCCGAACACTTTACGGGTGAGGAATGACATGAATGACCCTTTAATGTAACCCAAGATGTACTTCAGATATGAGCACTGATGTTAAGCGATTCCAGGTGTTTTCTGACATAGTTGAAGGTAAAAAAACAACTCAACTCACTGGATGTCATTTTTAAAGAGAGAAAAAAAACATACCTGACAAATTTTTAGACATATTTTGGGCTGAAAAAAGGGCTCCCACTGTGTGCACCCACACTGACAGACTTTTTATATCCTGCGGATAGCTTGGCTGAACAGCTTAACAACCTGCAGAAACCAACAATACCAGGGAACCGCAGGTCCAAGATGTGGAGGAACAGAAATGTCACATCAATGGTAAATCTCTGGTTTACCACGCCTACATATTTTCACAGCGCTGCACAAAATGCTATTGTTATTTTGCAGCTATTTTATAGATTCAAAAGCATAATTTTACAACAAGGCATTTGGGGGAGGGATTAGTAATATACAACGACTTATGATGAGCTTGGCTGTTGACATGCAATGACTCAAGCAATGACTCTAAAACCTTATAGTTATTACTTTATTAGTTCATATGACCTCATTATTTTTGTACTTTTAAAAGAATCAGAATAGTTTACACCCCAAAAATGTACTTTCTGTCACAATTTTTTCCCCTCGTGTCAGTCCAAAAAAATACCAAATTAGCTGAATGGAGTTTTTGCATCATTTTCATGCTTGAAGAAAAGACATGATGGTGAGTTTTATATATATAATCATGTATATATGACATATATTTTTTAAATGAAGTTGATTAACCATATTATGACTTATGTCAAACTAAGTCATGGCATTCTGTTTTAATTTAAACTGAACCTATAGAGGCAGAAGGATTAGTCAGAACCTTTCATTTATTGGTATTTTTAAAAATTAATAAAAATCAATTAGCAATTCGCTTGTCTGAGTCCAATACAGCATGGATGTATCAAAATTAAAAATCTTTAAAACATCAAAACAAAACTGAGCAACTACTTCAGATTTGCATAGCAGCACAACCAGGAAGTAAAATAAAAAAGCTGCAAACACGAACATCACAATCCCATAATGCAGCTGTGCTATGTGCTATATGCTGCTGCAACCACAGTCAACATCCAAACACAACTAATAAGTAATCAGACATCCTAATGGACTGTTATGTGGTAAAACCCCATCTTTAGAACAGTATCTCTGAGGACCGGACTGTTTATTTAACGCTTAACCAAACACAAGCACAGAGGCAAAAAACAGTATGATTCACACAATCTTAAGCACATTTTCAATGAACCACAGCAATTTACAAAAATTCTATACACCATAAATGTAGATTAACACATGAAAACAAACATTGAAAGCGTATTATCATTGCTGGCTAACGTTCCTCCTGTACCTTTAGCCTAAAGGTATTTATGAAGAGATCTAAATGCAGGAATAATTGTTTTTTTTAATTAACTAACATTGAAAGAGAGTATTAAATGTTGTTAAAAATGCATATTGCTGACTCTGAAAGTTGGTTCATACATTAACTAATGTTAACAAATGACTCCTTTATGTAAAGTGTTACCTTTGAAACACCACAGCACCATTAAACCTGTATCTTACTTAAATAAACAAACAGTACATCATTAAATAAAAGGTAATTTAATGCTGAAAATGAGATATAAACTGCTGAGTTGAGATTACGGCTCCTTTTCTGCTTGGTTGCAAACACACAAACCTCTGAAAATGAACACACACACACACATAAACACATACTCAACACATTTCACACTATGCTAACTTACAATTTGTACGTCTGTTTTTCCCTTTTCCTAAGTACACATTCTTTCTTTACTAGTACATACACTAGTTTAGCTATCTAAATGAGTCAATGGGATATACATAGACTTTATGATAATTACTAGACTAACCATTCCCCGAACTCTAACAATAGTCCTAAAAGAAAACTTTTTAAAAAGGTTTAGAATTTAAACTTTACGGATATCCCTGAACATCTCCATAGGAAGGTTTTCTCAGATTTAGCTCATTTCTGGGGTCAATTTTGTAATCGAAAAACACACAAGCATTTTACCTTCAGAGATGGGGCAGGTGAGCACCTGGGCGCTATAGGAGCTGAGAGGGGCCACTCGGGCCGAGTGTTTCTTCATTCTCTCCTCCTTCCTGAGCTTTTGGAAGTGTGTGTGCGTGTGTTTGTGTGAGCGGCACGGCTCAACTCCTCCGACAAACCCACTTCATCCCCACGCGCATCTCTCCAGTCACTCCCACAGTCTCTTTCTTGTTCCTCTTGATATCTTTTACTTTGCTGTTCTCCTGCTGTTACTTTTCTCTCTCTGCTAACTGGCAAACTTCTCTTTCTCTTTGGCTCTCACACACTCTCAGTGTGGCACATAAAATCACAGAGTTTTGCTCTAGTGTAGATGTTGCAGTGTCATGCTGCTATCCTGCGTCTCCTAGGGAGACTGAGCTTCAAGTGTGTGTGGAATGCAATCATCCCCTTCATATCTCTCTCTCTCTCTCTCTCTCTCTCTCTCTCTCTGTCCCCGCCTCTTCTCCAGCTCAGAGTATCCTTTGCTGTGTTTGGAAGGTAACCAAGCAGCTCGGCTAATTATGCTGCATTGGCCTCGCACTCTTTCAACCCTTCATTCTTTCTGCTTTTACAATCTGCCTTTTTGCAAGTCAGTTGTATCTTTTTAGCATCCAGCGACTTGATAAAGGCAGTATGATGAAGATGTACAGTATTTTAGAAGATTTTAGTAGAGTAAAAAATCAGCTTTTTTCTTTTTCTTGCTCTCTCTCTCTTTGCCCAATCACGCTCTTTCCTTTCTTCATCAGCACTTGTGGTCCACTTGAAGGCCCTCCACTGCTCGCTTTAGCAGAGGTCTCGACTTGCTGTCTGAGTCTCTGTAGCATTATGCTAATAAAACCCAGTACAGAGCCTTGGGGTACTCCATAAAAAGTCTTGTCTCTGAAAATTCTGTGCGTTCCTAGATGGAATGATCCAATCTTTCCTCTCAATCAATAGAAGTGATAGAAAGTGGGAGTCTGGGATCTGTACTGTTGTTTAAACAGGATGTAAATTTTTGGCATAGCTTGTGAAACACGAAAAAGAATTTTGAAGAATGTTAATGCTGTTTTTTTCCAAACAAAGCATTGACCATAACCACTCCGACTTTCTTTTTTGTGTGGAATGTTGCAGAATGTCAGAGCTGCTCTTTTATATTAAGCAAAAGCAGTGGCCTGAGTTAATGGGAACAAAACTGAAAGCTAAATAGAAACATAAAATAAACAAAAATAAAAACTTGCAAGGTTATAGCCCTTATTTAGCCTGTTCACACTAAAATTAATTTTAGGCCTAAAAATTCCATGTGATAAACATTTTAATTTGAATAAATTGACTGTTAAATAAATTGACTGACTCTCATACAGACAAAAATACGCATGCATCAATGTGATGGATTTTTTGTGGAGAAGTGCTCTAATCTCTTTTCCACTTAAATAGAAAAATAAGCAATAAGTAGTTTATGTGTATATTCAAACATGTGCTGCTTGAATCCCTTTACTCTCTGTAAAAAACGGGTATCAGAAACTCTGCTTCGTGTACCATTGTAACTGTGAAGCGCCACCTACTATCATAGAGTGAATATGCATCATATGCGAAAATCTGATGAATTTTAATGCCAAACATTCATTTTGGTCACCATATTCTTTTGCTTTATGAAAAAGAGCGGCTTAAACGTTCAACGAAGTATCTCCTTTTGTGTTCCCTCAAAAAACAAAAACAGTTTGAAACATCATAATGGTGAGTAAATGACAAAAAAGTTTAGTGAACTATCGCATAAGTGAAGTTATTAAACGTAATTTCGGGAGGAGTACGCCCATCTAATCTTCCAAATTAATACAAGGTATAAAACCAGCATCTTGCCTCCTTCCTGTTGTTTGTTCTTTCAGCATCCCTCCTCCTCCTCCTTTTTTGAACAATTTCTGTCTGTTATAGGGGGGTAATCGGAGCTCGAGTAGAATATTCTCTCTGAGCCCCTCAATAGCGGACAGCAAGCCAAATATGTTTACCACTTACGCTAAGATTATATGGGCACATGAACTCCTGAAAGCTGTTTTATTCTGTGAGCTGTGCGAGATTTTATCGGACTAAAGGGAGTCTTCAAATCACAGAGCGATTTGAGTATCGAGCAGACCTTTAGCAAGCCTGCCTGGTCAGAGTCCATTACAAGCTGTCTGCGGTTTTCATGGCTTTGCATTTAATATGTCTCAACGATGCTTGTTCCAGTGGCCCCTGCTATACTCTTGATTAGCGACACACCCACACACACCTTCATCTGTTTCTTCCCATTTCACACAATCTTACATATTGTATACACACACACACAAAAGCTTTTTGCCTCTCATTCATTCATCATTCTTGGCTGTATTCAACACCACACACAGGCAAGCGCTGCTTCTAGTACTGCATTGAGGTCTGTGTCATATTTCTGAACTCCAATGAAGCTTGTTTGCTTAGCCAGCACTCATTATACTGGCAAATATTCAGGAAATTTTGAAGAAGAGTCATATTTCTCGACTGAGCTCACAGCGTCGCCAAACAACAGCTCTGGTTGTACGGTGCCAGGAAATGTGCTTTGCTGCCATTGTGTTTGAGTAGCGATCTTATTATCGAACACACAAGTTTGATTTTCTATCTTCTACTAATGTTACAGAAAGTTTCTTACATTTTTACAATTCCATTCAAATATTGCATAATACACTCACTGGCCACTTTATTAGGTATACCTGTTCAAGTGCTTGTTAATGCAAATTTCTAATCAGCCAATCACATTGCAGAAACTTAATGCATCTAGGCATGTAGACATGGTTAAAGCGATCTGCTGAAGTTCAAACATCAGAATGGTGATGAGAATTTCAGAAACTGCTGATCTACTGGGATTTTCACGCACAGCCATCTCTAGGGTTGAAGAAGAAGAATGGTCTGAAAAAGAGCAACTATCTAGTGAGTGGCAGTTCTGTGGGCGAAAATGCATGTTGAGGCCAGAGGTCAGAGGAGAATGGCCAGACTGGTTTGAGCTGATAGAAAGCTAGCAATAACTCCAATAACTACTTGTTGCAACCGAGGTTTGCAGAAAAACATCTCTGAATGCACAACACGTCGAACCTTGAAGCAGATGGGCTACAGCAGCAGAAGACACACCGAGTGCCACTCCTGACAGATAGAACAGGAAAATGAGGCTACAATTTACACGGGCTTACCAAAAGATTGCATAATAGAAGATTGGAAAAACGTTGTCTGGAGTGATGAGATTTCTGCTGTGACATTCAGATTGTAGGGTCAGAATTTGGCGTAAACAACACGAAAGCATGGATCCATCCTGCCTTGTATCAAGGGTTCAGGCTACTGGTGGTGTAATGGTGTTAGGGATATTTTCTTGGCCCCTAAGTATCAATTGAGCATCATTTAAACGCCACAGCCTACCTGAGTATCGTTGCTGACCACGTCCATCCCTTTATGACGACATCTTCTAATGGATACTTCCAGCAGGATAACACACCATGCCACAAAGCTCAAATCATCTCAAACTGGTTTCCTGAACATGGCAATGAGTTCACTACACTCAAATGGCCTCCACAGTCACCATATCAATCCAGTAGAGCAGCTTTGGGATGTGGTGGAACGGGAGATTCGTATCATGGATGTGCAACCGACAAATCTGCAGCAACTGCTTGATGTTATCAAGTCAATATGGACCAAAATCTCTGAGGAATGTTTCCAGCACCTTGCTGAATCTACGCCATGAAGAATTAAGGCAGTTCTGAAGGCAAAAGGGGGTTTCAACCCATTTCTAGCACACAGCATATCAACATACACCTACACAACTACTGTTAACTCAAGTGCTTGTTCTGTTTCCAAACACTTAACCTACTGTTACAATTTGACTTGGAAATCGATCACACATTTGAAAGCCATTTGAAACGGATGGTTCCACTAGTGATAAAAAGATCTGGCACAAAATTAAGAACAAAACAAAAAAAAATAGTGGCCCCTCAGAAGTATTTGGACATTTGAGCCACAATTAAAATGTATGGATTTCATTGAATTCTGTATCTGCATCACTGCATCTGCAAGCAAATGATGCAAGACTTTTTATTGGGCCTAACTTCACATTTATCATTTTTGTAATAACTGCTCCTAGGGTGGATGCATTTTAGTGGATGCATTAAGTAAATTCCCCTTCAGTTCACATAGTGTCCTATTAGAGTAAAGACAAGTATATGTAATTGCATTGTTAGACAACCATAAAACACTACTGTTCAAAAGTTTTGAGTTGGTATGAATTTTTACATTTGTCATGTTAACCACGGCTGCATTTATTTGATAAAAAATACAGCAAAATTTGTGAAATATTATAACAATATAAATAACTGATTTCTGCAATGTAATTTAATATAGAAAATGTAATATATTCATGGCAAAGCTGTATTTTCAGCATCATTACACCAGTCTTCCATGTCACATGATCCTTCAGAAATCATTCTAATATGGTGATTTGGAGCTTAAGTTGCAATTATTTCATAAATAGAAAAAATAGCCTTTTTGGAACAATACAGTAAATGTCTTTACTGTCACTTTTAATTTATTAAATGCATCCTTGCTGGAAAAAAGTATTAATTTCTTTTAAAAAAAATTAACAAACCAATGACTCTTGGTTATCAGTACAAAGACATTCAAACATTTTATTTTTATCATAATAAATCCAAATAGATTTTAGGGCCACTTTAACATAATTGAACATAAATGTTTTAGTGGACCACGAGCCGCTTCTTCATTCTTTTGTGTTTACACATTCACACAAACTGCATGTACAAGCCTTTCCCTCCAGTCAATTGAGTTTGCATTCAATCACGCATATCAATATCTTTCCTGTGTTTTCAGCACATGCATACAGTTCTTCACACCCAGAGAGCAACCATAAAATATAAGATTATATTTCCGCAGTTCAAGTATAAGCTTATATTACGTATTCACACATAATCGATGATGGATTTTGTGTCAGGGCTGCATATATTTTGTGATGCCAAGAAGAAAATTAAACCACAGCTTTTTTAATGACTTAACTTTTCTCTTGCTGATATATTATTAATATACTGCAGTCACTCAACTATAATCTACTTCCATTAAGCGACAGAATTCATGCACTCCTGTACGGAAAATAAAAAGCACACACATAGACCAATACTCAGTTGAAGTCTTATTTTCACCCTGTCGTTTTCAAATGGACACCTGCCATTTGAGATGCCTGTTGTTTCATCCCAATGCCCCCTCCTCTTACATCCCTGCCATAGCAACGCCTGGCCCTTGTGTTCTACCTTCGACATTGCCATTGCGGCCCCATTTCAGCACCTTTGTCATTTAGATCAGTGCCATGTTCCTCCACCATTGTCCACAGACCTGCTGCGTCCTTTATTCACGTCTATTAGCTGTCTTCTACGAGACGAGAGCGAGACAAGATGAGACGAGAGGGGAATAGTGCACCCACACACTATGATTGTTACACACACTTCATAACCAATCTGTCAAAAACCCATGAAAGAATTATAAGAGCCGAGGAGCTCCGTGATTTGCATAAATATGACCTTTCTCGTCTTTATCGCTTTATACTCTCTGTTAAAGATTTCAAAAAGAAATTCTAAAGGTCGGACTTCCGCTGTCTGGGCGGCAGTCTTTCCTGTTAACAAATATGTGAACAACTATGGAAGCCAATTTTTGCCACATAAAAAATCATGCATTGGTGAATTATAATTAGAATGTCATAGTTATGGCATAAAACATTTTATGAGATATTAAATCATAATCATATGATTAAAGTCAAAATTATGACATACTAAGTCATAATTATGAGATGAAAAGTCAAAATTATGATATACTAAGTCAATTGAGATAAAAAGAATTACAAGATAAATTGACATAATGATAGTCGAAATTTGTAATTATAACAATATTATTTGACTTTTCATGTAATAACTGTTTATCTCATCATTTTTATGAGATAAACAGTTAAATTACTTTTTATGCCCTAATAATCAACATATTAATTTGTTGTATTTCATGCTTGTTCTGATGTCTTTCTGATATAGAGGCTCTGCATTAAATGTTTAATTTGAGTTGCATATGAATAAATAAAGTATATTTGACATTGCATAAAAGTCCATAACATCATTTATAATATAAACTTCCATAACAACATAATAACATTGGCAACAATACATGAACATGAAAAAAATAAATTAAGTCAGTCAGTCAAATGGGATAAATTTTACATAGTGGTTACACATTTATTAATATTTCAAAACGTAAAACCGCATTTAAAAGCATTGTCATTAAATATTGTACATATTGATCCAATCAAAACCCCGGAGAAAATATCTCATATTCAATAAAAGAAAATGACTTGTATAGGGAATGTGCAACTATTAAAGGGTTCAACCTAAAAGTTTACCCTAATATGAAAATGAAGTCATACAGTATATTACTCACCCTGGTGTTGTTCTAATGCTATATACCCTTCTTTCTTTTATGGGCCACAAAAGGAAAATTTTTAAAAAATGTCCCGCTCGCGTGCTCGTCCATATAATGACTTTGAATAGCGACCAGCATCAAACTTTTTAAAAAACATGCAAAAGTATCACAGAATGATGTCATGCGATCTGTGTCGTATATTCCAAGTGTTCTGGGGGTATATGATACGAAATTTAATGCTTTATTTAAAGAAATCCTGACCTTGGCCATTGATCTTCTGTGCACGGCCACGTGAACTTGCATGTTAAAGTGACTCTTTTAGCACTGCAGTTCACTCCATCTCGCCCAGAAAAAGCACACAAGTTGTGAGAAATCAAGATGACATGGAACACAATGCCTAGAATATGTAAAAAAAGTATCTGTGTACTTTCTTCACTGAGACACAACGGATATATTCACCTCTGAGAAAAGGCACATGAATTGTATTTTGCGTCGCATTTTTGTTAATCTTGATTTCTCAAAACTTGTGCGCTTCGGCGAGACGGTGGGAATTGCCGTGATAACAGTCACGCGAACATGCATGTTATGCAGCTGTACACTAAAAGCCAACAGCCAAGGTCAGGGTTTTTGTTAAATAATACATGAAAAATTCATATTTTATACCCCCAGAACACTCGGAAAATATGGCATGTGCTGCATGGGATCATTCTGTGATACTTTCTGTCTGTTTTTTTTTTTTTTTGTTGTTTTTTTAAAAAAGCTTGATGCAGGAACTAGTGAATTAGATGTGGGGGTCAGTGTTCAGCTGTTTAGTTTCAGCAGTTAAGCCCCGCTGGTAGATGGTGTAACTACAGCACTATGCAGGCAAAACCTGTTTCTATGCCATATAAAAATAATATATTATATTTAAGGCACAGGAAACTGAAGAAAAAAAGTAAATAAGTGCCCATGAGCAAAAATGCTCACATCTAAATCAGTACTTTTCAGCACAAATAGGAATAACAGATAGCTTTTTACAAGTATATTATACATCTGTACACTGTAAAAAGAGAAGAGTGACATCTTGTGTCCAGGCAAAGGGGTTACAGCTCCTCTCTGAACTCAAAGCTTATGATTCATTATGGCAAGATAGTCCTAACCCTAATGCTAACCACTAACTGAACCTGGGTAGCAGCTCATGTGTAGATGATCAAGATTTACCCCATCTGGCCTTGATCCGTATTGATAGCTACTCTCAGTATCAGCCACTTATGAAGTAAAATATGAAAATATGCAGTAAAATATGAAGTGAAATGATTCACAATATGTCTGTGTCAGTAGGCTCATCACTACATCAGCCTGAATCAGTGAAATAGAGAAGAGATATATGTTAAATGACCAGATGGGGGCAGCAAAAGAGTGTACATAAAGTGTAAAGCTTACAGCTTATGAACAACCTCTGATCAGAAAAGTTAGAAACACGTCTAAAAATCTCAATGACTATAAGAGAAGTTTACAAAGATGTCCCAAAAGTGGAAAAGCCCCAGGCAGAGTGGGGTTTGGACAACATCAGCATAAATCCTTATCTTTTTGTGATGACTTTGCATTAACACAGGATAACACAAATTATGCAAACATTTCATAAAATAAAAAATGAATTCACAACATTGAAAATACTAGAGCTATTTATTAATCTTTGTTCATTTTAGTTAAAAATAGTAATTCAAAATGAGAACTGAAATGAAAATTCCACTACAATAACACTGACTTGAAGTGTGAACATTTATATAATTATTTTGAGATTAATGATTCAAGGACGATTACATGCGTCAGCTGTCTGTTCTGAAGTCTGTTTAACTCCCATGTGAGCCCACAGTTAACAGCGCCTCTCTGACTAAGTAGATGAGAAGAGTCCCATTAGGCTTGAAGCTAAAAATAGCTCTCTAGGTGAGGTGGTCTGAAGTCAGAGCACCCGCGGCAGATACATTTAGATGATTGGGTCACATTGACTCTGACATCTGAGAGGTCAGAAGACATGACACCAACAGACTGTTTCTCACAAAGGCTATGCTGGATGATTTTTTCTTGTTCTTATGCAAGAAAGGTTTGAAGGGTTTTTCGGACTATTAACAAAGGGTTGCAAAAAGTTACTGGGGCATAAGCTTTGTAGGATCTGTGCAAGAAGCCATGAGCATGTTCTAAAGCTTCAGCGGTTATTTCAGCCAGTCTGATCTGATGCAGTTACATCCAGCTGGTAGAGAAGCATCATCTTGGGTTGGTTAGGAGCTGCTGGGGCTCATTTGTTCACAGTACTCTGCTCAAGCATCCCATTACACAATTGGGCATCAGCCATTCTCCCTTAACATTTAACTTATGAAAGAAAGTAAACAGTTTGTAGAGTCAGAGGTAGGGAATAGTAATGAAACATATGCACAATCTCAGTTGGTTTTCCATCCAACTATTTTGAAAATGTGCATAAGAAATTCTGAATGGAAAACGGACAAATACTCTCAGAATTAACATGGAAATTTAATGAGCTAGACGCAGATTATCTATAGTGTTAGTTTATATTATGCTATACTATATTATTATATATATAGTTTGTGTTAGTTTAAATGTGTGTCAAGAAACGCACGTAAAACACATGGCATTATGCATTAAAGGTGCAGTATGTAATATTGTCACCAAGTGTTGAAATGGGTAATGTACTCTCACCAAGTATTTGCTGGATTCCAACCAAGCCATGAGTGTCTAAATGGAATTACAGAGGATGTTGGGGACATTAAACATCATCAGACCAAACTGGTAAGATCATCTTCTCACTAGTCACTTTTATAGCCTCACTGTGTTTATTATCGTTCTACTATTCAAACTATTCAAACTCAAACTTTAATTGATTTTAGTTGTTGGAAGTTTAATGGTGGTGGCATTGAAGTCATGCAACTCTGTTGTAGTTTGTTAACACCCTACAGTACATTTAGCTTTTTAGTTAAGGCTTTCTTTCATAAACGTTCTGGCGATTCATGAAGATTATATCATAATAGGCAAAACATGTAAGAATCATACAATTTTGCTGGTCAAAGAGCTTATTTTGTATAATCCAAAAGCCAATGGAAAAATCCTATTGAGTTCTGGTCGGAGGAACCAGTGTGATGCGACCTTCTAGGTTGGCATTCAAAAATTGAACGATTAAGATGATTAGTGCAATATTCAACCACAAAAACGCAAGATAATGCCAGGTTCTAAAATCGTACCTATATTAACTAGTTAACAGGGTAATTTAATTAAAGATTACCACAATAACAGCAACTCAGTGCATTTAGGAAAATTCCTTGTTGATGCCACAGGTCAGAGGAGAATGGCCAGACTTGTTGGAGCTGATAGAAAGGCAACATTCACTCAAATAATCACTCGTTACATCTCTGAACAGACAACACGACGAATTTTGAAGCAGATGGGCTGCAGCAGCAGAAGACACACCGGGTGCCACTCCTGTCAGATAGAACAGGAAACTGAGGCTACAATTCACACGGACTCACCAAGAGATTGCACAACAGAAGATGTTCCCAGGTCTGATGTGTCTCTATTTCCGCAACACCGTTCAGATAGCAGGGGCAAAATTTGGAGTAAACAACATGAAAGCATGGATCCATCCTGCCTTGTATCAACTGTTCACACTTTTGGGGCCTCTTAGTACCAATTGAGCATCATTTAAACGCAACAGCCTACCTGAGTATTATTGCTGACCACGTCCATCCCTTTATGACGACATGTAATCTTCTGATGTCTACTTCCAGCAGGATAACGTGCCATGTCACAAAGCCCAAATCGGTTTCTTGAACATGACAATGAGCTCACTATACACAAATGGCCTCCACAGTCACCACATCTCAATCCAATAGAGCAGGTTCTAGGTCCCCTCATGAATGTGCAGCCGACAACACTCACACACACATTTATTTACTTTTTTGGGTGATATTATATAAATCTGCCTCTGTCCAGTGCCATTAAACAGGTTTGTATACCTTTCCCTCTAATACTTTGGAAACACCCTTTCAACAAACTGTGGTTTTGGAAAATATATTTGCATAAATCATTACATTATCATTTCTGCAAGTAACTTGCAATTGTCACTGAAGATCAGAATAATAATTTTCTTGTTAATGACATAAGATATGGCCCTTTTGCAGCTTTGATGCCTTTGGTCTCTTACTGGACTGAACAGGGCCAAGATTTCTTTTCTCTTGATTCTTAAGTCACACACCATTATAGTTCTCTGACTGTTTGCCAATTAAAGTTGGTGCACAACAGACCAATCAGATCAATAAAGATGATTTATCAGCAGCTTTAGTACTTTTGTGAATTTATTTTCTATTGAATACAATGGTTATTAAATACTATGTGTTCTCCCTTATCAATGTAGAGTCATCACAAAATGAGAAGGATTTATGCTGATGTTGTCCAAAACCCCACTTTGCCCGGGGCCTTTCCAAACTTTTGGAGGGCAGTGTAACTATGCACATATATTACACTATGAGTGTCACCCACACAAATTGGCCAATCCAATAGTTTGGATGTTACATAGCTTTCATTGCTTAAAATGAACTGAACGTGTTAAAACATCATTAACCACAGAAAGTACTCATATTAAATAATAAATGTTTCATTTTTATTTCTACTTAAAGGTATAAATTATTAAAAAAAAAAAAAAAAAATATATATATATATATATATATATATATATATATATATATATATATATATATAATAGTAAACATCAAATAAAGCTGGACCACAATTTCTACTGGACCACGGCCATTTCTACTGAAAAAGAAACGATTCACCACAGGTTATTAGTTGAGATGATCTTGAGGGTGAACTTGACGTCCATGTCCCAGTCAAATACCCTCCCTAAAAAGAGTGCCAGAGGTGTTTCAGGTTCACATTTAAAGTAGATATGGCTGTGGAACGGACACTTTTCACAATCCAACTTTTTCTCATTTAATACCATGTTTCACTTATAAAACTTTCACCACTAAAATAGTAAAATGGGGTGCGAATGCCCTTTCATCTTCTTGACTTTAACAAATTTAACTGTTGCGTTCATCAGCCATGATTTGTAAGACTAAGATTTTGCATTTGCCCATTTCCTCAGGGTTATTGTGCAAAACCAACACTTAATTAGTTTATAAATTATAAAGCATTAATTTTGGGCTTTCACGTCAATTACAAAGTGCACAAACAGACAGTTCTTTGGGAAAGGTGGTAATTACAGCTGGTTCTGTTAATAGTCTCACGTTGTTCTACTTGTCTGTCTTCAACTCACACTTCAATTCACTACATATAGCGCTGAGCAGTGTTGGGTGTAACGTAGTTAGTTAGTTACGTAATTAGATTACTTTTTCAAGTAACTACTAAGGTAATGCATTACTTTTGAATTTACAACGACATATCCAAATTACTTTTTCAAATAAGTAATACAAGTTACTTTGTTTTCTCATTTATTGACTGACTTCAGCCTGAGGCTTATTCATTTCACTGATGTGAAAGGGCCTTACATTTGCCTTACATTTAGTAAATGTATGCATATATATAAAAAATAGATAGATAGATAGATAGATAGATAGATGGATCGGTCACTTACATATACAAATAGTACTTTTGTTTTTTGTTATTAAAAACAAACAGGTGAGAAAGTTTTACTTCACTCATTACTTTCTAGAAAAAGTAACTAAGTAACGTAATCAGTTACTTTTTCAGGGAGAAATGCAAAATTGTAACGCATTACTTTTAAAAGTAACTTTCCCCAACACTAGAGCTGAGTCACGTCTGAAACAGTGATGAGTGAGACATGGTCTCAGAAGATTCATATCAATGTGACATTAAAAAAGAAAAAAATCTTCCGAAAAACGTTTTGGTTGATATTTGGCTTGAACTTTAGCTGTCAACTAAGCTCTTATAAAAGACATTTTGGTTACACTTTATTTTAAGGTGTCAGTATTACAGTGTAATTATACATTTAAGTACTGAGTAATGACAATTAACTACATGTACTTACTGTAGGGTTAGGGTTAAGATGAGGGTTTGGTTTAGGGTTAATTGCATGTAATTAATATATAATTTCTAGTTATTACTATAGTAATTACATGAAACATATGTAACAATGACACTGTAAAATAAAGTGTTACCGAAATTTTGTGTGTGTGAATCACCTTCTTCATTTGAAAAGCCATTTCAATATGATTTTCCTTTAATTGGCACATCTGGCACAGCCTGTTATGTGTGATGTAATACAACAAGTGGCAAATTGAATGCAGTACAGAGTAAACATAACCATCCATTGTCCTCAGGGACTTCATCACACTAAAATGCATGCACACATACATACTGATATTCATTAGACATGATTCATGTACTTACATACTGCACCAGTGTGCAACAGCACACCAGAGACACTACACCTCCGCTCATGTATTCGCCACGTACTTGCACTTTGGCCACAATAATAATGCATGCTGCTAACAAAAGCTGATCCTCAAATCGGAGCTGTGTCAAGACTCTTTCGATTGCATTACAATAGACTGAGGATATTGAAATTCAGGAAAGGCACAGAGACCTATAATTAGGAGCCAATCATCATTTCACATTGTCATTTTAATAAGTGTTCAGTAAATCAGTGTCTACTGTTGCATTCTGTCTAAGCACACATCTTGCTTTATATATTGCTTGTGATTTCTTGTTTGCACAATGGCTTATCATTGCATATATGAGTATGCTATATGATTTTCTTTATTATCTGTTCCATAAAACATAAGCCAATAAAAGCCATACGCATTTAGCCTATCCAGACATTAGTAAGATATTTATATATTTTGCTGACATAAATTACTTCACTGATGGATCTAGGCTATCTATAAAGCAAAGTGGCATTTTCATTTACTGTTAGACAATCTATAGCATTTTGAATAGTTTTAATCTGATTTCTCAAATCGATTTTTCACCTATTCTTCATTTTTATTATATATTATACAGCATATGTCATATCATATCCTGTTATTTTACCCTATTCTGTTTTATTCTACATTCTATCCTTTTCTAAAACTTAGACAGAAAGTTCTGCGGACTAAATTCATGTGTTGATCAGATTTACGCAGCACATAACTTATGAACAAAGCACCATACAAACAAAACGAGTGTTTCCTCCACATTCAAATCGTATAGACTCGTCGTTCAAGGCCACCAGAGTGAGCAGTCTTGATCTCGACACCATTACTATTACATGTGTTTTAAACACTTACTTCTGTGGCTGGAGTACCCGGGGTTATAGCCGTAATAGCCTGTAATTCGTAAAATCCGATCCTCAATGTCATGGACCCCGTTGGCAGTCACTTGAGGCGCATCCCAGCGGCTGTTCACCTGCGGAGACGCCTTGGCCGCTAGGTGCGGGCTCTTACCCGGTAGGTGCTCCAGACGAAAGCAGGGCTCCTCTCCCGACTCCAGGATATCCGCGCTGCTCATTTTACCTCAGAACGGGCAAAACGGCACCTTTCAGGTTACAAGCAATAACCATACGAACCCCGCTGTTGAGAGCATCACCCGAGTCAAATTCCAGCACACATTGCTTTGAGGAGTCGTTCAGGGTTGTGTGAAACTTGCCCAGCGCCTTTCGTGCATCAGACAGCAGGGGGCGCCACGCTGCTCCGAACAGATAGTGGTAAGCACTGGGAGGTCCGATTCATTTTAGAGTGAACAGCTCCATACAAACCAAATCTTTTCACTTATCATCGTTTTATTTTTGTGGTAAATACATTTTAGATACTGCATTGTTTACTTTAGTAATGCGACTTGTCTGTGTTTTCGACGAGGTTGCGCATAATACTTTTTTAGGATAAGGTTTATATCAGCCACCTCATAGTTTTACTCCTGTGATTTACAAACGAGTCGCGAGTCGGTTTGAATGAATCATTTAAAAGAACCTGTTCTGATATCACGGTGGAGTGGACGCAGTGGAGTGCTGTCGTTATTACAAAAGAGGAGACACGAGTGTATATCGTCGTGCAGTAATCATGTTACTATTGGGTTCCTCCCTAAAGTATTTTAGCATACTATAATGTGACGCTCAAGACAAAAGCATATGATCTTATGCAGTTTATAGTATTGCATGGCAGCCAAGTAGTGCAATCTTGGGTCTAAACGAGTCACTGAAATATTCAAAACAAAAAAGGCGGGAACGTAAAGTGACATGACAGTATCCTTTGGACCAGGCATATATACATACATATATATATATATATATATATATATATATATATATATATATATATATATATATGGCAATGAAAGTGGTTGGTCTGGGGGTTTACCCCAATCTTCAATCCATATTCAACAAAATTGCTCTTAAACAGGCTAGGAAAATGACTCTGGACCCATCTCATGTACTTTATCCTGAATTTGAATTTCTGGTCGTCGGTTCCGCACTGCAAGGTAGACTAGATAGATAGATAGAAAGATGGATGGATCAATCTTTTTCCATCTTTTTTTCCAATCGGCACGATTGGAAAAAGTGAAGAGACAGTGTTTGTCCATTCCTAGCTTGAATTGCTCTCTCTATGTTTTAGTGCACATATGTTACACTTTAATACTTTAGTAGCCTGCGGCTGTGTCTCTATTTATTGTTTTTCTTCAAATATTTATGAGGCTTTGAGAGTGAGAGTGTAGCTCTGAGATGGTGCCACAAGGCTATTTTGCCCAACAAAATTAGATTCAGTTAGCTTCACAGAATCTGGGTAATCTTTCCCCTCCTGATTGTTAATGTGAGTGATACAATAATGGCTAATTTATGTTTTAAGCTATAACCACAGCGGCAGAGCTGTTGTTGTAAAATGTTATCACTTCCATTTAGCCACACAGTTTGGATCTCTCCCATGCCAGTAAGTAAGAACACAACTTCAAATCTAGAGCAAAGCACTATAAAATGCCTCTGAATGCAAGTTTTGAGTTGCTGGTCTCAGCCTCAAGCACCTCCGCTCAAAGCCAATGAATTCTTACACAGTACATCCAGTAAAAGTGCTGAGGTTCAGGCCAAACCCAGTCCAATATCACAAGCCAAGTCTATTTCAGTGACTCCTCTATGGTTTTGCGGCAAATCCTTAGCACTTTGTGTGAAATTGATCTCCGGCATAGGGAGGAGAATTTTCTCACGGTGCTCTCGGATTTCCTGTGAGAGAAGGACACATGCTGAGTTTCATATGTGGCCCAATTACAGCGCCAGACTCTATAAGCTTCGCTTCCCTCACTCTTGGCTAAACCAATCTGCTCTGCTCATTGCTTTGTTTCCTTTTGTTCTCTTTCCAGCCTGCTATGCTATCTCTGTCCCATACATTCTTCACACTTATTATGGTTGTTTGGTGGCCACAACAACAGCAACTTACGACATCAAGCCCAGAACTTTTCTACACCATTCAGAATACATTCAATCTCAGCTCCTTTTTTGCATAGCCAATGAAATACAAAGTTATTTGGAGTAACACTTTATTTCACAGTGCCCTACATGTTGCTAATTAATGTTACTCAGTACTTAATTGTGTAATTACACCTTAAAATAAAGGGTTACACGGTGTCGGTATTATACATTTAAGTAATAATAATTATCTACATGTACTTACAATAGGGTTAGGGTTAGGATGAGGGTTTGGTTTAGGGTTAATTGCATGTAAGTATGCATAATTTCTAGTTATTACTACAGGAAATACATGTAACATGTGTAACAATGACACTGTAAAATTAAGTGCTACCAAATTAAGTGTAGCCTATAATTTCGGTAAAACAGAAAACATAATTTATTAACATTTATTAAGACAAATTATTGTTGTAAATAATTGAGTCAAGGGCAATATGTATTCATGTTGGTTTCAAAAACATTCAACCACCTTTTATGAAAATAAATAATATTTAATTTGATAATTCTTCATTTAAAAATGGCATGTGGTGTAGCCTTTGAGTAAAAATTAAACATTTTTCGATGTAGAAATTTTTTAATCATAAATACAATGAATTATTAATACAGAAATATCACCACGATTCTGGAGTGTCACTCCACATGACATTTTACGATCGTGACTAACCTTGTCTTGTCATAAAAAGTCAAATTACTTGATATTTCAAGAGATTATAGACTTTGACATACAGTCATGAGGGTCCTCTCATTTTCTCATTTAATTTTTTGTTTTATTTCTGCATCTTTTATGCATTTCGGCCAAATCACATGACTTTGATTTGGCACATGACACAAAAGGGTAACATTTTATTTTAACATGACGTAGTTACACGTTACATACTTACCAGTAATAACAGTAAACTGCATAAACTGCAACCCTAACCCAGCAGTGAAGCAGTACTGTTGTGTTGGGGAACCCTGTTTGTAATACATTTGGGGCCACAAATGGTACAGAAAGGACACATTTCATCTTTAAGAACATTTTTCAAGCCCTTTTGGTTTTGTCAAACACATTCTGGGTCTTGACATTAAATGTTACTTAGTATTCACAGACTGTAACCGCACGTTTATCACTCATGCTTCAAAGAGCACTGGTGTGAAGTAACAGCAGTAATCAAAAATACCGGTTGTCTGGTCGCTCTCTCTGTTTTGTAAGAGTGCTGTCAGACAGATTCCTTCAGCGAAGAGGTCTTCAGCATGATAATAAGGGTTGGACCGTAAATGACTGTCCTCTTCACTCATCATGGATTCTCTGCCCAGAGAAGAGACATGGTTCAGTCAATAAATCACTAGGCGGCCAATGCCCTGTGAACGTACTGTATGGGTAAGGCAGATTGTATTATTTTGAAGGCAATAGAGTTTGCCTGCTCTTCTCTTTCTTTTTCCTGATATGTCTTTTTTGTCATTTGCCCTCTGAAGGAGAGGATAAACAAAAATTCATCATCAGAAAAAGACCAGACAGACATTCAATGCGTGACTGGAGCCTGAGATGTCTGTCCAGCTGCCGCAGGAAGGATATTCTGTCAGAGAAAGAGAGAGAGAGAGTGTATTGTAATGAGATATGGAAGTGACATTACATTGATTCCAACTAAATTAGTGAGAGAGACTAATTACGAAAAAGTCTGAGATTACGCTTGCATTTTCAATTTTGCCTCTTGGCTTTCTTTTTCTTAGTCCATCAGATCTTGAGTAAATAGCCTTGCTGCAGGCTATTACTGTTGCTCATACTTTTGGTTAGGGATTTGTAAATATTAAATTTTGACACGTAAACCATTTGTGCTACAGACATGACTGATAACTCAAATTAAACATCTTATTCAGGAGAGGAATGTTATTTTTTTTTTAAACAAACTTATGATTTTGCCTGACAGCAACTGCATAGTAACAATCTATAAACCAATCAGAACAACTCAGCACGCATAGTATCACTTATGCATATACAATGAAAAATAATAATTATAAAATAAATATAGTCATTCTAATGACAAACTAGGCCATCTTTGAAAGGAAGATGGATGCTTGGTTTGTCAGGCAGGCACATCAAATGCTAATTTACCAAATACCTTACATTAATAAAGTTTAGTTAATAAATATTGACTGTTTATTGACTAGTTTCCAGAAATAAAATGAAAACACGTTTATTCCCTTTTACACAAATTAATTAATAAATACTTGGTTTCTTGCACAATATACTCAAAAATCTTTTCTCATGTAAAGCTTGAAAACTAATAGCCTTCATCTTACACATATTCACCTCCATATAGATGACTTTTTTTGACATCTTAGCTCATCTTGTACAGCATTGCACTTGTGATGTGGAACGCTTAATTATACGAATCCCAGGCCATGAAACATTTGTCACAAAAAAAGGGCTTGAAGACTTGTACAAGCAAGATAAAATGGCATTGCGTCCTTGAATGTGTTAACTCACGTTTTCTTTTGTTAATATTATCAGTTAGGTTTAGGTTAAGATTTAGTGTAGCATTATTTTCAAACGCGATAGAGCATTAACCTTTTAGAGTCACTCAAAGATATTCCCAAACTGTAGGCTAACAGCCAATGAAATAAAACATTGTCAGATTCATGTTCTGTTTCGGATAAAACCGAACATGCGTTTATCACTACCAGTATTAGACATTTCACTTTGAAAATGTGCAAGAATCAACACGTCTATAATTTTGCAGAAAAGTCATAACAGGCACATTTTTCCAAATAGTCTTGGACAATGCTTTCAGTTTTCTTCCCTTTATAATGTACCATGAGTCATTTTCCTCCATTTTCAACAGAAAAAGGCTTGAAAGGCGCAGTGATTCTTTTTGCAAGGGTTATTGCTGACCCTTGTGTTCTCAGAGTCAGTGGATTGGTAGTACTGGCTTTAGATCACAGCTCGGCTCAAATGATCAGCTCCATTCGCTGTAAATACGACCTTCTTTTTGCTCTTGACTAAAATGCTAATGTGAGGAGATTAAAATTCAACTTTCATTGATTCCAGGAGCCAATAGCATGTTCCTCGGTCAAGGCTATCATGGTTAATGAGGCAGATGGCTTTTAAGACTCTATATTTAGATCTGTTTATCCATTGTATTGGACAAGCAATCTTTTTAGGCAAATGAATCAGGCAGACCTTTCCAGTCAGCCAGACCTCACATGATTTATGTAGAAAATATACACATTCAAACAATTCACGAATGCAGTGCTACGCTCTTCATTTTATTTAAATATTAAAATTCCCAAACATGTATGCAATACCTCCAGAGCACTCTGACATCGCGTGTATCGACTATGAGGTTTTAATATCGGTCATACAGTATGGCTATCAAACATTTCATGAACAGGGACACTTGAAGGAGAGCAGTAACCTGAAGTCTCTTCTCTCTTTCCCAGACTGGATGGGTCACCTTCACGATCAGTGTCTTCAGCCACCTCCAGCTGGAATAAATATTCCATGTGCGCTAAAGATAACGTCTAGCTGTTATAGAGAGAATGAGATGGTTTTTAGGCAGAGATTTTACAAATATCAGTTGCATTTGCTAAGGCAAGCATCAGTATTAATGCAAAATGGTTAGGAATTTGAACAAACCCCTTACCTATAATCTTGTTCTCTTTAATTGTTTTCCCTCTCAAGACATTCATTTTATGGCCAGGCAACCAACAAAGCTGAGCTGGTGAATATTTAATATGTGTGGCTACTTGCACACACAGATAGTAACAATGTATGGTTTTAATTAAATACATTGTGGTGTGATTGTAAAGAGCCATTGAGATAATGCCTGGAGGTCCGCCAAAAGACAGACAGAGGTATTTTGGGGTGTATTGATCCACTCAGACAAGAGTTATGCATGGCTGATAAAGGGCAGTGAAACAAGAGGAATAAATGCCAAATACTGATCAGACGGGGTTATAATGACCAGTGCTTTCTTTAAAGTCAGCATTGACACTAAATGTCTTATTACGAGGGTTGTCATTGTTATTTCATAACATTAAAAAATTGTGTAAAAAGAAAATATGACACCTAATGTAAAGTGTGACCTATAAATGTATCATTCTTAATATTATAATTCGAGAGACTCCTTTCCCCTCAATATCCCTGGCAGTTATTCTGATTTTAAGCTGTTTTATTCTCAGTTAATGCATTAAAGTTCCATTTAGTGTGCTTTCATGCATGTTTGAACAAGCTTTTAAATAGTGGCCGAGATTCTTTAAATTATGCACATAAAGACAAGTGCTCTGCCTTCTGCTGTATATATCTCTTCAATGCAGAGCCCCAATGCGGTCCTCCATTTAAATAACGTTGAGGAACACTGCTAAACGTCTGAGAATCATACATTCTTCATAAGCTTAGCCAATCCTCCTCATCCTCAAAAGACATCAAAAACTGATGCTTTGCTTCATGGACAGTGAAGATCTGCATGAATGATCTGACAATTTATTTGACTGAGAAAATAATTAATGCCATAGATCATCTCCCTGCTGTTTGTTGCTTGTCTAGCTGCTGTTTCAGCGTAGACATGTTAAAAAGCTGGTTAACCATTGATGTCTTGCTGGTTTAGCTGGATACAATGTCTGATGCAGACCCCAACACTCCAGCATCCCAATCTTAAGATCAACGTACAAAACATTACATGCTGTACAGATCTTTTCAGCAGTACTTTATACAGTGTTATGTTTATTGTTCATTTGAAGTCAACATGAAAAAATAGTCATGATGAAACAAATGTGCACTCTAAGAAAAGTACGTCATTAGGGCACAATGTACTGTTATTAAGGAGTTTTACCCTGTCCTGGCAAAAAAATGATCTATTTTCTATATGTATATATGTGTAACATATGTATTCAGTTCTGTCTTGTCTTGTTTAGTTTAATTCAGTCTTGTTTAGTATCGTCATGTCTACACCTGTCCTCATTTAAGCCTAATTAGTTAAACCTTATCACCTGTTCTTCATTTAGTCATCTGTGTATTTAAGTTCCTGTCTGTGATTCTTCCTTTGTCGGTTATTGTTTGTGCGATGCACACTGTTACGTGCCATCTCTGTGAACCTTGGAATAAACCTGTTTGTTTATCTTATACCGTCGTCTCCTGTTCCTGTCCCGAGCGTTACAATATGATGTCAGCCGAAAAGAAAAGTAGTTTCAGACGCAGCGCAAGCTTTGATGAATTGTGCACAAGAAGACCAGGGATGTGTGTTTAGAAAGTTAATCAGGTCAGTTTTATTTACATTTACATTTATTCATTTAGCAGACACTTTTATCCAAAGTGACTTACAAATGAGGAATGCAACAAGCGATTCATCATGAAGAGGCAAATAGACACAGGAAGTGCTCACAATACAAGTTTCAGACATTGCTCAGAGTAGCATAAACTAGAATAGGGAGGGATTAGAGGAAATGGTCAGATTCTGTTTTCAGCAGAATTTGAATATTGTCATGGATTCTGCGTTCCTAATGAAGGTAGGGAGATCAGTCCACCAGCAAGGAACAGTGGACAAGAATGCTCTTGAGATTTTGTGCCTCTCTGTGACGGTACCATGAGCCTTCGCTCTTTTAGTGATCACAGGCTTCTTTTAATGTTGACATTTGTGACCACATGTCTTTAGCGGCCAAGTTCACACTGTCAGTTTTTGGGATTGACAACCCCATTTTCTTACAGGTGCAAGTTCCTGTTCACACAGCAACTTGCAGCAGCGTCTCGAATGCTGTCAGTATGAACATGCAACGAGAGTCAAGCCACTTCAGGAGTTTCAAAGTCATCATCTTGTTGGTTGAATTCTACAGGATGTTCGGGAGACGTGTGTCTCGTTCTTTAATGATCCGCCTGGAAACAAATGCCATGACGCCAAACCCCCTCGTAGAAGAAGAACGCCATCATGTTTACAACTGTGACAATGAGCGCTAGGATCAACTAAACGCTGGATTTTCAAAAGTATGTGAAGTTTGCGGCTTCATTGTTGCAGGAAACTTGCATAACGTTCTTGAATGAATAATTTAATAGATGCACACCAGTCTGTTATTGTACTGATATTGACTTTCATTTTCATGCCCCTAAACCTGACGTGGAACAAAACGAGCTGTGATTGGTTGTGTTACATGTCAGTCAAACGTCCTCTTGGACGGTCTTTGGCCAATGAATGCTGTGATAGAGTCCAGACTTTCTGCCGTCAATCTGCGTGAGACTACGTGACATGGCGACAGACAACTAGCTGTCTAGCGCAGTCCCATTCACACAGCGAGAATATTCCGAGAATGCGGTTGTGAGTCCTGAAAATTTACAGGTGTGAATTCGGTTATAGAATGCGGTTGTCACTCCCGTAAATAACCATATTGTGAGTGAACGTAACTGTATTAAGGACTCAAATAACGTGAACGTGAACGTGGCCGCAGCGTAAGCCTTAAACCAAAAGATCAGCAGGTATCAGTGAGCTTTAGCATAACATCGAAAATGGCATTTAGTTTGTCAAACTTCAAAGAAAAATCATGTAGTTCAGATGGGTTGCCTTTTACTGTTGGGCACAGGTCAGCAATCTGGTGGACACAACAAGGATAGAGAGAAGAAACAGCTGTGGTTCTAAACCTTTTAAGAATTCCTATGGGGATTTGAATGAAAGCCCTGAATGGCTCTTTCCTTTCCTCAAAACAGGCAATTTAGCGCATGTTGCTTCTTAGTGTCTGCAGCTCTTCCAAGAGCATTATAAATCTTGCAAATTTTAGAAATGGCTTGTAAAGGCAACTTTATTTAGACATTGTGTTGCATATGGGTCCTCTCTCTTAAATGTTCCTTTCTCTCCATATTTAGATAGACATTACAGGGGTAATGTTGTTCACTTAAAAATGAAAATCAATTACAATCGCATCAATTACACACTTTAAAGGTTCCGAATTTTCTTTTGGAGGTCTTCTACAATAGATTCACTGGCATCCAAGATCAAAAACACTTTAATTTTCTCATAAGACACATTGCAGCACTTCATTTCTCAAAGAGTCTGAAAGGGTTCGTCCGAAGACTCTAAACCCCTCCTTTTTGATAGCCTACTCAGCACTGATTGGTCAGATAGCCCAGTATGTTGTGATTGGTCTTCCACAATCTGCATTAATCAACACAATTTTAGGCAATAGTGGGCCCAGAGCTGATTAGCAGAACTTCAAGACAGTCATATGAGTTAGCAGAGATGTACAGCAGTGCATTACGTGTACACCCTTTAAAACAAAAAACTGTACATTTTGAACACTTGGTGGAAAATATATACATCAATAATTAATCAAACGTACAGGTTGTGATTCAGAGGAGCAAGTCAGCCCAAGTGGGTACTGCCCCATGTTTAATGAATAAGCGTTTGCAAATACAGTGTTGACCTCGCCAAGATTTGAGAAGAGGTCGAATGCAACAAAATGTTGGAGTTTTACGGCTATGGTATCGTTGGTACACTGACTCTTCACATCCTCATCCTTTAGAAGTGTATACAAAGACAATTTGCTTTCTGCATCTTCTTGACATGTTTGTCACGGGTTTGAGGGCGGGTCAAAGTAGACATGGTGGACTACTTTTATGTTAACCAATGTTTATGCAGTTTCTTTCTTTTCTTTTTTACAGCCCCATGGTCATACTGCAACACACATTACAATAATGTGTACAAAACCACAAAATGAGCCTCACTTCACAGATGTTGGTATGCACATTGTTGGAAGGTAACAGGAAAGACATCATGTATTGAATTGGACTCAAATTATGAAGTTTAATCTCATGGATCCGATTGTGTACATGGAGGGTTACATGATGCTGTTGTTGGCTGCTGTCTCCTCAGTTAAACACACCTTTAGTTGGAGGGTATGAGGAGTTATAACACAAGGTAACATATTTAGAAGTCTCTAAGGTCAACATGAACACCCCCTGCTTCTCCCACTACTGGAATGATGGATGAGGGGGGCACTAGAAGAAAAGGTAACGGAGGTAGAGAAAGACCAGATCCAGGAAAAGCCAGATTTAGTAACAGCAATTGGGCATCTAAGATGGTAATGGCTCTAAAGAAAGGATGGATTTGGATCTGATGAGACAATGCCAATGTGTTGCCAAACTCAAATTAGTTTCATATTTAACTTTAAACTTTTTTAACATCTGTAATGCGGAATGGTAACTACTAAATTGCTATTGTCTGTGGAATTGTGAGTTGCATTGAACATGAAATTGCATTTGCAAGCCATTTTACTTCCGTAATGTGACGCATTCATGAGTGAAACAGCCAGCAGGCTTCTTGAAAAAAGTCTGTGACGACATTTCAGGTTGCTTTGTTTGAAGCCATCACCCCTATCAGCTAGCGATACCTGGATGCCTTTGACCATATAAGGGATTTTCTGAAAAGACATAAGTTATTATTTCTATGAGTCGTTTTGAACTTTCTGCATGAGAGCGCCCTCCGGCTTCGAGTATGAATGGAACATAGATTATGCAATGTATGTTTAGATTGTTTATGTTCAGATCGCCTTGTTTTGGATCAGGTAGACTACTATACACTAGCTTCTTTGAATTTAAATCTAGATTTATTCACATTGGCCCATGAAAACCCCCTACGCAAACACATGCCTTGCATTTGAGCTTGCTTCTACAAGTCTTTGAGCTATTATCATGGCTCTTTTCACAGGACAAGTGTACTTTATCAGAAAAACCATAGTTAAGGAGCCAGAAAAACCATAGTTATGTGATGAAAGTTAAAATGTATTAGATCTATGATGAAAGTTTTGAGGTCATAGTATTGTGCAAGGAACCATACAAAATAAGTCTTTAAGATAATAAATAATCTGACACTGTATTTGTCTGAAAATGAATAAAAGTTGGTGCTTTACTGCTACTTGTGTTCACTTGAGCTGGAAACAGCAATGAATTTCAATGAGTTTCAAATTAATTTGGTTTTACTCTGAGAAATCGAATTCGACTCAATTTTAAAAGCACTTTCTTTCCTCATCCCCAACCGGCATGACCTTGAAAACCATCTTCCTGGAGGAAAGATCTTTTTTTAGTCATCTTTAAATGTTAGGAAATGGAAAAGTGTGTGCATATTTCAAGATAACTGCTTATGAGGCCATTTTACTGTCTTGAGACCTGTCAGCTATGGTACTTTTATAGCTCTGGAACTTATGTCCTTTCTTAGAATGATTGTAAGGTAAGGCACATTCACAATTACTTCTCCAACATTCCCTACCACAATCTCTCTCTGCCAGCTCTCCCACCATGTGTGCATTTAGAAATCGTTCATCACAAAGGTAACCAGAAAGTATTAAATTGAATTACATATGTAGTAGATGACACTTATAAAAGTAATAGCACACCGCTACAAAACAAGCCGCATTACTTGAGATATTGTTCACGTTTGTAGCATAAACAGTGAGATGCAAGATACACACCAAAGTTTAGTTCAAATCCCTAACCCTATGAATAATTGTGTAATGCTGGGATGGCATTTATAATATTTGTTTGATAATTAATCATATTTTATAGTCATGTAGTCATAAAGGCTTTTGTAGTCATGTGGTGCAACCAACATGAAGAAAGAAAAACAGAAAGCAAGAATTTCAGATCACAGTTCTCTTGGTTCTTTTAGTCTCAATTCTCAATGTAGCCGAATTAACACGGCTATACTTTGGGTTTGTCAGTTTAAATCTAATGCCCTGTTTACACAAGTGCGTTTTTGTTTTAAAACGGCGTTGATGAAAATGATCCACTCCCGTTTCCACAGCGTTTCAGAAACGTTCTCCGTTTACACTACACAGCCGAAAATGCACGTCACATGATCATTCATGCACACTGGGCATGCGCGTACAAGTGTGAACAGTCGTGCATGCGTGAAGCTGCAGTATTAAAAAAATGCAGTTTAAATGCACAATGGCTACTAAAACAGGTCAGTCTCCATGCAATTGTTTACACGGTCATCAAGGATACGCAGCGCAAATGTGGGCAGCAGCCACGCCATCGTTTTCAAAAGTCTCCGTTTTGGTCTGTTTACACTGAAAGGTAACCCAGGCGTTTTCAAACTAAAACAAACAAACAGTTCGACCGTGCCGTTTGAACCTCATCTGAGACATGTACACTTGCTCTAAATCTCACTATCACTGTAAAACCTCCACAATTAGTCAATTAACTAATTGAGCAGGCAAGACCATCGATTTAGACCACACCACTCTTTCAAGTATTCACTTCCTTCTGCATAGCCAGGAGGGACATTCGTCAGGCACTTCTCCTATTATCTTGGTGCCAAAAAGGCAGACAGACCCCAGGTGCTTGGAGTAGGGCAATTCATTCTGTTCTCCTTCCAATCATGCTTTATGACAGCTCTCCTGGGAGATTTGCCATCTTATCAGCCTGTTGTGACTGTGGGCTCTGATGGTGAAGCAAATAATGTGAAAGTGAGAGTGCTTCTTTCAATAATGTCCACCTCCAGCACTTAGAGGATTACATTATGAGAAATAATGAGTTGAACAGATCTCACGCTTAAATGTCATCACATTTACATTAAATGCGCTTCTTCCAATAACACATAATGGAGCTGAGGTCGTAAAGATTTTTTTCCACATAAAAAGAGCATCTGCAGAGAAGATGTGTTTTTCCCAAAGGCTAATTAGCAAATAGCAATATCCTGCTGATATGGGTTATAAACATGACAATCATTCATCTCTTGTTGATTATTTCATTGTGATTATGTTGCAAAATAAGATATTTGTTTTTGAAAAGTTAATTGTCAAACTGTATAATAAGAGTGATACTTATTATTTGGATTTGTTGGGTTCTAAGTTGAAGTGAAATCCTATTTATTTCTGAATGCAAATTCCTATTGTTATTGTGCAAGATTTATCAGTGAATGTTATTAAAATTAAAATAAACAGTTATGAACTGTAATTATTACAATATAAATCTTTAAATTATATGGTTTTGAACTGTAAAATAGACAGTAAACTAAGTGCAGTCCCTAAAACCTAAAATGTTGCTACCGTATTTTTTACGGTAAAGTTCTGGGAACAACAGCTGCCGTTTTTTTACAGTAAGTTTTACAGGGATTTTTTTTACAGTGTTGTCTTTGTAATCTTTCACAATATATATCCTATAGTTAAAGAATTTTAATAATTTGGTAAAAGTTATTTCTTTTGCAGCACTGTAATGATCCTCATATTATGGTTAGTGTTCTAACCCTCAGTCTTAAGGCCCGTTCACACCAAGAACGATAACTTTAAAGATAACTATATTAGAGTCTACACCGTATTGTTATGTTTTTTTTAAGCATGTGCAGCAGTTATGTTGACTCTTCTGCCATTGAATGAAAACAAATGTGTTTTTGTGGTGTTCTGATGTTGGTCATTACATTTATAATCCTTTTTATGATTTATGTAAAGTTCTCTAATGCAATAATAACCATTTAATCACACAGTCAGCAGGGTTTTCTCTTGTTTATTCTGCATCAGTAGAGCACACACTGCACCCTTGGTGGACTCTCTTCACGCCCTTGGTCATATATGCCTAGACTAGAATGCCCCCTTGAGACTGCTGTGCCAATTTTGATCAGCATCTCTAGATTCCCTTGTAGAGTATTTGCCATTTGCTCAGCATTGCTTTCATGTCTGTTCCATCAAGCAGAAGGGAAAGATTGAAAAGAGGGAGAGAGAAAGAAACTGTCCTCACATAGCCTGGTGTAAAAGGGTGCAAGTGGAGTGTGATTTTGTTGGGGTCATTGCATAAAGCTTTGAACCCTATAAAGGCTTCTGTATCATATTTAATGTCTCTCTTATCTGAAGTCTTGGAGTTTTTACCAATGAGCTGATGAGTTAAATCTAATGTTGTCAAAAGTACAGACCGCGAGACCAAGTCAGAACTGAAATTTTAAAATTATGACGCTTCGAGTGCTGATGAGCGGATTCGTAAACACTTCTGATTGGCAATTGTGTTCACGCACTCATCAGATATGTCTGTGATTGGCTACAATGATCTACACTTCAAAAACGTTGTAAAGAGACATCAGTGACGCTCTTCAACGAGCACATACAGAGACACACGGGAGCGTTTGAAAGTTTCAAATACTCCCACTTTCAAATTCGACACTTCCGTGTGCTTTCAAACTCTCCTGTGCATTGATCATTATAGCCAATCACAGACATATTTGATGAGCGCATGAACACAAAGGCCAATCAGAGGCGTTCACGAATCCGCTCAACAGCGCTCAAAGCACATATTTTTGTATTTCAGTACCGACTTGGAATCGCGGTTGGTACTTTTGACAACACCAGTTGAATCAAATGTGTTTGATTTGGAAAAGAGAAAAAAAATACATCATGGGTTGTAAAACAACACTGTTTTAAACCAAAAACGGAAAACGGAATGTTTTAGGACAATTGGAGGGAAAAAACGGAAAGAAACCAACAGCTAAGCTCACATACATGTGTTTCATTTTTTACTGTAATGCTGTTTAAAGAGTAGCCAAAGTACAATACCATTTTTAGTGATATTCCTACTCTTACAATAACTGTTCTGTTAATAACCCCTCTGTAGACCGTCTGTGAGCCGGGATAGAAAAATGCAGAAATATAATTTGTAGTTTTCATGAAAGACGTGGAGCTGTCAAAAGTCTTTTTGTCATGATTGTCAGCTTAAGTGCCCACTAGAATTACTAGAAGGCACTTCAACATGGACTCACTCACTCACTCTCTCACTCTCTCACACATTCACACTCTCATTCACTCAGTAAGGACTTCATTTCCCATAAGCCCCGTACCCATTCAATGATCATCGCACCAGCTGCACCTCATTCACCAGCCACTGATTACACCCACACCTGAAGCACATCACCCACCCCTTAAAAGCACCACTCTCTCACCACATGTTTGTGAAGTCTTGATCAGTTTACAACTATCATTTCTGAGCATTATTACCGTGTCTTGTTTTCCTGGTTTTTGTTTCTTGCCTGTCTGTCCTGTTTTTTGACTGTTTGTGGCCTACCTCGTTTTACCCCTGCTTTGGATTATTCTGACCACTGCTCTCTTGCCGCCTGCCTCGATCTCGTTTGCCTGGACACGTTTACGACTCTGCCTTCTCCCTGATATTCCTGTTTTGCCGTTGTTTGACCATTACCTCTATGACCATCCCTTTTACTAATAAAGCCTGCAATTGGATGTCATCCGTTGATTCGCCCTTCACAAATACATGGGGATTTCTCTGTCCAGGTAACATGGAGAATGAGTAAGCATTGTTCATTTATATAAGGACATTGTAACAATACAAAGCAGGTTTAAAATCATTGAAATATCCCTTTAAAGGGTCCTGTCAGGCGCTTCATGTATAGAACATCATGGGGTCTTTTGATGGATTTAATTTGAATTAATTTTGTTTTAAGGGCACAATTTGTAAGATTTTTGGATAAAAATCTAATAAAAATAGAATGATGTTATATATTTTGTTGACTCAGATCTTTCCAAGAATGTTTAAATCCAGAGAAATAAGCAATTTTAACCAGGACACCAATGACATCATACCCACGTTACCCTCGATTTCCGGTTTTATTTTGTAGAAATCATGGAAACACAAAAGACACTTTAACTTATTATGTGTTTTATTAAACAGGTGAGCAACTGTATGGATAGAAACATTCATCAAAAGAAAACTAATCATTTAATATAGCTCAACATGGTTTAAATCTCGTTTTCTTGATTTACAGTGAGTACCATGTTTTACCATGCCTAATATCGGTCTAGATTACTGCAGTCTGCATTACATCTCTCATAGTATCCGTTGAGGAATGCAGAGTAGCACTATAACAACATATGTTTGTCTGGAAGAACCAGGAGCAGCGAATGCGGCATAATAAACGATCCGCTGCTCTCGAGCCATGTGTCGCTCTCATCTCTCATTAGCAATCGCTCCGCGGCCTCATTTCTGCTTGCACAGCACTCGGTCCTGCTCTGCTTCATACTACATTAATGGTAATAATCTCATCCATGAACATGAGTCCCATCCTGATTCTTTTCCAGTGGCTGAAGACGACACCTCCGATGATTCCGCAAAATAAAGCCATTATCAAGCTACGCCTTTGTTTTGAATAAGCAACCTTTAGCGCCAAAAAATTACATAGTGTGCCTTTAATTCATTATTCTTTAAATTTCATGATTTAAAGCGCTCGTAAACATTTTATCACTTGAAAAAAAATTAAATAATCTGTTAAGCTTTTGCAATCAGTTAAGACATTTCTCCTTTATATAGAACTCTTTTGGCATAATTGAGTCAAGAACCCTAAGGTTCTATACAGAACCCATTGATCCTTTTTTCCTAAAAATGTAAGCTTAATATTCTACTATATGGGGCATTAAATCAACTAATTGGCTTCGTACTTCGTCCCTGTTCCATGTGACTGAGAGCAGTGGTCTGACTTGATGTCCATCTGCTCACAATGTTCATTGGGCAAAACACATCAAATCAACTCTTTCCCGGCTGTCCATTTTCCCCCAGTGTAATTGCAGAAGAAAGACATTAACTGCCATTGCTATGGAAAGATGAATAAGATTGCTTCCATACATTCTCAAAACAACCTGCTCTGTCTTCTATGGTGGCATCTGTCCAGTTTTTACCCACTAATACATCCAGCCGGCGCTGGCACTAATATCTAAAGGATAATGAAAAGTGAGCCCATAGGACGCACCGGAGGTTTTGTATTCATTGCTTTTCCTGCATTTTATTTTCACCAGTCCAAAGATTCCAGCTGATCTATCCTTGCTATTAATGTCTTCAGGGTTTATAAATTCCCTGGCTAATCAATGCACCTTCTTGGCTTGATGACAGGCTGTTTAATCTAATATTGAACCCTGTTTTCTCCTGGCTTTATCCCTAACAATTATATCAATAGATTTTTATCTTCCCATCTCATAGGCTTATCTCCTCATGTCACTAATTGTTTTCTCTCACCCTTCTACAGATGTTTTAATCAAATAAATACTGTTCATTTATTATATATTTTTCTCAATATAGAGCTCATGTTCATGTATGAAATGAAACGACGCCATTCTTCACAGTGTGACTTGACTGAAAACCCTGGTCTCGGTGGACCCCTACACACTATTCACAACCCCATCTCGCTGCCTCCCTTATTGATCGCTTCTTCCCACAAGCAATGCATGTCTCAGCGCAACACACAGCGTCTCTCCAATTCACATTGGGGATAATTTAACTCGTTTGTCATTGGCCGGCCTCCTTCTCTCGCTGCTTGCTAAACCAGACATGCTGGGAATAGCGAGGAGCGGATGTGTGCAGATTAATCTGTCCCAAATGCGTGGCCTGTTATGAAATTGAAACTTATTGACCTTTGCTATTGTCCTTCACAGAAAGCTCAGACTGTAATGGTTGATGACTGTTGACCTGTCGATGATCGATTTGATCAAATTAAATAATTAAAAGTTTGTATATAAAATATATATTTTTTAAATATATTTTAAAATGTACTTTTTTCTGTAATGGCAAAGCTGTATTTTCAGCATCATTACTCTAGTCTTCAGTGTCCTTCAGAAATCATTCTGATATGCTGATTTGCTGCTCAAGAAACATTTCTGATTATTATTTTTGTGGAAACCGTGATACACTACCAATCAAATGTTTAATAATTAATACTTTTATTCAACATGCACATTAAATTGATAAAAAAAAGTGTCCATAAATAACATTTATAATGTTACCTAAGATTTCTATTTCAAAAGTTGTATCACTGTTTCCACAAAAGTAATTAGCTACAAATATGGTTTCCAATACTGATAATAATAAGGACCATTAGTGTTATTTGAGTACCAATCATACCTGATAATAACTGAGCAGCAAATCAGCATATTAAAATGATTTTTTTGAAGGATCATGTGACAATGAAGACTGGCGTAATGATGCTGAAAATTCAGCATCACAGGAAAAATTACACATACATTTGAACAGTTATTTTTTGCTGCCAGTATTTTATTGTTCATCAGTTGGTTGCATAAACTGCTTAGACTATTCTTAAGTTAAGGTTCTCTTCAAGATGTGTCATAATAATTTGGTTTATTTCGATGGTCCACTTTAGACATTCTACTAACTATAACTTTGCAAATACATGTCAGCTAGCAGTCATTACAGTATTAGTAGAAACTGTCTGCTTAATACTTGCAAACACTTTATTTTGCTCCCAACAGACATTCTACTGACTATAAGTGACTTTGCAACTACATCAACTAACCCGAACCCTTGTACCTAACCCTAAACTATAGTCTAATACACTCTGTTATTGACATGTTGTTGCAAAGTTACCTATAGTTAGTTGAATGTCTAAAGTGGACAATTGAAATGAAGTGTAACCAACAATATATATAATTACAAGTCAGTTAAAAGGTGGATTGGTCTCATTTGAATCTGAAAAGTAAGTCTAAGGTTATAGTTCTTAAGACATGGTCTTAACTTAGCAGCTATGTTTATGCAATCGGCCGCAGCAGATGAGAGAGTTTGAGAGAGATGTGTCTCTTGAGCTCATTGTGTTCTCACTGTAGAAAACATTAGCTAGAAACACATCTGGTGCAGATAACGTATATATTAACTGAGAACTTGGTGTAATATGCCCAAGCCAAAAAGTCACTTTGTGCCATAAGCATTGCTTTGCTGCCCTCCAGTGGGTATCAGTGGTATTAGTGGTGGTGCTGAAACAACAGATTTAATACTATCAAAGGACAGTATAAACCCACAGAAATGTAAATGAAATTAAATTTCAGCCTGATGATGATAGAAGATCATAAATAAAGCAACAAATGTTCAATATAATTACTACACGCCTTGTCTCTTTGGGATTGGTTTCTTTTTAAACAGAGCTTTAAAGCATAACAGTGAGTCTAAAGTACAGTAACTACTCTACAGACACATATCCATTCCTGATTAGACTTTTAATTCTCTGACATTTTATTTATTATGACTTTTATAAATCTTTCAGGTAAATTCACTTTAGTAGGTTGTGTAGATTGTGGATTCCCTGACATTTTTACCCAGATTGATGGTGGAAGCCACAAAACATTTTCTTCTTTTTGCTGAGACTGAGCTAAAAGCTTTTTGGGAGAGGTTTGGAGTCTGTTCAGTACAGCAAGAAATGTTCTTATCCTTACTGAAATTGTATAGGATGCACTTTATATTCTGTTGAAAACATTAGCTGAAGTTAAAATGATTCTACTTGTACTGAACTATAGATATCAGATGTCGAATGAGGCATTTTCTCACGGGATTTAATAATATATAGACCTATTATAAAAAGTGACTGTTTATAATAAGAGCTAAACAACAGTTAGTTGTAACTAGCAAAAGCTACAGTACACAAACAGACCTTTTACTGTACTTATTGTATTATTAAGGTTATCACACCGCAGTCAGTATGAAAATACTAGTAAACTTTATGTTAAAATAACTTTATTTTAACTGACTTTTTGTTAATGCAATACAATAAATTACAACCGTCACTGGATATCCATAAGGGGCAGTTGAGATTTATGATTAATTTACACCAAAACAAAAGAAAACATAATGCCTTGGAATGAAAGTTAAGTCTTTTCTTTCCTTATTGTGATGTATGTCTGTATGAAGCATCTTATTGAACAAGAACAAAATTGAACAAGAAAAAAATTAATAATTTTATACATCGAGAATTGATTGGATCATTAGATTGTTGTGATTTGCTATTGCTGTGATGTCATAGGAGCGACAAGAGGTTACAAGAGGTTAGTCAAGAGGTTTACCAGAGGTTTAGTGGAAGTTATTTTGATGAAAGATTACGAAGTCACATGATTTAAAAAAATAGTGATGTGATTGCAAAAAAAAAAACAATTTTGATTTCATGGTGATTTTAATGTCACATTGCCTTTTTGCTTGTAAACTTTTTTGATTACTTTGTTTTTGTTCATTTGCCCTTTCAAAGTATTCTACTTAAAAGAATGTTACTACAGGTATATTGCTTTGCCGGTAACATAATCAAGCTATTACATGACATTATAATATCACTTTCATTGCACGTACTGTACTGTAGACTCAGATGTCTTTTTCACCACATTTCTGATCCCACAGGACAGATGAGTTATGCAACTCCATTGCCCGTCTTCACGGCTCGGCCCCACCTGGTTGCCTGCTACAGTCATCAGCCAAAGCCTAAACCCCGGGGCTCCATAAAACCAGCCGTCAGGTTGGGAAAGTTCTTCACTAGAGTTTCTCTTCAGCTGTCTGAGGAAACGGGAGCACCAGGGAGGCTCACATCACTGAAGCTCAGCGCCATGATGCTGTACGAACAGATGGATACCGGAAAATGAGGTTGGTTGTGTGTACACTTCCTTACTTGCTTTGCTTCAAGACCCAGATTGTACTTGGAATTTTAGAGAAGTGGCGACCCAACACAGCCCCAAATTGTTCGTGATACAAAAGTCAACAAAAATGAATATATATCATTATGAACTGCACAGTCACAATGACATTCATTATTTTCCAAATGTGTCTTGAATTTCAATAGTTTTATGCTCTCTGCAGGCTATAATTCACCATACAAATCATGTGGATGACACAAACCATGTTTTTGATTTTTGCATTTGGACACATATTTAATCTGGTTTCTTTTTTTCTTTGAGAAATTGGCAATTTTCCATGACCCTGTCACAATAATCCAGAGACCCATTTTTGGATTGCGACACATCATTTGTAAACCTCAGACCTAAATGCACCTTGAATCTACTGTCTTGAAAAGCCTATTCAAAATGAATTGTTAGCACAATTAACCGTTTAAATTGAACAATTTCTAATAATTTCTGCTGTAATGATCACTATGGTCACTTTAGGGGGAAAAAATAAATGCAATTATATTTTATAAGAATGGAATTGTGACTAAAACATGCAGCTAAACTTACAGTTACTCTGAGAGGAACAGAAGTATTATTTTTGATCTTAACAGATTGGATGTCTGCGCCACATGTGCATTTAAATCCAAGGATGCGCAGCAGGTTGCCAGAACAATGTTATGGGAGGAATCAGTTGATTTGTTTCTCAGTTACACGAGTCGGCAATTTGTCATCTCTTAAAAGCCTTAGTTTTGATTATCATTCTTTTTTCCAGCTCATGTTCAGACATACACTACAGATGAACCTAAAACTCTCCAACAGTCGTGCCTTGATTTAATGGGAAAATTCTGTGTGTAAATCACTTCTCAAACTTTTACTACCATAATTTAATCTTGTGTGTGAGAAAAGTGTGAGGAATGCAGCTTGAATGAAAAGACTGTCCAATGTGCATCTGGAAAGAAGCACTACAAAAAATAATCTTAGTCTTGCTATAAAGGATATTTATGCATAAGCCTGTTTTCACAGACAAGGCAATAGTCGCAGAATAAAATGCATGTTTGAGCTGTCTTAACTCAGAGTAACTTGCACTGACATATTTTTAAAAATGTTAGTGCCATTATTTGTTTAAGGCACATTTGAAAAAAACACTTAAATGTCCTAATTTAATTAAAACCTACTCCTGGCTTAATCTAATCCCTGTCTGTGAAACTGCATGGGCCATATACTGAAAACAAGATAAGATACTTACTTCTCTAGTAAATTTAAGATTTACATTGAATAGTTGATACAATGTTGTAATCTTCATATTCTTGTCATAATTGACCCTTCGCAAAGACCCGCCCCCTTTAGTTACTGTTGCTTTGTCCGACAAGCCATGCGCTCTCATGCCACACATCATGTTCTCACACAGTGAAAAATACATCCCGGAGCAAAGAGGACACTGACAACACGTCGGTAGACATAAGAAACAGTTTCATATTTAATTAAAATATTGTAATTTGTTTAAGAAGTTTAAACAATAAATAGCGTATAGTGTCTCTTTAATGAGTCGTGACAGATCGCTGTAGCTCCTTCAAGCGGCTCGTGAACCGATCATCTCTTCATACTAGTTCATTTATAGCATCAAATAAACATGAAGGAACATCAGAAGGAATGTTGTTTCAAGCGTGGAAAGACGTGAGTACGCAAAATTCAGGAAGTTCAAGTTCACCAACGTTAATCTACTAACTCCCCTGACTGCTTTGTCAGACAAAATGGCGAATTCGGGGTTATGATTGGTCAGATCGCCTGTCAATCAAACTGTTTGCGAAGATTCAATTGTGGACTGATTGAAATTTCTATGTGAAATTTTTTTTCAGTAGTCAAGGATTGTCAAGTTGTAATATAGATGCAAAAGGCACCATAAACGTATAATATAACTGGTCCATAAATCTTTTCAAATCTTCTGTATTTTTCAAGCCATTTGTCATTTTGATGCTTGAACAACCTTTCTTCACAAAATGAGACAATGCTGCCATTTCATCAACATTGATTGGCTTTATTGAGCTTTGGCTCATTGTCACTATCCACAAAACCATACATGAGCTAGATGTAATGATAAGTATTGGATGGTCGCCTGGTTTCCTTGCAGGAAGAGTGAAAGCTGTAATGTCTGGTAAACCTTTAAAATGATTGAACCGATAGTCATGTGTTACAAGGGCCGAGCATTCAGCGGCCAGAGGGTCATTCAGTGTAAACAAAGACAGTGCATATTTGACCGCAGTTCTGAGCAGTATAGTGTTTGTAGTTTAAGAGTGGAAATAATTCAGTCGGTATTAGCCAATATTGTTAATTCTTCCCTGCCCTTGTCTCGTTTATGATGAGCAAACATCTGGTTTGGATGAGGGTTTTGAAAAATGCGTCTTGTGAATGGTTGCATCTGTGCTGACATTTCCAAGCACGCCTCTACTTCCTCTATTCCTGGTAATGAAAAGGTAAAGCTGTAAAATTGTACAGAGGAAAGTTGCCTTCTAAGACAAACTTGACCAAGTCAGCTGTCACTAACATTGTGGTGGTTGCCTCTTTAATAAAGGTGCTTTTAAATTAGACCTTTTGAGATTGACGTCAGAGTTAGGTTTGTTTGGCTGATGTCTAGAATCATAGTGTAGACCAGGTAAATCCCAATCCCAGGAATTCTTTGATGACTGTAAAGTAAAACATGGCTTTTTGGTCCAAATAGATCTAAAGTAGTCAAGTGTCAACATCTTCTGGTCCTTGACCTTAGATAGTTGAAAAGATCTGTTTGAAGTTTCCATAAACTGTCTGGATTGATTTTCTGCTTGGGTTTCCTCAAAAACAAGTTTGCATGCAAACAAAACTCTGGCAGTCAAAACAAGTGAAAAACAGTTTCCAAAAAACATTTCTTTGAAAAACAGTATTGTTTCACATGCTCATGTTTCAGACTTTACCTCAGTTACGGGTTTTTATTTAGATTAAGTAACAATTCAACCAAAAGACCTGCTGCTTATTACCCAGTAAAGTGGACCTTAATTTGCTGCTAAGGTGTTCTGAGTCTTCTAGCACATTGACATGTGGATTTTAGGTGATGCTAGGGTATTTTGTGTGTCTGTAGGATGTTTGGCTGTCTTTAATATTTTTTATCCACTATAGGTTAATTCGTCCCCATTTTTTCCAAGATAATCTTCAAAGGGCCTCCTGTCTAAACTGATAGTAAGTACCTCTAGTAGTTCTGTTGTCACAAAAATAAATAAATGACTTTTGCGCTCTGAACCACTGAATCGAAACAAAAGATTCGTAAAGCTTCAAAGCAGTGTTTTGAAACCAGCCATCCGTAGATATTGTTGAAAAGTCGTTATTTTGTTTTTCTGGCACACAAAAAGTATTCTCGTTATAATATTAAGGTTGAACCATGAACTGTTTTAAACATGTTTTTAGTACCTCTCTGGGCATGGAAAGTGTTAATTACCTTGCTGGCAATAGAGGCCTCACTGAGCCATTGGATTTCATCAAAAATATCTTTATTTGTGTTACGAAGATGAACGAAGGTCTTATGGGTGTATAATGGCATAAGGGTGAGTAATAAGTTACAGAATTTTCATTTTTGGGTGAATATTGCCTTTAAAATAACAAAACTTAAGTAATTTAAAAACTTATGGTTCATTCACATGGGGCGTTGGCATTATTGCCTCTCATTTACTTTGAATGGGTGACGTCATATGTTGCCAATCTGAATTGTGAGTTCTGTTGCGTGGCGTCACTAGTGTTGCTGGGATTGAACTTTTCAAGCGCCAACGCAGGCATCAGCAAATCAGATCACCTTATGCAAATATCCTAGAGTTCAAGCAACACTGGAAAGTAACGTGATTGGCTGTTGTCACTATGATGGTCAAAAGTCGATGCTGATGCCTTGTGTGAATGCAGCATTATTGAGTCCCCTAGGAAGTTTGTAGACGCCCTCTAGTTGAGAACTACTGCAGTATGTAAAAAAGGTGAAAATTGCAAGTCTGATTGTCTTCTTTTAGGGTAAATATGTTACTGAATTTATGATCCCTGTATTTTTCCACTGCAGTTAGTTGATTTTGGCATTTCATGGAATAAGCAACCTTTTAAAGCAAAACAAATGTTTTATGTTGTAAGAACCTACTTGTTCTGCCTAATACTTATTAACGTCACATATGCAGTGCTAAACTCCCTTGAGCAATGTTTTTGACATTTCTCATTGTATATAACTGAATTTCCCATGGCAACAGTTCAAGACATTTTCCAGCTGTTCATTGTACATCTGCTGATCTGTCCGTTCAACAGGCCAACCCGTCTGCATGTTTCTCATGAGTTTGCATGTTAGACAGAAAGCGAACAGCTACTGTGCTTCTGCAATTACTTTATTCTTCTCATGCAGTCGATTTCCTGTATCAGCTGACATCCACCAAATGGGCACAATTTAGCCTCAGGCTGGTAGAATCAAGCTAATGATTGCAAGAATGTAATTGCCACCCCTTATCACTTTAATCCTTTGCGAGTGAGAGAACGAGAGAGAGCGAGAGAGAGAATTCAGTGTTGAACTGAGCGGTGTATAAACTGAGTGTACTGGAAGAGTAATGGAGGTGAAGAGATAGAGGATAGCAAGAGCAGCTGGATCAGTGGGGGAGAGAGTAAAAGGAGAGCGACAATGTACAAACATCGGTGTTCTTGTTAAGGAGGCATTTCCTTGAGTGCCTGCACACTCTCCGGCTCCCGACTGTTTATCCCACAAAAGATAACAGCAGAGGAAGAGCAAAGTTCCACCAGCGTGCAGCCAGCACTCCAACTGCAGTCCCATTTGTCACTACTAATGTCTTAAGATGGCTTAGTTGGATTTGAGGGCCATGGAGGGGGATTGTGAGCCTGTTGGGACCTATTGGGTTATCTCTACACTGGAAATGCAGGCAGTCACGACACCAAATCGTAGCACCAGGCTGCAAGTGTGGGAAGAGCAACCTTGGTCTTAAATGTGCATGACAAGAGGAGCAGAGAAAATGAGATGAGATATTTGGGGGAAGGGGAACCTGTTGTAAGGGTTCTCTCCGTAGGAACATTCATCTTTGTAGTTGTGGTGTTTTGACCAGCTCATCTCCTCAGTACATACATCATCCTCTTACCCACATCAACAACGTTCAGTGCTTCCAGAGATGTAAAGCTCTGGTTCAGTTGAAGGTCTCTGCTCGCCAGGTGTGGCTTGCTATGTTCTATTACTCCAGGACGAGGTTAAAACTACAGGTGAGTAACAATACCTTGAGTAATTAAGGTTGCAGGTGTGGAAGTAAAACAGAGGGCAATATGACTGTGAAGAAATAAAGCAAAGTGCCAATGAAGGCTGATTAATTCTCTTTTTTCCCCTGATAAATTATATTGATGGTTTATACATATATATATATATATATATATATATATATATATGGTGATGACCATACTCTGACAGTGTGGTACTGTCTATTAGACACGATACCATTTCTCAAGAAAATGTGAGTCATGTAAAACTTGCTGTCAAATTGCCATGAGGAGTTTTCCAGGGTGATGCTAGTGTGTTTCTAGGTGGTTCTTAATGGTGTTATGGGTGCTAGTTAGGTGTTTACATGCCCATGTCAAAATATCACAACCAAAATTATATTATTTTTTTGATATTCTAGCCCCTAGATATAGCTAGGGTCCCATTTTCAGTCTAGGTGAGTTCCATTATGCATGCTTCATCACTATTCTGTGGCAATTTGGTAGTGTAAGTAATGTGAGTATAATAATAACCCTGAAAAATTCTGGGGTATCAGCAACGTATTGGTGTATTTGAAACATTATCTCTTTAAAATGCAAATTGGCAAATTCTTCTGTTTTGTACAAATCACTCTCTTTTGGACTCAACATACTGCATAGTTTTCACATGGCATCACACCCTTGTAGGAAGCTCACCTGGAAGGCAAAAGAAGGTTTCATCCGCTGCCCCCCAGTTATTTTTTTTACCAGATTTGTACTAAGTCAGTGATATGGGAAGAAGGACGCGGGAACCAGCGTTAAACATACTTTAATAAACTCAAAATAAACAAACAACAAAACGAAAGTAAACATAATAAGACAACATAAATCCAGGCCTGGTCCTCTCTCGTCCCTCACTGTCGTCGCTCCTCCTTTTATGCTTCCGGATCTCCTCCATGAGAGAAACGAGACCGGTGCAGTGCGCAGGTGACAGTCCTCAGCAATCATGCTACCGGCCTCGCGTCATTCTCTCACGGCTCTCGCCACGATGTTTTTGGATGTTTTACCTTCCAGGACTCTGTGCAAGTCAGGTTTTTGAAAACTATGAATAGGACTTTTTTCAACTCATTTCAACATCCCCGGGTGAAAACTGTACAATCGCTTTGCAATAGCATTCACTGATGAGTTACATCCCCAGTGTTATACTCTGGTGAGGAGTTTTGAGAAGTATAATGATTGCGATGCTAGCATTGCTAGCTAATTACGCAGGACAATAATTCATAATATCCCGATACAATTGCTGCCTTTGTTTGTTGTATGCTAGTAAAGATTGTTAGCAGCTTACAGATGCCCGTACACTCTTTTATGTTTCATGTTTGACGCAAACCGCTATCATTCTCAGATTCTTATCACATGTTCATTATTTCTCTTCCTCACTTTACGCTTACACACACATTTAAGTGCCAAACTGTGCATGTCTTGTTGCTTCAAAATATACGTAACTGAGTCCACTTATCTAAAATTGTGAAATGATTAGCTGTTTGCAATATTTTCTGGCTGGCTTAACCTCTGATGGTAAAGATATGTGGTGGTATTGGCTACACAAAGCTTTTTTGTTTTGCTACCAAGAAAATTATCTTTTCTTTTGATCGGAAGTTATTCACTTGAAAACTTTTTCTACAACAGGAGATTCTGAAATTTCTCGGAAAACATTTATGATAAAAATAAACTCATTTATTTTCCTTGCAGAGCTGGGAATGACTGGGAAATTGCTGGAGTCTACAAAGTACCAGTAAGATAATGTATGGTTTTGTTTGAATTAATCTGCAGGCAGCCACTGAAGTTCACTTTGTTTCAAAGAGCTTCCCCCATCTTTGGAAGTGCCCTGATCTGCTCTTTCTAGATCGGTCGTCTCAGATGGGCCATTTACTGTATTCAGCCTCTCCTTCCCATATCTGACAATCTTGCTATTAGGAGAGGAACTGTGTCATTTAAAGGGTACCAGTAATACTAGTTCAGAAGTGTAGCACTGAGTGTCTGCTTTGGCCAGCTTTTTCAGTGCCTTCTCCTGGTTAATGTGATGACAGAACACTACAACTTTACTCTTTATCTTTTTTACTCCTTATCATCCAAGCAGTTTATCTAAACCCATTATTAGTAATTAAAGACCTGGTGTTGTTCTCGATAACCACATCAAATATTGCTTGTTGGAAAACTGTGTGTGTAGGAGTACTTGACCTTCCAAATGACCTTTTCTAAAACTATAATTTCCAGTGAACAATTGTTATCTAAAAAGTAGATGAACCTGTTCTGGCTGCACTTTTACTATGGAACAAGTCCATGCTCTCTTGCTCCTTTTGACGCAGATGTGAGCCAGATGTTTTGCCAAGAAGTTTCCCAATGCAGCCAAGTACTCCTGGTTTAGAATCCCAGTCCCTCAGCTCATTGTAAGGGACTGATGTGGTTTCAAGGTCCAACTGAAATATCCTCTGCTTTCCCTAGTATCATCCAATCTTTGCCACTGTGTGAACTCATGGGATTCGAACTGCAAACAGAATCAAAGCTTAACAGTTTGTTTGTTCAAGTCATTCTAATGTACATCTCTATTATTAGCTGGAAGCTTTATAAATCCTATTCATTTTCCCAAACACAAAGGCATACATACAAAAAAGATTTGGGTACCTAAGCCACATTTAAGAATGTTTGAACTTCATTGTATAGAAAACAAAATATGAAACCAAGTGGCTTGTACAAGCAAATAATGCTTCACTAAAAAAAAGGGTTGTTTTAACCCGAATTTGGCCCAAATATGGACAAACCCAACCTTTGGGATTGAAAATTAAAAACAGTTGGGTTTGTCCATATTTGACCCAAATTTGGGTTGAAACAACCCCAGCATTTTTTTGAGTGTGGGCATGTTACTTCACCTTTTTTCAGATTAGAGGTGAACCACCATGGGTTTTCAATTGTGTATTCCTAAATTACAGTATTACTTTTCTTTCCCTAGTCATAAATATGTGATTCTCTTATTAAGAGATTTTTTTCAGCCAAAAAGTGCTTTATAAGTAGCACAAAACACCCATATAATGCTTCTCTGTTGTGACTGATATTTCATTCCTTTATACACAAACTGAAAACTTCCCTCTATCTTTGTTATAGTACTCCATAGGGAGTTCCTGTTCCCTCTACCAACCGCTTGTTTACAGACATCTTGTCCAGCAGCCCTGTGACCACTCAGAAAAAGAGCAAACCCACAGAAAAATAGTTATGTTTATGCTAAGGTCATTGCCAAGTGTATTAGCCCAAAGACCTCAACAAAAGGAACCACCGAGCTACTGTTCATGAAAGTCCACACAGAATTGGAGGTAGTGGAGGAATGTACTTGCAGAAGTGATGATACTCAGAGCACTGGAAGGTTCAAGAGGCCATTTGAAGGTATAGTGAGTCCACACGCTACAGTACTTACCAGATCCCCCAACATAAATTTTCAAACCCCCCTTTTAAGAATGTCACAGTTCACCTCCAACAACAACAATAGCTACAGAAAAATAATTGACTAGGGTTAAACACAGAGATCTTTTTTTACCTAAAGTCTGCCAGAGTTTAAAGTCAACTGGGAATTGTCAAAAACAGACCATTTCACTGAATTGCCTTGTTTTTTGTTGCTCCATGAGAAAGTACAGGAGCTGTTGGATACAGTCTATGAAGTTTGCAGTTCACCTTACCATCAGCACTGCATGCCTCCCACGGAAAGGCAGGCGCTCTGGTCATGTGACAAGGTTTCTGGGGACTTTGGGTCTTCCCATGATGCTTGTGTTCCTTCGGTGTGCCCCAGGGAATGGGGAAACCGAGGGACTAGTTTCAGGAGGGGGCCTGAGAGACCGAGATAGCGAGAGAGGCACTGAGATGCAGGGAAAGGGCGACTTGAAGGGAAATGTGTAGGGGTAAACGAAGGAAAAAGGGTAAAGGACAGCCAGAGACTGAAAGAGAGAGGGACGTGCTTTGACGTCAGCGCAAGTTGACAATTGACAAAGTAAGGGAAGTTAACAGAGAGCAAGATAAAGGGAAATATGGGAGAGATTGAGACATCTGCTTCTCATCTGGTATGGGAAAATCCCCCAAATCCATGAGGATTAGGCTGGGATCCCTCAAATGAGGTTGCCCAGTAAGTCAGAGATTCTCAGATTGTTAATCAGGCCTGAAAGATGCTTCTAGTATCTCTGCATTTAGTTTATATGCCAGAATAATACATAACCAGATTTTCACTTTATCTAAACAAATTGTGAGAGTTGTGCTTACCTTACAGTTGCAAGAGTGACAAAGCTTTACAAAGCTAGGGTGTCCTGGGTGGTTGCCATTGTTGTGGTTTCTAATGTTATAGATGATTTCTAGGATTTAAGTCAAGTCCAAGTCAACAGAGCCCAACGTTGAGTGTCTATGACATTCTGGTTTTGATATGTCTGGATCCCTCCATCAGTGTAAGTGCATGATATCTTTTTACTCATTTCATGGTTCACTAAGCTAAATGCAAAGTCTGATCACTTCTAAAAGTAATAGCACACCTCTTCTCAACAAACTGCTTGATTTTAGGTTGGGCCTATCATTCATGTTCATAACACACTGTGTGGGTTACATGGCAAAGTATTTGGAGGGGTGTCAGGATTGTCAGGATTGGACACCCCTGACTATCAAACACACCTGACTGTAATAATCAAGTTACCTGCATTCCGGTTGACAGTAAATAATACATCAATGTGTTAATTTATTTAATATAAACTGTAAAACTGAGTAATGAATGTCTTTTGTATTATTGAGTCTTTTCATAAAATTTGGACTAAACTGCTCAATTGATATGGTTTACAATCTTTTTATGAACTTTTTGAAGCGTCAATGTAGTTGCATAGCTGTCTATGGAGGGACAGAAAGCTCTTCAAAAATATCGTCATTTGTGTTCCGAAGATGAATGAAAGTGATGCAGGTTTGGAACAACATGATGGTGAGTAAACGGTTTTTTATTTTTGGGTGACCTTTCCCTTTAAGATGGCAGAATAGTTGGCTTGATTAGCTGGTTCTGATGTGTTTAACTAGTCTTGGAACTGGCCCTCGAGAATCAGAACTGAATAGCCAGTTCAAATTCCTAACAGCCTCTAACCTCTAAAAGTGTCATCACCTATTTGAGATTTTTCAAAGCAGAGATATGTTGTTCCCCCTACTGTTATTTATTTATTTATTCATGTTCTGTAGTGGTGGTGTACAGTTGGTTTAAGGGAGTATTCTGAATAGAGCTTACATTTTACCAAAATAGCCCCCTATTGCTTGGAAGTAATTTAGCAAGATGAATGCCAGCCCTCCCATCCACTTTTCTGTTATGCCTGCTTGATAAAAGTGTTGTGTTGTTGATTATCTCATAAACCCTCCAGAAGCGCAATCACAACCTTTCTAAAAATCTCTACTTTGCTGAACAGTACCCTCAACAATAAGTGAAAACAAATGTTTTCCCAACATTAGCTGAACAGTTTTTTTTTTCACTGGCCAAATGCTCAAATCTAATGAAATAGAGGTAATATAACATTTAATCAAGGGTGACATTAGACTGCTTAAAGAAACATTTCACCTAAAAAAAAAAAAGTATTTCTGCAGCCTTACAATGTTAATGTCTGTTTAACAAAATATATTTTTGTCTGCTCACTAAAAAGTTTTTTTTTCTTACCATCCAAATTATTTTAAGACTTTATTCTGAAGTATCACCCATAGTATAGTGTTTATGAACAGTTATGTGCTACATTCGGTTTTCCCTATAATCAGAATGAGGCTTGGTGTGTGTGTGTGTGTGTGTGTGTGTGTGGTTGTGTAATGATTTATGCCCTGGAGCATGTCCTGTTTGTCTGATAAGATGGCTGTCGTCTTTTGTAATGAGTCTTGAACAGAGATGACTTCTGAGTCTCATCAGAGTGAGTCTAATACAGCTGGCTAAAAGCTTATCCTGTGTAGCTTTTGGAGTAGCGTTACAACAGAATGAGAGAGACAGATACAAAAAGGACAGAAAAAAATAAATACAAAGATACAAAAGATACAAAAACAGGTGTGGACCATGAAATCATCCTCTTGCTAACATTTCATTTCATTTTATTATTATTATTCCTAACACTTAATTGTGAGGTGACCCCCATTTTTATATATTGAATATTGATTGAATATAAACTGCTGTAGCATAGACCACTTTTTGGCTTACTATTTAATGGTGAAATTTATATGATACATTTTTTGAAAATTGCCTTGGAGGGGCACATACCATCTCAGGAAAAGTGATACAAGTTGTACGTTTCAAGAAAATGCAAAGAGACTGATGTTGAATAATCAGTTTGTACAACCAAACATTTGTAACCACTGGGTCTCTAGGAGGCCTCTCCATTCTCACAATCCTCCTCGCGCCATCCTGGAGCTTCTCTGTTTATTTGTTTACACAATATGAGGGAACCGGTCATGGAAAATCAAACATCACATTGAGGGCAATGTGACTGAGAAGTCCAACTGACATACATCAAGACATGGACAACAGGCATAATCTGTGCAGTTATGAAGGGAGAAAAGATTTAAACATGATAAAAACGTGTTGATGTTTTATAAACAAATATGTGGAGAACGTCCAAATCTGGCATTTTAAATCTGGGATTCTGGGCTGCTAATGGCCGACAAATCTACTGATTTCTTGATATACTGTAACTAATAAAATATCAACGTTAATCTGTGTACTCATTTCTGCATCAGTTCCAAAACCAAGCTCGCTTCATGTCCTGTTCCACAGAGTTGTTCGTTGACTAGTTCTTGAAGGGTGTACATCCATCTGGGACCAGTCCTCTTCACCAGCCCTCTAGGAAACATGGCACCAGACCAGTCCATTATGAGACAGGAGTAGAACAACAAACAGACAATATCGGAGGAAATCAAATCCAGTGTTTCAGCAAGTGCACAACCGCCCCGGAGCTCTTGTCTCCGTTAATAGCCAGATCAGCCACAGTGAGGAGTTGCGCCGCTGCCAAATTCTCATCGTCCGGTTGCGCTGTGTATTGTTTTAAGATATTAACTTTCCGAAGCACTAAACCCATCATCCTGTTCCTTCAGCGTTCCATTTTCCCTAAGACCCACGACAGACCGCCACCTCCCCTGTTCATGTTCTACAACTGGAGGCAGTGGTAATAACTATTTAGGTAGTTGTCTGTCCCCATACAAAAATAAACTCGAAGAAATAATTTTGCTTGGCAGCGGTTCATATAAACACAACTCCAACGGATTGATTTCACCTTGCATTCGCCTCTGGCATGTCCTACTTTAAACTCTTGTAACGGGATACGCGGAGGCTCTTAGCCTGACAACCCTCCCTTAACCTTACATTGTGTTGATAAAGATTAACCGAAGTGTTTGTGCAATTATTAGACCTACTTCCTGTGAGGGGAGGTTCTATGGATGGGATTTCTGTGAGTTTTGTCACTTTATGCAGAAGAAAAATTATATCTTAAGGCTTAAAGCGGACCGGAAATAACAAAATAAATTGTAGTGTGACAGTAAAAATATGACAAAAAAAGGGGAAAAAAATGTTCATATATATAGATTGCAGATTACCTTAAAGTTATTTTCTGGGTTAAACACAGAAAATAATTTTGACTCATCCATCAGTTTACTTAAAGTACATTACAGTAATGCACTTATAATGGGAGTCTAAAGGCCAAAATAAAAAATATGAGCTCCACTCTTCTGATTTTAAACCCTCAACACACATTTAAACTGTTTTATTTTATTTCTTTTTCTAAACTGTAAAAAAATGTCCCCACAAAGATGGCAATATCCCAAATCCCTGACCTTGTTTGAATATTTTTGGTCCCTATGAGGAAACCAGCTTATCAATAATACTAAGTGATGTTTTTTGAAAATGTAAAAGTTTTCTGTGATGTTTGTAACATTAGGGGATAGAATATACAGTTTGTACAGTATAAAAATCATTATATCTATGGAAGGTCCCCATAAAACATTGAAACCCAACATGTGTGTGTGTGTGTTTTCATGATTTATGAGGACACAAATTTGTATAATAGCATGGGTATTACACTGGTATTACGGCATAAACATGTTTTATGGGGACATTTCATGAGTCCTCCTAAAATAGCTTTAAAAACATACTAAATAATGTTTTATTAAAAATGTAAAAATGCAGAATGTTTTCTGTGATGGGTGGGTTTAGGAGTACAGTTAGTGTAGGGGGACAGAATGTACAGTTTGTACAGTATAAAAACCATTACGCCTATGGAATGTCCTCACTAAGACAGCAAAACAAACCACTCTCTCTCTGTGTGTGTATGTTTTTTATAAAGCATAGAAACCTTTTAAAACTCTTGCATTTCACCCCAGGGAAGAATAAACTTATTAGTAGAGAGAAGACATATTATTGTACTGTAATAATAAACAGTGCTGCTCCAGCAGAGCAGAAGTCTTAAAGACCACAATGTTTTTGTATGACTCTTGCATTTGCTAATGTCATTCAAAACAAATACAATTAAGCAGCACAATCTACCTCATAGTAGCTACAGTCCTGCGGCATCATGTGTGTGGGAATACTAGTCCTTGACGAATAAAAGTTTCTAGATTGTGCAGATATTTTGATTCACGTTTGCTACGTGAATATGAAAATGTCTTATTTTTAAACTTTCAATTAGGAATATTTTCATCATCGTTTACTGTTCTAAACCAATATGTTTTTTTATTTTGTTGAACATAAAAGAAGATATTTGTTGAAAGATACTGAAAAATGTTTATACAATGGAAATCATTTATATTCAATTTTGTTTGAACCCCAACATTCCTCCAAATATCTACGTTTTGTGTTCAGCAGAAAAAAGAACCGCATACAGGCTGACATGAGTAAATGATGACAAGATTTTTGATTAAAATTTTAAAGGTGTGTACTGTCACGGTAAGCTGCTGTAAGGATGAGTTTGAGGCAGGATCTTAATGCAGCAGTAAAACTTAACTCAAAATAACAAACACTCAGGAGATTATCAACATGCAGGAGTAGAACAACCACTTAACACTGACATAGGAAATAACTACACAGGTAGTATAGATACTGAGTCTAAATGAGTAAGTTAACTAGGAACAGGTGGGCACAATAGGTTGCTATGGTAACAAACAGGTACACACTAGGGCCGTGTCTGAAATCACCCCCTATACCTTTAAAAGGGGTTTTGCTTTTGGCTTGCTTAAGTTGGGGACACTTGCTTGATATTCAGCAGTGTTTTTGATATGCCTGCATTGGCGCCGTTGTATGCGAACTGAGCTGAGCCGGACGATTACGTCACTGTTTTCTGCAGTGCTGCAATACCTAAATTAAATAGACTAATAACTATTGATATTTGCAACGGAATGAATCAATAATATATAGAATAAGCTGGACAATGACACCATTTTCTTATTAATGTAAAGCTGCTTTGCCACAATTTGCATTGTAAAAAGTGCTATATAAATAAAGATGACTTGACTTGACTTAAAAAGGGCACTATTTGAGGGGACAGTCATTTGTAGTGGTGTCTGAAAACATAGTTGACTTTATTGACTCATTCAATCTCATAATGCACCGCAATAACGAGTGTAAAACTGATGTACACTCAACAGCTAGAGAATACCCATAATGAACTGTGAGAGTCGCGTGCCGAATGGATTCCCGCATCTTGCCAGAAGATGTCGCCTGCAGCTGAATCATCCATCTATCCATTTTTCAAACCACTGGTCCAATATGGGTCCAGCATAAAATAACACAGGTATGAATTCCTTTTTAATTCATTATTAATTTAATTAATGTTTATATAGGACAGAGTTCAAGATAAATCTTTTCATTACTACTGAAGCTGCCAGTTTGCTAAGTTTCAAATAAATATTAAAGAGCAAGCACAAACTTCAAAAGTGGCAGCCCTTCCAGCGCACTTGTTTTCATTTACATGAACTATATTAGTGGATTAATGTAGGGAATAGTGAATGAGGGTATAGGGGGGCGATTTCAGACACAGTCTAGGAAACTAAACATGAGTTCGGAATATCATACTAGCATGTTGCTATTTTCCCCATATATTTCAATGGAAAAAAAATAGTAAAAGTAGTATGTTAGTATGCGGTTCCAAAATTTAGCATAGGTCAAGAGTACCAAAACATTGGGCTGGGAGCAGCAGCTCATTTGCATTTAAAGGGACACACAAAAACAGCATGTTTGACATTTGACAAGCTATAATAAACGATCTGTGGGGTATTTTGAGCTGAAACTCCACAGACACATTCTGAGGACACCAGAGACTTATATTACATCTGGTGAAAGGGGCATTATACTGTAAGTCCCCTTTACTATTTTTTTAGTATTCTTTGATGAATAAAAAGTTCAAAAGAACAGCATTTGTGACATTACAAATGTCTTTAATGTCACTTTTGATCTATTTAATGTGCCCTTGCTAAATAAAAGTATTAATAAATAAATTATAAATAAAAATAAGTATAACAAATTTCAATATGAGTCTAGATAACAAATTATGAATACTTTCCTCTAATAATAAGACACATACAGTATACGATATATACAATGTGTCTCATTCATAGAAGACAGACAAAACCTGCTTTATTTTAAAAGCTACTTTTATGGAAATTACACAACAGTGGCAAATGACAGCACCTGATCGATGATCTGAATGGCAATTGTGTTTATGTAAACTAATTCAATGCCATGTGACACATCATTGTCAGACAATAACAGCACGTCAGACGCTTTGCACGTGTTGAGGGGAAGTTCCTAAATAAACACAAAAATCCCAAGCACATACAATAGAGCGGAATGCCTGAGGAAACTGCTCAACACCTGACGGCTTTCAAGACGTGAGGAACAGTGTCACCTCAGTCTTGTAAATAGGAAGTGATACACACAAAAACAAAAAACTATTGCCGTAATATCCACTTCCAGAGCTGACCAGTCTCCTATTTGTGCTTACGTCGGAAACAACAGGTGGACAGACAGAGTGCAGACATGTACATGTCCGGTCAATTGCAGGAAATTGATTCATGTAATATCCGGATGAGGTGCTGGCCAGATGGTCTACGGTAATCTCCAAAACACACTGCGGTAATGGAGATTGCCGAATACCTTTAAGCTTCATGAAATCCGGTAATTTCGTCTCAATGTTTATCATGTCGACTCAGATTAGTGTTCCCATGTGTAAAATGAACCTTCCTCAGAGGAAATTAGACCTTCTAAACAATGATGAATGGATAACTTTAATGTAGATCGTGCATTCCCCCTTTACAATCTGGGAAAGTGAAGATCCAAGGGGAATATACATTCAGCCCATCCATTACGCCGAGATCACCCTTAAAACACTTCTGATAATAACAGCAACGTGAAAGCCGAAGTTTGTGAGCCCTTTATCTGATAGAGAGTGCCTGCTTGTTGTCTCTTCAAATGGAGAGAATTTAAAAAAAAAAAAAAATGTGATGTAGGCCAGTGTTTCTAGTTTTTTTTTTCAAGACAGTGTTTTTTGTTTCAAAATCATACAAAAGTTCCTTAAAATGATGAATACAAGTCCACCAATATGCTAATTGTAACTAAACGCTCAAATTTCTTTGGTACCATGTTTAAACATTCATTTAAACAGTGAGTATGGTTAAAAGGAAACCTTTTATGAAAATTTCATTGGATTCTTTATTGATTATCAATGCTTGCCTTTCTGTTCAGAAGACAAAGATCTTAATTTCCCCTCAGGGATCTCTGTACTGAGAGTTAATGTAATATATGTTTTCTTGTGTTTGTGCTTGACTCCAAGTCTTGTATGTGGTTTTATCCCACCCTGCTTTGTATCACTGGCTATCTTATTGATTTTTCAAATAGATTAGAAATACTGCTGATTTTGAAAGCTGGAATGAGTCTTTTTCCAGTCCAAACAGACACATGTGAGTAAAAAAAGAAAAATCGCAGTTAAAGTTGAATAAGCATCATAGGATTGTAACTATGCGCGGAGAGATTATCTCCAATATAAAGATTCATAGATAATTCTGCAGATCTTCACAATAAAAGCATTTTTATCCTATGGACACATTTTTTAAACTGATTATATTACTGACATGTTTCAAAACAAGCATTTCATGAGAGTAATGATGAGTGCAAACAGCATATTTCATCCAGAAATATAGAATATGTTAATCATTTGTAATTTGTTGTATGTTGTAATAAATATGTTGTAACAGTAATGAGTCTAATGAAAAGTATGGATGTTGCGTACAAAGAAACAGATGCTTCATTGCAAGCATGATTAAAATTAAATAATTGGTTATGCTTAAAGTTTGTTCTAAACACATAACTGTGTCTTAGGGTTCACATTTGGCAAGTTCGGTTCGATTAAAACAAACTCTGTTGCAATCGCTCTGTTAATGAGGTTCATTCGAATAAATGTGAATGCTGCAATGCGAACCCTGGTGTGCACCAAACAAGCAGACCGAGACCCACCTTTTCAGGGGTCTCGGTTCACTTCCAAAGGAACTCTGGTGCGGTTTGACTGAAATATGAACACAACACGGTCCAATGTCATCGAAATGAACCAAAAACAGGACGTGATATCTCAAGATGCAACCTATAAAGGACAGAATGCTCAAGTATACCTGGTTGTTCTACAATGCCCATTATAGTTTGAACTTTCCGTATCCTTGCAAATTTTTGTGAATTCTCGGCTGGTAAAAATCATATGTGTGCACATCAAATAAGCACATTTACCCACCACACAGCATAGTTTTGGATGTTTGGTAAGTTCCGCCACAAAATATAGATCAAAAAAGCCATTTTTTGTTTTGTTTTGTATCTTTAGGTTTTTGTTCTGGACCAAAAGAACCAAGAGAACTGAACTACAAGTGTGAACACACCTTCATGGTGCTTTCACACTAGCACTTTTGGTGCACACCTGGGTCATCCTGATGTCAGAGTTCGGTTCATTTGGATGATGTGAACACTGTTTTCCGAACATGTTGCATAATTTTTTATGTTTGCATAAAAAAGGTGGTCTGGGTTACTGTGAACTGCAACCGTTTTAAACCAGAAGTGAACCACTATTGATGAAATATGATTCCATTAAATGTATGTGTTTATGTGTGTTCAAGCAGAGAGAATGTAGCCTATGACTCATTTTTGCTCGCCTTCAGCAGCACATTTGCGGCAGCTATACAAGTGCCATTATGTGTTGAAACTTTGGAAACGACCAAAATATAAAAGTGAGTCGAGCAACACAATGCATTTTTCCGCCATCTCCTGCGTCATTGTTACCAAGCAACAGGGGTAAACAGCTGCTGCTTTGATGATGCAAACACAAAGTTCGGACTCAAACAATACAGTGTGAACACAATCCAGTGATCCAGTGGGGGCAGGTGGAGGGGGGAACCTCAAATACCTCAAATTCTGCAACTTTTTTGAAGTACCTGTATGTTCTTACATTTCTAAGTGATTTTCACCTGGAAGACACTAAAAAGAGCAAATTCCTATATTGAAGGCATATATTTAGAAACTCATAGAGACTGGGAATTCTTATGACAAACATACTCATACTCACGTTCACATAAAGCATGTTTTAGATCTAGAGATCAAGGTCTAGAGACTTGATTGCCTGTTTTGAATCAAAGATCGATTGCTTCCACCTCCACCTGCCCACACTGGATTGTGTTCACACTGTATTATTTGATTCAGAACTGTGTGTTTGCATCATCAAAGCAGCAGCTGTTTACCACGGTTGCTTGGTAATAATGATGAAGAAGGCGGCAAAATGCATTGCATTGCTCACATCACTTTTCTATCTTGGCTTGCAAACCTTTGGTTTTGTTTCCAAAGCGTCAGCCCATAATGGCACCGCAAATGTACTGCAAATGTTCTAAAGAATGCGGGAGTCGATATCTGCTGAAGGCAGCTTCTTTTAACTTGAGTGCCGCATTTTTAAAATGCTGTGTTGAAGATGTGAGACGTGAGCCCAACAGCCAAACACGTCCATCTAGTGAGTGCTTATATAGAAAAACTATGGAAAAGTAGTGCTCAAACATTTTTTTTGTGTGAATGGCCCCTAAGATATCACCAATCCACCTCTGAACGCTCTAAAAACTATACAGAACATCTTAGTAACCACTTATTAATGCCATGGCAGCCTTAAAACACCCAATTCCACTGCGGCAGCAAGTTTTGAGTCAGACAGGCACCACTCAAATTTCCTCGATTTTCCCTTTTTAGAAATATACTGCTCATGTTGAGAATATACTAAACAGCATGATTAGTTCAAAAGGTCCTCTCCAGGCTGAAAGCTCACTGACTTCCTCCATTTGGTTGGTGCCCAAGAGCAAGTGCTGTGAGAATGGGTAATCTGAGGCAGCGGAACTTGCACTGTTTGCTGACACCATCTACCAAAGCGTGCTCTTTACAATAGCACATAGAGGCCCTGTCAGTCAACATGGCGTGAAGAATGCAGTGAAACTGAAGAATCTCCAGCCTGTGCATTCCAGCACTACTGCAAACACCACATACTTGTATATAAACGTTGTGCGAGTAAGGAAAGAATCCTTACAGCTCACCCCATTACCCTAAACCACACACAAATAGGCACGAATACACAGTGACAGAATATGGAAGAATACTCTCCATACATCATCTGATTTATTGCAATAATAGTCTCAAATGTCTTCTTTATGAGAGTGCTTCACTATTGGTAGGCTACTTTATAATAATACAGTGTACTCGGCAAAGGATTTTGTTTGTTTCTCAGGGTGTCTATTCTGAGCTTGTGCTTTTTCTGATCTGACTGACTGTGGACCCCATACTGCTTTACTTGGAATACTAGATGAATTCTGAAACTTTTGACCGCACAATATATTGCCGAATGGACCAACATCAACATACATACTTTAAAGTTTGTGTATTGTCTTATGACACAATGACATGTGGCATGAAAGTATTGGAGGGAAATGCATGCAAATTATTAACATGGACCCTTCAAATCTGTGCAACTGCCCTTTTGATATATTATTGTGTTTTTTTTATTCATGACAAAATGAATTCAAGTATTGATAAAATTGTGGAATATCTGTGGCTTTGCTCGAAGAAAAGAGTTTTCAAAAGTGCTTTATGGCTGGAGAGAAAATCAAACATGGTGGACGATAATGGAATTTTTGTGCAATAAATTCTCTTTTAATTATTTTAAATAAATGTTATAAATTATTAAAAAAAATAAACAGTTACAGATATATATAAATGGATAATAATGAAACTGCAGCAGCTAACAAGATAAGGTATGCTAACTTTATTTTATTGTACTTGTTACATGTACTTAAAGGTGCAATATGTAGTTTTTCATCCACTAGAGGTCGCCTATTCAAAACAAAGGCGTAGCTTGAAGATGCCTTTTTGAGCGAGGAATCTTGGGACATGTGGTTTTCACATCACAGCCAGCGGAAAAGAATCAGGATAGGACTCAGCCAGAAATCACGTTTATGAATGTGATTATTAACGTTGCGGTAGTATGAAGCAGAGCCGCTTGTTAATGAGAGACGAACACAGCAGCGGGATTTTTATTATGCCACATGTCGCCGCCTCTACTTTTTCCATGCCGCTTTCACTTTTACCGCATGAGTATGAGGTAACGCAGCTCTGTTTATCATATTAGATACATTTGAGCTATTATAATGTTACTCGCTGGCTGCTGTGAGACACTTTTTTCACTGCAGTAAGCTAGATCAATATTCGTATATCATATTAAATGCTGGATGGCTTGTTGATAAATGGCATGCAATTAATTTTAAAATGTATTATATGATGGAGGAATTTCTGTATTACTGTTACTAAAAATAAAGCTGTATCTGATTATGTTAGCTAATGGCATGGTACTCGCAAAAAATCTAGAAAATTAGATTTAAATAAGACTGAATAAATAAGCGTTGAGCTATATAACAATGATTAGTTTCCGGTCTATAAATGTATCAAAACAGATGTTTCCTTGTCTAATAAAACATGTCATATATTAAAGTGTCTTTGGTGTTTCCTTAAAATAAAACCCGAAACCGACAGTAACACGGATATGACGCCATTTACAGGCAACTCACTGACACATCCCGGATCCTTGGCTAAAATAGCAATTTCTCATGATTTGCAAATAGTTGGAAACATTTGGGACATTGTAAGTACTCAACTCAACAAAATATATAACACTGGCCAGTGGTTTTTGGATATTTTACTGCAAAAATCTTGCAGCTTTAACAGTAAATTATAGAGATACACGATATATCAGCCTCCATATCGGTATCGCCCAATGATTGAAATAATGTTGAATATGATTGAAATCACTACAAAAGGAAAATACAGTTAAGTGTAAAAATAATAGAAATATAATAAAAATAATAAAAATATAATAAGAACACTAAAATTGTGTGCTTGGGACACGGCTTTTAATGATGAAACTTTTGTTTTTGTAATCAGGCTCTTTAAAAAAATGTATTCAAAAAATTTGATTTAGATTTATCGGCCAATATATATTTGTGTTTAAAGAATTATTGGTATTGGCCAAAATTTTCATATCGGTGCATCCCTAGTAAATTATGCATAATTACAAGCAACTAACCCTAAAACAAACCCTAAATGTATAGTTAATACATGTTGTTAATTAATATTACTCAGTATTATTATTATTATATTTCAAAATAATAATAATTACATACCATTCATGGCTGAAAATGATTCTTATGTGTTTTGTGAATAACACTATACTTTGCAACTTTAATGTAGTTAACTAATGTACGCGCTAACAATGAACAATGTTTTTTTATTAATCTTATCTCACGTTAATCTAAACATTTTTTAAAACATTTTTAAGATCGAAGGGATCTCTTTACATTAGTTAACGCACCGTGAGCAAACATGAACGTTAACTTCTTATTATTAACTAACAAAGATTAATATTGAGAGCAATAACCACAGAGGTAACATCTATCCTAAACTATTTTATTCAAGTCAGAATAATTATTTAACATCTCTAAATTAACCTAAACTCATGAAGATACACCAACAAAACTATTTGAAGATTAGATCCGGCAGAAATAGCTCCTTAACATCTTTTAAGGTGACCATTTTTTACAGTGTGTGTTTTTGCAGTTTTTGTCTAATATTGTCTGATTAACATAATAAAAGTGTTCCTGATTTAGTATGGAAAGTGAAATAAAGAATGAGATGTGAGTCCATGGAGGGGAGGGCAGTGGGAGGACAGTATGAATATGAGCCAGGCTTCAGGAGGAGGAGATTTAAATGATCAACTTGTTGAAAGGTAGTCAGGGCGCTCATGTGGAAGTGTGCCACTCTATTTGGGAAATGCGCGAGCAGGAATCTTGCACTAAAGGAAACAGACGCTGGATTTCCAGTGGCGCGTGAGGACGATTAATACCTGCCATCTATAATTAAAAACACGGCTAACTCTATAAGGACCTTTTTTAAACATTTTACCGCTGGTAGTTAAGTGACGTATCAGCACTGATTTTCTTCTTCTTCTTCATGAAATTAAAAATATTATTGTAAAAAAAAAAAAATATTGAGAATATATTTTTTGTTTCGTTTTATTTGAAAGCTTTGAGAAAGCTACGAACACTGTCGACGAGGAAGGCACGAGCTGGCCATCCAGAACCGTTTGTGGAATATATGTTGAAATTTCCGTATTGACATTAGGCTACTATTTGGATGGACTACTTTTTGGATTTCTCTACAACAAGACTTGCCCTGGCATTCGAGATGAGTTATTTGACGTCACTGTTACACATAGTTGCTGCTGTCCAGTTGAACCTTTTACCTGCACAGGTGAGCACTTTTTTTTTTTTTTTTACAGTTAACCTGCATAAATTATAAACCATATTGGCTACACTGCAAGCTATACTCAGCGAGACTGCATGCCGCGTATCCAGCGGGTGTGTTCACGCAAAACGCGTAAACTGCACATCTTTTAATTGTTGGTCTCGATGTATATACGTCAAATAGACGTCGCGCTAACGTTTTTAAAACGTCGTGTGTAATTAAAAGGCAATTCAACTGTAAAAAGTTACAGAAAATGTGTTCTATACCTCTGCATTTGAGCATAAGAAAGTGTCCAGTGTGAATTAACATTGTGAGAAAATAAACTTGCGCTCTGTGAATGTATTGCTGTTGGCTTACGTGTCCAGAACAGAGATGCTCTTCCTTTCTAAAGTATGAATTAATTAAAAAGAGGATTTGAATGGTTCTACGTGCAGTCATGAAAGAACTGACTGAATGAATGGAGTCAGTTTACTTTTGACACGGCTCCCAGTAAAGCCTCGCAGACGGCTGTTTTTATAACACCCTCTATAACTTGATCCCTTTTTAAAGTGCTGCAACAGAAAGCGTTGAGTCATGAAACGAAACGTGACGAACTGCATCACCCCCTCTAATAACCCACAGGCGTATGTGACACACTGACTCGCCTTACTCATGCCAAAATCACCAAATTAGACAGTCAGACAATAGCTTTTTAAGCTTCCAATTGTTGTCAAAGATAATGAGAGACCAATATGTCAAACTAGCATGTGCTCTTAAAGGGATAGTTCATGCAAAAATGAAAAATCTGTCATCATTTACTCACTCTCATGTTGTTCCGAACCTGTATGAGTTTCTTTCTTTTGTTCATATATGTGTAAAATTGTACCTTTTGGTGTACAACAGCATATCACTGGGGCAATACCCTTAAAAGGACATCTTTGTACCTTTTTTATAGGTTCATAGTAGTGTCTTAAGGTACATATTACTCCTAATATGCACCATTTTAGGGATAAAAAAGGTACAAAGATGTCCTTTTAAGCCTTAGTGATAAGCTGTTGTACCTCTAAAGGAAGAGTTTTTGCATTTTTGTGTTTGGATCAACATAAGGTTAAATGATGACATAATTTTCATTTTGGGGTGAACTATCCCTTTAACTACTCCAAGTTATAAAAGAAAAATGACACACTGTCTATATCCATTCAATATCCACTTTGAAATGCCAATGTTGAATAAAAAGATAATTGTCCCACAGCTCAAGGTAAAATATGTGGGATGGCAAAATCGAGTCGTGGCTGTAAGGAGAAATGTTGGAGAGTCTCCCTCAAATTTCTTATCTTTTCCTTCTCATCAGGATTTGATCAAATGTGTTCGACGACACGCATAAAAGGGTTTATGCACCTGTTAGTCATGGGTGTAGTTGAAATAGCCAAATGCTGTTAGTTAGCTGGTCATATTTGGAAGGGCCTCAACCTCATGATTGACAGTTTTTATTACTCAAGTAGTTCTTTGTTGTCAAAGCAGATTAAAATGGCTGTATACACCCGCACTATACAACTGAAGCTTTCAGCTCGTTATAAAACCTTATATCCATCTTTCATATCCTGTTCATCGTTGAAGAGACTAGGAATGTTTGCTGCAAATTTAGTATTTTCTTACGGAAGCTTAAAATGAGCAGTGATAAACATAAAAAGAGTGAAAATTGTATGTTCTTTTGTCATTCAGTATTAATTCTGCTAGTGGCAGGTTTGAACAAAGTTTATTGGGCGTAATAAATCCAAAAACCACATACTTCTTCCAGACCCCACAAATGACTTACGCCTCCGTTCATTTTTCCAAAATACACTAATGCCGTCTCTCATATCGCTGGCCGCGCACCAGGTGTGGGTGTGTCATCTCTCTGTCTTCTCTGGTCTCTCTCTTGTGTTTGCGTCAAAACTTCATATGACGTTATTTCAGCAGTTACATCAAGTTCCTAAACGGTCATCGTGACTTTGCATACCAAGGCATGTTCCTGGATCAATATTTTGTTGATCCTGAAACAACATTTCTGTCAAATTATGTCCTAAACTTACCCGTAAGCACATAACTTATCCCTAAAATCAGTGGGAAACGATAGGTAGAAGCACCTAACCCTGATTCTAAGCCAAAAACCCTCAAATCTGATTGGTAGATCAGAACGTTGTTCCAAGATCAACACGGATGTTGATCCAGAAACATGTTGTACATGGTGAAATGACATTAGTAACACCTGCTGCTACTATGGCTAGTGATTATTAGTGATTATTTGATCTAAATGCTTAACTAAGTATCATTCTTTTGACATGGCACAATTTGTATGGATCTATTGTTCATTGAATGCAGATTTTCTACGATGCATGTTTTTAACTTTTGGATTTGAAAATTAATTATTTTTTATTTATTTATTTATATATTGGTAAAAAAAAAGTCAAAAATCTGTCCTGGTATTATAGTGAATAAAATAATATATATACTTTATCAGAATGGTATGAAACTTAGTAAAGGTTTTGGCACTTGCAATGTGAACACACTCACAAAAAAATCATGGACATGATGCGAAAAGGTTAAATGGTCCTAAAAAAAAAAAAGTTACATTTGTATTCCCCGCATTGGAAATGAATGGGAAACGAATTTCTTCTAGCGGAAACTTTTGGTACTGTGCCCAAATAAAATCTTACTGAAAGCTCATTTTTCAGGTATCAAGCTCGATTTTGGAACACAACTTATTTAGATATTAGGCGTTGATTTTCTTGCAGTTTTAGAGTAAAATGTGCTTTGGAAAATATATATTTCATATAAAAATTGAAAATAGTATTATTGTTTATTTTTCATAATAATAAATGTAAACTGCTATAACTTTTTTTAAGTTCCCTTTTTAAAACGTCACTTCAAAATTAACTTTAAAAAAAAAAAGGACCAAACTTAAGCCTGTGTTCCAAAGCCTTCAAGATTTATGAGATTTATAAGTTTGGAAATTTCATTAAGGTCTATGCTCAAAAAGTGAAAAAAAGGATTATAACTACTGAATAAATATAATTTAGTACAATAGAATCCTCTAAAAATACAAAATATTAAATTAAAAACATTATCAAACTAAAATATAGTATATTAATTTCATAGAAATTTTTTTTTTTTTTAAAAACTAAGTCATTTTTGACTGTCCTGCGAAGAGCAGCATAGGGTTAACTATGAGCTTGTCCTTGACCCTAAACTTTCCACCTTCTTTGAAATCATTGACTGTGTTGTTTTTTTTTTACAAATGAATGGATGTTCACATCGCTCTACAATGTACAATGTGTTCATCTCCTGTTCCTTCTTTCATCTCCTGTTCTCTATTTCTAGAGGATCTATATGAAGCAATCTTGTAATGATCACTTGTATAAGGAAGGGAGTTGCAGTATCATTTCCAATGTTTGATAATCATCTCACATATGGTTTCTTTACACTTGAGTAAAATCTATCATGGAAATTTTAATGTTTGTGTGACAGAGGTTAAAATACTAGACACAGCATATATCAGTTCAGTATGGGTATAAGAGTACATGTGAGATGACTCTATGCAAGTATGTGAATGTACTAGTTGTAAGAAGTTTGATTCCATACTTTATATGTGCCATACTGTAATTAAAATTCGGGCTTACCACAAGAGGCGCTGTTGCAGATAATAGAATAAGCTGTTTTCTTCTATTGGGCTGTCACAATATCAGATTTTTCTGTACAATGTTTATCGTAGCCAAAAGAATTCCCGTTAACAATAGTATCTTAATACCAATAGAAATAAAAATCAATCAATAAATAAAAATCAATAAAGCTATCAGACAAATTCATCACTTTATTTTGGGTTTTCACTAAGTGTGCCGCACAAGTCCTGAAAAGTGAAGCCAAAGCATTTTGATCTCCCCCTGGTGGCTGGCTGCAGTATAGGTCATGTGATCCATGTGATCAAATGGGACGTGAGCCAAGCTAAAAAAAAATCCAATTACACTTCAAATAGCCTGTTTTTCCAAAGATCGTTTGTCATTTTAGGTAGTTCTTGCAGACATATGTTCATCTTTCCAGTACGTTTGGTTTTTGTTAATTATTTGATGCTATAAAAATGGGGTGTAACGTCATGATTGATTCTGCGGGAGTGTGGGCGGGACCTTGATACCGCGACTCCACTACTGCACAGACTCGGTCTCCGAATGACGTAATCGTCAACGACCATTACTGGAATATTTTGGCTTCATTTTTCTCCAGTGGGAGGGAGCGGAGACATGCTGTCCATCTTTTTTTTGCAGTTTATGGTTTTCTCCAAATAACAGCACGAAGGTGCAATGCTGCCATCTACTGTGTTGGAGTGTCACCCAGTTTTTTTCACTGGATTATTTACAATGGCGGTGTTCAAAATCCATACTCTATGAGTAGGTACGTCTATTGAGTAAGTAATTACGTCGTAACCATTTAAAATGTAGTATGAATGTAGGCCAGATGTACTACTTTCATGTATTGCAAACATGTCATTGTGGTCATTGTCATGTGACCTAACAGCATCAGTTGCGTTGCTTCACTGCCATTCAAAAATCCTCTCCCGCGGCCTCATTTGATAGTAATTTGTTCATTGGATTGGTACTTTTCATCTACTGTTTTATAGATACTGTGAACATGGACTAATCTTTTCACATACTGTTATGAAACTCCCTATTGTTTGGGAAGTATGTGATTTCGGATGCAGCCAGGATTATCATATTTGTAGTATTAACATTTTTTCCCCCATAATATTTTTTATTTTTTTTTCTATGGTAAGTTATTGTTAATAATGACAAGAATCTTTATGAACAAATAAGCTAAAGTTAGCTAAAAATTCTTTCACAATAATACATCTGGCCCTCTTGAGCACTTAGGGCTGTTACAGAACTTGAAATTTTTGTGGTCAGTCAAACGAGTGCTATTGATTTTAGCACTTTTTCCACTTTAAAAAATGATTTGGAGACAATAACTAGTGCCAAAATGCACAGATGCTCTACATTACAGTCTTAAAAAGCTCCATAAAGAGAACTTGAATGCAAATAATTTAATGCATATTTTCAATTCAGTGGATTGAAAATAACCTTTAAATGCTTTACTTAGATGATGGAAAAGATTGGTGGATGCACTAAAAAAAAGTCATGCTCTTATTGAGGTAGCTGCAATCTTCCATTGCATAAATATAAAGCATTAGTTTTCAGTTAGTGAATATTAATTAACCAATGCACACACACATAGTGGTTTAACACCTTTTAGTTCCAACTGAAGCTATTTTGGTGCTGATACTGAATCTTTCTTAACCCCGTTGCTTTACGTACTGGCCACCCAGTGCTAACTGGTGCAGTTCAATGCATTCAGATCACCTTTTCCCCCTGGGTGGAATGAAATGCAGTTTCCAATGGACTAGGACAGAGTCTGTGCTGAATAATGTGAGCTCCCTCTCATGCATTTTTTTTTTCTTCTTCTCAAGGGAGAGATGTCTCCTTTGTGCTGCCTGTCTCGCCCGTCCCGCCTGTCTCATCTGCTCTGCCACTGTTAACCATTTCTGGAGAAAGGCAAACAGAATGAGAAAGTAAATATTGCCCATGTGGCTGTGAAAACCATTTATAAATGTCTTCTCCTGCCCTCTCGTGTCGGGCGGAGTGTTCCCGAAATATGTTGAGTCAGGCACTGGGAGAAATTCTTCCATGTGTCATTGTTGTACATGCTGACCTCAGCATAAGCTTACGTGTCACCCACGATGATGTGTCTGTAATGGCAGCTGAGGTTTAAAGGGCTACCTCGCTTATTTAACATCATTGTGATCTGATAGACATAAAAATGGCAACATAGCAGTGTGGGTCAAAGTGGGAGGTCTAGCATAGTGGTAAAAAATGCCTGGTAACCTAAAAGTCAATGGGGGGTTTAGCTTTCGTGTCAGTGGTATGGTTTAGGCTGGTAACTAAATGGACCAAACTACGGTTCACTATCTCAGCTAACAGGGAACATTCTCAGAACTTTAGCTAACATTCTTGGAAGGTTTTCTCAAAGATTTGAGCGTTCCTACGGTAACGTTAAAGGGTTAGTTCACCCAAAAATGAAAATTCTGTCATTAATTACTCACCCTCATGTCGTTCTACATCCATAAGACCTTTGTTCGTCTTCTGAGCGCAAATTAAGATATTTTTGATGAAATCAGTGAGGCCTCCATTGCCAGTTAGGTGATTAACACTTTCAGATGCCCAGAGAGATACTAAAACATATTGATAAACTTTAAGGAGCTGTACGGAGCTCTGAATAAGAATAAATATTGATAGGTGTAATATATAATGTGAGAAGTGTGAGGAAAGACAGGATTATAAATCATCTAACTGGTACAAGTTGTACATGATGCGACTGTGGAAATTAAAGAATAAAGAATACATATTATTCATTGTTTTTCTATTTTTTTTAATACTTTTATTCTGCAATGACCCATACAACTAATCAAAAGTGACAGTGAAGACTTTTACATTGTTTTTAAAAAAATAAATGCTGTTCTCAACATTGATAATAATAACTGTAAATGTTTCTTGAGCAGCAAATCAGCATATTAAAATGATTTATGAAGGATCATGTGACACTGAAGACTGGAGTAATGATGCTGAAAATACATATTTGTATCATAGGAATAAATTGCATTTAAAAAAACACTGAAATAGAAAACAGTGATTTTAAATTGTAATAATATTACACGATATTGCTGTTTTTATTGTATTTTTGATCAAATAAATATGGCCTCGGTGAGGATTTACAGTTGAACGGTGTACATTAGAAATAAAACACTGAAATTAGAGAGTAGGAATTACTCCCAACTCGCAACACAAATTGCTGTTATTTTTATTTGCCTACTTTATGTGCAAAATATTCACTGTCTCTAGACCGTACTTATATTTTCTCAGGATTTTGACTAAAAATGTCTCCTTTACATACCACTTATTTGATCAAAGTTGATACTAAAAAGTTTGAGAACATCTGAACCAAGTTTAACTCATTAACTGTTTTACTCCAGTGTTTTTGATCACTTTCACAAAACTTTCATTGACCCCCCCAGAATATTTTGTTGTATGAATATCTGAAAATACAATATCAAAAGAAAGAATGGAGCCTCTGCTTTTAAACAACATCAACATTTTATTCTAGCTTCATGCATGCACTTGAATGTTGTATAAATTTAATTTAAAAAAAAGCAACATTTTGAACAAAAAAGTTGAAAAAATGGATCAGATTCAGAAAGATGATCAAATGAGATGAGAGTATATCAAGTCCATCAACATCCCCAAAGCTTCGACATTTCATTCAGTTATGTTAGGCAGTTTTGATTCATATGCTGTTGAATATTAGATGATCGTGTTATTTTACATATGCATGAGCAATGCTTCTAGCACTTGTTTCTGCTTCTTCTTCACATGTGTTTTGATCAGTAGATTCTGTACTCTTTCAGAAGACACGTAATAGCGCCCCCTACCCTATAACATGGATTGCTGGAAAAGGCGGGAAAGCGTGTCAGAAATTATGGAAAATTCCATCAGTGGCTGGGAAAGAGTTAAGAAGTAGTACAGACTCTTAGAAGTCCTTGAATGTTTAGTGAATACGCTGAATTATTTCTCTGTAAATAAGTAAATAGTCTTGTTGTTAGTATGACTGATGGGCTGAACAGCAGGGTCATGCTGATAAATCCATCCAAGATTACTTGATTGCTTTACCGAATGTACAGGTTCATTGCTATTTTAGCAGCCCTTCTATTTTCTTCTTTTCCTGTCTTTTTACCTTCCTGTCTCTGGTGTCATCTGCAGTGTGCACTTCCACAGTCTTTCCTCCAAGTGTTAATACATTTTTGGTTTTGGGAGGTCATGCGACATGCCAGCTTTCATTTCCTTCCTCATTGTATTATGTACATTGTCTCTCTCCCTTCATGTAATTTTATGTTCTGGTGTTCTACATGTTTGTCTTAGATTCTAGTCCCTCTGGACATGAAAGTGCTGCTGGTATATTTTGAAGCTTTTGTGTTAATACACAGATTCTAGCTTCCTGTTAAAGTGAACGTCCTGTGTCTGTTTTTAAAAGTGAGGATGCCAATTTTGTTGGATATTTCGGTCATCTGATCTTATGTCAGAAGATGTTGTTGGCAACCTTCCCTCTAAGCGCACTTGTGATGTTGCCCAGATCCAGTAATTCAGTGTAGAGGGTAGACTCATGAATGTGCCACAGATTCTTCAACTAAATCAATGGGCAGTGTTACCGTATGGAATGGAAGTTGTGAGCAATCTGTGTCGAATATGTAGATTAATTTGTTAGATAAAGGCACCATCATAGAGAACTCAAAAAATATTGCAGCAACCAGTTTCCAAATTGAAGGTAGTGCATTTTTATTTAACTTTTAGGTGATCTCAGTTCGCAACATGTTGTCATCAAAAGAAAAAACTTAAAAAAAAGATTCCTAAAATGAATAATAATGCATAGAAAAGTTTGTAATATTAAATAGTTACATTGTTGACATAGTTCATCAAAATATTTGCATATTAAATACAATTAAATACACACACACACACACACACACACACACATATATATATATATATATATATGTGTGTGTGTGTGTTTGTATGTATAGAATGTTGCTGTTGCATAATGTATAGGTGAGGAAGAAAACCAAATTCATAGAAACAACATTTGTGTTTAAACCTTTATATTATACAATTTCTTCCTTTATTGTAATTATTTATTGCTCAATATGACAAGCGCTGTGACCATGAATTATAGTGGTAATTAATTAAGTTTGGTGAACAAAACAAACAAATGTGTGTGTGTGTATATATATATATATATATATATATGGATGCATTACATTAATTCATAATTGATCAATTGACAAATAAATCTGTTCTTTTGTACTTTCTATTCAGCAAAAATGTATTATGGTTTCAAATATTATGAAGCACTATTGTTTTCTTGAGCAGCACATCAACATATTAGAATTGTTTCTGAAGGATCATGTGACACTGAAGACTGGAGTAATGATGCTGAAAATTCAGCTTTGCCAACACTGTCAAAAAAAGAAAAGAAAACTATTTTGCACAAGTCAATCTCAAAAGACAAGATCACTGAAAATCCTTCAGAATTGTCTCAGACAACAAAAAGAATCTTGATAAAAAAAAAAGAGAGAGGATGTGATTCAGACAGCCTAGAGCAATATACCATAGCTGTTTAGCTAAAAAACTAACGAAACAAGTCAGGAAAACCCCACCAAATAAGGGATGAGAGGTGAGAGAGAGAGCGAGTGACAGGAGCGACGGCACGCGTGTTATGTGCACCGAGGCTTGGAACGGGATTCAGTGCAGGTGCTTCCTCTCCGTCAACACTTACGGCAAAATAATACTTGAGGCTGACCATCTGTGTCTGCTCAGGCTTCCTCTGCCTCCATAATGTGGAGTGGAAGCTATTTATTCAAGTTTCATTGACGGACTTGTGGGTAAAGTGAACACCTGAGCCAACACTCTTAACTGATCCTGCACAGGCTTCCAGCACTGCCTACACTTTAGATGGTGATGAGTACGAAGTGTTTCGTCTTTAATGTTTCTAGTGACAGCACATTCAGAACATATTGCATTTCTTGCAGGCCTTCTTGTCCTCTCTACCTTGTTCAAAAGGACACTTGTGCTACAATAAACATGTCCACTCATCTCCGCAGGGATCACCTTTGTGTGTCAGTAGAACTTAAAGAAAACATGAGTCAACATGCACACAGCAAGACCTCCCAAAAGTTTCCCCGCCCAATTGAATGCGCTTATAACCACACATTTACCCCCCGGTTCTTACGCCTAAAATGCATGTTTGAGCTGTTTTAATTGAAAGTAACTTACTCTGACATATCTTATAATATGTGCTATTATTATGTCTCAAAATGCACACCAGTAAAGTTTTTTTTTCTAGAGAACGTTTAAAAAAAGCTACTTAAATGCCCGAATTGAACCAAGGCCTAATCCTGGTTCAGGCTAAGCCATGTCTGTGAAACCGTGCCTTAAAGGTTCAGTGTGTAAACTTTAGTGGCATCTAGGGGTGAGCTTGCGAATTGCAATCAGCGGCTCAGTCCACTGCTCACCCCTCCCATTGGAAGCACATAGAGAAGCTACGGTGGCCAACACGGGACAAAGATGTCGTCGTCTGAGACAGCAGAGAGTAGGCAGTCAGGCAAACACTTTGTAGAGAAGTTTGTCCATTTAGGGCTACTGTAGAAACATTTCCCTTAAATTTATATGAAAATGATCAGCATTGTATCATACCAATCTGTGTATTTTCAGAGTGTTCGCAATTATATTTTTGCATATTTTGTTGTATACATAAAACAGTTATCATTTTAAGGGCATTTACACAGTTTTCAACTTTTGCCCGTCATGTACACGACAACGCCATTTTGGGGGCCTGAAAATACAAACTTTTAAAAATGAGTTTCAAAGTGCAAGTTTTTCTTGTCTCTTGTGTAAAACTACAAAAAAAAAAAAACACAAATTTGTGCAAATTATGACATCATGAATGTGTATTATGTGTTCAGTCTAAAGGCGCATAGTGTTTCTTTACTAAGTGACATCGCCATCTACTGGCCTGGCAGCATAATACAGCATTTGTTGTTTCATGGATCTGTGTGAATTGGGATTGTTTTGACAACGAAAAACACAAAGGAAAATCTTTTCCATTTGTAGTACATGTGTAAACGTACCCTTACATTGTATGTAGGAATGAGTTTCTATATATACACATTACTGGCGATGCGATTTTTTAGGCATCTTGTATATTTAAAACACTGACTATTGTGCTTTGTATCATTCCAAGTATCGCAAGATTGAATACATTAATTAATATAGTGCATATTCAGCTGCAGCAAATATTTAATCGGGAATATCAGGCTTGTTAGCTTGAATTTTCTATAGAGCGAAGTAACTTCTACTGAACTATGAAACCCTCATGAAATATTCTGCAGCCCTTCACCATATATGCCTTCATCTGCACAAGCGTTCATTAACACACATGCTTCCAGACGTCTCAGTCAGCATGAGTTGTGGTGACAGGACCTTGGCTCTTTCCTGTACAGGCCTGGTTATGGCCCAGGGGACGAGGTGCAATCACAATCAGGAAAAAATGGATCTGTCCTTCCTTCAGTGGCACTCAGGGGACTGTCATCCACTCTGTAGGCTTTAATCTCTCATCTGGAGGCAATTTGCTCCCATTTACATAGCCACAACAGGGCTTACTGTAATAAGGAGCACAATTATCCATGGTTGGCCAGTTTCAAGGGAGTTTATGTAGAGATGTTTTTGACCAAGGAAATATTGTTTGTGTTGTCCTCTAGGATTTTACTCACTTTATAGAAATGTTCATTAGCTAATGCAATCGGGTCAGTTTTGACCTGGAAGAGGTACATAGTTTAAAAAAATAAAACAAAATACATAGTTTTTAGTACGGAAATTAAATTTAGATGTGTTACAATACACATAATTTTGTTTTCTGATTTTTAAAATAAAACATGTAAGAAATATACCCGTTTAAATTAAACTGTTACAATTTTTTGCATATGAACTGTGGCTTTGCACATGAAATTATGCTGTTTTTTTTGTTTTGTTTTACTTTTTTCATATATTTAGCAACTTTCCTGCACTCACACACACCATTTTTCCTTCCCGCTGGGACTGTATTTGTTTATGAACCTGCTTGCTTTTTTCACTTATCATTTTATTGAAATTTTTCTTAAGATTCTTGAGTCTCGGCGTTACAGCGATTTTACCAAGGATAGGGAGATTATGTGCTTATTGCTTACTTTAAGTTCAATAAAATATTACCATAATGTTATTATCAATAACAATAATATATTAGCCAGGATGTTAGAACAGATCTAAAGGTCTAACAATAACAACAACATTTTTTAAATTAAAACAGTATAATTTAAGAATAAAGTTTTTGTTTTTGTAATGAAATATTATGCAACTCACAAATTGGTTGCAAAAGCTGTATAGCTATAAATACTTGGTCTGAAAACTATTTGTTGGCGTAATACAGGACTATGATTTGAGATATTTGCACTGGGCATATGAGCACATGCTTTGTTTTTGTTGGGTAATCTAGTTATTTGTGGAAAATAGCAGAAATTCTTCTGGAAAATGCTTTTTATTTATTTATTTATTTAATATGCCTTTTACTGTGAAGTTTGAATTAATGTAACCTCAAGCAAACGCCTGCGTGAAACCATGATCACAGGATTCTGTTCTTATTATTAAATATAAAGGAGCTTGTGGCTATTACGCATCATTGAAATATTCCAGTGATCCACCCTGTCTTACTTAGTTTTGCCAGTAAAGGCGTGCAGTCTGGCACCAGTTTTATAGATTTTTTTGTTTTAATTTGCGATGTTGAAGTAAAAGTTCCCATAGACTTTGTGTCTACTTGAAGTCTCTTTTTCAGTTTACTCAGATTCTTCCTGTCGAAGCAGGCCAGCCCTCTCCCACACTGTGGATCAATTGGAAAAGACAGGATGGAAGGATACTCTTTCTGCTTGACTTCAGGTCACTGTGGATTATTATTTAAGAGACAGGTCTTTATTGTAGACGGTGCTGATCTGAGCGATATCTCTGTGAGTTACAGTTGGGAGTGAAAAAGATAGTATATAGAGTTATAAATCGAATTGACTGCGTATATATAGTTGTCGCTGCGAAATAAGCTGGGATAGTTAAACAAAAGTTTAAAAAATTGTTACACTTCTTTAACCAGTCCTGAGTCAATTAATTCAAGAAAAGAAGACTCATTTCTGGAAACTCACGAGACCGTTCTCAGTGTCAGTTCGAGAGCACATCAGAACCACTAGTATTTCAATATAATCCTTCATCACTGGAGCCAGCACATTTTCCCAAACAGCCTCTCATATTTTCCCATTTGCATTTGTAATGCCCTCAGTTTCTATCATAATCCAAATTTTTAAGAGGAGCCAAAAGTCTGCAAAAATGTTTGGTTACCATTTTGTTTGCTTTCCTATTTTTCCCAAAACTTCCTGCCTCGCATCCTCCGGGCCGCACTATTGGAGGTTATTAAGTGTGATGTTTCTGGACGCTGAAGTTCACATCAGTCTGTTCATGTGCACAAAGTCCCAGACAGACAGATGGATAGATAGATAGATAGATAGATAGATAGATAGATAGATAGATAGATAGATAGATAGATAGGTAGGTAGAAGATAGATAGATAGATAGATAGATAGATAGATAGATAGATAGATAGAAGATAGATAGATAGATAGATAGATAGATAGATAGGTAGGTAGAAGATAGATAGATAGATAGATAGATAGATTGATTGATTGATTGATTGATTGATTGATTGATTGATTGATTGATTGATAGATAGATAGATAGATAGATAGATAGAAGATAGATAGATAGATAGATAGATAGGTAGGTAGGTAGAAGATAGATAGATAGATAGATAGATAGATAGATAGATAGAAGATAGATAGATAGATAGATAGAATATAGATAGACAAGTAGGCAGGTAGATAGCATGTACTCATCTTATTTTGTTGTTTTTACCTATTTCAAGAAAGTTAGTACTCAGAACCATAGTTTCTAGTGAATCTTTTCTCAACTTTAAGCTTCTACAACAGAATGTTTTCCAGGGCAGTCTGTCCTGTCGGCAGTTTAAATTATGGCCTAAGGCACTGACATGGACTCATCAAAATAATCTGAACAGACCAAGAAGCCATTAAAATATTATACACAGGTGGATGTCAACACTTACAGTGCACACATACCACAATAATGGTGACAAGTTAAAATGAGCAGTAAAAAATTACCACTTAATAAAAAAACTGAGTGTGACAATGAATATAATGTAATAGAACAGTAAATAGTAATCAATATCAATTAATATTAATAGAAAATAGTAATCAATTCAACTAGGCTTAAAGCTTTACAAGCGTTCATTAACTTTGTGATTTACCTACCAATGAAAAAAACAAGATTGAAATTTATTTTAATTTTGCTCTCTCTCTTATTTTAAGCAGCTCAATCAATGTTGCTAATGGTGCCAAAATTGCACACTATACGTTTAAGCATTGATCTTGTGTAAGTTCCTGATGGTGACACTGGGAAAGTTCTCTATAACCTTCACATTCAGTATTTATGACCTGAATAGAACCTTCATGAGTTCTTTACTTTCATGCAGTCCATGGTTCAAAACACACACAAAGAGATGCTACGTGAGGTCCCTCACATAGATGAGTTGACGCGCCAAGTTTTTGTGAACCTTGCTCTTCTGTTCAAGACCAAAGGAGCATGGAGATGCCAAGAGCCTGCCTTCTCATGTCTGAAAGACTTACAGTGTAGAAACCGCCTGTGAATAGGCAAGCCTTTATCCCTGGCTGTCACTGAACTCTTACTGCCTAACTACACAGCATTTAATTTAACATAAGCGTGTTCTAGAGTAGGCAGCAAAATTATGCTGTATAAGCTTAATTAAGACATAAAGCTGTATGCAGACAATTTCAGAAAAAAACCCTTTATATCATTATTAACATTATTCATTTACATTTACTTTTATCCAAAGCGACTTACAAGTGAGGAAACAAACAAGCGATTCTTCATGAAGAGGCAAATAGACACAGGAAGTGTCAGTAAAGATGTAAAGATTATTCAGTAAAGATGGCACACAGAGCAATGTTAATTATAAATGCATATTTCATTCAATACCTAAAATTGTTCACAATAGTATAGTTACATCTAATGAGGAATTCTTGGTTTTGACACACATTTTTGTGATTTTATTTATTTTTTTGCTTTTTGGAGAATCGTGTTGTTAGCTAAGTCTACAGTAAGTGTGAAGTCGCTATTGTAAGTGATTTTACCAAGTACAACATGTTCCTGGATCAACATCTTTGTTGGTCCTAGAACAATATCCAAATCAACCAATCAGAATTGAGGGAGAACTTTACAGTTTATGTCAAGTTTAGGCTTAAAGTCAGTGTTAGGTGCTTCTACATCAGTGTTTTTCATTTCCCTCTGACTTTAGGGTTAACTTATGGGTAGGACTAGGTTTTGGGGTTGGGGTAGTGCTAAATTTTCAGACAGGAATGTTGCTCCAGGATCAATAAAATATGTTGACCCAGGAAAATTTCTTACTTGGCAAAATCACTGTGACCTGTTCTAACTCTAACCCAAGTTATGAAAATGTAATTTTTTAATGTTCTCTGAACATACAAAGCTACTTCTAAGTTCTTCACTCCCAGCTGTGTTTTATAAGGTTAACTGAAGTACTTACTCTTTACTGTAAATGTCTCAGCAAATTCCCTCTTTTTAGAATAAAAATTGCAAACACAGTAATCACATTGACCCCATAGAATTTCCCTTCCACTTTCATAATGAACTAGTCTTGCTGTAATGGCTGAAAGTTTTGACCGGCTTGGCCTTTAAACTCTGTGAATAACTGTGAATGGAGAAGGACCCAGATCATTTTTATTGCCTAATCATGACTTTAGTTTTTCTCATTGATATAGGCTGTAATTAACTGACTACAGAGAGTCTGTAGAAATATTTGCAGTAAGCATTTGAATTAACTTCCCTGGATTGAACTTTGTTGAGAGAACTCAAATATCCAAATTGACAACTTTACATTTCAAGCTGACTACTTGAAGCTTAAACGTTTGTTTTACAGTGCAATAATATATAGCATACAGTAATACAAATATAACATAATAAATTGCAGAGAAAAGGTTTAGAGACTTCTGTGATGAATTTAATCCTCAAACACTGTTTTATATTTCCTCCATATCTCCCATCCCAAAGTATTGCATGTGATTTCCCTCAAGGCACTGACCTAAAACCACACCGATTCCTACATTTTTCTGGTTTATAGAAAAAACATGCTGTTTATCATAGGCTCAATTCAAAATAACCGCAAGGGAGATGGACCAATGGGAAAATAAATAGCTAAATCTCATACTACAGGAAGCTGGAATATGATATGGCTCAGCTTCTTGCCCTGGCACATGTTAGAGAGAGACTTTCATGAAATAAATGTCCTGTAAAAACACAGAAGAGAAAACATGCATTATTGTTTCTTGCCACCAGAGAGGGCTGTTGTTTAAAGGCCCTGTCGTTTAAATCAGTGATTTCCCATTGCAGGGAATGAATGTGCATGGCAAGCGGGAATGAATGTGGACCAGCTTCACCATCTCAGTTTTGCTTGAGAACAGCTTGACTATGCTGGTCCACCAGCACTACACCAGCATAACCAGCCTGGACCAACATGGAATTAATGTTGGTTTATTTAAACAATTTAGAACAGCTAAGATTCACTTTAAACCATGGCTTCACGGGGCTTATTGCTTTTACAAAACGTTTACCACACAACATTGATCAGGCATAACATTATGAACACTGACAGGTGAAGAGAATAACATGATTATCTCTTCACCACAGCACCTGTTAGTGGGTGGGATATATTAGGCAGAAAGTGAACATTTTTTCCACAATGTTGATGTGTTAGAAGCAGGAAAAATGGGCAAGTGTAAGGATTTGAGCGAGTTTGACTAGAGCCAAATTGTAATGGTTAGACAACTGGGTCAGAGCATCTCTAAAACTGCAGCTCTTGTGGGGTGTTCCCGGTCTGCAGTAGTCAGTATCTGTCAAAAGTGGTTGAAGGAAGGAACCGGCGACAGGGTCATGAGCGATCAGTGCTCATTGATGCACGTGTGGAGCGAAGGATGGCTCGTGTGGTCCAATCCAACAGACGAGCTACTGTAGCTGAAATTGCTCAAGAAGTTAATGCTGGTTCTGATTGAAAGGTGTCAGAAAACACAGTGCATTGCTGTTTGTTGTGTATGGGGCTGCACAGCTGCAGACCAGTCAGGGTGCCCATGCTGACCCCTGTCTACCACCGAAAATGGCAACAGTGGGGCGTGAGCAACAGAACTGGACCACGGAGCAATGGAAGAAGGTGGCCTGGTCTGATGAATCCCGTTTTCTTTTGAATCCTGTTTTCTTTTACATCACGTGGATGGCTGGGTGCGTGTACTTCGCTTACATGGGAAACACATGGCACCAGGTGCACTATGGGAAGGAGACAAGCCGGTGGAGGCAGTGTGATGCTTTGCGAAATGTTCTGCTGGGAAACCTTGGGTCCTGCTATCCATGTGGATGTTAATTTGACACATACCACCTACCTAAGCGTTGTTGCAGACTATGTACACCCTTTCATGGAAACGGTATTCCCTGTTGGCTGTGGCCTCTTTCAGCAGGATAATGCATCCTGCCACAAAGCAAACATGGTTCAGGAATGGTTTGAGGAGCACAACAATGAGTTTGAGGTGTTGACTTGTCCTCCAAATTCCCCAGATCTCAATCAAATCGAGCATCTGTGAGATGTGCTGAACAAATAAGCCCGATCCATGGAGGTCCTACCTCGTAATTTACAGGACTTAAAGGATCTGCTGCTAATATCTTGGTGCCAGATACCACAGGACACCTTCAGGAGTCCATGCCTCGATGGATCAGGGATGTTTTGGCAGCAAAAGGGGGACCAACACAATATTAGGAAGGTGGTCATAATGTTACGCCTGATTGGTGTATATTAAAGGCACAATATATGCATTACAATGTTACTTTTTTGAAGTTAAACATTAAATGCCATCTTTCACACACATACATCCACTTATCTCTCAGCAAAGTACTCTATAAACCAAACCGGTTTTCAGCATAGTGCAAGTTCGCCTTTGAGAAGTGTAATTTAACAGTATAACTCAATGAACAAACTGTAGGCCTACCATAAAAAGAAAACTTTTAAATTAAACTTTATTCCCTTTGTACTTCAGAAACTGTGGGGCTTCCATACACATGAGCACACATCAACGTGCCCCCATATGAGAAGACTTTGGCTGTGACCTAAAACACCCCCTATACCCTTAAATAGGGCACTATTTAGGGGGACAGCCATTTGTAGTTGTGCCCTAAACTATGGAATGTTACACTTATTCAATCCCATAATCCACCGCAATAACGAATGTTCAACTGATATACGCTCAACATGCCGACTGCCTGCAGCTGAACTATCCATCTGTTTTCCAAACCTCTGGTCCAATGTGGGTGCAGTGTAATATACACAAGCCTTTTTAATGTGGTCTGTGAGAAAACAAAAACGGTTGGAAAGCACTGCTTTATGAAGATTAAACAATTTTTGGTCAATCTGATGAAAAATTACAAGTTTTTGTATTAATGAATGTGCATGATCACACAATTCTTTTTTATCATGGCCTTTATTCATACTCTTAGTATAGATAACGTTATAATCTCTTTTTTCCGATTTTTTTGCAGAGTTCTTCCTTAGTAAATGTAAACAGCACTTCTAAAGGTAAGAGAATCACCTTGTGACAAAACATATCAAATACTTATACATCAATGTATTTGGTTTATCTTGTCGCACATTTTTACATTATCCATTAGATGATGCACTCTTAGAAGAAAAGGTTCTATATAGAAGCTTAAAGGGTTTTGTCAGGCTCTTCACATATTGAACCTTTTCGGGGTTCCCATAATGAGATAATTTTCTGGATTTAGTTTTAATGAATTAATTTTGTTTTAATTCATTTTTAATTTTGATTCAATTTTATATACTTTATTACTAGAAAAAATGAAATAACCCATTAAACATGGATGTAATATGCAATCACTTAATACGCATCTTTTTTCACATAAAGGTTCTTTAAAACTGAGTCAAGAATATAGAACTCCATTGAATCTTTTTCTAAGAGTGTAGAGTTAAAAAAAATCATCAGACACAGATGAAAAAATGAAATTTTTCAAGAACTGTACAAAGGGGACTAGATTATACTTAACTTACAATGTTCCTTTTCTTGCCACATGTTATTTATTTAGTAGAGCCCTTTAGGCTGAAATTTACTGTCAAATAAATTATTTATAGCCTCTTTATTTCAAATGTAAGAGAAAAGCTGACACTAACTCAATAGCGACTGCAATATGGCAATAAAAAGTTGGTAATAAACAGCCATTTCTCTGCAAGATCACAGGACATTATGTTTTGAGAAATCCTGATAAATGAAAAACAGGTTATGTACACACACACTGCACAGATTTTGTAAATCAAACATTTCTATGTAAATCGATATTAGATGTAATAAAAACAAAAGTATCTTGAGATGAAACTATAATTGGTTGAACTAGAGTGTGAGGTTCAGACTTTTAGTAAGTATGATTCTAGTCTAATGAGGCACATTGTTATTGTTTAATTATAGATTCTGTGACAAAATTTCATCTCAAATGAATGACTTGCTTGTTATACATTTAACAATAGCTTATCTATTGTTCAATCATTGCTTCCAAATGCTCAGTAATTGCTTCTTGTGTATTCTTGCACTCAAAATGTGATTGTCTCATATTTCTTTTGCTGTGTTGCAGTGATGCTCTTTCAAGAGGTTTGGGGGAAAAGCTTCTGCCGCACTATAGAGAAGCTAGTGGAAGTCGTTCAGGAGTACCCTGGGGAGGTGGAGCACATTTTCAGCCCTGCATGCGTGCCATTGGTCCGCTGCGCTGGTTGCTGTGGAGATGAGAACCTGGAGTGTCACCCTACACTCACTTCTAACACCACTATGCAAGTAAGAACAACAATACTAACTGTTTCAAAAGAAGCACAAAAGATGTTAATTGTGACTTTATAGTAATATCTCACAATTGTGACTGTGAGGTATTACTTATTGTGAGATATAACTTATTGCCATATGTGACATTTGCTTTCTTTAAATATTATATTATATTAGACACCCCTTTATTAGGTGCACCTTTCTATTACCCGGTTGGACCTGGTTTTGCCTTCAGAACTGCCTTAATTCTTTGTGGCATTTATTCAACAAGCTACAGGAAACTTTCCTCAGAGATTTTGGTCCATATTGACTTGATAACATCACACAGTTGCTGCAGATTTGTCGGTTGCACATCCATGATGCGAATCTCCCGTTCCACCACATCCCAAAGCTGCTCTATTGGATTGATATGGTGACTGTGGAGGCCATTTGAGTGTAGTGAACTCATTTTCATGTTCAAGAAACCAGTTTGAGATGATTTTAGCTTGATGGTGTGTTATCCTGCTGGAAGCAACCATCAGAAGATGGGCACACTGCGGTCATAAAGGGATGGATATGGTCAGCAACAATACTGTGGCATTTAAATGATGCTCAGTTGGTACTAAGTGTGCCAAGAAAATATCTCCCACTCCATTACACCACCAGCACCAGGCTGAACCATTGGTACAAGGCAGGATGAATCCATGCTTTCATGTTGTTTACGTCAAATTCTGACTCATAAAATCGAGTCTCATCAGACCAGGCAATGTTTTTCCAATCTTCTATTGCCCAATTTTTGTGTGCCTGTGTGAATTGTAGCCTCAGTTTCCTGTTCTTAGCTGACAGGATTGGCACCCGGTGTGTCTTCTGCTGCTGCAGCCCAGTTGCTTCAAGGTTCGATGTGTTGTGCGTTCAGAGATGCTCTTCTGCAGACCTTGGTTATAATGAGTGATTATATTTGTGACTGTTGTCTTTCTATCAGCTCGAACCAGCCTGGCCATTCTCCTCTGACCTCTGGCATCAAGTCATTTTCGCCCACAAAACTGCCACTCACTGGATATTAACTCTATCGCCATGCGTGCTACCATCTGTTACAGAAGAACCAACTGACAAAGTATGGAAAAAAAGGACTCACCTGCGCTTCAACCCCCCTACCTACTGGCTTCACTTGTCATCCTGCTCCTCGGCTCTGCTCCCACCACTAGCTCTGTGAATCTCTTCAGCTCCGAATTGGGCTTCCCCTCCACCAGCTCAGTGTGACGCTGAGTTCCCGGTTGCACCTCAGGCCACCTTGGCCTGTCAGCAGTCAATTCCACCCCAGCTCTGCGCTCCCTCGACTTCACCATGCTCCGTCAGCCCCAGGACACCTCCGGGCTCCCTCGTCCCTCTGGCTCAGCCTCAGTCAATTATCGCTCCGGCTGTACCTCAACCCTCCACCCTTTCAACTCCACCGGACTTCTCCTTCTGTCTGGCTTCCCTGTCATCCTCACTCCCTCCGTCGTCGCCCCGTCTGCTTAGCCCCTGTCTCCCCCTTAGTCCTATCAGCCATCAGTTCCACCTTGGGCTTCCGAGCTGTGGATGTGGCCCTGGTCCGTCAGCCTCTCTGCTTCGCTAGATAGCCTCCATCACTCTCCTGGTTCTGCCTGAGCCTTCAGCCAAAGCTCCACCCTGGCTTCTCCCACTGTCTGCTCCACCTTGGTGTCTATCTCTACCGACTCCTCCTCTTCCCTGCCCATCTACTCCTTCCCTCTTCCCAGCCCAAGCCAGGGTGGAGCTCTCCTCAGGTGTACTCGTTACGGCACAAGGACGTGCCCTCCAGGAGGGGGGAGTACATCGTTATTGTTATGGACTTTTATTCTGTTTTGTATAAATTCTCTGCTCTATTCAGTTTTGGTTCCCTTGGTTACTAATTATCTCCTTGTTTGTTTCTATGGTTACATAAAATGATCACCTGTCAGTCATTATGTTCATCTTGTATTTAATCTCCCTGTTTTGTTCAGTCCCTTGTCGATACTCGTTTCAGTTTATGTGGTTTGCAATTTTGCCTATTTCCCTGGATATCTTGTGCGTGTTTATTACTTGGAAGAAAGACTTTGTTAACTCTATCGCTGTGTGTGCCATATCTGTTACAATTATATTATATTATATTATATTATATTATATTATATTATATTATATAAAATGGCCTTGATTGTTGGAGGTATACCTGTGTCTATATCTGTGTCAGGCACACAGTTGCGATGGATATTAATATTATGACTTTTTCAGTTATTAAAGATTAAGCCAGCAGAGCAGGGCCAGGAATATGTGGAGATGACCTTTGTGGAGCACAAAGCCTGTGAATGTAGGTAAGGAAAAGATCAATTCAGTTTATGTAACCGCATGTTTTGCACACAGCTATTTTGTGATACAGCTGTGTATTGTTATTATATATATGTATATTGAACATAAATGTGGAATTTTAAATATTTTGAATTTTCTAGATAAACTGAATAGTACTCTCTGCTTTTCTTTTTGTCACTGCATGATTTCTCTTACATTGTGATGCCAAGACTAAGAAAACCTACAACAAAACAAGACAGGTAACAAGTCGCACTACACTTATTACATTTTGGTCTACAGACAAATTGGATGATAGTGATTATTCATCTTGTTGTAGATGGAAACCCAGAAATAGAGGGAGAAAAAGGAAGGAGAAACAGAGAGTGAAAGACTGTGACAGGTAAGTTCAATATTGATAGTTTTACATTAGCTAGTAGCTAAGCTACCAATTCAATTCTTTAATAAGCTAAACATAGATAAACATAAAGTACATAGTACAGTTTTTGGGCACAAAAATATTACCACATCTCTCTAGGTTCTGAAACAAAGCTGAAATGAAGTCTCCACATTTCAATGACATTTTGATGAGACATTTTAGATCACAAGGACAAAGAGAGCACTGTTTTCAGAGCGTAAGCTGCACACTTACCGTTGATATGTGCTCTGTTACAGGTGTCAGCCTCCCCGCAGGTAAATGCTGTCTCGCCGTGATGCCAGCCAATCATGCGCACCCGCCCCCTTCTGTGCGACCCTCACCATCATCATCATTCACTTATGGATACTGCAACCGCTCTGCACCCCATGATCCCAGATGCAGAGTTGTTATGGTGACGGGGCTTCTGTCAGCAGTGATCTATACAGGAAACTCCTGTTGTGCTAGTCTCTACAGAAGAAAAACAACAGAAGACCAAACCTAAAATCTGAGACTGACCTAAACCCTACGGACTTATATTATTATAATATAATAAGACTCTTATTTTATTGAGTTATATTAATAACATTAGCAGGAGTGGAAGTAGTATAGTAATAGTAGTGGAACTGGTTTAGCTGCCAGCTTTTCCAAGTCTTCCCCCTTATTTATTAAAATCCACTGAAGTACAGCTGGTTGTGTTCCATTAATCAATTAACAAAGCCATTTTGTATTTGATCATAAGTGGAACCACAGAACAAATAATGCCAAAGATATTCTATTTTTGTCTTTAGATTCTATTTCACAACTATGCCTTGGCTATATTACACTTAATCATGTGAAAACCATGTTAGGCGATGTTTTCATATGTAGCATTTTCTGTTTGCTTATTTTAAAGCTTCTCCGTGGGTTTAGCCCTCGACTTGAGCATCGAATAAGCAGATTGACATACTGACCTCTAGTGGTAATAGTATAATAATTACATTCACAAAGCCTTCTTCAAATAATACTGATCTGAAAGTCATCCTGTCATAATATATATCATTATAGTATTTCAGCTTTGGTAATAATAAAATATTTGATGTGTGCACTGTGTAAGGACAAAGACATTGCTCTTAAAGGGCCAGTCAACAGGAACCGAGACGGACGTTCATCACGATATGAGTGAATGTTGTTGCTTTGTAGTGAAAATGACTGAATTTCCCACACTTTGGATTTGTGACTGTAAAAGTGCCGGAATTAAACCAAAGAAGCATTATTATCTATGCTGCTGACAGAGTGTATGGCCCTAGATATAAATGCAATATTTTTACACCAAAGGGCTATTCAATTCCCAGTGTATAAAAAGGTTTTGTTTTTTTAAAATACTGTTAATATTATACAAATTTAAGAGTACCTTTCAGAATAGAGTGACTATTGTTTATTTCTGATTATCATTAAAAATATTTTGTGGAACATTTTATGTGTGTGTGTGTGTGTACTTGTTTCCTTACATTGTGGGGACAAAATGTCCCCACAACGTAAGTAAAACCAGTAAATCTTGACATTGTGGGGACCTTTTGTTGGTCCCCACTAGGAAACAAGCTTATAAATCATATAGAATTATCTTTTTTGAAAATCTAAACTAGCAGAACATTTTCTGTGAGGGTTAAGTTTAGGGATGGGGTGGGGTGGGGTGGGGTGGGCTGGGGGGGCAGAATGTACAGTTTGTACAGTATAAAAACCATTACGCCTATGGAAAGTCCCCACAAAACATATAAACACAACATGTGTGTGTGTGTGTGTGTGTGTGTGTGTGGTCTTGGTATTCCCTACATTATGGGGACCATATGTCCACACAAGCATAATGATACCAAAATGTTTGACCTTATGGGGACCTTTTTTGGTCTCCATGAGGAAAACAGCTTATTAATCATTTACTAAATTAAGTTTTCTAATATTTTCATAGTTTTTTATTTAAAATAAATGGCTCTTTGAGCTGATGGAAAAGGAGAAGAATGAGTTCAGAAAATGGTGGATTTGAGCTCGAGTCGAAGCTAACGCCACCCGCTTTACTTTCCATCCCACCGATCCTGTTATCAGCAAGATTATTTTTGTAATTTTGTCCGACTCAATCTGACATTTGATGGGCGGAGTTAGTGTAAATAACACCTGAAAATGTAAAAAAGTTTTCTGTGAGGGTTGTGTTTAGGGTTAGGGGATAGTATATACAGTTTGTACAGTATAAAAATCAATGGAAAGTCAAGTGTGTGTCATTTTGACCAAAGAGTGCAGGTGTTGTCTATGGTTTTTGTAATTTAGATATATAGTATATATAGAATATATACTTTGTAACTTTGAGTTAACAAATATTAAATACAATTAACACATCTAATTGAAATAGATTTAAAATTTAGTTTAAAATGTAAGATTATTAATGTCACACTTCCATATTATTAAATAGCCTATATTTCATTCATATACAGTAAAGCATATCAAGTGTTCATTCAAAAGAGTAAATGTATCCGTTCTTGTGCCACATTCTGCTTATAGTCAATAAATTCAATAAAACCGTCAATAAAGATTTTTAGGATGTTTGGTCTGTTTCTGTTTCTTAGGTTCTGCTCTTTTTATGTATCCAGTATCCAAATTCCATTTGGTTTGATCTATCTGATTTCCTTTTTAATACAATGTATATATTGGCAATGAGTAATAGTATTGTTGCTGTTTTTCTACCATGACTCCTCCTGAGGTTGGAGTTAGTGTAGTTACCCAAGAGGCATTTCTAGGCCTTTTGGGAGGGCAGTTCTGTTGATGTTACACCTTGTCCTTGTACTTTAGGGCATGACCATATGAAATGAGCAGTTACATTTGTGTTTAATATTTCCATTGACTTTGAGAGAAAGAGTTTCAGGTCAAGATATGTAGTGGTGAGATGCCGTTCAAAAAGAAGGAACACGCTAATATTTCTTAATAAATTACAGTTTCGCATTACAAGAATGGCAACGAAAAAAAATAAAATAACAATAACTACACATCCACCCAAAATGTATTTATTTACTAACTTTAATTTTAACACGCAAACTATTTGAACTGTGTGGGAAAAATCACAAACGTTATGTTCATTACGTGGCTTTCATTATTTGCGCATTTTTTATTTATTAAAAATTATGGGATGGAGAGGATGATGACGCTGCCGCGCGTGCCAGATTCACAACTGACGCTGCAGTGCAGAACTCACAGTGTGAAATATTCACACCACACTTTAGAGTCACGTTTACATTCACAAGGGTTCAACTCTGCACCAATCAGAAGGCGATATGCAAATATAAGGCGGATCTTGCATCGTCAAGCGGGTGACGATAAGGCTGTTCCCTTAGTAACAGCCATTTAAGTCAGCCGCGAAGGCGGAGCCAGGGTTGTAAACTCACGTTGCACTCTGGACACAGTGAGCAGTCAGGTTCCCACAACAACAAAAATATAAGCTTAGTTGAAACTCGCCAAGCGTCATTTCACAAACAAGCCTTAACAAAAGAAGGAGTTTGGAGAAAATTGTTCTTGGTAAGTACCGAAAAACGTGCGTTTTGTGTTGTACTGTGTGTTTATGGGAGAGTCTCGTGTTTGGCATGGTGTATCAGGTGCTCGCGACATTGAGACTCTGCTCGTATGTAAACTCTCACTACTAGATCTAAAATAAGGTGCTACTGTTAATTCAAGCTCCATTTTAAGATGTTGGGATGTATCTTGTTCTGTCTGCGGTTTGCTAAGACCTGTGCTTGTTTTCATGCCTCAATGTCTGCTTGTTATTCATTCACGAGTTTCTATTTACTATTAGAAACTGTGTTTTTTTGCACTAATTAGACCTTATATTTTGTCTCTAAGTGAGTTTAACTCAGTTTGGAGGTGCATTTCATTGACTTGAGTCATAAATGTGCTCATGTTACACTAGACTATCATATTTCAGGGTTTTGACTTTCCTTTGTTTAATCCATGGCTCTGTTCTGCTCTCAGTCACTGCCTGGATCAGGGCTGTACAGATGGACTGAAATCAAACAAATTAGACACCAGAGAAGATCCAACATGGGCAACAAACGGAAAGCCTCCAATGAGATTGACAAAGATTCAGGTTTGTCATTTATATGTATTTTTGTCCGCTGTGTTATTGTAGATTTCTCAGGTTGGATAAAATGAACAAACTCCATGAAATCAGTCCCAATGTTGGGAGAGTTTATTTTTTCTTTATCCTTTTTAAATCAGTGGCACAGGATTGTTTATGCATGTTGCCAAATAGGTCATTCCAGGATGACATACAAGTTTTTAATATTAGGAGAAGGTCTACCAACATGAAGCATGTTTTATTAGATTGTGAGAATTAAGAAATTCGTTCTCTTGTTTTAGTAAATCGTGGCCATGATTTACTAATTCATTCACTTGTTTTAGTTAAATTGTAGCCACGAATAAAGAATTCATTCCCATAATTTACTAATTTGTTCCCTTGTTTTGATTGAACTGAAACAAGGGAACAAATTATTACAATGCGGCCACGATTTAATAAAACGTGGGAAGAAATTAATTCGTGGCCATGATTTACATATTGCTTTCCACGTCATGTGTGGGGCTCTGTAAAATAATAGATTTTAAATAGATTTATTTATTCAAAAAACCTGTTCTAGTTTACCTTAAATTTAGCTCAACATACAAGCTGACATGGTGATAAACAAACAAACAAACAAACAAAAATGTTACATTAGAAAGTCTATTTCACAGCCCTTGTGTGTTATGGTTTTACGCAAAATATAGTGCCCCATTTGTCTTTCTCAAATGCAGTGATATAATTATAAATAATTTCTCCATTACTGACTATATTTATAAAATATTGTCCTTAATTAACTTGTTATAGGTGTATAACTGCACATAATTACTAGGTTTTACTCTTAACACTATTTTCCCACCATAGATGCCAGCTCAGGGTATTATAGTGCTTTGGACCAGACCGATTTTGAAGATGTGGGACCAACCAGTATTGCAGCACAGAGCATGCCGGCGGCTCCTCAGGTGCCTTTCATTCCTGGCTCACATCCAGGCGTCTCTCCCATGATCGTAATGAACAACCTTGTCCTCAAGCAGGTATTATACACTCATACAACTCTGAATGTCTCTTGTCTCCATAGTTGCTTTACGAGCGTTAGCTCGTGACATACGTGTTTGAGTTATAGTATTGTTTTGATCAACCTTAAAGGGTTAGTTTACCTAAAAATAAAAGTTGTGTCGTTAATTACTCACCCTTGTGGCGTTCCAAATCCGTAAGATTTTAGTTCGTCTTCAGAACACGAATGAAGATCATTTTTGATGAAATCGCAGAGTTTTCTGTCCCTTCATAGACAGCTACGCAACTAACACTTTGACGCTTCAAAAAGTCCATAAAGAGATCGTGAAACTAATCCGTATTGAGTGGTTTAGTGAAATTTTTTTGATGAGTCTCGATCGCTTTATATGATGAACAGATTTGATCTAGGGTTTTATTCGCATATAAACATTGATCAGCGAACATAAACAAAAGCTCAAACAAACATACTGTTCAAACGTGCTGCGTAACACACGAGAATGAACCTCATTGCTTGAGCTTCCATTTACCACAACTGATGTGTGCGTTGATAAATGTTTATATGTGAATAAAAGCCTAAATTAGTTATCATATGGATTAGTTTTATGATCTCTTTATGAACTTTTTGAAGTGTCAAATTGGTAGTTGTGTGGCTGTCTATGGAGGAAAGCTCCTAAAATTTCATCATTTGTGTTTCAAAGATGAACAAAAGTGTACAGCTGTTTTTTTTTTTTTATACAAGCACGAGTTGCATTTTAATTTATTTTTTAATAAATAAATGACACGTCATTGACCCATCTGTTATTTTGGATGAGAACTGTATCTGTTTTACAAAAATGTTCATTGATAATTCTTGTTTCAGCCAAACTCTGTGGCCCCTGCATTAAAACCTTGGAGCTTAAACACTTCAGTAGATATGGTTCCTCAGTCCCAGCTGCTTTTCCTACAGCCAGTCATACCCACTAGTGACTGTAGCGGCCAAAGCTCTGACAAGCAGAAACTTTCCAAAAAGTATGTTCCCATGCAAAACACATTTGCAAAAATTGTCCCACACCCTGCACAACGGTCTACGGTCGACCAGGGTTCCGGTGCCATCAATAAGAGGGCAAACCACAGTCATGGAGGTAGACATCAACGACACTGTTATGATGAGAAACCTCTCCACAGTTCCTCTTTGAAGCAGGATGACTCTGAGACATATAAGGGTTATGGAGTAGACCCTAATATTGCTTCTTTGGGGGACATGGGTGTGGAAAACTCCTCATCCAGGCTTTCTGACCTTCAGGAGCCCCATACCACGACTTCACCATTCTCACTTTGCACTGACACCTTCCTCGCTTCATTCCCTCAGAAGTGTCCCAAATCGTCAGTCACCCAGAGCAGTGATGTGGAAAGTATCTCCGAGGCCCACTCTCCAAGTTCCAGTAAACGCAAACGCTTCTGCAACACGTATAATATTCTGGATCGGTCAGGCCTACTGGGCATCACACTGCGCACAAAGGAACTTATTCGACAAAACAAACGTTCCCAGGCCCAACTTCAGAGTCTGCAGGCTCAGACTGACCTCTTCTTGGAGGCCATATATAGTGGAGACCCCAAAGTCTGGACCAGATTGCAGCACATCCTCCAGAACTCTAGAACCAGTGAGGAGACGCCAATGGAATCACTGGTGGACTCTGTAAAGGATGCAGCGGAGGTTGATGGAGGTTGCGTGGTGTAGTAGCAGTTCAGATATTAATATTTAACTGTTGTATTATGCTGTCATCTTTGCTCAGACCTTACAAGTTATACACATTTCTAATCAGTCGCTTAGGAAATTTTTAACTTCATTCATAATATCAGTTGGAAATGTCAAACATTTGAGACTTCAGAGATCTAGTTACCACATCATATGTTATCTATCCAATATCAGTCATCCTTATACCTGTGGCTTAGTCAAAAGTATATACAATGTTTAGGTTACAACTGCATCTTTTTCTGAATAAAGTGATTAATTCGATAATGAAATAACACTCAATTTCAGAGTTTATTAGAAGGGTGTACTCTCATTTTTAATAAGAACACTATTAACCGTATTTTACTCTAATTGGTTGCCGTTTGGAAAGGAAGCCTTGGAACTCTGGAACTGGAAATGAAAAAATTGTTTCTGTTCGGAAAGAACCAAAATGGGAAGACATTTATTTTCTAATCTCTGTATTTAATAAATGCCTTTTACAAATGACAAATATTTGTGTTTTAACTTTAAGAGATTATACTTAAGTGCACAATAATGATTTGTTTTTTTAATTCAGTTAAAAATGTGAAATTCAGATTCATCTTTGTATCTGAAAATTTGTAATGTCTTTGTAATAAACATTTGTATATAATGTGTTCTCATCTCTAAGTAAATCTTCTTGTTACTGTTGTGCTTGTCTATGGGAAAGACCAATGGACTTTAAGAGAACAACCGTTTGTGCTAGTCAAGGTCTATTTGAATGTGGTTAATATTTGTAATGCCTTGTGTTGTATTCTTAAGTGGGATTTTTACATTCTTAACGGAGAGTGTGTTTTTCTTTGGGTTGAGTGTGAATCAGCAAATTGGCAAATGTACAGGTTGATATTTTTCCCCTGTAGCAATCTGTTATACTGCATGCATACAGATTGTGTTTGGGAAAGCAGGCACTAATAAGCCTTGATCAGGTGTAATGTGATAGCATGTACGCTCAACCAGTGTACTTTGCTGTTCAAATTTTTTTTTTTTTCTGTTGTCATTTTGTGGAATACATTTGTATTTGCTTTCCAAAAATATAAACAAGTTTGTTGATTTATCAGAATCTAATACTACAATTTTTTTGCTGTAGAAATCTATGCAATAGTCTTGTTTAGTATTAGCATTGTACTGAAGTGAAGTTTTGTATTCTTTAGGTGTCATATGACTTTGTGCCTTCAAAAATAAAGGCATATGAAATAAATTTCAAACTATTCCCTGCACCTGATTATTTGGTTATGTGTTTTAAGATTGAAGCTGAAGATGGAAGATCTCCAAACCTATTAGTTTACAAAGGGAAACCACACACATGCATATATATTAATAATTGATTCTCCCTTCTACTACTTCTACTGCTTATATATGTTAAGAAGGTCTTGTTTTGTAGAATTGAACACAGTCTGGCCTAGTCATGTGACTATCACTGAAAACCGAGACCCACACAGCATTTGATCACTGGATTTACAGAAATCAACATTGCATATCTAATCAACTCCTGTCGAATATATTTAACCATGTATTACTCATTTCATATTTACATTCAGTGCAGGGATTCCCCAACTTTTTCGTCAGCTGAAACTCTTTGACCTAAAGTAGTCCTGAAGTACCACTGAGATTTTCCGTTAAAAAGTTAGGATCACACAATTCAAAACAATGTGATAAACGAGTTAGCTCAAAAGTAATCTAAAAGTAATGAAAAAATAGTCACAATATATTACCTTAATGTAATGGATTATTAGAGCAATGTTACTACAATTTTTGTCATGCAATTTGGAATCAGTAACCAACAACAATTTGCAGTAATCTACCCAGCAAAGCCTTCTGACCACCTAATTTGCTGCTAGTCCTCCGCGTACTGCCAAAACTGCGCCGACTTGCTGAGGCATGGACTCTACAAAGACCCCTGAAGGTGTCCTGTGGTATCTGGCACTAAGAAGTTAGCGGCAAATCCTTCAAGTCCAGTAGGTTGTGAGGTTAAGCCACCATGGATTGAACTTTATAGTCCAGCACATCAACTGATTGAGATCTGGGAAATTTGGAGACCAGGGTAACACCTTGAATTCTTCATCATGTTCCTCAAACCATTCCTGAACAATGTGTGCAATATGGAAGGGTGCATTATTCTGCTAAAAGAGTCCTCTTCCACCAGGGAACACCCTTGTCATGAAGCTGTGTACCTAATCTGAAACAATGTTTAGGCAGGTGGCAAGTGTCAAATTTACATCCACATGAATGGTGGGACCAGCAGTCACTCTCCCTCCACCGGCTTGTCGTCGTCCCACAGTGCATCCTGGTGCAATTCACTTCCACAGGTATACACGTACACGGCTGTCCACATGATGTCAGACCATCAGACCAGGTGACCTTCTTCCACTGTTCTAAGGTCCGGTTCCGATGCTCATCAGAGAATATTAATAATTCACAAGAGTATTGAGTAGTATTAGTAGAATTTACATATGAAAATATCATCTTAGCTGTGTTAGTGTAATTGGCAATGGAAATAAACTGTTTCTGAACAACTAAATCAAACATCTAAAACTAATCCAGTCTAGATAGATATGAAGAGTTAGGATGTTTGGATAAGATATGATTCTCAGTTCAAATATCCTCAATTCAAAGGACGTTGAGGACTGTGTTTCAAAACATCAAACAGGGTTGAAAGCAGAGCACTCACAAGCGTGCACTTATAATAATTTAAACACTGACATGAAACGTGATAGTGGATTGCTATCTTATAAGAGGGTTTCTGTTTGTGTGACCTCCATTATTACTAATTACTTTGACCGTGTTGAGTAAAGGAACTGAAAAAAATACACACACAACTATTGCTTGCTTTAAATCACCGCATTTTTTTGTTGTTGTTGTTGCTAATCTGTTGTCTAAGGGAAATGTAAATAACATAGCATCAAACTCAAAATGTAATAAATTAAATAAAGTTTTTATTATCGTCTTTATAACTAATAAACTATTAATAACTAAAATATTATGATATTTATAATCAATTTGTTATTACCAATTACTTTGAGATTTTTGGTTAGAAAAAAATATGTTTTTGACAAGTCAGTGTAGGGGTAGGTGATATGGCAAAAAATATATCACAGTTTTTTTTAGTCAAACTAATTTCCCTAATTTAAAAATTTAGCCTTATAACGTATTAAAATAAAAATGAAAAAAGAGTGACAGACCATTTAGGCCAAAGAAGGGGTGGGGGATACAACCGAAATCTTCTTATTATTTTATCTTTGTTATTAAAAATAAGAAAAAAGATGAAAATTAAGAATAATAGGACAAATACTATATTATTATTATTATATTACACCATCATATATATATATATATATATATAAAATATTAAAAATATATTATTATTATATATTTTAATAAATATAAAAATAAGATACAAATAAATAAAAAGTGCATTAATAGTTTCAGCTACAATAAGTGCATTTACTTTAAAAGCATAGCATTCTAAAAATTCAATAAACAAATTTAAAAATAAAACTACATACACTTCATTGTATGACTTAATTATACAATGATTCTTAAAGCTACTGAAGTTATTCAGTCAGGAACACTGAGTGATTTTATCTTTGTATTTTGTTTTTTGATTAACATTAATGACAGACAGCAGTAGGTTTATTAGGCTGCTGTCACTTTAAGACCTAATGCACAGATCCAATATACTAATACATGCATCCGAACACACTACATTCACTTAAGATATAAACAACTGTGTTTAAACCATATGTATATAAGACAATTTAAGCTCAATAAGACGTAAAAGAAAACTTAGTTCAGTGACAGACTTTCGGTGTGCCTGTGCTTCAGGTTTATGTGCTCAGAAAAGCTTATGTCAGAACAGCATGCGAAAAATGTCTAACTACTTTAAAACGCATGCAAGTAAAAATCTTTCATGATTTTGAAGAACTGCAATGTAACCCTGCGTTGCTAAACATGTGATGTGAATGTACATCGTGTTGTACAATAATAAGTGTGTTTAACTTAAAGCTGCGCTGTGCAGACTGGTCGTTGTATCACATCAAAGTGATTCAAAACTATACAGAATCCCACTGCTTTCTAATAGTTCTCACAGTACTTTGATGTCATACGCCAAATGGTCTGCGCAACACCGTTTCAAGTCGAACAGAACATTGGGAACATCTCCTATTGGGATGTATGAATAGTGTGAGTAGTGTATTACACTGAAAATTCAAAGTGTGGAATGTTGGACACTTCATGCACTTAACTATTGCAGCATTAGCAGAGGGGAAGGGTCAGTCAGACTCCGATGTTATAAAATTCACACACTACACGGATGAGTACCTACACAAGTACATAGAGCATAAGTGCATAATGTATAGTGCGTCATTTGGGACTGTGCATTCTAGCGCGATAATACGAGATCTTTCTTCAAAGGCAGATTGTGGAAACATTTTAATCGTTCACAGTCATGATATCGAATCAGTGTGCTCTATGCAGAAATATAAATACAAGTTCAGTATCTCAATATTTTGTTTAATTGAATTGAATTTAGATTTAGGTAGCAAACATGATTGATGAATTCAAATCTTGAATGGAAGTGGAATTACTGTAACGGTAATGTTTAAATACATATTCAAAGATGGGGCAAACCAAAAAAATATGGGCCAAGCCAAATGGCTTATGGTGTTACCATGTTACCATTTAACCACAAATCACAGGTCAGGAAATTAGCAAGAATTGCAAAAATACTGTAGATAGAGTAATTTAGTACAGGAAAGCCTACCGCTTTGTTTTCTTCAGATGTTTAAGCCGTGTGGTTAAACTGTTAAACGGAAAAAGAGTCAATGTTGTTCCACTCAATATTGATGACTTCAAACAGTTCATGAGTAGTTGAAAAATGTCTTCCAGTTCGTTTGAGTTTAATCTGAGACCAAATATTCAAATCTTGACCAGGCTAAAACATGAGCCACTTCTTGGTTGTCTTTGCAGTTTGGGCAGGAGCATTGTCTTGAGAAAAAATGACATCTTTAGATAACAACTTTCCATTTCTGGGAAGTGAGCCGTTCCGCAATATTCTCTTACCCTCCAAAGCATTAATCGAGTTTTCACGGCATAGCTCACCAATACCAGCAGCTAAAAAGTAGGCACAATGACACTCTCCCTCCATGCTTCAATGTGGTCCATTGATTATTATATTTAATAGATGCATATATATTATATCTTACCAAATCTTCAAAGATCACTCTGGAGCTTCACCATCATGATTCATAACTCCACACAACTCTGCTGAATCAAACTTCTCATATTCGGCCGAAAACTTAATTCTATCTTTGATGTTTTTCTGAGACAATTTGCTTTTAAAGGAGTTCATTTGCTTAGTTCTTGCTACTTTCCTTGCAGTAATTTGTGGTTAAATTTCAATTTAAATTACAGTTCAAAAATTCTAAATCCTAACTAAAGAGAAAGTCACCCACAATTTAGCAGGCCGCTTGTGTAATAGTGTGCTGATTACCTAGTGTGCGTTGTTTTGTAAACCCATCCATCCATTAATCCTGGCCTCCTTCACTGATGTTATCGCTGCTAATCACCGCTGCCCTGAACTAGCGCTGAAATTGAGTTTCAGTACAGTGCTGATGGACATATATATGGGGGTTACCACAGCTTTGTGACATAACGCTCTCCTAATTAGCGCAGTGATGACAGAAATCCACTAAAAAGGTAGATCAGTTGCATGGGCTTAAACGAGTCATATGAACAGAAGCCCTTATCACAAATAATATCTGGTCCACTCAGGTCAAATTATAATAAACACACTGATAGGGTTTTCAGTCATGTTTGTGATCATGGTAGACCTGCCAGTTTCCAGGTACGGTCTCAACAGTCTGAACTGGCAGGAAAAGGCCCAGAGCCCAACGGGAACCAAAAACATCAGTCAGGTTGGCACGCCAGGAACCGCGGCTCTCCGACAAATACCCTTTTTGCAGCTCGCACCAGGTCTGCCCTCGGGCTACCAGTAGAAGCTGTTGACAGCAGAAACCGGCGCTCACTAGTCCGATGCCCAGCCAGACGTACAGCATTACAACCAGAAAGAACTGGAGACCTGAAATCAAACCTGAAGGGAATAAAAGAAAGAATTGTCTAATTCCGGATTTTCAAAGTGAGATAAAAATCAAGAAAGCAAGGCTGAATTTAAACTTACCCAGGAAGAAGTAACCCGTCGTCAGTGGCAGAAGAGTGAGGAACGTCAGTGGGTTCTCAAAGGAAATGGAGTACTCCATTGTAATATACGCCACCCCGATTACCAATGAATACAGACAACAGCAGGACGTATAGATGCTGAACATAATAAAGTAGCGCATGTTCCTATTCCCAATACAGTTCCCTGTGAAAAAGCAGTGGTGGTCCCGTTTTAGAATCACTTTCTTACACACTTTACAGAAGTGGCGTCCATTCAGGAGGTAGTGTGCGTCAATTCTGTCTGGGCAGTCGGGTGAACAAACTGGAATAACCGTCTCATTGGCACTCTCAGATGGATACCGTATAGTCATTGTGTAATTACCCAATGCGTTCCCCATGAAGAATAGAAAGACGGAAATGTGGGCCAGCATGGTGGGATTTAACATCACATCTTGCCTTTGGAATACAGTGGGCATGAAGAGGAGGAAGTGGAGGGCGAATGTGACCACGGTCGCCGTGTAGAAGTACGCTGGCGCAATCGTGTTGAGTAGTCTGAGTTTTACCATCCTGAGCAACATGCCTGTTAATAATGATAATACGTCTTAAAACAGTAATTCAGAACATTCATTCAAATAAAGATGATGAAATCATACATTTCGTCTTGTCTTTGTTAACAGCAGTTCATCCCTATGAAAAATACCACTAGGAAAATGATTAATGAAACTTTTTATGGATATTACATGGATACATTTGACTGCCAGTGTATAGAAAGATACTGTGCCAGCAAGTATTAAGCAACAGAACTGGAAAAGAATCTGGAAAAATGTTCAGAAATAAAATAAATCAACAAATAATTAAAATAAACAATTGAAAATAATCATTTAAAAAAAGAAGCATGTAAAACCAAACAGAATTTGCTGAAATAATGTGCATTTTAAACATACTTCCCAAATACTCCCCGGTTTTCTATTGGTTGGCAAAAAAGATAGCCCCGCCCCAAACTCACGACATTGGTTGAACCCATGTTGCTAAGTAGGACTAATAAGCAGTGTTGACAACTACAGTTTTATATATTTAGGTATAGCCTTCATCTACAAACTGCATCTATAAACTTTTAACATGGACAAAATATACACACATCAGATTTTTTTTACATGTTATCAAAGAACGGACACATAACCCCAAAACACTCAATCGCTTTGATATCAAGATTTCATACGGAATTCAACTCATCACTGTTACACAGCACAGAATGTACATCCTATAGGGTGTAAATAAACGCATATAGCATGTTTTTTATAAGTGATCATGAAGCTAAATGCATGTCAATGAAGTGAGAGAAGGATGTGATGAACAGAAATGTGTCTACACATATCAACACTTACATTCTGGCACAAACTAACATATTATAGGCAGGATTTGTGATGAATAGATTGAGGCCCCAAAAAATCGCTTATTGTTGAACAGAACGAGGACATTGCTCGGTTACCTGACGCCGGTTCGACCGGAGGAGCCGTTGTTGTGTCCGCACTGGAGCTCAGCTCATCCCTCACCACCGGTGCTAGCAGATAAACCACATGTAATTCATTCAGAAACAGTAAATCGGTTATAATTATGTAATACTGAGCGCATCTGTTCGCGATGTGTCTCAGTGGTTTAGCATCGCCGCCTGTTGGTGTGGGTACAACATCATCATCATCATCATCATCATCCAGCTTCACTAGAAATAACAAAACAGACAAACCTGAATGTATATATAAATATATATATATATATATATAGTGTATGTATATATATATATATGTGTTGTATAAACGTGTGTTATGGACATGTTTATTCATCATGACATTAAATCCCTATTTTATATATATATTTAATATATTTTTATTATATTGTTTCCCCCACAATGTGCACGTTGACTCATTATTATGGATGAACGACACGCGCTTACAACATTCACCAGCAGGTGGCAGTGCAAACCAACGGTTATTCGCAGCAAATACGTTTATTTAATTCTCTCTCCGTCGTTTTAAATAGACAAAATCATGCCTTAAGACGAAGTTAGCATTCTGTGATGCTAGCTCACGTCTGTGACACGCAGAAACACACAGTCAAAACTTTATAGCTCGCCTAACCCCTTAGTTTTCGTGTTTGTTGGTGGAGTGTCACTTCACACCCGGTCCCTGAGCCGTTGGGCGCTCCCCGCGTGAGCTGGTGCTGATGCAGACAGACAGAAGCATCTAACCGGATAAACCACAGGAGGTGTTTTAAAGGTAAGCCGCACTGTTGTTATATTCACTGAACTGTTCCCAATTATATCGTACAAGAAATGATTCAACAAACGATTGAATCATTCATTCTGAACTTCAACGTGTTTTAAAAGTGGGCGTTTTGTTACAGTTGTAGCTATTGGATTTTAAACGCTATTGCAGCAGACATCTATGCTTGGGTGCTAAGCGGAGAGGAGGGGTGGTATTTAAATAATTTAACTGTTCGAGGTGTCTGGAAATACTACGATGGCATTAGATTGGTTTTCTTTGGCTTGTTTGTTTATCGTCTCATGTAAAACAAAAGCTGGAGCCCCGCTGTTTTATTGTGCCATGGGAGTGCGCACGTTGTGCATTTGTTGTGAGAGGCTAATATTATCTCTTTAAAGTTACGGTTGCTCTATAATGGCTGTGTTAGTGCGCACATGCTGACAGCAGGGAGTTTAATGTCTGGATGATATATTGAATGGGGAGCTGCGCGTTACAAATCAGAGGATGGGGGCGGATTGATTTCTCCACACTGTTGCCAAGAAGATGATGATGATGATGCTCAAGCAGTTAATTAAAATAACTTTCACAATTAGAAATGTCGTCTCTAATGTTCCCTTTGAGAATCAAAAAGTATTACTTTAACAGGTAGAGGGTGAATCTCAAACCTGTCATGAACGTGCAGGTTATATCAACACAATATAAAAAGTATATATATATATATATATATATATATATATATATATATATATATATATATATATATATATATATATTGCTTAAAGTGTTACAAATAATAAAAAAAAATACTAATCATTTGTTTGAATCAGTGGTTCTGTTCGCGTATCAAACTGCCAAAGTCACGTGAACTATTGAAATTGCGAATCACTTATGACGTAACGAAGCCTCGTTTACTGAAATCACGTGACTTTGGCGCTCCGAACTACTGAATCGAAACCAAACATTCGTAAAGCTTCGAAGCAGTGTTTTGAAATCAGCCATCATTAGATATTGTTGAAAAGTCGTTGTTTTTTTTTATTTTTTTGTGCACAAAATGTATTCTCGTCGCTTTATAATATTAAGGTTGAACCACTGCACTCACACTGAACTGTTTTAAATATGTTTTAGTAGCTTTCTGGGCATTGGAAAGTGTTAATTATCTTGCTGTCAATAGAGACCTCTATTTCATCAGAAATATCTTAATTTATGTTCTGAAGATGAACGAAGGTCTTACGGGTGTAGAATGACACGAGGGTGAGTAATAAATGACAGAATTTTCATTTTTGGGTGAACTAACCCTTTAAATGAAGCCTATTTTTTTGTTTCATGACCATTAAGTACATTCCCCCATTCAGTATTGCAAAATAATAAAATGAATTCTATTCATGATTCAATATAAAAATATCAAATATAATTATTTTTTTAAATATTTATTTAAATATGTTTTAGGGTATAGACATTTATTAGATTTAGGCATCATGGTAGTGTTTGTTGTGTACCTTCTTTGATTTATGCCATTATCAATAATAAAAAGTGAGAATCTAATGAGAATAATCATTGTGATTAAAAGCAATTAATTGAAAAATAGCTCAAAAGTAAAATGTCAAAAATGCCATCCAATGGGAATGAGAACTCTGGGAGGAAGTGTGAATTGTTATGAAAACGATGCACGACTTCTTTTAATGTAATGTCAAAAATAATTTTTTTTTTTTTGCAAAATTTCTAAATTTGAGCCAAGAATTCATGAATAAAGCCCTTTTTACAGACATATTGTAACATTGTTTTCAAGGGGGTTTACTGTACTCAGCAAGCTTAGCATGAGCCTGAAGGGGAATAATAAAAGTAGGAAGTTGTGTTATTTTATGTGTCTGAGCAATATGAGTAGGGGTAAATGTGTGACTGCTAAATGGTCTGTTATACTGACATCTAAAAAAGGATTCTGTTATTCTGTTGCTCCTGTTGTGGAGAGTGAAGTTTGTGCTCTGTTCGGAGTGGGCTAATGTATGCTAATGCTAACACTGGTATATGTTGCTTTTCTTAGCAAACTTCAATGCAACAACTGGTCTCTGCTGGTCTGGTGTAACCTTGCTTTTCACCAGAAAACTAAGATTATAATGCTAGCTGCGTAAAGAGTTCCTTTTGCTAATGAAACAGCAGGTTAAGCTAGTCAACGTGGTCTTATTCCATGTCCTAACCGGATGTGACAGTAATAAGATCAGACTTCAATCTAAATCAGACCTTTTATCAGATCTTTTATGTGCCACAACAAACGGGCATCTGTCTCATTTCAGATTTAAAAAAGGAAGCAATAAAAAGGCAGGTAGGGGGAAAAAAGCAGAAACAAACCTGCACACCAGCTGTCAAAACATAACATACATTGACAAACAACTATGCTGGTATTTACAGTATTACATTTAAAAGAGTAAACAACCTCATCACAAGTTATATCAAGCTGAAATAAGATTCTAATCCTCAGTGAATCTTTCAGAAAGAAGTAATCTCTAAATTAATGGTTTTCCCACCAACTGATAAATGCCTGACATGTGCGGTCTTCATCAAAAGCCAGTGTCCACCTGACTATTAAGGATAAGACACAGTTATTGCACCATTTTCCCAGCAACCATGCAGATTTCATCCGCTTTACATATAAATGGAGCGTCTTGGAATGATATTCAGCAATGTATGACTACCAAACTGACTGTATAAATCAATTAATAGTAGTTGAAATGTCACTGCACTTGTGACAGAATGTTGGTTGAAGCTCATAATTGGATCATGAATAAATCATTACAATGAACACCTGCTCTTGGTTGATGTCTCTGTCAGCTCCTCCTTTGTCAACTAGACTCATTGTAGGAGAAATATTAGTGGCACCTTGCTTGAATTGGTTTTTGCTCTGGAAGTTGCATCGGAGGCGTGAAAACTTCTGGTTCTTATATATAGTGGCGTGTGGTGGAGCTCTTAAATGAGCAGGCAAAATGTCCTCCATGTGTTTGGTTTTCATGTTCTAAATACCTTTGCATGGTTTTATGGATTAAAAACATTTGAATAAGTACTATAATATTATTTAACATTTATATTAATATCCTTATTGAAACCAAGTCCATTAAAGTCTCAAGTTAATATGTTTTTTTAGCATTATTTGTATTGCTTCAATATAATGTAACAACTTCAATAATACAGTAAAGAGTGTTTAATATAGTATTTCATGTTGCTTTTATTCTTTCTAAGGTATCGTGAAGATCAAGAGATGCGCCTTTAATTTAACCAAGTGTTCGCTAAAGCATCTCACTCATAGATCATCATTCAAGTTCATTTCAATTCAGATATGACTGAATTATGTGTTGTCCAAGTGTAAAGGGATAGTTCACAAAAAAAAGAAGAAATTTTTATCATTTTTACTCCCCTTCATGTCTTTGCAAACCCAGAAGATAATTTAGGAAGAATTCAGTGTTGTGGCTCAAGTGAGTAGTAAATAAAACACTAAAGAGTGTCACCAAAAAAGTAGGCCTACATGCAGCTTGCTGATCCTTATTTAAGTGCAAAAATAAAAGAATATTTAAGACCAGTCCAGTAGCTGGAGGAAATCTCTTCTGCCATTTTTAATGGAAAATAATATGCATTTCTGCTACATCAATAAAACATACATAAAATATAAACAGTAATATATAAACATAATATATTCATGTTGTTAGACAATTAACCCTTCGCTGGCAGTTTGATTGACAAGCGATCTGACCAATAATTGAATGATATCTCTATCACTGAATATCATTATATTTATCAGCTTTTGAAGAAGACAGAGCAAACCGTTTGTAAGGAATTTTAACAGTAACATGGGTGTCATCCACTCCAGTAGGTGGCAGTAATGCACCATTCTTATTCTTATACTGGCATTTTTAATGGTGGTTGGTGAACTAACAGTATGGCTGTGTCTGAAAATCTTGCCTTTGGAGGATGCATATCTAAGCTCGGAAAGCATCAAGGCACATCTGAATCCAATGTTAGGATTCAGAGATACCTTCATCTTTTTTTCCATCTTTCGATTTTTTTTAAGGCAGCATAGATATATCCTTAATTACCTTTGATATCCCACAATCCTATGCGTTCCATTCCGTGACAGTTGAACTAAAAACTAAAGATAGTTGGTGGTCAGTTTGTGTGTAAATGTAAGTTTTTGATGTATTTCTTGTGAGAAATTACTATTGTAGTAATTAAATATTTGCTTAGTTATCACCAAATCTTGCTCTATTTTGCTGTAGATCAATTACTATTATGCCGCCTCAGAAGTCTGTCTGAAGTCAGTTTCGTTAGGTGCCTTAATGCGCAAACTCTACAAAGTCATTTTCTGATAAGGTAGCTGCCTTTTGGATGCAGCCATGCATTTCTACTACTTCCATGAACTATACATAAAATAATTTTTACATAATATGTTTATGTAGTGAGGTTAGCAGAGTTAGACTAGAGTGCATTAGTATATTGACAATTCGATTGCAATCTCTGATTGGTTTCAGCGTCATCTTATACTGATGTTTATCGGCTTTAGAAGAAGAAAATTACAGCAAATCATAAAAATCTACAGTATAAAACCTCTTAAGCATCTTATTTATGGTCTAAACAGCACTGCACTACCATCTCCAGTTCTGGACTTTCTACATCAGTGAAAAATATGAGCCAAAAGCATATTTACCTCATTGATGCAATGTGAGGGAAGAAGCAGATGTGAGTAGACGTTCACCAATGAATACTTCAGCGAAAACAGCTGTTGGGAATTGTGCCAAACCATTCATTTAGCCAGCAGGTGTGACTACATCATGAGAGGCTTTAAACAACCTTATGTAGTTCATAAGGTGCTTTTGTAGAGTTTGTTGATATGTTGCTTAGTCATTTTCTGAGACCGCTGCTTTCTCTCCAGTGGTTCAGTGTTCAAAAGCTTGTAATACATTCCTGAGAACAAACAACAAATAATCCTCAGTAAAATGTGTATCTGGCATCTCTACGCAGCACAGGCATGAATATTTGATGGTGCACTTGGCCGAGATTGAAAGTTGATACATCCCGCCGCAGTACACAAGGAGCCACAGAGGCTATAGCGTGCCGTGAGCTATAGAAAGTTCACATAGGTAGTGGTTAGATATGGTTAGATGGAGCGGTTCGTCTTCCATAGATTCCCTTGTGCATCATGACATTCATAGAAACATCCAACAGCTGGCATGTAGACAGTTTGTGTTCTTGTTTGTCAGTTCGTTTTCATCATTGCAAGGTTTGTTATGTAAGGATCTCATATGCGTTCGTTTCTAATATTATCTTTGGTGCAATATTGTTTCGTTCTAACACCCACACACAAAAATTGATGCTGGCACCTGAGTCCTTCACACAGTGTAACAATGATTGTGTGAGTAAGAAATAGTTGTCCTTGTTATCAAATAGAGGTTAGGATTTCCAATTGAGATATATGAATGGCCATCATCTGGGCCAGTTATCATACCTCAAAGGTTGCTTATTAAAGTTAATGGCCCTGAAGTAATATTCATAAAAGCACTGACAAAACCAAGCAGACTAAGCAGTTCTCATCATTTTTTTCTTGTTCGAGGTGCCGTTTTTCTTAGATATACGTCTGTATATAACTTCTGTTTCTTGCCAACTTTAACAAATAAATAAATGGATTTGAATTTTTCAAAATACTGATTTTGAAAAAAAATATGCGAAAAGAAAGAGAGAACAGAGTAAAGGCCCATACAAACCAAAAAGGATAACTATAAAGATAAATATATCGTAAACTACACCAATGCATGATAACTGTAATAAATGCACACTGCAGTGACAGTATGTCGCCTGTTGCTTTAAATGCTCAAGCTTTTTAAATGTGGATTTTGATTGGCTCTCAATCACTGCGTCCAAAATCAAATATTCCCCTGCTATGTGAAAAAAGTAGGCGAAAAATACCTGGACGCTTTACCTCCCCATGAGGCCATAGGAGAGGTTTTATGAATGCAGTTAAAGTGACACAACTAACACGGGTAGGTCACGTGACAGTAAAAACATGGCAGATGTCCAAATTTCATTCATATTGTATCATATCATTGTATTCATATATTCATATGGTATAGAACCGGAAGCTTTGCGTTTATGGAGCTAGTAAAATATTTCAACTCAAGTCAATATTTCATGTCAAATTATTTATATTTGACAAGTAGGTGTGTAATAAGCGGGGTAATGTACATCCAGCTGGCTGTTATCGCCAAATAAACCCCTTCAGAGTGATGCAAAACACCTACTTCGCGTCGTCAGGGTCTTGGTCCTTGGGTTTCTTCTGAGATAACAGCCGGCTGGATGTACATTATCCCTTACTTATTGCATTTCTTAGGAACTAATTACCCTCCTCCATCCCCAGCTCCTCTTCTCGTCCAGTCAGGACTTGGCCTTCTGATTCCCTTTCGAATCAAACTAATTCTTGAATTATGTTGTACATTAAATTATTGAACATTAATGATATCTCCAATACATTTATGTTGGTTGGTAACCCTTGGTGGTTATCGCTGCTCTCCCTGCTTGCCCAGAGCAGAACCATACTGCCAATATAAACTCTATGCTAATTGACTATCATCTTTGACAATTGTGGTCTTGACCGAAAGTTTTCTGTGATGGGTAGGGTTGGTAGGGGATAGAATATACAGTTTGTACAGCATAAAAACCATTACATCTATGGAGAGTCCCTACAAGGATAGTGAACCAGAAATGTGTGTGTGTGTGTGGTGTGTGGTGTGTGAAAGAGAGTGAGTGATATGCCAGATTGCTGCTTAGATGTCACTTTACTGCATTTATGACTCACATCCTTTCTGTCAAGAATAGATCTTAATAGAACATAAAGAATATACAATGGTCATCACTGCAGTTCATGGAAGAAGAAAGACTATGTAAAATTTTAACCATAGCACTTCTGTTCGGCCATGAGAAATTATAATTAGCATAGTTAGCTTAGTCAAAAAACGAGATCCCTATTTATTGTTATTTTGCAGTTGTGTCATTCATTTAAATTTATACAATTTCAATATTGATATGGTTTAGCAGAGAAGAGGAGAGGAAAGGATCTATTTGCAAGCTGTAAGATAATTCAAATTAGGAAAAATGAATCAAACCAGGAAGACGAACATCATAATCCAGTGGTGGAACAAGAAATGGATCAGTTTTAGATATTACTCTTATATATTATTATATATTTACATATATTTTTTTCATCATATTGGATACCTCTGTGCAATTCAAGTGTCATCTGTGTTTGATGATGTTGCAGGGCATTCCAAATGAACAAATGTAATCAAGTGAAGTGAACTTCTACAGACACCCCCTGCTGAGTTTGGAGGGAGCTGTGAAACTGCGTGGGGACCCTGTGAATTGTAACACGGCTTTAAACTTTGATGCTCAACAGCATTTGTACTATGAACACACAGTATGCACATATAACAAACACTACACAGTATAAGCCACCAAACCTACCCAGAACACCCTAGCAACCGTTTAACAACATGCAATAACACCTAAGAGACCCTGAGAAAAACTATTATTTCTATCCATTACTCTTATTCCTCAATGCGTAACAGCAGATTTTATACGGTTGTTCTATTCTAATTAGCATATTTAATTCCAGCAAGGCTTTGTCATCTGACAGATCTTTACAGATTCATTATGCCACCAAATCTACCCCAGGACTATGGTCTTTAAGATCTCTGGATTACAGACTGAAAGATGAGAATGTCAGTGGTGGGTGGTGGGGCCTCTAGAGGAGGGCTTCTCTGATCTTGGCAGGATGCTCCTTGGATATTCTGTGGCTAATCCATCCATTCAGTCGCAGCGAAACAAGCAGAAGGATTCCCGTCTGAAGTTTGAGAGAGGAAAATGGGAAAAGTAATGTAATATTTCCTGCAAGATGAGAGTCCATGATATAACAGCTTTTTTTGGTCTGGATGCAATAATTTGACTAAAGGCTTAGTTCACCCAAAAATTTAAAGTACGCCATGATTTACTCACCCTCAAGACATACTAGGTGTATATGACTTTGTTCTTTCAGACGATTACAGTCGGAGTTATATTAAATAATGTCCTGGCTCTTCCAAGCTTTATAAAGGCAGTAAATAGAGGATGAGATTTTGAAGCCCAAAAAAGTGCAACCATCCATCATAAAAGATATCCACACGGCTCTGGAAGGTTAATAAAGGCCTTCTGAAGTGAAGAGAAAGAAAGTGCATGTGTAAGAAGAATATTAACATTTAAAACTTTAAAAACTAAAATAACTAGCTTCCGACAGACACATCGATTTACGGTGAAAGTGTGAACTCTGACCCAACGCATGACGTATTGACGAATGCGGAAGTGCAGAGGATAGAGCTAAACAAAACACCGGTCACGAATTAGAAGTGTAAAACAAGAATTTTTAAAGAGAAATATCAAAGAATTTCTATATAAGAGCGGAGGAGCTTGAGTTTGTTGCCCAGCCTTGTTTGAAAAGTGTGACGCATCAAAGCTTATGCTACTCCTACATCACATCAGGGGTTATTCTTTTGGTGTAAGTTGACATGGGTACGGCTGTCTGCTGAAAGCTAGTTATTGTAGTTTTTAAAGTTTTAAATATGGATATTTTTCTTACACAAACGCATCGCTTCACTTCACTGCAGAAGGCCTTTATTAATCTTCTGGAGCCGCGTGGCGATCTTTCATGATGGATGGATGGATGCACTTTTTTGGCCTTCAAAATCTCATCTTCTATTTACTGCCATTATAAATCCTCGAAGAGCCTGGACATTATTTAATATAACTCCGATTGTATTCGCCTGAAAGAAGAAAGTCATATACACCTAGGATGGCTTGAGGGTAATCATGGGGTAATTTTCATTTTTGGGTGAACTATCCCTTTAAATACACCTATGATAAGCATGTTTTTAAATTTATGAATTAAAAATTATGCTATTTATTTATTTTTTGCAGGGATTAAGTTAAAAATGAAGAACAACTTATTTAAAAAATAAAAATCTAATTTAAAAAAATGTAAAACATAATTTAAGTAGATTGGCATATTTTTAAATATAGTTAATATTATTCCTTAGAAAATATTATATTTCTCATAAATACAGATTTTGTTATAATAAATATAAAGTTCTGTCATGAAACTCTGGATGGTGCAGACTGATAAGTTCTTAATTCAATCTGCTTTCATTCTCTATAGAGCACAGCTGATTGTGTAATGATGAGTCAGCAGGGTGAGATCCAAGTGCGAGCTTTATTAACAAAACGTGGTCAAACAGGAAATGGTCAATCAGACAGCAAACAGAAGTGGCAGGGAACAGGCAGGCTCGTAGTAATAATCCAGGCAATAGGTCAAAAGGCAGGCAGATAAATATCAAAAGGCAAAGAAACAGGCAGAATTAAAAACAGGCAAACATTGTATACTGTTGTTTATATTGTATTTATTTACTATTATATTTTTTATAAACAAATGTGACAGTGTAGTGTTTTTGTTCTGTTATTTTTAAATATAAATTTACTAAATAGCATGAAATAGCATAGGTGTTTTTATTCTCTCTTTATTCTCAATAAACATGGCAAATAAACAGTAATATACAATTCATTAAGCTAAACAGGACATATTACAGATGGGTATAGGAAATGTTAATGACGAAATTGTCTGCGCTGTCTGGCGCATGCTATTAACGTCAGCGTCTGAATTCGCTCACTCATTTTCGTTCACTCTTTGCTGATATAGTGCGCTCAACTGCCATGCACTATATAGGGGTTAGTAAATGAGTGAACGAGTGGGCGGTTTCGGACACAGCTTAAGTGTGTGCGCTGGACTTAAATATGGTGGGATAATGAGAATCAGCTGAAGCAGTGATCAGTGACAGGTGCGGGGATTCTGGGAAATGTAGTCCGGGTTTGAGAGTTAGTGTGTGGTGCATAGTCCTTGCTGAAGTGCCCTCTAGGGGAACTAACGGGCATTTCAGCTGGCGATGTTTACAGATTGGGTCCTGCTGTGTCAGTAGCCAATGAGCTCGCTGCTCAGCCTTCAAATTCTTGGTCAGCAACTGACCCTTCGCAAAAAACCGCCCCTTGTTGCTATGCCCGACAACCTGTTGCTATGCGCTATCACACCATCATGTTCTCACGCAGCGAAAAATATATTGCAAAAAGGATACTGCCAATGTATGAAACAGGTTCATATTTAAAATATTGTAATTTTTTTAAAGAACTTTAAACAATAAATATCTTTAATGTGTCGTGACAGATCGCTGTAGCTCCTTCATGCGGCTTGTGAACCGATCATCTCTTCATACTAGTTCATTAATAGCATCAAATAAACATGAATGGACATCAGAAGGAATGTTGTTTTAACTGCGGAAAGACCTCAGTATGCAACATTTTTCAAGTTCAAGTTCACCACGTTAATCTACTAACTCCCCTGACTGCTTTGTCGGACAAAATGGTGGATTCGGGGTTATGATTGGTTAGATCGCCTGTCAATCAAACTGTTTGTGAAGGGTCAATTGCGTACCAGTTTGCAGCGTGCTTTCACCTTCCAGCTTCCCCAGCTCCACCTGTTTAACAGCAATGTGTCGTGTATGTATTGGCAGTCCTGTATTTGCTCTGCAGCAGAGTAGCAGATATATTCCTCTAAAACCAAACATATAAACATTGTCATATCCATTACCATGCCAAACACTCCGCGAGTTGTCATGACAGAAATATATCATTTTTTTTCGACAGAATCAAAGCCATGTGGTCCGAACAACATGCAGAAAAAATATCAGAGGACCCTTATTATGTCAAGATCAATGACTTTAAACACTAAGAGGAAATAAAATGTCATGTGATGCGACGCCATCAAACTTAATCATACTTATTTTAGAAATTACTTTTTAAACTATTTGTAAAATGTCCATTTTTCAATTATGAAACACTGTTACAGTTGTTATGAAAGCTGTTACAGAAGTAGTAGCCTGCACATCTCTATTTGGGAAGCAAAAATACTTCCAAAATGCATCAAGTGAATGCAATAAGAATGTGATGCTGTGACTCATTTGTATTCATGGGCCCTGAGGATCTGAGAGCTGATTTGGAGCAAACAGAAATGTAACCTAGATTCAGTGACTTTGCAGTAAGAGATGCAAGCACAACACAAACAACAAGCACTGTGAGGATAAAAGCATGCTGAAACATGACTCAGTGATCTCCCCGGTAGAGGGATCTGACTGATATTGTTTTATTAAAGTTAATTGTTAGTTGTTTCATGGGGGCATAACACTCTTTTATCTTTATCCTTCTGATTTGACAAGTTTCATTAAGTGAGTCGATTAGAGTTCACCGTGTTATTTATGTCTTACTTTTTGCTGTCTCAGGTCTTTCTCCTTTTTTCGTACATTCTCCAAGATCATGTGCTTGCTCAAGCAGGTAATAGAACTTCAACTGACAAATGGTTTTACTCTGTGGACAAGCGCTGAAGCTGATTGTTGTGGTTCAGAGTTCAGGACAATTCCAATATTGAATTCCAGGCCTAAAGGTTTCATATATCAAAACTAAACAACAAGAAAACAATAAAACATAATCTAATAATTTGTAGTGGGTCACATATCATCATTTCACTGCTGTACATGGTTTCCCCTTTAGGGGAAACTCTCAACAAAGTGTTCTGAGAAAAGATCAAAAATTTGTGCAACTTCACTAAAAGTTAAACATAACATTAAACGAGGCATTTTAACTTTTTGATGTGAAATGTACTCCCAATTATAGAATAAGCCATATATACGCTTTCTTAATAAAATGACTACTGGTTTCAGTTTATATATTTAATCTGTGTAACACATCTGCAAGCTTCCAAGCTTCATTATTAAATACCATTTTGAAATTAAAGATGTTTTTGTTCTGTTCAGGATGAGAAGGAAGATAAGGTGAGGCGTAGAGAAGCTTTTAGCTGCTTAAACTTTATTTTACCAAATAAAATAGTAATCCAACATGAGAAATAACGTAACAAAACAGTGTGCTAAGGCACATTCAACACCAGACAATGAGCAAACTGAACTGAGGGAGCAATATATACAATGAGAACTCAATGAACAAACAAGGAACAGGTGTTTGAAATCAACGAAAACATGAGTAACCATGACAACAAACGAAGTAATGTCATGTGCATACATATTACTTATTCAGTGTATAGGTGTGTTGTGTTTCTTTACAAATTGACACCGCCAACTACTGGTTTGGCAGCGTACTACAGCATTTTTAGTCATTTTCACTGATCTGTGTGAACGGGATTGTTTTGACGGAAACGGGATGTTGTAGTCTGTATGTGAAAAATGTCGTCTGTACACATTTAAAAAGTAACACATTTATTTTGGTCTGTTCTACCATATTATAACGTCTAGTTTTGGTTTTGTTGTCATTGTCATGTTTCATGTTTATGTTTACCATGTGCTCCGTTATGTCATGTCATGTGTTTCCCTTGTCTGTCATGTGATCCTGCCATGTGATCGCTTGTCATGTGTCCTATGTTGTCATTGGTTTATTGGTTGATTGTGCACAGGTGTTCCTTGTCTAGTGTTTAGTCCCTGTGTATTTAAGCCCTCATGTTTCCCATGTTCCTTGGCTATTATTGTTCTCGTAACCACTGTGGTGAGTTCTATGTTCCATGTTAATTTTGCCATGCCATGTAAAGACTTTGTTTTATGTTGGATTTATGTTTGAGCAAATAAACCGCACTCGGGTTCTCACGACAACTTGCCTTCAGTGGATTTCCATTACACATATGTAGCTTGTCAGAGCTGTACGGCGCTGTGATCAGTAGTAAATGCTTCTCCATCTGAAATCCAGAGGGCGCTCTTGCACAGAAACTCAAAATATCCCATGTAGCAGAAGACGATAACATGCATCATATCACTGTTGCAGAATAAACAGAAGATTGAAAGGCTTTGATTCATTAAACATGACAAATAAACACACGACTGCCTTATTCTGTGTAAGAAGCCACATTATCTCACAGAAGTATGCTCAATTATGAAGTGAGTTCGGAGTAAAAACATGTTATTAAATGTTGTCTTTTGTTGGACAAGATGTTAATAAAGGCTTCTCATGTCTGGAAAAACATGAGAAGGATTGCTTTTTCAAATATACATTATAAGCGACTCAAACTCGCAGTGCTTTCAGATGGATTAGGATTTGGAGCTGTACTTCATTGACAAGCTGCGCATAAAAAATAATCGGGGCCTTTTGCCATTTCATAATTGCTCTAAGAATCACGTTTAAGCAATAATCGTGTGCAAGTTTAATGTATTTTTTGTATTGTGCTATAAATCGTGCAGCTCTAAACACAATTTTTTTGCAGCTATTGTGATATTCTCAGCACAGTCACTTAGGACAGATTTTTTTTTTTTTTAAATATTATAAATCTGCCATAAAGATAAAGATTTGGTAAATTTAAGAGATGTTATGCAATACACCAACCTGTCTAGATATGACAAGCAGCACTATGAAAAAAAATGTGAAAATAATGTTCAAAAGTAAGTAACACAGTAGTTCACTGGACACATCGCACACATTGTTAGCTCATACACATACGCAGTCTCCTACACAGTTAACATGAACATGAGCAAAACAACTTTTTCTGAAGTATTTAGATTTTACTGAAACAAAGGTCGCACAAAATATTTGCGAGATTATAATATTATAATATGCCTTCCCCTAAATTGGAATCTAAATGTGTGTGTTTGTGTGTGTGTGTGTGCTTGTTTTCATGAATTATGGGAACACAAATTTGTATAATGACATGGATATTACACTGGTATTACGACATAAACATGTTTTATGAGGACATTTCATGAGTCCTCATTTAAAATAGCTTTAAAAACATACTAAACAATGTTTTATTAAAAATGTAAAAATGCAGAATGTTTTCAGTGATGGGTAGGTTTAGGAGTAGAGTTAGTTTAGAGGATAGAATGTACATTTTTACTGTAACGATTAAACCATTACGCCAATGGAATGTTCTCACTTAGACAACAAAACAAACCTCTCTGTGTGTGTGTATGTGTGTGTGTGTGTGTGTGTGTCTGTGAGAATGACCCTGATACATTGTAATTGTGATTTTTATTTTGCTATTTTCAAACTTCAGCATATGTTGAGTTATGTGTGCAGCAGTGAAGGGTCTGTTTGTACTGAACACTTGGCAGAAAGGTTCTTCTCATGTTGGATTTACACCCAGTGATTCTATTGTAGATGCTTGTGTGTTTCTTCTTTTACTCATTCTCAGTATTTTCAAGTAAACTACAAAACACCTAACAGAGTGAGATGACACTTCATTTTCAGGAGGATGACAGTTTATCTCCCATTATATTTCACTGTTTATATTATCTAATTGACACTTAAAATTAACATTGTTCCTTAATAGTATTATGTATGCATTTAACATATGCTGTTGCTTTCACACAATAAGCTGTTTTGATATTTTACACTTTACATTCTAAAATGTATTTATTCATTGCTTTATATAAAAGCTACTTCAGTACTCGCAAAATGTTTGCGTTTCCTAGACAAACCTTGTGCAAAACCTTTGCGAGTGAAAACTTTTGTGAGAACGCAAAAGAATTTGTTTCTCCCATATAATATTATTTCCATCACCATGTCCCTTTAGGGCCTCCGTAGATTTGTGTGTTTTATTTCAGAGCCTCAAATGTCCATCTGATTGATATACAATACAAACAACAGGAAATGACAGCATCATAACTAACTTTAATCTATGGATATTTCAACAATGTAGAATAAAAAAACTACATAAATTATAGTTTGTTTGAACGCTTTTCATTTTAGTCGATTAGATTTGAGTTAAATTGTCATTGCATGACTTGAGGATGATGTAGCTTCTAAAAGTAATTTTATGTGAAGTGGTTTAGTCTATATGTGAATTGGGGAATGTTTTTTTAGTACGATGGCAACCAGCAGTTTAAGGCACAGCATTATCTGTAATATCAACAAACAAACCAATGAGCCTTGACCATGGTTTGTGTGTTCCTGTTAATGCGCTTGAGGGCAATATTCATAAAGGTAATCGAAACCCATCTGTTAAACTGAGTGAAAATGGTGCTTAAAGCTGCCCCAGTGTTTGTTCAAAGGTTTAGAAATGTTTGTTCAAATTGCCCCGTAGTGAGTACCAGCTTGTTTGCAAAATGAATGCACAATGCTTGAACTGCTCAAACCTGGGTATTTCGGATCATATATGGTCCTCACATATTAAAAATATTACAATTAAAATGATTATTATTATTAATAATACTACTACTAATAAAAATGTATTGCATTTATATAGCTTGTCTCACACTCAAAGCACTTCACAAAGTGATTATATATCAAATACTTTACATTTCATTGATATTTTTTGTTTCCTGTCATCTCTCCTCAGTGATGCTTTGACAGTTTGAAGGACTTCTTGAGACCTGCGCCACTGCCATGGCGGTGCGCTCTGACCTGTTGGGTACGGCTCAGCCGGCATTTGAACCCTGGCCTGCAGGTGGTGATAGTCCTTTGGAAGAGCTGGACGTCAGGAGTTTCCTGGGCTCACTGATGGAGGAGAACAGCACAGCAGAGAGATGTTATCGCTCTCACTCCCACAGCAGCGTCCTGCAGGGCCTGCCCTTTGGAGGAGTCCCCACTGTCCTCGCCATCAACGTCGTTCTGTGGCTGGTACAACATCCCTGCTAACATATTTCAAAAATTATGCTGCATTCTTTAGATGCAGCAGCATGACATTTAACGTCAAGTGCATCTTCCAGTATGTACTTTTTTGTGATTTAATGATGGGTTAGTACTTCTAATTGTTATGAGAATTTAAGTCCTAATGACTAAATTAGTTATTTGTTTTTTGGGGTGAAATGACCCAGATTCTACAGTATAAAGAATAAATGTTAGCACACTTTAATTTGAGGAAAATTAAGTTTTTATATTATTCAGCCACATATTCAAGTCAGGAATATTATGTAATGTTGCTGAATCAATCGATTTATACCACCAAAACTACATTATATAGGTTAAATCAAGTAGAATTAGCTCTTCAAAGTAACACTTTTTGCATACTGTATGTCCGTAGATTATAAATATCAAACGTTTGTGGTCAGTATGTCTTACAACAGGTAACAGACTGATTAAAATTTCTGTGGAAAAGCACAAAATGTTGATATTTCAGAATTCTTTGATAAATAGAAAGTTTAAAGAATAGCATTTAATTGAAATAGAATTATTGTATCAATGTAAAAGTCTTTACTGTCACTTTTGATCATTGCATCTTTGCTGAATAAAATTATTAATTTATTATTTTTTTTAAAACTTCCAAACTTAAACAGAAGTATATATATATTTGAGCAAATCGTTCATGATTAAATTATACCAGCAGGAGTGTTTTTTGCAGTTCCGTTTTGATGACACTATAGTGGAAAGAAATGACCACTGAGTTTAGAATAAGTTGATAACCAGCCACCTAGGGAGCTAAATAGAGACTTGTAGCTTCCCAGTAGTCAGCGTTTTCGGTTGTCTTTTCACTGACTGTTCCTTCCGGAGTCATTATGAACACAAGTGTGCATGCAGACCGCACTGCCTGTTAGTTTCCAAGACAACCACTCACCTCATCTCTCTCCGGCCAAAGAAATGGCTAATTATTACTGCTGCCCAGGGGTCTAGTGAGTCCCAGTGTTTACTTACACAAATAGCTCTTATTCTGTTTTTATAACAATAGCTTTTGGCACACATTTATAAAGTGGCACAATGAGTTCTGGGTATATTCTGGAATATTTCACATCTTTTAAAATGCATAAGCATCAGATCAGGTACACTAGTATAGGTTTACTAACATTTATGCTGTTTATATAAAGGCCACTCTAAAAAAATTGTATGCTGATATCACTGAGGTTTGGTGTGTTTTTATTGTAGTTCCTGCTTCTAATCTTCTCCTGTTTGAGGAAGGCAGCGTGGGACTACGGCCGCCTGGCTCTTCTTATGGAAAATGACAGGTATCATCTCATAACAGTTGACTATATGCAGAATGCATTAAGATGTAAATAATTGAACATCTGTGTGTGGTGGTTGAGTGAACTGAATGCTTAGCAGGTCAGCGTGAGATCCTGGCGCCACCTGCTGGTTACACAGGACATAGTTAGTTTGATCATTATATTATTTGGTATGATACACTTACATGCCACTCAAGGACACCTTACAAACGTAATAAAACAATTAACATTAAATAAAAAATGATCCTCATTACCGCCTGGACAGGCTGGATACAAATACAATCACATAAATGCCTGCCTTGAAAAATGAGTCTTAAGATGAGAAAACAAGAAGACTTACATTATTTCGCACATCCTGTGGAAGCAAGTTCCATAAATAGGGAGTTGCATGACTTAAGGCTCGAGACCACATAGAAGTTGTGCGAGTTTGAGAGAAAACAAGAGTGAGTGCAGAAGACGATCTTGAGGCACGGGTGTAGATGTGAAGAAGGTCAGATAAATATGAAGGGGCGAGATTATTAAGTGCTTTCTAAGTAAGGAGTAGGATTTTAAAATCAATACGCATTTAACCAGCGGCCAATGCAAGTGTTATAGTATAGGAGTAATATGTTCAGAGACGGGAGTTCTGCCATTAATTTGTGCAGCTGAATTTTGTACTAACTGAAGGTTTTAGAGATGCTTTAAAGGAAGACCATAGAAAAAAACGTTACAATAATCAATATGTGAAGTCACTAAAGCATGAACAAGAATAGCAATGCTCTTCACTTAGAGAACAGGACCAAGTCAATTAATATTATATATGTGAAAATCCAGTGCAGATCCAGTGACTGTTTATATGAGCTTCAAATGATAAAGCAATGTCAGCCTTTTAACCTGTTTAGACAGAGACACTGGAATGTTATCAATGTTGATCGAGGAACAATTAGATTAGATTTAGCCAGATTGGTTTTTGAACCAATGGTACTGTTAAGTTTGAGAAGATTGGATGTAAACCAAGATTTAATATCAGCTAAGCAATCTGAGAGGATATATGGAGGAAGAGTAGAAGTTTGTTTAGGTAAAGTTGGGTTTCATTGGCATAGCAATGAAATTGAATCTCAAATTTCCTAAAAATATAACCAAGAAGTAGAAGATAAATAATAAATAAGGGAGGGCCCAAGACGAAGCCCTGTGGAACACCAGTAGTGACATAAGAAGGATTTGATCGAAACTGCTTCAGCTGTACAAATTGAGTATGAGCCATTAGATAAGATCAGAACCAAGTAAGGGGGTACCAATGATTCCAATAATCTGTCACAGAATGCTGTTCAAAATGGTTATATAGATAAAAGTCATATGGATGGAATATATTAATATATGTGATAAGATATGTAATTTTTATCAAAATTATATATACAATGTACATAGAGTTTATATGGTCATTTTCTCTTTTTCAGTCATTTTGCATACCATTGAATTTTTGTTCATATTTTTGAGAAATCTGTTATTATTAAAACATCTCAGCTCACACACACAGTGTCCCTGTGGGAGCCGTGGGTGGAATTTGATCATAAGTCTAAAGGTTGCTTTATTCCGCATCAGCATATAGCATTAAAGTCTTTGTTTATGTGAATGTGCTGGTGATTTTCAGTGTGTATATTTGCAGAGCATTGCATCAGCACACAGAGAAAGTGCCGGCCCTCAGAGTAATAATATTTTTACATTTATGCACACTAGAATTTCACCTGATCCTTTTCTGATAGACTTGTGGGTGGAAATGTTTGCATTGTTCTGATCTTGAGAGTAATTATTCTTGAGAAATTTTGGAACTTATTGACATGATATATTGAGAAGACAAGGGTTAATTTTTGCATGCAGCTTTCAGAGGGGTTATATCTCAGTTTTTCAGTCAAAAATTCAGTTAATGCTTGTTTTATCTGTTTGTCTTTCCTTAAAATAACCTTAAAATTAATTGTAACCATAATTTTTATTAATTAATACATACTGTAGCCAATGTCTGGCTTATTGTTAATGAATCCATTAACTAACGCTAACTAATGAGACCTTATTTTAAAGTGTTACCGATATTTTTTTTGAAGTCTAAAACTCAAATTAATATATCATATTTATTTGAAAAAAACGAGTTTAAAACTGTAATAAGATTCATTCAAGCATGAGTCAACTACTATATAATGAAAGTACTTTTTAACTGAAAAGTTCAACTGTAATCTCAGGATAAAGGTAAATGTCAGGTCGGAGCAGTTGTGTTTTGTGTGTTGTAATTTCTAAAATTAAATTTTAAAGTTAAATTTCTGCTGGCCAAAATAAAGTTTTACATTTTAAATATAGATATCTTATGAGGCTTTTGAATTTATATAGAATTCATATTTTAACCAAAATGTTATTTGTGTTAAATTAACTGGCTATTGTGAAAATATTCTAGACTTTTTTTCCCACCAAGAGAAACAAAATATACCCAACTTAAAAAATATGGGGTAAAAAGTGCAATAACTGGTCCTGGTCTATATAATTCTACTTGGGAATAATATTTCAGAATTTCTTACAGTATATGAAGTCTATTTTGTGAAAAAAATATCACCTGTCCATTTTATTGTTTGTCTTTGTTCTGTAGCTTGACATCACTATTCTATGGAGAACAAAGTGAGAAGGAGAAAACCCCATCAGAATCCAGTCCATCAGACTCAGAGACCAAGGACACGGTGAGAATTTTTTGTAAAAGAAACGACAAAGAGACAAGAAGAGAAAGAAGCATCACATATTTAAGAAATGTTTGATCAAGATGTGAGTTTTAAAAAAGTGGTCAGTGCAAAAGCCCTCTCACATCACAAGCCCTGCATTTCATTATTGATGCCAACCCTACATAGAAAAGAGGAAAACCCATACATTTTAAAGAGGATCATGGCATGAGAAATCAAATTTGCCTTGATCTTTTGACATATAAGAGATCTCTGCACCCCGCATCCCGCAAGTTTCATAACTTAAACAAAGAATTTATTCAATCAAGGATCTGTTACATCACACGGGCAAATCATTTTGCAAATGACTGCCTCCTGAGTAAGACATCAACAAATAGTTATACATCATCATGACATAGGCCCCGCCCACTGGTATTCAGTCACTTAACGGCTTTCACCGTATGTCAGCATGGATATGTTTTCAAAACCATTACTCACGTGCGATAGCAAATAGGGGTGTAGAGACTGTTTCCTGTGCAATAACATTAGCCAATCATATCAGTGGCCGTTTACTAACAAGCCATAAAGGAGCCACCCCTTAAAAACTGAACATTTCAGACAGAGGGTATATATTTGTTTTTTTGTGTTTTTCTTTTTATAATGTTAAAAAAAACTTTATTAACATTATAAGTGAACCTCAAGGAATATATTAAAATAATGAAAAAAAATCCATGTCATGATCCCTTTAGTCACTATCGTCTTCATGTTGATATAAATTTACAACTGCTGATACATAAAGACAAAAAGAGGCACTCATAAAGTTCAATCTGTCGATGTGGATAAGTCAGCCGCTGTTACAAAGCGTCGCCCCAGAGCTGATGTCATATAAAATAGCCTTTGCACTTAGATTCTATTTTCTTTTATGCACACTATCTGTCCGTTTATGTTCTGACCTCACTCTGTCTCCTTGCGTTTTATGTGCAATGACAGTTCAAGACATCACAGCCACGTTAAAGATATTGCATGCATTTGCATGGCTTTTTCCACTTGTTACGCTATCCATGTTCACTTAAAAAACAAATGATTCTGACAGATGCTAAGCTAGCCAGACGTGCTCTCTTTTTTATATGCCAGACCTTTTTATGACACCGTTGTCTTCCCTCCCTCTCTTTATAGGGCTTCTGTTCCTGGCTCACATCTTTGTACCACATGAAGTAAGTGTGCAAGAAGTGGTGATGTCATCAACCGGCATCCTGTTTTGCTCATGTTATATCTCATTAAGAAGGGAAAACACTGGGTGAAGGTGGACCGGGCACTTTACCAGGACTTCTAACGTCTGGATACATTCAAAAGCCTTTCAGAACCGTAAACCAGCTGCTAGTCTGTCTCCACGGTTGTTATTTGGACGGGTCGGATGGCATGTTGGTGCCATATTTAGCTGGTTCCTTTAAAAGCTTCTTGATCTCCCCGGAGACCGAGAGGCCTTGCTGACAGTTTCCTCACACTGTGTGAGGCGAGGCCGGAGGGGTGTGTGTGTGTGTGTATGTGTGTTTGTGTGTATGAGGGCTCCTTGTAATCATAATATCCTTCAACGCCCTCATGTATTTGTGTGGTCTTTTAAAAAGACCGCTACACATTCTGTATATTGTTGACCAAAGCAAATAATTCATTGGAAACACATTGAAAACTCTCACAAAGACTGTCTTTGTCATTTCACTTCATCTAGTAGAGTGTAGCACCGAGGTCTGAATATATGAAGTTCATTTTTAATTAATGGATGAGATAAAAAAATGTTGTTGACCCTCATACGGATTCTATGAAAGTTGCTTTGGATAAACATGTTTGCCTCATGAAAAAATGCACATGTAAATATTTTTTAAAGAAGCTCTTTTGTCTTCATTCTTCCCGCAGGGATGAGGAGATCCGCAGTAAATGTGGCATTGACGCAGTCACGTACCTGTCTTTCCAGCGCCACATCATCCTGCTCATGATGGTGGTGTGTTTGCTGTCGCTCACCATCATCTTGCCCGTCAACCTCTCCGGGAACCTCCTCGGTACCTCCACCAGATCCTTAAATGATGGTTTCTCTTGGTTTCTATTTGCTCTAGTAGTGCTCAGGATTCATGACAACAGACACAACACATTTGGTAACCAGGAAAAGGCAGTATACTTGAAAAAAGCATTACACTTGAAAAAAGCATTACGCCAACATTACATCTTAATTCATCTGTGTGCGTGCACCTAAAAAAGACTTTTTAGAATAATCTCATGAATTAGTTTTGACAGATTGTTAGTGTTAGGGTTTCTTTTTCAGATAGAATTTGGCCCGGGCGACATGAAATGACTCTTAAATGCATGATGGCATGGTCTGAAATACATTCTAAAAGGAAAATATAATTTAAGATTAAAATAATTTCTCAAAGGCATTCATTTACAGAGTGTTAACCTTTTCAGTTTTTTTAAACATAATTTATATATGTTGTGACATTAAAAATGTCTTAAATACTGTCACTTTTGAACAATACAAATTTTACTCCTCTCTCTCTCTCTCTCTCTCTCTCTCTATATATATATATATATATGTATTTAAGACATTTTCATGTCACAACATATTTCAATTTCAAATAAATGCTGTTCTTTTGCACTTTCTATTCATCAGAGAATCCTTAAATCCGGTGTACCTAAAAATATTAACCAGCAACCGTTTTTAACATTGATATTAACATTAATACACTGAAGTCTGGAGTAATGATGACTAAAAATGTAGCTTTGCCACCACAGAAATAAATTATATTTTAAAATATATTAAAATAAAAATCAGTTATTTTAAATTGTAATAATATTTCACAATATTACAGTTTTTACTGTATTAAAAATTAATAAATAAATGCAGCCTTGGCAAGCAGAAAAGACTTCTTTCAAAAACATTAAAAACTTTTGAACAGTGGTGCACATTTAATGTACCAATTTAGAGGGAACTGGGGAAATTAAAAAAATAAATAAATGTGTAAAACTTTGTGTATAGCAAGAAATCTGCAGTGTTCTGTGAATACAGATTCCGTGTGGGCCTGCTGATGAATGACTTTAGGAAAGGCCTGGGAAAACTCTTGAAGATGTAGAAAGGCTCAGTCTTAACCCTCTATTAGTGGACGTGTGTAAAAGCATAATTCAGACCACCCTACAGTGTTTGAAGATGGTTGGGTGGCACGATAGAGGGTTAGAAGGGCCAAGTTAAACATGGGAAAGGCCTTGACTGTCCATGCCACAAGAAGAACACTGTGAAAAGCCACCAGCTTTACCTCTTGTTGTTCTCAGACCTGCAATAATCTTTTCATGCGACCTCGGTGGCAGAAGTTTACTGTGGCCTTCTAAAAGCGTTAAATGTGGATGTGTGGTAGACCAGTTTGTGGTGCAGCTTTGGGGCCGGCTGGTTAGAATAGGATGGGGGTTTTGATGCTGACTGTCATCTCTATGCAACAAATTGACAGTGTATTTGTGAAATAAACCAGCACATTCACAAATTTGTCATAGCAACCAAACCCAAAGCATAATGATTTGGGTGTAGAGGGTTTTTTATTTCACAGCATTCACAGGCCTCAAATTACTTTCAGAGTTTTATTTTTGACACTGGTATGTGAGAAGAGCATGAAATGTTAACACAACTTGTTGAATTCCTATGCTTTTCAGGAGATAGTCCACAGAATTTCGGCCGAACAACAGTGGTTAATGTCCCTGCACAGTAAGTTTATTTATTATGATGGATGTACACCTGAAAAGCAGTTGTGTATGTATATTTAGGAAGTTGTTGGCTTGATCTTAATAAATCTCTTCTTCTTGCTTTAGGAACACATTTCTGTGGTTGCACAGTATCTTTGCTCTGCTGTATTTTGTGATCACTGTTCTGTGCATGGCCCATCACTCCTCACAGCTGGAATACAGAGAGGACGAGAAGGTCGGTGAACAGCTGTATTGTGTGCATATGTGTTATTACATCTCAATTATGTTCCATAAGTACCACTGCGTTTGACAGTGCTTACAAGGCGAGCGAATCTCAAAAAATCAAAAAATGTACTTACATTAGGGTTTTTGGCATTGTGACTATTTTTATCACAATTAAGCGAATTAAATTAAATTAAAGGGGGTATTTATAATTATTTACATTTTTCATCATTTAGCAAACGCTTTTATCCAAAGCGACTTAGAAGTGAGGCAATTAGGGGTTCAAACAAGAACAATACTGTTCTTTTGTCGTCTTGCAAGCACCAGTATTTTCAAATTTCTAGTTCTAACTCACATTTTTGATTTATTGTTATTGCAGGTGGCCAGAACTCTAATGATAACATCAATTCCCAGAGAAATCTCTGATCCCGGCCTGATCACCAAACACCTGCAGTGAGTGAAGCACAAATCTGTTATCCACAGAACCGCAACTATTGCTTAATCTCTATACTTCAGCATATTGGAGATTAAATGTCAACTCCACTGAGGACATTCATTTTTCATTCTTCTATCTCCAAACAGTGAAGCCTACCCCAGCTGCACTGTCACAGACATCCGCTTCTGCTTTGACGTACAAAAACTAATGAAGCTGGACTTAGAAAGGTCATTTTCTTTCGCACATCTCCTGAATGTCAAAGAGCTGAATCTAGCAAATATTGCATATTAAACCATATTAAACGCCCGTTCACACCGAGGACGATAACTATAATGATAATGGTAAAGATATAGTTCTAAAAATCTGTGTAACTGTAAAATAATAGCAGAATTCACACCACGATAAGGGCACAGAGAAACGATATTGCTGCAATGACTTTCAGAACGATTTTTTCCCAAGCTGATGAAAATAATGACAACCAAACAGAATCCAAACTTTGAAGGTATATTCTATCTTTAATTACACATCCTCATGTAGTTCCAAACCCGTAAGACCTTTGATGAAATCCGTGACCCCTCCAGTTTAATTACCACTTTCAAGGCCCAGAAAGGTAGTAAAGACATTGTTAAAATAGTCCATGTGACACTACAGTGGTTCAACCTTAATATTATGAAGTGACGAGAATACGTTTTGTGTGCAAAAAACAAGTACACATGATGCAGCGCTCCCGGGTTCTATGTCAGAACGGCGGCTCAGTATTGGCCGACGCTGTACATGTGACCAGCACGACGCATGTGTGTGATGCTGACGCAGGAGCTGGCCAATAATGAGCCGGTGTTCTGACGTAGAACCCGGAAGTGCGTATGAGACAGACGTGGAAGAGAAGAAATTGTTGAATAAAGTCGTTATTTTTGTTTTGTTTTTGTGCGCAAAATCTATATTCTCGTCGCTTCATAACATTAAGGTTGAACCACTGCAGTCACGTGGACTATTTTAACGATGTCTTTACTACCTTTCGGGGCCTTGAAAGTGATGGTTAAACTGCTGTCTATGGAGGGGTCAGAGAGCTCTTGGATTTCCTCAAAAGGATTTTAGTTTGTGTTATTTGACCTGTACTTGTAACTGCAGCACACACTTAGAACAAACAGAACAATATCATGGGGTGGTGTGGGCGCTATAGTAGTTACCGTTATAGTTATCGTTCTTGGTGTGAACGGGCCTTAAAACTATATCCTGCACAGGCGAAAAGCAATGAAAGGAAGGCTATACTTCACAACCAAAGCACAGAAGGAAGGCAGGATCATGATAAAGACGCACCCCTGCGCACAGATCTTCTGCTGTGATATATGTGGCTTTGAACAGGTAAATGTCCCTCACACTCTCATTATAGTTGTCAGAATGGATAAATCTGTAAATGTACAGACTTTATACATATAGAATAGTCTATATGTATGTGGTTGGTACTGCACCTCCTCACGTTGGCCACTGGAGACCACCATACACCAACTGACGGTCATGAACTGCTCTGTGAGGAGATCTGAGACTCATCTTTTCATGTCATTGTCCTCTCATCAGGTGGATGCAGAGCAGTACTACAGTGAGCTGGAGGAGAAACTGACAGATGAGTTTAATGCAGAGAAGAACCGTATCTCTATGAAGAGGCTGGGCATTGCCTTTGTTACTTTCAGAGATGAGAGGATGACTGCAGTGTAAGTGTTGGGGGTAAATGGCTGATTATGATCCATCAAGAGATCCTGTAATGAATACCTAGATTTAAGAATGTAAAAGAATCACAACACTGTTAAATAAGGAATAATAATATAATAAGGAACTCTTTTTTTTTACCAAACTTTTGCAACATATAACAGATTTTATTTAGTATACTATATTAAATAGTTTTATATATATTACATGCAACACTAAGTTCTGGTTCTGGCCTCTGATTGGTCAATACAGTATATTAAAAACCACAATATTGTAATTTGGTGCTCCACTGAGTAGACTACATTTGTAATATATATTCACATATTCTCATATACCTTAAATATGTAAGACTCTGTGTTTCTGTTTCTGCAGTATTGTGAAAGACTACAGCCGAGCTCGCTGTCGACACAGACCCCAGCAGTCCAGTATTACCACAGTGGTGCGCTCCCATCAGTGGGGCGTTTCTTATGCCCCTGCCCCTAATGACATCATCTGGTAAGTCGACATGATAGCCACATCTATATCTCGAAATAGTTAAAACCACAATGAGGTTATTGCTTTTATGAAATGATCCAGATTTACAATGTTTTATTTAACGTTTTTTAAGTGTACATTTAGGCTAACTGTGATCTCCAAAGTTGGAGTTATATATTTTTCATGACATGCTTTGTTCCAGGCCATTACACATGGATTTGAGAGATGAAATTGGATTAATTAAGTCTCAATCTGAGTGTGTGCCTAGACGGCCACTGTGAAAGCCATTATATCTCTTACATAATATGTGTTGAGAATCATATATTGAGTGAGTGTTAGTGTGTGTGGGTGTGTGTGTGTGGGGGGGGGGTGGGCAGTGTCAGTCCATCTTTCTGCTTGACTGGACGTGTGTGTGTGTGTGTGTGTGTGTGTGTGTGTTTGTCTGATTTCAAGACTTTCTTTTTTATGGATATAAGCTCTAATGTTGTAGCATGTTTGCTTCTTATTAAAACAATTTATTGAAGTGTGAATGTTTTCCAGTTCAGTGTAGCCTATGAGTTCAATGTTTTTGAAGCACTGCATTTATAGAGTAAATGGTTTTGCAGTTTTGGAAAATTATACAGTGGAAACGATTGCTTTCGAAAGGTATTTGTTTGCACTTTAAGTAAACTTCATACTACTTCATGCTTTTACTTAAAGAGGTATTTCACCTAAAAATATGAAAATTCTTTCATCATTTACTCATCCTCATGTTCTTCCCAACCTGCACTGAAAACAAAAAAAATCTCAACTCATTATATTTTTTTCCTATGTTGTTCACTTCCCAAAAGAGAGAACTTTTATTTTGTTAATTTAAAAACATTGGACAAATCAGCTGGATCAACACAGTAAATTAAGTTCGATTTATCGAAATCAAAAAAGAGTGTGTGAGATTTGTCTTTTGCAGAACAGAAATAAAAATAATTTTTAAATTCCATGCAATGAAAGTAAATGAGGTTCAGTGTGCCTTTGAACACTTTTGACTTTTCAAAATGTCTTCTTTTGTATTCTGCAGTGGAATTAAAGTCATGAAGGTTTGGAACAACATGAACCTTCATAATGGCATAAATTTCCTTTTTTTCATCATCTCATCATTGTATTGCATGGTATTATAGGTTTTTCCCTCCACAGTTAAAACAAGCTTTGATCCCAAAACTAAGCATTTTAATATCATCCTTCTAAGACATATTATTGGGAGATATGATTGACAACTGATATTTTTATGCATTTTATGTAAGTAGCCTTATATTCTGTTATAAAGATCTAATTTATTTAAATCAGTTTTATCTTACTTTTTGACCATATAAATACCAGCAACTGTATAAAATTACATATTTTTGCTTTGTTTGGTACTTTGTTGAGGTCTGTTTTCCTTCCTTGAGCTCCATATTCTTATATCATACTGTATGAGCCATAAAAGCCTGATATATCAAATATGATGCTCAAACACATTTGCAAACTGTTTTTATTATTATTTAGATTTTGTCTAAAGGTTCAATAAACTGTTTGTTTTTTGTTTTGTTTTAAAAAAAAAAAGATTTTTGGATTATTATTTTATATATCAGACTTTACTGGGTTTTCCATAGAACATCACAAATTAACCAATGTTCTGTCACTGGTGAAAAAAAACAGCAAGCTTTAACTGGCCTAAGCTTGTTTCAGAGGGGATTGGGGCACCTTTGCTGGTTCTAAGACGGTTTTGGGCACTTTTGAGCTGGAAGACCACTAGCTAAGCCAGCTGAATACCAGCTTGGTCAGTCTGGGAGACCAGCTAACCAACTTAAGCTGGGTTTTCCAGCACAAACCTTCCCATTTATGCAAGAGCAGCACTTATTCTTGGAGAGCACACACTCCCTGTCCTGTAACTGTTGTTAAGACCTTGTCGTGTTGATTGGTGCCTGTGTTCATCCAGGGAAAATCTGTCAGTGTGCGGTTCCCGCTGGTGGCTCCGCTGCGTCCTGCTCAACATTATGCTCTTCCTCTTGCTCTTCTTTCTCACAACCCCTGCTATCATCGTAAACACTATGGACAAGTTCAACGTCACTCGGCCAGTTGAAAGCTTAAGGGTCAGTGACCATCAAAGACGTTTTATAACCGTACGGCTGTATTACGCCACATTAGAATGTAAAATAAAACTGAAAGTGTTGTTTTCGGAAGTTGGATGTTTTGAATTTGATCTTTTACTGTCTTCTACTGTCTAGAACCCAGTAATTACCCAGTTCTTCCCCACCCTGCTCCTCTGGGCCTTTTCCATTCTCCTGCCCTTCATTGTGTACTATTCATCTTTCTTTGAGTACCACTGGACCAGGTATGATGCCGTTTCCACCGTCTGACTTTAAACTCTTCCAGTCAGGGTATAAATATGAAAAAGCTACAACAAGGAGGTCTTTTACTCCAGTATACATTAAAATGTCTGATTATACATATAATTAAAATTAAATCATTGTCTTAACACAATTAATTAAACACTTATTACTACAGTTAGTTACTAATCCCTGTCGGATATTTTGAATTTGTTACCATAATGCATTTGAATGATATACTACCATTCACACACACACACACACACACATATATATATATATATATATATATATATATATATATATATATATATATATATATATATATTTCTTTTTTTTTTTTTTAAAGAAGTCTTTTATTCTCACCAAGGCTGCATTTATTTGGTCAAAATACAGTAAAACAGTAATATTGTAAAATAGTGCTACTTTAAAATAACTGTGATCTCTTGTAATATATGTTAAAAGTTGAATTTCTTGCAGCCATTAATTCACTTATTTTTAACATTATAAATGTCTTTTTGCTCTATTTAATCAATTTGATAAATGTAATGCATTTTTGCCAAATAAAAGTTCATTTAGCCTATTTAAAAAAAACTTTTGAATAGTATAGTGTATATTTTTAAAAAATATTTTAAATATTAAAATTTAATCTTTTAATTTTAATTATTTTTTAACATTTAAATGTCTGTAATACACCAAATTCTACCCCAATAAATAAGAACCTTTAACCCTCTGGTGCTGTTCACGTGGCAGTCAAAAATGAAAGAATTATTGTTTATTTCAATGAAATGAATGTACTATATTTTAGTTTGATTATGCTTTTTGTTTAATATTTTGTATTTTTATGGGATGTTATGGTATTTAGATTTTATTTATGCAATAGTTATGATCCATTTATTACCTGTCAATCTCTTTTTGAGCATAGAGCTTAAAATTTGAGTTTGGTCTCTTTTTAAAGAAGACACTTGGCAGATTACTACTTAAGTGAAAAAAGTAAAAAAAAAAAAAAAAAAAAATATATATATATATATATATATATATATATATATATATATATATATATATATATAATAAAGTTTAAGTTTATGAATATGCCAAAAAATACTATTTTTAAGTTTTATATGAAAAATATATTTTACTATAAAAAATGAGCTTTCAGTAAGAATTTGTTGGGTGCAGTACAAAACATTTCCACTAGATTAAGTTCACTTTCCGTTCATTTTCAGTGCGGTCATTTAACCTTTTCAAATTTTGTGTGTGTGTGTGTGTGTGTGTGTGTGTGTTTTCACATAGCAAGGCCCAAAACCTTCCCCAAGTTTTGTACCCTTCTGAAATTTAAAAAAAACAAAACAAAACAAACTTTTTTGGCCGAAAATGTCTGAACAGCACCAGAGGGTTAGTTAAACTAATACTAACATTTACATTAAAGTAGAGAGAATGGGATTTTCCTTTATTATGGTAATGAGAAATGAATTAAAGTTGATTTATAACTACAAATATCATACACATGAATAATACATTTATGAAGAGATTTTGGCTGATGTTCTTCCCCCTCTCCTGATACTGTCCCAACGTTCCTCACACATACACATTACATTAAAGGGATTCACACAAAAATGAAAATTTTGTCATCATTTACCCTCATGTCGTTCCAAACCTGTATGACTTTCTTTCTTCTGCGGAACACAAAAGAAGATATTTTAAAGAATGTTGGTTTCTCAAAATATCTTCCTTTATGTTCCACAGTAGAATGCTATTAGAAGTCATACAGGTTTGGAACTGCATGGTTTACAGCTACAACTACAGGTTTGGTGAACTATCCCTTTAACCAACCTATACACCACAATCATACACATATACATTCATACATATGATGGTTACAAAAATATGGTGCTGTCCCAATGACCAGGGTAAGTTTGTGCTGTTGGTAGGTGTATTTGCTACGCAGCTTAAATCTATTGCATAAACATGTTCATATCAGCACACAAACATATTGCATAACTGCAGAACATCCCCCAACCCAGTCTCAGTCTCCCACCCACCCATGCACAACACGTTTACATGGTGTCCCTCTTGCACTCTCTGCTTGCCTCTCCAGGCTTGTTGTCATAGTGATCACAACAAGGGAATAATCATATGCAGACTGGCGGCGTCTTTCACAGAGTCACATTATAGTTCATGTGGATCAAACACTGTACTGTGCAACTGCAGTACCTGCAGAAAACAGCTGTGTACTTGTATTTACAGTGGAAACACTTGATTAATATGATAATGATTAATATACTCTCGATATGAAAGTCAACATGAAATCAGAATCGAGTATTTACATAATACATATGTGACCCTGGACCACAAAACCAGTCATAAGGGTCAATTTTTTGAAATTGAGAGTTATACATCATCTGAAAACTGAATAAATAAAATGTTAGTTGATGTGTGGTTTGTGTAGTAGTTTGATTTGTGGTTAGGATAGGACAATATTTGGCCGAAATACAACTATTTGAATATCTGGAAATATACAAATCTAAATATTGAGAAAATCGCCTTTAAAGTTGTGCAAATGAAGTCCTTAGCAATGCATATCCACTCACATAAATAACTTTTTGATATATTTACGGTAGGAAATTTACAAGAAAATTTCATGGAATATGATCTTTACTTAATATCCTAATTACTTTTGGCATAAAAATAGATCATTTTGATCCATACAATGTATTGTTGGCTATTACTACAAATATACTTGTGTGCTTTATGACTGGTTTGTGGTCCACGGTCACATTTATATTTTTTACTCTGAAATCATTACATTTGAAACGGTTTCTTGAACAAGAAAAAATGTCGAACTTGATTTTGTCCATGGATGGTTGTGGTTTGCTATTGGTGGATCTCATTTGAGTGACAGGTTGTCCCGCCCTCATGTCAGTAAACACATCATCAGAGAACAGAAGAGAATAGATATTGCTGATCATTTAGAATAGGGCAATATTCTATAAAAAATAATAAGAATTGTCCATTTTGATTTCATGGTGGCATTAATAAATTTATTCTAATAATTTGGTTCAGTTGTAATCAGTTGAATCTTTTGGAATGTGTCTCTCAGGTCCGGTGAGAATCAGGTCACTATGCACAAATGCTTTTTGCTGCTTGTCTTCATGGTAATCATTCTTCCATCACTGGGTCTATCCAGGTAAACGTCCTATAAACATCCTACAATAATTATATGTGTAATAAAAGATTTTCAAGGTTTTCAGATAAAAAACATAAAATACACTTTTGGTCCGTCATTTTGTCTCAGAATATTGTTTTCTTTTATATACAGTACTAAATATGTATGTGGGTCAATGACAATGATAAATAAGGATGTCCTACTTATGCCCACAATTTTTTTTAAAGAATTTTAATAAGGCTATTTTCCCTTTTACAATCCCCAGACAGTTACACCACCTAAACATGTTTGATTTTGAGCCCCAATAAATGATCAAAATGACTTTCAACTCAGAAATTTAAAATGTTTATGAAAGAAGGATTTTTTATGAACCTCATTTTTAAATAGTTTGATTTATAGCGAACATGTGTTTTCACTCACAACATAAAACAATAGATATAGGCTATCTATCCAGATACTTTGTTGTTACCAAACATTAGTGCATCATATTCCTAGTTAATATGATAAACTACATTTTTAGTTACTCTACTATGACACATCAAGGGTAAACTTACGTTATACATCCACTAAAAATCACCTTTAGAACAGATGGTTAAAAGGAGCTGAACAAAAGCCTGAAACTTTGACATTCATAGAGTTTAAAGTGTCCAAATAATGTTCAGTATTAAATATTATATATTCTCTTGTCTGTTCCCCAGTTTGGATTTGTTCTTCAGGTGGCTTTTTGACACCCACTTCCTGGATGAAACAGATATAAAATTTCAGTAGGTTCTTATTGTTCCCTAAATCAATAGCTGTTGGTTTTTATTAATTTATTTAGAACATGCTTAATTTGTTGATACCCACTTTGTTTTATCCTCTCAGGTGTGTGTTTTTGCCTGATAACGGAGCTTTTTTTGTGAACTACGTGATCACGTCCAGTCTGATCGGAACAGCCATGGAGCTGCTGCGTATTCCTGCTCTACTGGTGTACTCTCTTCGTCTTTGCTTTGCCAAATCTAAAGCTGAGCGCATCCACGTTAAAAGAGTGAGTCAATCTGTATAGTGAGTTGGAAATGCTCAACAAGGCTGCATTTATTTAATACAAAACAATAATTGTCAAGCGGTTGCTTGACTTGATAGTCCAGACAAAGATGTTTGACACAGATAAACGATAAAACATCATTTAATAAGTACCAGCTACTATACAACGATACATAGCAGCATGAAATGTTAACACAAGACAAAGAACAGATGAAGACTGAGGGTATAAATAGACAAGATGATGAGTAACAGGTGACACTAATCAATGAAACAATCAATAATCATGGCAACTAAGGAAACTGGAACTACTCACACAGGAACTGAACACAGGCAAAAGAACATCAAAATAAAAGTCCAGGAACACAATTGTGACATTAATATAATGAAAAACTGTTACAATTGAAAATTAAAAAAAAAAAAAAATGTTTTCTATTTGAATATATCTTAAAATATAATTTATTCCTGTGATGGCAAAGCTGAATTTTCAGCTTGTTAAGTGTTATATGATCCTTCAGAAATCATGCTAATATGCTGATTATCAATATAATACACTCATTATCAATGTTGAAAAACCATGGTTTTGGAAACCTTGATGCATTTTTTTCAGGATTCTTTAATGAAGTTAAAAAACAGCATTTATTTTAAATAATTTTTTTTTTCAATGTAAAAGTCTTGACTGTCACTTTTTATCAATTTAATGCATCCTTGCTGGAAAAAGGTTTTAATTTCTTTTTAAAAATGTGAACGATACTGTGTTTAATATACATAAACATACATTTATATAATTAAACTTATACTGATAATAATTGTAAAGTTCTACAAAAAAATAATATGTTTTTGATCATGTCATTCCAAACACATTCACTGTTGTTTTTACCGTGGAACACTAAAGGAGAATCTAAAGAATCATTACACAACTCTTTCCCATACAACGGCTGTTCTTAGTGACTGTTAATCACTAAAATTTATACATCAAATGGCATTAAATACACTAACAATCTATTTCTCCATTCTCACCCTCAGAGCCAGGCCTATGAGTTTCAGTTTGGTCTTGAGTATGCCTGGACCATGTGCATATTTTCAGTCAGTATGACCTACAGCATCACCTGCCCTATCATTGTACCCTTTGGTGAGTCTGCATAATTATAGCATTGTATTTTTCAACAAACAGACTTTTTTTTAGTACTTCTTCTTCCCCTCCCTAATTCCACTTTCCTCCCAATTTGCTCTCAAATCCATTTGTCTATCATTTCCACTGCACCATTTGTCGCTTCCTCTCATTTTCTCTGTTCCTTTTTACCCATGTCTCTTTTTTTTTCTGTCACTCTTCATTCCTACCTCTGTGCATGTTCTAATACCTCGTTCCCGTCCTCAGTCAGTGTGTGGGCGTCTGAGCCGTATCTCCAACAGCATCTCAGTATCGCGGTGTGACATGGCCGCTAGGTGCGAACCCGCTGTAGTCTTCCAGACGCTCCGACCCGTCTAGCCGAGATCCAGACGCCCACTCCACGCCTGTTCTGCCACCAATACACATTATGACTGTTTATTTACTATAGGCTGACATCCATCATCATGATTTTTCACTTAGTTCTGAATTCATTTGGCAACTTGCACTCACATGTGGTCTATGTAAACAGGTAAAATATACAAATATCATGTGCGGTAGCAAAAAAGGACATAAAAACTTCATACAAGATGACTTTACCTGCAAAGCATTGCTGCTCAATCATCGAAAAACACTTTTAAAATTAAATTGTAATTTCGAAAGATCAAAGATTATTTGATAACTCCAGCTCTATTCATTTTGCAGGGCTGCTTTACCTTGTGCTGAAGCATATGGTAGATCGGTATAATATATACTACGCCTATATACCCACAAAGCTCAGCCAGCGGATCCATTCGGCCGCCATCAGTCAAGTGGTGGTGGCGCCCATTCTCTGCATGTTCTGGTTGCTATTCTTCTCTGTGCTCAGACTGGGTAGGTTCACACAGAAATGTCATACCTAATTGTGCCTCCTCAGATTTTTGGAAGGGGATTTTGAATCCAACTTTATGAAAATGTTATTTCTGAATGTTCCAAACTATTTTGTTATTTCTGAATGTGCCACTTAGGGGGACTAGACAGAGATCTAATCTTATTTTAGTCATTTTTAATGAACTGAAATGGGAGAAATTTTATTACAGCATTAATTTCAAATGTTGAGCCATTTTGATGGTAGCTAATTAGAGCCATGGTAATCCTTGAAAATTCTTTGTAATGGTTAAGATACTTTGTTGACCTTTGCCTGAGGTAAATTCAGGTTTTTTGTTGGAAATTGCAGTCAAGACTGTGGTCTTGTCTAAAGATATAATAAATTACATTTCTAGATCCAGACCCAAACCAAGAGACTAGTAATGAGACCCAGACCCAGACCAAGGCCATGTTTATGTGGTTTTGAGAGATCTTAAGACCAAGACCACAAATTCATGCCTCCAACTCTGTTTCCTTATTAAAGCATTACCTCATGTTTTATCTCTTGTGCAGGTCCAGTGCAGCCCATCACTCTGTTCACCTTCATAACTCTCCTGTGCTGTATTGTGTTCTCCTGCTTTGGCTTTTGTCTGAAAAAACTACGATCTGACAAATCAACAAGCTATCAGGTCAGCCGTTCAAACCTTGATCTTGTTTTGTAGAAACATGGTGCATATGCTTAATTTTAAATTAATAAATAAATAAATTTGTAATGTTCATTAGTTATTCCAATTACATTTGACATTCCCACAAAATTCTCATGACTTAAATGCAAAAATGTAAATATTTCTTTACTTTTAATTTTAAGATGAAATATGACCCTGGCATTTTTTATGACATGGGTGGAATGACAAGGTCATGGGGCAAAAACTGCCAACAAAATTAATAAAAATTGCCCCCAAAATTCAAGATATGGAGGCAAAAAATGTCCCTGTATGAGCTCTTGTTTTTTGCTATTTATATCATATGATATAGTTGTCACTGTTGGGTTGAAAATAAACACGAGTAAGGGATCTAAACGCAGCAGCTTCATGTTTAACAATGAACTCAGGAACTGAAGACAAGAGCAGAATCAACCAAACATAACTCAACAAGAGCTGACAAAGAACTGGAAACACAGAGCTTAAATAGATAGACCAAACCAAACAACGAAATGAATGAATGAGGTTAATTAGGCTAACTGGCACACGTGAAGAAACTATTTCAACATACACAAGCATGGAACAGAAACAGAACCAAACCAAAGCAGAATATACACGTTACAATAGTTAAGCGATATCACACGAGCAAAGTGTTTTTACCAAATAATTTACATTGATTTTACACAACACTTCAATAAACAGGAAGTTAATATTAAGCAACTTGCAATTTAGACACGAAATTGTGGATATAGTTTGTTTGAAAGTTGTTCCATCAAAGCAGCACATAGTGGTGTTTCCTTACTGAATGAATATCCATTTTTAAACAAATCGATTGACTGAGTGATTCAATGACTCATTCATAAACATGCTTCATTCCAAAATAACCATTTAATAAATGTAGTAAAATTTGTGGTGCCCAGGGAGTGATTGGGGGTTAGGTACTTTGCTCAAGGGCACCTCAGTTATTTAACTGATGGTTTTGAGAATTGACCCCGCAAACTTCGGGTTACAAGTCTCTCTACTGGATGAATAGGCGAAAATTCCCACAAAAGCACTCCAAAATCTTGAGGAAAGCCTTACCAGAAGAGTTTTTATAGTTGCAAAAAGGGGATCAACTCCATACTAACGTCTATGTATTTAGAATGATGTCATTAAAGTCCCTGTTGGTGTAATGGTCAGGTGTCCCAATACTTTAGTCCATACAGTTATGTTTGGAAAACAGTAAAGTGTATGATTGTGACCTTTACAACTACAAGCATTTGTCAACACAAGATGGTCTGAGAATAAGCTCTTAAAGATGTTTTTAGGAGAATAATGTCTTCAGGCAGTAAAAAAGTGATTGCTATTCTGCTTTGTTTCAGATGTCTGATCAGACGACAGAAGGAGGCTTCGGTGATGCGGAGAGAAGCACCGTTTCCACCACAACCACAGCTAATGTACCTGCTTATCCCGTCACAGCTCATTTAATTCATCACACTCTCATTTCAAGTCCCTCTTATGAAATTAATTTCTCTCTCCTCTCATCTCCTCTAAGGCTTCCACTCACCGTGTCAAAGGCACTTCACATGTAGAATGTTGCATAAACAAAAAATGACACTCTTGCCTTCCTCCTACTCACCTCTCATTCTTTCCCTCCTCAGCTTTTTATAGCCTCCGTCCTGCTGGAGCCAGAGCTGGGCCTGACTCCCATGCCCTCTCCGGCCCACCAGAGCTACGGCACCATGGGGAACAGCCAGAGCTCAGTGCATGACGCTGAAGGAGTAGAGGAGAAGGATCTGGAGGAAACTCTGGAGACTGAACTCAAGGATGAGCCAGATCCCAATTGCCCGAGTCCTCTTATGGACAGTCCTGTGGGTTTCCAGTGACCAACTTGCCCATCATCCCCACTTCCTAACTAACGCTCAAGCCCCATGCCTCATCTTAGCTAGTGACTGATAAAGAGGCACTATGCTGCAAAATTTTTCCTCTAGAACCTCCATTTATGAGTAAAAGACAACAAATTGCATCCATCCAAGCGAACCGCTTCAAAAGCTTTTGGGAATCCACTGACATGGCGGTTTTAGTTCTGAGAACTTTGATGAGCTTTCAGAGAAATATCTGAAGTGGATAAAAGCAAAGATCTGTCAAGGAAAGAGACCAGTCCACTTCTCTTGCTCGGACTATGCTTTCTACTTTCTTCTAAATTTTTCTTTTCTCTCTAATGATGTTATTGGGTGTCTGATGGTTTGGTTGACTGAAGCTTGGAATATTGTATTTTGACAGATTTTTTGATGTACTTTTTTATGCATAGTCACATCATATAGCTCCAAAGAGTTGAGGCAAAGCTCCAGACGTGCAAATCTGATTTGATTAATACACCTTTTGCTGTTGTCGCAGTTTGTGCTTATTATTGTTATTTTTATTCAGTATTTGTATTTTAGCAATGGTACGTAATTGTGCAACATTATGCTGAGAGGCTGTTTTCATGTGTTTACTATTAGTAGAATATTATTGCTGTTAATAACACCCTCAACCTTTTTTGCAGTGTGCGCCAGAGTCAATCTCTCCCTGTTATTGTTTGTTTTTCAGTGACAATAGCAGTCGTGTTGTACATACACAGAAGTGCAGTCAATTGGCACTACAGTAGATTTCAAAGTCAACGAGGCACTCATTACATAATTTATTTATTTTTTTCCTGTGAAGTTCAGTCAGTCTTTCGGTCTATGGAGGAGATGTGAGAGGGTTTTCGAAAGTGAATCTTTTCACTGACTAATATACAGTCTAATTTAACAGACTCCAAAACCCACTTAATGAACTGAAAAATTTGCAGAAACAATCGGTTTGTAGGAAAAAGATAAACAAAAAAGATCTGTTAAAGGAATTATCGAAAAGACTTAAGCTCTCTCGGCAGCATAATTTTGACTCCCAATTTCTACAGTAATGCACTTATAATGAAAGTCTTTAGAGCATTACAGAGGGTTTAAAGCTCTGTGAGGCTTAAAAATCGCTGATATTAGAGCTCCAGACAAAATAAAATTATGAGAGAGCCACTTGCTCCTAAAATAAAACATTGTCTTTTTGTCTTTTTTGACTGACAACTTATAGAATCGCTAAACATGACTGTTCAGTCATTGAATTCAGAGCTTCATACTTATTATTAGTTCACCCAAAAATAAAATTTCTTTCATTAAGTATTCACTCATGTCGTCCCAATCTAAGCCGGCATTCTGACATAAACCCAGAAGCCCGCGCTGCAATGTGTGGTTCAGAAACCCTCGTATTTCATCAAAAATTCATACGAGGGTCCAGAAACCCTCGTATTTCATCAAAAAAAACCTTAGTTTGTGTTCCAAAGATAAATGAAGGTCTTACAGGTTTGAGACGATATGAGGGTGAGTAATTAATGACAGAAATGTCATTTTTGGGTGAACCTTTATCGTTTTTAATATTGTTACTACTGCACGCAGTGAGGAAGATAGTATCATGATTTAAATTATAAACTAATTTTTTATTGTTGTTGTCACTCTGTGCCATAAAAACACTCCAATTTGTAAGCATAATCATGACGTCAAAACCCGCATTTTTTTATAGCATCAAATAACTAACTAAAAAGAAACTTATTTAAAGAACAAACACTTTAACTAACATCAGCGTGATAATAACTGCCTAAAAATGACAGAAACCATCTTTGGTCAAAAAATATTAGAAATGTAATTTGGCTGTTACGTCCCATTACATTACATGGAGAGGGCGGGGTTTATGACCTATACTGCATCCAGCCACCTGGGGGGCGATCGAGACGCTTTGGCTTCACTTTTAAGGACGTGTGGTACGCTTAGTTCCAACAAAGCCACATTTGAGCAGGAAAAAAGCTTTTAACGACTTGATTTTAAATTATCGTCGCACATTATTATTAACTTCTTGTCACAATAGTTTCAAGATGACATATATTCACATTTTGAGGCTATACATTCGAAACCATGTGTATTTTAACATTTATTCTGGTGCAATGCTTACACCACAGTCTTTTATTGTAAGTGCATTTCTTTAAACAAATTAAACTGATGAATTAGTTAATTACTGATGGCGCTAAACTTGTATTAAAATCAGAACATTGCTTCAAAGATCATCAAATCCATTAAATATTTTCAGGGTAAAATCATCTGAATGTGTTATGACACAAACTGAAAATGGTGCAAAATTCTAGAGTCTCCAACTGCATGTTGCTCTACTCTGTCACATGCTGAAACCAGCCTGCAGCTCTCTTTAGATCCGTTAAGTGTTGCTCTGGCTTCTGTAACACTTTAATTTTCTTAGTAAATTTTGTATTCTTGGTCTTTGCTGCTACTGGTTCTAGGACTGGAAGGGAAAGGGTGGGTGGAGGGTTTTCTTGCCAAGCTAAATGTAAATGAGTTGTGATTTGTACCGTGCTCTCTTGCTGTGCCTTGAAGAAACAGATCTTAAGAAGAAAATAGAAAAAAAAAACAATGTTATGTCTGACAATCCAGCATGACCTGCAATATGCTGCATGGACTACAGAGCAAGATAAGACAAAGAAGCTAAATTCTAAAGCACATTCCACCAACGAATCAATTATGAGAGATCCCTAACATCTTTAAAACTGACTTAGCCCTGAAACATACTCTTTGCAAGTATGCAAATGATTCTTGCCAAGTGTCAGACAACTACTGATTACAACGCTAAAATCTATTGCATTCTTAGCGTTTGAAATACCTCTATAATGGGCAAATATCGTAAAACATTTTTTTGTTGCAAAAATGTTGCCTTCATGCTCATAACTTTTGGAGCAGCAGTTTGAAGAGAATCTTGTAAGCAAGTTCAATTTAGTAAACGGTTTACATGTTCATTGCTAGCACGCTAAGCGTATTCAGTAGGGCAAATGCGCTGACCAAATATTTGCGTCTGCATACTTGTGTAAAAGTGTGTTTCTGGATGTTTCACAGCAACTCAAAACAACTGCATCCCAATCGCATCTAATTCATACCAGTTTTCATTGGCATCGTCAATCACTGTATCTATAAAAACAGGTAATACACACAAACATATGCAAACACTCTTACGTCAATGTCTTCAATACCTTTTGGTATTTATTTTTGTTCTGTTTGTATTCGCAAGCTGTTGATGTGTACTACGGTGTTTTCGTTCTTCAGTGTTGGGGGCTGTTTACACGACACCATTTTCTACTAAAAACGACAAAAACGCCATTTTGGGGGCATGAAAACGCAAAGTTTTGAAAATTGGTGCAAGTTTTTTTAAATGCTACCATTATCGTTGTGAAAATGGTGACATCATGCGCATGTGTATTACATGTTCGGTCTATAGGCGCTTAGTGTTTCTTTACAAAGTGACATCGCCATCTACTGGCCTGGCAGCATAATACAGCGTTTTTAGTCATTTTCACGGATCCGTGTGAACATTTTGACAATGTTGTCGCCTGTACACAAAAAAAAAAAAAACTTTTCCGTTTTTAGTACATTGTTGTCGTGTAAACGCACCCTCAGTTTACGGAATGTGGCTTGAAGGTGCCATTGTCATGTGACAGGGTGCTTATGACAAAGTAAATCGCTGCACCATGTGACATTGAAGCAGCACAGCTCTTAAGGGTATAAAACTAAATTTGTCAAAAAAAAATGCTGTCAAATTGTGTCTTTATTTCGTTTTATACATGTATTTTAAACAATTCCTAACCCTAAAGGCCCTGATAGTTGCTGTTGAAGAATGAACGTGTGGCGGCATTTCAAGCAAAATTGGGCCAAAACAAAAGTTTTTTGTAGTTTGAAACAGCTTGCTGAAGCAAACTTTCTGGAATAGTTCCCTCCAGCTGGTAAACAGCTTCGAACTACCGGGTCCATGGCGATTACATAATAAATTAGTGTAATCTGTAGTTTCGCCTTCTTTGATGTGGAAATCTTCATTCATTTCTTCTGTTAATATGTTGAAATGAAATGCAGGTGAAAACATGACCACACTGATTTATAGTAGAAATTGAAGTTGCAATTCTAATTGAAAGCGACACTGGCATTGTTTTTCATGTTTAATATTGTGACGCTGCTTGCTTTAAAGCAATCTATTGTAAAAAGTGCTATATAAATAAATGTGACGTGACTTCATTGGAGTGCCAAATTGCAGAGCTGGTGCATCGCTATTAACTGCTGTTTTCTCACCGCTGTCATTTCTGTTGTGTTTGTTACTGAGAGGAAAGCCTAAAGCACATCTTTATATACAGTGTTGGGGGTACGCATTACAAGAAACGCAAGTTACATAATCAGATTACTTTTTTCAAGTAACTAGTAAAGTAACGCATTACTTTTAAATTTAGAACAAAATATCTAAGTTACTAAGTTCCTTTGTTTTCCCATTTACTGATTGACAGCTCTCCTGTACCCATGTTGAGAGGAATTGCAAGCGCAGAGGTGTTGAATGCACTGTAAACATTATGGGTATTGTAGTTCTAGACTAAGTGTGAACATTTACTCACAAAAACAGCTTCAGTAGGGATGGACAATATATCGGCCACCATATTGGTTTTGGCTGATATATGTTCATTTTTAATGTTATTGTTATTGGTCAGATAGGAAAATTTGACCGATATTTGTTAAAGTGGATAAATAATGGATTATATCCTTCAGCTGAGACACTCCAGATGTGCTTTGTCCACCATGATGATTTTGAATTGCTTGAAATATAATTGAAATCACTTCAAAATGGAAAATACAGTTGCAACATAATAAGAACACTATAGCTGTGTGCTTGGGACATGGCTTTTAATGATCAAACTTTTGTTTTTGTAATCAGGCTCTCTAAAAAAAATTATATTAAAAAAAACTGATTTAGATGTATCAGCCAATATATTGGTTATCAGCTTTAAAATATAAAGAACTATCGGTATCGGCCATATTTTTCACATCAGTGTATCCCTATGATTCAGTATTCCTCAAAATGAATAAAAGCAGTGAAATGCAAACTCAGAACATTACGCATAGCTGCAGTAATTAAATATGTTAAATTACACAAATATACTTTATGTATTTAATCTCACTTTATTAACCAATGTCGTTGCTGCTGACCTTCGATGATCCAATTTAACCATTCCAATAAGCAAAAATCACTTACATTTTTGTATTTTCTGCTGCTCAGTACAGTACAGATGTGGATTTGCATTTTCTTTAGGCTGAGGCTTATTCATTTCGCTCTTGCGGCTTTTAGTTTTAGCTGCTATTATTTTTCGAAGAGGTAAGACTTAAGTTGAAGGAAGGACCAAGCTATATAGAGACATGGGGTGGGATCTTTCGACTTGGGCCGGTAAGTAATCAACTAGAAACCATCCAGAACACCTTAGCAAGGTAGCCCCTCCACCATTCCCTTGCATCTTGGTGGCAACTTTAGCATGGGCAAGCAGATTTTTTTATTTAATTTTTTTTTTTTTCAGAAAAAAATAAAAATTGTGTTCCATGAAGTAGACTCAAAAACATTTTCCCTGTAAGTGTTCTTCAGATTCAGTCTCTGAAAATGAAATGTCACCCCTTAATTAAATCTCTTGCCGTGCCAGAAGACAGCCAGTGGTCACTTGACTGGTCAATGCTTGAAAACTGCCAATTATGTTTTTCCTGCACACTAGATGTCATTACCATCTGAGTGCTAGTGTTATGGGACACCACAGCAGCACAACAACTGAAGCCGCACATGAGAAATGTTTCCAAAAAGTAGGACATGCATTCAGTCATAATAGAGCCGAATAAAATGTGTACGCTGATGTTCTGCTTCGCTGAGCATCTACACAGCCTTTTAAAATTCATGATTTCTTCTCCTGTAAATATCTGTTCTTTAGACTCGTTACAAAAACCACAACTGTAGATTACTAGAAAGGAATCAAGTTATAGTATATTCCAGGATCTGAGTTATGGAAGTTGGAAAATTCCATAGATTGAGTAGTGCAGATAAATGAAATTCCATGTGTCCCACCATCAGATGCTTGTGGAAATATGAAATAAGCCCATAAAAAATGGAAGATATTTTGATATATTTAATTGATTTGCCCTTTGAATTGCTGCGAACGTCCATCCACAAGCAGTCTTTGGTTTATTTAGGGTATTCAGCGGTTTTTGTCTCAGCTATTATTTTCCTTTCTTTTGCAGAACTGGCAGGAATATCTGACAGAAGGCCAAAATGTGGATACATCTGAATCTCTAAATATTTTTCCAGAAGTAACAACCCAGGCAGACTCAGAAACATTCTATAATTCTATACTAGGATATTTGTTTGTGCCACTGGTCTGTACGCATGTGCCGAGATGAGAGGACACTGACCCAACCATGGATGGATGGATAGATAAATAACTAAGTGAGAAAGTTCAAATGTTCAGATTAAAATAATCCCCTGTAGACACAACTTGCCTTTGCCAGGGCTTTTCGGGATTAATTACACTGATGTTTACCTTTCAGCAGGGTGAGAATTCCCTGATGGTTGCAGTGATTAATATGTTGGAGCCATCAAATGTGGCTGAGTATATGCCACAGCTCACCTCTCTAATGACAGGCTGTGAAGAGCAGTGAGTCTGCATACTAATTACTGCAGTTTGGGCTGGCCCTGCATAGAATCAACCTAATTATTAATGTGCATGAGCGTGTATTGCTATAGAGAGATGGATAGTTACCGGTTTAATTGATAGTAAGAATCATGGTTTTGCACTATTGTTCTGATGTCGCATCACACAGATACTAAATATTATTTTTTACACTGCAAATGTGGCACATAAACACCACATGAAGTGGCACATGTACAAAAACTATACAAAAGGTGTAATGCAACATTGATGCAGCATTAATGTTTGGGAAATGTTTCACGTTCTGGAATATTTCTTATCAATTTTCATACACAAAAACGAATTGTTGCCGCCTAACATTACTCATTCAACTCCCATTGAAAAGAACTGCTTACTGGACACTTGAAAATTTCAGTCCACTTTATACAAATTAGCAGTGATTACCAATGGCATTACAAATAGTGGCGGTCATGTGATTTGTTTTCTTAAACAGAAAGGGACAATTTGGAGGTTGCCTAAAGAGTTGCCTAAACTCATCAATAGATATTTTAAGACATGCCTAGTTTCAAAATGCCTCCGTTCTCATTATATGATGATGAAAATGGTCTGTAAATGATAGCAAAATAAGACCAAGCGCAGGTATGTTTCATCATTAATGTGCTGCACTCTTGGGAGTGGTGGAGAATGCAATTTTTCATACACCTGCCACAGTGTCAACACCGGAGGAAAAAAAGAAATCTGCTTGACATTTTCCTTCTGTCTCCTAAGCAACCTTCCTGAGCAGGCAGTCTTCAGAAGGTGAATACCCCTGGGAACAGAACATGCTGCTTTCTCCTCCTCTGTGCCATATGCTTGGAATAGAACTGCTGCTGTTTCCCCTATTTGACTGCTACCTGTGTTTGTCTCCCCTGCTGTGCATGTGCATCTGAACAGCTTGATTTGTTATAAACCAAGCTGTTATGTTGGAATGCTTGCATTTAATTTGCACAGGAATCTTGATCGAATTAATCTTTCTTTTTGCTCTCTTTTACTATGCTTGACCATCTATAGTTAACATGAAATGACATTCGTTACCAATATTACATTTGTCATTTTGGATTCCATTGGCTGCCATTACCTCAAAATATCCTATATGTTCCACAAAAGAAAGAAAGTCATACAGGTTTGGAATGACATGAGGGTGAGTAAATGATGACAGATTTTTCAGTTTTGGATGAACTATCCCTTTAAGGAGACAGTTTTTGCTACAGTACCTTTAAGAGTTCTGTATGTAAATCACCTTATGATTGACTTTAATCTTTTAACAGTGCAGGCCCAGTTGCTGATACTGAATATGTGTTGATATGTAAATATGGACGGTCATATGTTAACTTGCTCATGGTAGTGACTTTATAAATGTGATGAAGAAAGCCTTACCTTGTGAATATCAGAGTAAATACAAAGTGTATTAAAGGGGTGCTTGATTATGATTTCACTATGTAATGTTGCTGTTTGAGCATAAACATCGTCTGCAAAGTTACAACCATCAAAGTTTGATGCAAAGTCAGATATTTTCTTTTAAAGAAACTTCTCTGTTTACGGACTACAACAAACGGCTTATAGGGACTACAACGAGTTTCTTGCCTGGTTAGTGACATCACTAACCCTAAAATTTACATAAACCCCACCCCCGGAAACACCCAAAAAAGGGTGTGCTTTAGAAAAGAGGAAGAGTTGTAGTCGAGTGTTGTAGCCATGCTGTCTGCTTTACAAATGAGAGTAAATTCAATGCTTTATTTGCACAAAATATTAACATAACGGCAAATGCTAGTCGATTAGTTAAATCAACTCCACAGCAACTACATATATTTATCTACTAACCGTTCAGAAACATCCAGATGCATTCCAGAGGTGTCTATTCAACTTCTTCCTGAATAATCGTCATTTTGGCTGCTTGAGATTCTCCAGCTTTGTTGTTGAGCAACTGAAGCGCGAGCGGTTAAAGCTCCGCCCTCTTCTGGTAAGCGTCTGAGAGCAGCAGCTCATTTGCATTTAAAGGGACACACACAAAACGGCATGTTTTTGCTCACATCCAAATTGGGGCAAATTTGACAAGCTTTAATAAATTATCTGTGGTATATTTTGAGCTGAAACTTCACAGACACATTCTGGGACACCAGAGACTTATATTACATCTTGTAAAGGTCCCTTTAAGCTTTTTTTATTTTAAAAGATCAGAAAAAAACCATGATTTGTCCCCTTTAACTTTAAAAATAATATTTTCAATTTGTTCCATATATGTTGAGACACAATTCTTTTGAATTTTGGCATAAATATGTAGTGTCTGAACTCTTTCTTGGATTTACTGTTGTAGTCTGCTGCAATTTTCTTGGCAAACACACTTTGACACCTTTAAATGTGCAGAGAGTATTTGATAACCATGTGACCGCTTACTGTGTGCAGTCTTGTATTTCCTGTCATTAGTGGGACCCTGAGGGAAACTAGTGGAGATGTCGAGGAGACGTGTGAAGACTTTGGCAGAGGCTGTGTCACAGAAGGACTCTCATTAGAAGAGGGAACATCAACACCAGAGACTGACATGTACAGTAAGGTGCCACACGACATGGCTGCTGATACTACAGTAATCCACAAGTTTTACGATTACAGTTCTCTTTTGAAAGTTTGACTGTTCAATCTCATGTTCAAACTTTGATCTTGTTTACCGCAGCGATGAATGGCTAATTCACCCAAATATTACAATTCTGTCAAGCTATAAATGACAAAAAATCACCATAAAAGTCTCATCATGTGGATCATACCAGCGATTTTTTTTACAACCCACAGGTGATTCGCAGAGAGGGGATAAGTGAGTCTCGCAAAGTCTGAGAATAAGTTATGCCTTCATGTCACATCACAAAAATGAAAAATTCAGTTTTGCTGCAGGGCATTCACAAATTTGGGTATTTACATATTTCTGACATTATACACCTCCTCATGCTGTATGTAAAGACTTTGCCTCTACAGTTTTTTATTTGTATCTACAGTTTCATGATGAAGCCTTAACATTAATAGAAACTAAATAGAATTAATAGAAAATTAATAGAAAAAAAAAATATTTCTGTTCATAACTATTCACTGAAAAGTTCTCTGAGGAACCAAAAATGGTTCTTTCATGGCACTGCTGCGAAAACCTCCTTTTGGCACTTTTATTTTTTAAAGTGTCGGCTACATTGTGAATAAATGTGAATTTAATCAGTCCTGTGAAAAAACTTAAACTTAAACTTAAGTCTGCCATATCTTTCTGATGAATCCTTTACTGAACGAACTCACTGAATCCGTCAGAGCAGTTACTGAACCAACCAAAAAGACTCACTGAACTGTAAGTTCCATGTCAATGTATGATAATGATTTATAGCATGAAAATTTTGGGGGTTTTGTTTCACTGACCTGGCAAGCTGTGTCTTCAAGCACCATATTTTGGCTAAACTTTACATTTTTGGTGGATCTATTTCTCTACCCTAGACATTTTTAGAATAAACAAAGGTTTAAAGAGTACCTGAAAACCATACTTGAGTATAGGTACAGATTTTTTCTTTTTTAGCCTACCTTACAGCACAAATGATTCCATTACAATACAAGTCACCTCTAATACCACTTGAGTAAGTACTCGAGAACTTTGAATGTAGGCTCTAGGCTCAAAGACCCACTTAGTCCTACCTCAACACCTGAGAGACAAGCCTCTGAAACGTCTATAAACTTTCAAGTGCTCAAAAAGGGCATAAGTAAATTGATATCCTTTAAAAAGGTCTCTTCAATATGATGGATAAATAACATAATGTTAAGTAAAATGAATCAGTCAAAGCCTAATTGTTGCTCTGGACGTCATTGGCCTCATCACTGGCTTCAACCATGTCCTCATCTCATATATGAACATTCACCCGCGATTCAGCAGCACCTGCTAATGCACTCGTCAATAGCCTTGTCGACAAGTTAGTGCAAAATGCACAACATTTAGTATTTTGAATGCCCTGTAGATGGCGATAGTGCTTCTTTTGTTGCACAAATAAACTGCTGCAGAAACCGGTGCCAAGCAAAATGAAACTAGTTATTGCATTACTCATCCCAGATGTATTGGAGTACAAACTTATTCAAAATTATAGTCAATTAAAAGTTGCAAATATCTTTAATACTCAGTAAAACTACAAAGTAGCCAAAAAGATACTTAAGTACAGTAACTAATTAGATTTACTTAAATACTGTACCCCACTGAGAATAAATAGTATGCATTGAAATTAGCCACAAATTGTGAAGATATGTAGATTTGTCATTATGAAACAAATAATGCTTTATACATTGATGGTAAATCCGAACACTTTGACAAGTATATGTGAACTGAATGTAGTCAATGCTTAAAAAGATCCCAAAGTCACACTCCAGCACACTCCCGTCCTCAACAACTCTTCTCTACTGTCTGAGTCTTAAAATACAAACACTACACACACTCTCTCACTGTGCTTGTCATGGTTGTCATGGTAATTTCCAATGCTCTGCTTCCAACACGTTGCAGACTTTCTAAAAATAATGATCTCTAGTCTGTTTTGTTTTTATTAATATTAATATTATTATGGATTTTTATCTCTGTCTCTCTCCTGCTCTCTCACTGTCTCTCGATTTTACACTTTATTTAGCTTTTAGGGCAGATATAGCACAAGTGTTTGTGGCTTCTATTCTTTTGTATTCTTAGAAATATTCTTAATTATAAATCTGGTATCATATAAATCCCAAATAGGAATCTTGTAAATTATAGAAACATAAATAATGGTGTTCTATTGCAGTGGTGGATAGACGCTGATATTTGCGGAGGCAGATTTTTTGCTCCTTATAAGCGAGGCAGAATGTGCCTGGCTTGACAGTCAGCCTTCAAGACATTTACAATAATGCAGTGTAATTGAATCCACAAACCCAGTGAGCAGCTCTCGCTTCTGGAGTTCTGCTCCATCTCATCCACTCTGACAATGTCACATCAGAGAGTGCAAAGGTGTGAACAATGTTTCTTTTATAACCATCTGATTGTTGGAACTGGGACATTGTGAAGAATAACATAAGACAAATGCTATCTCTTTATACTTCAAGCCAGTGTGCCAGCGTTATATAAGGATCATCCTCATGAAACAATGTCCCCATGACTTACAATTGACATAAATAACAACAAAAAAATGCTTTAAAAGACATTTTATTTATTTTAAGACAAATTATTAGAATTCTATGAACTATGTAGTTTATTGGCGAATGCATATACCTTGTTTTAAACCCTTTTATGCAATAAAATTTCCTGTTTTAAGAATAATTACAAAGTAATCAAAAAGTATATATTATATAATGCAATGGATTACATTACTAACTAAAATTTTTGTCATGTAATTTGGAATTAGTAACGGACTACAATTTGTACAGTAAGTAATCTGCCCAACACTGATATGTGGACAAAACTGCAACAGAATATGATCCAAAGTTCCTGGATCAACAAACTTATTAGTAGGGTTGAAATAATGAAGTGTTGTAAGGTTTGGGCTCAGGGTTAGTAACAATAAATTACTAAACAAATCTTAGCTACCGCAAGGCTGAAACTTACTTGGGATTGTGTAATAGTTTAAGAATTAGCCATGGAAAAAAAATGTCATGTGTATATGTCCCTTAAAGTTCATACAGTTAACCACTCATAAAACTTGGAATAGCCTACGACAAGGATATCTATAGAGAGAGCAAACATGTTGAAATGGAAACTCAGTTCATTAACTTCCAGCAGAGACCCATAAGCAAGTTATTCTTTATTTCTGTCATTTATTACAAATAAGCTTCAAACACATGTGTTTACTTAGAGCCTTGACTGATCCTGGTTGTAGTTAGATTGGTGAATGGCTGAGGAAACAGGATGTACAGTATAATTGAAATATAACTTTTTTGGTTACTTAGGAGCCAGGTCATAACATCGCTGTTTAATATCAGCGGCTTCAGTGAGGTAGACATTGAGACAATTTAGTCACAGAATATCAAGGAAAAAAAGCACAGAAGCAAACACTACACACAAACACAAAATACTTCAATGGTCAATAAACATAGATTATCACAAAGGAACACTTTCACTTGAAAATGTTATAACCATTGCATCTTTGTAAAAGATTTTAAATACTTATAAGCGGATCATTCCATAAAGACAGGTCATAGGAAAGCCATCAGGTGATACATATTCAGAAAAAGAGAACGGTCTTTGAAAGAGAAAAACAAATTATACATTTTACGCAAAAAAGTATTATAATGCACCATTGAGCAATACATGAAATTAACTAATCAATCCACTAGTGTTGTCAAAAGTAAAGACTTTGGTACCAAGTTGGTACTGAAATTTTAAAAATGTGACCAGTATCTCCCCATAGCATTTTGAGCGCTGTTGGGCGGATTCTTCAACACCTCTGATTGGCCATTGTGTTCAGGCGCTCAACAGAAATGTCTGCGATTGGCTACGATTATCAGCGCTTCAAAAACATGTTTAGATGTCTATTTAGAACATGCTTTTGAAGCGCTGATCATTGTAGCCAATCGCAGACATATCTGTTGAGCGCCTGAACTCAATGGCCAATCAGAGGTGTTGAAGAATCTGCCCAACAGCGCTCAAAATGCTAGGGGGAAATGCTGGTATTGTCGCATTTTTTACATTTCAGTACCAACTTGGTCCCGAAGTTGGTACTTTTGACAACACTACAATCCACATACACCTAAATATACAGAAAAGTTTATATACCTAAAGTAGGTATTGTCCTATAAAGTTACATGTAAAATGAACCAGCAGTTTCAACATCTGTGACAGTTTGTACATACTTTGAAATACTTGGCCTCAACCATTTAAATGTAGAAATATCTCTCATATAAAGAGGACAACGTTTCTACAAAGCTATTTAATGTTTTAATGATAGCAGCAAAACGGTTATCATCGCTTTTAACGTTTTACTATAGCTCATAATTATGGCAACAAATATTCTTATCTTAGATAAGAGTGTGTATGTTCTTAACTTACAAGGTTGTAATAAGCTAACTAATGCAATTTACCTTTTTTAAAAAAATATTCAGAAAGTTTGAAAACAAAAACTTTGAAATAAAAATTATTATATATAGCCAACGCCCACTGGAGCGGATCATTTAGCATAAACACTTTTTGACTATCTACAATTGTAAATAAGTGAACAAATCATCTGGTTTCTATGATATAACAGTCACTTTATGTTAAGTAACAGTCTACACAAGTCTTTCGTAAGTAAGCCTTGGAGTAGAGTGCTTAGATTATAATCCCATACAATGGAAATGTAAACTTATGACATGGCACAGGTTCATAAATTAACAGTCTAAAAATTCCAAAAGCTATTTCGGATGTAACAGTTCTCGTCATTTACTTTCATCGCCAGAAATACTGATAATGGTTGAAGAATGTGGCAAACAAAAACATTTGGATGGCATCGAAACATTATGGCTACTGATTGCTTATTGTCTTTGACACTATCATTTGGACCATATTGCCAAATATTACTATGTTCATGCTCAGATAATTTACTGAACATCACTAAACTTAAACTAACACAGCACAGGCAAGATTATATAATTAAATCTGTGTAATTTAAGGTTAAAGTGAAATTGTAGTGGCTCTAAAGGCCTTTATCTAAGTTGATTCCAAGAGGCGACAGAATAAAACAACTTTTTCCAAGTTGACCAAGCTCACATGTGCATAGTCAAACCTCTGTTTTACGCTCACATGAAACACCAATACATCAAGACAGTCATTTAAGATAGTTTGAGGAAATACATTTAGTGATTACTATATGTACAAAGCCACTTTTGCTTTTGAAGTTTCAACCATAAACTATCTATGTCCTGGACTCTTGAAAAGCATACTTCAACCTTATAGGCTTCGTTATCTCTAACTGCATTCTCAGTCTACAGTAGACCAAGTTACCAAAGTTAGGACTGTTCAGGAAGCCAAAACACAACACAGCTGAACTTATTTTCCCTTTTGGTGGTCCCACATCCAAGCCCCTCACTCTTTGAAAAGATTTTTTGAGAAGATCTGGTGACCTCCATAGCAACTGGGTGTTCCAGTGTGGATCTCACATCTACCTCCTTCTCAGTTAGACTTATGTTCACCATTCTTGGCCCAGCCTCTGGTCATGGCTGATACTACGATGCTGTACATATTGAGCCAGGCCTGGCGCAGTGGTGTTGTGTAGGCTGGACCTAGGCTTGACTGAAGCATATAGAGCAGGGACTCTCCAACCACCTAGTGGACACATGAAAGAATCCAATCAATCAACCAATGGTCTGAAAAATCACAATGACTCTCCTGAAGATCACTGTCAATCTCAATGTCATCTTTGACGTTTGAGTGTTACGGCTGCAATATGTAATTTATGTCATCTAGTAAATGAGTAGACCTTGCAGTGTACTCACAGCAAAGGACTGGGTCTTCACCCCAACTGCCTGATGCTTCCTGCCCAGGTTCAACAAGAAGTCCTCCAATGTATGTAGATCATCAAGATGGCTCACAGCTGCATCGATCACTAACATGACCTGAACAGATATACAACCACTCTTGAGCTGGGTTTAACATTTCTGTAAACTCAGGAATTGGGCCAAAATTAGTATAAAAATGTGCATTATAGGAGTGTTCAATTGCCTAAATCAGTGGAGTCCAATCCTGGAAGGTCATCTTCCTGCAGAGTTTAGCTTCCACCTGTTCCAAAACACCTGCTTGGATGCCTCAAGGAATCCTGAAGATCATGATTAGCTAGTTCAGGTGTGTTTATTTGGGGTTGAAGCTAAACTCTGCAGGAAGAAGGCCCTCAAAAGCAAGATCAGACACCCTGGCCCTAAATGACCAATGAGCCTCTATCGTACAATGAACAACATCCAAACATATCAAGGAATTTGTTACTGCTGCCAAATTTGTGAAAGAGAGGTGCCGTGAATTTATTACAGGGACAATACGCTGAAGCAAGCTTGGAATGCAAGCTATGCTGAAGAGCACCAGTTAATGCGTAGATGGTGTCCTTCATTCTACAGAAACTCTTAAAAGTGCATTTCCTACTACAGATGTAGTGTTAGGATTAATCTGTCCATCTTGTGAAAACCCTTGCTCCTTTTAGTTGCCAGCCTAGTATCTCCACTTTAGTAATGACGCCACACCGAGACTTTTTCTCAATTCTATCAGAATGCAAAGAATGGAGACCAGTCTTTCCAGGCTACATTGAAAGAACTTGGATGGATACGAGGACACGGAATGCATCTTTGTGAGATGTGCTGTGTTCCTGTTGCTCAACTGACAATCCCAGCACATTTTGATATGCCAATAAAATGTATTGCAGCCTTTATCACTTTATTAAAATTACGTCAAACAAAACGATAATTGTTTACTTTAATGAGCCATCACATGTTTGCGTTCTTGAAGCAGAAATCTTCAAGAGAGAAGAGAAAATTTAAATGTGCACAGCCTTCCATACATCGTCCACCCACAATGACTTATGGGATTTCAAACGGTTTGATTCTCTCAAATCTGCATTCATTGCATCCTCGATATCAAGAACGCATCGAGGTAATTTTATACGTCCTCAGGACTTGCGTTCTTTGAGTATTGGAATTGAACTTCAGCAAGTACGAAAACACAAGGACAAAAGATCGCATGAGAATGTATGTTGAGAAATGGCCCAAAAGTAGGCTCCTGCACTTTTACTCTACCATTTGTTACAGATTTGACCTTTGAGCTCACCTTGGTGACATGGTCGAGGAACTCTGGGCTGGAGAGGCATTCAGGTGCGACTCCACAGTTTGTGCTGTAGCTGAAGAGAGTAAGTAGTGCTGGATCCAGCTCAAATAACCTATTAAGAAATGTTACACTTTAGCAGAGCAACACTACAAAGCAGTACAGTTTTGGTCACTGTGATTTTGCCAAAAAGAAGTAAGACATGTTCCTGGATTAACATATTTTGTACTTTCTGTCTGAAAATGTAGTTCTAATCCTATCCCTACCCCTAATCCTATCCATACCCATAAGTTATCCCTAAAATCAGAAGGAAATGATGTGAATAACAGTGATGTAGAAGCACCTAACCCTGATTGTGCGCCTTGACATAAACTGTAAACTTCAAAACTGTCCCTCAAATCTGGTTGATGCTGACAAAGACGTTGATCCAGGAACATGTTGTACTTGATGAAATCATGTTCACCATACACGGACATGGATCTTAAACCACAGTTGCTTACTTCACATTTCCTCAACAAGGAAATTTTAATTAGGTTATATAAGTCATTTAACCTTGAATAATAGAAAACATAAAAATGTGTATCAGTTTTCCTTTGTAGCTTTAAGTCCCCTTCACTTTTTCCCCCTAAAGAAAGTCATTTTTAGCCTTTATGCTGAGTTTGAAGAGGAATTCTCGGGAAAGTGATACTTGGTAGCATCTTTCCTCCGAGAAGGTGATTCTGATGAAAATGATCTTGCTGCTCCCTGTCGCCAAGCAACAAGTCAAGCCTCTTACTGAGCTGCGGTTAGAGGAACAGGCAGCAGGAGACTGATGGGGAATTTTTGATGGATTCAAAGAGATGTTTGTTAATTTGCTATACCTTCATTATGAGTACATTCTTTGAGTTATGGAAAGCATCAATCCTCCATTTTGATAGCCAATTACTGTACTGTATGTAAGTGCTTTATTTACATAAAAACCAAAACATTTCATAATTTTAATGAATTGTATTATTTAATTATAATTATTTTGATCAAATTATTTTTGCCAAAAGCTTCTGTCCGTACGCCGCACAGCAACTCTCTAAATAAACATGCAGATTAATTGGAACAGCATTATCCCTGACTGCAAAAGAGTTTTAGCCAGCATGCGGTGTGATGAATACATTACCTTGTGAACATAACAATTCCATGTGGCACCTTGTTCTTTCCCAGACTCTCCCAGCTGTCCCGGATCAGACCTTTATCTTTTTCAGAGAGTTTCTCCATTGTCACCCTCAGTAATGCTGCGATCCCTGGTCGTCTTTCAATGTTGTGGCATCAAAATTTGTTCTTCGGTTTAAAGCAGGACCTCCTGAATTCCCATTTCCAGACTTCCAGAGTTCAGTCTTCAGGTATGACCCCCCTGTGAAGTGCCAATATTTGCAGATGTCATTCACCAAGCACAAATAAGACTTATCAGAGGAGCGTGCATGAGGGACTATAGGATCAAAAAACCTTTCGAATACATTTATTTTACAATCTATTTGCAATGCTTTGCAATCAATTTTACTGCCAACGCTTTCTGACAAATGCTTCTTGCGCTCAACATCTAGAAGAGGAGAAGCCTAACTTAGCCCTGACTTTATGGTCACAATAAACAGTGTGTGCAGCTGACGTACCGTTCCTTCACTGCTCTAGAGGTGACCTTCTTCTCGCACTGGCTTCGTCTGTCTTTCTCTGGCATTAGGATGTCTATTTGTTCACTGCGAATATGTATATGTCAAGCCTGCTATCCTTGTGTTTGCTCTCTCTCTTTCTTTGTCTCACTCTCTCTCTCTCTCTTTTCCTCTTTGCTCCCCCCGCTCTCTCACACACATGCAAACACTCACTCACTTTCTCTCTCTTTATCTCTCCCGCTATCTGCTCCCTCTCCCCTCTCTGCATGTAACCTCATAGATGCTGCTTGATGTGCATTTAAACTAAGATGAAGAAACCTTATTGGCAATCTTCTGCATTTTCCAAAAAAACAAACAAAAAAACATATAGATCTTTCTTTATTCAATCACACTGTAACTGTCCCAAATTCTCATCCCAGTGATTTTGGGCTCATATGGACTGTAATTGGGGGAATGGAAACATCTCTGATCTCCACTGCTTTAATAGCACATGTTACGAGCCATAGCTCCTCCTACAGGTGAGAGTTTGGCCTTCAACAAAATAGCAACAACTTCATGCATCCGTATGCGTCTATAATTAAAAAAAGGAGAACTAATGTGAATTTACTGTTTCATAGATGAGTGAAAGAAGATAAAGATTCCTATACTTGCGTTTTCGAAATAAACAAGCCTTGCATATGTGGTATTCTTGCACACAATCAGTTAAATCAACTGCATTCTTTGTGCTTAGATGTAGAGATGCACTGATACCAAATTTCTCCCCCGGTGCCGATTGTTTGAAAATCTCTCTGAAATGCTTCAAACTATACAGAGAACACTCTCATTTGGTACATTACTATAATACTGGAGGTTAAAATGAACAACAACGCTGTTATATTCAACTGCTATTTATTTTCAGATATAATACACTCAATTAAAAACTGAAATGTTTGTATGCAACTCAGTTGGACATAAGGTACTTTTCATTAACGCTTGTCTTCATGACAAATTTATTAAAACATACATATATAATTAACAGCAAATAAGCTCCTCTCTTGTGTTTATTTATAGCTAGTGAACTGTTAAAATTGGAAACTTTCCTGAGGTAAATGCAACATTAAGTGACATTGTTCACAAGCTGTTTTATTGACGTCTTTCTGCGTTTGAAACACTGTGCAATTGCGATTCATTTCTGTAAGTTGTACTGCATCTTTCAACATACCTTCTGATGTTCATGCTTGTTTTTTCAGCTATAACTTGATTAAAGTGGAAGAAAAGACTCGTGCTTTGAGCTGCCGCTTGAACTGAGGTGCTGCAGCTATCTGTCACATCACATTTAAAAGTCAAAGATATTTTTTGTTTGAATTTCATGATAAATTGACAAAATTTGAAAGCTGAGACTTGCTTTAACGCAACTGTTAATGCTTATTGTTGCGTTAATATGCCCTTAATTCAACATGAGAGATTTTCTTCACACGAAGTATGAGTTGAAGTCTGAACAAGTTTTTCTGCCCCCCTTTTGATTGGCTGGATATAATCAGCCTTATCATCGGCTGTTTTTAAACAATCGGCCGATGGCCAATGGTGAAAATAATTGCATTTATCGGCTGATTCCGATTATTGTCTGATACATTGGTGCATCTTAGAAGCATCTCTTCTTTATTTAAATAAAAATTCCAATTAACCAATAAGAATTGTACAGCTTCTGGCTGAAAAACCATGAAAAAATTCTTTCTAGTTCTTTAGAAAACCATATACAGTATATGCTACAGAACCCAAACCAAAGGAAGAATCTATAAATGCATCATAGTTAATGATGTAAGATTGAAGATAGGCTATCATGCATCTATAAATGCATAATAGCCAATCTATAATCTTACATCATTAACTTTTCTCTGTAGAGCCCTATAATTTGAAAAATAAAATGGTTGTCTTTGCTCAAAAATTAGAGGTTAGTAAGATTTTATTGTCTTAAGAAATGAATACTTTTATTCACAGAAAGTATGCATTTATCAAAAATGACCGTGTAATGATGAGTCAGCGGAGTGAGGATCCATTTGCAGTTTTATTAAAACACTCAGTGTCAAACAGGCAAGGGTCAATACACAGCGGTAATCACATAGGAGGCAGACCATAAACAGAAACGGGGACAGGCTGAGGTCGAGGCAGGCGGCAAACATACGATATCCAGAAAACAGGCAGTGGTCAGGTAGGCAGCAAAGAATCATACACGAGTAAACAGTCCAAGGTCAGAACAGAATAACAATCCACAAGGTAAACGCTCAGAAATGATCACGGTCAAGACTTCGCGTTGAGGTGTTGTCTGTGTAGTGCTTATATAGTGAGGTGATATGTATCAGGTGTGTGTGTAATCAGTCCCAGGTATGAGGGCTATGGGAATTGTAGTCCGAAACCAGTTAATACCTGGGTGAGAGCTCCCTCTGCTGATCCGGAGGACGTGAAGAGGGAGCCTCACTCGTAACAGACCGTAAATCCATTTTAAAATGTTACAAAAAAACTATTTTAAATAAACAATGTTCTTTTGAGCGTTCTATCTTTTCTATTCTCTAATATGAAATGTTTATTGAGCAACAAAATCAGCATAATTTAATGATTTCTAAAGGATCATGTGACACTGAAGACCAGATGCTTAAAATTCAGCTTTGCAGGACAAATTTTTTATCAAATAAATGTAGTAAATGCTGACTTGGTATGCATATAAGATACATTTAAAATAATTGAAAGACTGAGTTCTTATGCCTATTTAGAAATTTTAGTTAATCCATGTTTGTTTTATTATATTTTCTTCATGATCACAGGTGAACAAATGTTTTTCAGGAATTCCCTAAATAATTTGCACATTATGTCCCACCTGATTCAGAGCAATATCTAACGTGTTGTCAATGTAAGGGACATTCAGTTTTGACAGCAAGACCCAAAGCACAGGAGCGAGCACAGTTGCCATGGCGACCTCGCAGGAGCACTTGAACTTTCAGTTACCTGACACTCAAAGCTCAAGATAGAAGCTGTCACTCAAATGCAGCGCTCTTTCCTCCCTAAATGACTTGACTGATGTGTCAGTTTCAGTATGTGCATGAAACAGGATGGACACTGAGTTTGTCGGTCAACTGTATTACAAACTTAAAGTGTTAGCTTACCCAAAAATGTCCCTCATAGACAGCTACGCAACTACCACTTTGACGCTTAAAAAAGTTCATAAAGAAATGGTAAAATTAATCCATATGAATTGACCAGTTTAATCCAAATTCTCTGAAGAGACACGATTGCTTTATATGATGAACAGATTGATTTAGGCTTTTATTCACACATAAACATTCATCAACTCACACATCAGCTGTGGTGAATAGAAGCTCAAGCATGTTCGCAAGACACGTACGAGAACCAATGAGGTCCTAAAATCTGAAAATAAGTTTTACAACTTTTTGGCACATTCAGCTCCTTTGCTCTGAAAATAGTTTTTTTTTTTTGCTTTTCTTTTTTGTTAAATGCTTGAAATAACGTCTGTGGTTAACACAAGCTCAAGATATTTTCACGTTTTTTATCACATGAAAATGCCTGGTGTTTGGGAACGCAATCGTGTGGGACAGTTCTGGGAGGACATTATACCAAATCATTCTGATGACAGACTTTGGTTCAGGCATTTCACAATGATCCAACCAAATTTTGAGATGCTGTGCAAAGAAATTGGTTTGCTGGTTAGTCCAGTAATCCAATCTCATCCACTGTGAGGAAAAGTCACAGGAGATTTTTGCTGTGCATCGAGGGATTTATTTTGTAAATGTTTCCATCGTAATTTAGGTGCAGATTAAAAATGTATCGACCTCAATCGAATACATAAGTTTTTTTTATGCAATTTGTTTAGAATTTATGCATTTTGGTGTTTCCATACAGTGTTTTTTAATGCAATATCCCAAAATACACAAAAAATAGGTGGATTGAAACATAGCTACTGTCACATCAACACCAACTCAGGGCTAAAAGAAAATCCAGAGTTTCCCACTAGTACAACTTTGCAATGCTATTCTTCAATGTACTTGTAAATACCATCTTTCGGCATTACTTTAACTGTTGCCAAATCTGGACCTCCTGACTTTTCTATTATCAGTGAACTACATAGTTTAGTGTATACTATAAGTATGCGAGTTGGAATAGATCTACTTAAACCACCAGGACAAAAGAAGTATTCCAAAACAAAATGAATGGGTATCATCAGGTGGGAGGTCATTTTAAAATGTGAAGTTCGCTCGTTTTCCTCAGATCAGATCATTGTTTACATTACAGCCCTATGAGCACAAGGATATTTCAGTGTCATCACTCCTTCAACCACAAAATAAACTTTATTCTGAAATTGACAGGACTGGCTATCATATTTATCTGGCTTATTATATCATATCACGGGGTAGTCGTGGCCTAATGGTGAGGGAGTCGGGCTTGTAACGTGAAGGTTGCTGGTTCGATTCCCATGTCGGCAGGAATTGAAGGTGGGGATTGTGAATGAACAGCACTTTCTCCACCTTCGATACCATGACTAAGGTGCCCTTGAGAAAGGCACCTAACCCCTAATTGCTCCCCGGGCGCTGGAGCAATAGCTGCCCACTGCTCCGGGTGTGTGTGTGTGTGTGTGTTCACTACTCACTGCTGTGTGTGTGCACTTGTTCACTACTCACTGCTGTGTGTGTGCACTTGGATGGGTTAAATGCAGAGCACAAATTTTGAGTATGGGTCACCATACTTGACAATACGTCACGACTTTCGACTTTCACTATTTTCTCCAAAAATCGGGTTTTACCCAGAAAATGCACTGCATGCTACATGGCTCGTTTCAAGTTAATTACATTCCATTTTTAAGGCAAAAATTAAGCCTTAAAACTATCCCTATACACAGAAACACAAATTCCTTTAATTCCTTAAAAAAAAATCACTAAAAATCCAACTAAGACTGAAGAAATGTTCCCTATGAAGGGCAGTTGGAGTAAAAAGCTTCTGATGTGGCCAAATGCACTAGAACAAACTCTTTTTCCAATAGCGGATAAATACGCAGAACTGTTTACCCAACCAGTGCTGACTCTCAAAATAGCCTGACTTCAGGAATGAGAATTTCAGATGGGCCTTGTGCTAAAGAAGAGTTGTCATAGAATGTTATTTGTATACTTATTCAAATGGAGTTTCATGAATAAAGCTATCCTCTGTGACAGTTATAGTTTATAATTATAGCAGACGTTCAAAGCCGCATTTGACAGACTCCAGGTGGAAGATGTGTTTGTGCTAAGACAAGGCTTCCCCAATTTACCATTTGCAAACCTTGAGGGAGCCCAAAACCAGACCCAAGAGCTGTTTCAGTGGTTTATAAGATGATTTAATGTGCAGTAAGTAGAACTCAAGCAAATATTCTGCTTTTAATATGGTTGCCAATGGTTTTTGGGGGGGTGATTTCTTTCTTTGTTGGGTCATAGCCCCCTAACATACTTAGAAACATAAAATTAAACTTGCTTTTGATTTCTGTTTTATTAAAAATTTTATGACACCCATATGGAATTTATTGAACATTCATAATCCCCTCTGTATTGTAAAAACATAAAAAAACAAGAGGGCTCAGCTGTTTAAAGACCCACACTGCTTCACTAGCACAATATGTATAAAAAAAAAATACATACACAACACAATACTTCAAAACTGAAATGCACATATGGAATATTGATGGAATACACTGGCCCACCAAATACGTCTTCTGTCAGCACAACTCTTCCTTTTTGGTTTCCACAGTCCCTTCATTTTCCTCCTCATTTGTGACACTGTCTTCCCCACTTCCTGCACTGTAAATAATACGATAGTAGAACACAGTGAATTCATATGACCGATACATCATAATATTTGCATGGTTACTTTTTTACTATGCCAATGACAATAAAGCTTAATCATGGATGACATATGATAAATAGATCTTTTCATATGTCAAAACCACATCTACTGTATTTCCACTGAGCAAGATGATTTTATTTTGAATGGTATGGGCCACAAAAGAGGAAACCTCATCAAAACTACGATAAATAGTTCAACACACTGTTAAATCTTTGCAAAGAACAGATTTGTTCTGCCCTGTGATCATCATAACACATATTCGCTGCAAAAAAAAAATGGACACACTTATTTTAAACCCCCACCATTCATGTGTCTCCATACCTCCTCTGGGTTTCGCTTTCAGTGCTGTAATGATCCTCATTCACAGAGTCTTTGTGCACATGGTTGGCCTTACTTGATTCTCCTTTTGATCTCACGAAATTTTCGTCCAAACCTGCTTGTTCCAATGTATTCTTATATCTGCGTTCAACATTATTCTTGGCATTTTCCTGAAAGATTTAGGTATATGCATTTGGTAAAATGATATAATCATTGAATTAGTCAGATGTCATGTTGAATTAGTCAGAAAAAAATAGATTTTGAATTTCAAGTATTGTACCTGCGACACCTGCTCAAAGAGGTACGGGCGAGCTGTAACTCGTGATTTGATTTCCTTCAGCTCTTTTTGATAATCTTTCATTCTCTCCAGATCAGCTTGCCTACATTCACAAGGACACATAATCAGTTATTACATTCCTGCTGGCTTGTTCATTCATTAAAGGTGCAATATGTAGTTTTTCGTCCACTAGAGGTCGCCTATTCAAACAAAAGCATAGCTTGATGATGCCAAGATTGAGCGAGGAATCTTGGGACATGTGGTCTTCACCTCACAGCTGGTGGAAAAGAATCGGGATAGTACTTGGGGAGAAATCATGTTCACGGATGCGATTATTAACGTTACTGTAGTATGAAGCAGAGCCGCTGGAGCGATTGTTAATGAAAGACGAACGCAACACACGCCTCGTGAGCAGCAGAACTTTTATTATGCCACAGTCGCCGGCGCCTTTTTCCAGTCATGAGAATGAGGGAACGCAGCTCTGTTTATCATATTAGATACATTTGAGTGTGTTGAAAATGATGTTATAACGTTACTCTGTGCGTTCGCTCGCCGGCTGCTGTGAGACACTGGTTTCACACTGCAGTAAAATAGATGGATTTTAGAATATCATATTAAATGCTGGATGGCTTGTTGATAAATGGCATGCAATTAAGCTTAAAATGTATTATATGATGGAGGAATTTCTGTTTTACTGTTACTAAAAATAAAGCTCCATCTGATTATGCTATATTAGCTACTTGACAAAATAATGTTTTTCTCTGAGGCATGGTACTCGCAAAAAATCAAGAAAATTAGATTTAAATAAGACTAAATGCGTTGAGCTATATAACAATGATTAGTTTTCTGTCTATAAATGTATCAAAACAGATGTTTCCATGTCTAATAAAACGTAATATATTAAAGTGTCTTTGGCGTTTGCTTGTTTTCTACATAATAAAACTAGAACCCGAGAGTAACGCGGATATGACGCCATTTACAGGCGACTCCCTCACACGTCCCGGATCCTTGGTTAAAATAGCAAATTTCTCACGATTTGCAAATAGTTGGAAACATTTGGGATATTGTATGTACTCAACTGAACAAAATATATAGCACTGGCCCAGTGGTTTTTGGATATTTTACTGCAAAAATCTTACATATTGCAGCTTTAAAGTCCTCTGGCATTTTTTTCAAAGTGCTCACCGATGCTGTTTGAGTTTCTCCTGGTAGACCTCTTTAAGACTCTTATGGGGGTCCATTGCTTTGGCTCTCATTGCCACTGCCCTGCTCATAGCTTGAGATTTGATTCTGTGCTGCTTCATCCACTCTGCGTTCTCCTGCTCCTTGAGGTCCTTCAGCTCCAGAGATCTCCTGTATGACAGGCAGATTAAACATCCATTTTTAAAATTTCATTATTTTTTATTAAGATAATAAAAAAGCATGTTTTATTAAACTGCCTAATATGCTATTTTAAGTTCCTGATTTTGTTTTGGTGGTCTCCTACAACAGGTTTACATACAGTTTAATCTTCTCATAATATACCCTGCAGCATCACCTGTTTTCTCACAGTGTAATGCTTGCTTTTAATTTCTCTTTTATTTAAAATGTTATGACACCCATATGGAATTTGGTGAACAATCCCCTCTGTATTGTAAAAACATTTAAAAACAAGCCCTCACACATCTTTCCGAGAGCCTAGCCTACTGCTTACAGTGCGTGTCAGAATTATATCTGAATTTCAGCTCTGGAGGGTTCCTCAGCGTTTGTAAACACAATGATATGAAAAGTAACGATGGCGTCGGCTTTACCGTATCAATCAGAGCCAGAGTCCTCATCCTTTGGTACATGCAGAGTGGATTTGCTTTTGCAGCGCTGAGAACAGCGTCTTCTCAACATCTCGACAACATGAACCAAACTCTTCCAGGACTCAGCTACAACTACAGTGTTTGAGGGCGGGGCAAAGTGGACAGTTGTTCGTGGGCAGCCAATAAAGATCATAGGCTGGAATTATGCAAATGTATTAAATGTGTTAAATGGGTTATTGATGTTTACTGATTACTGATGACTCGTTTCAGGCAGTGTTTTTTTTGGTGCACAAAAAGTATTCTTGTCGCTTAATAACAGTAAGGTTGAACTACTGTACTCACATGGACTGATTTAAATATGGTTTTAGTATCTCTCTGGGCATTGAAAGTGTTATTTGTCTTGCTGGCAATAGAGACCTCACTGAGCCATCAAATTTCATCAAAAATATCTTCATTTGTGTTCCGAAGGTGATCGCAGAATTTTCATTTTTGGGCGAACTAACCTTTTAACATTAACCAATAGCTTGTGCAGAGGTGGAATAATATTTGATAACATATGTATAAAAAATGTATATATATATATATATATATATATATATACACACATTTTATTTCTTTGAAATACAATGAAGTCATGAATTGCACAAAAAAGACCATAATTGTTTATTATATGTTAAAAAAAAATTTCGACATTCATAAAATTGTGAAAATTTAAGAAGCAACAGACTCACCTTACAGCCATAGATCTTTTCCTGGCAGCATCTGTTATGTAAGTTGGAAGAGTATCCATAGATAAAGATGTCAGGCCACCACATGAACTGCTTCTCTTTAGATTAATTTTGTCTGTAGATTTCTAGTTTTGAAAAAAAAAAGGATATTAAAGGAATCGTAAAAAGTTCATCAAGCCACTAAAATCAATTCTACTCATGAAAACAGCAACCTGTGGGTTTTCTGGACTCCTGTGGTGAGGCTGTAGTGCAGATGTGCGCAGCTGGAAGGGTTTACACTGAGTGACATCTTTCCTCGCTGCTGTCTCCATTGCCTTCTGTTGAAAGGCCTGGTAGAGCCTGTCAAAGTCAGGTACGGCGGCATTAGTTTTAGGTCTGAAGGACAGCTTCTGGTCCAAGTAACCCAGCATCTTGTCTTTGGTCTTCTGAGCACTGCGGGTCAGGCTATCGGCATTGGCTTCTTTCCTTTGAACGGGTGCTGAAGAAGCTTTCAGAGACTCCTGAGCTCTCAGATGAATGCGAATCTTCCTTTGCTGTTCCTGTTCTGAACCACCATCACATTAATACAGTTTTAGAGTGAAATGAGGGTGAGTGCATTACGTAAATGTACATTCTCAGATTAAAAATTCTAATTAAACTTGAATTTTATTTTTTGTATTCTTTATGTTTAATGATCAATTAAACGCGTTACATAAGGTGTTTTGTACACGCATAGACTATGATGGTTAAAAGTTTGCAATAATTAATGTTTTTGAAAGAAGTGTCATGCTCACCAAGGCCGCATTTATTTGGTCAAAAATGAAGTATAAACAGTAATGTATAAAATAACTGTTAACTATTTGAATATATTTTAAAATGTTATTTATTCCTGTGATGCAAAGCTGAATTTTCAGCATTATTACTCCAGTCTTCCGTGTCACATGATCATTCATAAATCATTCTAATATGCTTTTGGCCCATAGTGCAAGTATATAAAATAATATTATACATTATTTTGATTAAATGTTCAAATAAATGGCACCTTTCAACTGTTCAGGAAGCCTGGGTTCTGAGACTGTTCTGGGTATAGGTTTCCTCACACAAACCGGTTCTGTTTTTTCACTTTTATCCTCCTTCAGCCTCTCTTGCTTCTTCTCCTCTCTCTTGTGGAACCTGAAGGGCTTCTGCATGGTCAAGAGGAAATCTCTCCTCTGCTCACGACCTTCCTTCCTCAAGCGCTCTTGTTCATGGATGAGGTCGTTATAAAGAGGCTTAGAGACGTGCTCAGGGACGGGAGCAACACGAAACTGTTTCTGACACTCAACCAGTTCTGCCTCCTCTTTGGCTTTCAGTGAATCTTGGGGGAGAGGCTTCCTCTGTCTCTCTGTCACCGTTCCCTGAGAATTCGTTCCAGTAGTTCCTGATGCCTTGATTCCACTTGAGGTAAAATTCTGCAGAATCACCTTTGAGCTGAAAACAAGAGTGGAAGATGTGTTTCAAGCCAAACATACTTATCACATTTAAAGGGTTAGTTCACCCAAAAATGAAATTCTGTCATTAATTAGTTATCCTCATGTCGTTCCACATCCATAAGACCTTTTTTCAACTTTGGAACACAAATGAAGATCTTTTTAATGAAATCCGAGAGGTTCCTGTATTGAGATCTACCGCAACTACCACTTTCAAGGTCCAGAAGGGTAGGAAAGACATCATTAAAGTAGCTACTCCATGTGACTTCAGTGGTTTAACCTCAATTTTATGAAGCGATGCGAGTGCTTTGCTTCATAATTTACAAAATATTATTATCCAAATTCACGCAACAATGTCAGCTCTCGCATGAACAAAAAACGTACGCGTTGTGGTGCTCTCGTGAATACGTGTTGTAGACCAATATTCTCGTAATTAAAGCGGCAAATTATGTTTTGTGCTCAAACACAAATTTTTGCTTCGCAAAATTGAAGTTCAGCCACTGGAATCTCATGGAATATTTTAATGATGTTTTTTTTCAACCTTTCTGGAGCTTGAAAGTGGTAGATCTCTACAGAAATCTCTTGGATTTCATTAAAAATATCTTCGCTTGCATTTCCGAAGGACTTACGGATGTGGAACAACACGAGGGTGAGTAATTAATGACAGAATTTTCATTTTTGGGTGAACTAACCCTTTAAGATATGAATTACCTGTGGTGTTTGCGGTTCTCAGAGTTTCGGCCATCATGACGGCTGAAGCTCTGCTGCAGTATATTGGTTTTAAGTATCCACGCAGTGCTGCTAGTGAGCAGTGAGTTCTGCAGGAACCTCTTCTCCAGCCCAGTCTGGTGCTGAAGCTCTAAACTCTCCAGCTGCTGCTTCCGTTTGGCCTTCAGAGCCTCCAAATGTACCTCAAGAGATAGTTCGGACTTCTTCCTATCCTCATTGAAGGACAGCAGGCTTTCCAAAACGTGCACATTGCCTCCCTCTTCAGATCTAGACACATCTAAAGTGGGAGAGATCTGGAGGGACAATATGTATTTAGTTTGTTAGTTGGATTGATTGATTGATTGGTTTATTGATGAACTAAAGGAGATGAATGAGCGATGTCTGAAACTTTGTATTATGAACATTTCTCATGTTTATTGCCTCTTTAAGATGAATCACTCCTTATTTGCAAGTAAGTGTCTGCTAAATGAATATTAAATAAAACAGTCAGTCATGAACAACTGTAATTTTGGAATTAAAAACACCCCTAAAAGTGCATTATAACTGCTTAAAACTACTGTAAACAAATTTTGTGTATATATATATATATATATATATATATATATATATATATATATAAATAAAATGTCATTTTCATATATAATCAAAACATTGACTTTCGTTGTTGTTGCTGCTTTTTTGAATGTCAACAGCATGTTGTTACTATGGCAACCCCAAACGCGCATAGTTACGCTCTATTATTGTTGTTCTCCGCATTCAAAAGCGATTCAAATTAATTGCAAACAATAAACCAAGCAGATTAATCAATGTTAAATCGATAAATCCACTGGAAAATATCCCAATTGAATCGCAAACTCTGCAATCGCATAACCTCTTCCGCCATTATTGCTTTTCTTTCTCACCATTGTCATCTGATCCATGGTGTTATCAGGCCCGCAATGAGAACATCATTCAAACACTCATCCATTAACTGTAAAAGATCAAAACACACTCCATTTCCTTGGAATCGGCAAATATTATAATCTCTAGCTGCGCCGACGACAATCTCCACCCACCAGCGCCCTGAACACGCACACCGAATCCTACATTTACAGCAACAGTATGTCCTTCAGGGATGTTATATACAAAATATCATCTGTTTCACAGCAAATATTATATACAGCAACAAAACGCGGACACATGTTGCCTGATTATACATATAAATAAACCGAGCGCGCTTGATTTTTCCTCCGCGACGACAGATGGCGCTAAAGGGAACTCGACTTTCTCAAACAAATCTGATAAAGAACTGAAAAGTGAAAGTATTTTAAAAGGCACAAATGTAACACTTTAGTACCCGTGCTAGCTGACATACATCTCACTTGTGGAATGGAGACGAATTAAATGTTTTTTTGGAATGTCCATTTTCATTATTTCAGAGGCTTTTAAAACCCGGAAGAACTGCAGCGAGCAGAACTCTTACGTATCAATAACAACATGGCTGGATGATAGATAGAGTTTGCCGTTATTGTCAATAACAGGACAAATTTTACGGGGGCTGTTAGGTATTTTCTTGTAGGCTTGTTAGTTGTAACAAGTTGTCTCACGTCTGTTTTTCCGCTAGAATGTTTACTTTGGCGAAAGCTAGGCTAGCTGTGTTCGGGATAGGACGGCAGTGTGTTGCAGTGAGGGCACTCAATGGAGCGCGAGCGGTGCGCAGAGGCGTCGCGTCCTCCGAGCGCGATGAGGAATCCAGCACATCTGACAACGAGCTCTTTGACATTATAATATCCGGCGGGGGAATGGTGGGCACAGCTATGGCATGTTCTTTGGGTGAGTGAGTGAATTTGCCCCTCAGCTCCACTCTCCCACGCCTCATAAGTACAGTGTTTGCAAACTTCCCAGTTGTAATAAAGTTGCTTTCCTTCACCCCTTGTTTTTCACGCAAAGGAGAGGTTATTTGTTTGATGAAAGTGTTTTAGCTGGAGGTGAAGGGTGCAATTGCGGTTGTACAGCAATGTTACGTTCTCAAACCCGTAGGATGCTAAAGTAAGCAGTGTGCAATCAATGCACAGATTTTATGCAAAGTTGAGTGAGTTCTTATTCAAATGTTTTGGTAAACTCGTTCAAAATGCGAGAGTCAAGTCAACCCCACGGTGATTTAGAAATGACACGGCAAAGCAATTACATCACAAGTGTTCTTTTTTTTTCAGGTTTAGATCCGAATTTAACAGGGAAGAAGATTCTTCTGCTGGAAGCTGGTCACAAAAAAGAGATGGACAAAGTCCCAGAGACCTACAGTACAAGGGTCAGCTCCATCAGTCCGGGCTCGGCAACACTTCTTAGTGGTACAGACTTTTATAGCTGATGTTATTTCATACTGTGCGGCTCACATTTACATTTGCATTTGCTCATATAGCGGACGCTTTTATCCAAAGCGACTTACAAGTGAGAAAATTAGGGGTTAGGTGCCTTGCTCAAGGGCACCTTAGTCATGGTGTCGAATTCACAATCCCCACTTTCAATTCCTGCCGGCGTGGGAATCGAACCAGCAGCCTTCAAGCCCGACTCCCTCACCATTAGGCCACGACTACCCCCTCATATAACATAACTTTGTTATGGATCTATAGAGGAACACCAAGGTCTCTAAAACACTATTGTGAAATCAAAGTTGACTGATATACGTCACTGAACAGACGTTCGTAACCTCCATTTAGTGTGGCATTGAAGGGATAGTTCATTATCCAAATATGATAATTCTGTCTTCATTTATTCATCCTCATGTCTTCCAAAAATGAACCGATAGCATCATTAAATACATCACAGTGGTACTCAGTACAACTCCCACACTATATTCAGAGTCCACTGAAACCATATCTTTGTAACAATGTGATAAACGGCAACTAAAACTGTTAAATATTATTACTATAGTTTATTGAAAAAAGCTGAAATATAATAGAATATAAATAAAATATGACACTTAAATAAAAATCAGAAATGTTGGTCTTGGCAACTAATTTAATTAAATAAGTTAAAGTATTGTATTACTAATATTAAAACTGAAACAAATAGAAATATTTAAAAAAAATGGCAAGAGTGAAAACTTAAACTAAAATGAAAATAAAAATATATATATAAAAATAATAATGTAATAATACAAATCTAAAAATAAAAGTTAATTCAGAATGAATCAGTATAATAAACGCTATAATAAATAATACTAAACTCTGGTGAGGACTAAAATTTAAGATGCAATAGGGTAGTATATATATTTATATATATATCACTATAATAAATAATAAAAAAAATATATATAATTATTGTATACTATCTCTCTCATATATATATATATATATGTATCTTATGCAAGTTATTCACTTTTACCCTTTCATAAATTAAGAGTTCATCTTAGACATTGACTGAGAAGGCATTAGCTATTGATAGCAGATCGAATCTCTTACCAGTGTTTTTCAATATAGTTATTTTTCACACATTCTGAAATGAACAAGTACAGAATGGGGTTGACCAGAAAACAATAGATTTTAGAGGCACAATAGTAGATGTGATGCTCAAGACGTTGAACTGCCCTCAGTTGCCTGGCTACACAGTGTGTTATGTTGGATGAAACACATGCTTTTGATTGTGTCCACGGAATGCATGTTTGCATTATGGGCAATGTTGGGCATCATTTAAAACCAGTACTTTGGGTAATGTGGGGGCACAATCCAATCAAAAGGCCTGTGGTGAGGATAAGTACATCTGTTCCATTCAAAGCTCTGAATCTGCACTCCTGTCATTAAACCTATTTACAGTATAATGTTTGTATATGAAAGATTCTCCAGGAAGTAGGTCAGTAGGTAGCTCTTTCTCTTGTGCGGAGTACTTTTTTCCATTACTATATTCAGTTATCTTAGCTCTTTGTTCTGGTTGCATATGATAAAGAAAGCACTGAATGCAGAACAATTTTTTTTTAGAACAAATGTGGTGCCTTTGTAATTGTATCCTATTGTGTTTACAGGTCTTGGTGCTTGGGACCAGATTGTAAATATGAGATGCAAGCCGTATAATAAAATGCAGGTCAGTAAAACCAGTATGTTTAATGCAATGATTACTGAGGGAGTACCATTATACAATGATATGCTACTAAATGATCATCATATTTGCGCACCATGGTGTTACCTGGTGCTTCACAGAATGTCAATCAAAAAACTTAGAGATTTTTTTCACCCAAAAATCAAAATTATCACATTATTTACTCACCCTCAAGCCATCCTTGATGTATATGACTATCTTCTTTCAGAAGACCACAATCAGAGTTATATTAAAAAAAAAAAAAAAAATCCTGACTTATCCAGAATTTAAAATGGTAGTGAATGATGGCCATGATTTTGAAACCCAAAAAAGTGCATCCATCCATCATAAAAGTAATCTATACAGCTCCAGGGGGTTAATAAAGGCCTTCTGAAGCGAAGCAATGGGTAGAAAGATATCCATGTTTAAAACCTTATAACCTATAATAACTAGATTCCGGCAGACAGCATTATGCATCGATTTATGACGACAGAATGACCTCTGACCCAACTCATGACATATAGACGAATGTGGAAACGCAGAGGATAGAGCTAAACAAAACACCAGTCACGAATTAGAAGTCTAAAATGAGAATTTTTAAAGAGAAATGTTGGAGGATTTCGATATCAAAGAAGAGGAGCTTGAGTTTGTTGCCCAGCCCTATTTGTTTGAAAGGCGAGAGGCGTCTAAGCTTATGATACTCCTACATCCTGCGTCAGGGGTTACGCTTCCACAGTATCTTGATGCATACGGCCGGAAGCTAGTTATTATAGTTTATAAAGTTTTAAATAAGAATATTTTTCTTACAAAACCCCATCGCTTTGCTTCAGAAAGGACTTTATTAACCCCTTGGGCCCGTGTCGATTACTTCTATGATGAATGGATCCACATTTTTGGGGCTTCAAAATCATGAGTGCCATTCAGTACCATTATAAAGCTTGGAAGAGCCAGGATATTTATTAAATATAACACTGATTTTGGTAATCTGAGAGAAGATAGTCATATACACTTAGGATGGCTTAAATCATGGGATAATTTTCATTTTTGGGTGAACTATCCCTTTAAGATCATAATACTTTTCTAAAAGTTGTAAATGAAGTAATCCGATTTCATACTAAATGAAACTTGCATCATTTGAAAACAACTAAACACTATAGCAAAACATTGAGTAACCAACACTGTAATTTACTATGACCTTACCTGCTTATTTTCCTGAGTGCAGGAAGCCGCTCCATTAAAAACAGCTGTATCGTGCTTTGCTCATCGTTGTTTGCCTATCATCACACTGTAAGCAGCCACCCATAAATTAATGCTACAGAACCACAGCCTTCGAATACAAAACATACATTAGAGATGCAGAACCTCAAACTCCACATCGCAACGTGACAGTTAAGCTCGGTTTTGCTTGCGGCCACAGTTTATCTATTAGAGTCTTATTTAGCAAGATTACATAAATCTAACCCTGCGTCTACTAATTACGAAGATTCATGTGAGATGCAGGGAGAGGAGTTAAAAGCTGTGGAGATCACAAGTAAAAGGACCCTTCGTTTTCTATGCTGTGGTGGGGTTTCTCCTGTAAGATGTGGATTTTTCACTGCCAGAATGAAATCCTGTGGTTTCTGGGCAAACTAAGGGATGTCATCAGAGTGCACTTTATAGTGATATACCTCACCCATTATACCTTTCCTGTACCCCTTAAGAGTTTTTTCGTTTGTTTGTGAGTGCCAAACAAGGATGAAATTGCAAAGCAACTGAGCTAGGTTCCCTTTCCAATTAAATTCAAGCGGTTAGAGGAAAGTAGCTAAAGCGGGTTTGGGAAGTGCCATGTACCAGAAAAAGGTGTTTTTTTGTGGAGTATGGAGGTTCCCTAAAGTGTTATCAGCTAGATTTTTTTTTTTTTTCCTCCATAGTGGTCTGAACCTTTTCTGGCATCTTTGTTGCAGAAATGATCGTGTTAAATGGGTTATTTTGGCAAGGGACGTTTTAATTTGGCAACGACTGGAAGTACATAGCAACTCCAAAACTTATCAACAGCTGTGTTTTTCCAATGTGTAAAATCCTCATAATTGTGGGTTGGTCACGTTTTAAATCTTCCACGTAACCATGTATCAAAAATTGCAAAACCACTACTATTAGTGGTTTTAGCATGGCTGTATAACAAGAGGGATACAACAGTCCTTCTGTATCCATGTTACACATGGATTTAATTGTTTGCCAGTCACCTTAGTTACAAGTCATTTTGGGTTTTTAAAAAATAGCTGTGTCAATCACCAAGACTTTTCTGCATTTAAACAAGGTGCATATTTTATTAACTAAGTTGCAAGGCAACTTGGATGAAACAAACTTAGCTCGACAGTAATGTTCGCATATTTGTTATTTATTATTGGCTTAACTATAAATACGAGCATAAATCGCTACGAAGAATGGCATTTTACATTTCTGCCTCACCCCAGTGCGTTTACGAAGTCAACCATGCAACCTCAAGGGCTGTTGGTGGCTTTTGTTGAACCTAGTTTGATGTTTGGTTAGAGTATCTGGCAAACTCTTCTCTCAGTCGAACGGCTTTGATGTGTTGAAGTTCAGTGAAGCACGTGCTTTTTGGAAATCCATAAATAGGGGCCGAGCGGTCACTTAAGGATAGAGTTGTAAACCACAGCAATAATTTGGCTTTTTGCTTTAGGTTTGGGATGCTTGTTCAGATGCCCTGATTACATTTGATAAGGAGAATCTGCAGGACGAGATGGCTTACATCGTTGAGAACGACGTCATTGTGGCCGCCCTCACCAAACAGCTGCAGACTCTCTCTGGTAACGGACACATTTTGATGTTTGATATATGGATCCGTTTATATGTTTGTTTGCTTTGCACACTGAACTTTGATCATTACATGGTGATATATCCTTAATCGTTGCTTTTGCTGTGCTTTTCCCATGTTTCTCCCACTGTCGAGCGCGGAGTGGGCTCCCTGTTAATTGGTTTAAGGGATGGCTTGGCAAATGATGTCACCACAAGCCATTCCTTCCTGTCTTGGCAAAATGTTTATTTGTACTCGTACTCCTTTTGAACATCTTTCGTCTTGTGTTTTTTTCATAAAGATTCCAGTTCTTTGGACGTATCCGTGTTTTTCCTGCTATTTCGATCATCCAGCACATTGCTTTTGGTGGGAGTTAGAAGCCCCACGAGAATTGCCACCCTGTTCGGACACGTGCAGTGGTCTATTGACCTATTTAAAGAAACCACATTCCTTTCCAGCCGTAGCATCCCGCTCGCTCGGGGTGCCCAAGTACGGACAGCATTTTACTGTAACATTTTGTTGTTGTAATTAACTAAATCATTCCAAGGCTCTGCATTTGGCTTTTCCATGCCATGCTCTGTAAAACTGCATATTTTTGAAAACAGGCCTTTTTTAAAACGCATCTTACATTTAACAGATGTGTGGTAGCACGTGCTTGTTCACGTGTTTGTGTCAAGTTGGTGTTTTTTAACAGTCTTCTATTTCTGCAGAAGTACTAGAACTAGACGAAAAAGTACATGCATCAGCCAACCGTTTTTTGCTGTTACTCTGCTTTCAAATCAGCAAGAAGCCAATATTTCTCACCCATGTGCAAGAACTAGTGTTCAATTTTGTGGACAGAATGGTCTCCAAGTCAGAAACGTAGGCGTAATTCTGGATCTTTTCATGTGCTAGACCGCCAGTGATTCTAAGAAAAGTGGATTTTCTGCTTCCTTTACTTTTGTTCGATGTTGTGTGAAGGATATTGGCAGCTGGTCACATGCATTGCATGGTCTGCTTGTAGATAAACACCATTAGTCAGCCGTGGGTGACTTGCCAAAGCCATCAAGAAAATTGTCAATGTTAGCAAGCCTCAACCAGAGAAAGGAAAACAACTTTGTTTTATGAGGTGGTTTGATGAGCCTTAATTTTTGACTTTGTCACAGCCAAACCATGTTTGTTTGGATTTTTTCCCATTTCTCAAGTGGAACTGAACAAGATTTTGACTAATGCTCATTTTAATGTGAAATGCTGATTTATCATTCATGTCTCAACCAGACCACGTTGAAGTGCAGTACCGAACAAAAGTGGTAAAATACACCTGGCCCCATCCTTACCATGTCTCTGAGTCCATCCCTTGGGTTCAGGTGACTCTAGCGAATGGAAAGACTCTCCACACCAAACTGTTGGTATGTAGATTTTATCCAGTGTTTCATTTGATATTACAAACAGAACAGCTGCATAACCAAAACCTCAGAATTTCTAAAGGTAGTTGTGATTGGCTCTTTCAGATTGGTGCTGATGGGCCAAACTCAATGGTGCGGAGAGAAGCGGGCATCCCCACGGTCAAATGGAATTACGATCAGTCAGCAGTTGTCGCTGTTCTCCATTTGTCTGAGGTATGATGATCCTCTAGTTTGAAGTTCAAATCATATTGTGTTCTTATCAACTTATTGAATAGTTTAATTTACTCAGAAACATGTCACATTATCGAACAAAAATTAACTTTCATTTAGTGTTGCCAAAACTACTGACTTCAGCATTTCAGATTCTTAAACACCTGTTTGGCTATTGTGTTCACTCGCTCAAAAGCTATGTCTGTGATTGGATACAATGATCAATGCTTCAAAATCATGTAAATGCATACATACGGGAGCGTTTGAAAGCAGGCGTCTATCAGGAGATATATTGGGTATTGTGTATCTGTGTACGCGCTCTGTGAAAAGACTCAAAGATGTGCATTTACAAGTTTTTGAAGCGTTGATCATTGTATCCAATCACGGCCATTGTCTTTACGTGCTCAACAGATGTCTAACCAGAGATGTTCCACTCAACAGCTCTCAAAATGCTAGGGGGAAATGCTAGTGTTTTCACATTGGTCACATTTTTAAAATTTCAATACCACCTTGGTACGGAAGTGTGTACTTTTGACAACACTACTTGCATTATTGTTTTTCAGCCCACAGAAAATAACGTGGCCTGGCAGAGGTTCCTCCCAACTGGCCCCATTGCGATGCTTCCTGTGAGCTGACCTTATGTGTTTATTTTACTTGTAAATGATGTCAGTTGTACTTGATTTGTTTTATTGGCTCGTCATGATATCGCTTAGTGGTCAAAAGGAAAATGCATTTGTTTGTAATGATACTCATGTCCAGACGTGGTGTATGTGTCTGCTGTGCAGTTGTCAGACACTGAGAGTTCGCTGGTCTGGTCCACCAGTCATCAGCATGCTGAAGAACTTCTACAGCTGGATGAGGAGAGCTTTGTGGATGCCATTAACTCTGCATTTGTGAGTATAAACTGACACTGTTGCCACACTTGTGGTTAACCTCCTTAAACTGAACACCTTATGAGTGCAATATTTCTTAACAAAAGTTAATTTCCATATGTAGAATAATGTAATAAAGCAGTGGTTTCTGATTGAAACATCATGTCATATCTTTGCTCTGCATTCTCTTCATTTCGGCTGAATGCCCTCAAACTGACCCTCACACCCTTTTTTTCTTTTTGTTTGTGTTTCCGTCAAAGAAACTCCTCTTTTCCCAAGCTGGCTATTTTTACTGACCTTACTGGTCACAGGCCTTTGCATCTGAGTCACGCTTGCCATCAACTGGTTTGCTAATTAAGCCCAAGGTTTGCCAGTGTTGGTCATTACTCCACGGAATGTTTTTTCTGCAGACCAAACTCAAATTTGTGGCCTGGTCAGCATTTTACTTTAATTAGGCATGCTTTTTGCATCTCTGCTAAAATACCTTGTCTTTGAAGACAGCTTTGAGGGCACAAAAGGAAGAAGGTATAGTTTACCTCTAGATGTTACGATGAAGATATTATGTCAAATTTACTCGCCTTCATGTCTTTCTAAACCCATATGTCTTTCTTTCTTCAAAATTGCGGTGTTCCACTGAATGTTTACGCAGCTCTTTCCCATACAATAAAAAGCAGCACTGACCAGGGTCTGTCATGATCCAAGAAGGACACAAAACACCATAAAAGTGTCATTTGAAGTAGTCCGTACAATTCATGTAGCCTATCCAAGTCCTCTAAAGCAGTGGTTCTCAACTTTTTTGACTCGAAGGCCAATTGTCCAAAGCAATATTCAAAGGCCACTCAGTATAAGGTAAGATATTTCCTTTTTTGCTCTAATTATGACAGGACTGTTTGTTTTTATTAACCAAAACTGTGCTAATATTGTAATTAACAATTTAGTGATTACAGAAATGAACTTCAAAAATTTAAAGAGCAATGACAGTAATAATAAATAACAAAAAATGAACTGAAAATCAATTGGTTGCTTTTTTCTAACCTGCTTGGATTAGAGCACATGACTCATGGACTGCTTTTATGGTGCTTTCTTTTAGTCCTTTTTTGGAGAAGTTCCAACATTCAGAAGTGCTTCAAAATTCATCCGGTCAGTTAGAAGAAACAAAGTCATGGATTAGAAATGGCTGTCAATATTGCTTTAACTGACCTTTCCACTTCTCTCCACTTTGTACTTTGGCTCTTCTTTCCATTAAGTTGGAGCTTAACAAATTATTAATAGTAGGGGTGTAACAAACACAGAAGTCACGGTTCGGTACATACCTCAGTTTTGTGGTAATGGTTTAGTAGGAGTTTGTTACATTTACATGTGTGAGTTGACTTCTGTGAGTCATGACACAAATCGGCACAGTGCCAAATGATTTTGTCTCCTTATAACAGTGGAAAAAATGTAAAATACTCTGTAATTTATGGTCATATGTTACACCCCTAATGAATAGAGATTCTTGCACACATCATTCCTCTGTTGCCATTGACACTACTGTTCACTTCTGTTTCACTCTCTTCAGTGGAGTAATGAGAACCATTCTGAGCTGGTGGAGACTGCCGGCTCTCTGTTCCGGACTGCCCTATCTGTCCTGATGCCTAACAGCGGCTCTGCACGTCAGCTTCCACCTAGCGTTGCAGGGATTGGCCCAAAGAGCCGGGTTATGTTCCCGCTAGGCATGGGTCATGCCACAGAATACATCCGCCACAGAGTGGCACTCATTGGGTATGTTCGCTAAGCAACTGACGAGTATTTGTCATGCAGAATTTAAGGATTTATCCGTAAGTACATAGTCATATGTATAGGTAAAGAAGAAATCTCTCTATGAGCGTGTTTACATGTATAACAATACTCTGATAACCTTCAAAAATCAACTCATTGATATACATGCAAACCAATAACCCATCAAGGCAAGTAAACCGACTTTATTGAAGAGTCGTCTTATTCCCCAGTAGTGACGACAAAACTCTCATTCGTGCATCTGACTGGTGTGTGTTATGTGAGTTGGGATGTTAAAGCATTAAAAATGTCTACAGGAAACTTTTACAGACTCATTCTCCTCTCATGCAGAAATTTGATTACTACTTTGGCTGAACGCGATGAGAACACATTTTCATAGTTTTCTTGGGGTCAAGAAAGAGTTGGAATATGCAATAAATTTTCTCATCTCCAACATGGATGTGCTTAAATCTGCAGTAAGGATGCTTCTCTATCACAGCCAGATATGTGCTCTTCAATAAACCGAAAGAAGGGTAAGGTGTTTACATGCTGGGTAATATCAGGGTATTAGGAAAAAAAAATCTAGTTGTTGATTGGTTTACACTTAGAGTATTAGTTCACTTTCAAATGAAAATTCTCAAGCTTTACTCACCCTCAAGCCATCTTAGGTGTATATGACTTTCTTCTTTCTGGTGAACACAATCGGAGAAATATTAATGTATATCTTGACGCATCCGAGATTTGATTGAATATGAGCTGAAGAGAGGGCCTCCATCCATATCCATCCATCATAAACATACTCCGTATGGTTCAGGGGGTTAATAAACACCTTCTGAAGTGAAGCGATGCGTTTGTGAAAAATCCATATTTAACAAGTTATGAAGTAAAATATCTAGCTTCCGCCAGAACGCCTTCCGTGTAAAACTCTTGCAGCTTGCGCTACGTCCTACGCCTTCCCTGTTCAGCTAACGGAAAAAGCTGAATTTGTGTCACGTCATTTAAGCTTTTTCCGTAATTTGAATACGGAAGGCGGTCTGGTGGAAGCGAGATATTTTACTTCATAACTTGTTTAAATATGGATATTTTTATTAACCCCTCCGGAGCCGTGTGGAGTGTTTATGACGGATGGATGAGGATGGAGGCACTTTCTTCAGCTCATACTCATTATATCATCACCACCATTATAAAGCTCGGATGCGTCAGGACATTTATTAATAGATTTCAAATTGTTCATCAGAAAGAAGAAAGGCATGTACACCTAGGATGGCTTGAGGGTGAGTAAAGCTTGGGGTAATTTTCATGTGAAAGTGAACTAATCCTTTAAGTCGTTTATGATCTTGCAGCGTTATAGGAAACTGGATTAACGTGTTCGCATTACCACACACATTGTCGCGTAATCGGGTTGAATGCATGTAAATGCTCTCCCTATGTTAGATTTATAGTGCAGCCATAATGTTTATGTGGTTGTCTGAGACTTTAAACCTATGTGATGATGTATTTAGGTTTGTTTTTCTTGGAGATATTACATTGGATCTAAGGTAATATAGACGCCACATGGAGGAAACTTGTTAAATATGGCTACTGATTCAAGGTTTCTCCTCTATATTTTCTGATCTTTCTAATTTCAGAGATGCTGCACATCGAGTCCATCCTTTAGCAGGCCAAGGTGCCAATCTAGGCTTTGGCGATGTGGCCTATCTCACACAAGTTCTTAGCCAAGCAGCATTTAATGGAAAAGACCTTGGTAAGTGTTCCAACATCAGAAGCAGTCAAGCCAAATGTGCGTACACCAGATTTGCACTTATGTGACCATTTTCAAATATACACATTAAATATTTTCATCTAATAAACATTGAAATAATCTAATGTACTTTTTAGAAAAAGATTAATCAAATTCAGAAACTCATAAATTTTATTTTATATATACATATATATGTATATATATGTGTGTTATGAGGAACTGCTTCACATGACAAGAAACATGAAGGCCTTTTGTTATTTTGGAATTCTGTTAAATTTTCTGCTCTATCTATATTTAGGTCTTATTTATGTAAGCCCGTTTCTGCCACTGAAAAAAAAAAGAAGGATTATTGCAACTTTTCACAAAATTGTGAGATATAAACTCGCAATTGCCAGTTATAAAATAAGAATTGTGAGTTATAAAGTCAGAATTCTGACTTTATAACTCGCAATTGTGGCTTTATATCTCGCAATTCTGTGAAAAAACGTCAGAATTGTGAGGTAAAATAGTCGCAATAATCTTCTTTCTTTTTTCAGTGGCGGAAACAGGCTTCCATAATTATTTCATACCTGAAGTATCATACCATTGGTTCAGAAGAGCCCAGTGGAGCTATCTTTGGTTTTTCATAAGCTCTTTTCCATTTCCTTATATTTGGGGTGATCTTTAGTAAAAAGAACTGGTTGTCCTGGAGCAGTGTACAATGTTTTTGCTTGTCATTCCTGCCAAGAACTGCTCATAAATTTCTTCACAGCCACAAATGGAAATCTTGTAAGGAATTGTTGACATCAGTTTCTTAGAAAATCAAATACGTTAAAATAAGAGCAGTAACTGATATTTTCTATATTCATCCATATGGTAAATAATGTATTTTAAACACTTTCTTGGCTAATTTTGGGGGAAAATCTCCAGAATGTCAACAAGTAACAAATGGATATCAGTAATGTCAACTGTTTAAGAAAAGAAAAAATGAGTTGTACTTTTAATGCAAATTGTTTAACCACTGATCCTTGAACTCTAGGAGCAATGCAACACCTGTTGGAGTTTGAGACCGAGCGTCAGCGACACAATCTTCCCATGATGGCAGCCATTGACCTCATGAAGAGGATGTATTCCTCCAATGCCGCCCCTATGGTTCTACTGAGAACCTTCGGCCTTCAGGCTACCAACGTGCTGCCACCACTTAAAGTATGATCACATGACTTATTCTTCCCACAGATCCTTCAAAGTTTTATTTTTATTTCTTGCTCTGAAAGTATTGTACAATTTGTTCCCTTCCTCCTTTATTTTGGGTCTTCTTCTTCTGTTCTGAGGCAGTCCTCCCGTGTTCTTGTTCTTTTCTGTCATCCGTGCCTCTCTCTTTGCTCTGTTGTACTTCCAGCTTGAGCCTTTTTTCACCTCTCCAACTTTTGCTCCCTCCTTCACTCTTCCTCTGACTTCTTCCCCTTTCTAACCCCATCCCCCCCCAGCTTGTCCTCTGATTACATGCCTTTCTACTCTTATCCGTGCCTGTAATTTACATGGTCAGGAGCTACTACTATGGCTATGTTTAGCCCTAAATTTACTGTTACCAAAAGTGTGTGGGTGGGGTTGCAGGGCTGTGCATGGTGGTGTTGGCTTGTGTTTTCACACTCCTTTTATTACAGGCCACTCTTATGAAATGGCTTCATTCCTTTACTAAGCGATTCCAACCAGAATGCCCGTAACTTGTCTTAAGCTTTGAGGGATATCTCCCACATTCTGTGATTCTATTATAGACGTTACAGCCTAGTGTATGTGACTCATGATACAAGGACGACTTGTGTCACACTTCATGATCAACAGTGGGAAGATCTGCATTTCCCTAAATAAGATGATGAAGCATCATTTGTGGCTTATGAGTATTGCTTTCCTGATTGTCACTTACCTGTAGTTATATATTTTTTTCTTGTACCCACAGGAGCAGATCATGGCTTACGCCAGCAAGTAAAACACTAGGTGCACACTGGATATTTGCTGGATCTCTAATGTTATGAAGATTTTGTTCATGGAATGTATATGTAAATTAATAAATTATATTTTATTCCTCTGTTTATGTGGGAAACATTTTATGCCATAGTTTGCAATTACCCATATGAAAATGTTATGTAAAAATATAAGATGTAACTGCTCTGCGATCTTTGCTAACAGAACATGTTCTCAGACTGTTACTTTTATACTATAAAAATGACCCGTTGATTGGCATTAAAGTTGAGAAGGATAAATAAAGGCCTGTTTTAAAAAATTATTGTCATATCAATGATAATCATGCTTGCCTTTATAAGAAACATACCATTCTTAAGAAACTTAAAAGGAACTTTTTGTGGATCTTACAAGATTTGAGAGCCATTAGCTTTCTGCCCTCCTGTATTTCAAATTAATAAAGGCTACGAGCTGAAATACAGATTTAAGAATAGAATTTGGTTCCATGGCAGGATGGTATAATTTTTGCTTTAAAGTTTTCAAAGAACAAATTATAAGCAAAATGTCAGATGTAAGCTGATGCAAAACGTAGTCAATCTATCTACCAATACAAATTAACATTTTAGAAAGCATTCACAACCGTCCTTTGTATCTCGCGACAATTCACAAAGACTCGCGATGATTGTCACGCATTTGGCGTTATTTGAGTCGCCTACAGTTGATGAGTTTTTGAACGATTATATGGGGATGACTTGACAGTAACTGTCCTTTATTACTTGAACTGCCATTCAACTCATTCTGAGGTAAGAAACGATAATCGTCTGTATGTTTAGAAGTAGTTTCTGACACACAAACATCGTTTTTCTTTTCAATATTTCTTTTCATTACTGCGAGTATGCCTACGTAATTGTTCACTGTTATAATAAAATAATATTAAAGAAATAATAAAATGAAATTTAGTTCAAGAATACCTCGAGTTGAATTTATAAAGGCTACTTGATGAACCAAGATTGTACGTTACATGTACGTAATTATGTTTAAAATCCCGTTTAGTTTAATAAAAGATTTTATTTTTTTTATTCATACATGTACAATATCACTTCATTCATACACAACACTGAATTGGAAAGCATATTTATAGCATTTGCAGTAGAGAATACCTCTAATAATGGCAAAGCATTACAAGATAATTTCATGTCATACATTGAACTATGACACAATTGTTAAAAAAAAAAGTTACATTATTGATGTATATATACAGTCGTAGAAAAACTACATATAAAGATATACTGAAGCTGCTTTAAAGAAGCTGATGGATTAACAAGAAATACAACGCCACACTGCATATTCAGCAAGTATCCATGTAATAAATATTTGTACAATAATTCACAAAACACACTTAACATGATACTGCCAAGTGAGCAAAGGCTGTTGCTTTCTGACACTGATCCTAAATCTGTCAGCAGTACGCACCTGTCACGTTTAACACAAAATCTGACCTGATTCTGCCCAATTACACCTGAGCATCCGTGCATGAACACAACAGGAACCCCCTAAAACTACCTAAAACCATCAACAATAACCAACCTAAGTTTAAAGACAAATGAGGTTTAAAGTCCTCTAAACTCTTGTTTGCATGTTGGTGTAAAAATAACCATTTTTAAATACAGTAATGTAATATCTGCTTTAATAACCTCTGACCATTAGTCATTTGAAGTTATATTTGAGCAATTATAAGATACCTTTTCAATTTGATAATGGCTGCAGTGCACGTGTATTAAACTGCATGCCATTCAGTGTAAAAAACCATGGCTGGTTAGACCCTGGTTTTAAAAAAAAGCACCTATAGAATTTCACCGAAAGTGTTATCAGAAAATGTTCCACCTCGACTCAAACAACTTACCATTCAAACAGATATGTGTAAATACATGCATTATTCATTTATATGTAAAACAGCATTCATGTGCCCATGTAAAGTGACTATATTTGAATTGTTCTAATCTCTATACATCCCCAGTTTAAGCTGCTGATCGCAAACAACTTTCTAAAACATAGACCGATGGCTGTAGCTCTACCAGCTACGTTAAAGTGTTACGTGCTAGATGAAGAGAAATTACATGGAAATTTCAATATAATTCACCATAACCTAAAACACCACTACACTACTGTGCAAGCACTACTAATAACAGATTACTGTAGAAGAAGCTACGGAAGCTGCACTGCTCAACACAATGTTTTTACATGTATCCCAATATCCTGCACAACAGCATGAATCAAGAGCTTTGAATGGGTCTAAGACGACAGCTGAAAAAAAAAAAAAAAAATGTAAACATACAGTAGAAATAGCAGACTGGCCTGGCCATCTTTACAAAAATATAGTGATTTCTTTGTGAACAGTTCTCTGGTTGTTTAGTTGGTGAGGGAGGAGAGCGTTGTGATACAGGGCTGCAGTGCAGGACAGATCTGAAACTCACTTTAGAGTTATAGGGGAGGAGGAAGGGGGGAAACTGCTTGACCAGGTGAGATTTCCCCCTGCTTGCCCCCTGTGCTAGTATCCACAAGACTGCGGGATTTAATGAATGTTGAGGTTGTGGAAATGATCGAAGATGGCGCCGAGTGCCCAGCTTGTCTCCACGTTATTCACCTTTTTGGTAAGCTGTGAAGAAAAAGACCATTAATCTATGACTAAAAATGGCCTAAATTGTGCTGCCAGGCCATGTCAGTTTAATTATGTACACTCAAAAATGGGTTTGAGACCAATTTTAGGTGAATTCACGTTTAAATTGTGTTGTTTTAATATTTCAGACTCACCTGCAGAACAGTGCTATCCTTGAAGCCGAATCCCTCTTTCAGTAGGCACGTGATGTAGGTCATGTCCATGCACAAAAAGGGGCTGATCGGGCGGTATTTAGTCATCTTGTTGCACACTTGATTAAGAAAAAGAAAAGAACTATAATTAGCGGTGCTTGCTATGGGAAGCTGCTACTATTGCTCATACTTAAGAGTTAAGGATTTGAACAAACACTTAAGCCTTAGTATTAAACCTTGACGCATTTCTCATCCCACACGGTTTGAGCTACAGACGTGAGTTATACCTCAAATTGGGTGGAAAGTGGTGTCAACAACCTAGCAACTACCCAGAACATCCTAGCACTAAGAACTACTTTGAAAACCTTTGCAACCACATGGCAATATGTTTTGCACGGACAAGCAGTATTCACATTTTCTTCAGAAAATGTAAACATTTTGTAACTATGAGTATAGACTTGGGCAATACAAATACATAAAGCCAAGATTAAAAGACTCCCACGTTGCACGTGAGATAAGCATTGTGTGTACACTATCTAGTGAGGACAGACTGTTGATTGTCAGGATACAGTGTGTCAGAGTCTGGGGAAAATTACGTAAGACATTGAGGCACCAGCACTATGTTTGCTACAACTGTCTGGCACATCTTTGTGAAACTGGTCTTCCCAATGTTTTGTTTTTCCTCCAGCTGACAAGGTGATTTGGGAAAGTTTGGGAAGAGGGGAAGAACGGGAGGAAAGTACAAAAGAATAATTTCAGACCCTAGGTCCTACGCATTTGCTGTCCGTGCTCCAAACCACAAAGGGGGGCCAAGCAATACCAAGTGTTCCCACACAGGGTGTGACATTAAGTCCTGCCCTTCTCCAGTTAGATATTGGGCATTAGGTGTTGTCTCACGGTTAGAAAGGAGGGAGCACCCACAGGGCTGCTGCCATTGGGATAACCAACGTGCCAAATGTGGTTCATCGAGACTATGCGACAGTGTCAGTGTACAAATAAAAGCCTTACATAAGATGCCAACTCATTCCTCCTAGTGATAAATCTTCTGTGCGGACATTTACTATTTGACACATTCTACCAAGTGAGCCATATTTCGTGAATCAGTTTCAGGTCTCAAACTGACGTATGCGTCACATTCTGTAAAAGAACTCATAACATAATCCTCTACTCAAAGGGCATGGAAAAGCTGAGATAGCGGATTGGAGGGTTACAAAAGAAGGTGAACACACGCAGGCAGAAGTATTTGTGTGGGAGAGGCGCAACCTATGTTTATGTGGTAGCAGAGCTATCATTTTGTGAAGCCAGTGTGATTGTCGAGAACCTCAAATGCAAATAAGCACCAAGGGTTTATGTTTGTGCAATGTGTGCGGCAGGACTTTGACCCGAGTGTTCTTTGGAGATTGGGAGAATGTCCAAAGTCTTACCTTCTTTGGCTCTCTTTTTGAAATCCCTGACTTCCACAGTACCGCCACGAGATCCGTCTGAGAGATTAAGACAGTACATGCTTGTTCAGTATAATTTGTAGACATTCTGTTGTATTGACCCTTATCTTTAATGTAATCCCACTCACCAATGAGACCAGACTCCACAGCTCTGTCAAAGTAATAGGAGAAGGCATAGAAGATGCTGCTTCCCTTGACCTCAAAGGGCTGGTGCACAATCCCTTTCACCACCCGCATCACCTCTTGGTAGCACAACTTGTACCCAGCGTAACCTGTAAAATAAAGGACCAAATGTATTTATACTCCTGTTTTTGGAGATCTTAAAAAGAAATGGCAGCAGTTTTACTTCACTGCCCTTATCTTAAACCTAACTTTGTCCTATCTCACACAGCCAGACTTTTGACTATAAAGTCAACTTGTAAAGTCTGGTGGTCCACTGCAGTTTTTTCTGCCCATTTAGACAGCAAAAGTCAGTCATGTGAAACATCCAATCACGTTTTTTTTGGTTGGTTTGTTTGTAGGGTAGCTCAACAGTGTCTGTCCCATATATACCCAATAGTTTGTAAACACAACTTTGCTTCAATTGGATGCCCTGAATCTCTGTAGAAACAGGCATTTATGACACTGTGTGGTTCAGTCCATGGTTGTGAGGCTGAGACTAACCTAACCTTGGTGCTTGATGCCCAACTCACTATATATATATATATATATATATATATATAGTGAGTTGGGCATTGGGCAAAAGACTAGTAGTTTAATATATATATATATATATATATATATATATATATATATATATATTAAACTACTAGTCTTTTAGAGGAAAGCAAAACATCTGAGGTATCTTGAATGGGGAATGTCCATTTCAAGGAGAGTACCTCCTGACAACATAATGAGGTCAGTTTGAGGGTTTGGCACAAACTCTTCAGGGAAAGATTTCCTCACAGGAAGCACCAAATAGGCAGCTTTCATATGACCTGGAGCTAACTGGTTGGTCAAGTCTACCAGTTGGAAACCATATGGACTGTTTAACAAGACCCATCACAACTGGTAAATCTGCACCACAACATCAGTGAGAAAGGGGTAGGCTAAATGCCAAGCCCATAACTAAACTAATTTCTCTTTTATATGCCTGTGAGAGAGTGTTGAATCAAATGCATTGAATGAACAGACTATTTTCTCTCTGCTTAAATGCAATATTTATTTTAGTATTTCTCTGGATTTGAATCGTGAAAAGTAGTCTCTGTCCAAATTTGGAATACTACAATGAATTGATTCCAATTATATTAGCAGTATGCAAAAATAAAGAGTTCACTGATTTCATTCTAATTTAAATCTATTCTATTCTGAGGTCACTCACCATCTGGGGTTCCACTGACTTTGTAGGTGAGTCCACCAAAGCTCCAGTCTTCTCTGAATTTTTTGGGCAAACAAGAACTTCTGAAAACTTTCCAGTCAAGACCTGATGGTTGAACATTGTGAGAAAATACAATTACGGTCAATTATAAAACCACGAAGTAACCAAAAAATATAATAAAAACATTTTATTAATCATTACCGTCAGCACCAAGAGCACCAAGAGTTGCCAGTCTGCCAGCAATTAGTCCATTTCCAAGGTAACTGCAAATGGGAAAAGAGTAAAAATGATGATGGCATATTGATGCATATTGTTGGTTTTTATCTGAAAAGGGACAAAATAACTTGTTTCGTCAAGTTATCTGACCTGTGAGTGTACAGTGCATAAGTGCTGTTGAACATATTGATTTTGGCAATGTAGTCTGGAGGAGCAGTCAGCACAGTTTTCTGTGAAAGAGAATAGTGTCAATGTAAGAAACTACTGAAACATAGTAGCCAGTATGTCAACTTTTGTCTTATCACTCTACCTTTAACTTAGGAAGGAAAGTAATCTGAGTTGAACCTCCACCCAAATCCAGGATCCCAACAGTTTTCCTTGTTTTAGCATACAAATGACCTGCAATGCAAAGGTATAATATCAATATTAATATCAATCATTCAAATCCATGAAAAACATATAAAAGTATATTGAAAGTTATTGATTCTTAGGTTAAACTGAATTCTTTCCCTTTTTTAGCTATACTTTACCTGTGAGAAAGTTTACTGTAACCCATGCCAATACCCCTGTAAGAGAGAATTCATACTGTTGAGATGCAGAATTTGAATACTAAATATCAAGTTTCAACTCTAAATAATATGGTAAACACCAGTCACAACATTTAACATTTGATAACTTTTACGCCTGCAAGTGGTTTTTGCCATTTTCAATACATACAGTACTGCATGTTTTATCATTAAGGTGTAGACTAATGTCTTCATAGAAAGTATATATCTTAAATTGGGGCCATCAATGACCAGCCCAGGTAATTAAACATGTCTGAGATGTGAAATTAGTCACACCTCATAAAACCACAGGACAAGTACGTGAATGTCTGAGTTTGCATGAAACGAATGTCAACTTAAATTAAAAAATGTGGAGGATTATTTTATATTGAGCGTGGGAGGCTTCCAGACAAGGTTTAATCCAGACAGCTATATTAAATACTCAAGTCACTATCACAATAACAGACACAGGAAAGCCAGGGTAAAAGGGATGTTTCAAAATCTGTGCATTGCATCAGGGGTTTAATTCACATTTGTGCGTCATTATCTTGGATATGTTAAAGAGAGAAATGTTATAGTACCTTCATTGGTGCCATTCATTATGGTGACACTGTTGTTTGGCACAAAGAAAGGGGAGTCATCAAAAATTTCTTTGACCTATGGACACAAACCAGATTTTACATGTATTAACCATCATGTACACCGTGTAAGAGTTCATGACTCATGTGTTCCTCTGTAATGTACACCATAAAAAAGAAAGAAACCATTTGGTTGTTACAACATAAAAATTCAAGCCGGCTCTTTTTATCTAGAGTCAACGGGAAGTGCACTGAATCAATCTTGGGCAAAATTGTCTGAAACTGGGCAAGCTAGAAACCACAAGTGCGGCTGGTGTGGTGGCGTTGAATATGATAATTCAAAAAGCATTTGGGTCCCTTCAACTCCAGACAGCCTCAGAACAGCTGCTTTTGCACAGTATTGGTTTCTCTTCTCTCTTACGCTTCCTGTCTTTCTTTCTCTCTGTCTCGCACACAACGTGGTTTGCATCCCTTTGGGATGGTTGGTTTCTCTACCAAATTGTCTGAAAAAGAGAGGAAGCCTTACCTCATCCAACAGGGCTTTGGCTTTTTCTTGAGGCAGCAGGCGCAAGCCAGCAGTGGCTTTCAGAACCACAGGTGTCTGTATCCATTGCTCTTTGGGAATCGTCTTCTTTGCCACCTTCAGCAGCTGCCTAATGGTTTCTCCACCCTAGCATGTGAAAACATATGTACATATTATAGCAAATGCACCACAGTTCCTCAAAGTGAACTCAAAGGAACCATCCAAGCCCTGTCCTGTAACAGTACTATTACCTATAAACAGCTCAACTGACATCTATTTTTTGTCTACCGGCATTAATAACTACTAACCATTTCAATGTCCTCAACATAGTTGAGGATGGGAAGAAAAACCATCAGTAGAATACTGGCATGAAGAAAATATTTTTTTTATTAGAACATCTGCCAAATTTTAAAAGCACATACAAAAAACAGAAATTACTGTCTGGTCACAAACTAAAGTAAAGAATGATTGGTTTGCATTGAGACTGGAAAAAGTCAAAGCCATTAGAATGTAATAGAAATAACACATTCCCTGATGTTTTTAGAAAGTTAGTGGCTTACCACTTCAGGCATATCCGCATACGCTGACAGTCCAGGCTTCACGGCATGGTACATCTCATTGTCAAGCACTGGAAGCTCCACTGTCGGACACAGAGACAGACAGAAATGTCAGAGGGCACAATTGAAGACGTATGCTATTAGAAGGTGCACATTAGCGATGGACTGTGGGCAACTTGACTCCATCTCTTAAAAGGTTATTGTGCATGAGCAGAGACATTTGGTTATTGTATGTTTACCACAAATGGCGACCACCAAGATTTTTCCAGACAGGCAAATTAAGAGTTTCTCAAGGCTCAGACCTCATCAGAAGTGATGCCATGTCTCCATTTGATGGGTGTTTTAGGGAACCCATTACTGCATTATCAGCTCAAACCCATAATCTTTAACATATTGCTCAGGGTTGCAATTTATTAAATGAAACTGCAGCTGCTTATTACCCAGATGCTTATTTCTCCATCCCTCTTTCCTCTTCCCACCCCTGTGTTTCTGTTTGCCTTCACACCATGCAGCGAATGAACCACGGCAAACACAGACACAGTAAGCAGACGTGCCATGAGCCACAGGCTCCTGAGAGGGATGCAGTTAGAAAGAAATCAAGAGAGAGAGAGACGAAGAGGGCAGCCGTTCACAGAGCGTGCAAGGCGGGACTCTTCAAGATCATTCTGAGTTCATGGTCTAGGCTACACCGAAGCATGGATGTGAGTCAGGACCATCAGAGCAGCACATCTGGAGAGGAATATATTGAAATTCTAGCTACAAGAGGAGCAAGTAAGTAACCCGGGGACCTGCAGAGCACATTTAGTGTACAAAAAAGGGGTATTGAGAAAGGACATTGAGAGACTTACCTGGGTCTTTTTGAATGAACCTGTAAATGTGGATACGGGTGCCGGTGCTGCCAGCATCAAACATGATCCCATAAAAGGTGCGACTGAAGTTGACCGGCCGAGGGGCCACTTCTTCCGTCACCACAGGTACCTCTGGAGGAAGCTGATTGTCCATGTTGGCATGGTGATTGAGCGCACGGTAGCGGTTGTACATATGGTGGTTCAAATATGTTGCCTCTGCCAGAAAGTACCCGGCAAAAAGCCACATGGACACCACCGTCAAGAGCAACATCTGCTGAGACATGGTTTCTTTCTCCCACGCCGACACTACAAACAGCTGAAGGCTTGACTGGCGGTTTCTCGAAAAGTGACTCAAGAGTTTTTATGGAGGAGGATGTGTTTGCTGTTTTTGCCCGGTCTTGTTGAGAGAAAGTCTTGAGGGTGTACAGATGCAGCGAATGTCTACAGAAAAGATGAAAAAGGGAATAAAGAGAAGATGGAGAGAGCCAGAAAGAGAGGGTGAACACAGAGACACACTCGGGACTGGCCGGTCATCTGTTTACAGTATATAAAGACATAAGTGCTTGGCAGGGGGCCATGCCAAACAACGGCATCCACCAATCCTGAGGCTCTTCATAGCAAGCCCTCTGAAATCCATCCTCCACCATCCCCTCCCCTTACTTATAAAAATGGACATGGAATACCTGCTAAAGAGTGCCATTTCTTTCTCGTCAATTACATGCAAGGCGTTCAAATTGGCAATACCCTCTCATACCCTCCCCCATCATCTGAAGTGGCTTAGATGCTGCTAAAATGTCTTCAGAAGAACAAAAGAGAGTATATATTAAGACTTCAAAACCAGTTGGATTGCTAGGAGTAAATGCATTGGTTTAAAAATACATTTTATGGGTGTACTTAATTAAAACTTACAGCTTTACTTTCTACTTACGGCCAGTCCTGTTACTTCACCACTTTTTCTTTCTCCTAACAAGCATTTAAACCTACTCATGCAAGCTTCCAATTGCTGCAAGCCAGTTTCCTTTCCAAGAATAGTAGTTATATCATGAACTGGCTTCTTAAGAATCTTAAAAGACCGTTTTAACTGGGATCTTGAGATTCTTACATATAGTTAATTTGAGTTATTTGTCTCGTAATTTCTAAAATAGGGCTTTTCCCTCCTTTGCTTGCTTTAAAAGAGGTGTAAAGAGATGTAGACATTATCTAATTTATTGTAGGAGCTTGTGGTGAGGATATAAAATGGCATAATTATCATTAAACTTCAGAGCTCAAACACAGGGTAGACAAATGATTCTTGTGTTGTTTTCACATCAGTTGCCAGGTATTTTGGCACGGCAGATGGCAAACTTCTGTGTCTGTGTACTTTCAGTGCCCACAGAGTAGTGGAAGATCCTGTACCCAGGACACTTAGGGTCAAACTTCTAGACTCAAAACAGTTCGCCGTTTCTGAGGTGAATGACTATTTTAAAACGTAAAACCCTGCAAAGACTTTTAGCTAGGCAAGAACATATTTCAGAATTATACAGTATATGAGTGATCGCATTTTCTTTGGTGGACGTTTTGCAGAGCTTCTTCTTTCCTTCCTCTTTATTGGTTTTGACAGAAAAAGCATGTACGTGACCAAATCTCATATGCAGGAGCAGACACCGCTGAAAACCTCATATGAACTGAACAGAAGGGTTATAGAGGAGTTTTCTCGACTCTGTGAACCTTGGTGTCACATCAAGGAGGGTTGCTTAGATGAATTGTTGTGCAATCCTCAAAAATTCAGACCCGACGGAAGGGTTGCATTACGATGACATGTCTTTTTCTCTTTCACTTGCAACTAATGAAAGTGGTTCACCGCACATCGAGTTAAGAATGGCTTTCACTGCCACTGCCGGTGAGACCCAACTGAGGGACAGGGAAAAGCAGAAATAAGGGGTAGTGGAGCCAGGTCTGCGATTTTAGTGCCTAGAGGGGAGATGAGAAGCATGGAGAGGGCAGAGGGAAGGAGGGAGGGGACCTGGGTGGAGTTTGGCAGTGGCTGCGCTCCCATCATGCCATTCCAGTCCACGGACAGTCGGCTGAGCAAAGCAACAGTTCCAACGTTGTAATTTGGAACTAAAAATATTACACTTTCTTTCCTCTTTTTCTTCTTTTTCAAACTGCGGTACCCCATTATGGTCTTTTCTCCCGTGCCAAGCATGCATGTGCAGGCCCTCATATTGACTTCTGACAAGTTAAGAGAACACTTTCAACCATAGCAATAGAATAGTGCATCTATGAGCTAATTTAATAGGTGGCTGGCTCCTAAGAATCATAAAAATTACTCACTCTCCTGCATAAGATCATTATATGCAGGCCGCTTCATGAGGATTCCTGTCATTCAGGCCGGACAGGTCTATATGGCACTGGACATTATGATGAATATGTTACAGATGCACTTAAGCGCACCCTCAGATGGTTTTTATTTTATTTTTTTTTATTTTGGTCTCTAAATGAGCACTTATGTTCACACATAACTGAGAAAATTACTGACAAGGCAGTCTGTACATCCATGGAATTATCACAATACATCATAAACAGTGTTTATGGCATAAAGCAGGGCAATTACAGTACATTGTTTAACTGATGCTATAAAAAATAAGCCATGATGAGCACCAAAGCCTGACACATTCAAAAACCATTTGTGCAATGTTGACTGAAACATGTTTTGCCACAACGAAACAATAATAATTTGGAAGAATTCGTTGCCAGCCCAGTAGAATGTGCAAAGCGTCCTTTAATCTACATTATTTATAGCGCATAAAACAAAAATATGACAACAAAATTGTGAGGTCTGATCGTACGCAAATGAACTGAATGTGTTTTTCATTATGCAATATGCATTGCTTTTTAAAGTAATAGTTCACCCAAAAATAAAGCCATCATTTAGGCCTACTCACCCTCATCTAGTAATTCTTCTACAAAACACAACTTTAGATTATACAAAGAATGTCGGGTAATTTCAACACAATGGCCGAACACTTTTACACTTACTAAAGAACGCGAGTGTTTGCAAAAATTGCATGCTCATTTATCATTTACCAATATCAGTTTTGGTGAAAAATGCCTTCTGTGTGCATTTTCAAGATCCAGTATGTACATGTACATTTCATTTCTTTTAATTAGCGATCAAAACACCCATAGTTTTAGATTTTTATTTATTAATATATTCTCATATTGTGAACAGAAAAGTTCTTGCATTAACACGTGAGCTTGTGAACTAGCTAGCTGACAATTGAAACATGACATACGTGGTTTGTGCGCCCCTAGTGTCACTAAAAAACATTGCGTTTAAATCAGAATATAATCAAACCCAACCCCAATTTCACGCAATTGTTTGAGCCATTGTTGCTGTGTCGGGTTGGTTGGGATGCTCATAATTTTTCAAGGAACAAATGTAAAAACTTTCACACTTCAGTTGCAAATGTTTTTTTTTTTAAGATTTTAAACTGACAAGTGGATGGCCATGTGCTTTGTAAATGAATCTTTCTTTAAATAATGTGCCACAGGAATGTCATTTTTACAGGTGTCCTGCCCAAGAACTTTTAATGAAGAGACCAATTTTTGTAATTACCGATTTGATGATAATGACGGCTCGAACAGGGGGGTATCTCTGTTTTCATCTCCGTCATAGCAATTAGCTTTAAATTTAGTTGCCCAACAACCTTTATGAACTTAAAGACAAGAGCCGCCATACGGTTACAGTAGCTACACCCTGACATTTTGACATATGCTCTTTTGCCTTTTTCTGCCTGTGGAATGTTTTATGGACACATTCCAGCTTCATCAAAAAACGGAACAGAAATGACCGGCTGGGAAGCCGGCAACTAACTTGAGTACAAGGCATGCAATGCGAGGGTGGTGCTGCTGGATGGATTGAAAATGATTCTGTGCTAAGTTTACATTGTTTTTTAGAAGCTTGGCCTCTGAGAATCTGCTAAGTCAACTGCAATTTTGTTTAAGTTTTGTGGCTATTCCCCATCTTATGTAATACTGGCTTATATCTTAAATTTGTTTGGTGGCTGAATGGCATGTCAATCACTTGCTGAAGTTCCTCTCATCTATGAAGAACTGGAAGTGACCCCCTTTTGCTTACATAACCTTATGCAGCCTCGGTTACCGCTCGCCCCACAATTCCTTGGTTTCTGAAGGCTACACCCTGGTGTTGCAAACAACAGAGAGTACCGACCATTCTCTGACCCCCTTTTTTATACACGAGTCCCCACAGAGTGAAGAGTTTTTCACAGGAAATCATAGGGTGATGGCAACCAATCTCTCTTAATCACAACCATGAATATCAAAATAAGATTCTATCTAAAGACTGAGCAGCACAGTCAGCAAAGAAATAAATCAGTAAACTACAATGAAATATAAATACTTCTAAAGCTGCTTGTCAAGGTATAAAAGACACCACAATACATGAACACAAATGACAGTATATATTCAAAATAACCTACATTTAAAAGTCATTCAAATATGAAGCAACCTCAACGAAGCTTGCCGTGCAGATTGTACTGCAACGTGTTTTTTCGCAGCTTCCACAAAACCGTCTGAATATGTTATGATACGCTGAAAAGTTTCACGTTTTTTCTTGCATGGATATATTTGCTTATAACATAAACAAACTCAGAGATGTACCATTTGTCATAGTGAAAACTTAAAACACATCTAAAAAAAATAAAGAGACCAAAGAATCTTGTAGATCCACATGTCCATAATTACAAAATTGCCGCAGTCTTCACATCACACATGAAACGGCTATATGGAGTTTTTTTTAATTTTTTTATTGAGTTGTGTGTACATGTGACATCCTGTCACGAGAGAATGTTCCCAGCAAAAATACTAAACTGATGCGAACATTTAATTGCTCTGTGATTTGAACTATACCGCTGTCTGGCTTAATGTATAAAGGATAAAGTAGCACTGCAGCAAGTGAAACTGCCATTTTTCCAAATGAAATAGATGGATATCATTAGATATAAACACAACATTTATATTTCTAGAATCAGGAGTCACCTGATCATTTACTGGAGACTCCCTGGTCCGTTTGCTTTATCTTGATCTGTTTAAGCATGAATTTTCAGTGACACATTATGTATTTTAGAATGTCACGTTATGTGTGATGTTTTTGAAGTGTCTCTCACGTGTCCAATGAGCTGGTGGTGGCAACTGGCAAATTACAAAAGAAAACTTACAAAGAAACTCGAACCTTATTATTATGTTTAGGCAAACGTTTTATGAACCCAGTATTTCGATCATGAAATGCATTGCAAATGATTTTCATTGAAACTTAAATAGAAATGTAACATCACATCACTTGTCTTGTTATTTTAAAGCTTGAAAATGTGCAGTTTTGGTCAACAGCTGTTTTCCATTTACCGTGCCTTACTTCATACTGGTAAAAATGGGTCCCAATAAGTGTTCAGCAGAGAGAAAACAAGAAGCTTGGTCTGGACAACCTTAAAAAAAAAAAAAAAAAAACTTTTTAGATGCAAATTTGCCAATGTAGCAAAATCCTGGAAAATGTATTGTTGTGGTGGGCTCTGATGTCACCCCCCCCCCATGTTATGTGATAAAACACTTGAGAGAGGGCTTAGCTAATGGAACAAAACGATAGAACGTGAGTGTCTGCTTTTGTGCCTTTTTTTTTTTTTTTTTACAAGTGGTCTGACATGTGACTAAAAACAGGGTGAAATTCAGTCAGCCAAACTGTTATTTCATCAAGGCTTTTCCAGCCGTGTCCCTTGTGACCCAGCCATTTTTGACAGCAATTAAAAAAGGCAAAGGAAGAGAGAAAGGCATGAAATTCCACCACAGGATAATTGACCTTTGAAGTGGAGATTCATCTCCTAATTCAGTTTGACAGTATGGTCCAAACCTTAAGACATTGGCCGCTATGATTAAATTTGTGTCAGTGTTTCAAACCAAAACACATAGAAACACTCACAAAAAAGATTATTCAGCTATATTGTATAGACCATTGACCGTTCTATATTAATGGGTATTCTGTCTAATTTATGCTTTCAAATTCAATTTTACTTGACTAATTTTATTTAGCTGGGACTCATTTTTTTTTCCTGTTCCAAAGAAGAAAGTATCATTTTTTAAAAATAATTACATTCATGAAATAACATCATATACCACAAATAAATATACATACTACATACATATACATATACACACACATGTTACATTATATATATATATTTAACTGGTGATCTAGTCAGTGGGAACTTAATTTAATTCCAGTAAAAGTTTTAAACTGAAATTCTAAGTGTTATGAAATGTGGTCAACAAAATATAAAGCACAGAATAAAAGGTCTCTAATTATAGAATCAGTAACTAGTATTTTGCTATTGAAGAACTATGTATTCTCTGCCCAGAATCACAAGAAAAGGCCATAGTTCAGACTTTGTACTCGTGCAGTAACGCTTTAGGTTGCCGTGCTGGTGTTTCAGAATTACGTTATGTTCTCAAACATTTTCTTTTAAAGGTTTTGTTTCTGGAACAGGAAAGAACATTCCATAATTGCTGTAATGACTAACTGTTAGATGACACTGCACTAATGCTCAATGTCATTGAGCTTGAAGTTACATAAATAAAGATTACAGCAAAGCTACTGCATTCTGCATGGGCAGAGAGGGCATTAAACCCTCAAGGTCTTCTTCATATTAGCAGTAAACAAATAAATGTCAATATGATATTCAAGCCGGTTGTCAGTCCTGTATTTGAGTCCTTAAAGGGATCGTTCACCCTAAAATAAAAATTAGGTCATAAATTACTCACCCTGGTGTTATTCTAATGGCGTATGTCCTTCATTCCTTTATGGACCACAAAATTTGAATAAAACAAAAACACTCGTACTGTTCACACTCGTGCATATAATTGAAGTAAATAGCGACCAGCATTAAGCTTTTAAAAAAGACAAAATTATCACAGAACAATCCCATTTGACATATATCGTAATTGTTTTGGGGGTATACGATTGTGACGAGCAGGGCGGGCGAGAGAACGGAGCGAGAACGGTGACGCAAGTGATAATGAGCTTCAGCTGCTCGGCGCACCGGTCTCATATCTCTCACGGAGGAGCTCCGGAAGCATAAAAGAGGAGCGACGGAAGTGAAGGACGAGAGAGGACCAGGCCTGGACTTTATGTAGTGTTTTTATTATGTTTGTGTGGTTCCTCACGGCGACTGCCGCCCTTTTACTTTTGTTTTATTGTTTGTTCAACGTACTTAAAGTACGTTGAACATTCGCCGGTTCCTGCCTCCTTCTTCCCGTTCTTACGAACCGTGTTACAACGATATTAAATTTAGTGTATTATTTAATTAAAATCCTGACCTTGGCCGTTGGTCTTTAGTGGTGTGTGTGTCTGATGAGTGAAAACGAAGATTAACAAATGAGTGAAAAAATTCTCTTTTTGTGGTCCATAAAAATAAAGAAGGGCATACAGCATTAGAACAACATCAGAGTGAGTAATTCATGAATTACAGTTAATACAGTTACATTCTCACACAATAAGGTTATTTTGGGGGAATGACAACCACATTCTATAATGCAGAGTACAATTTTCAAAGTCGTCAGATCACACTCCACGATTACCTGGGGTAGCATTCAGTCGCTGCTGCGCGACAGGGGGTTTCACATTGCATGACTTTACTACTATAGGAAGAATCACGACACCTTTTTCTGGTCCGTAAACTACGTTTCACAACCAAACACATGCGAGAAGTGGTAAGGAAATAATACAAGATCACGCACGAGACCGGATTTCTCGCTGGAATTTGTAATCAAAAATGTTAGCCCGCAAGAAGCTTGTGATCTAAATTGTCTGTGTGCTAATTTGCAGTAAAAAGAAAGAAAAGAAATAAGATTATGGTTGGGAGAGGTGAGTCTATAACTCCTCCCCAAACTCAGGTCATTGCCAATGTTATTTTCAGTCTGAACACATTTCAAACTGCAGGATTTTGAATCGCATACAGGCCCAGATATTTAGCATGCCAAATATCTCATGGGCGTCGGTGACGCATCGTCAATTCTCTCAGATCGCATCTTTGATAAAGTAAAGTAAAGTCGTGGCATATTGTCAAGTATGGTGACCCATACCTGAAATTTGTGCTCTGCATTTAACCCATCCAAGTGCACACACACAGCAGTGAGTAGTGAACACACACACACCCAGAGCAGTGGGCAGCTATTGCGCCCGGGGAGCAATTAGGGGTTAGATGTCTTGCTCAAGGGCACCTTAGTCATGGTATCAAAGGTGGAGAAAGTGCTGTTCATTCACAATCCCCACCTTCAATTCCTGCCGACATGGGAATCAAACTGGCAACCTTCACGTTACAAGCCCAACTCCCTCACCATTAGGCCACGACTACTAATTCACACTGCATGATTGTTACTTACGTGAACGAGCACCGATTTGACTATGATTTCATTTGTCAGCAATTTCGCAAAATCTGTCGGCGAGTGAAAATTGGGCCTAAAATCGTGCAGTGTGAACTCACACCTGTATATTATTTTCAGGACTCACAACCACATTCTCAGAAAACCTGCACTGTCTGAACGGAGCCATCATGTCATACAGTGTGAGAGAGCCACTCTTGGAGTCTTGTCGTGTCAAAAAGTGATAACTTTTCAGTTTAATGGACGTCGTGGTTAAAAAGTAACTGTGATATTACTTTGGTCACTGTGCTGGTTACAGGTTAGAGAATACGGGTTTGGCTGCAAGTGTGAACGAGACATTTCGAGACTCACCTGTAAGTAAATGTGGTTGTCAGTACCAAAAACTGACAGTGTGAATGTAGCCTAAGTTTCTAGTAATGTACAACAGCAGGAAGATTCAAAAACAACAAATAGAAATGTCAGCTAGGGGGAAATTCATTCATTACAAAGTAATACATAGATATTATTATACACCATAGGCTTTACAGAATGGGTATAGCTTGAAATAATCTATGCTGGAAATGTAAGGAAGAAGGGGGTACTTATTTACATATGATTTGGGAATGTGCCTTATTTCACCCAATCTGGTGTAAAATTCTGGGAGTAATGGAAGAGTGGATGGGATCTAATTTACCTGTGGAACCACGTCCATGCCTTCTTGGAGATAGAAGCTTAAAAAAAATGTATTTACCCTAATTAAGATTGGTTGTATTACAGCTGCCGGGATGATTTTACGCAATTGGAAATGCCCCAAAACCCCAGACTTGAAAGATTGGATTGATGGGATGATTGAAATTGCTTCATACGAGAGCATGTTAGGGAGACTACTAGTGAGGGAGGAATGAGAAAAACATGGGATCATTTTTGGCAACATATAAAAATGGTTTGAATAAGTAGAACTGATTAACAACTGTTTAATTTCCATGTGCTTTTGTTATAATTGTATTCCACTGATGGTGACTAGTGGCTGAATGGGTTATTGCAAAGATGATTATTGAATGCTGTGGTGATGTACTTTGAAGTTTTGACTGTTGAACAATAAAAAAAAAGTTGAATTATAAAAAACAACCCAAATAGAAATGTCATGTAATAGTAGCATCATTTAGCCCTTTCTACTCAGCCTTCATATAATTCATGACAGAACACCTCTTCTCGAAAATAAACTTGTGGAGACAGTCTAGTGCAGCTCGAGTGAAAAAAGAGAGGGTTTTTGAAAAAAAAAAAACCCTGCAAAAATGGTGTCTTTGTATAGAAATTTGCTTACAGAAGGAAGCAGCGAAGATCGCCCAGCTAGCACTTTACAGTCCCCGATTCTACCCTCTTTCCAATTACAGGCTAATTTTACACATCAAACTGCACTGTCATACAGTAAATGAAAATAAATAACCTATGTTTAAAAAAAAAAAAAAAGGTCATTATTGTGACCATTCTATATTTTCCCCTTTGGAGACAGTATACATCACCTAAACCAATGATTACCTTGACCGGATGGGACTGTTCTCCAAACACAGTGTGGGAAGCACTGGCATGCGCTTGATTATGATAGTAAATGTCATTGTGTTTAGCTTTTCATAGCCACTAAGAACCATGTTAGTTTAACGTGATTAGTTCACCTAAGCCATGTCAGCAAAACACCTAGTATCTAGTTCACTTGTGAGTAAATGGGTGGAAGCATCTTGCCAAGGAGATTTAGAGTATTTCCACAGGGCAATCCTTCACCTGCTTCCCCAAACCTAGCACTTGAGGTTAGCCTAATTCAATTAGATGAGTCAGACTTCAGCAGAGCCAAGACCAGCCCAATGCCTCAGAATTGTAACTTGGTGGGATGTAAAGGCAATTTGTGGGAGTTCCATGCCAATTTTTTCATCATCTGGTCTCGCCTTTGACACATTTCGCAGTGCCCAAGGTAATTAAGATTGATGATTTACATACGACAATGTCTTTCCTGACTCTGTGGCCTGGTATTAGTCAACATTAAATCAAAATTGACTTTCTTAAAGGGATAGTTCACCCACAAATTAAAAAAAACTAGCTTCCGGCAGACGACCATATGCATACTGCGCAAGTCAACTTGTGCCAAATGAGTAACCCCTTGACGCGATGTAGGATGTAGGAGTATCATGAGCTTAGACGCCTCTCGCGGTTCAAACAAATAGGGCTCGGCAACAAACTCAAGCTCCTCTTCTCTTTTATTGAAATTGTCCAACATTTCTCTCAAAAATTCTCTCATCTAATTCATGACCGGTGTTTTGTTTAGCTCTATCCTCTGCGTTTCCATGTTTGTTAATACGTCATGCGTCGGGTCAGAGGTCACTCTTCCACTGCAAATTGAAAGCTAGTTATTAAAGTTACAAGTTTTAAATATGGATATGGGTGGCTTCAAAACGTGCCCTCCCTTCACAACCATGAAGCAAGGATGTTTTTAAATATATCTTTAATTGTGTTCATCTGAAAGACGGTAGCCATATACACATAGGATTACCTGAGGTTGAGTAAATCATGGGATGATTTTCATTTTGGGGTGAACTAACCCTTTAATATATTTTTCTGTTATTTTGCAGGATTCACCAATGCATTTTATTCCAGCCAGGGAAAAGAGAAATGTCCTCATAATCTGGGTTTCCATCCATTTATATCTCTGCAAAATTTGAGATTCAATGATAAATTTAATCACTTAAATGAGAATAAAATGTAGATAAATGCTTGACTGGGAAGGACAATTTTTAATTTCGTAAAAAAAAAAAAGAAAATTACATGTATCATATATATTCCTGAATGTGCATAAATGCGCTTCGAAAAGAATCTGCGAGCAAACCATCGCCAATTGTTAGTGTTTTGTCTGCACATGCTAATTTGCAAGTAGTTTATTACATTTATGAAAAGAGCCACAGTGTTTCCAAAGGATGCAGGTACAACTTACAATTCTATTCTTGTTTTGAAATGAACATTGAAAGCACTTCAGTAAATATTTAAGTTTCCATTAATCGAAATAAGAACACACACTACCTGGAAGCACAAGCTGTGCCCTAAAACAGATAGTCTTTCCATGAGTTTGGTGTGCAAGCTCTAATTCCAAACCACATTCCTCGTTTTCTAACATGGGGTTTGTTTGACCAGACACCTTCCTGATGTCCCCAGAAGGTAAATGAATTGGAATGAAACGATTCCATTTTTAAAATGTGTCTCACAATGGGAAGCCCTCTTGGTGCCAAAAACAAACCTGCTGAAGCTACAGCAAATTTACTTATAGACGTACAGTGATACTTCTCTAAAATTTCTTATTTAAGAAGTCCCTGGTCTCTGGTGGGCCAGGAACAGCAGGTATACGGTATTCCCTCCCAAGGTATTTATTTGCACCGTCCTGCGTATTTGTTTTGCTTGTGGTAGCTTTTTCCTTTCACCTCCACAGTAGGAGGCAGTCTCCTGTCTCTGTGGCCTGGCACTTGGCTCTCTTACCGAAGCTCTTGCTTTCCAAGCCGACAGTTCCCTAATCCCTTTGTTGCCCTTGGACCTTTGCTGGGAAATGCAAACATGGGAGACCGTAATTGTGGACACACTGGTACCAAACACATGCTTCGATCTGAGATATGAATACCCTTACACACAAACCATAGTTATAATCTTGTTCCCAGAACTTCCAAGAGCCTAGACATTCAGCTTACATGCATCCTAAGTTACGTAACATCATGCAAGCATTGCTATTATTATTGCAAATGCACAAGGTCGCAGAGAGGTGTGCGTTACATTTCTAAACGGTTGGTTAAAACGGTGGAAAAATCTGAAACGTACATTTAGCCATATCAAAAGACCACAACATCACGGACACAGCGGTGGGATATACCTTAGAACAGGAGTGTTCAATCCTGCTCCTGGAAGACCACTTTTTGCTGGTTCACATGCGTTTAATTCGAGCTGGAGCCAAGATGGCCCTTCAGGAGCACGAGCAGACACTCCTGCCATAGAATACCCCGGAAAAGGCAGAGCAAAACTTGGCAATTTTGTGACTATAGCAGGAGGAGGTTAAACTTATAGCAGTTCTTCAAAAATGTCCTGGCAGTCTTTCCACCCATCTCATCTCAGATGTCTGAGCTGTCTGCAGCCTGGTGGAAAATCTTTTTTACAGGGTGAAATTTTATTCGTAAACAGCTTGCTTAAGATTAGCTTTAAATATAGTCATGTGCATCCAAGTCCATCTTTTCTCTGCTTACATTTCAGTTTGTTACCCATTACCATTTTTCAGAACCACTGACGATATTCCTAGTCCAAATTTTTTTCCAGCTGTGAGTATTTTGCCATTGTGTAAAGGATTGAAAATAACATAAGTGCATTCACCCAGGGTTTTGATCACAGACTATTTTTTGCACAAATTCCTTGAAATTCTTGTGAATACTAGATGGAATGCCAGAATACTAGAAAATTAAATTAATGTATGAAAATACAATGGCCTCATGGGCCTCACTTTACTATTGCACTTCAAAATTTTGACGCAAATCATCCGGGTACTTGTCTATTGTTATAAAAATCCTGTGAATTCAGACATTCTACTCTGTTCACATACAATTTTTCCATATGCTATATAGTTGATAAGTATGCAATTTGCATGAAGCCATAGTTATCAAACAAAATACTTTCTAGGGGATTTAAATAAACTAACTAGTGCTAACTAGTGAAAAAGATGGAAAACATTTGTGTGGATAGATAGATAGAGAGAGAGAGAGAGAGATATGGAGCAAAATAACGTGAAGACCAGGGAGCTACTCGTCATTTGCGAAGGCGAAAAAACAGTCAGCTTAGTGGTACTATACGTAATCTAATAGTTTAAGGGAAAACACAAAAATTGAAAGAGCAAGGCTTCTTGATGAGTACTGTTACCTGGGATGCCAAAATTTCAGAATCTCTTATTTTAAAGATGCATATGTCAATTTTTTAAAACAAGTTTCAATCCTGGAGTTGGGTTCTCTTTAAGTAGCTCTCTCTTTTCAGGGTAAATGCGATGAAGACATGATGCAAAGTTGGCTTTGACAGTCCGTTCAGCAGAATAGAGGACTTAGGAGGTAGAGGAGTCAAGGGTAAAAATACCGCTGCACTGGCCTTGACATATACCCAACCGCAAGAAACATCTGCATGCTGAGTTTGAACATGCCACTTAGCTTCACATGCACATTTTGTACTTTCAAATTATTTGTAGATATCTAGAGAAAGCAGGGCAGCGTAACTAGATCACGCTCGCCTTTGTGTTGCGTACACTGAGATACCCAAAGAATATTATGGGTTATTCAGTGGGCAGAATTTGTGGTATGCTGTTGATTACCTAAGAAAAGAATTTTGACTCGTCCCTCAGCTTGTAAAAATGAATGGAAAATGCATTTACTATCATACAGTACTGAGTAGCAGTGGAAGCTTAACAGGTCAGTGGACCAAAGGGTTTAGAAGCAGAAATGTGAAGCTTGTATTTTTAAAGCACTTACATGAATTATTTAGTATATTAGAAATGTTTTTATTAAGTTGTTGAACTGGAACTACTTTTCTAGGTGGGTTCTCTGTCGGTTATATTTGCCGAAACATTTACAGATTATATTACACTTCTTAGTGGTGACCTTCAAGTAACCAGGATCAGTTTTTAAAAATGTACTCTTAAAGTGATAGTTCACCCCAAAACTGTCATTATGTACAAAAAATATACAATAAAGGAGACATTTTTCAAATTTTTTTCTTTTTCTTAGCCCAGAAGAAAGCAAGCCACTGGTTTATAATGTTCATTTCTGCTCTGCTAGACTTTGGTAATTTAAATCATGTCACCGATGCTTTAGTTATTTATCAAGTTGCAAACAATGTAAAATATTTCTTTAGCTTCAACAGTTTGAAATGTATGTACTGGGAGCAAACCTAGTATCCAGTGGAATTAGCTTCAAGAAAGTTACATAGTAACAGCCAGGTAGTGAATATCCTCCCCACGGTTAAAAATGTTTTATGTTGTCTCTGCATTTTTCTTCGCCCACATAAGAAACCAGCCCATCTCTTGGCTTTGTCAGCTTTTTCCAAGGGTGCCAGCCATCCAGGGTTAGACACTAGCATGCCAGAGGACGCCATGCAAATTACAAAGCATCTCCAAGATTTACTCCATCTGAGGTTGGTTGTTTAGCAGACAGAGCAGTCAAGCTGTAAGATGAAGATCCAGAGTAATTTATCTCAGCTTTGCATCTTCCCTGTGCTGGTTCACCATAATTAATGGCGTCCTGCTGAGTGCTGTCTCCCAAACAGGATTGTTAAGGAATCGCATCATAAGAACTTTATAACCCATCACCTCTGACTTCATTAACCCACTTAATTTGCAGATGATTTTCCACCCAATTTTAATCAAATAATAAAATAATATGTCTTGCATAAGTTGAATTTAATACTTTAATAAAAGGATAAGTAGTGAAACTTAAGCCGGGTTCACACTGTATACTGTTTGGCCATCTGATACAAATTTTGTGAATCCTAAAATGTTCCTCTGATCCTAGGACTAAAATCTGAAGTCTTTACCGCTAGTTTTACATGTTCGCTGACAGACAAATAATGAGCATTTTTACCTCTGATGGCAGTGTCCGAAGTTTATATGCACAGTCCTTAGGCATTGTGGCTTCTCTTACAACATCTAATCAAAAACCAATAGGAGCACAAAACTCGATTAACAATTAGTGAGACAACAATAAACCACCATTTGCTCCACACGTCTTCATTTTTTACAGTTTTTTAAGAAAAGCCATTATCAAAATTAACGCTAGAGATTGTTTTTGTTTGCTAGCCACAGTCACTGAACATGTCACGGATTGATTATTTAAAACTCTGGATGTGTCTTCTAGCATGTGTCCATTTTTAACATGTCTTGACTGTTGTAGTCTGACATTAATGCCAGTGTGATAATGTGACTTTACAGTGGGGATCAAGTGTAATGGACATAGGACAGTAAGAGTTGTGTGTGTAAACCTGACTGACGCTAGAGACAGAGATCTTTATCCTCCTTGTTAGAGCACCCGACTCCCATGCCAGCAGACCCGGGTTCGAGTCCCACTTACAGTGGGCTTCTTGAACAGAAGGGCCTTACACGTTTGTACAATTTGACAAACAAGTCGTAAAGCACTGTTATAAATCATAGGTGCTCCATCCCAAAACACCTACTTATACTATGCCCTAAAAGTATGTACTGTTTTTGTGAAGAAAAAGTACATACTTTTGAGTGTGTATCAGAAGAGTAGACATGTTTAACGGACAACTCTTGTCTCTTAGTTACGTGTAACCCGGTCACCATTTAAACTCCCCTGTCAAACATCTTGTCAGTTAAAATCTACATTAAATTTAATTTCCTACCATTTTAGAGAGAAATGCAGAAGCACGTTGATCTGCCAGTCGTGGGTCTTTCAGGCAGAGAACTCTCCTCATGTGTTTGCAATTTGGATAATGATGCATTTAAAAGTTAATGACCAATTTACCTTTATAAAAGTTCACAATGCTGCTGCAGATTAAATATAATGTGAAAAACACAGAAAGATAAAAAGATATTTATTCAATCAATCAGGTTAGATACTTATTATTAATCACTCAAACCCCTTTATCTTACCTCTCTGCTGAATCGTCGGTCTTGCACATCCGCCATGTTTGTAGTTTAACACTTTTTATTCACGTTTGTAGTTCTAATCGAATCCTCGTCCAACATGCAATGGGTTGTGGACAAATATTAGCCGTTAAGAGTGTGTACGGATCTGCACTTCGGATTCTATCCGGAAAAAGTAGATCCCGGTATCTTTGGAATACTCATTTCAAAATACTACAATTTGGGACACTCTTAATTCTAATTTCTAATATTATTTAGGACGAATAGTATGTGAATTGGGATGCAGCTATAGTGTGCACCTGGCTTTACCATAGGAAGTGGTGCTAAAAAATAAATGACTTCATCAAGAACAAATTCATTGTCTTTTTATTGAGGCAAAACTCTTTCTTCTATTCATCAACAGTTCACAAATATTGCATATGTATATAGACATTCAAATTGAACCAGACATAATGCTAGTTGAACAGTTCAGAAAAGCCAGTTAGCTACAGATATTAGAAATTTGTAGCACTTAACCTTTTTCAGACTTATTATAGCTTGTCAACACTCAAAAGTAAATTTAGTGTTGAATGTGGAGTCATTATCTTATGAAACATAGAAACTTCTGCTCTATCAGGGTAACAAACTGCCAACCATTTGACAGTGTTAGATGTTGTATACAATGAAAGAGCAATATGTGCTACATTTTTTAAAAATTATTTAACTAGATACGACAATTTAAAAAAAAAAAAAGGGTATGTTTTTTTTTTTTTAAAAAATATCCATGTTCAGTAGTTAAAACTTGGTGATTTTGGGGGGCGGGGTGGAATTTATACAGGTGATTAACACTTAACGTCCCATTGTTGGCATGGTAACGGCAGGGGACTTCAGTGTCGCATCTTCTGCCTTCCACTGTGAGGTAATAGTTTTGATCTGTGTGTAGAACTGAATGCCCTGTGATGGAAAGAATACCAAAATACTTAAGACTAAACAATGACTCAAGATTAGTCATCTTTTTAATACCCTCCCAAAATGACAATGACATCACATGAGAAATGGCAGGTGGCTGGCAAACGTATGCTGGCGAGAGCAATAAACCACTTGTGTCAAAACATGTCAGTCATTGTTTTATGACAAACTACAGCTGATGACATTTTATACCAAAACAAAGTTTACAGCCAAACTCTGGAGACAAAACATGGTAAACCAAATGGACCATGTCAACATGTGACCTGACTTTAAACTGGTTGGTTAATTTGACATTTGGGGAAGATATGACGTGGCCAATCATTCTCAAATCTTTTTTTTTTTCCAGGGCAGAACCAAATGTCAACTTCTTAAACATGTTCTTTTTTTCAATTCATTTTGTATAATTGAAATGAGTCTTCTATTCTGTATTTTATTGAAAGAACTGTACTCTTGCCAAGTGCTCTACTTTTCTATCATCTGATTAATTTAAAGGGGTCATGACATGGATTTTTTTTTATTATTTTAATATGTGCCTTGAGGTTCACTAACAATGTTAATGTTAATGTTAATTTAAAACTATTTTCAACCTTCGTTCCAACCCTTTGTCTGAAATCCTGCGTTGACTGCTTTAAGGCTTGTCAGTACGGTCAATGTTATGATTGGCTAACGTCACTGCATAGGTAAAAGTCAAGGGGCAAGTGACTGAAGGCCAGTGGGCGGGGCCTACGGTGCAATGATGTATAGACCTCATGCGCCAGAGACACAAGTGCGCAGCCATCTTTATAATTTTGTCTTTGTACTTCCACTTTTGCGGTAGCTCTGTATATTTCTATGGCATCGCTGTCGAACAGTAATAGTTGGTGAAGAGGATTTACTTATTGTAGAGTCATGATGATCATTGTAATGTTTGAAGCGGATGTCATAAATGTCAGGGAAGATTTTAAACCGAGGAGTTTATTCATAAATCCGTAAGATCTTACCTTCATGTAGTGGAAATACAAACCGGAAGACAAAACACAGTGAGAGTAGAGCTGAAAGGGGAGAGGCTACATAAGGTTTATAATTATTCGTCTTGCTCTGGAGGCAGTCATACGCAAATGTATATCCCGCAATATCCAAACGAGACATTTTTGGAGCTTTTAAACGAGATGTTTTAAATGATTTGTTTATAATGAGAAGGATGTTTTAAGCTCTGAAACTTGCAGGATGTTATAATGGTACAAAGACTTCTTAGAAGTCAAAAGATCAAGGCAAATTTTTCATGTTATGATCCCTTTAAAAGCCTGAATCTAATATACAACAATTATTTTGTTTTCATAAATAAAACTGATACATTTATTGCAGAGAGAATGGAATATTAATGAAAATGTTTCTAACAAATTCCCTCCAAAGAAATTTGTTTGTGCTAATCTAAAGTGTTTTCTGGAATTAATTGCTAATTTATTGTTCACAATTTTCATTAATAGGATCTCCAGAGATGAACACTTACTTGCTTTCCGTAGAAATTTGTGTCACCCCTGAAGGAGCCTCTGGAACCGGTGAATGAAAACATGGGCAGTGGGACAGGGATTGGTACATTAACTCCAATCTGTAAAAGAAGCAGTACATTAACAGATGTCTCAGAGGTCAGCTGCGCTTGCCCTCTTGTGCAGTCATGTTCTCTGCATCTCACATATCTGACACACTCACACCCTGATGACAGTTAAGACAACAGCGTACCCGTCAGACGCAAATGCATTTTTGTCTGCCGCAGAAAGCTGTATGCTTTCCTCACATCGCTAGACACCATGTGGGAGAGACGGTTTGTAAATTCTATACTTCTTCACGTTCGTCTACATTCTCAATGTAAACATAGAAATCTCACCATACAAGTGTAGCCCCAACCTTTCCAGTGTGTATTGAAGAACTTGCCTACTGTGCGTCAATGTCAATGTAGCAATTAAAGTCCAGAAATAGGAGTCTAACAAAACTGCAGTTTAAATTTAGTGTTAACCTTTACTACTGTAGATAGCAAGCAAAAACAGGACAATCATCACAGTGGATTTAATTTTTCATCTGACATAGGTTTCTTCCACTATGAGCACTTCTGCCTTATGGATTGTGAAAAAACACGTCTAATGTCTAACATACTTGTTTCAAAGACTGAAAGTTCTCTCATTTTCATCACATCTTAAATGATTAATAGCTTTCTGTGATGAAAATGACATTTTATGGAACAAAATGGCCAACTCCTTTCATTAGCCAATTTCATAGCCAGCCCTTTATCCTGAATTCACACAAATCACAGAGTCATCAGCACAGACTCCTATGGCTAGCTATGAACTCGTCATGCCCGGACCGGAGCAGATTCGTCATGCTTACAGTCATTGATATGCTATTAATCCATTACAGGCTAAACTGCAGCTCCACCAGACAGACTACAACTCCCCTCCCACCTAATGATGGCTTGATGACATCTATCCACAATCTGACTTGTGATTTATTATTCCAGGCTGCATCACATCATGTTTGTTCATTTGGGCAGAGGAGAATCGGCTTCCCGACTGAGTCTGGTTTCTCCCAATGATTTTTCTCCATTTCTTTAACCTGATTGAGTTTGGGTTCCTTGCCACTGTCGCCACTGGCTTTCTTAGTTGAAATTTAAAAGTCACTTTCAATTTGACTGTACTGACACAACTGGACTTTAACTGAATTGAGCTGGACAATGAAACCAATGTTTTCTGCAGAGCTGCATTATAGCCGATTCAACTTTTTTCATATTTGACGAATTTTGCAAAATCGACACTTTTTGAACTGAACTCAATCAATACTGACCGGACTAAGTGAATAAAGACACTGTAGCTCTGTAGAGCTACTATATTGAACTGAACTGATTTTTTTTTTTTTTTAAGTCTGACTATATGACGAAAGTAAAACAAAATCTATACACAAAGGGCATTTGCAATATAGCAAATATAAATGAAGGCATGGTAAAAACTTCCAGGTAGCTTTTATTATCATCTTTATAAGGCAAAAAGAAAACAAATAAATAAAACCTTGACACATAAATACATAAATATGCCTGAAGTTGAAGAAACACCCATGTACATCCTTGCTTTGGGAACAAGTTACTGTTGGACTTCAACCACTGTGTATGGAAAATTTGGAACAATCAACTCATTCTATTGAATTGATGTCAAGGCAGCTGACACACAACTGAAAGCCACAATCATTTGTTTATGTACCAGCTGAGAAAAGTGATGAATGCAGAGAATGGCCCCTTTCACACAGCAATCCTGGTAAATTACCGTAAAATTACTAGAATGACTTTACTGGTAAATACACAAATATGCCATTCACACAAGCAACGGCATTCTGACTGTTTACCGTTAAGAGACCATTGACACATCTACACCAAATACGGTAAATTCTGTGATGTCAGTCATCGGAAATGATCTCTAAATGTTGCGTCGTTGTCTTCTTTCGCTAGCATTAGAAGCGCTTTACTTTCACTATCTGTTCAATTTAACAAACTTTTTTGACTTCTGAATGACAGGCATAAGGGGATGATCAAACAGAACACGTGCAAATTAGTATCCAACTGCAGAGCGGCAGCACTAATGAACGGAAAAGAAGGCAGGGTCTCGAGTGCTGAAAAAGCTGAGACGTGGCACAACGGTCAAAGATGTCCATCTAGCACATATTTACATTAGAAAAATTATTAACCCTCTGGGTTGGCAAGTTTTGGTGGATTTTTCACATAGCAGTAAAATCAACTTAAAATCAACTTAAAATACGGTCATTTATGGTCAAACAGGTAAAAGCAATCATCATTTGAAACTGTAAACGATCTTTTATATGTGTCCACTTACAATCAAATACAAAAATTGTGTTTTTGTAAAATAAAGAAAACCAACAGGTTGTGCTTTCTGCCATCTTGGTCTCCATGAACTTTTTTCTGGAGCACATCACAAAAATGAAACAAAACTCAGTGAATACTTGCCACACAGACACAAACATATATCACGCTCTGACTTCGCATGTGCTCACACCACTAATCTTCATTGTGCGTTCACAGAGCATCATAACAGTTATTTACTGGTAATGTTACAACTTCCCTTACTGGTAAATTGCCAGAAACAATTTACCGTTATCATTATTGAAAAGGTCCTGTTCACACATGATCTCTTACCAGTAATTTATCGGTCATTTACCAGTAAAGACTGCATGGGTGAAAGAGGCTAATAACTAAACAAAACATTTTGTTTTTGAGGTGGGGTGAGGCTGGAAACTGGCAGAGGTTCTAGAATTTTTTATTTTTATTTTTTTAAATGTGGTTGAACAATTTGAGCCTTCTGGCCGAAGGTGACTCGTGAGGGAGTGGACGGAGAAAAAAAAAAAAGCAAAAGGAGGTTCTTGTCTACAGGGGTTTGAGAGGCCAGCTCAGCACATGGCCCGTGCCATGCACTGCAGCATGTGAATCGCAAACACACGGCATAGCGGCTCGCCACTGGCAAACAAACGGGGTAAAAGGGGGCCATTTTCGCATAACCACCAGATCAACAGGTTGCAAGGGATCCCTTTTGAGTTTAATTTCAGATTCCGGGCTTCACCAGCAAAATATTTTGGCGTAGTTTGATTAAAAAGCACATATTTGCTGTGAACTATTTGTAGTGTGCATGTACTGTGGTCACAGCTGTATTTTGTACATTTTAAAATATGTGGCAAACAAGGTAAGTTCAAATGGAATTTTTTTTACATGCCATTTACTTACATTTTTAAAGGAGGGCTTGTGTTACCCATGGCAGCTAAAGAGACAACACTTACATCTGAAACGTGCTTCTCGGCTTACAGTCGAGGAGTGGCGCCAAGGGGATTTTACACTTTTCGTTTACTTCACATTCTAATATTTACTCTAGAGGTGTGCCTAGAACTCTTCACCTACAATGGTCTTGTCAAGAGCCTTCATGACATATAGAGGAGCCTAATAAGACATAACTGAACATCAACATGTCTACACCGTTTTCCAGACATAGACTTTCCGAGGTCTCTCAAAGTTCTGACTCTTGCATGCACCCATCTCAAGTCACACATACACCGTTTCATGCGCGTATATAATCAGATACTGATATACCACAAGTCTTTTTCTCACAATTGCAGTAATAAAAGCATTCCTATTTCCTGCAGACCAAAAAATAACCAGTTCAACCAAACCCTAAACTCTAAAATGCCATTGTTTCCCAATGGGATATCTCTTGCGTTTAAGCTGCAGTCCAGTTATGACAGTTTGATCAGAGTGTGTATCATAAACCCCAATCAAAAGTGAAAAAAATCTCACCTGACCAACATCAACTTCATGGGTGTATTTGCGTGCGGCGGCACCGTTGGTGGTGAAGATGGCAGTTCCGTTGCCGTATGGGTTCTTATTGACCATTTTGATAGCTTCATCCAAGCTGTCAGCCTCCAGAACCACCAAGACAGGTCCAAATATCTCCTCCTTATAGCACTTCATGTCAGGCTAAAATTGAGATAGCACAAACAGAAGGTGTATAACATTACATAGCCTTTGCATCCTATTAACATGTTATAACTTAGCTGGGATTTACTCACCTACACGTCATTACAAACCTGTATGTGGAATGCAAAAGATAATATTTCAACAGCTTTTGTCCATATAATCAAAGTCAATGGGGTCTAAAATGACTAAATCCCATTGACTTTCATTGTATATACAAAAAAACACCAAGACATTCTTCAAAATATCGTGAGAAAAAAAGTCATACAGGTTTGGAATGACATGAATAAGTTGGATGAACGTGCGGATATTGTGGCTCTCACCGTAACATTGCTAATGATGGTTGGTCCTACGAAGTTCCCATTTTCGTAACCCTTGACCTTCACACTCCTGCCGTCAAGCAGCACCTTGGCGCCCTCCTCCACACCGCTCTGAATAAGGCTGTTCACTCGCTCTTTGGCCTGAGGTGAGATAAGAGGTCCCACATCAGCTCCGGGCTGATCACCTTACAGAATAGAAAATGGAAAATGATAGAAAAACATGATTAAGAAGCCAAGGAGTTTTAACAAAGCATAGCCATTTTTAATTCGATTTTTGTTAACGTGTTTAGTCTGAACTGTCATCACATGTGGCACTATGTAACGAAAGCTGAATGAACACACTATTCATTATATAATGAATGAGCTGAAATCTTATGACCACATAAACGTGTGAATTCATATGTTAGCAATTCAGAGCACAACCAAGATGCACTAATTTGCTGAATCATTACTGTAGTACGGATGATTTAGGTGGACAGTTGGCAGAAAATGTAGCGGTTTCCCTTCCAAACAACAGTTTACTTGGTTAACCAGAAGTTTAGATATCCTAAATGCTGGAGAAAGGGTTTCTGCATTGTTTTGTTGATTTTCACTGAATTGATGGATGAAGAGGACTACTTTCCTTTAATTTACCCCTTTTTACTAGGTCATAACCAAAGGGACTGGCAATCACTGAAATATCCATATGCACTTGCACACACATATGAATAAACACACAGCCACACGCACAATTTTAGATACCCTGAGGCAATTTGTCTTAGATGGCTGCTTTAAGGTTTCAGAATAGCTGCTGCGGTTTAGTTTCTCTGATTACAATTCCAATTTTCATCGGCAGACTTTTTTTTCCTCAAACATTTGATCGGCCCATACTAATTTCTGGTCCCCTTTATACCACAAAATGTGCTTCAGCTTTGTGGCATGACCAAGACAAATAGTGCGTCTATCCTCTGGGTGAGCTGAACATGTTTTAAGTTGCTCAGGGAGGGGTGTGGTCATGAAGGCATGGGTGGTCTACAAAAAAGGCCAAAAAAGAGGGATAAAGCAAACTGCACGAATTCAGAGAAGAAGAAAAAACAGTGAAACTGCGGAAGGAGGACTTTATTCAATGAATATCGTGAAAAATGATTTTAAGGTAAAATATTTTTAAGGTATGTTATAGCACAGGGATTCGGCTGTCCGGATGGGGTCGGAAAGATCATTCAACCAAAAAGAAACGAAATAGAAGTACTCTACTGAATGCAAGCGCAAACGGACAGAGGCAGCTTGTCAGGCACAGCCTACCCAAAATTTTGAAGTGAAAATGGGAGAAGGATGATTTAATATTAATAAATTTATCAGTTACTCATTTAATTTCATGTCTCAGAATGTGTATTTCTTGTTTGTAATTTCACCACTGTAACACCATAAAATATTACTGAAGTCTGTACCGCCAACTGAGGGGACAGAAATCCATAACCTGAGACTTTTGCCTCTGTTGGTAAAAAAAATTAACCAACTATTAATGTACCAACTAAATATGTAGTGTAGAGATTATTTGATCGTTAATATATTTACCAATCTACCATTCAAACAGCGGCTACAAATTAAAAATGAAGGAAGACTCCTCTTCTAAGTTGGATATAGGCAAGGAGCTTCACTAAACAGCCAAACGTGCTCTTTTAACACATTTATAAGGACAGAAGGATGGATTTTTGTTTCAAATGACAGGGCAGGTGAGTGAAATTATATTTAAATTGTCTGGCTGTATGCTTGTCATTTTGTTTAAATTTTCTATCTAAAAGTGTCCAAAATAGCTATTTTAAAGCAGTTAAGCCACAAAAAAGTGCAATACTGGAGTACTTCAGGATCAGAACTGATAATAAAACTCAAGTACCTGCATTGACACGGAGACTCTTTGCACGTTCAACCAGTTCAGGCAACCAGTTTCGGGCTTCTCCTACGAGGATAGCCGTGGAAAGTGCCATACATCTCTGACCTGCTGCTCCAAAAGCAGCACCTACCAACTGGTTGAGTGTGTTCTCTTTGTTGGCATCAGGCATCACCACACCGTGATTCTTTGCCCCCTGGTGGACAGAAGATGACAGTCTAAGAAAGCAGCTCCACATCTTTACCAAAATTCAAATTCTAGCATTAACACAATGTTTGGAGATAGGCAAAGTAAAAGTGAAGGACAAATACCAAAACTACTGTAGACTGGCAAAAGCTCTGAATTCAAAATTCAAGATCATTTCTTGAAAAGAATTGAAGAGGATTGTGGTAGTGGAGGGGGTTGTTGTAAGGTTTCAAAAAAGGAAATTTATCTGCAGTGAGAGCTAAGGAGGTGGGATATGCTGTATTACATCAGAAATCCAAGGCATCTCTATACTGCTAACTTATATATTTCTACAGTGTACATTAATTCACTGATGTGCATTGTCTGTGAGTCAGTCATGCTAACAGTCAAAGCAATAAAAATCTCTTATTTCCTTCTCAAATTTTGCAGCCTCATTATGGAGGTTAGGAATGAACCAGAATGGTGCAGATTTATTTGTAACCAAATGCTGCCACCATCTGGCCATTACAGATGCTGACCTACTGAGCAGCACTGGGGAAGGAAACCTTGGAAAAATTAGCTTGTTTCTGAAAGTTACACTGTTATAAATATTAGTTTATTAGCATCAAAGCTTTCAGTTACTTACTCCCCTCCTCTTCCTTTTTTTTAAAGAAAATCCTGACCAGTTTTCTATATAATGAAAGCACATGAAAGCTAACACCATAACGATATGACAAAATGGTCCATACGGCTCATGCACTGAAATGTATTCCAAGATTTCTTCAAATTTATTTAGGCCAAGGATGGGCAACTTCGATCCTGGAGGTCCACTGTCCTGCAGGGTTTAGCTCTAACCCTGAAGTAAGGTGGCACTCCAGGACCGAAGTTGCCCATTCCTAATATAGACCAACAAAAACAGAGAACCGATAAGACGGATTCAAGAAATGAATCAAGTTAACACCGTTTACAATTCCCGCTGAAAACTTGACCTCAGGAAGAGGCCAATAGAATGCGCCAGCTCGAACACACTGAAGTTCTACAGCACCAAAATAACCAACACAAGTCTAACCATTCTTTAGATGCGTTTTTAAGCTTTAAGTTGTGATTTGTTGCTGTCTCTCAAAGGTTTAACTGTTTGTAATTTTGCCATTCTTTGATCGTCTCTCTCTTTCTTGCTTAACTTTTGCTATCTCATATTGTATTCTTTGCTTAGTTTTATTTGTATGTATTCGTATATTCATGTATTAAATCCATTGTATTCACGCTTGAACGTCTCTGTTGATGCTCATGAACGAACCAAGTCACTTTAACGATAGCAGAGGACAAAAGCAAAAAAACGCAGATCATCTAAAAATGAACATTGCATCATCTGTAGCTACCGGTATGTTTCCATCCAAAGTTGCGAATTGAATTTGTGCTCAAAATTGGAATATTGCATAAAACAATCATTCTGATGACAGACTTTGGCTCAGGCATTGTTATCCCAGTTATCCAATCACATCCACTGTTGAGACAAAGTTGAGATTTGTTTTGTTTTTTTAATCAAGGCATTTATTCAGTAAATGTGTTTCCATTGTAGTTTATGCGCATGTCTTCTTTTCAGATAAAAAAAAAATGTTTCTGCCTCAATTGAGCATTTTTTATGAGCATTTAGAGTTTTGGCACATTGTGGCATTTCCATCAAGCGTTTTTTACGCAATAATCCCAATGTGCGCATTAAAATAGGTGTATGGAAACATAGCTAGTGTAATTTTAGACAATTTTAAAAGAGACCATGATGAACCATGTCGATAGAGGTTCAGCGATGTGGTATACTTAAAGAACCCAATGCTAGCTAAAAAACTACTGAATGCCTCTTTAAAGGAGTAAAGACATTTTAAATTTGAAGAGGATGCCTGAGTATGGTTTAGTTGTTCATAACTAAACAGGCTACACTATGCAATATGGTTTTCTGTAAAATGCATTAATTTAATATTCAAAACCAACCATGTTGCTCTGCACTCTCTTGCCATTCTTGGAGCCTCTCTCATAGATGTACTCGCCAGCCTGATTGGAGCCAACAAAACTGATGGCTTGGATGGCAGGATGGTCACAGATGAAGTTCACAGCTATAACAACACATGAAAAAAAAATTATTTAGTTATCTGCACACATAATATAGTTCATAATGCGGCCAAATTACTTATAACCCTTCTGTGCACTTTTCCATACCGTTATGCTGTCCGTGGATTATGTTTAATGTTCCATCTGGAGCGCCGGCATCCTGCAGCAGTTTGGCCAGCATCATGGCACAGCCAGGCACTCTTTCTGAAGGCTTCATTAAATAGGTATTCCCGCACACCATGCCCATTGGGAACATCCACAGAGGAATCATGGCAGGGAAATTGAAGGGGGCAATACCGGCACATACGCCAATGGGCAACCGGAATGTGTATGTGTCCATGTCTTTAGTGATAGAGGGGAGGGTCTCACCCAGCATAAGAGACGTGATACTACAGGTGTGCTCCACCACCTCTGCAAGATCAACAAACAACTAGAATAAATAATGTGAAAGCACACAAACAAAATGGGCAAACACTTATTGAGCTGAAGACTTTCTTTGGCCCTAACAGCCAACAGCACCTCATCTGTAGTATTAAAAAAGGAATATCCTAGGTTATTTTCAACCTCATGGCTTTTATGTCATGTGCCATGTTGTTGAAGAAAAGGAAATATCATTATAGTGAATGCACTTTTGATGGAAGCTTAACAGGCTAGAAACAGAAACAGAAATTCAAAGCTTAAACTACCGTTTAAAGGTTTGGGGTAGGTAAGATTTCTTTGTATGTTTCTGAAAGAATCATTTTATGCTCACTGTATTAAGAATAAAAATACAGTACAGTGTTTTAAAATATAATTTATTCCTGTGATGGCAGTTGAATTTTCAGCATTACTCTAATCTTCAGTGTCACGTGATCCTTTAGAAATCATTCTAATATGCTGATTTGCTGCTCAAGAAACATCTATTCTTGTTATTATTTTTTAGTATTATAAATGTCTTTACTGTCGCTTTTGAATTTATAGCATCCTTGCTGAAAAAAAGTATTAATTACTGGTTATTAAAAAAATCTTATTGACCCACAACTTTTGAATGGTACGGTACTTAAAATAACACTCGTGAATCAAAAAATAAAGTATTAACTGTGCTTTGGGTTGGGAGTGCTTTGTTAGACAGATGCTTCTGGTTATGTATTACCAACATCATTCCTGCAGTGTGCAGAACATCTAATATACATTAATGTTAAAAGTATCACTTCATTTTTACTCATCATTGCATGTTTCTCTATTGAACATTTTTTATTTAAAACATTATTTTATAAAGGTATTTATAAAGGTAAGAAAAATGCACTGGAAAATCAATTTTAAGGGTAAAAATATTGTCCCTTAATGGAAAAGGTGTGACTGCAGTCAAAGTGGAAGTGAGGGGGTACACAGAATGAGAAGCATGTTAGATGCCTCAGGGGGGACGCCATTCTAAAAAGCTTGAGAATCACCGTTTAATGCGATATTCCAAAATGCTCATAAAAATAGGTGGATAGCTATTGATACTTAGTAAGCTGGTTTACTTTCCACACTGGTCATGACACAAGTTAAAAGACAGGACATATCTGGACACGGTCACAGTTTATCCTAATCACACATTTGTGGTGCTTAAGCCTCCCTTATAAAGACATTTACTGTAAACGCAACATGTTTGCTAACATATACTAAAGGATGAGTTAAAATACTGTAAATACTACATACTGTAGTCATTAGTCTGAAAATAACACACAATATTCCTTTTAATGCTCTTAACTAAAACATTCTGACAGGAATTAACTAACATGATGTCGATTGGCCTCAATTTTACTACAGATTAACTCAAAAACGGTCACAAGAGACTCACGCAGTCCTCTGAACACATCTCCTTCAGCATCAGCCAGGGTTTTACCCTGCTCCAGGGTTATCAACTTCGCCAGCTCTTTCTGAAACACAAATAAATTCACATATGATATACATTTAGTAGGCATAATATTTTTCCTCCCCAAATCATGCAACCTTAGCAGGCAGTGTTTTTGTTTTTTCTGTTTTTTCAAAGCTCTATATTTCAATTAGGAATGCACAATATATTGGCCACCATATTTATATCAGCTGATATATGTTCATTTTTAATGTTTTCGTTATCAACCCGATAAGAAAATTAGGCCGGTATATGGAAGATGAATCGTAAAGTACAAAAGCAAAACCACAGGGTTGAGGATGAGCAGCAGTAACTTACAATATTGTCTTTAATGAGCTGCTGATAGCGAAGGAAGATCTGCTGGCGGGCCAGGATGGAAGTTTCGGACCATGTATTGTACGCCCGAGAGCACGAGTCCACAGCGGCCAACATCTCCTCGTGTGTGGCCTTCGGCACTCGACCGATGACCTCATTGGTGGCCTGAGGAGAGCACAAGTATTATAACAAAGACATTGCATCTGGTTTTATGTCCTTATTTATAAAGCACAATAAAAACAACAGTAGTTGAACACTGTGCTGTACTATACCATACTAAGACAAGCATAAAAAGTAAATATATACAAAAAAAAACACAATGCAATGAGAAAAAAGAAGTAAATCAAAACACCAATAAACAATGAGGCCTCAAAAAAACAAAAAACACTCTAGGAACAGTTATATGAGAAAAGATACATTTAAATTCAGACTCTGATGAAACTAGTCTGAGGGAAATCGGAAGACTTTTCCACAGTTTTGGTCCAACAACAGAAAACACGGTCGCCCCTCAACTTTAATCTAGATCTTTTTGGGCTGAGCAAATATGGGTAGAACTCTTTACTGCCCTAGTACTTCAGAAATCCCTTTAAAGGCAAATGTGGCGCAATGGCCTTTCATTACCACACTATGGTAATGCATATCTAGTGAAAGGGATTCATCAATATGCTGATTGAGGACTGTTGGGACACTCCAGGAACAGGATGGTTCTTATCTGGGGAGACAGAGTCGTTTACACCTCAATGAGACGTCTGTACCATTTGCTTAAAACGACATAAATGCTTCAACTACATACTATTTATCAACTAGTGTTTTCTAACATGTAACTATGTCATGTTTGGTCTCATATGACAGCTTATAAACTGAACTGAATGATAGTGAACGTAATAGAGATATTAAAGTATCCTAATGTACAATCTATGTATTCCTTAAACATGCATTGAGGAGAATATGTTAATATACTTCTCACCCTCTTCATCACCAGCCATTGCCATATCTTTCGGTTTCCTGTCAGTTGGCTTTGGGTGTTGGTATTCCACTCATGTATAACAATGTTATAAGAAGTTCACAGAGATATTTAGGAGCTAATCCAATCAGAGCTTTAAAAATAACAAGTAAAATTTTAAAATCAATTGTGTAACAGAACAGCAGCCAAAGAGAAAAGAGTATTACAATAACCAAGCTGAGATGACACAAATGCATGGATCACTCTCTCAAACTCTGGAAAAGATAAAAAGCTCTTGGCATTAGATAGCAATTTTAGTTGAAAAAAAAATAGATTTAGCTACAGAATTGATCTGTTTGACAAATTTGAAATATATACCCAGATTTTTTACAGAAGGTTTAAGATAAGAGACCAATCTCCCAAATCATAATCAAATGTTCCTGAAGGCTCAAAAACCAAGACCTCTATTTTGTTCTCAATGAGATGCAAAAAATTAAAGAAAACCAAAACTTAATGTCACACAGACACGCAACTAAGGGTTTTGAGGCTGTTTTGTCATTATGCTTCAAGGGCAGATAAATTTGGATGTCATCAGCATAGAAATGAAATGACACCCTATGCTTGACAAAAATGGACCTCAAAGGAAACATGTATACCAAGAACAAAACAGGAGCCAAAATGGAGTCTTGAGGAACTCCAAACTTCAAGGCACAGCTGGATAAAGAAAAAACAGAGACAGACAGGAACATTTCCATAATCAAGATAGGATTTAAACCAGTCCAAAGCGCAGCTTTTAATGCCCACATATTGTTCAAGGCGTGAGATAAGGATTTTGTGGTCGACTCTATCAAAAGCCGCACTTAAATCAGAGTAGAAGCATCACTGAAAAGTTTTAAATGATAAATTGTTATCTGTAAACTAGGGGGTAGTTTACAGATAACAAATATCATTTAAAACTTTTAAAAGTGTAGACTCAGTACTACGATGCTTCCTGACCCCAGATTGAAATTTTTCAAAAATATTAGCTGATAAAAAATTACATTATTTGACTCTAAATATATATTATATACTATATAAAATTATTTAAATTGGCAAATTGGTGACAAAGGTCTTGCTTTCTTGCTGTTAACAAACATTAACAGATATGATTGTAAACTGCTTTGTATGTACATGAGTACATAAGAAAGCGCTATATAAATGCCCCATTCATTCAGAAGATAGAAAAATGACTTATTTTCTAACACAAGATTCACTCATTCATTATAAAATACCAGAATTATTTCTAAACATGCTTGTCAAAGCAACTTCAGAAAAAGTCCACCTTTTCCGTACTGAAAACCGAGACAGCTTAAACTGATCTAATGTGATATCAACCAAGAGTTCATGGAATATAGAGTGTAAACGCAGAGTTAAGAAACAAATAAGCATCTGTTTTCTTCTGAGCAAAGCAGATTAGACCAAGCAAAGCTCAAGAACCTGGTTAATCTCAATGGTTGAGATTATTGCTCCTTTTGCACATTGGAAATAATATTGGTAGTAATTCTTTTCAAGAGCATAAAAAGGACTAACAATATCACTAAAACTTTAGTATATACTGGTGTAACTAAGTAGTGCAGGTGCTGATTTAGTCACATGTGATTAAAACACACTAATCTAATGGGTTTTAACTTGGCGTATGTGTGGTCAATGAATGTAATCCATTAAACCGCTGTAGTACATTATCGCTTCTTGTGTAAATTCAGCAAAAGTACAGAGATGTCTGTTAGTACAGTACGAACTTACAGGATTGTGAATGTCCAGCCATTCTGGACTCTTGGATTCTACAAACTTTCCATCAATGAATAACTTGGTGGTGGGCTGAGGAAGGACACAGAGAAAATGTGCAATTAATGTAAAAAGCAAAAATAAAACAACATATAAACAAAGTTATAACAATAATGGATAACACTTTACAATAAGGTTCATTCATTAAACATTAGTTAAAGTAATAACTAACATGAACTAACCATGAGCAACACATTTATTACAGTATTTACTCATTTGTGTTAATGAAAATACAGTTGTTCATGTTAGTGCATTAACTAATGGTAATAAGAGTTTAATAATGTATTGTAAATGTTAAAATTAACATTAACAAAGATTAATAAATGCGGTATAAGTGCAGTTCATTATTAGTTCATGTTAACTAATGAACCTTATTGTTCAGTGATACCCAATAATGATCTGACACAGCAACACTAGTATGTTTTGCTTATTTTTTTTTCCAAGACAGAGATGAGGAAATAGCTTGCATCTTAATCCTGGAATACACAACATGACTTTTGACCAAATTTTAAAGAAAAACTTTATTTCGATGGCCCACTTTAGACATATCAGTAACTTTGAAACTACATGTCATCTAGTAGTAGACTGATAACACTTTATTTTGATGGTTCCCTCAGACATTCTTCTTTAATAACACTATAAAAATGTCTTGAATGAGAGTGATTTCTTTAGTCACTGTCAGATCTGAGTCATATCTGTTAGTACAAGGTTCAGTACAAGTGTGGTGGTCTTCTAAAATGATGAGGCAAGGTTTCATTTGATGTTTACATTGTATACAGGTTATTATACTATAGGTTGAAGACATAGTCCAATAAGATATATGAGCAATCTTTGTATATCATAATATCCTTCTTTTTAGAATGCAATGTTTTTAACATGTTAGAGAAATATTCTATAATGTTTATGTTATGTTTCTTTTGAGCCTGAACTTCTTCTGCTCACATTCCCAGTGAACTTACCACAGTGGAGGAGTAGCACATGCGTCCCATCTGAAGAGGAACCTGGAGAAGAGTTCACAGGTACTATATTTAATTTACAGTGTCTCTGGGCAGATCATTTCTATTGATAATGTCAGTCAGTATATTAAACCTCATATAAATCTGCTATTCACCTCTCTTACATTTAACCTGATTCATAATGAGCACAGAAAGGAAAATGTAGCTTTTAATCAAGGTGGATATGAAAATATTTCTGCTTTTCTGCAGCAAATACGATTTAGACTCACTGTTGCTCGAACTTTAACAAGGATTAATGCATGAAGTCAAATGCTTTCTATGACTTTGATAACACTAGTAGCGCGAATGAACATGAGCAAATAAACTGTTGCGAAATGATACAATATGATAGGAATAAAGGTCATAGCTTTGCAGCAATCCCTCGTTCAGTGTAATTTTATATTGTATTATGTAAATAGTTGCCTTCGGGGTCGCTACAACGTGGTGTTTGACCGTTAAGTTCATTCTTTGATCACATGACGCAACTTTAAACTCATACTACGCGCGTGGCTGTAAAAATGCAATGCTTTTTGTGTTTCTTACCCTCTTCTTTACAAGAGAACGCATTAATGTCGCTGCCATGATGGAATTCGTTGTTCTGTGTTGTGTTCTCCCCCCTAAATGTGCTCTAACCCCCGCCAGAGGACGTCCGCCGAGAACTGTAGCCTGCAGAAGAATCGTTTGTCCTGCTTTCACTTTAAGAATGGGCGGGATGTAGTGTTCAAACAGCCAATGATATGCCAAAACCAAAAACTCCCCCAAATGCATGGAATCTATTGGTTAGAAATGTATCATGATGCACCAATGGCAGTACGAGTTGTTGAAAGGCGTTTCTTTGATGACGCAGACAGATGCGCGAGCTCAGTTGCCTGGAAAGAGATAGGGTATTAAACCTGTCAATTATTAATTACATTGACGGAAGACGTGCGATAAACTTATGTAATACGACAAAAAAGTCACTACATTGTGATTAATACACTTTTTAAGCATTTTATTTCCTCCACACCATTTTGCTCAGTTAAGTCTTTCCGGAGTCAAATAAACGTACTGTTTTGAACTACAGTGTGCATCGTGAAGTCTGAACCATTTTAGCATTCGGTTCGTTCGAACGGTTCATTTTTATAATAATAATAAAAAACGATTCACTTGAGTTATGCAGCGCGGCATTTTTAAAAAAAAAAAATATATATATATATTATTATTATTATTTTTGTGGCAGAACGGTTGTTTTTATTATATTAGATCATGTTGCATGTTTGTTTATTTGTTTTTTGTTAAAATTGCTAACACTAATAAGAGTATGACTTCCAAAATAAAGAATAATAATGTTATTTTATAATATATTTAATATAAATGATTCCAAAAATTGTTAATTTTATCACGTTTTATCCCTAAATGAAGTCATCTTAAACGGTTCGCGAATCGGTTCGACTGAATCCTCAACTTGAATCGGATCATTAGGAGGACAGTTTAGTGAACCCATGTATGGACTGACCATCACTGTGTATGTGTAATCTCAAACAAAATCCTTTCTTCTCAGGCACCACCAATCTAATATGAGTGCATCAGCTGCACGTATAATAAAGGTAAATACATAAATCTCGTATGCTTGATTGAACATTGCAGATGGGAGATGATAGACACGCATCTAAACGCACACACACAGTCGAAATCATTTCCCGATGTTCTCCGAAGTCCATTGATGTTGCTTAGTCACGAGGAACTGAGCCAGGAGGAGGATTGTTTCATGCTGCATCTCATTGGTTGACCAAGTCGTAGTAGTTTTTCTTGTATAGTTTCAGTAGTTACAGAACTGATAAATGAACACCATGGAGACACACGAAAAGGTTCAAATATGTTGCTTATCGTAAACTAAGTTATTGTTTGCAATGCATTATTTGACTGATGTATTTTAATGTTCTAGCCTGTTCTTTATGGATACTTTAGGAGTTCTTGCTCTTGGAGAGTCCGGATAGGTGAGTCTTGAAGACATCAGTTCTTTCTGTTACTTGAATCTGTTTCTGCTTACATCACATGTCAGTTTTCTCTGATGTAATTTTAAATGTGTTTTATTATTTCTAGCATTTGAATTGAAAGGCATTGAATATGAGCAAAAACCAGTAAATCTCATCAAGGATGGTGGGCAACAGGTATAATGCAGATTAATATTCATCTATATCATTTTCTAGACCATTCAGGGGTTTTCAAACTGGGGTCCAGGGATAGTTCACCCAAAAATGAAAAATTTGTCATCACTTACTCCTAAGTGGTTCCAAATCTGTCAAGTTTCTTTCTCCTCTCGAACACAAAATTTGATATTTTAAAGAATGTGAGTAATGATGGCACCCTTTGAGCTCCATAGTAGGAAAAAAAATACTATGGAAGTGAATGGGTGCCGTCAACTGTTTGTGTACCCACATTCTTTAAAATATTTTCTTTAGCGTCAAACAGAAGAAAGAAACTCATACAGGTTTGAAACAACATGAAGATGATTAAGTGATGACAGAATTTTCATTTTTGGGTGAACTATCCCTTTAAGGGGCCGAAAGGGCGTGCTAGAACTTAAGAGAAAAACTATAAAATCTGTAAATTAAATAAATCAATCAATAAATATTGGGTTAAAATACAAATAAAATGTGTTTAAAATGAGTAAATATGAACATTTAGATTAAATTATAGGATGGGGGGAGGGGTGTCCCTCACGAGGATGATCATATTTGGTGGTCTATGTCCTCAAAGATTGAAGGCCTCTGATCTATAGCACTCCATGTTGGCATTAACTAAATTTTCTTAACTAAGTAGTCTTCTACTCAAGCTCACAGATCAGTTTAAGGCAATAAATCCAATGCAGCAAGTTCCTGCAGTCACCATCGATGGCATAACCCTGTCTCAGTCGGTAAGAACATGGATTCTCCTGCTTTGTAGCACACAGAAATTATATTATTTTATGTTTACATTGATTTGTTTTTTAACACAGTTGGCCATTATCCAGTACATTGAGGAAACTCGGCCAGAGCCCCGCCTCCTGCCTGCAGACCCAAAGCAGCGGGCTCACGTCCGCATCATTTGTGACATCATCGCATCAGGGATCCAGCCCCTCCAGGTGAGACATCACATTATTTTTAAAGTCGACATGAAACGGAAGTCTTTTCTTCCCTATTGTGATGTATATCTGAGTGAAATGGCTTTTTGAATAAATAAAATGTAGGCCGGGCTTGATTTTATTCATAGGGAACTGATTGGATGGTTGTGGTTTGTTATTGCTGTGATGTCATGTGAGTGACAGGTTGTCCCGCCCTCTCGCCAGTAAATACATCATCAGAGAAGAGATTCTGCGAGGGCACGTGAAATTAAAAAATTCCATAAAAATAAGATTTATCCATTTTGATTTCATAGTGATTTTAAAGGTGTCCATGAAGTTACATTTGTTAAAAGGTTTTGGGTTCAAATGTAAAGAACTCAACCCCGAATCCCTATATTTCCATCACTACCAGGTCACTCCTTAAACAAAAAGTTTTCTCTCATTTTATCATCTGTGAGTTAAAAATCATGTCCTTTCACATGGAAAAGTTATAAACACTTCTCCTCTATAAGTGGATTTTGCATCAGTGCTTTATTTAGGGAATGTCAATCGAACATTACATTGAAGACTCCAATGACCCATTATTTTTAATGATGTCGTTTCAGAATCTATATGTGATTCAGAAAATTGGAGCAGAGAAGGTACAGTGGGCTCAACATTTCATCAACAGAGGATTTGAGGGTGAGTTTTTTTCAAGGACTTTTGAATCACATAAACCGTCAGGTTATTTGTTTTAATCTTTGATCCAATTACTGTCCTAACATGTCTAATTGCTTTAATTGTTTTATTGTTTAATGGACTGTTATTGTGTGTGTTATTTGAAGCTCTGGAGCCTATCCTGAAGCAGACAGCGGGAAAATACTGTGTAGGGGATGAGGTAATAATACTCAATATTATCAGATCTTCCAGACTTTTGAACAGTAGTGAATGAGAGTAATATATTCAACTTGAAAGAGCTCCACTGTTCATTCTCTAGATATCCATGGCAGATATTTGTCTGGCACCTCAAGTCTACAACGCTGAAAGGTACAGCATGTCTCTTTAAAGCTAACATTACAGAGTGCAGCTGTCGGGTTCTAGAAGCAAAACCTCCATTCAATTTCTCCATAGGAAAAATGATTTTTAACAATTACTCATAAGAGAGACCTACTGAGAGCTACGAGGTTATTAATCCATGGTATTTGCTTCTTCTGATGCTGTTAGGCCTCATTATTTCAACGTCGTTTTAAAATAATTGTTTAACTGCAGAATTTGTGGTTAAAAACAACATTACCCATGATGCTGTATAGAAAATTCCACCAATCAGATCACTGAAACGAGAAAAACGCACCAAGAACTCTTTTGCTCAACCCACTCCCATGAAGAACTGCAACTGATATCTCCTTATGCTCTCAAAATATCTAAATATTTGAATATACGCTTATTTTGCAATTATCAACATTTTTAAAGTTGTTTTTAATTCTATTATGCTGTTATGTGGTTCTTTCCATCACTAAAGCCATTAAACAGTCTTATTCCTTATGTATTTTCATCCGATTTTTGTAGCTGATCGACTTGGTTCATGACTTATAACCCTTTAACAAACCTTTATTGAAATGGGAAAAATTGATTGGGGGGGGGACTTCCTGAACCAATGCTTCTGAAAAAGTGGGCAGGTACGGTTGCACTCTGTAAAGTTTTGCAAAACAAACATTAATTCTACTGTCCTTTACCAAAGGTTCAAGGTGGACATGTCCCAGTTCCCTACTATCAGACGATTAAACCAGACCTTAATGGAGATCGATGCTTTCAAAGTCAGTCATCCATCACATCAGCCTGATACTCCTGATGATTTGCGAGCATAATTTTCTTCTAATGATCCATAATGAAATAAATTCATAACTTTGATAAACCGTTGTGAGACTCTTCATTGAAAAGGTAAGACAGTTCAGATATTTTAATCGCAAAGTACTGCATTTATTTGCTTTGGTGAAAAGAATGGATTCGCTTTTAGCAAATTTCAGACATCCATGAACAAGAGATGAGCTGTACATGCCAGTGACTCTAAGGAAAATGTGTGAGTATTACATCAAACATTCAAAGTGGACAAAAATACAAACGTGAAAAGGTGTAAAATACGTGCAAAATAAAGAGAAAACATTTATTGCACAAAAATACATTGAGTCTCTGAATGTACCAAATTTAATTCTGAACTACACATGCAAGTGAGAGTGAAGGCTTTGCTTGCTTTTAAGGAAATCACTATAAAACCATAGCTGTAAAACAGCTGTTCATGCTAAAACTGCAACAATGCAATGTTAAAAAACAAAGATAAAAGTGCTTCTCAGATTCCAATTTTTTCCGTTATGTTCCTGTAGTACCCTATATTAATTTCTTTAAAAAAAATCCTGTAATCCCCGATCCTAAACAGGGAGTTCAACCGTGCATTTAATGGTGTCATTATAAAATGTTCCTGAACAATCAGACCCTCCAAACACTAGGATGGTACACTGGAGAGAGAGGCTGTTGCCATGACGGCGATCCCTTGCATCCCTCGGGTCTGAAGACAGAGCTTTTGTACAACCCAGGCTTATCAGACTGTGGCCTGCGCGAGGCTTAGAGCAAAGCGGTGGGGACACCACTGATGTCCAGGAGCTGGTATCTGCAAACATGCATCGTTTTAGATCAAACATTTCAAACTAATAGCGGTAAAGCCTTTTTGAAGAATCCATCAATGATTTGGGACATTCAGTCGACGTCTGTTAGCTTTGAGACCATTTTTATCAGAGGCATTCAATTAAAGTTAAGAGGTCCGGTCTCTGTATTTCCTTACCAGTGGAGGTCTGGACAATGCCTTTTTCAAATGGTTATATACATTTCCATCTGGGTGGCTGTAGTACTTTGTAAAATAAAAAATTAAAATAAAAACCCAAAACAGTTAAAATGGTCAAAGATGACGATATTGGGTACTGAGCGGTCACGATTCCTGAATCATGGGTGAAGCGCAACGCATTATTATATGCGTACAGGTTACAAGTTTCTTCCATCTCAGAGCGGTTCCATTCATAGAAGAGCTTTGTACGAACTCGATCTCCGCCGAGCTGTTTGTTTAGGTGTCCAATATTTGTGAATGCGTAATGTCTGACAGGCTTCCTCTATAAAACCAGCTATGACCAGGCTGGGAGACCAGCTAAGACCAGCCTGAAAAAAAAAATCGACTAAAACTAGCCTGACCAGCTAAGCAAAACCCCTCTAAAACCAGCCTGAAAAATCAGCAAAAACCACCTAACCAAACCCCCCTAAAACCAGCTATGACCAGGCTGGCCAGCTAACCAAAACCCCCCTAAAACCAGCCTGAAAAATCGACTAAAACTAGCCTGACCAGCTAAGCAAAACTCAGGCTGGTTTTAGCTGGACTTTTCAGCAGCGTTTGCATTTCATACAAAGTGTTGCACTTTTTGCATGCGTGGAGTGCAGCTCAGCTGCTCAGTTAACTGTTTGGGTTTTTTCTAACGTTCATCTGGGAACTCAATGTGAATTAATCAAATGCAAGGCAAATCACTCATAAACCCAAGCAAATACAGGAGTATACATCTAAATATGTGAACTGTTAATCGCGATTTCAAATTAAAAGTTTAAACTCTCGCTCTGAGTTTGCATATATTGACGTCCACATATTCTTGCTCAAGAAATTACAGGGCTGAAGGATCCACACCATAAAGAAGTGTCCAAATATTAAAAGATTAAGTAAACATTTAGCTAATAATAAGGATTTGAATCTGCTGCAAATCACTAGGCTGTTGGCGCCCTCTGCAGGCATTTGTTATATGCATAATGTGTTTTCTATTTTTATTACCACACATAAAACGTATTATTAAAAAATATTAATATTTCATCAGTTGAGCAAAAGAATGTTCTTCCGCATAATGTTTGCAGTTATGTTTAAACTGCTAAAGCCCATTAGTATCATTGTAAAACCATTTCACCAAGTCATTAAGGTCATTAATCTTTATCATACAAATAACTATTTTATAAATAATTACTTCATGTAGTAAATTAGGGAATGACAGACCTATGTTAAAGATATGGAGGTCCTGTAGGGCTCCTATAGCACTGCAGCCGCCGCTGATCAGCACCCTGTTGTCAGACACGGGTAGAGCAGCGTGAAACCTGCCCAGTTGAATCAAGCAGAAAAAGAAACTTCAGTCTTCACTTCAATTTAAAAATTCAATTTTCAGTTAAAGTAAGTAAAATCCTTTTTGAACTGTATTAAGAAATTCTTCATTATCAACATATTCTAAAGATTTCTTTAAAAATAAGTTCATTCATAATTTGAAGTCTTACCCGCGGGCCAATGGTGGCATATTCTTGTACTTTACAGCAGTGTATTCCATGAAGCCTTTTCCACAAGAAAGAAAAGACTCAGTATACTAGACTGGGATAATATGAACACAGCAGACAGCGAATACTTTCAGCTCTTCTTGTCATGTAAGATGATGATACCCATGTGCTCAGGGTCATTACCAAGATCCAGGATGTGAAGATCATTGAGGTAGGTGGCGGTTTTTCTCCCACCAAAAATGATCATCTTGTTGGACAGCAGTGTGGTCGAGTGCCTGAAGTAGATGTCAACAAACAAAAATTATAGTTTAAATAAAATCTAAGGCTAAAAAACTTCAGGCATGCTTAAAAAGGATTATTTCACACAAAAAGTGAAAATTGTCATTTTACTTATTCTCATGTTTCAAACTGTTAAGAGAAAGTAAAAGTACGCACCCAAACCTGGGCAGAGGACGGTCACCCTCCACAATCGGTTGATACCACAGACCATGTTCTGGGTTGAAGATGTATAATGCGTTACTGCAAACCTTGCCTTCAGGACATCGGCTGGGCTGCACCCCTCCAAATACGTACAGCTCCTTCTTATAGACGGTGGCACTGTGATATGCCAACGATGGGATATTTCCCTTTGCCTATCCGACCCAAAAGTGATATACAGTTTGTAGAAACTGTAAATGATCATCTGTTACACAAAACGTACAAAAATGCATCAACTGTTAGGTCAAAAATAAATGATCCAATACTCACAGAAACAAGCTTCCACTTCCATGTTACGGTGTCCAGTACATAAATATCACTGTATCGCTGGCCGTCTCTCAGACCACCGTACACATAGACGACTTTAGACTCGGGATCAAAGGTTGCCGAGTGACCTTGTGCACTTGGTGGATTGATATCAGATGAGGAGACGTCCATGGGGAACCAGAAATCATTGTCTGGGAATCATTACCGTTAAAAGTTTGTTAAAGGGACAGTTCACCCAAAAATAACAATTCTGTCATCATTTACTCACCCAAGATGTTCCAAACCTGTATAAATTTCTTTGTTCTGCTGTACACAAAGGAAGATATTTGGAAGAATGTTTGTAACCAAGCAGATCTCACCCCACGTTCACTACCATAGTGTTTTTTTCCCCCTACTATGGTAGTCAATGAGGGGCGAGATCTGCTTGGTTACAAACATTCTTCCAAATGTCTTCCTTTGTGTACAGCAGAACAGTTTAACGTACCAATCTCCAGTTTCCATATAGAGTCTTTACAACTGGCCTGGTCATCAGCCTCTCCACCAATCAGAATGGCCGTTTCAGGATCACTCAAACACATTGCGTGGCTCCAGCGCTTTGACGGACAGTCTGAGAAATAAATAAAACACTTTAAGGTAAGCGGTTTTGAGATTTTAATGCCATGTCAGCAGTTGATGCCATCCCAATAGTAATTTTCTATCCATTACATGGGAATTGAAAAATAAAATCAAAATATTAAAAAAGCCTAGTTCCAGACTAAAATGCAACTTTTCTAGATCTTAAATTTGGTCATTTTGATGCTTTCTATTGGAGATAAAAAATAAAAAAAACTCTGGGATTTCATCAAAAATATCTTCATGTGTGTTCCAAAGATGAATGAAGGACTTGTGGGTTTGGAACGTCATGAGTAATGACAGAAATTTCATTTTTGGGTGAACTATCACTTTAAATATCTTAATTGAACTAATGTCTAGTCCTGGCTTAATCTAAGACCTGTCTGTGACACCAGGCCAAAGTGTTTTAATTGTACTTATAAGAATTCTGAAACTTTTTATGGGCAATAGATTGCCTTGGCAAACACTAGTAATTATTGACAGACAAACAGGATGTCACATTTTCTTTTCAAAATGCAATAGATATTATATTTCACTCAGTGAAAAGTTCTCAATGTCATACAAAAGACTTTATAGTTCATGTAATAAAAATAAACTATGGCATCATTTCAATAGTTATATCAATAACTAATTCTGAAACTATGGCAATGTAACATTAAAATTCCAAGTGTGTAAATGAACATCAATAATGTTTCATCTGAGCAGAGGAATGAACCTTTACCAGCCCTGCAACTCTTCACATGTTTGACGACAGTCTCGTCCTCTAAATCCACTGCAGACATTTTACGCAGTTTGCGTTTCTTCGGACTTGAAACTCCATTTGGATCCCGAGGGCTTTCCAGTTCTTCAGAACTCCAAACATACCCCTTTATTCCTATAATGGAGCGTCTTGGAGTTTTATCCTTCAAAACCACACAAGAAGAGTAAGTTTAAACGTTTGAGACTCTCCCGCTGCCTGGAGATGACCTACTTGCAGAAGAACTAGTTTGTGGATGACTCCTTTCCTACCATTGGCCACACACCCTGAACATGGAGTAGGGCGTTTTCCCTTGTCTCCATTTTGCTTTTGCCCAGATCCGCACAGCTGGCGCTTCCCTCGGGAGCTGATCTCTGGGTGATCTTCATAGAGATGTAAGGAGAAATCATTATTTTGTGTATTCTCTTCATCACAAGTCATGCCTTAAAGCGTTTCATAAACTTTATATCTTGAAATCTGATAACTGGTTGAGTTCGAAATGACCTTCTAATCCACTGAAGAACAATGAATGGATTGTTTCACTAAAGTCGTAAGCAAAGCATGACTCACATCATGACTCTCTCCGCTGCTGAGAAGGGTGCTGGATGGATTGGAGGAGTGGTTCAGACGTTTCCTCGTCATTCGTGGAGTGCTGCTGATAAAACTGGATCTCACCTTCAAATCAAATATGGTTTAACAACATCTAAGAAGTTTGGGATGGATGGATGAGGAAGGCAAAAAAACAAGACAGACATATACAAAATATTTGCAGTCTGCATTAGTGAGAGAAGAATGAAGGCATGAACTTGTTTTGGGGTTTAAATACCTGTCCATTGATGCTGAGCATAACTTTGGCATAAACTCCTCTCCTGCCTCTCCGTGTGGCTTCAGTGAGGAGTTCAGGAGTCCAAACTCCTTGCCAGATCAGACACCTTCACAGATAAAGTTTCTCAGACAAAATGTAGGTTGTTAACTGTGAGTGTCTTGGTAGCAGGGCAGTTGAGTTTTTTTTTTTTTAATTGATGTTTTTCCCCATCACAGAGCTCCAGACTGCAACCTTTTTTCTTTTTTAGTGCAAACTAAACAAAATTTTATAAACCAGAGATATCAGATCAAACAGTGCTGATGTGGAAACCAGGAGAAACATGTGCCATGAACGAACAAGTTATAGAAGGCTTTTCAATCCACAAATCACCAATATTCACCATGGATTTAATGTAGAAACTCTAACTGTAACCATGGTATTGGGGCAGAAATAGTTGAATGTTTTTACATTATTCATTGCAGGGTTCATGCAAACTTTTGAAAGTGAATTTCAAGCGCTTCATATTTTTTCCAGCACTTCAAAGCTTTAAATATTATCCAATTTTAATGTTATGAAAAAAAAAAAAAAACCATGCCAGTGTTTTGGCAGGAAATCATGTTGTCGTCAAAGACTACAACGTGCAAAAGCAATGCTTTTATCAATCCTTTCTGCTTCTTTGTTTCCCATGTTTTGATCCAGTCTCATGACAAATAGAGTCCTCCCTTGAAATCGGGTCGATCAACTTTCACTTAATGATTACACTAAGTACAAATGAGCCATTTTAATTTAAAATATGTATAGCTTAATATATAGTGCATAATAAAACAAACTGAACAAATTATTTCACTTGATAAACTGTTAATAAAACAATGTCCTATTAAGTTAAAATCATTACATTCTTTTTTTATAACTGAAATATTTGGACATTTAACACGTAATTCTACAGGTAATTACATTAAAGATGATTATGAATAATAATGTAGGGTAAGTACAACTGCATGTAAACTAAGCCATCAGGCCAATAGGGTATCTGTACGCTATACTATTACATAAGATAACTAATGCAGACATTAACGGTCATTATAATGTAGTTCAAAGAGAATTTATCATAACATGACTTTGTAGGAATTGTAATCAGACATTAAAGAGAGTACCTTTTAAAAGTAATTTGAGCCACTGGGATCCTAACAGAAACCCGATTTCAAGGGAGGACCTGATTTGTGTCCGTCTACACCGACAGAGGAGATTCTGTACTCTTTCAGAAGACACGTAACAGCAGCCCGACTGTTTAACAGTGAAATCAAAAACTGCTGGAAAATTCCGTCAATGGCGGGAAAGAGTTAATACATTATTTTTTAAATGTTTTGAATTAGCTTTTATTTTTATAATAATAAAGTTTTAGAAAATGTAAGTGCTTCTGTCAATTGTATTTTCTTCTATATTTCTTTGCAGCTTTTTCTTTCTTCCAGATTTAGTCTTTTTAGTACTTAAACTGAAAAAGCTTGGCTATGGCATTGTGAAACAGTGAAGAGTTTAAGGTTTTTTTTTAGCCAGTTGATTTACTGCAGGGCACAACTATAATCCAAATATTCCCTTTACTTGCCTAGAGTGAGGCGAAAGAGTCCCGATGACCTGTGATTTGACCTCTGGACCCAGCAGAACCTCCACAGAGATCTCAGTGTCACTGGAGAAGGATGACCATTCCCCTAAACCAAATACGATCAGCTGCTTCGGTAAAGGTAACGGCATCTGAACCCGATACATCGTACGGTTGACATTTCTAAATGGGGTACATTTAAAAAAAAAAAAAAGGCTTTCATACAGGCAGGTGGTCACAAGGGCTAGATATCGACTATATAGTGTAAATAATGCTTGGTTACTCAAGCATTATGTGTTTATGTCAGTTTCAAAAACCATGTTGTAAATTATGACATTTTATTGCAAAGTTTTAAACATGTCCATATCATCAACCACACTTGCATACATTAAAAAAAAGAGGTGCAAGCAAAGAAACAAGGAAGTCAGAACTTGATTTGAATTGTTGGATGGTTGTGGGTTGCCATTGCTGTGAGTGACATGAATGGTTACTTGAATGAAGATAAGCTATTAAATATTAGTGTATAATACATTTTAAACACGGATATGTGGGTTTGTACTGTTGTTTTACATTATATAGGATTTAAAAAGTTACACATGTAGTGAATTATCCTCAAATTGAAGTCATTAATCAGCATGCTAGGCTACTTTTTCGTAATCAAAAGACTTGTATCCTGAGAAATAGTCGTTGTTGTGTTGCTCCTGTCCACTGCAACCTGCTACTACAAGTAAAACATTAATATTAGGTTAAATAGTCCAGTAAGATCAAACGAAAGAGCCCACCGTATAAACTGACGAGGTGCTTCACGTAAAGACCAGATGGCATAAAAGTGCACTTTGCCCATTCTGTTGACTCAGAGTGGATCAAACTCCTCCAGTGATGTCGGTGTGAGGCCTGCAGTCACGCGCGGCCTCTGCTGCATTTATCACCTCCTGTGTCTCACGCGCCGCCAATTAACGTCTACACAAAAAGCCGGTACTACATTTTGTGATGGTTAAAAAATAGATAATCCTGAATAACAAAATAAATACAAAATATGTTTAGAAAAAATAAACACGGGACTTATTTATACAAAAAATATAGTCCATTTTAGCGAATAGATAGATGAACGAACGAATGAACGAAATGTTAATCGATCCATGGACCCAATTTTCACAAAATGCAATCCTTAAATAATTTATTTGTTAATGATTGTGTTATTTACTTATAAAAAAAATACCCATTAGACAGTTATAAACCAAAAATATTTAAAATTAAAATATAAGAATATATTTTATGTTTATATATATATATATATACATATCTTTATTATTTCAGTTTTAGTTTATTTCAGTTAGTTTCTAATTATCATCTAATTATATACTTTTTTATTTCTACAATAGACCTACAATAACACAATGCACAACATACTGTCATGATTAACAAAGCAAAAGCAATTAACATTTCTTATTCTGAAAATGTTTGATTACAGAGTGACAGCTGTAACAATAAAATACAATAAAAATTAAATACAATAAAATATGTCAATAAAAAAGAATAATCAATAGCGAAATGAAATAATTTCATTTTCAAATAGAATTAATAAGGGACAAACTGATAGAAAATTCATTGCTATATTTTGAGATAAATAAATCGCATGGGCTCATGGTAATTTTAAAAAATATATTTTTTCTGAATTAATTTATTTGTTAATAAGTGTCTAATGCATTTATTAAACAATATAATATTTATTTATATTAAATCATAATCAAACACGCTATTTTTAAATAAATATTCGCAACAATGTATACAATGGTCTTGCAGAAAGTCCAATGTTGTCTTTGATTTCAGTCTAACAGCGCCCTCTATCTAAAATAGGAAAGAATAGCACTTCTAATTCTGCCATTGACTCAATACATCCGTTTAAAGGGAAATGCTGCATGTGTTCGTCCAAGCACATACAATTTAATGCTGAAAAAGCTTTTTTTATGGCTACTCTCACAAGGAAGAGCAGTGTATTATCGAAAGAACAGGAAGGAATCATATGTAAATGTAACAGGCAGCAAACTGAATTCACCTTCAACGTTTATTGTGAACACACATAAACAAAAAAGAAAGGGATGACAAACATACATTATGCACATCATACAAAAAAGTGGACAATCAGAAAAGCACATAGGCAGAATAGAGTACCTCAGCAGCACAATGCAACAGTCTCTTACGACATGCAAATAGTTTAAGGTACAAAAAGAAAGTGTGATTTGGTATTCATAATCAAAAACTATTCAAAGGAAACAAAACACTATACCCTCTGGCAGTACTTAGTGTGGCATATTGCACGTGATATAAGCAGAAAAGCTCTTCCAATCAACGTATCTGAATCAAGAAACGAGTAGTTTTCGAAGTCAGTTCGGTACAGAGGCATAAATGTAAATAAAACGTCTTCAACAGGCCATCTGCATCGTGTCTATACAGACCTCAAAGACCAAACTGATGCCAAACAACCTTCAATCATGCCAAATGAGAGCCTGGGATGTGTAAATATTGGATCAGTTATGCAACAAATTAGCTTTTGTGGCAGGAAATGGTTTAAAGTTGTAAACAAGCAGGCTTTAACCATTTGGTGACTGGTGTGATTCCCATCTTAGTAGAGTATGCTGCTGCAATATAAACATGAATATGAGGTTTAAAATACTTCTTAACTAGCGGTTGCTTCCAGTGTCTTTGTGGCTGAGAAGACAAACATAAGTGTCTGACGCTGCTCAGTGCACGTCTATGTAATCCTATAAGACATAAAACGGCAAGAAACCAACCAAACAAGCCAAAAAAAAAAAAAATATCATATTACCTGAATCGACAGTGACTTCTGCCACGTCACCTACAATGACTCCCCCACTTTCTTTGTTTGCCTTTGAATTGTGTTGAACTGTTTGAAAAGCATTCGACCCATATACTTTCCCTGATTACCCGGTAGTCCCTGATATGTGATGCCACAGTTCTGTTGTGGTGTCAGACAATACAATTATAAAACATATATGGACCTTTTATATGAAATATATCATCTTACACATAACATCTTAAAGCCACATGTAACACACTGCACGTAGCATGAGCCTCATAATTCCATTCACTTAAAAAAGCATTTTGTGTGTATATACATACACTATATATATATATATATATATATATATATATATATATAAGTAATTTTTTGATCTATGATAGGGCTTAGATAAAACAAAAAGCACAAATCAACAGTAGCAAGAATTATACAGTAATTTAATACATACGACGAAAAATAATATCGCAGAAGCCTTGGTTTTGAATAAGCACTTGATTCCTCAGGCACTGTAGTACACTCTGTAGTACAGAGTCTTATTCCGCCACAACGAGTACGAGTTGTCAAACTTCAGCAGGTATGTGCCGTCTCCTGGAAACTCGTGGCTGCCGCCCTGCACTGCCAGGTGACTGTCCTGACGGTACACAGGCAGGATCTCTCCCAAGTTCGAGTTTGCAACGGATTTAGAGCCCTTCTCTACATCTCCCGGAACCACAGGGCCTGCTTGATGAAACAATAGTCCAAACGTCACTGGAAGAACTCCTTATATGCATCTACTTATTTTAAGCATTGTACAGTTTTGTAAAATAAATAAATCTTTTGGAAAGTCTCTTATGCTCACCAAGTTAGCATTTATTTGATCAAAGAACATCCAAAAGGAACATTTTATATATATATATATATATATATATATATATATATATATATATATATATAAAATATTAATAATAATATTAATAATATTAAATAATATGAATATTAGTGGGAGGTTGCTTAAAGGCTTAGTTCACCCAAAAATGAAAATTCTGTCATTTATTACTCACCCTCATGTCGTTTTACACCCGTAAGACCTTCGTTCATCTTTTGAACACAAAATAAGATATTTTTGATGAAATCCGATGGCTCCATTGTCAGCAAGGTAATTAACACTTTCAGATGCCCAGAAAGCTACTAAAACATATTTAAAACAGTTCAGTGTGAGTGCAGTGATTCAACCTTAATATTATAAAGTGACAAGAATACTTATTGTGTGCCAAAAAAAAACAAAAAAAACGACTTTTCAACAATATCTAGTGATGGCTGATTTCAAAACACTGGTTCGAAGCTTTACGAATCATTTGTTTCTAATCAGTGATTCAGAGCGCCAAAGTCACGTGATTTCAGTAAACGAGGCTTCGTTACGTCACAAGTGTTTCGAAATAAAAAAAACGACTTCAAGGGTTTTGTTTCGAATCAGTGGTTTGGATTGTGTATCAAACTGCCAAAGTCACGTGAACTATTGAAATTTCGAATCACTTGTGACGTAACGAAGCCTCGTTTACTGAAATCACGTGACTTTGGCGCTCTGAACTACTGAATCGAAACCAAACATTCGTAAAGCTTCTAAGCAGTGTTTTGAAATCAGCCATCACTAGATATTGTTGAAAAGTCGTTATTTAGTTTTTTTTGGCACACAAAATGTATTCTTGTCACTTTATAATATTAAGGTTGAACCACTGCACTCACACTGAACTGTTTTAAATATGTTTTAGTATCTCTCTGGGCATCTGAAAGTGTTAATTGTCTTGCTGGCAATAGAGACCTCACTGAGCCATCAGATTTCATCAAAAATATCTTCATTTGTGTTCTGAAGATGAACGAAGGTCTTATGGGTGTAGAACGACATGAGGGTGACAGAATTTTAATTTTTGGGTAAACTAACCCAAACTGTCATAATGTTAAGGCTACATTCACACTGTCAGTGTTTGGGATTGACATTTGCGAGTCTCGAAACTTACAGTAGTGTTTTGAATGTGCAACGGGAGCCAAGCCTGTATTCTCTAACCAGTGACTACAACATACCAAACATGGCTACGTCTATAAAACTGAAAAGTCTATTCAATTTTCGACATGAGAAAAGTCTCATCGAGCCGTGAGTTTATCCGCCAAATCTTTATTAACCGACAGCAACTTTTATATCTGTATGGAGAGCGAGTATTTGAGTCACGCCACTCACGGGTAGAAAACAAAACTGACAGGAGCCGCTCCTGTGGAGAAGACAGCGACTGTATTTAAACACACAGCTCATATCTCCATATCGCTGTAAGTTACTGAAAGTGAAACCACACATGGAAACTAGCAACACACGGTGCACATGAGTTTGAGCAGCGCAGAGTGACTCGCACACTATATGATGTGACGGACAATTAGTTAACCAGTCCGGTTGCGTTCACACAGAGTGTTTTCTGAGAGTCCTGAAAATTTTACGGATGCAAGTTCGGTTCTAGAATGCGGTTGTCACTCCTGTAAATAACCATATTGTGTGTGAACATGTGAACTGTATAAAGGACTCAAATACAGGACTAACAACTTCTGCTGTGTGAAAGTGGACTGTGTTAATTTATCAACTAATTTGTTCATTACAATTGAGGATGACTATGTGGATACACAAAGCACCCAAGAGACAATAAAAGACACTAGCAACAAAAACTCCTACCACTTTATCAAACAAAAGTTTGAACAAAAGCAGGAAACAGAACAGGAATACCTCCCTCACCTTCCAGCTCGTCATCTTCATCCTCATCGTCACTGGATTCGCTGATGTGGACAGTAATGGCTCGGCTAGTGACAGGTGACCAGTCGAAGTAAACCCCAAAACCAATGTCATAGCCATCTGTGGCAAACTCCCAGCACACGCGCTTGGCCTCAGGAACAATAGGTACGTGGACGGTCATAATGTCTCCACGATATACCGTCACCACGCTGTCCTTCTCTTGACGCAGTTTAGTCTTCAGCTCCTTCACAGCCGCGGAGGTCCATGTGGACGCTGGATTCATTGGAGGAAGAGCTTTCAAAGAGAAGAAAATTCTTTAATTGAATTCTTTGAGGATATTTGTACAGTAAAGTATGTATTTAAATCACCCCAAAATCAAAAGAAAGTCTATTATTATGATTATTAAATGTTTTTGCATTGTGACTTTATTTTCATTATAATTTAGCAGATTTTCAGCCAAATTCTCCGTAGCTGGATACTTTTTACGAAATAAACAAATTTATATGTGCTGTATACATTAATGAAAATTATTTTAATAATTATTTTAATATTTTTGCATTTGAATTATTTAAATGTATAGATTAATGAAAATAATTTCATTGCATAAATACACAATAATGTTGCTACATAACTGTACATTGGCTCACCTGGCAAAAACTTAAATCAATGTGTAAAAAAATAAAATAAAATAAAACAATTTACCAAAATGCAAGTCCTTAAATGACTTACTGTTTACACACAACCGCAATTTGATGAAGGACAACAAATTTAAATAAATAATGGCTTAATTAATTTTATTAGTATTACTGCTGTTGTTTTTATAATAATTTATATTATTAATAATAAAATAATAATATTAATTATTATTATTAATAATAGCACCAGCAAGGTCATGGGTTCGATTCCCAGGGAATGCATGAACTCATTAGATATATACTTTAAATGCAATGAAAGTCATTTTGAATAAAGCCGTCTTCTGCCAAATCCATAATAATAATAATAATTTATGCATTTGGCAGATACTTTTATCCAAAGTGACTTGCATTACATTCAAGGTATACATTTTATCCGTTCATCCATTCTCTGGGAATCAAACCCATGACCTTGCTGTTGCTACTCATAACATACCACCAATTGATAGTTCATTAATATAACTTCAGTTGATTGTGGATATGTAGATCTAGCATTTTATAACACTGAAATTGATGAGCTGCAATGCTTTTGCATATATCCGTTTATAATGATATAATCAACATCTCTTACAGCAGCTTTCAACATGGTTTATGTAATCGAATATATTATATAAAACAACTTTTTTAATGCATACAAGACCTTTAAAAAAAGCATATCATTTAGAATGAAGTATAGTCACATGATCACCTGCCCTATGGTGAATTGGAAGAAAATGCACATTCATGCTATTCAGTTATATATAGAAAGACTCCCATATTTGGACTGTCATTAAAGTCAACAGGAAATGTAGGATGGGACTTGATTTTGTTAATCAGAAATTGATTGTATTTTTGGATGGTTGCGGTTTGCTATTGGTTGATCTCATGTAAGTGGGGGGGGGGGTATTTTGTTTTGTTGTATTTTTTTTTTACATTTTCAACTTTCTTCAGTTTGTAATGTTGCTGTTTGAGCGTGAGAAAGGTGACAAACAAAGCCACTCCCTCGTTTAAATAATTCCTGCCCAAGGCTACGCAAAAAAGGGGAAAGGCCTGGTTGAGTTGTGTTAGTAGGCTCTGTCCCAAATGGCACACTTCATATACACTTGGTCTTGTGGTCTCACAGCGGCTGCAGCGTGCATGTAATTGTGAAACCCACAAGACCATAGTGTTTCACTCGATTCGTCATTTTAGCTTTCAGAAGGGTCGTTGAGAGCGTTACTACGTTATGCGTGAAGTCGTGGACATGCAACACAGAGCTAGAGCAAGACGAGAGTTTATGGCAAAAAAAAAATTGAAATGTAAAATTTTTTTTTATTTTTACATAATGACCGATCGCTTCGCTAGATAAGACTTCAGCTGAGATCGTGTAGAGCTTTTCCTAAACCTGCATTTTGGACCTTCAAACCATTGGTAACAGTTGTTTTTAAGGTTATGAATAGCACACCACAAACATCACAGACAACTTTCTTTTTTCTGACAGCTTTGTTCTCGAGGGGCAATGATGAAACATGATGAGAAGGTTTCCTGAGCTTAGCTTCACCTCTCTAATAGGGGGAGTGCTAACCTTTTTTCTCCCCGGGGTGTGAAGTACTGCTCTCCTGTGAGTCACCCGCTTCTGCTTTCCCCAGAGATGCGCTGGCCTCCTATTGACAACAGCACAATACATGAACCGCACCAAAGCTCACTTATTTATACACATACTCCTGACAGGCTCGAACTTAATATACCTCAGTGGACCGTTGAGATTCTCTGCTATTGCTGTTATCGTCCATTTTGGTTTGGTTGTCCGGTGTGATTACTGTCCGGGAAAGGTCTGTGCTTTGAAGTCTTCAAAATGACAGTGGGAAGGATGAGGTTTACACACTCTACAACCCTAAAACAACCATTTTTGGAACTCGTATAAAAATGCACAAACCTGTTTAAAGGATTTGCTTCACAGTTGTTTGACGTTATGCCAGGGAAAGAAGAAACAGACAGGGATGACAGTCTAGACTGAAGTTCTGAGGTCTCTAGTTTCTCCATCTCTAAAGCACAAAAACATGAAATTACGTTACATAATCATCATATTCATCACATTATCTGATTAAATTAAAAAAAAAATCAAAACTAGTACCTGGCTCAGGTGTCTTTCAATGAACCTCATTAAAAACTGCAAGAACAAATTAAACAATCCGTATTTGTTGTTCAACACACGATAAATATAGTCATTTGTAAATATAAAATAAGGCTCTGTTGATATACATTGTGTTCATAATCGTCATCAACTGACATTTGAAGCGAATCACAGCAACAGTTTTGACACGTCGCGCAACTAAAGTGAAATTCACCACCAAATCATCAACATCAGCAGAAGAAAAAAAGCTCGAGCACAACCCGTATTTGCATTCAAATCAAACCCACAGTATTTATATCATAATATAATGTTCATACACGTACCTCCGGAGAGCGTGTGAGGCTGTAGATGCAACAGCGTTGCTTGACAAATAACGTTTGACGCCCAGGAAGTCCGCTAACTTGTAAATACGCACTGTGAAGACAGCAGAGTTAAGTATTTTCTGAATGGCTGACAGACACATGCGAATATATAATAAAAGTCCTATGACATTAATACTACTCTAAATAGTACAACGCAGTTTTGAAAGTAGCTATTTCTATTTTAAGAAAGGTTGCTAGGAAAATTCAAAAGAAATTTGGCATAAATTACTTTTATTAAGCAAGGACGCATTTAATTCATTTATAAATGATTTCTGTTTCTAATAAATACTGTATTTATATTTATAAACGATATTTATATTTATATTATATTTTATAAATATTTATAAACGATATATAGTTATATATATATATATATATTTATATATATGTTTATATGTATTTTATATATTTTTTTATTTATATTTTATATTCTATTTATATTATATTTTATAAATATTTATAAACGATATATAGTTGTATAGTTAAATATATATATATATATATATATATATATATGTTTATATGTATTTTTATATTTTTTTTAATTTATATTTTATATTCTATTTATATTTATATTATATTTATATTATATTTTATAAATATTTATAAACGATATATAGTTGTATAGTTAAATATATATATATATATATATATATATATATATATATATATATATACATACATGAATATTTACTTAGAAACTCATTTATTTATTCCATCCTTCATTTATTTACATGTGTGTGTGTGTATATATATATATATATATTAAAAAAGTGGCATTCCATGTGTGCTAATATTTAGTATAACAGCACTGGGAATTTTCACTGTATTACTCTAAATAATTTTCATTGGAGGAGAAGTACTTAATATTAAGTCAATAGTGTTAAAGTCATTTGTGTTAAAGCAATATCTCATTAGTAAGAGTGCTGTAGTACTGACTACCTGAATCTAGACGATCTAGATGATTCAGAGTAGTGGCACAGGTGATAGCAGCCATACTTATATTTAGTACTACAGTACCTTTGCTAATGTGACATTATAAAAAATATAATTAACCCTCTGGCCCTCTTCCTTTAGGAGTCACACTTGCCTTCTTTATGGTCAAAAGTGACCGAAGCCTTGAAATGTAACTTCTTTTTTTCAGGAAAACCAATAAAATATATTTTTGTTCAATAATATTTTTTATTATTACATAAAATTTTAGGGTATTTTATGATACTATGCAATATTTATAAATTTTTTATTAGCTATTTTTCCCCATTGAAAATAATGCACTTTTTTTTCTAATATATTGTTTAATTATTTTTCAATTAAAGCAGTATTTCATGTTGAAATAGAGACAAGGTATTTAAAATCCATTTTTTTGAAGGTAGATTAGTGCCATTTGGTGGGGGTGAAAAAAGAAAAACTTATGTAATGCTATGGTGTAACCACTAGATTCCTAAATAGTTCTACATAAAGTGGCTTATAAATTCTCTTTTAGACACAAATACTTATTTTTATTAAGTTTTGGATATGGATTTATACTTATACATTCTCAAAGACTACTTTTTGTCCAGGTTTAGATTTTTTTGGTTTGAAGTGTTGGTTGAATGTTGATTTGATTTGAATGTTGATTTGATTTGAAGTGTTGGTATTTGCATTAGTTTTACTAGAGTCAAACCTGAACACAGAGGAGGGCGTTTTGTTACACATAACATCAAAATTCAATAAAAAAATGTAACAAAAATTAACAGGTATGTTTTATTACAGCTTAATAAATCAGTGTCTTATCTGATTTCAACCTCTTATTTGAGTTTTGGCTCAATTTTACCATATTGATACAGCCACACGGGTTCATTTGTGTGAGTATAATGGTGTGTTGTGTGTATATATGTGTGTGAATGTGTGTGAGTGTGTCTGTTTTATATTGTATGTTTTTGAGTGTAACCTCTTTCCTGCTGTTCATTTTTTTACTGTTTTGTGGCTGAATTATTGTTATTATTTTATTTCACACATTTGTATAAACTTGCTCTGTCTTATAGTCGTGTTAGTTCATATATATGTCATTCTTGGCATTTAGGACTGTCACCCCTTCATTGCTGTGGACTTTTTTCTGCACAGTGGCTGATTTGTAGTTTGTACCAACAAAAGATTCTCTGAGTTTCCATATTTTTTTCATATTTCTTTTCTCGTAAAACCACAGACTTGGCAACACTGATGCCACTCCCACAGCAGACACGCGTCGAAGAAGCCAGAACAACTTTTCTCTGTTCAGGGATATGATGAGACAAGCACAGGCGAGTGACATACGCAATTTCTTATGAAAACCATCCCGACAGGTCTAAAATATAAACACCTATAATAGGCTAACCATAATGAATCAGAGTAAGACAAAAACATGTTTTGGAAAAGTACTGATGATGTATTGCACTATTTAAATTTTGATAATAATGAACAAAAAAATTACATATTTTGTACCTTTAAGTAAGCAATAAGGTACGAGAGGCTGTGCTGTATCGGGAATAAGTCACGGCTGAAAGGCGTTGTTAGGCTTTAGACGCAAAGCACCCTATTGATTTTGTAAAACGGTTACCCGCAATATAAATGTTACAGCCAAAAATATACCAACGCTACTTTCATGACATAAAAATCAGTATGTGCTTTCCTTCCGCCGGAAAAAATAGTCCCCGACCGTGAACAGCAAAAGAAGTTACATTATTACGCCATTAGATGGCAGCAAAAGTTACATTGAAAAGACTTGAAAAGAATTGTTGTGAACACGGAACAAGACGCAACTGACAAATGCTGACTACAACTGTCAGTCACGGAAAGCCCATTAACTTTAAATGTTAAAAGGAAAAGATATTGCAGCAGACATTTAAAGAGATTTTTTATTATGAACATATGAATGTCTCCCTCATTCGAGCTCTTTCTCACGATACTCTTAATAAAGTAAGCTTCATTGAACAATATCAATTGAGAACAAACAGTTTATGTTGCTAAGAGTGGTTGCTAAGGGTGTTGTGTAGTGAAGCTGTATTTTATCCTGAATAAAATACAGCTATTGACAAATCAGAATCAAGGACAGGAACTAACAGTTTATAAATAACTCAATAAATTAAAATAAAAAAATAAAAATAACACAGAATAAAAAACAAATACCAAAGAAAATTATTTATCTTATTTATTTTACAAGTATTTTACATTGGTAGCATTACATGTTTTGTGAGATAAGTGAACAGTTCTATTACTTATTAGTTCTATATTTCAAAATGTACTTGAAAATTTGACCTTGTGTGGCATAAATCTGCAGAGGATAAAACACAAATATAGCACTGAGGCAGCTCAAGAGATACAGCTGACATACTAACTTTTCCCCTGAGTTTAATTAACACTTATTTTAGACTCCACTTGCAAACATAACAGTTGGTCAATAAACAGATTAAACGTGAAAACAGAAATTTCACACTGAATCTAAAATGTTGCACAATTTAATTGATTCGTTTCAGTAAACAAATAACTGAAGAAAATGGCATCCTATCCGTCTGCTAGGTTTGAAAAGACGTTGTAGTACATGATTGAAATGCAGTCTCGCAAACCTTTATTTCTGGACACCAAATCAGTCAATGGAGAGTCTTTAGTTTGTGCATCAACCAAATTGATCCACGGAAAAAGGCTGTAAAACAACAGAGACAAACTATTATGACACTTGGTTAAATAAGTCAGCATTCAATCGGTTACAGATTTAATCTTTTAGAATATGATTGTGAATCAACAACTATATTTAGTTAATAATATTATCATTAACTTTTCTGTTAACTGAAACAAAGTTTAAATAAAATACAATGTAAATATTAGTTACTTGTGCAATGTCTTGGCAATAAATGGCAATAAGTTTAAGTTGAAGCAGTAAAATTATTAACTGATAATGAATTAAAAACAAAACTAAACTGAAACAAAACTAAATGTAACCTAAATACCAATATTTAAAAAAAAATAAAACCCTGAATAAAACGACAAAAGCACATCATGAAATGACTAAAAATAAACTAAAAGTAAAAATATAAAAATAAGAAACGAACAAAACTGTAATTAAAACAACACTTCTGTAATCCTTTGTAAAAAAAAAAAATCTTTAGACTCACTCATCGGGTTTATTGGGATCAGATGCACTGGGTGGATTTACAAAACTGTGATAAGTAAATGTCTTTGTTGAAACACCGGCCTCAAACAGCCCATTTAGCAGGCGGAGAGTCTTTCCGGACCCCATCTTCTCTGCTGTGCACATGTTGAGGAGACCGTACAGCACAGCTGATACCCATCTCTGATCCAGGAAGAGGCCACCTTCAGTAAACACTCAAAGTTTACTTAATGGACTCTTATAGCACACCATATGAAAACCACACTGTATTGACTTTACGTGACAGATGGATACAGACATATTGAGGGAAAATAAAAAATATCATTGTGTAGTTAAAAAAAAAAATCAAAAGAATATTTGTGCACCTCAGATTAATCAAGTTTCATTGACCCTAATCATTTGTTTAGGAAACAAAATATAGGCTATGAGCAACCAGATTTCTCTTACACCATCTCTCGCGCTTTGTCGTACCCGGAGAACGGTCCGTTCAAGTCCTCCTGGGAAGTTCGTATTTACCAGGTGGGAAGTTGTGTTTACGAGGTCAGGTGCATTCACGTCACTTTCGCCGGCGGTGTAACGTTGCCTTCTCTTCATTTACCACACAAAATTACAGCAAGGTTTTTGAAATTTGTGTTTTGCTTTTTTTATGTTTTTAATTAAATTATGAAACAACTGTAAACTTTATCGTTAGGCCTAACGTACATATTATATTGTTATTACAATGCTATTATGTTTTCTGCAGGGAATTAGCTTATTTTGTTGTAAATAAAAAAGCGTGAAAATGTCACTGCTAATTATTGTGTTATTCCGCCATGTTTCTCACTGACACGCCCCCAAAGGTCGGAGCTAAAAGAAAATCCTAAACTTCCCACTGGTATTTACGACTTTGTGGCGGCGTTCATGTGCGTTCAACTCATAAATAAAATCTTTTCGACATGACTTGAACGCACCATTATGCTCACCAAGGCAGGATTTATTTGACTTTATCTGAGCAATTTCATAATTTTCAATGTTTGTATCATTGAATCACTTTCCTGTTATCACTGTAAAGCTGAAACAATCTGTATTGATTAAAGCGATATACAATTAAAGGTGACTTATTAGATTAAAAATACAGTAAAAACTGTAATATTGTGAAATATTATTACAATTTAAAATAACTCTTTTTTAGATAATTTTTATATATTTTAAATTTGTATTTTATTCCAGTGATGTCAAAGTTGTATTTTCAGCATCATTACTCCAGTCTTCAGTGTCACATGACCCTTCAGAAATCATTCTAATATGCTGATTTGCTGCTCAAGAAACATTTCTTATTATAAGCAAGGTTGAACACATCTGTGCTGCATAATATTTTTGTGGAAAAAGGGACATGTCCTAAAGGGACATGACGATGGGAAAAAATATGAGATGGGATAAAAAAAAAACTGTCAATGCTTTTGAATTCTCTCGCAAATGTTTTTCATAATACCTTTGCGTTCGCTTGCAAAGAACACAAAGGTTTAAGCAGACGAGTGCAAAGTTTCTTGGGGAGAAGATTTGCAAGACAACGCAAAAGCATTGACATTTTTCCTCCTGTCTCATATTTTTTCCATCACATGTCCCTTTAGGGGCTCCGTATAATACATTTTCTTTGATAGAGTTTAAAAGAACTACATTTATTTATTAATAGTTTTTTAATATATATATATATATATATATATATATATATATATATATATATATATATATTTATTTGGATATTACTATTTTATTTATTTTTATATGGATATGTTGTTGTTGTTATTAATAATAATGATAATAGGTGTAATAATGATATTTATTTCTTAATATTTTAATGTTTATAATGACAGATGGATATAAACATTTTAAAAGGGAAATACAAATGTATTGTCAAGGATACACCTACAGTTTTCACACACCATTCATCGAAACAGGAAGTGAGGCCGAAAGCACTTCCTTGTGCTTTAAAGCGGTGGTGACTTGGTTGTGGAGGAGCCAAATTGTAGTCACATCATCACAAGCCACAAACTCATACTGAGGTTTGATAATAAAACAGTGGTCAAGAAGCATTGCAAGCCTGAAAAAAAAAAAAACATTTTGAGAAAACAATAAGCTGATTGTGACTGACTGTGGTATGACATATTGTGGCTAAGTTCAATAAATTAATATTTACATAAAATAATAATAATTTTGCAATAAAATAGGAACACATTATTCATTTCTCTAAAAAAAAAGAAATAAAAATAACAAAAAATATTTTTATAGTAATTATAGTTTTGGAAGTAGGATTGTCAAAAGTACTGACTTCGGTTCCAAATCTGTACTGTAATTTAAAAAATGTTTTTTTGCATTTTGAGTGCTATTCTGACTAACTTAAACACCTCTGATTGGCCACTGAATTCATGTGCTCAAAAGATATGTCTGTGATTGGCTACAATCATCAGTGCTTCAAAAACATGTTGTAAATAGACATCTTTTATAGTCTTCATCGAGCGCTTACACAGACACATTTGAAATGTTTGAAAGCAGGCGTCTATCAGTGGATCTGCCTCCTCCCGTGTGTAACACAATGGCCAATCAGAGGTGTTTAAGAATCTGTTTATCAGCGCTCTAATTGCTATGGGGAGATGCTGGTATCGCCACATTTTTTAAATTTCATTACTGACTTGGTACTTTTGACCACCCCGTTTGGAAGTAGTACAATAGTGCCTGCCCCCTTTTTCAGCGCTGCTAGTTCTGGAAGTAATTTTTTTTATTCATTTTTCCCATGGGGATTTTAAAATAGTCTTCGTTATAAGTCATGAACCAAATCAACCAGGTACGATGTGAATCACAACACTGCAAACTTTGCAATCAGACATAAAGACAAAGGTACAAGACTAAGAAGGAAAGAACTACAATCCCATGAAGCATTGCGAACAGCATAATCGAATTAAAAACTATGGAGAAATATTAAACATTTACAAAGGATTATGTGTACAAAAACAATGAATTTTAAGTTTATTGAAAAAATGCATATATATATATATATATATATATATATATATATATAGATCGGCTCAATTGACCCTTCGCCGACAGTTTGATTGACAGGCGATCTGACCAATCATAACCCCGAGTCTGACAAAGCAGTCAGGGGAGTTAGTAGATTAACGTTGGTGAACTTGAACTTTATAAATTGTGTGTACTCGCATCTTTCCACGCTTGAAACAACATTCCTTCTGATGTTCCTTCATGTTTATTTGATGATATAAATGAACTAGTATGAAGAGATGATCGGGTTCACGAGGAGCTACAGCGATCACAACACATTAAAGAGACACTATACGCTATTCATTGTTTAAACTCCTTTCAAAAATTACAATATTTGAAATTTGAAACTTTGTTTCACATCAAAAGTAACCTGCTCTGTCTTGTCTGTCGATGCGTTCAGTGTCCTCTTTGCTCCACGATGTATTTTTCACGGCGTGAGAACATGATGTGTGGCGCAAGAGCGGCATGGCTTGTCCAACATAGCAACAGTAACTAAAGGGGGCGGATCATTTGCGTCGCTTCATGAGGGAGCTATTAGGAGCTCTTTTGGAGCATGTTGCGTTTTTTTTTTTTTTTACTCTGATTGGTGCAATTTTCTGTACAGCATCATGGGTAATGTAGTTTAATTCTGCTGTTAAACACAAGTCTTTTAAAAATAAGATGAAATAATTTGGCCTGACAGTTCCAGCAGAAAGCAAATAACATGAATTAATAACCTTGTAGCTCACAGTAGGGCTGTTTTTAATGGTTTATAAGATCAGTCAGTTTCCTTATGGAGAAAATGAATGGAGTTTTTACTTCCAGAACCCAACTGTTGCTCTCTATAATCAAAATCTGACAGAGATTCAATCAACAAACAGACATCAAAGCAAAGGAGATTTTCCTCATTCCATAATGAATAACAGTGAGTATTCAAAATAAAGCTAATAATCTGAAGCATGCTCAGCATAATACCTGTTCAGTGGCACTGCTGAGCTGAAACTGTACACAAGACAGCCTGAAGACAGATGGCCGCGAATGTCTGAGCATACTTGAGGAAGATGAGAGGGCAAGACACAGAGGAAGAGCAAGTCTGCCCATTTAGCCAGTCTAATGTTGTCAAAGTAACACTCAACGCCAATGTTTGAAATTTCCCCTATGGATCAATGAAAGAAAAGAGAGAGTTAACGAGTAGATGAAAATCTTATTAGGATTTTCTATTAGGGTACTTCTACATGTCAAATGTGTCTGATTATAATCTTAATGACCACCAGACTCTGGAGGATTTTATGATACGTGAACCATTAGTGTGGAAACTACTCCTGATTGCATGAATAATTACCGTGACAAGAGGGCGCCAGTGGGTCGCAGGCGCGTGGATCTTCACATGCGTTTCTATAGTAATGCCTGTGCACCATTATGCAGCTTTGATGCCTCAAAGATCAACACACTCACAAATCAGTTCAGCCTCAGTGTTGTAGGGACTGTGGGAACTGATTGATGTGTGGTTAAGCAGCTATTTGATGAAAAAAAATTATTAAAAAATAAAAGAATGCTACTAAAGATATTTGTGCACTTAAGTTTCATTGACATCTTTGAATCATTTAGGAAACAAAATACATGCAACTATAGATGCAGTTCTACAGTTTTTAAAACAATTGCTTCTGAGAGCATTTAGACTGCAAAAAGTTTGGGGTCACTAGCTTTTTTATGTTTTTGAAAGGCTGCATTTATTTGATCCAAAATATCGTGAAGTATTATTACAAAAATATAAAATTGTTTTATATTCTAATATGTTTTAAAATGTAATTCATTCCTGTGATGCAAAGCTGAACTTTCAGCATCATTACTCCAGTCTTCAGTGTCACATGATCCTTCAGAAATTCTAATATGCTGATTTGATGCTCAAGAAACATTATTATCAATGTAAAAACAGCTGTGTGGAAACATGATATGTAAATGGTGAATATTTCACCTAAGATTTAAAGCCAAATTACAGGGGGGAGGAAATGATTTTAGAAATATGGCAGCATCATTATTTCATTCTTACACAGAGATTTCTAGGTATATTAGTAAATTCTGTTGACTTCAGCCATCCTTGTTACACTATATACCAATGATGACGGTTCAAAAACGGGAAGCACGTCATGTCTGCAACTTAAATAGTAATAAAAAATAATGTTTTTAGAATCTGCTTTTTAAATTTTTCTTTTGGTATCTTCATTTTTAGGGCTCTACATAGTTAAATCTCAGAGTTATGAGGATCTCAACGTGGCTCCATGAGTAAATTGTTCAATTGACACTTTGCTGGGAGTTTGATTGACAGGCGATCTGACCAATCATCACCCTGAATGGCGGATTCAGGGTGATGATTGGTCAGATCGCCTGTCAATCAAACTGTCGGCGAAGGGTCAATTGAGCCGATCTATATATAAGGAATATAAAACGACTCATACAAATGATTATGTGTATAAAAACAATGAATTTTAAGTTTATTGAAAAAATGCATTTATATATAGATCGGCTCAATTGACCCTTCGCCGACAGTTTGATTGACAGGCGATCTGACCAATCATAACCCCGAATCTGTCCGACAAAGCAGTCAGGGGAGTTAGTAGATTAACACTTGAAAAATTGTGTGTACTCACGTCTTTCCGCGGTTGAAACAACATTCCCTCTGATGTTCATTCATGTTTATTTGATGCTATAAATGAACTAGTATGAAGAGATGATCGGTTCACGAGGAGCTACAGCGATCACGACACATTAAAGAGACACTGTATGGTACTTATTGTTTAAAAAAATGACAATATATTAAATATGAAACTGTTTCATATGTCTGTCGACGCGTTGTCAGTGTCCTCTTTGCTCCACAATGTATTTTTCGTGAGCACATGATGTGTGGCGCAAGAGCGCGTGGCAACAGTAACTAAAGGGGGCGGGTCTTTGCGAAGGGTCACATTTTCAGTCAGTGGTCAAAATCCAAATGTTGGTCACTTCGCATAAATCTGATACTTTGTTCTCTTAAAGAGCAAAGTCTGAAGCACAAATAATTTTGAAAGAAACTAGAAATGTATCTGGTTTCCTTCAATCAAAATGATTGTATAGAAATGACAGTTTTTGCTCATTAACCTAAGCTCTCGGGTCTTTTAGTCGAGATGTTGATGTGGCATGGCTTGAGGCTGGATGCCTGCAGTAAAAGCATCGCCAGCTGTTTGCCCATGTGTCCTCCACCCAGAATGCCAACAGTCAGATGCGCTTTAACAGTGCAGCCATTCTCAGCATTCAGTTTCTTTCTGTGGAAAAATGTGCACGAGTGTCGTAAAAATAAACACCGTCTATGTGGATACTAGAGATCCACAATATTGCTCAACTGCTCTTACCTTAATAATCTGAAAAGTTCATAGACAAATACGGCATGCGCACATCCATTTACAGTCAACCCAGCTGATCGACTTCGCAGAAAAAGCAATTCTTTCTCATCTTCACCGAGTCCAGCCTCAAATCCGAGAGACTTTAAATTGACGGTGAGGTCCAACATTTCGATAAAATTTTTAAATCGTGGATGTTTAAAGTAAACAGGTCCGGTTTCTATAGTAACTGCTCCAAACTGCGAAACTACAATCAGTAAGACTGCTTTACGACAGGTTTTCAAAATAAAAGTCCCAACGGAAAAATTGCACTTTATTCAGAATTTAGATTAAAGAATAGAGACATTTCATGTTCGAAGACTTATGTTGGCATGCTGAATGAAAATTTTATTCATAGCAAGTTTATAAAAATAAAATACAAAATAATTCCAACTGAAAAAAAAAACAACAACAAATAAACAAAACAGAAAAAACACTGTACAAGGCATTTATGATACAAATAAAAATTAACACAAATAATTACAATAATGTACAATGTTCCATCCCATAACATTCTTTTGTACACTGTACATTTAACTTCATAAATTGTGAACAACAATATGCAGTAAAAAAAAAAAAGAAATATAAATTATACAGTTGCAAAACTGTAATCATCATGTATTTGTTTTCTTTTCTCAGACTGTTACATCATTATGTCATTTTGTGACAATTAATAATAGAACAGTAACAGAGAAATCCAGCCTTTGGAATATTTGTAACTTTCTAGTTTTGTTTATTCCCTTCAGATCCTTAGAGATGAGAAATCATCGTACAGCACAGATCAGTCCATAACAATCATGTGCAGTTTAGTTGTTCGAGATACAGACAAACACATGGTGGGAAAAAAAAGCGTTGAGATTCAACAAATTAAGAAAAGAAAGTCTATAATCTGTTTTTGAATGGTCTGGTTCGGAAGAGTTAAAACCAGTATACTAGATTACAGTATACTAGACTAGCATTTCACTAAACGCTAAATAGATCTGTTATTTTACAGAAGGCGAAGGGGTTTGTCAACAAAATGAAACACAGCATTTCAGGGTGAACAGGAAAATTCTATGCCGTTTTCTTCGACATTTAACAGTGATCTGATGAACACAAAAACTTTAACAGGTTGAAATTTGCCTGTAATCTCCTTCGGCCAAAGGATTTATTGCAGTGATGGTAGAAAACAGCCGTTTTTAAGGTGACTGACAAGACAGTGTTTTCGAGCAGAGTGATCTTATCTGCATTTTAATATACAAGGGTATGACTGCAACGCTCAATAGTGTCTAACTAAAATGATGCTATATTGGGGGAATCATGCTACTAATGCCTTTTTTAATCCCTATTTTTCCATCTCCCATGAGAAAATATTTATATTTTTACGATGCCATTTGCTGATGTCCCACATGCTCTGGTAAATCACCTACCAGATTACACCGGCATACACATCAATGCATATTAACCAGCCAAGGATTGAGTAGGTGCACAAACATTCGTTTTGCAAGTGCTGATATAAAGTTAAAACGTGGGTAATGAGCAAAAACACAAACCAAAAGACGGACAAGAAAACAAATATGAAGTCCCTATTTACAAGCTGACAGTACTTATCAGGCTACAAACTCCAGGTATATGAAAACTTGTAAGCTTTTTTTATTGAACATTGTGGCATTTTGTTATTTCTCTCTAGCTCATGCAAACAGTTGGCCTTCTATGGGAAGTGGAAGCTATATTACAAGCGGAAAAGGAAGACGGCTGTGTAAGTTAATGCTCCAGTCTTTGAAGGGAATTAGCTGCATGCTTTTTAAAAATAGGTATTATTTTTAATTAACTATGAAACGCAAAACTTTGATATGAGTGACAAACGGCAAATTGCAGCCAAAAAGTACTGAGGTTTTGTAATGTAAAACTAATCTTTGTTCAATTTTGTTTGACTGAATACATCATGTGGCACATTCAATAAAAGCATGTTTAGTCAGCGATATTGGCTGCTGTATCAGTATCAGAACTCTTACCTTAAATTAAGAAAATGTAAAAATATAGCAATTTCAGAACCTTCTCCTTTAAGTTTTTGACGGATCATTGATATTGTAAGCAAGGAGAGAAGTCATTTTTTGATATGCAAAGCCAAGACACCCAGAGAGAATCTGCAGAATTTCTGCTTGGAATCTGTAAATGGGGTTAACAATAGTAAATGTTTGATGGATCTGAGAGAATTCCATTCTTACTGGTAGCTGAAAGCAGAAATCAAATTAACTAAATATTTTATATTCAAAAATGCAATCTAGTTTTAAGGACATCTGTAGAGTTTTATGTTAAGTATAGCAGGCACAGATTCAGTTCGGGCCTGCAAATAACCAGTTAAAAAAGTGTAACTTTCACTGGAAACAATATAAATGCTTTGGGATACCAGAAGCACTACATAAAAAATACAAGTTAAATGGTCTGCGACTCTAGATTCTGAAAGCTTGAGCCTTGTATTCCACAGCAAAACTAATTTAGGCACATTGAAGCACAAGAACACTTTTTTTTTTTTTTAATAGTTTAAGTGGTCACCATTTCTTGTGAAATGGTTCACCATTTTCGTATGACCGAAATGATTTTACCAAGTATAACGTGTTTCTGGAACAACATTCCAATCAACCAATCAGATTTGAGGGATAGTTTTTTAGTTAATGTCAAGTTTAGAGGCTTCTATGCCATTCTTATTCATGTACAATATAATTGTGTACAATCGTTCCATCTGATTTTAGGGATAAATTATGGGTAGGGTTAGGTTTAGGGGTAGGGATAGGGTTAGGACTGTTGATCCAGAAACACGTCTTGCTTGGCGAAATCATGGCGACCAGAAAGGAATACAGTTTCGGAACCATATGAGAGTGAGTAAATGATGACAGAATTTGAAAGCTAACTCAGGAAGGTTCTCTTGTAACCGTTGCTCCACCATGACAGAAGTTGACCTGAAAGTAAACCCTGACCATATAAGAACACTATTGACTGAATTTTCATTTTGATACTTGCGTAGAGTATGTTTCGAGCCACCTATAGTGGCTGACAGTTGCCAAAGCACAGAGCACAGAAAGGGTTAATAATGGCATGATCTATCAGTGTACCTGCCACTGCTCGGAGAGCGCTGCAATGCAGCGAAGCCCAAATAAATAACATAATAAATACTATAGTACAGCCGAGCTTGAAGCAAACGTTATGTAGTTCATGAATACATACAATCATCTTCATTAAAGCTCTGGAATGTTTAAAAGAAAAGAAACTATAAAATACAAAAGATCCAGCCAAACACCATCTTGTACTGTATAACCTCCCATGTTCTGAAACTGACTTTAGTGTTTAAAGCAGCATCTTTAAATTGAGGCTACTGATGGAGAGAAAACGAAGGAGTTGCAAAAACTGCAGATGTGTACGGAACGAGAATTTCTTTTTTAGCTATATGGAAATTGGGACCCTTGAATCCCAAATGTCCCACATTCACTCATTCACTTCTTCTGCTAGTGTCTAAAACTTGTGGTTGACTATCTGCTCAGCTTGCTCGAGCACCTGAGCTCGCGGATGGCGGATTTGCCCCGTTGGGTGTGTATGGTGGCGGAGCGGGCCTGTCTCCCGCAGCATCCTTCCTGCGTGTGAGGATGACAGCGGCGCAGAGGAGGTGAGCCAGAGAAACTAGGAGGGGAGCGGCTGCGGGCAAGACAGCCCCCGCGATGCTCATGGCGGCTTGGGGAAGAGCTGACAGAGCGTTGCAGTGAGGAGGAACTGCGGGGGGAGGCGCTAGAGCTGCGCTGGTGGAGGTGGTGAGCAGCGATGGGACTGACGAACACATGCTTCGTGCCCACGTGTTGGGGGGATGAGCAGCTGTGGTGTGGAGAGCCACGGGGTGAGCTGGCATGCATTAACTGGGCCAAACAGGTCAGCAGGTCTGAGTCACTGGTGCTGCCGGCAGAAATCCTGTACCGCCGTAGCCTGAGGAGAGATGAAACAAAGTCAAACTATAATATAGCATGAAACTGATGAAGAAATAAGGGTGTTTTCACACTTGGATCCTCTTTAAAAGAACCAAACTCAGACTCCTTTAAATGGACCAAGAGGTGAACCAAGTGAAAAAGGACTCAGTTCTCCGGGCATTCACATTGTCCCGTTCTCTGAAAGAGAACTCAAATCCTTTTTTGGCCCACTTAAGTAGGAATGTGGTCTCAGACCTCTTTGTTTTTAAACTGTTGCTTTTTGGATCTAGTCCAGTGTGTGCGCTCATATATCGTATATATCAAAAATTTTAAACTGGCAAGGAGCGCAGCAGTGTCTCTTTTACACAATTTTGAAGAAGTTGAAATTACAGTAAATAAGTGTAGGTTGTGAATGAATAATTTGCAGAGATCTGCCAGAAGAACCAACCATGATAGACAGCCGATCATGGTTGTAAGGAGGCAAGATGGTCTCATTTCGGTTCGCTTTTAAGGGGTCTGAGATCATCTGGAGTGTTCACATATGGGCCAAAAATCACGCAAATCACACTCAGACCCTTGAAAAGGGCCAAGTGTGAAAACACCCTAAGAGATGGTTGTCTGTCATACATTTCTGTCTGGGGTTAGATCCTGATAAACCTAAGCATGTGTATAACGATAACTATATGTTGGCTTTGCTAAGCAAAATAACTACCTTGCATCCACAGTGGAGCGGCTAGGAGGTTTTCCTGGTGGTGGACGGGGCATGAAATGTGCAGTGATGGTTTCTGCACTAGGTGTAGTAGGGGTAACTGGCCGTGGTATCTTACTCTTTCGTAAAAGTGGACTGGAGGAAGAGGACAGTGATGGAGCATCATCTCCATGACGATCGGAACGAGAACCCAGAAGCGACTCGTCATCTTGAGAGCGTTCAGAAGAGGCAGAAGAAATCTGGTCCCGCTGCATGGCAGCCATGATGACACGCCTATCGGAGGATAACGTTGGGGAAGCGGAGGGGGAAACTGGAATGTGCTGAACCCTCCTCTGGAGCAACTTCTCTTTAGCAGATCCACGTGGTGGATCCAGAAGGCTAGATGGTTCTAAAACTGGGATACGGCTGTGTCGATGACTGGGGTCTTGTTTGGGAATGGAGGCTGGAGAAGAGGGGCCATATCTGGTAGGACCACCTTCCTTTCCCTCCTCCAAAGAGCACTGGTTGGGCTCTATGGAGTGGTCAATAATGAACGAATCACTCTTGGGGTCTTTCAGTTTTGGAATCTGCTCATTGCTGTCTCTCTGTGTGTCGAAAGGAGGTGCAAGACAGCTGTTCATCAGAACTGGGCTACGCGGAGAGGGAGGTGTGCGTGGAGACGGCACCAGGCTTGGCACTGGACTGGAAGGTTTCTGAGGGCCGTTCCCATTTAGCAAAGGATCCCCCTCAACATTAGACAGGCTGGTGGGCTGGAATGCAGCTTGCTCCTGTGGGGAGTTGATGTCAGCTGTGTTGTCTTGAAGATGGATCTCATTATTGCCCTTTTCAGTATCACGTCTCTCCAGTGGAACACTGTCAGATGCAGATTGGGAGGACAGCACAGAAGGTCGCTGAGCTGTTAGCTGAGAGAGGGATAGAGAAAAATAGCAATGTATTACACAAACGTTCATGTCCTTGATGTCACCCGGAGGTCATAAATTCAGGTTCAGTCTTGATATGAATGCTTGTATTGGTAACCAAACATTTATGGAAACATGCTTCCATGCAGATCGAAACTAATCTTTGACAAACCACACATAACATCTTATTGTTAGTGAAGAGACAATGTCTAGAAGGTATTAATATTCTTTAGACCAGGGGTGTCAAATCCAGCTCAAGGAGGACCAATGTCCTGCAGAGTTTAGCTCTAACCTGTTTCAACACACAGTTTCTAGTGATCTAGAAGGTTTTGGTTTGTTTAAATTAGGGTTGGAGCGCAATTCTGCAGTACAATGGCCCTCCAGGAGCAGGATTAGGTACTCCTGCTTTAGACACCTTGGAAGAAAAGCAAAACCTAACTGGCAAAGCCCTGAACAGCATAAGAGGTGGTTACTCACAAATTCAGATGAAACACATAAGCTCTGTTCCAAAACCTAGTGACTGATTTGGCACTCTCTAAATAAGCATTATCTCTGTGGCACAATCACCACACAACTATTTCTCCTGAAGTGGGAAAGTTGACTCACAACTTATTCCAACTGAGTTTCAAGTTAGCATGATGCTAAGCCAAGTTGAACCAATCCTGTCACAAACAGTACAAGGAGCACAAAAATGCTAGTGATGGCTCTGCAAATAATTAAATGCAAAACAATGAAATTTTACTATATACCTAGAAAAAGTTGTGTCCTAATGGTTAAAGTCACACTTGTTACCCAAAGGGTTCAAGTCTCAGTACCGGCAAAAATGTAGGTGGTGGGAGTGAATAAACAGAGCTCTCTTCCACTCTCATTACCCACAAATGAGGTGCCCTTGAGCAAGGCACCTAACCCCCCAATCGCTCCCCGGGCGCCACAGCAAAAATAGCTGCCCACTGCTCTGGGTGTGTGTGTGTTCAATACTCACTGCTGTGTGTGTGGACTTAGATGGGTGAAATGCAGAGCACAAATTCGAGAACACCATACTAGGCTACATGTCACTTTCAAAAAGTCAAAACACCAAGCTACAGTGTTTCTAACACACAGTAACAGATAACTGATAGCCTGCCTGCTACAATTACAAATGTCTATCTCAGACTTTCCTGTGTAAAGCTGTTTGACCAGGCAGACCTATTTAATCAAGACACCATCAACAATTTTTTCCACTTTGGTCAAGGAAAATGAAACATTAATGGTGCAAACTTAAATAAAATTTCTATAAATGTTGTAATTGACCCTTCGCAAACAGTTTGATTGACAGGCAATCTGACCAATCGTAACACAGAATCCGCCATTTTGTCTGACAAAACAGTCAGGGGAGTTAGAAGATTAATGTTGGTGAACTTGAACTTCAATAATTGTGTGTGTACTCATGTCTTTCCACACTTGAAACAACATTCCTTCTGATGTCCATTCATGTATTTAATAATTATTTAGTAGAAGAAGAGATGATCGGTTCACGAGCCGATTGAAGGAGCTACAGCGATCTGTCACGACACTTTAAAGAGCCACTTTACGGTATTTATGGTTTAAACTCCTTTAAAAGATTACAATATATTAAATATGAAACTGTTTCATATGTTTGTCGACGCGTTGTCAGTGTCCTCTTCACTCCGGGATCTTACGTGAGAGCGCATGGGTTGTCGGACAAAGCAACTTCTTTGGGAAGGGTCAATTGTTCCTGGGCTATTTTCCTGTATTTTTAGAGCTTTTTCACTAATCTTGCTGCAATGCATTCCAGGATTGTCTTTTCAGTGAAGGATATTTGTAATGCCGCCTATCTGTCTACTTTTTGGAATGTCCTTCTTAGAAGCATGCCTTATGTGCCCTAAAATTCCATTAACCCTGTTGAAAAAAAACAGCATATGCTGGTTAGGTATGTTTTGAAGTATGGCAACTGGTTTGAGCTGGTTTATGCTGGTCATTAGCTGGTTTAAGCTGGTCAAGTGCTGGTCCTAAGCAACTTGCTATAGCTCAGGACCAGCTTATAACCAGCTCAGGACCAGCTTAAACCAGTACATGACCAGCTAAGAACCATCATAAACCAGCTCAAACCAGCTGCCATGCTTCAAAACATACCTAACCAGCATACGCTGTTTTTTTTTAAACAGGGAGGGTAGGGAGTTCTCTTGGTTTACTAGGAACAGAGCTATTAACAAAAGCTATTAAAAAGGTCCACAGTTTTAAGGACACAACATTGACACAAAACTTTACTGGGCATGCATAATGGACAGAACAGTATTCCTGGAGTTCTCTGAGGAGAGAGCACACCAAAAACAGAATAACTTAAGTGTTACATTCAAATACAACTACAAAAATAAAAAAGAGCATAAAGAACGAAGGAAACGGTAAGACTGAGAGAAGACATGTTTGGTGGGCAGAGGTGGTTGAAGTTATGGGAAGCACGGAATGGGAGTGCCTATTCACCTGCTGAAGCTGAGCGCGGGTGATTCGTATGACTGAGGGGAACTTGGTGTTTGCAGCAGTAGCTGGAATGGCAGGAAGTTTCCTGCGTCCAGGAGAATGGGCGGCACGGGGCTGGGAAGGTAGTGGCAGCGAGGCGTGGCACGAGGAGGTGGAAGAGGAAGGGTGCTGTTGGTGGTCTACGGATTGGCTGCGGCGCATCCCGGGCAGGGCGCGCTGGTGTAGGGGGTCCGATAGGGTGGTCAGGAGGGTGTGCGGGCTAGGGGAGCGCAGGTGCAGGGGGCTGCACGTCCTTGCCACGAGCTCCTCAGGTTGGGATGCAGGAGAGGTGGGCAGCTAGAAAAGGAAATTGGGGAAGAGTGGAAGGGAGGCGAAGAGGGTTTAGTGAGGTGAATCAGGTGAGTCAGGGCCGATGAATGGGTAGTGAAGATGGAGAAAAGTAAAGTAAAAATACTGATTAAAACAAAAAGACAGATGGGAAGGAATGAAGCAATGAGAGGAAGCAAAATGGGATAGCAGCATACATGTGGGTAGAAGAATGCAATTTCTAGACAATGCAATTTTCCATAGACCTCAGCACTAAAATGAAATTTTCAGAGTCAATAATGTGCTCAAATCTGCAGCATACTAATAAAAATAAACCAGCTCTATGTGGTTTTACAACAGTTCTCCCACAGACAGTGTCCTGACCTAGGCAGTGAGGATACAAGAGCTCAGGTAACAGGATCAGCTTAACTCTAAGACTAACGTAACCTTACATCACAGAACTGAGGCTGAGCTGTCTGTATCTCATTACTGCGGCTGACAGGTGAGCTGCCCTCAGAGACCACCTTTATCCTGCCGACACTAGTGTGTGCGTAGCATAAGAAGTGTTTGCCTTATCCAAGACATCCAAACAGAGAAGCTGGAAGGAAATTTTCATGAGGGGTGTTAGGTGAAAATCACTAATTACTGCAATGTTTAAATTTATTAAGACTAACATATCAATCAAAAGACATAGGAGATTAAAAACTTTATATTGTGTACCATTTTGTAACGCTGCAGCTGACATACATTTTTACATACATTTAATCGACAAGTTTTCATTATTTAAAAAAGAATTTGGGATTTGACATTTTCAGCAGTGGTGCTTTAGGCTAGTTAGCATGCTATGCTTTAGTTGTATGTATCAGATTTAAGATTAATTAACAAATTTTGACTAGTAGGTGGCAAACATCATAGTCATGATGGCCACAAACCCAGGCATACAGATTTTGTTTTGTTTTTGATAGATTAAAGTGTTGCCAAAATAGCCTCAGTTCTTGTTTGGCTTGTTCATGAACACATTTGTAAGAGAGAATGAGTCTAAAATTCACCTCATCCAAATTTAGTAAGAAACATCTCTGTTGAAAAAAACAGCATATGCTGGTTTTAGCTGGTTTATGCTGCTACTTAGTCTTAAGCAACTAGCTCCAGCTCAGGACCATGTTAAACCAGCTCATGACTAACTAAGTACCACCATAAACCAGCTTCAAAACATACCTAACCAGCATATGCTGTTTTTCCAACAGGGAAGTTTCTTACTAAATCTTGCTCTGTTACAAATGTGTTGCTTTTTTTTTTCTCAACAGGGTTGGTAGGGATTATACAGATTTTGTATAAAATAATGCATATTTAATATGGCATTGTCACCCTACTGCTCAGGTTCCCTCGTAGCACTAGCACTACCCATGACACTTTCCAAAATTTGTCCAAAGCTTTACCAAGATAGAGCCTCACTTCCTGTTTGACACCTTTGTTTACAAACATATCCATTTGAAAACTTTTCTGAGGATTGGTCCAAAGATCACATGACCAAATTTTGGACTATAGACAATTTGTGTAAGCAACAAAAACAATGTGTTTTCTGGGCCATAGTTACCTGTGTGAGCGCTCCTTCAGCCAGCGCCTCACCAGGGCTGGTGGGGGTAACAGGGGGTCCACTAGCTGCAGGGAATACACAGAGCTCCAACCGGTCCATCCTTTGTGGGCCCTGGGCCCTGGCCATCTGGGTGTCTCCTTGTATGGGACTAGGAGTGGATTCTTTATCCGGTGATTCATCCATTGGCTGCAAAACCTCTGGCTCCTCTTCACACTCATCTGATGGGCTACTAGTAAGTTTGGCCTCATGACCAGGGCTACTTCCTGCTCCCTCTTTGAAGTCCTGCAGGTCAGAGCCCTTCTCTACCATCACCCAATCATGCAACTCAACATCTTGTAGACCTGAGCTCAGGTTTAGAGCAACAAAGCCACTGTTAGCTGCACCGTCGCCCTGCTCAGGAGATCCTGGTGAAGCAGGCTTGGGTGTGCCACCGCCAGAGCGGAATTCCTCGTCATAGTGCCAAACATGCTCTGTGTGACTTCCGTTGCACACGGCCATGCCAGGGACACCATCGGCTTCCCTTTCCCGTGTTGTACCAGGTGGCTGCTTACCAGAACTGGTAACAGAAACCAAAAGAAGGCAGACTAAGTGTCCAGAACATACTGAAAAGTTGCTGAATGCTAAATACTTGAAATAATGCAATCTTGAGTGTAGATGAGACTTACCAGGCCTCCACAAAACGCTCAGTGTTGGGTTTGGGCTCTAAAGTTAGTCTCTTCTCCAGCTCAAAGCTATGGATATTGCGCAATTTCCTCAGAAGAGGAGTGTCTCTATCTGAGGGCACCAACTCTGACCGGACTCGCACTGGTGAGCCAATGCTAAGCCCCGCATGGGGACTCTGATTGCCTTGGTTGCTATGTTCATCCTCAGTTCCCATCTAGAAGAGAAGGACAACAGAATATGAAACCTGCAACAATCAGACAACAGGGGCGTAACGGTACATGTATTCATCCCGAACCGTCACGGTGCACACAGTCAGACGACGAATACAGTCAGCCACAGGCGATCCACACTCCAATCCAGAAGGGGGCACGCAAAGTAATGCAGCACTGTTTGCTAACCACCACAACAGGAAAAAGAGCAGAAGTAGAAGAGACGATCGATGCACCAACTCAAAACAAGGGTTTTTCTCAATATGCAAAGTTAGGACTTGTATAGTATGGAATGACAACCTTGTCTCTTTTTGTTAAATGTCAGTTTTAATGATCAGTATCCATTATAAAAATATAAGTATAAAGTATAAGAAGCTATACAATAAGAAATTAAGACAAACAAACAATTTAGTCAGACTACCTCAGGGGGGACTACACTGTGATTTGCACTACTGTCTGTTCAAAATAAATTAAAAGAAACCTAGCATTGGGGATTTGTTGCTTTTTCCTGTTGTACCGAACTCGTATCGAACCGTGACCCCAGAGAAGAGGTACATACTGAACCGTAACTTCTGTGTACCGTTACACCCCTAACAGACAAAGATGTATGCGATTAATTCAGTTCAAGGTACACATTCTGGTACCTTCCAGACAGCAGGACAAATTCGGTTCCGGTTGCGGTCCAGGTCCTCCCAGACATCAGTCTCCTGGTTCCTGAGAGGAAGGTTCGAAGATCCAGGCAAATGCTCGGGCCGAGCATTGTCCCCATCGCTGAGCTGCTCATCTTGCAGAACTTCATCTGTGTTCTCCTTCAGATCTCCAGGCACCAAAGAGGCATTCAAAATGCTAGAAGAGAACAGAAGTACTCTTAATGGTGATACCACTACTAAGTAAATCCAAATGTCTGAGAGAGTTAAACAAAAGTAAAGCAGTCACACGATTTACCCCATCTGAGCTGGTGTGAGGCGTGTATGTTGCTGTGGCGTGTTTGCAGCAGCAGTGATTGTCAGTGGGCTATCTGAGCTCATCCTTTCCCAATCATACGGGTCATTTTCCACTACGTTGTAGGTTCTCATGCTATTCTCAAAAACAGTCCTCAGCAGCTAGAGTGGAGAGATAATTTTCATGTCAGATCAAACCAATAACTTCTAGATATAGCATTGATTTATTTAAGTATCATATATTTACCTGATAATCAGGTTTGGTAAAATAGTCCAGATTACTGATGTGGTCCAGAAAGACATTGAAGTCTGGGGGCAGGTGTTTCAACATGAGCCGATGATCATACGTCTCTTTTAACTTCCCCACTTGCTCCTAATGCATAAACACACAAATATCATCATCACTTCCCAACAGACAGGAATATGCTTTTCACAGCATTTCATCCTCCAGCCCGATCAGCACCTTGTCTTTTATCTTCCTCCAGGGTAGTTGCCCGACCAAGAATTCCACCAGCATGTAGAACAAGGACCACAAGTCATCATGTCTTCCCATCTCCTGTGACAGTAAGACCAAAACAAATCTAATCAGAACGGAATTATCCTTATAATTGAAACATTACCAACAACAGCTGAGATTGTGCATGAACAACAGAGCAAACATGGCAGATTGTTACCTTGTTCTTGTGGGCATTGACTGAGGCGTATCGTACTGTACCCCTAAACCCTGCGACAGGACGCGGCTAAGAAAGAATTTTACAGAACACATATATAAAAAACCCTGTGACAGATAAATTCTCACAAACATATAAACAAGCACAGTCAGAAAGACAGTGTTAGAAATGACTGTTGATACTGACCGGTCTGACTTCTTGACAGGAGTTTGTAAACTGGCGTGCCAAACCAAAGTCTAACATGTAGCATGTTCGACATGTGCTAGGGAATCGGCCCATGGCAAAATTGGACTAAAAAAAAACAAGTGTGAACAAGCCATTCATTACAATGAGGTTGTAATCTTTAAGCATCCAATTATTATACTAATTATACTATTTAAGTATACTACTATAAATTTACGACACAGAAATATATATATTTTGTCAGACAGCTAAAAGAGTTTAAACCAACAATTCTTACCGGTTTAATGTCACGGTGTAAAAAGCCCACTGAGTGAATGCTCTCGATTGCATCCAGCATCTGCAGACACAGTCTGAGTGTAGTGCTGACTGTGAAAGTACCACGGTTCATGCTCCTCCTCAGATCCGCTAAATTACGGCCCTGCAAACGGCAAAAAGGCAACAGTTAATTGTTTTGTCAACAAATATTTGATAAAAAGGGAAGTTTGATAGAAAGCCATAAATAAACGAACAGACTACAAAGTCTGTAGTCAATAAATTCATATATAAATTACAACAAAAGACAAATCTATACCTTAAATGCATAAATAAGGTAATGTATGTTGTTATCTTGTGTATGCTTTAAGGCAACAGTTTCTTTATGGGTCACATAGAAGCTCTAACCATCATTATTGCCCATTTATAATCTTTATATCTTTCTGTGTATATTACTGCACTCTCATATTAAATACAACTATTAGGTGAGCCAGATCATCATCATAAATGAATTGTAATAATAGGCATACATTAAAGGGATAGTTCACCCAAAAATGAAAAGGTAACACTTTACAATAAGGTTCATTAGTTAAATACATTAGTTAACGTGAACTAATAATGAACTGCACTTATACAGCATTTATTAATTGTTGTTATGGATGAATATACATGATTAAAATATTGTTAACATTAGTTAATGCACTGTGAACTAACATGAACAAACAATGAACAACTGTATTTACATTAACTAACGTTAACAAAGATTAGCAAATACAGTAACAAATGTATTGTTCATTAACTAATGTTTAACTAATGAACCTTATTGTAGTGTTACCAATGAAAATTCTGTGATCATTTATTCATTCTTACGTTGTTCCAATCCGTAAGACTAAACAAAAACAAGCTCAACCGTACATGCTTCATGTGCGCGAACAAGCCTCTCTGGTTCTTGCGGAAGCTCAAACATGCTGCATAACCCACGAGAATGAACCTCACTAGTTCTCGCACGTCAAGCAAGCATGCTTGAGGTTCTGTTTACCACAAATGATGTGTGAATAAAAGCCTAAATTAAATCTGTTCATCAAATAAAATGATTGTGTCTATTCAGAAAACTAAATTGCTCAATTCATATGGATTAGTTTTACTATTTCTTTGAACTTTTTGAAGCATTAAAATGGTAGTTGAGTAGTTGTCAATGGAGGGATAGAAATCGCTAAGATTATATTAAAAATATCATCATTTGTGTTCGAGGAATGACATGAGGGTGAGTAAATGATGACAGAATTTTCATTTTTGGGTGAACTATCCCTTTAAGAAAGAACAAACGCATGACCCGTCAATCAGGCCTCACCTGAAGTTCCATGACAACATAGTTAAAGCGATCATTGCGGCCACATCCGACAAACCGACAAACGTGATCTTTTCCTGAAACAGCAATGAGATGACACTTCATTAGATTTCATATCATTATAACTCATTTCACATGCATAGAGGTCATAAGTCTTAAAAGTACAGCAGCCTGTTTAATTCTAAGGATCAAAAAGAAGAAATGTTGTTTGGTACATGACAAACATATACGTGGACTTCAAAGAGAATGATCCAAAAGTGTATATGACAAATAATAAATAGTAATTTTGTTTCTTTTTCTGTCCATGTGATCCTCTACTGCTATTATGGAGGTCTGTCCAGAGGTGGGGGAGGTTTATGGATTTAGTTCAGTGCGACTCGGCTCTCTTGGGACACTCTCTGGGTTGCAGTAGCAGATCAGAACAGCTTCATTCATATTCCACTCTGACTCGAAACACCCTACAGCCTTTGCCTCTTCCACCCAGTCTCAAGTGCTCTATTATTATGATTATTCTGTTATAAGTGTGATGATGTTCCATTTCATTATTTATATCATATCAGTATACAGACTTTTATACAGAATTATACATGCTACTTTTTTGCTAGTGTCTAGTAGATTTGCATATATTAAAATAAATACAGTATCATGTTATGTGTGCATGACTGCTAATGAGGGTCTGTTTTGTTTACTTCTCTTCTCATGGGGTGGGGGCCATCAGTAGAAAGAGAGATCTCCAGTTACAAGTCTTTCCCTCAGGAAGAGATAAAACCACTCTGCCCTATCATACAGCCATATTAAAGCCAACATGATACAACTACATTGATTTTTTTTCATTAGCAGTGTGGAGAGGTTGAGGATACAGCGGAGGAAGACTGTATAAAGGGAGGGAAAGAGGATAATGACGGTGTCATTGCTGGGCTCTGCTAATTGATTTGTTGACTCGTTGCCCAGTAGTGATTTCAAGGTTGGCTACAGATCCTTACAGTGCAAAGAGTTGTTTTACAATCATAGAAGATCTTCGCTCTTTTTGCAACTGTTCAGATCCCCTTTTTGAAATAATAATGTATATAACTGAATTAAAACCATAGTGATAAAGCAGTATTTATGTAAGTTGTAACCAAGAAAAAAGTGACAAAAGATATGCTACAATTCAAAAGTTTGGAGTCAGTAAGATTTTTAATGTTTTTATTTATTTATGTAATGCATTTCTTTGATCAAAAACAGCAATATTGTGACATATTATTACAATTTAAAATAACTGTTTTCTATTTTAATAAATTTTAAAATGTAATTTATTCCTCTGATAGCAAAGCTGAATTTTCAGCATCATTACTCTAGTCTTCGGTGTCACATGATCCGACAGAAATCATTCTAATATGTTGATTTGCTGCTAAAGAAACATATTGCTTATTATTATCAATGTTAAAAAAGGTTGTGCTGCTTAGTATTTTTGTGGAACCTTGATATATATATACAGCTCTGGAAAAAATTAAGAGACCACTGCAAAATTATCAGTTTCTCTGGGTTTACTATTTATAGGTATGTGTTTGGGTAAAATTAACATTTTTGTTTTATTCTATAAACTACTGAAATTTTTCCCAAATTCCAAATAAAAATATTGTAATTTTGAGCATTTATTTGCCAAAAGCAACAACTGGTCAAAATAACAAAAAATATGCAGTGGTCTCTTAATTTTTTCCAGAGCTGTGTATATATATATATATATATATATATATATATATATATATATATATATATATAATTTTTTTTTTTTTTCAGGATTCTTTGATGAATAGAACGTTTATTTGAAATAGAAATCTTTTGTAATATTATAAACATTATAAATGATCAATTTAATGCATCCTTGCTAAATAAAAGTATACATTTCTTAAAAAAATCTTACTCATCACCAAACTTTTGAACGGTAGTGTATATATAAAAGACATTGGAAAAAAAAGTCAATTTGATGTACGGTATTTGTATAAATATACATCTGCTCTACTTCACTTGCCTTGAAGTTTCTTCAACACTGCCACCTCCATCTTCAGAACCTGTTTGGGTTGTTGAGCTGATTCTGCTTTCAAAGCCACGTTGGTGCGGTTCATCAGGTCCAGAGCCTCGTAGATCTCGCCAAAGCCACCACCACCGATTTTTTTCACCTGAAGTGAAAAGCAAATATCAGAGGTAAAAAGAGCAGAGTGACATCACTGTATTATTTTATTTCAAATGAATAATTATAGATTAATAATAATCATAATGCTAACTAATAATTCAATTAATTCCACATTTTATTAAGCCAGTTTAATTCTAAATCCACTGTTTACAAACCTGATCCAAACCACATTCATATAAAAATGAGAAATGCATCACAGTCACAGATTAAGATGCTAAATTTGACTATTTTTGGTACAGGAAACATTTATAATTAAATAAATAATGATATAATTATAAATAATTTACATGACCCCTTTAAATGTGCTTTGTACAGCAATTATACTAGATTTAATGCATAACAAAAGAAAATTACATGTCCTCTGCAGTAGCATTATGTTCCGCACAGCAGCTGAATTAAATTTTCTGTATTTTGCGATTTATTATTCCTGGCATCAGATGTCCCCACGATGTCCTCTGCCCTCTCATGTCACTTCCTTTTCCCCTCATATCTCCCAGTACAGAGAAAGATCTAGTTTTCTCTGGGATTATACTCGGGTTGATTCAGCAGGTGGCTTATACAACGTTTCGTCAAAGGAAGCAACAGATCAGTGCACTAAAGGAGCTGGTCAGTGCGTTCCAGAGATGAAGACGCACTGCACTATTAGATCAGCGTGAGGAGTGAGTCACTACTCGCCGCTCTCAGCAGTCACTGAACACACATGCGTAAACGTAGGCAAATGTGGTTTCACATGCTTTCCAGAAAGCAGATTTAAATGCTGTTTCTTTTCAGGATTATAATATTTGTGAACAACTATCTCTTTAAGAACTGCCTCAATCAATAACTAGGCAGTCTGGTCATTTACAAAGCAAAGCACTACACTAGATATGCATGAGTAATGATTTTCTATGATTTAAATATCCACCTGATCGTCACATTACAATTATTCTAATTTTCAGTGTTAAGAGTGATATGGTGTCATTTTAAACTGAAGTAGGCTGCTTTTAAATGAACATTTATTTAAAGTAAAAGTTCTTCTTTGGCAAAATTGTATTTCCTTAATAGCCCAAACAGTGCATCCAATTTAAAATAGGAATCTCACTATTTCCATCAATGCAACTTCCCATTGTTTCGCATTTTTAGTGTTCGGTCTTAAAAATGCCAATGTGAAAGTCGGACAGTGAACCAAACTAAAAGATCAACACACCCTTCACACTGTCATTTTTAAGACCGAAACCTAAAGATACAAATATAAGTATGTATATAAGTATATAAGTTTAAGTATAAGCATAAGTATGATGGCATTCACAGCTGAGAGCTTGTGAATAAAATGTGTAAAGGAGTTTTTGGACATAAAATTTGCAAAGGAGTCAAAACAGCAGCAGGAATTCCTCCGTTACGCCATTCATGACACCTGTACAGAACTGTAATGGGCAATGTTGCTCCCGATTCTTTTCCACCGGCTGTGAGGTGAAGACTACATGTCCCAAGATTCCACGCTCAAACTTGGCGTCATCAAGCTACGCCTTTGTTTTGAATAGGCGACCTCTAGCGGAAGAAAAACTACACAGTGCACCTTTAATCAAATGAACCGCACTAACAGAGTTCATTTTAATCGAACCAAACCTGACAAGTGTCAACACACCATAAAAAGTGTTCTTTCCTTCCTTTTGTTCTGTTTTTAATTCTCCTTTTTGAAATTTCTTTCTGATCTGTTTTGCCTCCATTGATGCTTAAAACAAGTAGACCCCGCGACTGCATAGCTTAGAGTCTGCATTTAGTGCCTGATGAAAAATTAAGCTTTAAATACATTAATATTTCCATCATTACGTTGGACAACACTCATCACTATCAGAATAATTTCTGTTACGTTTGTTTATATTTTTAGTTAAAGCTGTCATGTTATTAAGCAATATCTCATGTAGGTTTTTTTCTTTGTGTTTTATATAATGATCACAAGGTGGTGCTCTAGGCATATGTTTTCGCTTCATAGATACGATAAGAGTGATGTACGTTCGTTGTGTTTTACCATAAAACGTTAGTTATGTGTCTGTATTAAAATCAACACATTATAATGACAATTTTTTATTACTTTGCCTCCCCAACCTACGGATTACCTGCAGTGTCGCTATCCGTGCATCACTACACTAAACTGATGTGCTTTAGATAAAACCTGCAGACTTACTACTTTCCATCGTTCCTTCACCAGAATGCCCGTGGACAGGATGTCTGTCTGCTCCTGTCCCGCGCTCATCCTGTCTGTGGTATTCTCTGAGCTCGTCCCCTAACACCAGTGAAAGGGGCCTGGGTCTGGCATTGGAGCCCGGTGGTGCCTACTGGGCCCAGAAAAAAAAGAGCATTGTGTTACTGTCGATTTTTGTAATCTTACAGCACTTACAATGCACAATCCATGGCTTCTTATTCCATAACAAAAACTGCTGAGTAAAAATGTAACATTTCACTAAGCAAGTGGGACACAGAAACATAAAAGAAAGTACCTGAAATTATTTACTCATTTTAGCTGAAGGAAATCTCTAAATAGCATTTAATCTAATTTATTAAGTTTCTAATTCTCAACTGTATGAGCTTTAGCGCACATGGCGATACCTCAAAACATGCAGTGATATGATTTGATTAGATTAAGGGGCCCGTGATCGTAATATCGATATTACGATACTATTTTTCACAATTATTTTTGTTTTTATTTTCTCACAAATGCAACTCTGGGTCTTGAATCGCAACTGGAACATCCACAACAAGGAACGAAGACTTGTGGTACCATCACAGAGAGGCACAAAATCACTCTCCAGAACATTCTCCTTCACTGCTCCCTGCTGGTGGAATGATCTCCCTACTTTCATCAGGAACGCAGATTCCTTGGCAATATTCAAGAGACAGCTGAAAACTCACCTCTTCCGTGAACACTTAATCCCCTCATAAAAAAAAAAAAAAAAAAAAAAAAAACCCTATCCTTCCCCCCTTTTTCCCTTCCTACTCTAGCTTATGGTACTGAGCAATGTATGAAACTTGTATTGTGAGCACGTCCTGTGTTATTTGCCAATTCATGAAGAATCGCTTGTTTGTTTTCCTCACTTGTAAGTCGCTTTGGATAAAAGCGTCTGCTAAATGACTAAATGTAACAACAAAAAACACTTTCATTGTAATAATATTAGTATAGTAAAATTAATCATGAAAAGAAAAGTCAAGTCACACATGAGATCATCAATTGGATGATGACAGCTCATCACTGGCTTGTGCGATGAGATAAGCTAAGACATCTGTTGAGAAATAAATACAAAAAAATAATTATTAAAAAAAAGAAAGCTGAAACAACAGCTGTCATTAAATATTTGATATATTTCTATAACAGTCAAAAAAGTCTTCGAGTGGTCTCTTTTGAGAGGTTTTTCTTTAGGACACTGTGTGCAGATGAGAGTGTCAAAAAAGAGGATCTTAAAAATATGAAATCAAAATATTGATTTTTAGCATGTTGCACTGATACATCATATTATTAGTCATTTGATCATGTATCAATCAATGTCGATGTATGGTTACACCCCTAGTTTTAAAGGTGCAATATGTAAAACCACTAGGCCAGTGTTATATATTTTGTTCAGATGAGTACTTACAATATCCTAAATGTTTCCAACTATTTGTAAATCATAAGAAAATTGCGATTTTAATACCTGTACCCTGTACCCTGTAATACCCTGTCAATGATGTCGTATCCGCGTTACCCTCGGTTTCCGCTTTTACTGCCGTACAACTGCTGGAAATAGTAGTTGTAGCGTCTATCAAGCAACTAGCTTGTTTCGTGCAGTCGTTATGGAGCACAATTATTCTTTACCGTTTGGCGCTGGTTCTTTCAACAAGGACAAGTCCCATAAACGTAAACGTCAACCAAATGACCAAGAAGATTTTGGGACAAGAAGAGAAATAAAACGAGGGTCAACATCCTCGCATTTCCTAAATGGAAAGAACTTCGCGACAAACTTCAACTAGACAGAGACGCCGATCTTGTATGTGTTTTAATAGACAGGTGAGTAACTATTTGGATTCCTTTACTGACAGAAAACTTGTGATTATTATATCATTCAACAGTTTTATGGTTTAAACGTCTTGTTCTTGTCTATGCATATGATGTGAAAAATGGTGAGCTGATGTTCACAACTGTAATTTAGTTTTATACTGTAGCTTTAGTGAAATACTCGTCACTACATCAAATGTGTCAAATGCCAAAACTGCGTACGAGTTGCATTCTGTACGAGTAATGTTTATTAAGGACAGCGTTATAGCATTTGGTTTGTGATTAGTTTGTTGACATTGCCATACACTTCACCGGACGTGATAAACAATGTAAATGAATACAGTATGTGTTATACATAAATATTAATCAGCCTTTTTGCAAATGATGTGGGTACGTTCAACTGTACTTTTACTATGATTGTTTTGAACACGTAAAACTGCGCAGCGTTATCACACCAATGAATTGGACAAACGCAGTAACATCTATGACAACCAATTAAGTGTTAAACCTTGCTTTACTTGCGGCGAATTCATTATAATGAAATAAAATCATGTCATCAAGCGCAACATTTATAAAACTACTACATTACCTCATCCATGAACATGATATATGATTCCCATCTGACTGATTTAAATCAGCGGAGGAGTTGAAGTCGACAGTTCCCATAATTCAAGCTACGCCGTTGTTGTTTTGAGTATACGCCCTCCAGCAGGCAAAAATTTTACATATTGCACCTTTAAGTAGCCTACTTTTGTTTCATATGGAGTTCCACACATGGGCTGACCCCTAGGGGCCTGGGAGAAGAAATAGTGTAGAATTTAATTTCGTTTTAGTTAAATTGTTCACACAAATTAACTAAATTAAAATAGCAGAAGTAATTAGTACTATGTGGCTAATTTAATTAAAACGAGAATACAATTTAATACAAAATACAGTACATTGTGGAAATGAATTAATAATTGATATCTATTTTTTATTTCAAATGTCATGAGAGGTGTTCCCTAGTTTCAAGACAAAAGTTGGCCAGTTCGTTTATATATTTCTCTAAAAAAAAAACAAAAAAAACCCCACTGCGTGTCAAATCAGCAACACAGAAAACCTGTCAGGAACGACAGAGATTTCCCTTCTCGCACTGTAAGCATCTGCGATCACTCTGTTCCAAATCCACTCCAGGTTTTCCACTTCACAATTTACTCCGGTCTTGAACTCCGTTTATACAGCGATAAAGCGAAAAATCCAAGTAAAAATCTAAATGTGCAATCTTCAGGTTCCACTTTATCAAATTGGAGGACCGAAACTGTTAAAAGTCCAGCTCTATGTTGTAGTAGTACTAATGTACTACTAATACAGACCCATCAGAGAAATTCTATGATCTTTTAGAAGTGAGATTAACCTGCACTTAAAGAGCTTAGTGATTGACAGGTGTTATTTTAACAACTAATGTACTAGTGGTGTGTAAATTGCGCTGTATTTTAAGTACTCGAACAGATTTTTTGCGTGTTTTGCAGAGCTGAGGTAATTATCAGATCATTGCAGCATTTGCATGATCGGTCTGGTTTCAATGCGGACAACTTTTACCTCCTAACAGAAACCACAAGAGTATTTTTCTACCATATCTTCAATATTAATATTTCAGTCTGATCTGGTTTAATGGCAGCGGCCCGCTGTTGAAATGTGATCCGTACCGCTCGATGTGTTGCGTTGCTACGGACAACAACACATCCACACACTTCACATATTACATATTGTTCGTTCCAGTGGATATGACCTTGAAAACAGTCATATAACTGCATTAATATGACTGCAGTTGACACTGACGGCATGTCATAGAGCCGAGTGTCCGTATCCATGTTACTCACCTCAATCCCGATCCTCACAGCGCCGGGTGTGGTTTATAATTCTCACAAAATGCGCTTTAAATCATGTCGAAGACGTCAAATGGTGTAAATACGCGGAATGTCCATCCATGAGGACGACGGGAGATATCATTTCCTCTGACATATGCACAAACTGCGACGTGTTTTGTAAAGGTCCCTATCGCGGGTCCTTCAGCATCTCTGCAGATTCGTGACGTGCGTCAGCCTGCATGCGCGCTCGTTCGCGACGCTATCGCCCTTCGCAACAGCAAGCGCGTGAACTAGCATTCCACTCTGAGAGTGCACGTAGACGGAGTTCTCCTGGCGCGTTCACGAGAACAGCTTGACACCGACGCTATGAGACGCCCTCTTCTGTTTAAACACGGGATAGCACGCAAATCACAGTACTCTGGTTCCCTTGTCTGGTCTTCAACAACAAGTATTAAATAATATACGATCACTTTGAACTAAAAAAGGGTACAAAACCTACTCGTTTTTGATATCTTAAATTGCCCTGAAATCATACATGCAACGACATGAGGGAGTAAATAATGACAATTTTAATTTTGGGGTGGACTATCCCTTTGGGTAATGCCATATAACATACAATTCAAACAGGCAATTATCGAAAGGAAGGAGGCGAAAAATAATATCAACTCTATTTAAAATATCACAGACCACCCAATCGTTGACAGCGTGACATTTCGACTAAAAAATGTCACAGGGCTCAAAGAACCACAGACAGTGAAAAACGAGAATGCGTTTTTGAGTTATCAAATGGGCGGGGCTTCGTAGCCCAGACGTTTCAGGTGGGTGTCTACAAACATATTCGACGATTTTATGTATGTATTTCATATTTATGCTTTATTTATGTTTTAAAATCCAATAACTATTAATATATCTCACTGCCATACCTAAAGTGTAAATTATTGTTCATGCAGCTACTGAAAAACCACACATTAACGGTGCGTCGGTGCCTGTTACTTTTCTCAACGCTACTGAGAATGGACCAATCACAGACGTTTGAGATTAATGTATACAACGAGTTTTTTAAATATTTCTACAGATTGATTAGGCATCTTACCGTTTGTATGCCAGATAACAGTCGATGAAATTAAATTTTAAGGGATTACAAACATTTTCAGATATCTCAAGAAAGACAAAAACGCATTTAGATTTGAATGCGGCGTCTGAATGGATAGTTCGGCTGTCTGAGCCATCATACGCCCCCTTATTACTGTGTACCCCATAACATTAAAAGTATTAGCGTTTGTCGCTCAATAGAAAGAACACACCTCTAGCCCTATCCAATAACTTCCTCTTCACTTGGCGGAATCATTATGGAGGTGAATGTTTTAGCTGAATCAATTGAGAGGTAATAGCATTTCTGCAACGTTAATGTTCATACTTGCATATAATGTAAACAAAAGCACGGTGTTTGCGAGCGATATCTGCCTTTGTCATCACTGTTATCATTAAGGACATGTAGCATATGCTTGCAGATCATTTTATTAGAAATATTAGACCAGAACACAATGCACTGTACTTATGATGTACTTATAACATTACATTACAGTATCGTGCCGGGTGATGAGTTTAAAGAGAAGTTTAAGAAAAACCATGACATTACATTCTACAGTTAAGTATTATTATTATTATTATTATTATTATTATATTAATAATAATAACTAGATGTCATTATTTAGGAAATAAGTCTCCTAAGTGAAAAAATTTGGATAAGTTTTCATTTGTTTGACCTTTGATCTCTACAATAGGCGGCAGACAGATAAAGCAGTGTCTCAGTACTTTGCCTCCTTCGAGACTTTAGTACTCACAGATAGAGGAGCCAGTCTGGAGATGTGTCAGCTGGACTCTCAGGTGGACTGCCACTGCTTTTTTCACATAACTCATTCTTTTACTTACTGTTGTCTGGGGCAGGGGTTCGACAAAATATGTTTTATGTAGAGATTTGGAGTAGTATGATGATTTCAGAGATATCAAAACCATGACTGAAACTATTTCTGTATCTTCCAGGATCGGCTGAGTCTTCAAATACAGGCAACCCAAAATGGAACAGTCCGAGTTTCTATTGATGAGCTTCAGCCGGTGAAACCGCGCTACCATGTTTCTGACGTTCTGGTTGGAGAGATGAGATATGAGCCGTAAGCCATCAACTTCACAATTCTCCTCTCATCTCACTTATCTCTTCCAGATCTAATACTGCCAGTCCCTCTTTGGTATTTCTTTGACAGGCTGAGAGTTCATTGGAAGAGAGAGGACAGTGTATGTCTAACTTGGGGTCTGGGGCAGTACCAGCTGCTGGTTTTCTTTTCACCTTTCAAACTAGAGATTTCCTGTGATGGGGAGGAGATTGTCACACTCAACCCAGAAAACAAACTCTACTTTGAGACTCTGCAAGATCCAACTAGGTATGAGGAGCACTATGAGGAAGTATTGTTGTTTTATGATCCCTTAAAGGAATAGTTCACCCAAAAATGAAAATTATCCCATCATTTACTCATCCTCAAGCCATCCTAGGTGTATTTTACTTTCTTCTTTCAGCTGAATAAAATCTGAGTTATATTAAATAATATCCTTACTCTTTCCAGCTTTGTAATGGCATTGAATAGTGCCTGAGTTTTTGAAGCTCCAAAAAGTGCATCCATCCATCATAAAAGTAATCCATATGACTCGTGGGTTAATAAATGGGTAACGTGAGTTTTCTCATACATTTTAGTGTCATACGTAGGGTCAGAGGTCACTCTTCCACCGCAACTCAACTCCCTCATGAACGCGTGTACGGCCGTTGCCGGAAGCCAGTGGTAATAGTTTATACATTTTTAAACATGGATATAATTGTCTTACAAAAACACCCACTGGAGTCATATGGATTACTTTTGTGATGGATGGATGCACTTTTTGTTGCTTCATAAAACCCGGCACTATTCAATGCCATTACAAAGCTGGGAAGAGCCAGGATATTATTTAATATAACTCAGACTGTGATGACTTTAGGGTGAGTAAATTATGGGATTTTCATTTTTGGGTGAACTATTCCTTCAAAAACCTTGGTAATTGCTTATGTTGTTTTTTCCCATTTAACATTATTTAAACTTCTTCCAGGTCATCTTCAAATTCATGTCAGGTGAGATTATAGGCTTTAATGTGAAAATGTTTTATTGAGAGAACTTTCTTGTGTGACAAATCATGTTCTTCCATCTCAAAGGGAGATGAAAATCGATGTGGCCTGTGGAAGGAAACTTTCAGACAGTTTGAGGACATCAAGGCAAACGGTGAACCCTCATAACGTATTATTATATGTAATAACATAAAACCCCCTAACTTCAAATAGAATCCATGTGATTGGGAATTTTGTGAGAGTGTAAAAAATCCTCAATATAACATATCATTGTCTTAAATTCAGGTCCTAGTTCGGTGGGTATGGACTTAAGTCTCCATGGATTCAACCATACGTATGGTCTTCCTGAACATGCTGATACCCTGGTGTTGAAGGACACAAGGTAGTGCACTTTATAAAATATTGTTTGCTTTTAAAAACTAATGTAGTTGAGTCACGATTCGTACCTACAGAAAACAAATTAAACCTAATATGCCTAATATGATGTAACTGTAGCAGTCAAACCCCAACTCTTGTTTTACTTCACAGTGTCTCTGAGGCATATCGGCTGTACAACTTGGATGTGTTTGGCTATGACATCAATAGCAGGTTGGGTCTTTACGGTTCTGTCCCTGTCCTGATTGCTCACAAGCCAGAGAGGACAGTTGGAGTGTTCTGGCTGAATGCGTCTGAGACTCTGGTTGATGTCAAGTACAATTCAGAGCCAAAGGAGGTGCGGTTCTGTTATTCAGTCGACTGTTTGGAAACAATTGCAATAGTGTTTTGTGTCACAAGTGGGACAGAAATGACACACTGCGAAGTTTGAATGACTTTCAGATCACAAAAATATATTTAAGAATGTTTTGCTAACGTTCCTATTAAGTTATGAGGACATTATTTCTGAATGTTTCCTGAACGCTTTGAAAATTGGTTATAAAAATGTTACGGGAACATTCCATTTATAGTTTTGCAAACATTATGGGAATGTTACTTTTGAATATTCTCTGAACATTCTGAAACAAGTAGTAATATTAGATGAACTTCCAACGTTTAAAAAAAAACATTCCATGAACAATGTATAAATAATGTTTTTGTACTAACATTTTTAGAACATTATTAAAAACCAGAAAACTTTGAACGAACATTCTATTTACATTACTGGAGAGAACCTTGCCAGCTGGAGAATAGTCTAAATCAATAAAATATAAGAAATGTGCATTTTCAGATGTGTATTGTTTCAGTTGATTATTTTTGTTGCTTGAACAGGATGAGGATGAACCACCAGGGAAGAAAAGCAAGATCTCACCTCAGACTGATGTTAGATGGATATCAGAGAGCGGCACAATCGACTGTTTCATTTTGTTGGGACCCACAGCTGCCCATGTGTTCTCTCAGTACGCTCAACTCACAGGTACTGAAAATTCCCCAAATACTGTCAAAGGTGGTATGACCAAAATATACATTTTGGACTTTTGTAGGTTTTTCATTGAGATTGATTTTTTTAGATGACACCGGAGACCTCACACATTCAAATTACAAATGGCTGCACTTGCTCTTACGTTAAAAAGAAGGTGGATATAAATGTATACAGAAGTTCCCTTAGTATTTCTGTGCCAACAGGCTATCAGGCTCTTCCTCCACTCTTCTCTTTGGGCTATCACCAGTGCCGCTGGAACTACGAGGACGAGGCAGATGTGAAAGCTGTGGATGCTGGATTTGACTCCCACAGTATTCCGTATGATGTCATATGGTTGGACATAGAGCATACAAATGGGAAGCGCTACTTCACTTGGGACTCCAAGCTTTTTCCAAACCCAGCAGAACTACAGCGCCACCTACAGAAGAAGAACAGGAAGGTATTGTAATGGGCTTATAAAGTTAAAAAGTATAAGGTATATATTTTTATGTTTATTATTTGCCTTTTAAGTTGGTTGTTATTAGTGACCCGCACATCAAGATTGATCCCAATTGGTCATTTTACTGTGAAGCTAAGGAAGGCGGCCATTTTGTGAAGAAAAGAGAAGGCACTGTTTATGAAGGAACATGTTGGCCAGGTAAGATCCTGTGTACATGAGAAGGCCAGTCTCAGATTCACATTACTGTTTATCGTATCATACAGAAAAAATTCTCAACAAGACTCAAAAGTTGCCACAGTCCAGTAACTGTTTAAAGTCAAAACCGATCAGAAATCCTACCATTTGTTGATTCCAGTTTGTTCTCTAAACTCTCCATAATTCTAAATTAGTGATCACTGTTACAAGGCTAGTGATTAAAGGGTTATTATTTTTTATACTATTCTATTATGGTATTTAATATTTTGAATTAGCTTTATTTTAGTTTAAGCTTTAGTAATTTTGTTATGTGCTTTTGTCAAATTTATTGAATTTTTTATTTACATTTAATCATTTAGCAGACGCTTTTATTTAGTTTTGTGTAGTGTTGTTGTCACAGCTGGTTGAAAATCAGAAACAAAAAAGCTAAGCTGGATCTATTCACAGCGGTTCTTTTATTTACAAAACTCTAAACTTCACAAAACACTCTGGATTCTCAGGATCAAAAAACATGAATGGAAGAACCAAATAAACTTGACGAATACTAAACAAAGACATTCTGAACCCAAGCACAATATATACACGGAAAAATCAATCAACAAAACAAGCAACAGGTGTAAAATATAATCAATCAATGAGAAAGCAAGGAAACAAACAAGGAAATGAAATAAACGTGTTGCAATCAAAACTAAAACAGACATAACCCTGACATGTATATTTGCTTCAGTTTTAGGGTACGTTTACAAGACAATGATGTACTAAAAATGGAAACGTTTTTAGTACATCATTGTACATTTAGTACATTTTTAGTACATCATTTTGTACGTTACAGACATCAACGTTGTCAAAACGATCCCTGTTTACACGGATGCGTGAAAATGATTAAAAACACTGTATTATTCATGCCAGGCCAGTAGTTGACAACATCACTTGTAAAGAAACACTATGCGCCTATAGACTGAACATGTAGTCCATATGCGTATGACATCACCATTTTCACAAATTTGTGTTTTTGTTGTTTACATTGAGACGATAATGGTATTGTATTCAAAAACTTGCACTTTGAAATTCAATAATTAGCGTTTTCCACCCCCTAAAATGCCGTTGTCATAAACATTTATTTTACAACAAATTTGCCACTCACATTTCAAGAATATGTAAAAATCAAGTAATTACTGTTCCATCAGGTGAATCCAGTTATTTGGACTTCAGTAGCTCAAAGACAAGGTCATGGTATGCCAGACAGTTCTCTCTAAGCAAATATGAAGTGAGTCTTAAATTTTAGTCACTGTTTTAAGTGGTTCACTGATTCCTTAGCACATTTTGATCTAAAAACAATGAATTGTCTCTACATTTCTATAGGTAACTGTTTGCTCTTTATCCATTCTTGCATTAGGGCTCAACAGAATCTTTGTTCGTGTGGAATGACATGAACGAACCTTCAGTCTTTAACGGGCCAGAGCAGACAATGCCAAAAGATGCAGTGCACTGCGGAGGATGGGAACATAGGGAACTACACAACTTATATGGCTTCTATCAGGTAAGCTCAGTCTAAACATGCCTTTAATATAGAGATAGACTATGGTTATATTGTTTTTTCCCCCTCCACAGCATATGGCTACATTTGAGGGCTTATTAAACCGCTCAGGTGGCACAGAAAGGCCGTTTATCCTTTCACGTTCCTTCTTTGCTGGGTCTCAAAGATTAGGTAACTTCAAAATCAGATGACATACGTTATGCCCATTGTGTTGATGGAAACAAACAACACGGCCCATAGCAACACTGAACTGTTTATGTCACAGGTGCCATATGGACTGGGGACAATGTTGCTACTTGGGAGTACTTGAAGATTTCAATACCCATGCTGTTGTCACTGAGTTTGACAGGAATACAGTTTTGTGGAGGTTAGACTAATAAAGCAACAGTTTTTATGTCATATTCATTTTAATGTATCATACTTTAACCTACAAAGTTGATTGTAATATTTATATTGGTAAATATTTCATACATCAAGTATACACTCAGGGTCTAAAACTAACTTTTTGCCACACCTGCTAATGGCCGGTGACTTACCCACATAAATATTTTTACCGGCCATGAAACTGTTTTTGTAAAAACAGACAGTTGTGACACCAAAATTTTGGATACCAGAGAAAACAGTGCTTTTCAGGTAGAGAAATTGAATAAAGTAGGCTAATCAAATGTAAAATAACACTTCATAGTCTTCACTGTATAAATTAAACAGATTAATCCCCATTAAAGTTACAAAAATTATTCAGTCAAGAGCAGTGAATGTTTTTTAACATTAAAAACAGCAGGTATTTTTGACTGCTGTCACTTTAAGATCGAATGCACGGATCCACTATACTGATAAATTCTGTGTTTTCTTTACATTTAAGACATAACCGACTTGTTTACTAGGATACTCGCTGAGATGGGCATAATCTTGTGTGAATTTGTCCATTCAAGCACAAGAAGATGTGAAAGAGCTCAATTTAGTATTCGCATGGTGTCTGAGATGCGTTTTTCTGGGCGCGCTTCGGATGTGTAAAATTCTCACACAGCAAGCAATGAATTGAGTTCGCTTTCGCATCTTCTTACGCTTGAATATTTAAATTTGCGAGGCTTAAACTTTCGTAACAATGCAGCACTGGCCAGTCAATTGTCCTGAGCGGCATTCATGTTCTCACAATATTGCATTAGTAAAATTCATAAAAATTTTACAAATGTTAATTGAAACATTTTTAATTTTAATTAACATTTTAATTGAAACTAAATGTTAGCCAACTGCTGATTGAAACGTTTCATATAAACGCCAGTGCACATTTTTACTCGCATTTGGTGCTTGCCGAGTGTTAATTTTAGGGCCTGAATACGCTACTGTTCAAAAGTTTGGGTATAGTAAGATTAAAAATTAACAAATTAATGCTTTAATGCAGCGGGGATACATTGCACACAAATTTTTTCAAATAAATGCTCTTCCTTTAAAATTTCTGTTCATCAAAGAATCTTAAAAAAATATATTAGTGTTTCCACAGAAATATTACGCAGCACAACTGTTTTCAACATTGATAATAATAAGAAATGTTTCTTGAACAGCAAATCAGAATATAAGAATGATTTCTGAAGGATCATGTGATACTTAATACCAGAGTAATGATGCTGAAAATTCAGCTTTGATATCATAGGAATAAAGTAGGCTACATTTGAAAATATATTACAAGTTTTTTTTAAATTGTAATAATAGCTTCATTCACAATATGATGTTTTACTGTACATTTGATCATATAAAAGCAGCCTTGGTGTATGTAAGAGACTTCATTCAAGAACATTAAAAAATCTTACAACTATTGAACGATAGTGTATATTCATGCTGATTGCTGATTGAATATGGTCACGTATGTGTGTGTGTAGCCGATGTAGGGGGTTTTGTGCAGGATCCAGACCCTGAGCTTCTGGTCCGCTGGTACCAAGCAGGAGCTCTTCAGCCATTTTTCAGGGGACACTCTGCTAAAGTGACCAAGCGTCGTGAGCCCTGGCTGTTTGGGGACGAAGTCACCTCTGCAATCCGCTCTGCTGTTCAGGACAGATACTGTCTCCTGCCTTACTGGTACACTCTGTTTCACCAAGCACACACGTCAGCCCTGCCTCCCATCAGGTACTGCATTTCAAACTGCAGCACAACCTTATTTAGTATTGCTTATACTGTGTGTATGCTGATACAGAAAAGTAGATTTACATTTTTTAAAAATCCTTGTTACGTTAGAAAAATGAGCTGGTAGGTGCTTCAGGAATGACGCATGTTGATAATAATAAGAAATGTTTATACAGGCCTCCATCTTTGTTTCTGTGTTTTCCTACAGACCTCTTTGGGTAGAGTTTCCCAACGAAACAAGCACGTTTGCTGTGGAGAACCAGTACATGATTGGTAAACATGACTAGATCTGCTGTGTAATACTGCTAAAAATAGATATCGTGGGCACAAGTTAAGAATTTGTTCTCATGACTTTTGTTGTTGGCCACATTTTATTCATTTGTTCTCTCATTTTAGTCAAGTTGTGGCCATGTTGTAGGAATTTGTTTTAATTTAGCTAAATTGTGAATACAATTTGTGAACACAATTTAACTAAAATGAGGGAACGCATTAGTATAACAAGGCCAAGATTTAACTAAAATGTGGGAATCATGGGTACTAACTCTTAAAGGGGTAGTTTATCCCAAAATGAAAATTAAGTCATAATTTACTCACACTGGTCACAGAATGATCCCATGCGACACATGTCGTATTTTCCAGGGATAAATGATAGAGTTTCGTAAAAACCAAACCAAATTTTATGTATTATTTAACGAAACTCATGTTGTGCAGAGAAGACCAACCAAATTTTGTTAAATAATACATTACATTTAATATCGTATATCCCCCAGAACACTTGGAATATATGACACGTGTCGCATGGGATCATTCAGTGATACTTTAGATGCTGGTCGCTATTCACTGCCATTATATGGACGAGTGCGACTAGGACATTTTTAAAACATTCTCCTTTTGTGGTCCATAAAAGAAAGAAGGGCATATGGCATTAGAACAGCACCAGATTGAGGATTGCGAGAATTTTCGATTGCGATGTGATGATTTGTGAGTGATTTTCCACTTGATTTGTATACTTCATCCACCACTGGTCACTCTATATGATTTTTAAAACATAGCAGTCCAATGTCAGATACCATTCTAACTAATGGATATTTTTCAGGCAGTGCTCTTCTTGTGTGCCCTGTGACAGATCCTGGGGTCACAGAGGTCAGGGTTTTGCTCCCAGGGTCTGATGAGGTTAGCCTAATTCACGTATAAATTGTATAATAAACATTGTACTGAAGGTTTAAGCGTGTTCATAAGAGATGTTTTGTGTGTTTGAAAGCTGTGGTACGACACAAACACGGCAGAGGTACTCAAGGGTGCCAGAACTCTAGATCTGCCAGTGACTTTGAACACCGTGAGTGACTTATATTACGTCTCTGATACTGCAGTCTACTGAGTACTAGTAGTCTTACAGAGTTATTTATAGTATATCCTCTGTGTTAGGTGCCCGTGTTCCAGCGTGGCGGGACAGTGGTGCCCAGGAGAGCAGGTTGTGGGTCCAGTACAGCAGACTTACAGCAGCATCCAGTCACTCTCACTGTGGCCCTGGACACTAAGGTGACTATATGACAATAGAACAGAAAGTTCTTAAAGGAATAGTTCACCCAATTTATCGCATAATTTCAAGCCGTCTTAGGTGTATATGACTTCTTCAAACACAATTTGAGTTATGTTAATTAAATATATTTATTTTGTAATGGCATTGAATAGTGTCTGAGTTTTTGAAGCTCCAAAAAGCGCATCCATTCATCACAAAAGTAATCCATATGACTCCATGCATGTTTGTAATGCTATGTTTTGTTGTAAATTAATTGTTATATTTTCATTTGATTAAATTTTTAATTAATATAAATTTATATTAAATTATAAAACACACAATGCCAAAAAATTAAAATGGAAAACACACAATTTAGGGGAATTTCCTTTCCCATTAATGGCAGGTAAATGAATATCAAGATAAATATCAATATTGTATGATATGGAAAACAAAAATGTGATATATCATATCGCCAAGTCTTCCTTTGATGCATGTAAAAACTATTGTAGAAGACCTCCAAAACAACATTAAGAACCTTTAAAATAGTATAATAGGGACGCTTTAAGACATTAGACAACTTGCATCAAATTTTTTATTATTATTATTATTATGTATTATCATTTATTATCATTATTATTTTATCAAAATTGTTTACTTTGCATCACAACTGTTATTATTTATTAAATATTTAAAAAAATAAAAATAATGAAAAAAGTCACCATTAACCAGTGAATATGCGAATGTGTTGTTAATTTATTGAAATATTAACTTAAAATCATAGGGGTTACTTCAAGAAAATATTTTACGTGATTTAGGGCTTCTGACAAAAATGGGAACTCTTACTCCACAGTATTGAAAATTATACATGTTCAGAAAACATTGTATTGCAAGTGAACAATGTCCAAAGAAACGTAGTCGTACATGGTTGGAATGTTTTTGTTACACACACACACACACACACACACACACACAAACACACACATAATTGTAGACTGCATTGATTTGGATTATGTTTTGCATTACAGGGCAATGCTGATGGATCTCTTTATCTGGATGACGGCCACTCTTTTAGCTACAGAGATCAGATGCAGTTCTGCCTGCGCCATTTTAGCATGCGAGCTGGCAGGCTTGTTAGCAGGTAATGGCTCAACATCACTTTTCTTTTGCCGTCATTTTTAGGTATGGTCCTTTTGAAAAGTTTGATCTTTTAGTATTAACTACAAATTAGAAATTTAATTTTATTAAAAATTGAAGTTTCAACAGGTTATATAGCGTTGTGTGTGTGTTGAGAAAGCTCAATACGCCGTTCTCCTTATGCCATGTGTTTTCAGCTGTGCTGAAGATAAAGGCTCGTTTGTCTCCGATGACAAAGTGGAATCAGTGGTCATTCTCGGTCTGAATAGTTTGAAAAGAAAACCCAAGCTCAAATCAGGTGTGAAGAGGCCAAAAGTTTTATTTTGTGTTAACTATTAATAGAGTAATTATGTTGTGTTACCAGAGAGATGTTAGTTACTAAACTTCTGTTTCTCTCTTTAAGGTGTGGCGAAGAAACCAGTTATACATGAATTCGACGTAAAACGAGGTGTATTAACTTTAACTGGCCTCAGCCTAGAAATACACAAAGACTGGGAAATAATAATATAGTGGATGGTATTTTTCAAATGACCAGGATTGCATTATTTTATTTTATTTTATTAATTTACTTATTTTTCAGAAGCTGTTGCATGCCTTAAAACGAGTCACAGCAGCTTATAATTGCAATAAAACATAGTTTAGTTAAATAAATCAGCAATTTAATACTAAAGATTGCCTCTATAATGATTGTCTACCTCAAGAAATTTTGGTTTGATTGAAGTTTGATTGTTTTGGCACGAATTACTTGCTATTTTTCTTTGCCACACTTAAATAATACTGTAGATATGACTTGATGGAGGTGAAAAAACATCCTAATTTCTAAATAAAGAATTCTCAAAGAGCAAAGTAATTTTGTTTTTTCATGATCCTAGTACTGTACCATTCAAAAGTTTGGGGTCATTAAGAAAGCAATTAATATTTTTATTCAGTAAGGATCCATTTAATGATCAAATGTGACAGTAAAGACATTCTATTTCACATAAATTCTGTTATTTTGAACTTTCTATTCATCAAAGAATCCTGACAAAATGTATCATGATTTCAAAAATACAAAGCACAAAATCTGCAAATTAGAATGAAGGATCTCATGTGACACTGACGACTGGAGTAATGATGCTGAACATTCACAAGAATAAATGACATTGTAAAATATATTGTCACAATATGATTGATGGGCATAAGAGACTTATGTTCAAAAATATTTTTTAAAAATCCTAGCAACCCCAAACTTTTGAAAGCTATTGTATGATACAACTGAACATTCAACAATTTTGGTCACAGAAGATGGTCGTTAATCATCTACAAAAATGAGCCATCGATAATGTGACATAATATAGAGAGTTTGTTAAGTTAGGTCAAGCCTACTGTCGTTATGCTGAGAGTGCTTAATGCTGAACTCTATTGAGAACAGGTTTAAAGGCTGTGAATGCCTTCTGCTGAGGCAGGCCATCTCACTGGCCTCTCTTTGCAGGGCCGCTTTCCTTTGTCACCCTACAATGGTGGCACGAGAGCCCAATACTCATTGTTCATCAGCCAATGGGAGCAGTCCAAAGAGAAGACTGTAGCGTTTTGTGTATGTATGCAGGTGTGTTTGTGTGTAGGTGTTTGTGCATGTAAAAGGAGTGTGTTCACACGTTGTCTTTTTCTTCTAACCCTGGTTTCTACTCCCTGACCGCATGAAAGTTGCGTCATTTAGCAAGAGAGCCAATCAGACATCAGCTCTTTGAATTTATGCCAGGGATTTTTGGCTTGCAAGACTTAAGTTGTGGTGGCAAAAGCCAGTGTTTTCAATCCCTAAAAAAAACACTGTCCCAGAGAGACAAGATGCCCTGTACGCAGTCTGGTTTCTTTTGCGACCGGTTAATCCGGGAGAGAGAGAGAAGGGATGGCGAAGGGTCCCTGAGCAAACCCCTCCGTTTCAGCGACCAGGACTACAACACCCTCAAGCAGGAGTATCTCCAGAAAAAGACCCTTTTTGAGGATGACACCTTCCCTGCTACTGTGGAATCCCTTGGCTACAAAGAGCTGGGCCACAAGTCTAACAAAGTCAAGAACATCATCTGGAAGCGTCCCAAGGTAGGAGGCAGAGGGCCTGTGTGGGTTCAAGTGGACTGGGACTAACATTGCAGGTGGGATGTAGGTGGAAATGGCACATAGGATGGATGGAACGATGCAACTAAGTGGACTTCCTTAAAAATATATTAATTTGCTTGTACATATACACATTCATGGGTAATGATAATGCTTAGATGAAAAAAATGCAGCTCATAGAACATGCTTTGACCTTTTAGGACAAGATGGCCCAACCGCAAGAGTGTTTTCACACTATATGGGGTCAGTTGTCACAACGCATATAGCGATATTTAAGGATATTTAATTATGAAGCACAAAGCAATTCATGAAATGTACAATTTAACATGAGCATTTAATTTGTTATACCAAGTATTCTCAAACATTTTTGCCAGCTGAACCTTTTTGATCTAAAAATATTTACTTAATTATAAATTAATATTTCAGTTATTTAAAAACACAATTGTTTGTTCAGGGTTCTTCGATGTTAGTTTGTTGGGGGATGACATGAGGGTTAAACAAATAAAATATTTAATTTTTGTAAGTTTTTAATTTTGATCGATTTTGTTTTACTTTTTTTATTTTAATTTTACATTTTTATGATTTAATTCATCAAATCCAACTTGACTCAAACACCATAACTTGACTCAGTAATAATAATAATAATAATAAATCCTTGTCATGATAATATTACAAAAAAGTTTTAATAAAAAATGAAACATAATTGTGAGATACAGTTTAAAATTAGAAATAGTTGTGATTATATAAAGTAGAAATTACAAGAGCTAGTCACATTATGAGATATAAAGTCACAGATATGAATTCACAGTTGCAAATTCTAAAGTCACATTGTGAAATATAAAGTTGCAATTGTGAGAACTAAAGTCACATTTTGAGGTATTAAGTTGCAATTTCGAGAAATAGTCACATTGTAATATAAAAAAGTTGATTTGTTAGATATAAAATCACAATTATGAGAAATAGTCAAAATGCTAGATATACATTACGAGATATAAAGTCACACTGAGATATAAAGTCATGTGGTTGCAAGATACAGTCAAATTGTGATAAATGTTGCGATAAATGGTAACATTGTGATATATAAAGTCATAATTACGTGAAATAATCACATTGTAAAATATACATAAAAAAAACAAGTAAATTTGTGAGATATAAAATTTCAGTTGTGAGAAACAATTACATTGTGAGTTCCAAGAAGCAAAGTCAAAATGAGAGATATAAATCTGCAATTATGAGAAATAATGTCACATTGTAAAATACAGTATAATGTTGCAAAAGCAAGAAATAAAGTGACATTGTGATATACAATGTAACAATTACAAGATATAAAGATGCAACTGTGAAATATGAAGTCATAGTTGCGAGAAAAAAGTGCAATTACATTAGTTTCACAAATAAATACTCAATTACCTTTTTATTATTATTATTATTATTACTCTTAGGTGGAAACAGGCTTCCATACTTCTAGCTTAACACCTTGTGACAGCTTTCCCATGTGTCTCTCCATCCATCTATTCATCCAAAACATTAGAGACTGATCATATCAGTCTTTTTATCTCTCAAACTACTGTATATGTAAAATCCCAAAGCTTCAGTTACAAACAAACACTTTGGTTGTATTTGTTCTACAGGAGATATGTGAAAACCCACAGTTCATTGTCGGAGGTGCTAGCAGGACAGATATCTGCCAGGGAGACCTGGGTAAGATTAACACTTTAACACAATAATATTACAGACTATTTACCCTGATCTTTGGAGAAAATTGCAGCTTTATGGCAATGAGTACCTCTCTTTGGCCCCCAAACGCAGGCCTACCGTCCATATTGTGTTTACTCTGTTGGAAGGGAATCCAACTAGCAGAGCTTCCTATTGTTGTGACCCGATGTAGGCAATAAAAGAGCCCAAAGACACAAAGGTTGCTAATACATAGAGTAGATTACCAACCTGGCATGTTCCCCTGGACCATCTAAAAATGCTGAGTTCAGCAGTGTAGGCCCCTGATTTACTGGAAATAGGTCTATGTAATATGCAAAATATTATTTTTTGTTTATTTTAGGAGACTGCTGGTTGCTTGCTGCCATTGCCTGTCTGACTCTAAACGACAAGCTGCTATGTCGTGTTGTACCTCAAGAGCAGAGCTTCTCTGAAGGCTATGCCGGAATTTTCCATTTCCAGGTCGGTGTCTTTGAGCAAAATAGCTTTTGAGTTGATATGTTCATTACACCTGATGTCTTCCTGTTGTTTGTTTTCCAACTCAGTTCTGGCGTTATGGTGACTGGGTGGATGTTGTTGTTGATGACCGCATTCCCACCTTCAACAATCAGCTGGTGTTCACCAAGTCGGCTGAAAGGAATGAATTCTGGAGTGCTCTTCTGGAAAAAGCTTATGCTAAGTAAGTATCGAGTGCTTGACATTTATGTCAATTGGTCAGTCCTGGATATTTACAAGCTAGAGCATCTTTTTCTTGATGTAAAGTATATAAATACATATAATACCAATTTGAGCTATCATTTTGTCCATACGTCAATATTAATTACACAGTTACAGCTTTCAAAGTAAATCGTTGAAGTAGTTTTGTGTCAACCCTGTTACATTCAAAAGTTTTGGGGTGTTGAATGTTACAGGGTTGAAGGTGTTTTACTGTTAAAAACTCGAGTCACACGTCAGTATCTCGGAATTTAGACTGTTTTCATAGGGGTCTTTTACACGACACTGTTCTCAAATAAAAATGGAAACCTTTTATGCGTTTTGGTCGTTCATTTACACGACAATGGCATTTTGGGGGCCTGAAAATGCAAACTTTTGAAAAGGGGTTTCAAAGTGCAAGTTTATGAAAACTATACCATTATCATTTCCGTATAAACTGCAAAAACGCAAATTTGTGAAATGGTAACATCATACGAATGCATATTTCATGTTCAGTCTATAGACGTGGTGTTTCTTTTCAAAGTGATATAGCCAAATACTGGACTGGCATACATAATACAGCGTTTTTATGGATCCATGTGAACAGGGATCTTTTTCACAACGTTGCCGTCGGTACACGAAACTTTTCAAAAACGCAAAAGAGAAATGCTTCCGATTTTAGTACATTTTTAGTACATTTTTACAAACGTACCCATAGAATTTCGAGTTTATATCTATCAATTACACTTTCTTTCTTTCTTTCTTTCTTTCTCAGAATTACAAGTTTATTAACTTGACTTTATTTCTTGCAATTTTAAGTTCAAATCTTGCAATATTAAGTTACCATCTTTTTTCTCAGAATTCTTAGTTTATATCTCCTCTCATCTATGTGAATGAGAGGATCTGTCTGTGTCACTAAATTCATATTTTATTCAATAAATGTTTTGGTACATTCCATTTCATATTCATATTAAAACACATCTCATATTACATTCACAAAATGGTGATGAATGATGACATGCAGACTGGATTATCTTCAGCTGATAAACAAACATTAAATAAAAAAATACTGATGTTTTAGTTCAACAGTCTTTAGCATTACATAGAGCTCAACCTCAACTAATATTTCATGATATTAGTAATGGGGATTCCTGAGAATCAAAACTGTTCTTTGTAGTGCTTCTTTTTACGGTTTCTTTTTTGAGCTAAAGAATTATATCCAATGAAACTACAGAAAGTGAAGCACAGCAGGAATTCATTATATCATTTGTGCACACAGCACCTGCTCTCTCAATGTAATTTGTATATTCCTGTTCAGGCTTCATGGTTCCTATGAGGCTCTTAAGGGTGGAAACACTGCAGAGGGAATGGAGGACTTCACCGGAGGAGTGACTGAATTTTACGAGATGAAGGAGGCACCTAAAGAGCTGTATAAGATCATGAAGAAAGCTCTGGAGAGAGGCTCCCTCATGGGCTGCTCCATTGATGTGAGTCAAGCAGAAGATGTAGGATTAATGACCTACATTTTCATTTTCTGTTTTATTTTAAAGGGGACTTATGACATTTTCAACCTTCTTTAGAGTGTAATGTTGCAGTTTGGGCACGACAAAAGTCTGCAAAGTTAGAAAGGACAAAGTCACTCCAAAGGGAGTTATTCTCTTTATCAGTAAGCACTGACTCCGAACTCCCTGTAACACCTTGATTGTAGTCAAGAGAGTTTTCTTTTAGGAACAAATACAATATCCCTCATTTAAATAATTTCTACCCAAGGCTTGTGCAAAAAAAGGGGCAAGGCCTAACTGAGTAGAAGTTTGTTGAAACTCACAGTTATGGGAAGGGGTGTGATATTTCCAAAACATGCTGGAAGCAGTTGACCAATCACAAAACACTAGTCTGGTCGACCAATCAGAGCACATTTCGCTTTTTGTAAGGAGGGGCTTCGTAGAGACAGGAACCAAACAGAGTGTTACTGACAGACGGGTGCTGCAACAATGTCAAATATAATGAGGAAAAAAATAATGTATTTTTAGAACAATTAAGCATTAAAACCTATAAAACAATGATAACTTTTGGTCTAAATTCTAGTATCCTACCATGAAGCAATTTAATTTTTACCCACAGTCCCTGGTTCCAGCCCGCTTCGAAACTCGTACCACAACAGGTCTTGTGAAGGGTCATGCCTACTCTGTTACCGCTGTAGAGGAGGTAATCTTTCTATTATATTGTACTTTTATGTTTTTTGAAAGTGTTGTTTTCTTGTATAAAAACCTGTTTCTAATATAACTCTGATGATATTTGTGATATTTTGTGTCTGCAGTGTAAACAGTCCCAGCAGAAGGAGTCTAAAGTGCGTCTTGTGCGTCTGCGTAACCCCTGGGGTCAGATAGAATGGAACGGACCTTGGAGCGATAAGTGAGTATTTTACTTATTCCTGAATTTAGACCGGTTTAACCCTATAAAGCCTTGTATACTATATTTTATATACACATTTCAAACAAAAAAACATTGCTGAATAACTAGTAACTACCAATTTAAAGGCCTTTTAGTGTCATTCTGAAAACATCTTTCATTTTGCTGTGAAATCTTTTCTGATTTTTTATAAATTAAACATAAGAATAACTTTAATATTGTAGATGAACACTTACTGTACTGACATAACATATGTCTACTATATTATCCATATATTACACATACACATTTTTTTTTAGAAAAATTATGTTAAAACATAAGTATCATCAGGCTTTTGAGGAATGTTAATATTTAAATCTCTCAATCATTCTTGTATTGCATTGCATTATATGTTTTGCTACCACAATAAAAACTACAGAGCTTTGATCATTTATGATACTTGACAAAAAGCATTTTTTTTTAGATTTAAAAAAAAATTGTCTAAAGGTTCAATAAACTGTTCCATTTGAAACAGTTATTTATATTTTAAAAATATTTCCATATTTCTCTGACTATTATTTAATTTTCCTGGCTTTACAGGGTTAAAAATGGAAATTACTATACATTTATTACAATTGTTTATTATTTTATGCAGTTCAAAAGAGTGGGAAACCATCTCTAAAGCGGAAAAAGAGAAACTCCAGCATCAGAATGCTGAAGATGGAGAATTCTGGTGAGTTAAAACAACAACAAAACAAACAAACAAACATATCCTTGTAATGAATTTTGAGACTAATATAGACAGTGTTGTAGGCTCAGCTCATTTAAGTCCGAGTCCACATGCTTCCATGTCCATGACAAAACCAAGACCGTGAATATAAATCCATTTCTTTATTTTCAAAGATAATTATTCGCATTATTGTCATCAATCCATAGGATGTCATTTGAGGATTTTAAGAAAAATTACACTAAAATAGAAATTTGCAACCTGACCCCTGATGCTCTGGAGGATGACAAGTTACACAAATGGACGGTGTCTGTTAATGAGGGACGCTGGGTAAGAGGCTGCTCTGCTGGAGGATGCAGGAATTATCCAGGTGGGTGTTATTTTAATAAAGTGAAAATTCAAAAGTCTTAAGTTTATCAGGTCATAAAAAGCCCAATTAAATATCTTAAAGGTCTTAAATTTGGGGACGGGTCGTGATAAGACTTAATGTGATGATAAAACTCCTAAAAGGCTATGATTTAATTAAATACACTAAGCGCTGCTTGTTTCAAAGTCAAAACGTGGCACTGGCTCACACTTTCAGAGCAGTTTTCAGTCACCGAATTGCTCACATTGATTGCTTTCCTCTACTGTTGATGAATTATGATAACGTTTACTTTGTTGTTTATATCATACCTTTTGGCGAGGACAATTTTGATGGCATTTTCTTTGCATATTCCCTCCATATAATGTAATAAATGTTAATTATATAATAAAAATTGTTTTTTATCAAAATTTGTTTCATTTGAACTGTATTAATTTCAGGTCTCTAAAAAGTTCTCAAGATTTAGATTTGATTTTAAATTTCTAATTATGATATCAATTTTTCATTTAATTTGTATAGTGTCTTTCATACATAAAATGCAAAAGTGCTTCACGGGTCAAAAAATAAAACACAAAAAATAATGTCTTGCAAAAAACAATGATGGCTTTTACAAAAGTAAATATTAATATTATTTATGTGGTCACCTATAGATACATTCTGGACAAATCCGCAATACCGCCTGCGTCTCCTGGAGGAAGATGATGACCCGGAGGATGATGAAGTAGCTTGCACTTTTGTTGTTGCGCTAATGCAGAAAAACAGACGTAGAGAACGCAAGTTGGGTGCAAATCTCTTCACTATTGGATTTTCCATCTATGAGGTATCAATGCTACTTTATTTATCCGTCAGAGAGACAACCTCACTGATATTATACAAAAGCATGTAAATAGTGATAAAGATCAGGTTGATGGTGCATCCAAGACACTTTTAACCCTTTCTATTTGCCCATAGGTGCCAAAGGAGGTATGAAAATGTGAAGATCCAATGTTTGGACCCAAGGCTTGTGTATATCATGCTGTTCATGCAAAATGCTCTTTTAGAACTAGTGTTGTTTTATAAATAAAATATTAATTCCTTTGTGGCTGCGTCTGATTAAATTCCCTTTTTTGCCGCTGTTGTGTTTCTCTATCTGTCAGATGCACGGAAACAAGCAGCACATGCAGAAGGAGTTCTTCATGTCTGCCACCGCTAAGGCCCGTTCCAGGGCTTACATTAACCTGCGAGAGGTGACCCAGCGTTTCCGTCTGAGTCCAGGGGAGTATGTCATCATTCCCTCCACCTATGAGCCCCACCAGGAAGGCGACTTCATCCTCCGTGTCTTCTCTGAAAAGAGAAATACCTCTGAGTGAGTGAGAGCAGACGGGATGGGAGGGCTGGTGTTTTTTGTTTTTATTGTACAATGATGTCTGAGTACATTTTCCTCACAAAGCAAAAACATTATTTTCTTAATCAATTTCTTAATCAAATATATATATATATATATATATATATATATATAAATATATTTAATTTAATTTATTTGACAGTAATTTAATTTATTTGACTTATATTTGTGTATATATATATATAAATATATATATATATATATATATATATATATATATATATATATGATAATACATTCAATTAAAGGTGCAATGTGTACATTTTAGGAGGATCTACTGACAGAAATGCAATATAATACACATAACTATGTTTTCAGTGGTATATAAAGATGTTACATAATGAACCGTTATGTTTTTATTACCTTACAATGAGCCATTTCTATCTACATACACCGCGGGTCCCCTTACATGTCAAGTCTCCTTATATTTTGCGCCGGCATGTTTCTACAGTAGCTCTAAATGGACAAACTACTCTACAGAGCACGTTTGCTTGATGGCTACTCTCTGACTGCTGTCTCAGACGAGGACATCTTTGTCCTGTGTTGGCCACCGTATCTTCTCTATATTGCCATTCGCAACCACACCGCTAGATATTGCTAAAATCTATACACTGCACCTTTAAAAGGAAATGAAATATTCTCTGAAAATAAATCTTTCATATTTTTTGTTCTCTAGTAAATTTATCAATTTTTTTTTACTGGAAAACAAAAATTGGTGGTTAAGGGGCTGTTCACACTGTTTTTTTAATGTGAACGTGCTAGACGGACCATTTTGACCATTTGCGCTGACGTCTTGAGTCATTTGTCTCTTGTGTCATGCATGTGATGTGCAAACCTGGCTCTCAGATAGAATCTAACTTTAAAAAAAGTTAGACACCCCCCACATTTTACTGCCCTGCCTCTCGCATTTTTAAACAGAAAATCTCATTTGGTGTGAATGGCCCCCCTAAGAAAAGTACTTCTGTATTATGAGGAAAACTTACGGAGCTCCGCACATGAAATGAGGGGGTTAAAAATAGATTAAGTATTGACGGTGTGAATTCCCACTCATGACTTCATTCTTTCCTATCTTGCACTAATCCATTCCCTTGTTTTAATTTAGTTAAAGGTACACTATGCAACTTTTGACCCTATAGTGGTTAAAAATCAAAACTGGATGCATTTATAACTATAAAAAGAGAGAGAGAGGTTATCCTACTGCTCAATAAAACATTCATGGCTTAAGAGATATTACCAGTTTAGATTGAAAGGATCTCAAGCTGACTAGCTGAAGATGTTACTGTAGATATACCCATTAATAGACATGGTACTTCCTTGAATCTAAATTCCAGCACAGCACTGCAACAACCATAATGAAGTGACCCTTCACAACAGATAATGCTTTACAATGAACTCTGTTAAAGAACTAGATGACATTGGCAATTTATCTGCTCAATAAAATACATTGCTCATCTGTTGCTGAGTAATAAATACACCATCTCCACATCACTTTTACAACATTTCAAATCCCTCAGTTCCTGCTATCTCTAAAAAGTCAAGCCAATGTTGATTCTTGTTTTATTACAAGCTCTGTTGCGCCAACAGACTCTCCCCTGTTCAGTGATTTCCTGGCAATTCGAAATTTAGCCGCTCCATGTCAACCTTTCTTGCTCATTGTCCCACACTATACATGCGTCAAAGTACCCGCAACGTTTCTCTATTTACGGATACGCCGAGACACGCAGTGTCGTAAGTACGCAATTTCCAGCGAAAACTACTTTTTTCTGCATATCATGTGTGGAGCTCCGTAAAAATGACCCCAGTAACACTGATCTGACATTCTAATTTCTCTGGTGTTTGCCTTTTGTAGTTGTTTGTAAGTACTCTGTTATGTTAAATCGTGTGTCATAGGTGAAGAACTTCTGAAACATCTGGCTTGAAAGCAGCTGTTACAGAAGTTAATACTCATATCTGTGGGTGCAAAAGGGCGCTTTAAATCTTCATCAAAATATATTTTCTTTACAAAGACTATGGTGTTGTAGTAGCACGGTCATGGTTATATTATCACAAGAATATTAAGGTAATTTCTTAGCAGTTCTCTTTACAGTAGGGATGGGAAACAATTAGGAAAAGGGGTGGAGAAAACCACAAGGACAAAATTTTTAATGACGATTTGATTTGTAGAGCTGGAAGAAATCGGCCCCAGTTCGAGGCTGTAATGGAATCTTTTTTAGGACAAGCAACAGCACAATTTGGGACCCTCCGGTAAACATTTCCTTTCAGTTCTGACCCAAACTTGACGCACAATTAAACTTCAGCCACAAGGAAGACATGGACACACAAAAGGACTGCTGAAGGTCTCCAAGGAATCCTGATGATGCTGCAGTTTCAAGCCCTGATGACAAGGATTCACAGTATTTTAATCAGGATAATATCAAAAATTATTTCCAGTTTCTTGATGTGGCCTAAATGTAAATGAATCACTGGCCCTGTCACAATCACTGTAACCGTTAATCAAACTTTTCGCCATTTGTTTTAACATACAGAGAATTAACCTTAACATTTATCATTAATGATTGTTTAAGGTAATCATACTTCTGTCTGATTATTTACACATGGAAAGTATGAGTAACTCAATCAGTTATCACAGCAAAACAGACACATATGGTTATATGGCTGATGTAACCAGAAAAAAGTGCTTATTTGGCTATTTATCAAAGTGGCTCAAAAGACAGGAAAGACATACTAAAGAATAAGCTCAAATATGAAGAAAACCTACATGGAAAAAACAAAGGCTCCCCGATAGCTCTTTGATGGCCTTTGCTGTTTACTATGGTGACCACTGTTTGTTGGTTTCTTCTCAGGGAGATAGAGAACAGGATTGAAGCTGATCATCCAGTGGTAAGTACTAGATCATCTAAAAGTGTTTGAATTCTGAGTAATACGTTCCCTTATTCCAAATAGTACCAAACCGACTATAAATTGAAAAAGATACAAAATCCCATAAACTGAAATAGAAGAGTCTTGACATCTAGAGACAAAACATTCTTAAGAATGAACTTCTAAACTGATATTTTCTAATTTTCTCACTCATGAATAAAGTTAAGAATATTTTGTATCCCCCAAAAACCTTTTTTCGTAAAATCATCGTAAGAAACTTCTTAAAGTTAGGATAACCTCCAAATCGTCCTAAATCTTTAAAAGTAAAAATGTTTAATGAATTTATTAGGTTGTTTCAAATATTAAAGGTGCATTAAGCAATTTCTGAGCAACGTTAAAACAGTGGATTGGAATAAGCGCCACAACACACTTGTAGCCAATCAGCAGTAGGGGGCGTGTCCACTCATGATGGGGGCGGAGAGAGAGGGAAATTTGAAGAAAGACTTTAGAAAGAGAGATGGCTGAGAGACATTACAAAAGAGAAAAGGTCAAGGGAATATGACTGGAAAAAGAAGTGATATGATCAAGCAAGACCTTAAGGACCTGCGTTAATATTAGAAAAGCTTTCCAGCACTGGACAGACCTATCCGAGAAGGCCTGAAAATGGACTCCAAGGTTGCGTTGTTTCTTCTCCGTACGCGAGTAATATCGGTTTTGCTGTGTTTCACAGAACCAAGATATGCTGTTGTTATAATGTTAGCTAGAGTTTGCCTACGCTGCCACCGCGTTCTTCGCGCCGTCTGAAGATAACTACAGAATAATGTCACAGAGTTCATTCGTGAAGTTGTTGTGTGAATAACACACACCATCTGTGTACATCCAAGCACATAGGCACACTTTGGTCAGAGCGATAATAATGCAATTAAGATGATTAAGTTACATTGCGATTAAATTCGGCATACACCACCTAGTGCGATTACGGTCACTACGATTATGTGCTTCAATTCATTTAATTGAAGTATTGCGTTCACATGAGGTAAAGTTTAATCCCAATCTTGCCAACCATGCATGTAAATGCAGCCATTGTTTATCTGGAGCTGCTGCCGACTAACAATCAACTCTTGCTTGGACATACTCTTGTGTATTGTATGTTTATTTGGTCTTCCTTGTCGTTTGTTCTTCATCTTTGCTTTATTTTTTTTGCAAATAATTATTTTGCTTTGCTTCAGCTATGATAAAGAGACATCCACTCTACGTTTTATGTTCACGCATTTTGGGGGCGGAGCCGCGGAACAATGAAGAGAGGGTTTGATTGGGTTGATTTCAAATATCAACAGTGTTTCTCAGAAATCGCTTACTGCACCTTAAAACATCACAACATAATATTAGCTACATATAATACATATACTCTTAAGTGACAGCATTGATCGTGATTATACAATATTTGACATTGTTGCTGAAATCGAAATTCAGTAACAGTTCTTTGGCAAGAACTGCCATATGAGATAACACCAAAGCGTGTCATTTTACTCTTAAATTCTTCAAATATTTTAAGAACTTCGTTAGAATTTGTTTAAGAATTGAACATAGGAACATTCTTATGAATGTTTTAGAATTTTTTTTCTTAGAATTTATTTCATAACTTCTTTTTTTGAAAGAAGTTTTGCAAATCTGGCCTCAAAGAGGACTCTTTCGACCTGGTCCAGAAATCAACCACCTAGCAGTTCTCTAACAACAATCCAGAACACTTTAGCAACCATAAAGTAACACACTAAAAACCAGACAGAACTGTGTTGCAACCCATTAGCAAGGGGATTTTACAATTTTATAATACATTTTTCAAAGGTTTCAGTTCATTCTATTATTTCTCAATATTTTATTTGACTCTTATTTTGAAAGGCAAAACCTGGCCAAGCAATATCGACATAAATTACTGAAAATAAAGGCCAGTTCACACCAAATACGCAACCTATAATAATAACGACACAGAGAAATCGTTGGAATCATTTTCCGAGCTATTTTTTTCAGCTGATGAATGATAAAAACATTGACAGCCAATCAGAAACCACGAAACTGCAGCGCGTGCTTATAATAAACCGAACTATATCATCTGTTGGTGTGGATGCTAATGTAGTTATTAGTATAGTTATCTTTATAGTTAACGTTCTTGGTGTGAACTGGCCTTTAGAGGCGTACAATCTTTTTTTTTTCACATAATGAGAGAATAAAATCAGTTCTGATGTGTAATTTGCAACTACCTGATCAGCCGGCTCCAGCTTCAACTGGTGAAGAGAATGAGGAGGACCAGCAGTTCCTGTCCATTTTCCAGCAGATCGCGGGGGACGTGAGTACTGGGGAGCCACTGAGCGCTGGGGGGAGTGTGAGTATGGTGGTGGGGTGGGACCGGTAATTGGCCATGCCAGTGGTAACAATGGTAACAGCAATAACTTGACAGTTTTACTTTGGCGTAATAAACACCTCACTTGGCTTTCTGTTTATTCTTGTACCTTGCAGCAAATGGAGATCTCAGCCAATGAACTCAAAGATGTCTTGAACAAGGTGGTGTCTAAATGTATGTATCTTTATATGATTGTTTCTGGGTTATGGTTTTTCTGTATACTGTCTACAAGAAACTATCTGATATTTACAGACAAGGACATACACACCGAAGGCTTCAGTCGAGAGAGCTGTAGAAGCATGATCGCCCTCATGGATGTATCCTTTGTATCAAGATTGCATACATTTGCTGTCTGTTTTGAAGGTGATATCAAGCAAAAATATTATGTTAGCATAATAGTTAGTTGGTAATGGTAAATCCCTTCTGAGGCGTTTATCCAAAACATTTGTGCCTTTAGTTCCATGTCAGTTGTTTCCACCAGTTAATATGGTTAGAGCCTTGTTATGTGCCAATTATAGTCACTTTTAATGATAAATGAAAGCATAGAATATTACGTTTCAACCTTGTAACAGTAAGTTAGGAAGTCATATTCTTATCAATTGAATTCACATGTCAATTTAGGCATTATCACTTGTACCTTTGTTGATAGAATTACATTAGATGTCATTTTAAAGCAGAGGATATAGTGTAGAATAATGCAAGCAAAGTTTTCTTAATCCTTATCACACAGATGGATGGAACCGGAAGACTTAACCTACAAGAGTTTAGACACTTGTGGAACAAAATCAAACATTGGCAGGTTCGTCCTCATTCTTCCCCCATATATACACACTCACCTGCTACTTTATTAGGTTATTTTTCACAAAATATAATCAGCCAATCACATTGCAGCAAATCAAGGCATTTAGGCATGTAGACATGGTAAAGAAAATCTGCTGAAGATCAAACTGAGCATTAGAATGAGGAAGAAATGCGATTTAAGTGAGTTTTCATGGTTGTTGGTGCCATATGGGCTGGTCTGAGTATTTCAGAAACTGGGATTTTCATGCACAACCATCTCTAGGGATTACAGAAAATGGTGAGAAGAAGAAAATATCCAGTTTCTGTGGGCGAAAATGCATGTTGATGCCAAAGGTCAGAGGAGAATGGCCAGACTGGTGTGAGCTGATAGAAAGCTAACAGTAACTCAAATAACCACTCGTTACAACCGAGGTCTGCAGAAGAGCATCTCTGAATGCACAACACGTCGAACCTTGAAGCAGCTGGGCTACAGCAGCAGAAGACACACCGAGTGCCACTCCTGACAGATAGAACAGGAAACTGAGGTTAAAAGTTCACTCTGACTTACCAAGATTGGAAAAAAAATGTTGCCTGGTCTGATGACTCACTATTTCTGCTGCACCATTCAGGTGGTAGGGTCAAACAATACGAGAGCATGGATCCATCCTGCCTTGTGTCAATGGTTCAGGCTGCTGGTTGTGTAATGGTGTTAGGGATATTTCCTTACCACACTTTGGGCCCTTTAGTACCAACTGAGCAAGTTTTAAACGCCACATACTACCTGAGTTTTGTTGAGTAACATGCCACAAAGCTCAAATCATCTCAAACTGGTTTCTTGAACATGGCAATGAGTTCACTACACTCAAATGGCCTCCACAGTCACCATATCAATCCAGTAGAGCAGCTTTGGTTGATTCACATCATGGATGAGCAGCCGACAAATTTGCAGCAACTGCATGATGCTATCATGTCAGTATGGACCAAAATCAATGAGAAATGTTTCCAGCACTTTTTGCCACAAAGAATTAAGGCAGTTTTAAAGACAAAAGTGAGTCTAACTACTAGCAAAATGTACCTAATGGCTTCTGAGTGTATAAAAAAACATTGCTACACACATTGACTTTTTGAATTTTGTCTGTAGGGAATCTTTAAGCGCTATGACTTTGATCATACCGGCACTATCAGCAGCTATGAGATGAGAAACGCCATCAATGATGCAGGTTAGAAGGTTTTCATGCAGGTTTACAGTAAGTGGATCTTACTGTAAGATTTGACTAGATTAACACTAATGGAATTGTCACTGTTCAGTCACATGTCTTGTGTGCCACTCAGGGTTCCGTCTGAATAACCAGCTGTATGACATCGTCATCATACGCTATGCCAATGAAAACATGAACGTCGACTTCGACAGTTTTGTCAGCTGTCTTGTGCGACTGGAGGGGATGTTCAGTAAGTTGTTTAAACGCACATCTTTTTCATTGACAAATGGTACAACAAATAATAGTATACAGTGTCTTTATCAGGAAGTGGTGCTATTTTTATTTATTAAACAATATCTTGCATTATTTTGCATCTATAATATATTAAGTTTGTCATAGTAAGTTTTAAATTGAATAGTTTCATTGTGCCTTGTGATAGATTGTGCTTAAAAACAGCAACAAAAACATTTCTCTTATAAAGTGTTTTGTGTCAGCCCTGTTATATTTAACATGTCTGAAAGTTAGTACAAAATGACAAATTACAGCCTTACCAAACAAATATCACAACATTTCTCGCTGTCAATATTCTTGTGGGTTGTGCCAGGAACAGTATTTTTTTTTTTAATTGCTGTAACTGATCGCTGACTTTTTCTTAAAACAGAGTTGAACTATTGAGCTTGAAAAGGCCAATTTAAGTGAAATAAAAATAAAAGTCTCTATTAAATGTGATGTCAGAAAGACTAATTAAAAAACTAATTTTTTAGAGCCACGGACATCAATATTGTGGCCACAAATTAATGACTTGTTCCCACAACTTCATTTGTGGCCACATTTTATAAATTTGTTTTATTTTAATAGTGGCCACACTGTACTAATTCATTTCCTTGATTTAATTCAGTTAAATCATGGCCATGATTTAACTAAAAAAAGGGAATAGATTAGATCTAAAACAATGGAACGAATCTCAGCATAACAGGGATGAACAGAATGCGCGAGGACAAAGAAAATTTCCGCAATTTTTCAGAAAATGTTACACTTCTTTAAACACTAACCCCTGGTTTCACAGACAAGGCTTATGTCTAGTCCGAGAGTAAAATGCATGTTTGAGGTGTTTTAACTAAAAGCAACTTGCGCTATGATATCTTAAGAAAACGTCAGTGCCATTGTTTTGTCTCAAGACGCACACCAGTGATGTTTTTTCTAATGCACGTTTATAAAAGTTACTGAATTGAACTGAATGCCCAGGATTGAAGTCCTAATCCTTGCGTAATCGAAGCCCTGTCTGTGAAACCAGGCCTAAAAGTTATCAAAAGTTCAATTTCCTGTCAATTATATTAGTAAGTCATGAGAAACACACACCGGGCCACTTCCTGAAAAATTATCCCACAACACAATATGCTTTAGTTACAATATTTCATTTAAAATTTTCAGCAACAATTGATTTTGGGGATTCTGTATGCTAAAAATCATGCAACATACATGTGTACTGTCTGGAGTGAACTTGTTCTTTTTGTAGGAGCATTCCATGCCTTTGATCAAGGTGGAGATGGCACCATCAGGCTTAATGTGCTGGAGGTGAGTGGACACCAATCTGTGATCATTAGATATAATTTAATGTGTAGCATCATGTCCATGTCCTTAGTTTCAAACATCAAAAGCCTTCCTTTTAAGGCTTAGCTGATTACAAAACCACTATTTCAATTTCTCCAGTGGCTCCAGCTAACCATGTATGCCTAGACCAGCTACAGATCCAGGCAAGCCCAGACTCGGCAAGGACCAGAACTACCAGCTCTTACCTCAACACTCAATGTGCCAGACTACTGTTACCTCTTTCTCTGTACCTCAGCCCACATTGAACACCAGCTCTCGAAACTTTACGCAATTACTCCTCCTCTTCATTTCAGTTTTATAAGGGATGGTATGATGGGTGAAATGAGTAATAGTGTTATAGACCGATGTCACTTTTTTTTTTAGTCAGATTGCGGAGAAAACGTTTTAGGGGCGTTGTGCGCAAGCGACTTTTGAGGCACGTCATTGTGTAACTTATAGCAAGGTTTCTGGTTTTCTGTCGTAATTCGTTACTCAAAGTCATGCTTTTCACATGAACATTCAGTTTGTCTACACTGGTGCTACAGACAGCATTTCTCTTTTACCTCAATCAGCCTCAAAAGATGCTAATTTATCACAATGCTGAGATTTCTCTTTGCCATATGCTAATGGACCTAATATATAACTGATTATCTAACATTATATAAAACTAGATTGAGACAAGAACAAGTAGATTTGGATATATAAATTCTTGATAATTTTGCGTATTGAATACACAGTAACTTACGTATGATGAGGAAGAACTACTTCAAATCCAATCAAACCATTCACACTGAAATGCAATCCAGATTTGATTCCGATTTCACACCACATACGGTTGGGGTTCGGATCAGGTTTGTAAACATTGGGTTTCATGTGAAGTCAGACTACAAAACAAACTTCTTGGATACACCAACAAATCAGTCTCATCTTGATGGTTGTCTTAGCATTTTCTCTCTTCCTATATACTTTTTGCTATGTGGCATCTGCTTCTCAGACACATGGAAATTCTTTTCATCATAATACCACTCTCTTTGATTCATTCTTAAATAATGTATTTTCATATTTACCCAAGATGTACTCTTACATTCATCCCATTTTCTCCCATATGGTACTATCAAAACCATTAAAAACACAAAGCAGGGCCATGTAGATGGTCCCTGTCGTTTCAAATCCTGGTTGTTTATGGAGACACTTTTGTTTTGCAAGCTAACTTAATGGGAAGTGAAAAACATGAAGAACCAGGTGAGGGAAAATAATCATCAAAAACCACTGGAGGAGAACATCAGGGAACATCTCAGAACTCATGATGGATGGCAGCATTCAGGGTCTTCATTTCATTACTGTGGGCAAAGACATGGGTCGAACCTTGGCTTTTTTTTGTTTTTGTGCTTGACCCTAATTTAACCTTTTGTTCAAATGAGTGTACGGACTTCATCTGTTTAACAAAATAAATAATTGTGTAGTTCTTGGTTGAAGTGCTTACCCAGGAAAAAAAATGCTGATTTTTAAAGCCTAATTATTTAAACACAAGTATAAGTGCCAATTACAAAATAAAATGGGGTTTTTTTTTGTTCTTTTTCAACAAATGATCTGTTAAAGCTAAGCTGTTCATTATTTTATAATCTGGTTAGCAAATTTTTTTTCAGTCCAGTTACAAAATTTGGGTCTTAGCATTTAATACCCTGTTATGTGATATCACATTTTAGGCATTAAACACATTACATAAATATTAGTTTGATCATTTTTCCATACAATAACACCAGTAACAGGGTTGATGGTTGAGCTTGAATAAAATCACCAGTAAAATAGGTGAAAATTAATGTTTAAAACTATTTTATGCCAATTTTGTTTTGTTAATTCTCTAATAAATAGCCTCTATTACTTTCAAATAGTACATGATAATCGTCAAGTGAAGTACTATACTTAAATATAACATCTTTGAAACCAAATTTCCCCTTAGGATAAAAAAACAACAAAATCGACACAATAGCACTATGTATTTTTTTTTTTATTCCTTTTGTTTCAATAACGTGTGTACAAAATGTCTATAAAGATTTTTATGAACAAGTGTGAGAAACTTGGGAATACCAGGTAAGAGGTTGGCTGCAATCTCTCCTCAGCAACGCACGCCTATAGCAAAGAGCCGAGATGCATTTCAAAGGTTACGACTGGGTGGAAAAACAAGCTGTATCCATTATTATATAATCTAACGAAAAGAAAAAAAAATCTTAGAGTAAACATTTACAGTTAAAAACCCATCACTTCAGGGACAGTCAGAGGAGAGTTCAAATGTTCTGTTTCAACTGGCAGGAGATACTGCTGTTACTCTAAATAAAATATAACATCAGAAACCAAGTCAGGATATTAAGATGTCAATAAATGTTTGCAGTTTGTTGCACTAAGTTCGGTTTTGGTTTGTGTGCACGTAATTGGGTTTGAGGATTGCAGGAAGTGATATAATGCGCTCCTCAACTGCACAAAAAACACCTAAAATGTTTATCACCCCTACAACTTTCATTATCACACAAAAAATAAAGGTACTTTCCAGCGTGAGGACCCTCCCGTACTTTCATAAATCTATCTTTTGTACAACTGCCACAAAATACAGTAAAGAAAATATATAAGAACAAACTTCTTCACTATAGAAAAATATGGAAAATAAAACCGTCGTCGTGTCTTGTTCACACTGTCATAAAACAAATCCATCTATGTTCTCAAAGGCTTACGCACACCAACTGTCACATTTCAGTCTCTGTCGACAGCACAGCAAACGCATTTCAACTGCAGTCTTGAGTCACAGCACACCTGAATCCTTCAACTGTTTCATTGAGGAGAAACCACAGAAACAAAACAAAAAAAAGAGAGAGAGGAAATCGATTCAACCACTCAAACAACTACATTTAAATGAACAATTAAAAAAGAAAGAAAATCAAATAAAATCACAACTAAAAAAGCTTTTTATATTTGGAAACCAGACTGAAATGTATTAGTGTCCCAGAATAACAGATTCTGCCCTAAATGTAACACCAGGACACCAAAAAAAAAAAAAAAAGACAGAATTTGAGGAAGATGTGCCTTTCCTAAAAACGTTACAACACCAAATCTGGTTGCTTGAACAAGTCTCACGCTTTCTTAAATCACTCCACATCGTAACGTCTCAAAACTCGGACTGCGCACACACAACAGTGAGCTACACGTGTTTGCCGAGGGAGCAGCCGCACCTCTTTTGCTGTACCGGTACCCAAATGTTTCCCAGTTTCTTTGTCTTTATTTGGTCAGTAAATCTCAGAGCTGATGATACAGTGTATGATCAGATGTCAAACTTGGAAAAGCGTCTGACACAAAAATCAATCCCTTTCAGGAGAGCATCAGAGCAATGCCACATCAGTATAAAAGATTTGAGCATATTTCACGCTTCAAAGAGAAGAGACGAATGAAAAAGACTTCCCTCTCATCAGAATACCAATCAAATCCACTTAGAGAAGGCCTTTTTGTTTTTTGAAATAACAGTAACACTTTTTTGTCTTTTCAAAAAAATTTCTAAGAGATTAAAATCATCCATCATTTAAATTGTAGCATCAGCATCATCTAAGTGGAAATTGTTGGTATCTGATGGGTCATATAAAAAATGTGCCCATGAACAGGGCTCCTCTGGTGAGGGTTGAATGAGACATTCCCAATATGGGAAAAGAGGAGACTATGTCTGAAATTCCATTGGCCCCTCATGGCTCCATTTTACTGTCCTCCTCAGCATGTTTCCGCATGTGACAATGCACTGCCTGCAAAGACAAGAGTTACGCCAATGTTTGATCATTTTTACATAAAATGACTTGTGACGCATAGTAACATTCAAAAGCTTGGGATAGGTACGATTTGTACATGTTTTTGAAAGAAGTCTTTTGCACACCAAAGCTGCATTTATTTGATCAAAAACAAAAAAAAATGTGAAAAATTATGAATTAAAACAACTTTTCTATTATAAATATTAATATTTACTTCTTTTTTTGTCGAAGCCTTATTCAGGATTCTATGATGAATATAAACTTAAAATAAAAAAGTGTTTTACATGATGAGTGTTTACATTACAATGTCTTAACTATCACTTTTGATCAATTTAATGCCTGCTTGCTAAAAGTTTTAATTTAATATTAAAAAAAAAAATTAAAAATTGTACTGACCCAAATTTTTAAATGGGAGTATATGAGTTGTATTCAACACCCACATTTCATATAGTCATTAAACCATGACTGAAATTTTTAAGAATTTCAAACAAGCAAGTGAATGAATGTGAATAATGATGAATAAGCAGAATGAGGTAAGGCTATTAAAAGGCAGTTTTTGCTGATACAATAAAGTTAGTAAGTTGGTATGAGGCACCAAAGTCATCAAACAAAGAATTTGTGGTATTTTAGGTTAAAATACCACAGTAAATACACAACACTAACATGAACCGTAAATAAAACATATAGACACTGATCCTGATGAAAAGGATGAAAATCACACCTGCATGCAAATCCATCCCAGCTAACACACAATGTCCCAGCTATGTAATTTATTGGTAATTTCATGACTTTTTATTGATGCATGATGGTAATTTTAATTGCTCTTTATATATAGCGAAGTGACGTACATGACGCCAATTGTATTTTAACCAACATAAAACTTTATAGTTAAATTATGATAACATAAAAACCCATTATAAATAACTTTTGTTGCACTTTCGGTAATGAGAATTTGGAGGAAAATGTGCTTAACCGTCATTAAAATAAATGGTACCCCGTCATTCTTTTTGCAATATATTCTAAAAGTAGCCAATTAATCAAACACAGAAAGCCGTTAACAGGTGTGGTACATGCAGCAAAATTTACAAACTTTTAATTTGTGAAAGTGAATATTAGTGCCTGCATTAAGAGTGTCGGAAAGCCGCCGTACCTTTTTGGAGCCGTTGCGGGTAGTGAAGTAAGTTTCGCATTTCCTCCAGCGGCATTTGAATGTTTGCTGTCCTGGGCTGGTGTGGTCGTTCAGCAGGTGCTGCTGCAGGTGCTCCATCACGCCAAAGATTAGGGTACAACCGTACCACTGTAAAGAGACATGTAACAGATATTAATTGGCATCAGGAATATATTTCAGTCAAACTGCAACACATTATATGTCATGAGCTCAGTTTCTTACCCAGCAGCGGTAGTTCTGGATCAGGTTCAATCTGACAGCTTTCACACTGCCATTATAGCAGCCCGTGTAGATCTGCAACAGACAAATCATCACTACCTCTTTTATTTTTTTTTTAAGTTTACTTAAATAATCAGTGCTTGCAAATCTGTATAAAAAAATGGTGGGACCTGCTATTGGATCCCAATAGGGTGTTAAGAAGGAGAGACGGGAGGTTAAAATGTGCTCACCATGCTCTTGTGGATGACCATACACATCACCATGTCTGAATGTCCACCATATACTTGAAGTCTGTCATGAGACTGGAAAACGATTTTAATAGTTTTAGTTATTAACACTGCAGTACTGACTTAATGTAATGCAGTAAAAATACTGTTATGGTAATCACGGAAAACAACATGAACAATGAATGTAAAACGTTAGGGTACACTACAGTAATGAAAAAGGGTAAAATGTGCTTAATTTCTCTGAATATAAAGTAAAATATATTCTAATGGTGTTAAACAGATTTATTTTTTATGAATAAAACTAAAATTTTGGGGGTGGCATACCTGGAGCTCGTACACACGGACCAGTTTGTCCAGGCATGCGGTGACCATCACCTTTCCCAATATGGCCACCACGGTGACAGCATGACTGTGACCCTTATAGATCCTCACCAGTTCTCCTGTCTGGAGATCCAGAGACGTAGAAACAATTTAGATATAAACAAAACATTTCTGGAATCCCAGTGGGAAAGGACAAACACTGTGCATGAGGTACTCACATGTATATTATGTGCATGTACAGACTGATCACTCGAGCCACTGAACACCAAATCATTCACCACCTGCAGAGAACAAATAAACACTTAGTGTGTGATACTTCATACACATCCTTTGATAAAATCCTTTATTCTCCCTCATGTTGTTCTTTTCCACTTTACTTCTTCTAGGGAACACAAAAGGTATTTTCAAGGATATCCTGGCTACTCTTATTAATATAATGAAACTGAATGAGGACTAAGGCTGTCAAGCCTCAAATAGGATGTTTTGAATGACTTGAGGGTCAGCAAATTACTTTTTTTTGCATTTTCAGAGTTATTTCTTTAAATTTTCCACGAAACTTAAATTGACAATTCTTAATTTTATAAAATATTGAAGCATTTATTATAAATGATTTATCTGTCCACTAATCTTTAATCAAAATAACTTCTCTCTTCTCTCATGACGTGTTTTCTGGCGTGAGGCGGGACAACCTGCCACTCACATGAGACCGACCAATAGCAAACCACAACCATCCAATCATATCCATACGGACAAAATAAAGTCCCACCCTACATTTTTTTCTTGTTCGAGAAGCCATTTCACTTGGATATACATCATAATAGCTCATAATAGGAAAGAAAAGACTATTGCAATTTTTATTTAATGCCGACCTTCATAGATGCAATAATCAATTTCTGAGGAACACTCTTAATATTTAAAATTGAACCAAACAAACACATCCCGGTCTTCATTGCTCTACATATTGTAGTAATAATTTCAAATATTATTAAAAATGTTACCATAAGGGTGGCTGATGAGAACGGATTACACATTAGTGTCTCACTTTGGCGTTATGCAGCGTCCTTTCTTACTTTCTTTCAAATGACTTTTCAAGAAAAAAAAAAAAACTTGTTCAAGTGTGATATTCAAAATTCAAGCACATTTCAAACCTTGAAAACATAACCGTTAAAATCAAGCATTCTCCAAGAACCCTGTCTGGTCCTCGGTTCGATCCACTAGTGCTTATTTTTCATGGAACAACAGTGTTTCTCAGAAATTTTCTACTGCACCTTTAAGCATATTCATTAGGAAAAGTGTGGTTCAGGCACAAACCTTCATGCAGAGCACAGTTTTGCTGTGGCCCTCCAGCGTACGCAGCAATAGGCCACTGTTAGCATCTCTAACGCTGATGGTGGCGTCATAGGAACCAACTAGCAGTATACGCCGAGCACCTTCCTGAGCCGTCGCCAGGCAACTTACAGCCCGTGGGCCATGGCACTCAAACACATCCAGCTGCTTATTGTTCTACAGGAGATAATAGAAATGTTAATTACCCCATGATCAAGGAAAAGAGGGCTCGAAGCTGATCTTGCCTAAAATGAACTTACTTTAAACCAAACTCTTTTGATTTCTGATTCATTTAACACTTCATACCCTAAGACTGAAGGTGGTCACAGAGCCATTGGCCAGACCGACATAGAGAATTTTCCAACGATTATGAAGACAGAGCACTCGATCTGGGAGAGACAGCTGTTCCACACATTCTGTTGTCTGAGTAAAAAAATATTTTAGAAAGATATGTAAAAACTGTACAGTATAAAAACTGAAATACAACTTAGGAATTGAAGTAGCAGTAAGAGAAGTTCGTTACTTTCTTCCAGGGAACAAAAAAGATTTGGATGATGGCTAACAGTGCTGTTAATGTTAACTAAAAGCACGATTATTCAAATAAAGCTGAAATAAAATATAAAATATTAATATAACTTTCAATGTATGGAAGACTTTCCCTAAGTTTCCAATTGATGTTCAACTGATGAAAAAGTCATTTGAGTTTAGAACCAATAATCGGTTAAATATCCGTTAATTCTTGACGCAGAGCCATTGCATTGTTTCATGGTACTTTTCTAGAGCTTAACCATGTGAATAAATCTCTACTTTGCTGAATGGAGAAGTGCAGAATGCATTTCTGAAAAATATCAACTTTATTGTTCCGTGGAAGAAAAAAAAGTGAATGTGTATTAACAATTACAAAGTCTTGATTTTATGGTGGACTGTTTCAAAAGCAGTGCAGATCAGAGACAAGCACCTTGAGGTTGTAACAGCGGATGGTCTGGTCACTTGATCCCGAGTACAGGTGTTGTTTCAGGCCTCCTCCACATGACACCAACAGGCAATTCACTTTACTGCTGTGACCTTCAAACACAGCCACACACTTCCGGCTCTGTAACAATTAAAAAGACTTCTTCCAGAAACCTGCTTGCGAGCTACATTCAAAAGTTCATCATTTTCATGTTTAAATGCTTTTAGTAAACTACAAATTTCAGATGATTTTGTACCAAGTTCACCTATTCAACTGAAGAAGAAAAAAAAAATTAAAAAATGTACAATGATCTTACTATCAAGTTGAAAGCACGTATAGTGCGGTCCCCTGAGCAAGTATACAGCAGTCCGTTGTGGATCTGCATTCCGTTCACGGCCTCCTGATGACCTTCAAACTCTCCTTCTGTAGGCACCTCCTCCTCCCCTGGATCTGATAAATCTGATAAAACACACACAAATACATATCAGTTATTGAGTGAATCATTAACACTACGAAAGAGATGTGTATCTAGATCATTTATGTTCTGTTATAAAATGATGTAACAAATAGAACACATTACAAACATGTGGGTAAAGTTTACTTTGATAAAATGTCATGATCTTTCAAACAGTGGAGTGACTGATCACAAATGGCTTAAAAATCAGAGACAGCAATCAAAATAAATCAGACAGGGTCTATTAGTATATATTCTGGTGAATCTGGACACAATTATAAATTACTGCCTGTGCATGAAGCCCAACGTATACTTCAGATGTCTCGCTAATTAAAACAGCATTTTTAAGTGTGTTGAATAGTTGAGAAACACTGTGTTTGGGTATGTGTTCAGTGCGCATGATGTAAATTCTGTCATTGCAGCTGTTTTTTTTAACCATGCGTATTTTGTCCACTCAGCTTGCATATGCGGGCCATTGTTGCACAATCGAAAAAGAAACTGAAGAGACAGAAAACCTGCAACTTTAGTTTAAGAGTCCAAAGGCAGTGATAACTTTTGGAAAGAGCAAAGACACTGGATAAAGATGAATTTTTCCAGTGCATGTGTTGACAACCTGATTTTGTGCATGCGATCAAATGAAATACAAGTCAGAAATTTGTACACAAATTTGTTCTTAAATCATTGTGAAGTACATACTGCCAGTATGTTTAATTTTAGTCATTTAATGGAGTTCCCAAGAAACCAGCACTACTGCTCTCATTCTGTATATGAGTTGGCACAATTCTCAGAGTTGTCATTCCAGCAGTCACTCTGAGGCACATGTTACGTATAAAACTAACAGGCACTAAGAATACCTTGCCCTTAAAAAGTAATTTGGGGACTTGAACTATTTTTGTATGCTGATCGTGTGAGTATTCTAATTTGGTCATTCTGCTACGACTGCACAGAGCGAGGAACTAGATGAATTTAAGTACTGACTGCTCCCACAAAGGAAAAATAAAATAAATGACATTTAGTAAATGAATGGCACATAATACGCTGTTTAAAGGAAATGCTTTTTGCTGAGGCAGCAGTTAAATGGTATGAATAGGTTACAGCTTCCATGTATGTTTTCGAACACATCACATACCTGAATGCAACTTGGACTCCAACACTGTTGAGGCTGATTTTATTTCACTGTAATAATAAAAACAAGATTTTTCAATTCACCGATACTGAGAAACAATGGAAGCGGACGGAAAGAGTCAAGGTACCAGAAGGCCATGCAGTGAAAATGATTTTAAACAAGCTGTATCTGAATGTCATGCCTATCACAAACCGTTGTCTTCTACCATGTTTAAAGCCCAAACATATGTTTGTCGAATAATATCTTTCAGAATGTTTACTAACCTCAGGGATTTTACAGATTAAAAACAAAACATCCAGTCCACTTTCTAATCAGTTTTTGGAACACAGAGAACTAGAATAATTTAGTATTAAATATTTTTTATTATTAATACATTAAATATTACACAACAGCTACATATTTAATGTCTATTGACTATACATCCACAGTGCAGGTAGTGCAGGCGCAAACTGTATAGAGTTGTATAGAGAATCTCAGTTCGGTTAATTTCTGAAGCATTCATTTAGAAGTCAAATTTCAAAATACTCCTTTTTACTATTCATGTTCGAATCTTGAAAGACTCGTTCTTTTAAGCTGAATTCACAGAATTGAACTGAATTGAACTTTTGTTCAGGGTTCATGACAATACCCACATCTGAAGTAGCACGCTCCGTGTGCAGCACAGTATGTCCATATCCAGACAGGTTACTGAACCAAAGAACCAACTGGTTTGAAACAAACGCATCAAACCCACAGGCAAAGTTGAAAAGTCAGCTTTTCGGTCATGTACTCAACAGAATGAGCCAGTACTTATTGATTCGTTCATTTCAAACCAGTTCTTCCACCATCAACCCAGAACTAAAGTTCGATTCAGTTCTGGGGACCAGCTCAGCCAGTTACTGGCTTAAAATAAATATTCATTTCAAGAATTGAACATAGTTACTTTTTAATTCACAAGCTTACAAACATTGCTATAAGACAGGGGTGTCCTCTCCTGCTCCTGGAGGGCCACTATCCGGCAGCTTAGCTCCAATCCTAATAGTCACATCCAAATGTGACATGAACAAACATGAAAATAGGTCTCATTGCATCCACCTATCAGAGAAAGAGTTCACGGCGATATCTATTGACTTTTAAGGTAATCAGCTAACCTAGCTAATCTTTTTTATTGTTGCCATTTTATTAGATTTAAGTATCCAAATGTTAGAGAAATCAATCTGTATATGCGATGGACATCAGTTATGCTCATCCTTGCGCACTCCTTTGAAGGTATCTAGTGTAAAACGGCTTTATATTTAATGAAGCACATAGAACAGACCTGAACCTCAAGCGATGCGACTTATTTTTATGAATACGGAAATCTGTTGCGCATTACCCAATTAAACATACCTAAACCAGCTAAATCAAGACATTACCCTTCCAGGAGCAGGATAGGATACCCATAAAATAAGACATTAAGAATGTTTAGAAATTCACAGTCCAAACATGAGACTTACCTTTCACATGCCTTGACTATACGGCTAGTATCAATTTCACTCGTTGAGGTGACCTCATTGCAGGCAAGATTTTGGGGGTCTGTGACAGCACGGTCTGTTGAGTATGCAGTGGTTGACTCCTTTGCCAACTCCTTGGCTGATTCCTTGGCATTCTTTTCAGATATCTCATCTGGGTCTGAAGAATCTAGATTGACAAAATCGGTGGGCACAGGTGGGGGAAGCTCCACCATTTCCAGTTCAGACGAATCAGAGTGAGCTTCATTCATTGGTGGTGTTGCTAGTTTGGTTCCCTGTGGTTGAGCCTTTGAAGCTTCGGTCACCACCATTGCCTCATTTTCATTTTTCTCTTCTGGTGTGGGGGGTGAGGTGGAGGTGCCGCTGGATCGCCGATGAAGTCGGTACTTGCGGACAGGCCGAGGAGCGGACTGCTCTGCATCAAGCTCTGATTCGCTGATTTCAGGCTGCTCATTCCCCTTTGCTTTTTTAAAACACTTTTTCTTCTTCAGTTTTCGAACACGCTTAACTGGATCAGTTTCTAGGTGGTTTGAGGGAGACAGCGGCTTGGTAAAGAGTTGGGAAGAAGGGTTGGCTAAACCCTCTTGAGAATTTTGACAAATATCTTTCTTGGGTGATTGCTCTATTCTGTGATCTGAGGAAGCTGCCATTACAGACATGCTTGTGGCGTCTTGTGAAGACTCCATCCTACTGTTATACTTGAAGGTAGAATCTGTTTAAAATGAAGAATAAACATTTTATAATTCAGCTCAATAACTACCTCTGAGCTGCAATTTAATCATTGGAACCAACCTGTTTGACAAGCTGCAAACACTGTTTGGACAGGTGTGGTATTTTGAGGTCCTGGAAAGGGGCATTCAATAGGGTTACTCTCAGGAATGGGGTTACATGGAGCGATGGGCTCCTGTTTGATTGTAACAGGCAGTGAGGAGGTTGAAGAGGATGAGTGGGCAGCTGTAGTTGGCAGAACAGTGTTGGCAGTGATCTGAGTAACCTGGGTTGACGAAGAGGTTAACATCTCCTCATTGTTCCTCTCGCTTTCTTTTGGCTCAAATTCACCTGAAAAAGTTTAGAATTCTTGATCTCTGAATTATTTTATTGTAAATAACAAAAAAGCTGTTCACAAAACTCTAGGCACTTACTGGCATGCCTCTATTTATAACTGATACATATTGGAAACTGGCAAGAGGAAGAGGCCATTTGTACAGTGTGATCTCCGTTAAAGCTTATGTGGTATCATTTTCCTGGCAACTTTAACCTTAGATTTGTAAAGTTAGTAAATATGTTTACATGACTGCTGCTCTCTGATTTTTGTACCTTGCATTCCTTGAAGAATTTCAATCCGCTTGGTTCTCAAAGAGTTCATCTCATTGTTTACCTGTAAAATATACAAAAGTTTGATCACTGGCTTCCCACTGTAAAATTAAGTTACAGCCCAGTGAAATCAGAGAAATACATTTCATTCAGTGCTATACAGTAAAAAAGATCTTGCCTGTTGTTTCACCATAAGCAGACGCTGTACTTCCAAATAGGCAGCTTGCAGAGCAGCACGTGCCTGAATTAGACTGTTATCCACTGCCTGAAGCGAGCTGTTAAGCTCCTCCTCACGTAGAGATACAGCCAGCAACTGATCCACTTGAGAGCGCTCTGCAAAGCAAAATACATATCCATATTATAATAGCCAAGTAAATTAGCTGCCAAGTGAAAATTTGAAAATTTCAAACCCTGATTACATGGCTTCCTTACCTTTCTTAGACTTAATTTTTTGCCTCTTGTTTTTTCTATCTTCATTAGGAATCTCCGGAGACACAACATCCTAATGGAAAGATCCAACAGTAATTAGATAACGGCAAGACCTAGATTTCATTTAAGTTTTTCATGCATTATTTTCTATGTGGAACATTTCAAATTAGGCACTTATAGGGCTCCATTTATATTTAAATGTTGCCTTGGATGGCAGCCACGTAATATGGTGGACATCACGGGTGCTCACTAGATCTACTGCGTTTGAGTATGCCAAGCATACACCACAGTAGAAAGTATAAAGCTTACCCCTTGAGCTCTGCGTTTCTTCCCAACTCCTTGAGTATCATTAATTTCTATCTCTGATGTACAACCGCTGTCTCCAATATCCTCTGGCCCTTTAGAAGGTCCTTTCGAACTTTGAATCTCTAGATGACCACTGGACTGCAGCTCTTCTCTCTTTGACTGCTGTGAGGGGCCACAAGCAGGAGAGTTGCTCAGTGGGTCTACACCTTTGAGAGGGGAGCTGGTACCAGCAGGGCCATCTTTGACCACATTGCTTTCAGACAAGCTACGCTTGCGGGAAGGCACTTGACCAAGGTCAAACAGAGAGTCCCAATGAAAGCCCTCAGAAAGAGGTGCATCATTTTCATCCATTTGGTTCGGACCCTCAGGTTCACAGGGCACCATTTCTATACCAAATCTGAAAATATTCAGTATGAATATGGAATTAGGGTATAAAGGAAGTAAAAATACATAAAGTACTGACTGTTTTAGTCTATAACCATTTCATGAGAGTAAACAAAAATAAAGAAATACTCATGCAGTACCTTGGTAAGCCCTTGCCTTGCTTCTTTCGGTTGACTTCCTGGTAGACCTGGTCCCAGTTGACATTCCGCCTGGAGCCAGAGGAGCTAATGAGCTGCCGCAAGGTGGGTTTAAGTCCTGAGTCCTTCTCAGGCTCATTCTTTCGTGAGCCACTCACATTTCTAATACGTCTGGCTATATTTAAGTTTGGTTCATGGTATGCTGCTTTGCCTTTGGTGCTCATATGACGGTTCAGATCCCTTTGTAGACAAGCAGGCAAGGCAAGCTTACTTAGAGAGGGCACAGAGCCACCTGCTGTTTGTTGGGATGGGCTGCTGTGGGATCCCTCACTAAATGAACATAAATCTTCATCTAGTGTGTCCATGCCTTGATCTTGTGCTGGTAAGTGAGGATTTTCTTCCATTTCACCATATTCCTCCTCATCTTCATTGTCCATAGTGGAGGTACTAACTTGATAGGACTGCAGAGAGGGCCTAGTGTCATTACGCACATTGCCAATCTGTACTGAGGTCTCAGTAATGGTTAAATGCTCTTGGTCATTGCTATTACGTCTCGCAAAACCCAGCCTTTCTTGACCCTTGTTCTTGTTCAGTTTTTTTGCACTCTCACTTAATTTTTGGCTCTTATTTAGTTCTAAACTCTCAACTTGTTTATTAATCTGAGGCACAGCCTTTGATCCTTTGAGGCAGTTCTCTGGACCAGATGCAGAAGAGTTATTTCTAAAAAGCAATGTCTCTTTAGCTTTTCGTAGCATCTCTGACAGCAGACTTTCTTGCTCTGCATTGGAAGAGGCATGTTGTGGGAATTCAGAGCTTGAATGGGAATGCTTAGAACCTTTAGAGCTGACAGAGTCTTGACTTCCTGCTTGTTTGATATTCATTTTTGAGCCATCTTCAGCATGCTTGCCGGGCATCTCTGTTCTTCTAGTTGTGGAAGTGTAGGCGAAACTATCCATGTTAGAACTGCCAATGTCCTTGAAGGAACTCTTCTGCTCCCCGCAATCACTCACTTCACAGTAAGGTTCGGCTGGACTATGCTGCCAATTTTTTCGGTCTGCCTTGGATTTCCTCGCCATGTCCTGAATGCCCTCATTGAAACTTTGTACCTTTACATTTTCAGGAGATTCCACATTTGACTTATCTAAAGTTGGGTGAGGGTTAGCTTGAGATGAAGGTTCTCCAAGCTTAGCTGGTGGATAGGGTGCCCATCGATGTGCCTTCTCTGACTTCTGACCCTTACCTTTGTTGGGATCATGCTCACAACCAGATTCTTCTACACTCTGTTCACTCTTTGTCTGTTTCTCAGAGCAGTTGGGTGTTTTTTGCTGGTCTTTTGCAGGCAATTTAAAGTGTCTAGGTGAAGACATATATTGTCCCTGCCAAGGGACATTAAACTGACTGTTGTTCCAGGGATACTGCTTTCTTATCTGCGGAGGGCAAACTCCATAGCCACCCCAGAAGTTTCCTTGGTTGTGCAAACTCCCTCCCTGACGACCACCAGAACCCCACTTCTGCAAGTCAGGTGGTCCTTCAGCATGCCACGTGGCACACCTAACCTGTCGGTTAGGGTTAAACCATTTGCTACGTTCAGGGGATGAATATCTTAAATTCTGCCAATTAGAGCCTTTGCCCCTTTTGGGCATCTGAGGAAAATTGGGATAGGGCCGGTCCCAAGGGCCACACTGCTGATACATCAAAGGCCTTGGTCCTTGCCACTGAGACCGAAGCTCCTGCCACCTCCTTGAGGTGTCCCGCTCTTCTTTAGCCTGCTTTGCAGAGGCCTCTTCTTTCCTAATAGAGGTCAATACAGAATGATCACACAGAACTGATAAAATCATATTGACACCACAACGAGGAGAGGTGATAGAGTGATAGTTTATATAATGCATATAAATTAAAATATGGGAAGAAACACAAAACACAAATTTCATGGGGGGAAAAAAAGTGATTTTCAATGTCTCAATATCAAACTTATATTATTGGATGAAACTTTTATTATTACTACTGCTATTTATTTTAGTCATTTCTGTTTTGGTTAATCTTGATTTAATTTTCTTTCAAATCAAAGGATTGGCAAAGGAACATTTTCATTTAAACAGTATGGTGAATAAAAATAGTTGATGAGGTCAGACTATTTAAAGACATACTGCCCATACTGTTTAAGGGTTGAGCTGGAAGGGCAAAGTGTGGTATGCAAGAGTGTGAGAGAGCAAGTGTTGCCGTCACGGCTGTTTTAGACCTCACATGACACCAGACTCCAGTGTCAGAACTTTTTTCAGAATAGTTTTATATAGAACTGTAGGTGTTGTGGTTACAAACAGATGATTAAATCACCAAGGAAAGACACTCCAATAACAAAGATTTAAACTTAAAGATTTACCTAGTACACTTCTATCTAATAAATACAGATGACTGGCAGGTCCTGCAACCACCATCATTGCCACATGATTTAAGCAGGGCATATAGCAAGACTCACCTGATCATTTCCTTGCGTTTCTCGATGAGCTCCACAATGTCCTTGTCAAAGTAGTTTTCATCTTGGTCTTTGTTTGAGGGCTGGTGCTTCTGATCCTCAACACGCTGTTTATGTGAAGGGCTGGAGATGTGACTGGCATAGTCAGTCAGGCTCACTTCTGTAACACCACAAACCCGGCACTTGTGTCCACAGTCCCTGGGGACAGAGGAGAGTAAAGGCTGCTCAGTGCTTCCCTCAGGCATGGCTGCTGCTTTCGAGAGTGGCCGTCTAATCAGTTAGGGTCCTTTTAAAAGATCAGGAGGCAAACTGACTTTTCAAACAAAATAAAGTAACTAGTTTCTAAAAAAAGAACAAAAAAAATGCAATCTTCCTGATCTTGTGGTACATCTTCAGGGGCTTCACAACTGGATGAGAGTGAACAGGCAAGAACACAAGGCAATAGGAGACATTGGGCTCAGAGGGGTGACCACCCGCTCAGCAGCTGCTGAGCCTAGCACGATGTCATGATGGAGTCTGCTGTGCTCTGAGACGAGGGTTGGGAGAGCTGTTCGATTTGGTGTGTGAAATCGCATCCCCCCACCCTCTGGCTCCACCTTCCCCTGCTCTTTAGGACTGCAGCAAGGGCAGGACTCTTCAACAAGCTGTAACGTGAGCTGGTTACAGTTGCCGACTTGAGAACCCTTCTCCGCCTAGTGTCTCTCTTTAACTGCCAAACTCGTGAGCGGATAGATGCTTGCTGTTGGCAGTTGGTCTATCCCTGAAAAATGGTGTCATGGCAGCTCGCCATTTTCCAGTCAGCAGTCTGTAAAGTTTTTTTCTAATTTGAAAATGTAAAGGTTTTTTGTACGGCTTGCGATTGAGTACTATGATTTTGATAATTATTAGAATTACTTGCGATTACTGTTCTGCAGTTCATAATTTATTTAAAAAATTGATTACTGCACTTAATCATTGCTCCGATTAATGCTCTAAACAAGTTACACTTATCTGATAAACATCATTAGAACCACAATGCAATTAGCTAAAATATCTCAAACCTCTAAAAGTCATAGTGTTTTGTACCTCAGATTTCAATACTCTCCACATTTAAGAATGTAATTCTCACTTTTCACATTCCAGAGATCTACATAATTGTCACATGAGGCAGTTGTCATTTGTCGGCCTTACCAGTTGTTCACAACGCCCCTATATATATACTCCTGGGTTATGGCAGCTGCCTCGGCTTATCTATCCACTGACCAAAAGAGACACGTGCCTCATAATACACATGCTTTGACCATAACTATAGTCAGGGTTTCCACACCTTTTCATTAAAGAATTTTCCAAAATATTTCCCATGACCCTCACAGCTGTTTGTAACTGCTGCATAAGCATTTAATAATATATATTTTAACTAAATTCTGGGGTGGATTTCCACATTTTGAAACAATTACGCATTATAATTAGTGTACAAATGTCTTAAATGATGCTAAAACACCCTGAGATTTATAGGTGGCTCAGGTCTATAAACTTGAGAGTATAACTGTCATGTTGATAGTGTAGAAGGGTTTTTCAAACAGGGGTTTCATGAGGAAACTGCAGGGGGTTTGAGAGCTGATGAAAAGCTAATAACTAAACATAAAAATCATAAAATGTAAAGTTATATAATAATAATAATAATAATAATATTTATTTACCTGCCTGTCAAGTGACCATTAACCAACATCACAAAAACGTGAACATGCAAATGTGTTGTTAAATTATTGAAATATTAACTTTCAATATTTATCTGAAGTAACATGATGCAAGTCAACGGATTACGGTTGATAAAAAGATGAATTACATGAGATACTATGCAACAAAGCCTCTTACCGGCCTTTCAGATTCTCCAGCTCCCTGTGGTGCAGCATACTTCTCATGTGCTCTTCCATCTCCTAAAAACCAAAAAGACACCATTGCATAATCGTAATATTTCAACAAATACAGGCATAAATTGAGAATTCATGTGCATCATGTGGATATTATAGATCTCACAACAGAACATGTGCACAGGTCAGACAGGTGCCTACATGAGTGTGTAAATTACAGTTTGTCACAGGACTATAAGGACTTTTTCAAATCGTCACAATCTAGCAACACTGGGAGAAAGTGTATGCTTAAAGAGCCAAGTTTACCTGTTTGGAGCTGTAGAAAGTTTCACAAAGAATGCATTTCTGTTCTTTAACCATGTTGAAAGATATTATTGTATCTTAGACCACCACAAATAAACAGGGTTCTGCATATAGAGACAGATAAAACAGAACACGCAGCATGTATTAAGTGCAAAATCATGAAAATTACTTGCTAAGAATGATTTTTAATGATTTCTTATTCCAAGCCTACACACACAAATCTTTTATAAAATACAATATAATAAAAATATATAGTATACATCATATATTGTAGTAACACTTTATTTTAAGGTGACAGACACACGTTGCATGTACTTACTATAGTAATACAAGTAAATTATGCATAAATACAAGTAATTAACCCTAAACCTACCACTAATGTAGTTCAACACTACCAAGTACTTATTCATGCAATTACACTATAACAATGTCACCTTAAAATAAAGTGTAACCACTGACATTTATGGTCAATAAAATATTGGATAAAATAAAATATAAATCAAAAACAAAAGATTATTATGACATGATTATAAACAAAGATTATTGAAATGATCTAACGATTCTAGAAATACCTCATATATTGTGTGCTAACATTTATGGACTGATGTTTGGAAGGAATACTTTTAGTGTGCGAAAATAAAACTAAACGACTTTATTCAACAATTTCTTCTCTTCCATGTCAGTCTCCTACGCTGTTGACGCTGTAAACACAGTGCAGCGCTTCCGGGTCAGAACGTCGGCACAAAAAGTATTCATGTTGGTTCTCAACATTAAGGTTGAACCATTGTAGTCACGTGGACTATTTATGATGTCTTTACTACCTTTCGGGGCTTTGAAAGTGGTTATAACGCTGCAGTCTGCAGGGGAGTCAGAAAGCTCTCGGATTTCATCAAAAATATCTTAACTTGTGTTCTAAAGAAGAATGAAGGTTTTACAGGAGGAACATGAGGATGAGTAATCAAGCCTTAAACAAACCCTTTATACACAGTCTCTAAAACTTTTTGGCACTACTCAACAAGACTGTGTAAAATCTGAATATGTACCAGTATTCAAATGTAGCCAGTGATGGTATTCAGAGCCACACACATAGCTCAAAGATGACTGGCCTTTCTTATTTATTTCATACCACAGAGGCTCGTATGAAAAGGCTTTGCCAATTCTTACATTAGGTTGTGTGGTATCAGCAATGATACCACGAGGCTGAACAAACTCCATAAGGAAAGAAAGCGGGTCAGTGTCGCTGGCTCCATGCAGGTGCCAGAAGAGACAAACAAGCAGCTCTCAGGTCAGGAGGCTAAATACAGTATGCTGAGAACGCAGCATACAAGCCAACCACTAACCCACTGCAGGGTCATGTCTTGACATGTCTACAAACAGTGTTCGGAAAAACATTGCAACAACACCATTTCTACACAGCTCGAGGGGCCATTCACCCACAATGCGTTTTTGTGTTTAAAAATGCAATACATAGGGCAGTGGAATGAAACAAGCAAGGTCTAGAGACACATTTTAGTGTTTAATTTTAACTTTAAAATGCTGTGTCATATGCAAGACGCTGCAAAAGACACAGACAAACATCTGTTTAGTGCATTTGTACATCAAAACAAAACAATGGAAAAGCAATGCAGTGGAATGAAAGACTGCGTTCTGTGGGAACAGCCTCTGAAGAGTCTACAATCAGAGTTACTTGTGACTTTGTGACAATGTGACTTAAAGGGTTAGTTCACACAAAAATGAAAATTCTATCATTAATTACTGACCCTCATGTCGTTTTACACCTGTAAGACCTTCGTTCATCTGCAGAACACAAATTAAGATATTTTTGATGAAATATGATGGCTCAGTGAGGTCTCTATTGGCAGCAAGACAATTAACACTTTCAATTCCCAGAAAACTACTAAAACATGTTTAAAACAGTTCATGTGAATAAAGTGATTCAACTTTAATATTATAAAGCGACGAGAATACTTTTTGTGTGCCAAAAAAACAAAATAACGACTTTTCAACAATATCTACTGATGGGCGATTTCAAAACACTGCTTCGAAGCTTTTCGAATCTTTTGATGTGAATCAGTGGTTCGATTCCCGTATGAAACTGCCAAAGTCACGTGAAGTAATGAAATTGTGAGACGCTTGTGACATAGTGAAGCCTCGTGAACTGAAATCACATGACTTTGGCTCTCCGAAACATTCAAAGACCAACAATATTTCTGTCATAACATTCAAGTCCTAAAGTCGTCAGTCGTAAAGCAGTGTTTTGAAATCGGCCATCACTATTGTTGAAAAAATCGTTATTTTGTTATTTTGGCGCACAAAAAGTATTCTCGTCGCTTTATAATGTTAAGGTTAAACCACTGTACTCACATGAACCATTTTAAAAATGTTTTTACCTTGCTGGCAATAGAGACTCACTGAGCCATCAGATTTCATCAACAATATCTTAATTTGTGTTCCGAAGATGAACGAAGGTCTTACGGGTGTAGAAAGACATGAGGGTGAGTAATAAATGACAAAATGTTTCGGTGATCAAAAGCTTTAAATAAAAATAAACACATTATTTGTGGATCTTGACAAAACGATGCATTTCATTCTTTTGTTTTTGTAGTTTTTGAAGTGTCAACTTTAGGGTTACGATCCACTTGCTTTATATGGACTCACAGAGATGGTTTACTTGTTTATCCATAGTTTTTTTGTTTTGTTTTTTACAAAAATTGTAAAAATGCAAGTATCAAATATGATTAATCAGACTTTTTATATGTAACGTTACAGCTCTCAGTCATTCTTGTAATGCATAGCATTATGTTTTGCCCACCACAACAAAAACTACAAAGCTAAATACTATTTCATTAAGAGATTTACTACTGGGAAATATAGAACAAAAATTATCTTTATATGCACTTTATGCAAGTAGTCAGTTGCATAGCTAAGATTACACTGATTTACATCACTAGCTATAAGAATTTCATAGTCCTTTTAGCTTATAAAATATCAGCAACTGTACCAAATTGCATATCTTTGCTCAGTTCGGGCATTGATCCTCATCCGGTATGAGCTCCATAGTCTCACTGCATCACGTATGAGCAATAAAAGCCTAATGCATCAAAGGTGACACTTAACAAAAACTTTTTTTTAAGATTTTACCTAAAAAGGTTCAATATACTGTTCCATTTTTTAAAAAAAAAATCAATTTTCTGACTATTAGGGTTTATATGCATGACTGAACTGGCCTGCTTTCAAAGGAAGTGCACTTTTTGCCTCAGAAAATGGCACATTCAGAGCAAATATAAGTTCCACAACATGAAAATGGCACACAATCAGTGCTGTGAGTGGCATAAGTTGTTTTCCATTAACAACAACGCTTTAAATAGCTCTCTAGCACAGGTCAGTGTGCATGTCCTCTTCAAAGCCCTGCCTCCTCCTCCTCCTCCTCCTCCTCCTGCAAAACAGCTCGGTAATAAAATAACGGGGTGGAACATAAAACAAACTTATGGTTAATAACCAGGTTTGATTTACTGAAATATATCATTGGAGAAACTATGTTTACAACTCATTCCTGCAGAGAACAGTTTGTCTCTAACAAATTCGTTCGTTTGTTAATGTATTTCTAAGCATAATGATGCTAACATCACTGAACAAACTACTACTGTGAACTGACAGAAGGTTAAACTGCAGAAGGATGTAAAGACAAAAAAAGAGAGAGAAAGATATAGAGAGGGCCAAATGTGCACAATAACTGAAACATGAAGGGGTGTTTCTCATGTGCAGATGTTTAGCATTCAGGCTAACACACTGCATGGACTGAAATTAAGTCATGTAAGCTGCAAACAACATGGATCAAGACAAAACCGGTATCACGTATACCTCTTAATTCACGCGGAGAACGCATTTCTTCAGATTTCCATAAAAGCACACCACTTGTATTCATATTCCGCACTTCTTTTCAACGTTATGGGTGCCTTATTAGTGTGATAGTGGAAACAACCAATCAGTTTCAAAATGGCGGCCGATATTTTAACGTAAAAGTCACTCGATAACGGTATCAAGTGGTCTGCATTAAAATAATTTTTAGAATGTTCTTCACAGATATAAAGTCCCTTTAACGTTAATTATTTAAGTATATGTCAAAACCTTTGAACTCACAGGCCTGGAAAACATATAAGATCATCCTTGAGTTGATTGTAAGGAACCTTTGGTTTTTCATGATGACAAAAGGTAATATTTTGTTGATTTTTATAACGTCACGTGATGATATCCGTATCCCCTAAAAAAAGTAAAATGAACAAGCACACTAGTACACATGTAATTTATGGATTTTTAATAAAGAGACAAAGAACAAAAAGGAGCACTAAAAGTAAATATCGAGTAGAAAATAAATCTTCCCTTTGGTAATAGTTGGTATACTGATTATTATAAACGTAAAGTGCAAAAACAAACAAAAAAAGAATTTAAAAAAAAATATAAAATAAAAATGCACAATCTTTCTATGGAATTATTATTCCATGCCATAACATAATATCATGTCTTGTGTAAAACGGTCAAAGTCTTAACTTTTAAATTCCTCATAAACTTTCTTGATTCAGCTGCAATCACTAAGATAAGTATTCAAGTAACTTTAAGAATGTATATATATATATATATATATATATATATATATATATATATATATATATATATATAAAACATATCAGTAACATATCTAAGTATCCACACATATCTCAAAATATACTAAAAACAATAGTTTAAAAAGATAACATTTGTAGTCCTTGAAACAGCATCAGTTATAGAAGAATATTTAAGTAGATTAATAACTTGGGAAATTATTACACTAATAAACAAACTCTAAGAATTAAAAAATACAATTAAAAAAAGAACTTTACATGGAAACAATTCCAGGTCTTTACATCATAACAACAAAGGCCTAATTGTTTTGTAAGCATGGTAAATAATGTTTTCAGAACATTTTTAAAACACTGAAATAATTTCATAGGTCGGTATGGGTTATTACAACATGTCTCATATTAATAAAACATAACATTCACATTGACAGCAGCAAGACCGGATAACCTCTGACATTTAGAACATTTCTGTCATTGAATGCCCTTTGATAGAGATAATAATACATATTGTTTGGAAATGCATTTAAACAAAGGTCCCTTTCATTAAAACCTTTTTTTTCCAGCTAAATTCCTTCTCAGTCATCATTTCAACTAGCTGAATCTCACCGAGAACCAGTGTGCATAGTTAATATTTCAGTGTCATAACTACATGAATACACTTTGCCCTTAGAACACAAGCCTCAGCTTTTCAAGTTAAAATCTATTATCCAGTTAAAACTTAACGTACAACAGAACATTGTAGAACACTGAATTAGTTCTCCAGAAGTCTCACAGTGGTCGATGGTCATAATTAACAGCTCCAGGTGTGTTGTCAGCTGTAATAGAATTAGCTCATTTGGTTCAATTCTCTCATTTTTGCCCTTAAGTGTCTTTTACGGATTTTGATCATCCACTTAATGCTGAGTTTGGCAAAGTCTGCAGCTTTAAATAGAGCCATGAAGACGCCACACAATATGGCTATAGTGTTCCACGGGTTTGCTGTGACTATCTGTTGGAAAACATAAGGCACACTTTGTTAGACTCTCTATATAACATTTGAGCTAAACGTTCAGACAATTTTGGTAAATATTAGTTTAATATTTAATAATGTGTTCACTCACATCTTTCACTTGCTGTATAAATGGATCTCGCCATTGGAACACAACAAAGAAAAGCTCATTGGCTTGCTCCTGTGGCGGCCTCTTGTCAATGTACTTCACCACACTGGACTGAAATAAACATGAATGATTATCAAATAAATGCCATTTAACCAAATATTCAGGATTTTAGGTGGATCAATTCAAACATATAAATATATAATACCTATAATACCCTTTTACAAAGTCTTGATTTTGTTTTTAGGATTAACAAGAATAGGTTTTCATGCTTCAATGTTCAAAATTTTCACATATTTGACATTGTTGCAGCACCTCTCTTCCCAGCCTGTCAGTAACGCGGTGGGTGTGTCCTAATCAGCTCCCTTGTTCCCTAGGTCGTGAATTCACTTCCGTCCATCACCCACAATCCTTTGCACACATTTAAATTCACTAAAAATAATTATCTGAAAATGGTTCAGCGCTGAACTCGTCCAATTTCTTTATGTAATCCAAGACAAAAAATAACTATTCTGGAGATAATTATAGGCATAATGTTTTGTTTTGTTCAGTGTAAATGAATCACATGATGCTAAACTGTCTGTAATGTAAAGCACTGGGAGACTACAGATGGTTGTGATTACAGGGGCGGAAATATTTTTAAAGTACCCTGTGCAATTACACGACTGTCTCATTCTAGCATTTAATGCTGAGGAGGACTCTAGCCTTGAAGCCTCAGAAGGAATGAACTAGGAAAGATGCATCCCCATTATAATGCAGCCTTCCTAGGGAGCTGATTGAGACGCACCATCATTTTGTAATTATTCAGCTGCATTGAGCGCGTTTCAGAAATGTCATAATGCAACTCAACAAGGTCTCGCCCCCTTTTTTGCATATGCCTTGGGAGGGAATCATTTAACATGTTTGTTTCTCTGAAGAAAACTCAAGGCTACAATTGAGTTGTTTCAGGGAGTTCAGGATCAATAGAGAATAACTCCCTTTGGAGTGACTTTGTGTTTTGTAACTTTGCAGACATTTTTCATGCTCAAATAGCAACATTACAAGAAAGTTGCCCATGTGAAAAAAAGCATAGGGGTAAGTTGGCCCACCCCCTGCATCTTGGCAACCATACACTTTTATTTTTTATTTTACATATTGTTTCAGTAATGCATACAATTAAAAATATTGAAATGTCAACTTCATTTGGTTTCTTTTATGTCAAATAAATTAAAAAAATAATTCATTATTTCTGAAAATAATTTGATTACTAAATTAGTTTTTAAAAGAGGTCAATTATCTTTATAATTTCACAATTTCACACTGACTCAGATCAACTTACCCCTAACCTTGGGTAAATTGAGCCACATGAACATTTTTTTTATAAGAAGCCATGTTTTTAGACCCTGATTATTATATTACCATGCTGAACATGACAAAGACTGGTAAATAGCATAACACATCTATTACCTCCTGTCTAAATTCAACCGATTCATTTCCTCTGCCTGACGTCTTGACCAAAGACATTTTGACCCATGTCCGAAAGCCTCCAGAGAAGGTCCACATCGAGTAGTTCCTTTCACAATCCATCATAAAAGCTGCTTTATCTGAGCTGGTAAGAAAAAGACATTTTATTCAAGCAGTACAAAACTGAATTATGCTAAACATTTCGACATAGATCTACCTTTCAAGCATGTCACTGAATGTGGCAAAAATCATGTAACTGATAGCGCTGAAATCCTCCTCTGTTTCATTCTGACTGAACTGAAGGAATATAAGTTCTCGGTTCCTCACATCAGTCGGCCCTCTGACCACTACGGCTCGCTTCTGCGGCAGACGTCACAAAAAAGATTATTATTAGCACCATTTCTTCAAAAATAGTTTTGAGGAAGTTCTAAAACATACTTGCGTCTGGTTTGAATATGGCCCATGGTAAATGACCTCCTCTGTTATACAGTTTCTTTCCTCTAGTCTGCCCGATGCAACAAGAGGTGGGATGTTGTCATGATAGTGATGCATGCAACTTAATAACTGCGCCTTCCCAGGATACAAAGCAATTCCTGTTCGCAAAGAAACAAAGTTTCTGTAAATAGACACACTGAGAGATACCATAAAATGACTGTATTATAGCTCACCTGGTGCAGTAAACTCCTCAACTTCTTTGTATGAAACAGACATCACTGGATGGTTAAGTTTCTCCATGAAGTCTGAAATGGTTTGGTAGGCCAAGAACACGGCCACCGTAGTGAGCAGCAAGTAAATGAGGACAAGAATGACTGTGAAAACATTCTTCAGGCAAGCTTTGTTGAAACCAATGAGATTGCTGTCAACAGCATCCTCATCTGCAATATACAATGAAAGTTTAAAGCAATGTCTTCATTAAAAGAGAATAAAATAATTGCATACATACAAGTACCATCTCGGAATGTTAATTTAAATTTGTCTAAATAAATATATAAAAAATACAATATATTAAACCATACCACAATACAACTACAGCATCAATTTATATATATATATATATATATATATATATATATATAAATTGATAAATTGATGCTGTAGTTGTATTGTGGTATGGTATATATATATATATATATATATATATATAGAATAAACAGATGCAGTCCTCTAAGTCGATTACCTGGTCATTGAAAACAGTAAAAATGGTTTATTTTTATTACAGCACTTGTAATTTTTTTCAGCAACTTAATACAAAATGTATGATACTTTGTTAAATCAGCTCCCCAAGTTAATGATCAAATAATGCATAAATAATAAATATATTTATATATTATGCAAATAAATGAAAAATATGTTAATTTATAATAAAAAATGCAAAATGCATACACAACTAAACCATCTCACAATATAACTACATGACTAATACATAAATCTTACATCAAAATCTACATACATACACAGAAAACCCATGAATTATTAGAGTCAAATTTTTAGGAACAAGTTCTGACCTGGTAAAGGGTCACAGCTTGCTTCATCATGCTCCACTTCAGAAACATCATTGTTCTGGTAGGACCCAAGTGGCTCAGAACAGTCCTCACCATCGAACTACAATGCAAGTGGGATAAAAAATAAATAAAAATAAAAAATACACACATTTAACGTATATTTGACCGTATTTCGCGCATCATATCTCTCTATACGCCCAGCGGCAGTTAAAGCAAGCGGTCAGCTGTTATCACATGACCGCATTTTCTGCTCTCGCGCTGAAAGGAAACTGCTTTCACACTGATCACAACCAGATAACCCTATGAATGAGTCCTGTGGGATCTAACCACATTTCACACACGAGTTTCATTACCTCCTGATAAGATAGAGATGAGTCTCTCCTCAGCATTGTGCTTCACCTCCGAATATTTGGGGCAATTAAACTTTGCCATCAACTTAAAAGGAGCAGACCTTCAGACTCGTATCTCACGGAGAGTCTCGAGGAGCTCGCGTGAGGCACAGCCAACGGCCAAAATACATGCCAAGCGTGACATCACAGCTGTTAGTTAGTTGGGGAGGGCCTGGATACTATCTTTGATCTTTCTAAAAAGTAAAGTTTATGCAAAAATCCTCCATAGCACGATTCTGTTTCGTATTTTTCTATCACACACACGTAAATGTTTTCTCTTACGAATAACAATAGGAGTTAATCGCTTCTGTAATGAGAAACCAGCGCTTTCAAGCTGGTTAAAGAAATTTAAAAAAATTAATTATTTAAAAAAAAAAAGACGTTATTTTCTCAACAGTACTGGGGAAAGTTCTTTAGAATCAAGAGTTTCGTGAGCTATATTTAACACGGATGAAGCGCGTGACTGACTGTTATGATTGCTTTGGCGAGAGCCAATAGCGTTCAAGCTGAGCTGTGACGGAACATTTAATTGGTTGGACTGCTGAACGACTCCGCCCCCGTCACTAAACGAGAAGGGGCATGCGGTTCTGCCTCGTGTCATCATGTGAGGCTCGGGAGAGGAAGGAGTAAAGAGTTATGAATGTGTAAAAATAAATGATGGCCATACAAAATTACAGCTACGAAAGGACATTAATAAATGTCCCACTTCTTTTAATAACATAATTGGGTGCTTATGATGGTTGGACGCTGTTTCTGAAGTCTCTTAGCAGCCAGACATATTAGTAGGCCTATATGAGGCTAGCACTTAACCGCATACTAGTATACTACTTGTGCTATGTTTACCATAATTTTCTTAGAAATAGTAAGAAATAGCTGGAGTGGTATGCTAGTATGTGGGTCTGAATTCAACATAGGGCTGCTTTTAAGTCCATTTTTTTTGACTAACTTCCCCTACGTCATTGCTTTTGTTGTATGCGTGCCCATTACTGGTGGAACCCTTGCAATGCGTTTAAATGGAACGCCCTAGCCAGGGTTCCTCAAATCCAGCACTGTTTGCCTACACTTTTATGAGTACTGTGACTTGAGACAAACTTCTTTTGTCACATGCTGTTTTTACATACATACTATAGAGTAGGGAAGTATGTGATTTTGCATGCAGCCATTGAGTAGACTCGCTCCCTTGGTCAAAATCGAGGAGATGAGAGACCAAATAAACTTCCCTCGCCCATGAAGTTGAACACACTTCAAAATGGGGGCAGGGATTCCCTTGAGGGGAAGTGCTAGTGAAGTTTGTGAGTGCATGACTAAAAGTGAATTTAACACAGCCTTGTTACTGTAGTGAACAACTTTAGGTTTTAAAGGTGCACTATGTAGTTTTTCGTCCGCAAGAGGTCGCCTATTCAAAACAAAGACGTAGCTTGATGACGCAAAGTTTAAGTGCGGTATCTTGTTACATGTCTTCACCTCACAGACGGTGGAAAAGAATTGGGATAGGACTCTGGCAGAAATCATGTTCATGGTTGTGATTTTTAACGTTATTGTAGTATGAAGCAGTGCAGAGCCGAGTGTTGTGGGAGCTGAACGAGGCCACGGGAGTGATTGGTAATGAGAGACGAACGCAACACACACTTCGCGAGCAGCAGAACTTTTATTGTGCCACAGTCGCCAGCGCCACTTTTGTATGAGTATGAGGTAACAGAGCGCTGTTTATCATATTAGATACATTTGAGTGTGTTGAAAATGATGTTATAACGTAACTCTGCGCGTTCACTCACCGGCTGCTGTGAGACACTTGTTGCACTACAGTAAGATGGATCAATTTTATAATATCATATTAAATGCTGGATGGCTTGTGTTGATAAATGATGTGTAATTAATTCGTATGATGTAGAAAATTCTGTATTACTGTAACCAGAAATAAAGCTGCATCTGATTATGCTGTGTTAGCTACTTGACAAAATGGTGTTTTTCTCTGAGGCATGGTAAAGCATGGTACTCGCAAAAAATCAAGAAAATTAGATTTAAACAACAAGACTAAACGTGTTGAGTTATATTACAATAATTAGTTTTATGTCTATAAATGTATCAAAACAGATGCTCCCTTGTCTGTGTTCCCATATGTAATATAAATTTAAGCATTTTTGGTTTTTCCATGGTTTCTACAAAATAAAACCAGAAACCGAGGGTAAGGTAGATATGACGCCATTTACAGGCGACTCCCTCACGTCCCAGATCCTTGGTTAAAATTGCGATTTTCTCACGATTTGCAAATAGTTGGACATTGTAAGTACTCATCTGAACAAAATATATAACACTGGCCCAGTGGTTTTTTGGATATTTTACATATTGGAGCTTTAACTAATCATTTGAATGAATGATTCAGGGATTGAACTGACTGCCACCTACTGGTTCAACAATGTAACCTGCTGAAAAGTCCCTAAACGAATAATCTGAATCAATCTTTTTGATGAATGACTCAAAAGGCTCTAGTTACTGAGATGAATCAAATTGCATTTTCAGGTTAACAGTAATACAAGGCTTTTTACTAACGAAAAAGAAAAGAACAATAGGCCTAAAAGTAGGTAAAATAAAATAAAAACCTATATGAGGAAAAATTAGGCTATGCATCTTGAAAGTCTTCACTAAAACACTTATAATTTGCGACAAAATTTGTCACTTTTTACTTTAGGAGTTTAAGAAATAAGCTAATTCAAATGTGAGAATGAATAGGCCATGAATTTGTGAACTTTTGTATATGTAGCTATATAATGATCTGTCAGTTATATTTCTACAATTAATTATTGTAGTAATATACTATAGTTATTTAATATGATTAATATTTAATATTAAATGGCTGGGTAATTTCAGAAGGCTTAATGAGATAATCAGAACAAAATTCCTGAGCAAAAACATCAACAACCGCTTATTTTGAGACAAGAAGGCTTGCATTGTATCTTAAGCAATATGGTAAAATGCATTTCTACGGTCTTGTTTGAAATAAAGTATATATACTTCTGAGGCAAGAGCCTTTAGAATTGCTGTTATGTATGTATATATATATATATATATATATATATATATATATAAATGGGCTTTAAAAAATTGTGCATATGTTGGAAAATACCTATGAAATATTTTAAAAATTCACTCTTGTTTACATTCGAGGTTTCATTTATGGGCGTCACTTCCGGTCTATATCACGTGAATGAAAAAACAGAAACTCGCGGCTAGTGGAACTTTACAAAATTCCCAAAGCAGAAGTGGTTGTTTCATTTAAAGTGCAAAACATACTAGTCCACTATATCCCGGACCCCAAACACGGATACATTAACATTTTAAACCATTTTGTGCCGAAGCACCAATTACAGAATCATGTTCCGAGACAAATGGAGCATTTCCACCACTGATTGTGAAACTGATCTGAGATCAGCATCTGAAAGACAGTGGAAACAAAGACACTCCCATGACAACAAGGAAACTGGAGCCGCAGACTCGGTTCTTACAAACCTCGTCACGACCATGTTTTATGCTCGTAGTGTTGTATTATACGCGTTACTATGTATTTGTTCAACAAATGATAGTAAAATAAAAAATGCATCGAAACCGGTGCGTCTGTTTACCGAGGAGGAGTTGCAAAGATACGATGGGAGCGAGGTATGTGCTGTGTCCCAAAAACACTGTGCTAGTCTTATTTCGAAATTATGTTCTCATTGATTAATTATTAAATCCAAATTAGAGTTTTAAACTTGCCCCGCCCCCTTTACAGGATGGGCACCCCATTTACATGGCCATTAAAGGAGTAGTGTTTGACGTCACAACTGGAAAAGGTTAGATTTTGTGTACAACTTCATGTTCTGCAATCCTTTGTGTGCTGGTGGAAGTTCCTAAGACACAGACACTTATTAGAGGAAGTAGATCTATTATTTCCAGAGATCAATGCGACTTCTGCTTTGTTCCCTATTTTGATTTTGTGTGTATGTTTGGGTATAGCCTACTTGTGATGGCCAAATGTCCTCACTTATATAGTTAAATGCTATGATAGCTGACTAGTGAGGACATTTGATAGGTCCTTACTAGTTAAAAGGGCTAATAAATTGGCCAAAACATGTTTTAATTTAAATCTAGTGCTTTTCACATGTTTCTGTGAGGGTTGTGTTTATAGGGCTTTGGGTTAAGAAAATATTCATACATGATATAAAATCAGTGAAGGTCTACGCAGTGTCTTCACTAATACAATATTGTGAAAAGTGAAACAAACATGTGTGTGTAAACACTAAGCAGTGGAAACCACATGGCTATTTGCATTCACTGGACCAAGTTTCCAACAGGAATCCCCAGTGCTGAAAATAAAGCTGTTATTTAGCATAGTTCCAGGGGTCATGGGAATTTCTGACAATTCTTATTCTTATTTTTAATTGAATACTGCAATATTTAGTATAAAAAAATCTCTTTTTTTAAATTCATGTGACCTTGTAGTCTTTAATCAAAATAACGCTTCTTCTCTGATGATGTGTTTACTGGCGTGAGGGCGGGAAAACCCGACGATCACATAAGATATATCAATAGCAAAGCACAACAATTCAATGATCCAATCAATTCCCAATGGACAAAATCATGACCCACCCTACATTTTTTTCTTATTTGAAAAGCCATTTCACTTATACGTCGCAAAAGGATAGAAAAGACTTTCGTTTCTTGCCGATTGTTTATATTTAAACCATTTCATCAGCTATAAATTGTAATTTGTCGTAGAAATCTATATAGAAAGATTTTTATGCAGTCAAGAATGACTAGAAAAGTCATGAGAATTCCTGGGTCAGAAAGTGTGGAAACCCTGTTTTATTTCTTTAATTTCCAGAATTTTATGGAAAGGGAGCACCTTATAATGCCCTTGTGGGCAAAGACTCAACGAGAGCTGTGGCCAAAATGTCCCTTGACCCAGAAGATCTCACACATGACACTGTAAGTTGGGGATTTCATAACATTTACACAGGCTTTCACAAATTTGCCACAGAAAAATAAATAAATGTTTCAGTTTCTTCATAATACTGCAGACTGAATATTGAGTTTTAATTCTTTTGGCGCAAACTTAATTGCCTCTTTCGGTTGCTTTTTGTTAGACGGGCCTTTCTGAGAATCAACTTCAATCCCTTGATCAGATATTTGAAGGCACATACAAAGCAAAGTACCCTATCGTGGGATATACCAGCAGGCGCGTTCTCAATGAGGATGGCAGCCCGAATAAAGAGTTCAAACCTGAAGACCAACCTAATTTCAATATTAAAGATGAATTTTGATGCTGTGTACAGCCTTTAAAGATATTTGTCTTGTAATAAAGCTATCCAACAATCCAATCAAAAGTCTGTATAATAGTTGTTTGTGACCTCTGACAGTACGCTAAGTGGGCATGTGTAAATTTGAGGTTGTCTGGTGGTCTTTTAACCTACAACATTATGATGCATACTATCCCACGTTGGTTTTTCCCTGGTGGGCTGCTTTGAAGGTCATTCAAATGAGGCCACCTACAGGTGTGATTTTAAAAAACAAAAAACAAATGTATGGTCGTGTGGCCTTTTTATACTGTTAAATTAAGTTAGATGATGATTTTAAATGTTTAAGTTGTTTAAAACGTATTGATAATTGTAAACATGCATTAAATCACTTGAGTTCTTTCACTGTACATGAGGGGAAAGTTTGGTGATTCACCCCATGTTGAAAATGAAATTGCTTTGTGGTGAAGGGTTTCGTCTTACAAATTAAGAAGTTAAGCGTTAATGTTATCATTCCACAACAACAGTTTTACTCAAACGCCGTCTCAAGTCATAATTATAGTGTTTGTGTCTAATCTGTACGAAATGCCCTTGATGACCAGAAATGTTTCACATTAATCTGAGAGAGAGAGAGAGAGAGTTGTTTGTTTCTTCAACTTGTTGTCCTGTCATATTACTGTCATCTGGGATATTTTAAGTCTGGATGGAATGTAATAAAGGAGTTGTTTATAAACACACAGACTGGTGTCATCTGGTCTCAAAAGAGTGTGATGCCGGGCCGGGCTATTGGAACATGGCTGTTCAACATGTAGAAGAGACTGGGGCTAGTTGTCACAAGAGGTGAATCTCAGTAATTATAAGGATCTGAAATAAAGGTCCAATTGGACAAATAATTGTTTGACATATCTATATCATTTAAATGTTTGAAGTCAGTAAATATGTTTAATGATTTTGAATAAAGTCTTTTATGCTCAATTTAGGCTGCAATTATTTTATCTAAAATACAGTAATAAAAGTACTTTTGTGAAGAATTCTGCTCTCCAAACTAAAATTCATTAAGTCAAATATTATATTATATTATATTATATTACATTGAAGGTAAATTTAAACCAAAATAAATTTGTGATATTTGTTCTACTGTTTGAATTTCACTGGAAAACCATTATAAAGTATTTAATGACAAATTACCTGCTATTGGGGCATGTTTTCATAAAAATGTCAAAGTGTGTTTTATATATATATATATATATATATATATATATATATATATATATATATAATATAATATCCTGCTACATAAAAGTAGAAATGTTCAGTTAGACTATAAGGTGAAATGTTTTTCAGAATCAATCTGAAAACTGCTGCCCAGTTCTCCTCAGTAAAGAAAGAAATAATTGTTCAAACTCAAGATATTAAGAAGACTCACTAGTACAGTTTTAAACTCCCCTGTATATTTAACTTTCCAAAACATCAAAAGGCTCCTGATGAGAAGGCAATGACCTGATTTCCATGGAGACTGTAAGCAGTAGGAGGGTACGCTGAAAGGCATCTGGTCAAATGCAGTTCATTTATTTTCATGATGAATTTACCCATTATACATCTTTCTTAAAAACATGGGGGCAGGACGGTTTCATGAACGATAGTGAGTCAGTTAGCAAACACTGTCAGATTCAGAGTCTCAAAATGATGTTTTTTGATTCTTATAAAAATTCCCGCTGGGGCTTCATTAGCATTTACAGCAAAATAATGAATCATTGTAAAAGTGCCTTTACTGTAAACATTGGCCAGGCTTAATTATTATCCTATTTACCAGAAAGCCTTCAGAAACTGAAATTGATTTAAAAAAAGAAGTAAAAATGACTAAATGCCAAGTAACTGCTTTGCATTTTTATCTCTATAAGATGTAGTGTTATAGACACATATGGTATGTAATGATATGTTACATATTAATGACTGATGGCTAAAGATATTAAACTCACATTGAACTTTATCCATTATTTGTTTTATGCACAATAATAGTGTAACATGATATGGATGTTCTTGAACCTTCTGACCATGAAATTTGATATATGCTTCCTCTCATTTCCATATTTTCTACCGCCCTCGTGTTACATTCGTGCTCACATGAGTGACGTATGTCACACTTTCCACCCTCGGCCGTCTTTTGTAGCTAAAGAGGTGTTGATGGTGGGAGCCCGTGATGTTGCTTCCTCTCTCCATTGCACATCAGAATTTCCCCTTCGCCCGCCCACTTTCATTTTGTGCGGTGCAGTGGGCTGTTTCAGTTCAGTCTGTCTGAGACACTTGATGGTGTCTGTTCTGTGCTCCGGAGTCAATGTATCTTACTTTCTCCAGCCACCCACAACATTTGACCTGTGACTGAATTGAATTTTTTATAGTGGTGAGTAACATATTTGTTTACATATACTGTTTTTATTATAGTAGTGTGTTATTATCTATATATGTTTCTTTTCTCTATGTTTTGGAGCTGTTAGCTAATTAAGTTATACATAATTATGCATACATTTTATATTTTGCTAATAATTGTCATGTGTAGAAGACTAATACTGAATCTATTTAATATTTATTTGTTTATTAAATACATTATTTGGAACTTTTGGTGTTGAGTTGTATTAAGATGCTGAAATGAATGAAACTGCAAGTTTTATAATCGCAATCTCTTCTCATTGATCAGGTAATCTGACCAAGAGGACTGATCTATTGGTCATCACAACACAGAAAACCTATGAAGGTGCTGAGTGGTCACGGCGTGGTAAGTTATCACCTTCACCCAGAGTTTCACTCACCTATTGTCTCTTAATGTCATCATGTAAACTGATTAGTATGTATTTGAATTGACTTACTTCCCTGAATCTCATTGAAGGGATAAACACATCTTTTGTTCTTTCTGTTTCAGTCTAAATCGTTGACCCAAAACAACGTGGACCTATTCATCATGCCAGCCACAGCTGTAAGTATATTCATCCCAAGATCTTACGCATACAGCACTTCTTATCACCGTCTGATTGATAGATTAGTGCAATTATGGGTTCTTTAAAGGCTGACCATTGAAAACAAAGCCTAAAATGGGATGTTACGAAGTCCTGACCTGTTAAATGTCAATATATTTTACCAACATGTGATGTTTACAAAGCTTTCTTAAATAAGCTCTTGTTGCACCAACCCAAAAATTCCCTAATTACCATTTGTAGTTCTGGATCTTAAATAGATTGTTTGCTTTCAATTTCTATCAGGTTCCAATGAACACGGGACTCTCCCTTAGTCAGCAGTCTAATGCCAATCTGACCAGCATCTCCCACACCGGTAAGCTTACAGTCTCACTTCTGTTATTTTAAATGTCATTGCTCTTTAGTATGTTGTGTTTGACTTTGTGATGTTGAAAAAAATTTAAAAATTAGAATTTTGATTAGAATATCAGACTACTATATGTTAGTAGAATATAATGATTTTTACTGTTTCTTCATTGCTATTCAATAGGAAACGCCAACATCAATCAAAGGCGTTGGAAGAGTGTGATTCAACGAGTACAGAAAAAACGAGTACAACCCAAAAACAAGCTGTTTGGGCGAGCCTTATCTCGTGTCTGTCAAAAAGATGGGTGTCCTCCCAAACCAATTATGGTGAGAATTGAATTAATTGTCTTCACTGCAAAACCGTAAACAAATGTTGTATTATATGGATGTGGTTTTAGTCTTTTAAATGTCTTAATTTGCCTCAATTTTCTTTGCAGGATGTCTTTACATTGCTGCTGAGAAAGGGCCTGGACACCGAGGGGGTGTTCAGGAAGGCAGGTCGCGCCAGTTTGCTAAAAGAGATCAAGGAGAAGCTCAACAATGGGATGGAAGTGGATCTGAAAGAGCAGTCAGTCTTTTTACTGGCTGATCTTCTCAAGGTATGGGGCAACTTTGGGCAATATGATTTGATTTGAGTGATTAACAGTAATGAAGTCTAAAACATGCATATTTGATAATTAATTATTTACGTTTTATGTGAATTCTGATTTGCAGGATTTTCTTAGACAACTGCCTGGCAGTTTGCTAATGGTGGAGAAGGCCAAATCCTGGATGACTGCAATGGAAAAGGAAGATGAAGTTCAGAAGTGTGCCGAAATCAAAATGTAAGTTATCTAATGACACAATTGGGTTGAATAAAAAGTGTTTAGTGTAAATGAACTGTAATTGTGACCAGGTTTTCTTTATTTTGTCTTTAGGGTGATCAGCACGCTTCCTGAGCCAAATATTCAGCTCTTGAAACACTTGATTGTTCTTCTCTACCGCATAAGTGAGAACGCTGGAAAAAACAAGATGGATTCCCCCAATCTAGCTACATGTGTTTCTCCCAACTTGCTCCAAACAGACAACTTGGACAAGATGGCAGAGGTGAGCGGATAGTGATTTCTGAAAGTGTTAACCATACAAAGTTCTCACATGATGTGGCTAGGAGCCAGAAAATAGCAGATTGTGTCAAACTGAAACTCAACAGGAAGAAGAGATCAAACTAGTTTCATATCCAGTTGTTTTGACCTATTTTCATGGGATTTCATAATCCACGTGATGACTTTTTTGTTGTTGAAGTGGCCTTTTTTTAATCCTCATGTCACTCTGTGTTTGTATTTGTAGGTGACAAAGCTGACAAAGTTTCTCATTGACAACTGCAACCAAATATTTGGTGAGGATGCAATGACGCTCTTTGGAGACTCCGATGAAGATGAACTCAGTGATAACCAAGGTAGCTTCCTTTACATTTTGACATCGTGCTTTATTGTTGACATACAGTAAGAGTATTGAGCTATAAATATAACGTAGACGGCATAGCTCAGATAATTTGATTTTGAATAATATCTTAGGAAATATGAGAACAGTGTGAAACATTGCTAAGATCTCTTCTGAAACCCTTTTTCTTAAAAGAAAAGGATGCAGGAGACTTTAGCTAAAGAGATCTAATATTCAAATCTAATATAAATTGTTCTTATGTATGGGTTCATAAAGTGTTCTTGCCATTTTGTCAACGCATTCTGATGTAGATATCTATTGACCAATGAGAATTTACGAGAGGCGGTCCAGTTGTACCTTCAGATATCCAATTGGCTGTCCACTTCCAACTTGATTTCAAATTGGTTATTTCCACATCCTCAAAACATCTTGCCAATTCCTATCTGTCTCCAATGTGTTGGCATTCTTTACATGTGACGGCAGAGTTAGCAAAGCAAATGCAGACAAAATACTTGATATGATCTAATAGTGCTTAATATTCTGACAATATCTATCCTTGATTTCTCCTTCAGACTCTTTTTCTTCAAACCATCATGACTCTGCGTATGACAGTAATGACCCTGATGCAGATAAGGGGAGTTATTCTGACATGGACTCTATCAAATCCGGTGTTGAAGAGGAAGGCCAGGAACATTCCAGCACCGTGGAACCTTGGACTACAAAACTGTTGACTCGCAGACGCTCAGAACCAGCAATCGTCTTCACCGAGGGAGTTCGGCATCTGGCCCTCTCTAGGAGCCAGACAGAAATGGACTTTTATGACAAACAATTAACAAAACAGATCTCCGATGACTGTATTGTGTTTAGAGAAGGTAACAGCTTGGAGAAAAACTGCTGTTTGACACCTAAAACTGGGGCCAGGACAACCTCTAAAGGCTCCTTTTGTTCTTCAAGTTCACTTGAGAGTTGTTTCTCCAGTGCTTCAGAGAGCTCAATCCATAATAGCTCTCCTATCATGCCTTCATGCAATCAGAGAAAGGCCCTTATTCGCAAACATTCGCATCCCACCCGCCAATCGACACCTGCACCGAATCGCTCGGAGACCCCAAAAAAACGCTCGCAATCGATGAAGACCGCACACTTCAGAAGCAGGTGTGTCTTCGGGCGAAGCGGCTCCACCAAACGGGCCATCGAGAGAGCTCTACGCCATAGTCAGACCGAAGCTGAGCTACTGAATCCTCATCCAGAGCCGAAATTGTTGTCTAGCCTGGAGGTTTTCCAGCAGATGGACACCAGGATACCAACCGATCCTCCAAGTTATCAGCAAGCAGTTGAGGACAATTCCCATGTACCTCTCTCGAGCCGTAAATCACTTACGGTTCACGATGCCAGATGTCTGTCGAAGAAAACATGCAGCTGCTCCAGATCCTCAAGTGAAGAAACATTGGATTCACCTTCTGGGAATGAACATTTTGATATCCACAACAGAGACAGTAATGAAACATGTTGTGATAGTATGAGTGGATCCTCCTCAGAGTTGAGACAGAGGACCACATCTGAATCTGTGTGTGAAGAATCACTACCAGAGTGGTGCACTCAGGAACACCTCCGAGAGACAGATGTCTGATTTTTATTTTTTTATTTTATTGTTGCTACTTTTTGGTGGTGGTAGAATATCTTTTGCAAATGAGGCACAATTCAGAAATACAATGAAGTACAATTCAGAGATAGATTTGTTGAATTTTATTCTTCATTTTAGTCTGGTCTTTTGTCACAATATTTATATACCCACAGTATTTTGATTTTCTAGTTCACCAAAAATTTTGAAAAAAAAAAAAAAAACTTTTGGCACTTTGAGGATTTTTCACTACACGGGTTCGTAAGTTTTTTGTGCAATGTTTTTGGAACTAATGTACATACTTGAAAGCAATGCAAAGGATGTCTATCTGCTCATGAAATAAAGACATGAAATAAAACTACAGTCATGTTGCCATTTATGAAAAAAGAATTTAAATAATTTCATTGTTGTTGTTTTTTAAAACAATGAATCAAATCAGTGTGTCCTGTATATGATCATTAACTAAAGCTTAACTAAAACTAAAACTATTAAAATATATATATATTTTCATTTCTTGAAAGTAACAGTAACTAAAAAAATAAAATCTAAAAATCTAAATCTTATATAATTTTAGCTAGTTGCCAAGGCAACATTTCTCATTTTCATTTAGTTTAAGTTCAAGTACTAAAATACCTCAATCTAAATGAAAGTACAAATAAAAAATAAAACTAAAGAAATATTAAAAATGACAAAATGCTCAACAAAATTACTAAATTACAATTGACACTTAAAGGGTATAAATGAGTATAAATTGCGTCAGATTTTGCAAACTCAGGCTATAACCCATCTAGAGGTATAATCTTGATAGCCATCAAAAATAATGACTTTTAATGAAATACGAGGACAAAATCTTTTAGTTATAAAAGTCATTTTTAGCCTTCTAGCATCTCTGCTCCACAGCGTTAATGTGGTTCAATATGCCGGTCTGCAACACACTAATGGGTCATGACCCACATTTAAAATTAATACATTAGATAACAAAAATGTCAAACCAAGTGGCAAAAAAAATAGTCCTACATTTTTAAAAATAAGTTCCAAAAGCGTTTTTTTTTTTTTCAGTGATGAACTCGAGGTCCACTTTCCTGCAGTTTAGCATCAAACTGAACCGATATCTTTCAGACATAATTTTTTTAATGTTACATTATGATAAATACTTTGGTTGTCAGATATATGTGCAACATTTCAGCTGTAAATAAATTACAAATGTTGGCTAGATTATTTTCATTACCTATGTATGTTTATGCTGAAATATATTTAAATAATATTCGGGCATCATTATCCGTAGAAAGTTGGCTCAGCTTCAGAACTTCCGGTTAAGGGAACATAGTGAGCATCGATTCAGGGAGCGAACGTTTCAATGCACTGGTAGGATTTTTAGCCCTTAAAATGGCCAACACCCTCATCAGGGAGCTGATTTGACTCCTTGATTAGCTTGTTCAGGTGTGTTGGGGTTGGAGTCTGGAGGAAAGTGGCTCTCGAGGGCCGGAATTGGGAACCCCTACCTTAGACAAAACATTTTTGGTTCCCCAAAGAAGTAACCTTACAACGAACAGTTCGGTTACACTTTATTTTAATGTGTCAGTATTACAGTGCAATTATACATTTAGGTACTCAGTAATAACAGTTAACTACATGTACTTACTATAGGTTTAGGGTTAGGATGAGGCTTTGGTTTAGGGTTAATGGCATGTATGCTTAATTCCTAGTTAATTACTACAGTAAATACATGTAACACGTGTAACAGTGACACTATAAAATAAAGTGTTAGCAACAGTTCTTATAAAAATGATTTTTGAAACATTTTAATAAAGAACCTTTTGTGTAATGGAAAGGTTTCATGGACGTTAAAGGTTCTTAAAGGAACCATTGATGGCAATAAAGAACCAGAAATGTTGTTTTTACATTTAGCAATTGATTTTAACCAACAGCGCATTTAAAATTAATCTAAAACAAAGTTTTGTGTAAGATTGATCTTTATTTAAAAAATGTTTTTTCAACTTCTTAAGTGTTCAAATAGCCTACGTTGCATGTTTGTAGGCCTTATAAAACTACCTGTCCTAAAGTATAGGCTACAGAAAAAGTAGTGCACTGCCCAAATAGAAATATGCACCTTGCAGTAGATTACCAAGCTCAACCGCACCCAGTGTATATGGACTAAATAATGTTGTAATGTGACAGTGAGCTGTTAAAGTACTTCTATCATTATTAGACAAGAAACTCCCGTTCAAATCAGCAAGGCTGTATACGTGCTCTACTTCTGTCGCATTGCGTCGCCTGCCGGGCGCGAGCCTGATCAAAGGTCGAATTTACAGCGCGGCTGCGTTGTAAGCAGAGACCCGTTGGCACTCTTTAACTCGAGTGGTCTAACTAACTTATCGTACTAGCTATCGCTGGGGCGAGGCTTTGACACCATCTATCGAAAATGACTCAGAAATGAGTCTCGAGCGTTCACTGTTCAGATCGGTCGCGAGCGCATAGACTGTTAAAGGTCCGGCACGCGCCTCTGGTTTCTTTCTTCAGTTGGTCCACACACACAAGACTGACGATGCCTAAGCCTGTAAGTATTTCTTTTCTTTTTTATTAAACATAAAGTTTATGTTTACATAAAGAACAAAACATATATATATATATTTATATATGAAACGGACTGTTAGACAAGGATTTTGCGTGTGAAGTATCACTCAGACTCAAAATAAATCAAGGCTACATGCTTATATCTAGTCTAATTCATGTTTATTCTTGATAGATATGTTAAATCCTGGCTTGTTTAGTGGTTTTGTATATCCATGGTGACGATAGGCCTCTGTCATAAAGATTACATTACAAAAAAGATTCATAGCTTAACATTAGTTTCATATTTCAAACAATATTTTTTTTGTAGTCTATTCTGATAAAATGCATAATGTTGAAAGGATTATTTTTAATCAAGATAAAGCAGCAATTTATTACTAGGCTATATATATATTTATGCAATTATATTTACAACATTATTTAGTCAATGTTGAGGAGTAAAATCTTGTTAATGCTTATGATTAGTGGTTGTCCATGAAATTACATAATAATCTTGATTCTTTATATTTAATCTCCAAAAGGTGTAGTTATCACCTCGAGTGCTAACTATGAATTTGACGGTTAACATGCTTGAGTCTTTAAACATTAACTAAACTTAGACAATGAGGATGAGTTCATGCTGTGTTCATGGGCGCAGAATGCAGCATAGTAAAAGATTAGCTCGATGCAGATTGTGCTGCTGTGAACATACTTTTGACTTTAGTATTTGAATACCAGGATGTGATGTCACTAATTAATGCTGTTAACATTCAAGAGAGTTACTAGCTTATTCATCAAGGTTATGAGACGAGTGTAATCTGTTTGCTCACGTTACAAGTTGAAATGAATATTTTAGTTATTAAAGATATTCATTCTTATCAGAGAAATATGTAGATCCCAAGTTTGTCTCTTAAAGATAAAGGTTCCAAAGGGGACAGTTCTTTCCCAAATACATCTATTCAATCCGATATAAGACCTGAAGCCTATGAACAAGTACTTAAGTGGAGCACAAACACTTGTCTGTGATTTGAGAAGTAGCACTGTCTTGTGAGGAACTCTGTACCCTCCCGGCTAATGAAACACGCAGGTCACGCTGTGCTACGAGTCTTTATTCCAGTTAGATAAAATGTGCAGCTCTGATGGTTGCCCATGGAGATGGTGACTGCTGGATTAAACAGTATATATTTTCCATTGCTGGGACAAATCCAACCGAGAGGACAAGCTTTGAAGATTATAGATTATATCTGCCATGCTGGCCGTTGAGATTAATCATTTTTATTTGCTTTGGATACGGACAGGCTGGAGCTGCCATAAGCAGCTTGTTTGCCGCTTACTGACCGGACCCAAAAGATTTTTTGATTTTTGAAAGCATATGTTCGAATGTATGTATAAAGATACCATATTAGTTACAGCAGTGATTTAAGCTCTTTTGACAGAGCTGCCTGCCTGTTGTGTTTTATCTGAAGGTTCATTTGCATTATTTTACACTGATAGTCTTACTCTCAGATGACTGAACACCTTGTTTTATTGTAGTTTTATTCACATCATTATACTTGATTTCTTAATTAAACAGATTTATGCTTGTTGTTTGTTTTATTTTAAAAGGGACAATGCATGTTAATTGTCATGAGAGCTCATTTTTATCTGCAGGTTATATATACAATAAAATTTATATTGTAGCAATATATATATATATATATATATATATATATATATATATATATATATATATACCTACAATTTGTAAAATAATGGTATGACCCATAAAACTTTACAAAAAAATCATGCAAAACATTGAGAATCTAGAAAAAATCGTTGTTTTATTGTTTTCCACCATAAATTATAAGGTAAATCATATTTTTACTTCAATCACTTTCTGCCATACATTTTTATAGAGATGTAGATTTAAATAAAAATAATAATAAAAAAATCAAATTTTCAAATGTGCTGGTCAGAGTTTTCTTGAAACGAATTGAATTGAAAGAAATTGCATTACATGAATCAAAAGTGAAAGTAAAGTCATTTATGATGTTACTAAATACTTCTAAATCAGATAAACATACTATTAATATTTCTATTTAAATTAAATAAATTAAAAATTGTACAATAAACACAAACGTATTAAGCAGCTCAACTGTCTTTAAACATTTATTATAATAATAAATATTTCTTGAGCAGCAAATCAGCATATTAGAATGATTTCTGAAGGATCATGTGACACTGAAGACTGGAATAATAAGGCTGAAAATTTATAATTTGCATCACAGAAATAAATTTTATTTTCACATTTAATATATATATATTAATATATATATATAGCTTTAATAAATCATATCATTCGTCATTTCATTAAAATTACTTATAATTTCTATACCATTAATGGTTGCGCAGAGATATTTAGTTGTTAAAAATGGTTGCAACTTTGTATTGTCAGCAGTAGGTGCCAATAGTTCTACAGTCGTTGGCCAGTGTTGGTCAAAACATGCAGATCATTTACTTGCTGATGTGGCTAAATACTAACACCAGGGTGTAACGGTTATTGCATTGTGAGGATTATAGCACTTGTCACCTTTCTCATGATTAGAGCCACTAAATGTGCACTAATCCTGGATGTATGTAAGGTCTTTTATTTATGCTTTGCGAATAGGAACCAATAAAAGAAAGAAAGCATTGAACTGAAATGTTGATGAGTCTAAAACATTTGTTAAACAAGTTTGAAGGGTTTATCTTTACAGCTCTAGAGTAGTTCACATGAAGGTTGTGTAACTTTGCCCGTGCTTGTAAGGCTCTGTCAAGGTTCACCGGGTCGTTATGAAAGCTTGTGTAAAGGGTTCTGGACTGAAACGTGACCTTGAACAACAGATTGTCACCATGGAGTCTCTTCTGGAAACAGATTTTTTGTTTTCTTTATTAGTAGTATTTTCCGAGCTTGTTTTGTCTCAGTGTTTTCTTTGTGAAATGCATAACTAAATTATAAGAAAAAAAGTATTATAGTAGCACAGATGAATAATGTCACACCTAATGTCCGTTGAATCTGTTGAAACTTTCTCAGATGTCGGTTGTCTGGAGGATATTGCATAATACAATCTGTCATAAGGCTTTATTGCCAGTGGCTTTGTGTAATTTAGCTGGCATGATTATAGTTAACATGCTTCTGATAGTTGATGTTCTGACTGATATTAAATATCTGATATGAGAATAGTGTGATAACGAATATTTTATTCTGCTGTAATGGGATATTTAATATTTCTGTACAAAAACTCATTTTTTGCTTTTATTTATTCAGATACTTGATACAATGACAATGAAAATGCACTCAGTTATGTTCGTTTTTTGCAGATCAATGTCCGTGTCACCACTATGGATGCCGAGCTGGAATTTGCAATCCAGTCGGTTACATCTGGCAAACAGCTCTTTGAGCAGGTAAACAACGGCTCCAGAAATCTTCCTGATCATTTTCAAGGTGGCATGTGAGAAAACAGTAATCATAGGGGTTTTTTAATAGCATCCATTTTATATACAGATGAGAGAACATTTTTGTAGTTTCACATTGCATGCTGGGAAAATAACTCTCATTTCAAAACTCACCAAAGTATGAAAATCTCCTACTAAGTTGATATTTGCTGTATCCTTGCAAACTATTTACTACTAGGCAATGTAAATGCACTACTTTTGTTTTATCACAATGACTCATAAACTTGTACTGACTTTGAAAGAAAAAATCTTTTTGTAACAAAGCTTTGTAAAAGAGACACACCTGAATTCATGCTTATGAGTATAGTCACTGGGTGTAAATCATTTTTCAGATACTGTTGAGATTAGTAATGCTGGAGTACCTTGGTAAATGGTGAATATATATGACAGGACTGTATATGGAATATAACCCTTATAAGGCGGGGGACACCGTCTCTCCCTATTTGAACACACCTAACTGATAAGAGGCTAGTTTGGTTGGTAGTTTCCCTCCCTGTTCATTGCATAGTTCCTATTCTAATCTTCTCACAATCGAGACTCTCCCATTGTTTCTCCTACAACATAATGTCATGCTAGTTTATCACGTGCTGCAGGTGATTAGATATTATGTTTTAAGTTTACATCATAAGAATCGATATCACAATTTGTTTACATTTAGTCTTGTGTAACTGGTTGAATTTTATCATCTGTGTTCATGTATTCAGGTGGTTAAGACGGTGGGTTTGCGTGAGATCTGGTACTTTGGTCTGCAGTACACGGACAACAAAGGCTTTCTGACATGGCTGAAACTGGAAAAAAAGGTATTTTTGATTTTATACAGAAAATCGTATTATATTTGAACCTATATTTGCAACTCTATGTTGTTAGACAATAAATAAAAAATGCTTAATAGTCACAATACTTGGATTGGAGTTAATAATATGTTAATTACACGATAAAGTGCCCCTGTTATGCTTTTTCGAACATCACCTTTCATGCAGTGTGTAATATGGCTGTTTGTAAATGTAAAAGGTCTGCAAAGTTTTAAAGATCATAGTGCACAACAAATAAAGTTATTGTCAAGAATAGAAAAAGAAAAGAAACAAGTTGTCAGCAATTACAGTCTCACTTCCTGTTACATCCCTACGTAACAATGTAAAAAATTTGCATAATGCCAGTCTATGTTCTTCATTGACTGCCCACGAACGACAACGACTTTTCCCCGTCCTCAAACACTGTAGTTGTAGCTGAGGCCTGGAAGAGTTTGGCTCGAGAATTTGAGAAGACGCTGTTCTCAGCGATGCGAATCCACTCATGCTGGAATTGATACGGGAAAAAAATTATGCCATTGTTACTGTTCATAGCACTTTGTATTCAAGCACTGAGGAAGATCTGGAGCTAAAATTCAGATATACTGATGGGCGTTTCATTACTGACATGCACTGTAAGCGGTTGACCAATCACAACAGACTGGCCCGTTTAACCAATCAGAGCAGAGTAGGCTCTCAGAAAGGAAAAAGAATCCCATAGACTTATAGGCACCCAACACAAAGCTCTCTTGACTTTAGTAACTATGTAACCACCATAGAAAGTACCCAAAACACCCCATTAATGGTCCAAACAGAAAGTGCGAAAAACCACTGAGAATGCAATGGATGGTGATGTAATAGTTGTTCTACTTCTCTTTTACTACTCTTACATTTATTTCTATGAAGGCTAACTTTCTGACACGTGATTGCGTTTGCTTATGACAGGACTGTGTACTTTACACATATGAACAATACTTCAGTTTGTCATTCCAATTAACTCTTATTTTGTAGAGTTGCCATATTTCATTGTACATACAATCACCTAATGTACATAGCATCATATAGTACTACTTATCACAACTGTTGTATTCTGGCATCACAGTAGAGTTGGGTAGATTGGCGGTGAAGTAAACATTGACCACTACAGGATTCCTGTTAGAGAATCACGGGTCTTGCCACTTGTTTTGAACTTTGATTAATGCTTTGTATGTTAACAATCACTCTGTATGTTCTTCATTCTGATTTCATAGGTGTCCTCTCAAGAAGTAAAGCAAGAGAACCCTCTGCAGTTTAAGTTTCGGGCCAAACACTACCCGGAGGACGTGTCTGAGGAACTGATTCAGGACATCACAAAAAGGCTTTTCTTCCTGCAAGTGAAGGAAGGCATCTTGAGTGATGAGATCTACTGCCCCCCAGAGACAGCAGTGCTATTGGCCTCATATTCTGTACAGGCCAAGTTTGGAGACTTCTCACCAGAATCCCACAAAGCTGGATACTTGTCGTCTGAGCGGCTTCTTCCTCAGAGGTAAGGAGGAAACTGCTCAAAAAAAGCATTCTAATGATTCAACGAGTTGAAATGACTTAAATGAAAGGTGTTCATTCCCGTTCCTGGAGGTCTACTTTCCTGCAGAGTTCAGTTCCAACCCTGCTTCAACAGCTGTTTGTAGTTATCAAGTGTTCCTGATGATTTGACTAGGGTTGATGATGTTAAACTTTGGAGAAAGGAATATGACTCAGCACAGTCATTGTGATTTTGCTAAGTAAGACATGTCAACATATTTTCTTGATCCTGGAACAACATTCCTGTCCTAAACTTTTATCCTAACCATATCCTTACCCCTAAACCGAACCATAACTTATCCGTAACATCAGAGTGAAATGATAGGTGAATAACACTGATGTAGAAGCGCCTAAAACTGGTTGTATGCCTAAACTTTTCATAAACTGTATACTTGCCACTCAAATTTGATTGGTTGATTGGAATGTTGATCTTGAAATATGTTGTACTTGGTGAAATCAGATTCACTGTCGGGGTCCACCTGACGTAAATAGTTAACATTGTTTAAAAAAAATCATAAAATATTGGAAAGAATGTTTGTTATGAACTTAATTATTTGAAGTTTCTTCTGAATTTAACAGAGTGTGCAAATATTTTTAAAATAATTTCAACTACAGATTAAATACATGTCAGTAACATGCATAGTTTTGGATCTCAAACAAAAATGACACAATTTTATAATTGTAATATTAACTTGAACTCAAGAAAACAGCTAAAGGGAACAATGAAAATGAAACTAAAACACAATGAAACCTAACATAACCCTGACAAGTGACAATAATTTTTCAGAATTTTACTGAAATAATTTTTCAATTGTATTACTGTAAAATATAAATAACCATATACATATACACTTATGTTGGTGCTGCTTCTAACCATATGAAAATATTTTTATCCAGCTTTATATATTCATTAATACAAACATTTACATTGTTACTTAATTTTCCACAACATGTGAAAATAAAATTAAAAGCATTTAGTGTTACAAGTATAACAATAATAAGCACATTTCACATACATATAAACGCTGTATGAAAAATAGGTTTAGTGATATATTTTTTTTAGAATGTTTAGATCTTGTCAAATCTAGAAATCTTTTCACAAAATCTTGTAAAATCTTTGGATATGTTCCAACCACTTCTAAAAAAATTAAAGATGAAGTAAATTGAGACTCTGAAGACCCTAAATAGACACAAAGAAGAAACATCTGCACAGTTTTATTTATGCAACATCCTGAAATTATTTTAGTTACATATTTGGGCGCAATGTCTAACAATCTTTCCTTTTCTTTTATGGTCGCAACACTTTAGGCATATGATTATACCACAAAATTTATTGATTTGATATTCTGTGTTTACAGAGTGCTTGACCAGCACAAACTGTCTAAAGAACAATGGGAGGAGAGGATCCAGATTTGGCATGAGGAGCACAGAGGAATCCTCAAGTGAGTTTGATTTCCCATTCAGCTCGCCTTTATATCGTTCCACAAAGTTAATCATTTCTATGAATTCTGTGCCACCAGGGAAGATGCCATGCTGGAGTATCTAAAGATCTCACAGGATTTGGAGATGTATGGTGTCAACTATTTTGACATCAAGAACAAGAAAGGAACAGACCTGTGGTTAGGCGTGGATGCTTTGGGACTTAACATCTATGAAAAAGAAGACAGGTAAGCGCTTTTTGTGAGCAAGATTTGATTATTTAGAATTGCCCTCAGGCTAGTCGGGGATATTGGGGTCAGTGTGGCAGCTGCCATGACTGTGTGGTTAATGACCTACAAGTGACTGTCCAAACCCACAACATGCCAAACAAGTCAACATGAACACCTGCCGCTTATTATTGAGAGGTCATTGCACTCAAGGACTATACCACAAAGTTTGTAATTTTTGTAATGTTTGTTGACAAATTACATTTAAAAAAGATAACACTCTGTTACATGTTATAGTAGACAATAGTAATAACATGCAACTAACCCTAAACCAAACCCTGATCCTATGGTAAGTACATGTTTTTAGTTAACAGTACTCAATTCTTAAAGGGTTAGTTCACCCAAAAATGAAAATTCTGTCATTTATTACTCGCCCTCATGTCGTTTTACACCCGTAAGACCTTCGTTCATCTTCAGAACACAAATGAAGATATTTTTTGATGAAATCTGATGGCTCAGTGAGGTCTCTATTGCCAGCAAGACAATTAACACTTTCAGATGTCCAGAGAGATACTAAAACATATTTAAAACAGTTCATGTGAGTACAGTGGTTGAACCCTAATAATATAAAGGGACGGGAATACTTTTTGTGACATGAGGGTGAGTAATAAATGACAGAATTTTCATTTTTGGATGAACTAACCCTTTAAATGTATAATCACACTGTAACAGGGACACCTTAAAATAAAGTGTAACGAAAAAAGTGTAACAAAAAGTTGCATGAAATAAATTTTGTCTGTTCTTCGTTACTTAGGCTGACTCCAAAGATTGGATTTCCTTGGAGTGAAATAAGGAACATCTCATTCAATGACAAGAAGTTCATAATCAAGCCCATTGACAAAAAAGCTCCCGTAAGTCATTGCATGAATGATTTTGTCTTTTTTCCCCCTGAAATTATTGTATGTTGGCCAATGAAGAAAGGAAAAATCTTTTAAAATTAATTTAAAATAGCTACTCTTTGCTTTATAAAGCGAGGAAGAGTGAGCAATTGGAATTCTAGATCTGCCCTGATATTTTTCCTGTTATACATCCAAATCAATTGTAATTCAGGAATTTAAAACATATTCTTCTATTCGTGTCACATTCTGTTCTTTCTCTCTTGTTTTTCCAGGACTTTGTGTTCTATGCGTCTCGTCTACGTATTAACAAGCGCATCCTGCACCTGTGCATGGGAAACCATGAACTTTACATGCAACGGAGGAAACCTGATACCATTGAGGTGCAGCAGATGAAGGCACAAGCCAGAGAGGAGAAACACCAGAGACAGATGGAGAGGTGAGGACACAGCGTTCATTGCCCAGTGTGCATCATTATATATCAATGAACAGCTGCCCTGATGAGCACAGCAAGACATCAGGAAGCTCAGGCCAGAGCATCACTAATTTTAAAATTTTGTTAGTGACACTTTACAATAAGGTCTCATTTGTTAACATATTAACTAACATGAACTAACACTGAGCAATACATTTGCTACGGTATTTATTAACCTTTATTAATATAAGTCAAAAACAAAGTCGTTCATTGTTTGTTCATGTTAGTGGATTAACTAATGTTAACTAGTTTTCATTTTAATAATGTGTGAGTAAATGTTGAAATGAACTAAGATAGATTAATACATTTTTTTATTTAATTTGATCAATAATTTTATTCATTTATTTACTTTCTTTGTGAATTTTTCTCAAAGATTTTTCTTTTTCCATTGGGAGTACATTAAGTGTGTTTGCTACCTGTTTTCATCCCAGAGCCCTGCTAGAGAATGAGAAGAAGAAAAGGGAGGCAATAGAGAAAGAAAAAGAGATGGTGGAGAGAGAGAAGCAAGAGATGATGATGAAGCTTTTCCAGTTTGAAGAGCAGACCAAAAAGGTTGAGAGAGGTAAGAGTATGTTCTAGATGGCTGATGATATATAGGGTGAATTTAGGTTGATTGGGACACGTTTTCCAATTCATCTCAATGGCAAAAAAAAAATAATAATAATTGAGTGACTGCTGCCCCCTTCTGGTTGATTTTGTGTACTGTTCAGATCTGAGAGAGCAGTTTGAGAGGGCACGGGTATTGGAAGAAGAGAGGCGGCGGGTAGAGGAGGAGGCAACACGTTTGGAGGCCGAGAGACAGGCGGCACTGATGGCTAAAGAAGAGCTGGCCAGGCAAGCTGAGGATCAGATGAAAACTCAGGAACAACTGGTAAGCAGGGGCCAATTTTACACACACAAAACAGTGTCAGTTTGTGTGATGGGGCAGAAGTCTTTGTTTATCTAGAGAGAAATGAAGAAAGATGTACCTTTTGGTATTTTTTATAGGCAGCAGATCTGGCTGAGTACACTGCAAAGATTGCCTTGCTGGAGGAAGCCAGGAGAGTCAAGGAAGAGGAAGCCAATGAATGGCAGAACAGGGTGAGTTTTGAACAATGTTGAAGTCATAAAAAATATGGTTAAATTCTTCTTGTTATAACTTACCTCTCCACTTTTCTCAGGCTAAAGAGGTGCAGGATGATCTGGAAAAGACCCGTGAGGAGTTGCAGCATGTTATGGCGTCCCCTGTAGCGGCTCCCCCCATGGCTCCCCCCATGGCTGCCCCCATGACTGCCCGGGCCATGATGGAGGAGCCCTTAGAGAACGATCATGAAGATCATGAGGAGAATAATAGCACCTACAGTGCTGAGCTCCTCGTGGAGGGCATAGAGGACCATCGCAATGAGGAGGAGCGTGTCACAGAGCTAGAGAAGAACGAACGTGTGCAGAAACAGCTCATGGTAACATGTGTATCACCTTTCCTCAAACATAATTATGGATTTGTAGTGAGGATGGTGATTCATCCCAATCAAAACACCTGAAACAGATCCAGATACCTTCATCTATTTCTTCAGTAACTATTTCTGGAGGTTCTGGATTTTCTCTCATTCGTTCAGGAGATTCGTTCAAAAACACACAGTCGTTCAAAAATAAAACAAGCCTTATGATTCTTTTTTCAGTTGGTTCAAATACATATATAGTACAGACACATAACACTAACTTGTAGGGGGAATTTGATCCATTCAATGATTCAAATCTTTTTAATCTGTAGTTTACATCATTACACATCTAAGTGAGTGTTTTTTGAGTATTATCAGAAAGTCATTGTATTATTGATACAACAGATTCAGTTAAAAAACACTACATTGATTTACAATTCATTTACAATTACAAGCATTATCACCCTAAATAACTGTGTATTATATAAGGCCGTTCATGAAAGACATGCTTCATTGATACAGTTTGTATATGAACAACATGGCACGTTTATTCGGTTCATTCATGAACAACGTGTTTCGTTCAGTTCCACTGAACTTAAAGCACCAATTTCAGTTCAGTACGCACCATTCGCACAGTTACGCCACTACTATGAATTATACTTCATATCTGAATATTCGATTTCAATTGTCCTATTTGGTGTTTACACTGTGACTAACCTCATCTTAAATCATCTTTAGGCCCTGAGCTCTGAGCTGGCCGATGCCCGCGATAACTCTAAGAAGACTCAGAACGACATTCTGCACAATGAAAACGTACTAGCCGGGAGGGACAAGTACAAGACGCTTCGTCAGATCCGCATGGGCAACACCAAGCAGAGAATAGATGAGTTTGAAGCCTTGTAATGGCTGATAAACCTCGAGCACCAGCAGCGCCCTGCTCATGTGTGAATTTATCTAATTGCCATAAATGGTTTCACTTTGTATTTGCCATTTAAAATGACTGGATTATTTACACAGTCTGCACACACTACACACTACTGTACACACCAGTACAGTAACAGTTTTTGTTTTGACAAATATGGACAACATCCTCATTCAAAGCACTAAAATGTGTATTTTTTAAAGTTCGCCTTGAGAACACTTTTGAGATCCTATTTATGCTAATTGTGCCAAAGTCCTTGGTTTGAGAAATCATGTCATCTTTTATGGGAACCTTTTGAATGTGGCTAACTTAAGATCTTTATGTGTCATGAAACACATCACTTCCTCACAAAAAGGAGGTTAAATGTTTGAAAAGAACAAATTTATATATATGTATATATATATATATATATATATATATATATATATATATAAAACATGCAAATATAACACAAGGATTGTAGATAATTATGTAAAAGATGAATGAGATCAAATAGTGGCCATAACAAACAAGTCAAGTGAGATTTTGATTCAAGAAATGCTTCATAGTAAATTACATTTTCTATGTAATATTTTGAAATAAAAATATGAAATTGATTTGAAGGACTTCTTCTGTCCAGTTACTGTGGGATGGAAAATGCATGGTTAAACGTGTTTTTCACATGTTTTGGCAAACGTCTGTAGCAAAATGTTTTCGATGAAAATAAAAAAAAAATGCAATCTAAGAATTGTTTGGCCAAGACAGGAGCGCAATGTCTTGACAACAGAATTTTTCAGACTAGCAGAAAGGTTTGCATTGTCTGTTTACCCAGATGTCCTTCAGTTATGCTGGGACCATTAAGAGATCTACAGTTTCATCTGTGCTGATGTGCAGAGGCCCGTTAAAGGCAAATTATTATGCAAAGGCTGCGCCTGCATGAGCCCACAAAGGACCACTGATATTTACTCAAGGACTAGAGCTTTAATTATGTTGCTAGACAACAATTTATGAAGCCTGGTAACCATTTGTTGTAATATGCAAAGGGTCAGGTAACATTACAAGGGGTCTGGATTACTGTGTTCCGTCGGAAAATGTTTGAGCGATCATTAGCTTGTGATTTAGTTTCCTGAAAACCTCCTATAAAAATCTTCCATATACTACAATGATTTTCATTGAAAGCAGGAACAGTTTATTGAGCTTTTTTTTCTTGAAAAGGCTAAAACATCATTTTATCATTATTTATTTATAATTTATTGGAGAAAGGAGATTACTAATGTCAATGATTATGTTTTAAACTCAAGAATCTGTATATGTGCAGTATGTTGTGACCATTATATTATACTCGGCCTATATTATATTATTGATAAAGTATAAGCAGACTCTTTCAAATACACAAGGAGGATTAATTGAAGAAAAGATGCCCAGGTTTAAATCAGGTTCAATTTTTATTTGTTAATTACTTTATTTTTTCATGTAAAGGAAGAGGTGACACTTTACATTTCATTTTATATATAGCACATAATATTATCACATTAATAGTAATATCCTACTCCAAAACGCTCTGAAAATTGACACATTCAGAAATTACTTAAAGGGATAGTTGACCCAAAAATTAAAATTCTGTCATCATTTGCTCACCCACAAGTTACAAACCTGTATGGCACAATGAAGATATTTTGATGAATATGGGTGACTAAATTTGATAGGCCCCATTGACTTCCATAGTATGAAAAAAAAAAAATACTATGGAAGTCAATTGAGCCCATTAACTATTGGTGACCGACATTCTTACAGGTTTGGAACATCATTAGGGCGATTAAATGATAAATTTTCATTTTGGGGTGAACTAACCCTTTAAAGGGGCTATATGCAGTAAAGTGAACTACAGCCAGCATCTTATTGCTCGCACTTCTGTATACGTAACGTTGAGAAAACAGTAAGAAAGCATCTGATCATTGTGATGTGGATTTGTTGGCAATAGACGGCTTTCACATTTTCGTGTTTCTCAGTAGCGGAAGTCGTCATAGTTGGGTAAATTTTTATAGCGGTGAATGAGAGACTACATTAAATATATATATTTATTGTGTTTCCATTTGCCAAAAAAACAAACTAACTAAAAAAAAAACTATATTTCATCATGTCGACAAAGGAGGTAATTAAAAAAATTACACTGTTATGATAGTTTGAATATAAAATATGCCTATGTTTACTATTATAGGCTATGTGAGTTTGAATAAATCCTTCTCTTTGCATGACAAATTGACATTACAAAACAGAATATGGCTCTTTTTGCATTATTCCGAACATTGTACAATCATTCCATTTCATGTGTCCAAGAGCGGAAGAGAGGGTGCGCGCGTAAACGTCACATCCTTTGAATTTTCCCGGCGAAACCGGCCCGAGTCTTTTACGTGAAAATCAGTCTACAGGCTTTCATCATAAAAAGTCGGGGAACGTCTCATTTTTTATGTTTATAAAACCTATTCACACACTGGCAATACAAAAAGCTAATAATACATGAAAATTCATACATATAGCCCCTTTACAATGTAATAGGATCATGACACTGTATAGAAACCATCCATCCCACTTCCAGTTCACCAGTCTGCTGCTCAAACTAACTTGAAGGAACAAATGACCATATTAGGAGTGTGTGTATCAGTCCCCGGGGGTGGTGCTGAAAGAACAGCTCCCACTAAACATGACTTCTTTTAATAGCGGTCCCTTGTGGCCACTTTTTCAGGAGACCCTCGGCTGGATTCTTGATGCCACGGGGTGCAAGAGAGTTATGACAAGCCATGAATCAGGAAAGTTCCCATGCCCGAAGCGGAGCTTTGAAAACTGAGGGATATTTTGAAGCGACTATGAGAAGATGAAGAGGCAAAACGTGCGGACACTCGCCTTAATTATCTGCACTTTGTCCTATTTACTCATCGGAGCGGGAGTCTTCGACGCTCTCGAGTCAAAGCAAGAGAAAACCCAGAAGGGCAAGCTTGACTATCGAAAATTTCTACTCATGCATAAATATAATCTCACCAGCGTTGACTTTGAGCATATTGAGAAGGTGGTTTTGCTTCTGAAGCCTCACAAAGCCGGAGTACAGTGGAAGTTCGCCGGGTCTTTTTATTTTGCCATCACTGTGATAACGACCATAGGTAATTTTACTGTTTTTAACTGATGAACTTAATTTGAGAAGACAGTCGTTTTTGTCTAATGATGATTTATAGTTTCAGCCTGTTGCATTGCTTATAATCTATATCATTTTTTTGTTATATACAAATATAATAAATATTATAATAATATTTTTTAATAATTTAAATTTTTTTGTTTCAAAATAATCTATGACGGTGTGAATAAGAAACTCAGTGAATAGTATATATTTCACAAGATAAAACGTATACTTTTATGCTTTATTAGTTAATAAACTTATGTGAAAAGGGCAATTCCTTCCACAAACAATCACTTTGGTTTATTTAGTCGCTTATAGCATTAGTGTTTTGTGTTCCTGTTTTATTTTGATGACACTTTCGATGGATTTAAAGTCTTTGTTTGGTTTTGCATTGCACATATTTTCTCAAATAGAAAGAATAATAATATTATGTCATTTAATCATATTTAAAATGCCAAAAAACTGTATTTTTAAACGGAAAAGTTCTGAAAACTGCAGCTTTGGGGTTTTCTGATTTATTTATTAGTGCCGAAATTCAGCAAAATTCAATCTTCGTGAAATATGTTCGCTAAGACTGCTTAAGACATATAATTAACTTAGTTCGGATGATAAGATTGATAAATGAGCCATATGAAGAAAAACGCTCACACAGTCATCACTGAAGTGAATAATCCTGTGTTTCAGTACAGGGTGATTTCGGTCATTGCTTCCGGTGGATTAGTTCAAAAATGGTCATGGGTTATTTTTAGAGGGGCACCATACAAAATGCGAATGTATGTTATGTCAGTTTTTACAGTTCTATGATATAAAGGTTTATTTGTTTCTCTTTTAAGCATCATGTTTTGGTTGAAAGACTCTTTAATAACTTAGAAACACTTTTAGATTGAAATGGCTTTTACTTATTTGAAGTGATTATAAACTGTACACATAATTTTATATCTTCAAACATCCTTCATGAGAAATTTAATGCATGACATGATATTTTGACTTGAATATAATCAGTTAATTTAGATATTACCACTTGGTTAGCCCTACAATTTTTGTGATAACCATTCCTGTGGTCTGGAGGGTTTGGATTAGGTCAGATTAGCATATTTAAATGAATCATTTCACATTAAGTTAGTTTTGGAGTTATGGTTATTAATTCTTCATGTACAGTCACGCTCAGCAGAACATGATGGTTTGTTTATTACTTAATTTATAGGTACAGAATTGTCCGGTTAAAAGCAAGAACAGACATTCTGTAATGTTATAGATACATAACAGTAGATTATTCTTCATTAATTTCAACTTCATTGACCTAATTTGCTTATTGAAAACGTGAATCTTTTTGGTATCCCAGTCCCGAGAGCTATGTGCAGAGCTTCAGCAAATCTCCAGGCTAATGCCGTATTAGTCTGCCCTCATTGGGGAGTTTACAGCATCATCATAACAATATTGAGATGGCTAAGTGCAATGAATGTCAGTAATAATATTTACAGAATGTTAAAGAACATCCAGTACAAATACACGTGGGGGGTGTGCATCTGATGAATAGTCTGATGACTCTGGTCAATAACAAACTGTGAAGATATTGACTGTCTTGTTTACCTCTTTAAATATTCAGAATTCTTAAGAGGTTGTTTAACTGACATACACCTCCAAAGAACTCTGATGTTATTCTATGCACAGCTGAATTACGTAGGTAAATCTCACACTCAGTGGAACCTATTGACCTTTCGACATTTCATGGTAGCTTACTCTGGTACGGTCTCTCTCAGTGAAGTTATCATTATAGGTGTGGTGTGTCCTCTTTTATATTTACAACGATTTTAGAATGATATCTTTATTTTTATCTTTATAGTTATTCTTGGTGTGAAGGGGTTTTTACTCCTCATCCTGTCTTACCCATACCTGTCTTTTGTCATGTTTGAAGCTCAAAAAGTGGTGCGTTTCTCAAAAGCATTGTTAGCCTACTAAGTTCTGTCATTACAAGCATAATTCACTGATTCTGTGTTTCGAACATTAGCAAACGGCATTGCAAAGTCAGAGTTAGAACTACAGCTCTCAATCTGTGGTTAGAAGCATAGTTTAGCTGTGCTATCTATATCTTTATTGTCTCGAGAGAATTATGTGGCATTTTTGAAGAGTGCGAGTGTGCGTACCTGCTCCAGTACCTCTTGGTAATCCTGGAGAATGACGTAAGGAGGAACACACACTTGAATCAAACATCCAGAGAGAGAACAAAAGTAGCAAATGTCATGTTTGTTATTTACAGCAATAATCTGACATTAATTCCATCTCAGACTGATTAATTAATCAAATTTATCACTCCACCACCTGCATGATGTCATTAACGACAGTTCTAACCAACATGGTTTGAACAACGGATGTGCAACTAATTTGCATTTTCTTTAAGCAATTGTGACTAGCTAGTTAGTTTCTCCAACAATGCACTATTGTATTTAAAGAGTTGGTTTACCCTCATGTCGCTCCACACCCGTAAGACCTTTGAAGCGGCAGTGGATTCCAGAATCCACCCCCCCTTCACCTTCATTCATCAAAATTAAGATATTTTTGATGAAATCCGAGAGTTTTTTTTTTTTTAGACCACAATTTAATCACCACTTTCGAGGTCCAGAAAGTTACTAAAGACATTGTTAAAATAATCCACGTGACTGCAGTGGTTCAGCCTCAATTTTAGGAAGTGACAGCAATACTTTTTGTGAGCAAAAACAAAACAAAACAAATCTCTTCTGTGTCATTCTCATACGCTGTTTATGTTCAGCGCTTCCAGGTTCTATGTCAGAATGGCGACTCATTATTGGCCGGCTCCTGTGTTTGCATCACGTATGCGTCGTGCTGCTCACGTGAACATTACTGAGTCGGTGTTCTGATGTACAAAATAGTCAGGTGGACTACTTTAACAATGTCTTTAGTACCTTTCTGGACATTGAAAGTGGTGGTTAAATTGCTATCTATGGGGGATAAAAAAAAAAGATTTTCATCAAAAATATCTTAATTTGTGTTCCGAAGACGAACGAAGAACGAAGTTCTTGAGGGTGAGAAAATAATAACAGAATTCTCATTTTTGAGTGAACTAACCCTTTAAGCAGTGAGTTACGTGTAGTTTTGCAAGAAATGCTCTTCGTTGTGATTGGTTGATTAGGAAACAATCAGTGACTAGACATTACTCATATTATAAGGACATAAAATTTTATTGGTTCAAACCAAAAATCATGTGATGTCCAATGGATGCAGGTCTGAAGGGGTTAAGGTCTACATACATCCAAACATATAACGTCGCATCAAGTCTTCCATGAAAATGTTGGTTCTTTGAACCACTTATCTTGTCCTGCTCTTCTTCCCAAGGTTATGGCCATGCCGCCCCCAGTACGGATGCTGGGAAAGCATTCTGCATGGGGTATGCACTTCTAGGCATCCCCCTCACCCTGGTGATGTTCCAGAGCCTGGGCGAACGCATCAACACCTTCGTCCGCTTCCTGTTGCACAAAGCCAAGAAATGCATGGGCCTGCGGAGGCCGGAGGTCTCCATGGCCAACATGGTGATCATCGGCTTCTTCTCCTGCGTCAGCACCTTGTGCGTAGGAGCAGCTGCCTTCTCCCACTATGAAGGTTGGACTTTTTTCCATGCCTTCTACTACTGTTTCATCACCCTCACCACCATCGGTTTCGGGGATTACGTAGCCCTACAGAAGGACAACGCTCTCCAAAACGACCCTCATTACGTGGCCTTTAGTTTTGTTTATATCCTGATGGGCCTCACAGTTATTGGTGCTTTCCTCAATCTAGTGGTGCTACGGTTCATGACGATGAACACAGAGGACGAGAGAAGAGACGCGGCGCAGAGAGCGCTGCTCTCCAAAGATAAACGGACAGATCCGGTTCTGCGCCGCCCGGACCCTCCGAGCCCAGCCGCCGTGGGGCGAGACAAAAGGCGAGGGCTGAAGAGCGTCTACGCTGAGGTGCTTCACTTCCAGACGGTGTGCTCCTGCCTGTGGTACAAAAGTCGAGAGAAAATGGTGATCCTCCCACAAGATCTGTCCTTCACTGATGCGCTAATGGAGCAAGGAGACATATCGCCCCACCACTTTTTCGAACCCGGCCCCATGGGCTGCGTGTGTAACCCTCAACGCTGCTCGGCCATTAGCACTGTGTCTGCTGATCTGAGAAACATGTCACCGTTCAGGCTCTTCTCCAAGAGACGCAGCTCTGTCTGAATCACCTCACTTTCTAATACAGTCACTGTAGATCTTTAATGATTCACATTAATTATTTTATCAGCCTTCACATAAAGATGCTTAATCGGACCACTCAAGATTGAGGTGGACTGATGAAAGAGATCTGCTACGAGTCTTTTTACACAAACACATCTACTCTCTATATCAACGCTTTGATGACTGTAAGGAGAATTCAAATGGTCTTCTACATCAGATTGTACATTTACACACTAAAATGGTGCAATGGACAGTGTTTTAACAGTTGCTAAACATATTCTGACCAAAAAACTTCTCATCTTGAATATTATTTTACCCTGTTCAGATGAAATGCTTATGGTATAAGAGTTGTAAATGTGTTCAGTCATATTTGGCTTTGCATTGCAGTGTTGTTTGTCATTCAGAACTGAACTGAGAATGCCTTTTAAATTCCAACTGCGTTCCTGAATTTGAGTTGAATTTGAATTGAGATAGATAGATAGTGTTTGAAATGTCATATATGTTTGAAAGTAAAACAGAAAATTATATTTAGCCTAGTTTATATATTTCATAATGGTGACTGAAAAAAATATGAGATGGGAGGAAAAAATTAATATTGCGTTCATTCGTAAAATTAAACATGTTCTCACAAAACTGGTGATGGAAATAATGAGACTGGAAGAAAAGCGATATCTTAATTCTTTTGTGAGCGAGCGCTGAGTTTCTCAGGGGTACACAATACTTTTAAAAGAGAAAGCAAAGTGTCTCAGGGCAACTTAACATTTTTTTGATCATTTCTTTCTCCTTTCTAATATTTTTTCCATCACCATGTCCCCTTCTGGGCTCCGTAGAATGCATGATCTGCATTGAAATTCCTCTTCATTTCAGCTTCCTGTGGGGTGTGGCAAATTCAACTCAAATTCCAACTCCTTAAAAGGCAGCCAGTTCCTCATTTCTGCAATTTTGCATAACCCTGTTTCTGCAATATTGAGAAAACTACATCTGACACACTTTATTAAGTATACTGTGTTCTGATAAAGGATATTATTGCCAGACAGTACCTACTCCATTACTGTAATGAGTCCACTGTTCTAGACTTCAGTGTAACCAGTAAAATGAAACACCTATCAGGTATTTGTTGATCCAGATGGCATACCAACATGACTCCTGCTCTCTGCCCAGCTCTGTACAGTGTGTTAAAGGAATAATCTGACCTTTCGAAACCGCCTTAAACATATTAACCTGATGGAGGCCACGTGGACTGATAAAATGATATTCGGATTGGCTGCAGATGACATTGTTTTTCAAAACTAGGACAGAGTTGTCTATGTAACAATGATATCAGAGCCAACATCTCGGCACGGAAAGCGAATGCGATTCTTGAACCTGAGGTATCTAATTACTCTTGATGTTTCACACATAAATGTCAACTTTGAAGATAAAGTATACATGTGACCTTGGTCTGAACTAGAGCTCTTGGAAAAACAGCAGTGTTCCCATACGGACCCTCCAAGTGCTCTCAGCACTGATCTGGACATCGTGTCCTGTGTATCCCCCGTGACTCAGAGAGGCCTTGCTGCTCAGGCTATGTTTGGCCCACAGAGGAGTGTGTGCCATCTTCACATCCTGCCAAGGAGAAAGCGCTTTGTGCCCAAGACTTTGCCTTGAGCTATTAAACCTGCATGACACAGTGACAGAAGGAACGCCATTACAACAAATGCCTGTATTGTCCCCCCCACGGTGGTGGCATCTGTTGCTTTTCCTTCTATATTTTTCTGGTTTGGCATCTACATTCATGTGAAATTTAAAAATATCTTTTGGCCAGCAGGTCAATGAGGGTAGGACAGAGTGTACATTTATGTCTCTATGAAAGATTATAAAAGATCCAGGGCACAAATAAATCTTTTTGATGATTAGAATAATAATAAAAAAGAATAGTAAAAAAAAGTTTTTTGCCCGTGTTAAATTGATCAAATGTCAGTAAAACTAAAGGATATGCATTTGTATCTATATGTTCCAAGTTCAATAGTTGACCTTTGTTGAAAATGAAAAAATGACATGTGAAGGCCAAGTAATTTATCCTAAGCATTTAACCCATCTAGTTAGTGCACACACATTAGGAGTAGTTAGTAGTGAGCACACACACCCGTAGCAGTGGGCAGCCATTTTTGTTGTGGCACCCAGGGAGTGATTGGGGGGTTAGGTGCCTTGCTCAAGGGCAAAGTTATTTCCTGTGCCGAATTCTGACAAATTATTACCCCTAGTATTAGTATGTTTAGGGTTAGGTGTGGGGAAGGGGTTATGATTAGGCAATCAGGTAGTGACTTTAACGAGCTGGGTAATAATTTGGCAGGGGGTCGAAATTCGGCAGTATTGAGAATCGAACCCGCAATCTTTGGGCTAACGTCTATGATGTTGTCATATAAGGATTTGTCCAACATTTTCTAAAAACAAACAAAAATAGATTTGACTGAAATGATTTTCGAACCCACTAAAATCATTAGAATTTTCATTTTTTCTGTTTTCATTTTCACATTTACCATGACTATGTGCATGCGTGACATATGGTGATGTGATGTAACTGTATGCACATGATGTATAACAAGTCAAACTTATTTTCTGTAGTATTAATCTATTATCTCTGGTAGGGAGTATACCACAAACTTGATTTGACCATTTCTTAAAGTCAGAATGACATACCATTAGCAACACATTTAATGTAGTATATTTTGGAGTGAAAAAAATATATATTTCTTTTATCTATCTCATACATTTAGTCATTGGCTGCATCTGAAATAGCATACTCTCTTGAGTAGGTACTTATTTTGAACAAGTAATACTGTCATTATCATGTGACCTACCAGCATCAGTTATATCACTTTACTGCCATTCACAAATCTTCTCCCATGGCCTCATGGGATAGTAAAGTGTCTATTGTATGCATGATTATATATACTTCAGATTCTCGTCGGAAGTAGTAGGTCATCTGCGTTACATTTTGGCTATTTTATGAGTACTGTGAATTTTCAGAAGCCATTTATTTTTATTGACAGGTGTTTGAAAAATGAAGCGGTCTTGGTGATGTCAGTGGCCAAGAAAAGTTGTTTCAGATGATAATCAAGTTATTATATATATATATATATATATATATATATATTTTTTTTTTTTTTTTTTTTTAATGAAAGACTAAAATTTGCTTTGAAACAACCTGCTGAAGAATCATTGACAATCAGATGAAATTTCATGCTGACTTCAATGTGAGGACCTGTCACTTTAAAACTACCTGGTAGCAACGCGTCTTTTCATTGGCTGCAATAAAAACACTGTGCTGAGTGCTGATAAACGTTCAGACTTGTCAAATATTGCAGGCAGAAATTACTTCCGAGAATAAAATGGACTTCAACGATGAGTTTGTGAAAATCTTTGGCCAAAATCGGAAAATCGCATTATGGGCTGCAGGCACAGCGGTTGCTCTGCTTGGACTCGGTGTCGCGTATAAATTTATGCGTCGGGAGAAAAAGTTAACTCGAGTTGGAGTTGTTACTCAGCTGCTGGTTCATCCGATGAAGTCTGGGAAGGCGGTGTCGGTAGAGACGGCAGAATGTCTGCGAATGGGGCTGAAATATGGCGAACTGCGAGATCGGTGAGTATTTGACAGAAGTGTGTGTCTTTGAACGCGCATCTGTTATTCACGCTTTTAAGTGTAGCCTACTGTTATAGAGCCAGTGCGCGAATGATCGGTTCCTTTTAATGATTTACCGTCTGATAAAGACGCTAACGCAATGCGCTCGGGTTTGTCTATTCTGACTAACTTGTAATATCTGTGGCTACTAAAACTTTTGAGAACTTCGAAAATGTACTTATATGCAGGGTTGGGGAGTAACGAAATACAAGTAACTTAGTTACGTATTTAAAATACAAAATTTGAGTAACTGTATTTCATTACAGTTACATTTTAAATGGCTGGTAATCAGATTACAGTTACATCTGAAAAGTATTTTAGATTACCAAAGTGATTACTTTGAATTTTAATGTCATTTAAACAGCAATTGGTGATTCTCTGACTCTGACAGTCTGAAAAGGCGGAGTTAAGTTTCATGTGATAGTCGTTTGTGAGTCATTTTATAATTGTAAAAAAGTTCACTGCAACTTTTTCTCACAATTAGTTTTTTCCCCTCACAATTGTGAGTTTGCATTTCACAATTTTGACTTCTTTTTATCACATTTGTGAGATTTAAACTCACAATTGCAAGTAATAAAGTCAGAATTGGGAGATATAAACTTGCAATACTAATTTTTTTCTTGCAATTGTGAATTTTAGTATGTGAGTTTACATGGCATAATGCAGACTTTTCTCAATATTGTGAGTTTATCATAATTTTGACTTTTCTCAATATTGCGAGTTTATATCTCATAATTCTGGCTTTATAACTCGCAATTGCAACTTTATATCACGCAATTCTGAGGGAAAAAGTCATTTTTTAGTGTTTGTTCCACAATTATTAGTATTCCAAAGTATTCTAAAGTTTTTAGATTAAGTTACTAAACTTGACTAATGTAACAAAATACGTTACAAATGACTTTTTAAAGCATGTATTTTGTAATCTGCAGTGAAATGCATTTTAAAAGTAACCTACCCAGCCCTGCTTATATGTAACAGAAATACTTCTTTTCATTTTCTTTGGAGGGGTTCAAACCTTATGTTGAGGGGTCAGACACCTCCCCAAACAGACCATACATTTTGTTTTGTTGCAGTCACTGGCTGGTCATCACAGAGGATGGACACATGGTCACAGGCAGACAGCAGCCCAGTCTGGTGTTGGTGTCTTTGAGCTGTGAGGGTGGGCAGCTGTGTCTTAATGGACCCCAGATGGAGGAGTTGAGGGTTCCTCTTCACCAGCCTGATAACGCAGTTAAGGACTGCAGGTACATTGTGTTACAAACACGGACAGCTGACCTCAAGGTGATTTATTGTTAATGTTTGTTTACGCCACTGAATAAAAAAAAAAAAAAAAATGTATGTAATCAGTGTTGGGGGTAGTAATGCGTTACAAGTAACTTGCGTTATGTAATGGGATTACTTTTTCAAGTAACTAGTAAAGTAACGCATACCTTTTCAATTTTCAACTAAATATCGAAATTACTTTTTCAAATAAGTAACGCAAGTTACTTTTCCCACATATTATTTAGACTAAATGTGAACATGCATTTACTCGTCTCACGTGCACGAAAACATTCAGTATTCTTGAAAAATGAATAAAAAGGGTGAAGTGCAATCTCAGAAATGTATGGAAATCTGTAATAATGCACTTAAATTACACAAATATACTTTATGTAAATAATTTCACTTTATTAATCAGTGTTTTTGCCACTGACCTTCAAAGATCTAATTCAACCATACTAATAAGCAAAAATTACTTTAGATTTAGAAATTAGTGTTGAACTTCCTTCTCTTGTATCCTTTTTCTTCTTTAATCCAGAATGGCAGCACATCTAAACTGTTTACTTGAGTTGCGCCCTCTACTGTACAGTTGTAAATATGCATTTACTTCAGCCTGAGGCTTATTCATTTCACATTTGGTGTGAAAGGACCTTAACATTTTCCAAAAGTACAACTTTTTTTGTTGTTATTAAAAAAACATACAAACAAGCCCAGCCCAGGTGAGAAAAAGTAGTGCAAAACTACTATGTAACGCATTACTTTTCATAAAAAGTAACTAACACAATTAGTTTCTTTTTTAGAGAGTAACACAATATTGTAATGCATTACTCTTAAAAGTGTCTTTCCCCAACACTGGTAATTGCGACTTTCCATCTCACAATTCTTTTCCCCCCTCATGATATAAACTCGTAATTCTGATTCTTATAACTCAGAATTGTGTGGTAAAGTTGCGGTTCTGAGAAATAAACACCGCTAATGACAACACTGTTATGAAGTCAGTTTTCCTTAAATTCACACCGGTGTTGTTCATCACATTAACTGTGGACATGTTCCAATAACATTGGACAATCACAAACTGTCTAAATACTTTTGTCTTAATTTTGAGCTGTAATTTACAACTTGAAAAACTAATTTCTCTTGAAAAGCGAATCAATTTTATGTGTGGTCAAATTTTGTAAGACTAAAAAATAATTTTTCTTGTGTGTGCAGAGTCTTCAGTATAGATGTTCAGGGCAGGGACTGCGGGGACGATGTGTCTGAGTGGCTTACTCGATACCTGGAATCAGACAAGACCGTTCGTCTGGTTCATTTTGAACCTCATCTGAAGGCGCAGAGGCCTTCTGAGAAAGATCCCCTCTATCCTAAGGATGAAAAGGTTGGATGGACAGCCCTGTACATGTCTCATACTACAAATAAAGATTTAAAAAGTGTAGATCTTTAACCATAAAATTATTATTGTAAAACCTGTAATACTGACTCTTGAGATTGGGACAAAACACGTCTCACAATTGTACCTGCGATTACTAGTTTTTAATATACCAAAATTCCCATTTTAAATTAACTAGAGAATAGAAATGTATTATTCATAATTAGAATTTGAGAAATATCATTTTATTTTATTATTTTTAGTTTAGCAAAATTATATTAGTGTCGCTCAATCATCCGAAAAGCAGATATATATCTAAAATGAAAAAATACTAAGGATCCAGACAAAAGAGAATAATTTAAAATGTATTTTGAGGTTTCACAGCTGTGTTTCTACTTCCTTTCAACATATATGAAAATCTAGTTCATTTTCTTGCAGTATGAACAATTTTTTACTATTTATCAATACTATTTTTGTGAAATGACTCAACATGACTGTAAAAAAGAGATCTAATGTTTCCTGTGACTTTCTCTGGGTTATTTCTTATCGGTCACTGGCATTATCTGATCTAATATTTCACAATTCCTCAGGTGGCTTATCCCGATGCTGCTCCCATCATGCTAATGTCGGACGCCTCTCTTAGGGACCTGAATAGCCGATTGGATAATGATGTTACCGTCTTTCAATTTCGTCCCAGTATTGTTGTCAGTGACTGTGAATCATTCACAGAGGTAGAACTGAATATAATACTAAATGATACGATGTAAGGTGTGTTATGATGCAAAATAAAACTTATTCCTACACCAGGACACATGGGATCATATTCAGATTGGCAAAGTGGAGATGAAGAGAGTCGTTGGCTGTGGAAGGTAGAGTGGAATATACACCGTACATTAGTAAGTAATGTAAAATAATTAATTCTCTGTATTAATATTCAGATGCCTCTTTACCACCGTTAACCCTGAGACTGGAGTCATCACCCGGAAAGAACCACTGAACACGCTCAAAAGGTAAGTGCACACAGAAAATGCGTTTTTTTTTTTTTTAATAAATCTACTCGGATCAAAGGGTAGAGCTCACGAGTTCATGGCTGTTTAGTCAATAATTCTCTTCTCTTGCCTCTTGCCAAAGAACTGGGCTTGTCTTTTTTTTTTTTGTTAATCAGTTACAGAATTTGAAAAAAGAATCGCATTATTATACGGCGTAAGGTGTAAACAAGTATTTCTTTTGTTTTATATGCTTTGATTTTATTAATATTATTGTGGAAACCGTGGAATTCTTTGAGTAGGAATTCAGAAGAACATGGTCTTTATTAAATTAATGATTAATTTAAATTAAATTAATAATAAGCAATGTTTCTTGAGCACCAAATCAGCATATTACCATGATTTCTGAAGCATCATGTGACACTGAAGACTGGAGTAATGATGCTGAAAATTCTGCTTTGACATCACAGAGCTATTTTAATATCTAAAAATATTTTACAACATTACTGTTTTTATTGTTAATTTTTATCAAATTAATGCAACTTAATAATATATGTATTTACTTAAAAATAAATGCATGTTGGGGAATTGTGCATATATATAATATTTTGTTAGATATCTACGTTTTTTTTTTTTGTCACCTACTTGATTTTTTTGCTTCATAGCTATCGACTGACTGACCCTAACCAGAAAACCGCACCAATATTGGGACAGTACTACACCGTCAAGAAAACGGGTGTCCTTCATGTTGGTGAACCCGTTTATAAGATCACCTATTAAAATGGGGCCAGGCGGGATGGAATGCAGAACCATATGTCAAAACCTAGTGATTAAGCCGACTAATATACAGTTTCTAAAGTCAGAAAAATAAATAAGAAAAAAATAAAATCATATACAAAGATTGTAACATTTTCAGTATTAGATGTGCAATTATGGTTGGAGAAGACCAAATGTTTCCTAAAACTTCAGCAAAGGGATAGGATCAGATCATTGAGTGGGGGAAAAAAATGGATTCTTAAACAAAATCTTTTGTTCCTCAAAAATAATTCAACAAGGGTGAGTAATGACAGTCAATTTTGAGTGAAATTATTCTTTAATGTCCAATTTTTTTTTTTTTGTGAGAAGATATGAATTATGTGATTTGTGAATAAACTGTTTTCAGTATTCTACATTTTAGGTACCGCAAATTCACCAGTGTATTGGCAAGATAATTGTGCTGCATTGCAATAATGATCAAGTTTCATGTATCAACTCAACATAGTCTGTGACTGATAATAAAGCATTGAGTGTCTGACATGCTGTTTCAGTATCGTTTGTTTTCTCTCAACATGTTAAATGATCCCAACCATCACCTGACTATTGAATAGAATTACTAATAGTGCGATGTTGAAAGGAGACCAGGCATACTGAACATAGAAGCATTTTGAAACTTAATTAGTACTGCTCATTTGGAAAACATCCAGTAGATGGCACCATTTCAGTGATTACAATGAGTTTTAGTAGAAGACGACCAGGAAAGCTTAACAAACTACATTTGTATTATATGTAGTTGCTAAATTCTGTCCCTTTTCCTCTCAAGGCTTTAATCCAGGGATGTCAAACTCAGTTCCTGGAAGTAGGATATATTTCTCTATTTCCTGGAGTTTGCCATCCCTGTTTTAATAAATCATTAACTGTTAATGGGGAGATTTTCAGGAATGGTACAGACATCGCTAAATATTCTATTTGAATGCTTTCTGTCTTCTATTGGTGTGTTGTCATTTCTGTATAGATTCTGCTTTGTGGCAGCAAATCAAAAAAAATCTGCACCTGTGTAATGTGTATATCAGATATGCTGGGTTTGAGACTTGGTTGGACGTGGGAATGTCCCACTTCAGACCTCAGCGAGTTTAAGTCAGTCACATTCACCTTTTGGCCACATGATGTCGCCACCACACATCGAGAACATTGTGTTTTTTTTGTGTCAATTATGGCAAAAGTAGAATAAAAATGCTGGCTTTCGCCGAAAACAGCTGATGAAAAGGGACAGTTAAGTTCTATATAAACTTATTGTGTAATGTTAAAGTTTGTTTTATAAGTTTTATATATATATATATATACACACTATGCTCATTAGAAGGACTTGCTGCCATCTTGAAAGTGATGTTAAATGACATGTCTCTCTGAGGTCAGGGTTTGGTCTCTCAGTTCACTTCACAGGTCGATTGTCCGACTTCAAGTGGCGTTCCAGACATTATTTCCAAGTTATTATTTCTGAGCTGTTTTGGAATGCAGCATTAAATTCTGTCTATGAACGAATATTTTTACAGTACCTTCTGTCTTTGGTCCATCAACTGGTTCACGGTGGCTGTTTAACTAACTTTATCACTTAATTGTTTTTCATCTTAGCATAATTCACCCCAAAAATGAAAACTTTGTCTCTCATGTCATTCCGAACCTGTATGGCTTTTTTTTTTTTATTATTGTGGAACACAGAAGATATTTTGAAGAATGTTGCATTGTGTGGACAAAGAAAAGATATTTTGTGAAATTCATACAATTTTGGAGTGAGTAAATGATGACAGAATTTTCTGGGTGAACTGCGCTTAGTTGCAGCACATAGTTTCATATTCCTATGTTTGTTACAATGTATATCGCTGCAATGGTATTTACAACTTCTTTTTACTTCTAAACAAAGAACGAAATAGAAATTCACAGTGAGAATACCATGGTGTTCAATGAGGTTCATTCTCTTATACCTTAACCCCTGATTTCACAAACAAGACTTAAGCTAGTCCTCAACTAAAAAGCATGTTTGAGCTGTTTTAAATGAAAAGAAACTTGCACTGAGATATCTTAAAATGTCACTGCCAGTGTTTTGTCACAAGAGGCACACCAGTAATGTTTTTTCTAGTCTAGGTTTATAAAATCCTAAATGAACTAAAACCTAATCCTGGCTTAATCTAAGCCATTTCTGTGAAACCGGGTATAAGTGTGCACGTATGTGAGCTCAAGCTTTAAGTAACTGGCTGCAGTTCACTTAATGGCCACCGGTGTCGCTAATAAGGGTTTCTGATCAAGCGTATGTGGGGTCTTTAGATACATTAGGTTGTTGAAAGTTGTTATAGTGGTATTTTGCAACTGTAAGTCACTTAATGCAGACTGCAGTAATCTAGACCGATATTAGGCATGGTAAAACATAGTACTCGCTGTAAGTCAAGAAAACAAGATTTAAACAAAGACTAACATGATTATTTTTTTGTCAATGAATGTATCCATCCAAATGGTTGCTCGCCTGTCTAATAAAACATAATATATTAAAGTATCTTTGGTGTTTTCATGGTTTCTACAAAATAAAACTGGAAACCGAGGGTAACGCACGGACGTGGTTCGTGTCCTGGTTAAAATAGCTTACTTCTCTGGATTTAAACGTTGGAAACAGTTGGGATTATGTAACGTACTGCAAGTACACAAGTCAACAAAATATATAAGATTGTACTAGTTGTTTTTGGATATTTTATCCAAAATCTAACGTATTGTGCCTCTAAATGGAATGTAACTTGATGAATTGATAATTACTATATATATATATATATATATATATATATATATATATATATATATATATTATACAGTTTTTGTGGAAGACAAAAATTAACTTAGTTAAAATACAGATATCATAAAATAAGATGAAGAATCCTGCAGTACTGATTTTTTATTTTTTTATTTTAGTATATTTTATAGGTTATTGTTGTATCGTATCGTTTTGCATTTGTAAGTGTAATTATTGCTAAATCCATTCTTCCAAGCGTCATCATCTATCTCATAACCAGGGCAGATGTCTCCTGCCAGCATGTTTGTCGCTCATTCAGTAAACCGGCTTCTCCTGCGCTTTTAACTGGGAAAGAGAGTTCATCATTTTCTTCCTGTCGGGAGGCTAGCACATCCATGATAAATATCTCACTAAGATGTCAAACTCGGAGAGCAGGATAATGACAATCATATTTTGGCTTTACTCCATTCTGGAAGCATTTTTCTCCCATTTCATTTTGGGTGTCCCTTTATATGAATTACTCCTTCATAAACCTACTTCTATGGGCCATCTCTTGCCATATGCGAGAGACTGTCCATTAATTTTCTTGGCGATGATTTATTTATTTTTTTCTTCAAAAGGTCTTTCCCCAACCCTCCCCATTATGTGGATTGGGACTCGCACACACAAACACCTACAGACAATTTAGCGTTTCCATTTCACCTTGTTTTGGGGGGAAACCAGAAACCCTCGCCGATCCAGGGAGAACATGCAAACTCCACACAGAAAGGCCTCCTTGCTCAGACGAGACTCGAAACTGAACCTCGTTGTTGTGAGATGACAGTGCTACCGCTAAGCCACTGTACCACTCTATATGAGTTACTTCAGTTCTCTTAAAGATAAAGTAACTCTGCAAATAAAGAGACGCACATACCAGGCAGATTTAAGCAGGCAGAACTGTCACCGGGGAGGGTATAAGCTGGAATGCTGTCTCAGGTCCTGTGATCAGGGAGGCCCACTAAAAGCCCGGGGGAAAAGGTGCCGGCCCACTCATGTAAATGTTGTCCCAAGCCCCTTGAATTTAGCGGATACACTCTTTCAGGTTGCTTTTTGTGGACTTTCCCTGTAATTAGTCTGCTGTAAGACATCTACGATGAAAAGTGTTTGCTAGATGGCAAGTAATTACAGACTTGCAAAGTAAACACAGAGTGATGTTTTAGGTCTTTTGTTGTCTTTAGGGCAATGATCCAAAATAAGTTTTGCATGGATGTCTTTTGTTGAGTTTGAATTCATGGGCCTTGTTAAGTGTAGACAGGTGCATATTTTCTCAAGAGCAAACAACTTGTACAATCTACTCTATAAGAAAATCATGAAGATGAAATAAAAATAAGAGTACTGCAAGACTCAACCTACATTTACATTTATTCATTTGGCAGACGCTTTTATCCAAAGCGACTTACAAGTGAGGAAAACAAACAAGCGATTCTTCATGAAATAGACACAGGAAGTGCTCACAACACAAGCTTCAGACATTGCTCAGAGTAACATAAACTAGATTAGGGAGGGGAAAGAAAGGATTTTTTTTTTTTTAGGATGGGGCTAAGTACTCACGAAAGAGATGCGTTTTCTTTTGAATATGAACCTAATCAAGATACATGTTGGAACATGACCTTGGAGATGGAACCCAGGGCTTCATCCCAGGACACAATCTGGAGGCAATGTTTGCATAGAATTAAACCTCAGTGATGTTTTCACCTGTCAGTTCACCTTCAGGAAATCTCTTAGATAAGTCCTTAGGATTTCTGTCAAAGGAATATGTCATGTGGCTTTTAGAAACCTAATTATTAGTTTCTGCTTGTCGTGATGCAAATAATCTTGTTTCAGCACGTCTTCTGAAACTTTCGTAATGGTACGCCCATAACCTGTGCGTAAATTACAGCATACAGTAAAGCTCTGTAGGTGAGAGCACTCGACTTAAAGATTTAAAAGACTTAGCAGAAAGATTTGTTCTGTCAACTTGAGGTTTGTGTACAGTTGAACTGTAAGATTGTTCTGGTATTTTATATTGCAAAAGACAAGCCCTAACAAAGCCTCTTCTTTTACATTGTTTGTTGATTTTATTGTGCCACATCCAGTTATGATCACCTGTCATCAGCATGCCAGTTTAGTTAAAAATGAACACAACCAATAAAAAATATACCCTATAGTACATACACTGTACCGGCCACTTTATTAGGTACACCTGTTCAACTGCTCATTAACGCAAATATCTAATCAGCCAATCACATGGCAGCAACTCAGTAAACTGAGCATTTCAGAAACTGCTGATCTACTGGGATTTCATGTACAACCATTAGTAGGGTTTACAGAGAATGGTCCGAAAAGAGAAAATATCCAGTGAGAGTGAGTTCTGTGGGCGAAATAGCTTGTTGAGGCCAGAGGAAAATGGGCAGACTGGTTTGAGCTGATAGAAAGGCAGCAACAACTCAAATAACACTTGTTGCAGCCAATACAGAAACTGAGGCTACAACTCACACGGGCACTGTTGAGTCTTGATTTCTGCTGCGACATTCAGATGGTAGGGTCAGAATTTGGCATAAACAATGTGAAAGTAGGATCCATCCTGCCTTGTATCAGTGGTTCAGCCTGGTGGTGGTGGTGTAATGGAGTGGGGGATCATTTCTTGGCACACTTTGGGCCCCTTAGTACCAACTGAGCATCATTTAAATGCCACAGTATTGTTGCTGACCATATCCATCCCTTTATGACTATAGTGTGCCCATCTACTTCCAGCAGGATAACACACCATCAAGCTCAAATCATCTCAAACTAGTTTCTTGAACATGATAATGAGTTCACTACACTCAAATGGTCTCCACAGTCCAATAGAGCAGCTTTGGGATGTGGTGGAATGGGAGATTCCCATCATGGATGTGCAGCCAATATGTACCAAAATAAAGTGTCCCTAATAAAGTGGTGAGAGTATATTATAGCTTATATATTATGAGTAGCACTCAATTTGAGAACAGCTTTCAGAAAGTGTACAAAATATATACTATAATACTATTTGCCTATTTTACTTTAACCAATTTGGCCAAACGTTTTGAAAAACAACCAACATAATAGCCATAAATGAATAAGCATTTCATTTTAATGATTTATTATCAAATTCACTGATTACAAAAGATAAGCATCAGGGATTTCAAACATTTTGATGTCATGGACTCAAATATGATAATCCCCCTTTCCTAAAAATACAAAGGCATTTCCAACATTCTAACCCAAAAAAAGCAGGTTAACTTATTTTAAAGGCTAATTTCATAAAGCAACATTTTGCTTGTATAGTAAATGTAATAATGTTATAATAGACAAACTTCTAATTCTAGCTCAAATACTTCAGTGCTGTACATTTAATTCTTATAATCACCTTGACATCTTATACATGCAAAGACCAGATGCACCACAATACAAAACACTACATTTATATCTACCTTATTTTTAATGTCAGAACAGGTGTGATCATTTTTAACTTGAATGTGTGAAGCTTCCTTCAATTCCTTTCCAGATTTTTTTGCTGTATAGAAACTGCTTGAAATTGGTATTTCTGTAGTTATAAACACAAATAGTTTTACCATTTACTGCATTTTTATTTTTCTAGTTATTTAACTATTGAAAGTCTCACACATTCACAGAAAATAGCTTTACTCATGTTGCAAAATAAGGTGGAAAGAAGTGCCTATTCCATACTACTTAAATATGTAAGGTGCATAGTTCAGTCCAGGTGTGTGGAAGGGATCAGAGGTAAGGAGTGATTTTTAGGATCTTGATGGATGGATTGGCTTTACTTTGGCAGAATGTTGTCAGTTAAATTATGGTAGATCAACTACATTGTGCTCTGCTTGGAGTTTTTGAGTCTGTTGCTGGGATAAAATTTGATCAGAAAATCAGAAAGTGCAACTTTAAAATCTTTTTACTTGGATTCAAAAGTTTGCATTATTTATGTGCATATATAATACGACTAACTTACATAATTTAAATGTCTTATTTTACTTTTAGTTCAACTAGTACTGCAAACACTGAGGGTGTAGTATGTACTACTTAATTTACAACCCCATATAGACTTAGTTTGGATCTGCATTCAATTGAATTTTACTGTAAACAAGCCAAAACACTTAATTGAATGAACCATTTTTACTTGCACCAAAAAAAAGACCTTCCGTCCGTGTCTATTAAAGGAAAAGCAATGCCACTTTGTTTTTACATTTCAAAAAAATGTGCATTTTGGACTTTCTTAGTTATATCATAAAATTAGCACATTTTACAAAAGCAATGTATTTTAATTTCAAGGAGTTATATTTAAGAAAGTCTTTCAAAAGCATTCTTGTGCTTTTATTTAGAATTTCTCCTTATAATTTTAGTTTTGATCTAAAATAAAAATCATTGCCCGAACTAATTACTTAACCACATTCCAAAAATAAGATCAACATTTGAAGAATGCTCCTGCATGTGTTGCATGCGAAACGAAATCAACTGTTGGCACAAGTCTGTTGTGGTTTTCTCTTTGGTCTCTCACATCACACATCTGACTGACCTCAGAGCTGCTGTTTCATTGATACATTGTTTGAACAGGATATCTTTGAATTCTTATTACTACCATCTAATTACTGCACCACACACACGGCTTATTTAAACAGTTTTCTCTTTTTTGTGAGAGGGCTATTTTTAGTCTTTTTGCTGCCGTCTTGATTCTTAGAAAAAGTCGCCTTAGGTTTGCTCTTCACAGGTTTCTTCCCCTCTTTTCCAGTCTTTTTAGCCTTTTGTAGCCAGACATTAGGCTTTTTCACCTCTTTAGGTTTCATTGGTTTGAACGGTTTGGTTTTCTTTCTTTCCGGGGCTCCTTTTATGGACAGTTTGGGATTGTGAGATGGCTTTCCTGTGACTTTTTTGTCTGTCTTGGTTTGTAACATTGACTTTTTGTGAGGAGGAGGTTTCTTGAGTGTTTTTGTGCTCACATTTATTTGCTTCTCCTTTGATTGAGTTGTCTTCTTTGACTTGTCCTGGCGCAGTTTTGCTGTGGTGGTTTGGCCTGGCAGTTTTTTCTTCGGAGCAGATGTGGAGGGTTTAGCCATTGCGGGCTGGCGCGTGCCCGGTGGTTTGGTGGGTAGTATGATCTTTTCCAGTGGTGATCTTGTAGGTGTTTCGCTTATGCCAAGCACAGTCACTAAAAAAAACCAATTCATTTATACGAGTCTTCAAGCAGTTTTGTTGCATAACACTCATTTCAATGAGTCAAAATAATTTTCTTTGGCAATCTTAATCAGGAATATTTGAAGTTGAGATAATAAAATAATAATAAAAAACTATTAATAAAGATAGATTCTTACATTCTCTAGGTGTGAATGGCACTTTCTTCCCTCTAACCTTTACTGGAAGTGGCTTGTATTTGCATTTTCCTGGTGGTGCCCTCCTGTAAACAGAAGACAGACAGATAGAGAAATAACTCACATTAACCTTAAAAAATGTAGGCCTGCTTTAGGGACGTGAAGTATGAAAGAAATTTGAATGGCATCATAATTATTTCAACATAGATTGATACATAAAGGGCTACGTTCACACTGTCAGTCCAAATCCGATTGTGTATCCGATTAGAATCTGATTTAAAATAACTGACTGTCCACATTGTGTGTTGCAACTGTTCAGATCCAATTTGTGTGTCCCATGCCGCTCTTTCGTTTTCTATGGCAATGATGTTGCATAGGGCTAGACCAAAAACAACATTACAAGGGGGTTTGCAATGCATATGTTGTCTTATTTATAATAAATAATAAACATCTCTGTTATAGCCTATTGTTATTCTGCTTGTCCGGCACTTTGCAACAACACAACCTTGTTTCTGCAGGGACTTTCAGCATGTTTTTTTTGTTTTATAAAAATGTCTGACGTTTACGTTTTACATGGCGAGAGAAAGTCACACCAACCTTGTGAAATCCGATCAGAGCAGTCAGACTGAAACGAATTTCCAGAAAAGCGAATTTGAATAGGATTTCGAACTACATATGAATGAAGCTCGAAATGGATTTGTAACGTATTTTTTGTGCCGTTCACATCTGATCGAATTTCAATCGGATGTCCACAAAAATCGGATTTGGACTGACAGTCTATACGAGGCTAAGGATGTGTGTGTGAGAAGACAATGACCTCCAGCTGCTCCTATTAGTAATGAATCTCTGTTTTTTCCACTATTTAAAGAGGGATAAAGAATATGGAACATCTGGGATTAATGTATGGTATTTCTATTAGTGAGATTGATTTCAGATGTGCCGAAAATCTCCTGAAGTCTTGTTGGGTCCAGCAGGATGTCTCTCTTGAGTTATCTATCAAAAAATTATTTAAAACATCAAGCAGCTTATGTTTGATTGATTAGTTATTTCACGCTCAAGATAATTTTGTCATTTATTTATCCTTTACGACTACTACTACTACTGTAGATTCGTTTTATTTTAAAGGCAAAATAAAATAATAAATGAAACATTTCCATATCAGACCCACATCTTACCGAATAAACAAATCATTGAGTTATGATCCGTGATAGATAGAAAGATGATAGCAGAATTCCAGAAGTCTGGATGGAAACCATTTGGTGAAAGCATGCACCACAGATTCCAAGATTCCAAAGGAATATAGACCGCATGACGCTTAAACTGACACGTCCTGTAGTCCCAGCATGATGTCTTAACTGAGAGTTATCTGTTACATTTTAAGTCTTATAATGGGGAATTTACCCAATCTGTCTAGATGATTTGTTATATAAAGGCCACTGCTTAAAGATGAATTTTGACAGTTAATTTCTTCACTTACTATATTGTCTGCAAAGATAGATAGACAGATAGATAGATATTGCCTTCATTTGCACAGGAATCTGTTTAAGTTGACAATATATTCCAAAATATACATACCTTGATGGATCCACAAATTTGTAAAGAGTACCAAAGGGGGACATAGCACTTGGATAGGAGGTTGCTAGAAAATAAAGCTCTCCTTCAGAAAAACAAAACAAAACAAACACATGGTATGAATGCTTTTCAGCCATTATTGCTAATGTTCATATTGAGCCTTTACAGAACTGTGCACAAACCTACCCGCTTCATCCTCAGCAAATGAGATGATGAACTTGTGGTGATGATTTATAAGCCCAGGAAAAGAGCAGGTTGCAGTGTCACCCATGCACACATTCTTTTCCTTCCAACTCCCAGCTTTCTTATCCTCCTCCAGAGCCATTAGTCGTCTGAATAAGAACAAAAGCTTGATTTGTCATTTCTCCTAGACTTATTTTAAGAAAAAATGTAGTGACCGAATGACCTAAAAATTACTCTTGCGTACTGTAACGTTATAATTGTATATATTCTAAAAAATCTAATTGAAAGTTGATTATGCAGAAAAGTTTTTTCAATACTGAAAGAGCGTTGGTCCTTACCCACTCATAAAGTCTCCAAAAATATAAAGACCATTGAGGTTGGGTGATTCGCATCCTCTGTATACATAGCCTCCAGTTACGGATTTCCCAACATGGTGTCCATAGGCAAATATTGGAAGAATGTCATCTATTAAAAAAACAAAACGAAACAAAAAAAGCATGTTTGCGGATTACAACAGGTCATTAAAACAATGTGTAAAGTGAAAATTTTTTCATTTAATTTGACCTTAATGTGACCTTAACTCAAGTTTATATGTTTCATTAAATTTCAGTCTAGAATGTTCTGTTATTTCCTTGCCTTTTGTGTTGCTTTGATCATGAATCGTCTTTCTTTCATTAAACACAAAGGGTTTCACATACAGGGCTTAGAATAAGCCAGGGTTAGGGCTTAGATCAATTAGGACATTTAAGTAGCTTTTATAAATGTGCATTAGAAAAAAAAAACATTTCTGGTGTGCATCTTAATACAAAACAATAGCGCTGACATGTTTTATTCAGTGCAAGTTGCTTTCAGTTAAGACAGATCAAACATGCATTTTATTCTGGGTCTGGGATTAGGTTTAACTTGGTCTGTGAAACCAGACTAAAATTAGATATTTTATGAGTGTCTAAATGCAGAATGTCTGACCTGCTTATACTAAGAAAGTATGGTGATTTATACTGCCAAGCCCCAGAAAAGCAAAAAAAAAAACAAAAAAAAACACACATCATAAATGTAGTCCATGCGACTTGTGGGTTATATTCCAAGTCTTCCTGTAGAGTTACGTTAACGTTATCTGAGGAACACAAAAATGTAAGCCATTATTCAATGAAAATACTCTCCACCGCTGCAATGTTGCTTTAGTCTCAATGCATTAGACCTGGGCTGCGTTTCAATAAGGAGGTTCAACCAACTCCGAGTTAACATCTTGAATGTTCAGGTTTGAGAATATTTCATTGTAAAGCCTATATAAACTGATCACTATTCCGAGTATTGGGGGCTTTTATGATGCTTTAATTTTCCTTTTTTTAGTTTATGGGAACTTGGCAGTATGACTCATCATCCACTTTCCTTGTATTTCCTTGTCAAACCGATCCACAAAAACAAAGCGACTAAAAACACTGTATTGTTCATGCCAGCCCAGTAGATGGCAATGCCACTTTATAAAGAAACACTATGCACCTAAAGACTGAACACATAATACGCATGTGCATGATGTCACAGTTTTAACAAATTTGCGTTTTTGTTGTTAACATAGAGACGATAACGGTATCATATTCAAAAACTTGCACTTTGAAACCCATTTCAAAAGCTTGTATTTTCAGGCCACCACAACAGCATTGTCATGAAAATGAACGGCCAAAACACATAAAAAGTTTTCAGTTTTTAGTTGAAAATGCTGTTGTGTAAACGGCCTCTTAGACATTCTGCTTAATATCTTCCTAAGGATTCCTAAGAAAAGAGTATCAGCGTTGGAATGGCATGGGGGTGAGTAAATCATGACAGAATTTCGATTTCCAGAAATCAAGAGCACAAATTTATGGACTGGCCAGTGGTATGAAGTTCTCCAGTGACCAGTTTCATTGAGCAGTAAAAAATTCTTGGAATTCTCTGTTTGTCATTGTCTCTAACCCAAATGTGTGTGTGGTTATTCTACAGTCCAGCTCACCTAGAGAAGAGTTCTGGCACAGTTTCATATCAAAGCATTCAAAGCCTTCTTTGGCCCTCCATCCATAGTTTCCTCCCTTCACAATGATGTCAACCTCCTCATATCGATTCTGACCCACATCACCACAGAAGATTCTCCCTCTGCCGTAACGGGTGAGCGGATCGCCTCGATCCACTGAGCAGCGCCACATATTCCTCACACCATAGGCATAGACTTCTGGCTTTGCATCAGGCTCTCCGAGAAAGGGATTGTCTGGAGGAATCTTATAGGGCTTTCCATCTATACCGCTACCATCCACATCAATCCGAAGCGCTTTTCCTAGCAATGCAGATCTGAAACATATTTGCATAGCAGGTAAAGCTTTTATGAAAACTTGTCCGAGAGGGAGCTGCTGGAAAGAGTTTTATCAAAGCACTAAGCATGATATGTGAGCATTAGATGTTTCAATGTCATTAGATGTTTCAGTTTTGTCAGTTTTGAAACCCTTACCTGTTTTGAGAATTTCCAAACTTCCCAAAAGGGTCTCCTGCTTTTCCACCATCTCCTGTAAAGATGTATAAATATCCATCTAGACCAAACAGAAGCTGTCCACCATTATGGTTTGCTGCAGGCTCCTCAATCTCAAGAAGAACTCTTTAGATACAGATTTAAAACAGGAAAAATAAGGAAGAAATAAATATAAAGTAGCCTATTGTTTCAAATACACTGCCAAATTAAAGGGATAGTTCACACAAAAATGAAATTTGTCATTATTTACTCACCCTCATGTCATTCCAAACCTGTATTCGTTTTTGTTCTTCTTTGGAACAGAAAGAATATAATCATTTTAAAAGTGTTCTCGCAGTTCTTTTCTATACAATGACAGTTATAGTCACTGTCTTTCAAGATCCAAGAAAATGTCTGTATGACTTGAGCACAATATTCTGAAGTCATACTTTTTGTGTGCTGAACAGACCATTTTCATTCACAATACTCACAAACTTTTGTTTTGACTTCAATGACATTTGGTCAGCACGAGAGAACCAACCAGGTTTTATGTCATTAACATGCATAAAACGTGAAGCGTCATCTGATATCTAAAGCATTTTTTGTGCTTTTTGAACTCGACCCACATCTTGACTAGGAATATAATATGCACAGAGCTGTGATAAGATTTTCCACACACAAAAAAATAACATTTTGCATTTTTGAGTGAACTATTCCATGTATTTTGATAGCATATGCAACAACATGAATCAAATTAACCTCTCTGAATGTGGGTCTGCCATGTTCATGTCATGAACTGAGACCTTCATCTCGCTGATGCGAACTTTCTCCAGTTTGCCGTTAATCAGAATGGAGTAGTAGATGAAGAAGCGGCCATTGTTTCTGTACTTCGGATGGAAGGCGAGACCCAGGAAACCTCTCTCATCTCCCAGCCACTGTGTGGTCAACACCTCCCCGCTGATGTCCAGGAAGGGCTGCTCCAAGCGGCTGCCATCTCTCAGATACACCCATACAAAGCCGATCTGCTCTGCCACGAACATGCGGTGGGTGTCATCTCCGCTGTGGACCATCAGCACCGGGTTCCTCAGCCCGTTGGCCACTTCCGTCAAGCATAGCTGCAGGCAGCCTTTGGTGTCCTCCACCACTTTGCCCAGATTGCTGTACAGGTCATTGTTCCTCAGGACGTTTGGGTAGCAGTAGTCCTGATCAGGAAGGTTAATGAGGTTACAGAAATGCGAGCCGTCTTTCTCACACGTCTCCTGAAGGCTCCGGCTGTTGGTTAGGTACTTTACCACAGAATGGCACTTACTGTGGAAGTCTGAGCAGTAAGTGAAGCACAGTCCTGGTAGGTGGCGCACTGGAGTGTACGGGTCTTCCGCATCAAACAAGTGTGCGGCGTAAGGAGAACACTCCTGCGGACGTGAAACACAAGTAAGAAAAGACAATTAACTAGATTTTTGACATTGTTTGAAGCTTATTGGCTCATTCAAAAGAGCCCAACCAGAAGTGTCTGATGTTCTATAACAGGCGGTTCCCAATCCTATTCCTAGCATTATTCCGTCTTCAGTTCCAACCAGTGTTGTAGAAGTTAAGACCAGACTAGAATCCATCGTAACCCAGGTGCTCACTTTACTGAGCTGTTCTTGACTACAACATTGGTTCCACCCCTGCTCTAACACACCTGTTTGTAATGTCAAATATTCCTGAATAATTGGTTCAGGTGTATTTAATTTGGATTGGAGCAGGAAGGTAGAACTCCGGAGCAGGAACAGGATTCGCACCCCAGTGAAAATTACAAGTAAAATCCCTTTGAAAGGTAGAAATTTCAAAATAGCCTGATTGGCCAGTGATTGCCTTGCAATATTATTTCCATGGACTTGTAATGCCACAATATAGCTCTGAATGACTGGTGCATTGCTTTTTATTTAATTTTTTTATCCGAAACATTCCCAAACTTATTAATTATATAAAGAAATATCTGATATTCCATTTTCCACATATGTGTAAGAAAATGTATTTTGTTATTTAAACACCTTTGTAATTATATGTTAGTTATGGAAATGGCCAAAAATGGCCCAAACACCCTGAATTAAAGATTAGTTGATCTGCAAGAATCAGAGAGGTCGGATTTACAACACGTGGCTAAATTACTCCACTTCTCCTGAAAGACATAGGTCGCTAGCAGGGGCGTTTCCTCTGAGGGGGCAAGGGAGGCAATGCCTCCTCAAGCAAATAGAATGATAAAATAATCCATATTACAAAAATAAAACAGTTAATATTACAAAATGTGACATCAAAAAGTGTGTAAGTCTCATATCTCTACAGAGACACCCGCAGGTGCCTCCCTTCCCCTCATAGAAAACCAGTAGACAGCGTGCTGGGGGGTTTTGTTGGGGGTGACTGAGAATGAATGGGGTAAAGTCACGTGAGAGGAGGCAATGCCTCCATCGCACTGTGATTGGATGAAATTGGTTATGATTGGATATGATTGGTTTGTGTGGTAAATCTCGCCTCTTGTTTATGTGCGTGTTCCGTCGGTTTGAATGAACAAAATGATGGAGTCCATGGGAAGACTATTGAAAAGTAAGTAAACAGCTCAGCCACTTAGATATCACCGCTTTTACTCCACGTCCAAATTAAACTTGTTCAATTTTTAAAAATCTCAAAAAGACCTGAAAACATAATGACTTTGGGGGTTTTTAATGCAATCAGCTTGGTGAAGTTAAAGACACATCTTCTGTTTATCGAGCATGACTGATGGTACGAAATAGCCTAAGTTGACTAAAAAACAGCTGAACATCAATACAAAAATAAAATATATTGTTTATATAGTTTATGCCTTTAGTTATTATTTTGGAATAAATGTAAAGATGCTTGAACAGTAACTTTATGAGATTGACTTGTTAATGTAAAAATACAAAATAGGATTATATTTGGTTTCTTTTTTGATGTATTGTAAAGTAATGTTGCCAAATGTGCCAACGTTAAGAGTAATGCACATGAATTTACATTTGATTTATAAATAAATAAATAAATAAATGTAAGGACTTTGCCTCGTCATTTCAGAGCACCATGTCCGGTGAACTGGGAAAAGAATTGAAGATTTCTATTGTCGCTTTCAGAGAAATGTGTACTTTACAAACTATAATTTTTTTTTTTGCTAGTGGGCTACTATGTCCATTTAAATATCATAAACATAAAACATGAACAGATATAGTAGCTATAATATTGGGCTTTGTTCAAAAGATGTCATATCTAACCAAATGAGCAATAGTCTTAAAGCACCACTAATAAAAGTATTTACTGTACATTTCTGCATCTGTATTTATAATGCAGTCGCTCAGCTACTGAGAAGAACTGCAGTAATTTAATAGCAGGTGCAACTTTCTCACACTCATAACATTTCACAAACCTCGAGTTGCACAAAATTAGGAACGTCATGATAATTGTTCAGACATACCTGACACATAATATCTTTGACCAAATCCCCGCACACTGCATACTCTTCTTCACCAATCAGATCCATGATATCCCAGTATCTCGTTGCAATATTGTTGTCCGTTTTTTGGTCACAGCAACCAAATTTCTCATAGTGCCTGCAAAACTCGAGGTGGTAAGGGGGTTTGAAGGGTGGCTGGTAGTCCAAACACTGAGGATGTGCCAAAGTATGTCTCAAATAAGAGAAATAAATTATTATAATGACACGTGGGAAGAGTCCTTGGAGCCATGCAGTCCTCTTGGGCAGGAAACTAACCTCAGGGCAATTTGCACGATGATGATGATGATGATTTAGTGTATTCGGCTCTCCTGGCATTTTTGCCGTGTGCTTATAGGAGTGGAGAGTGTTTGCTCTTGAGCGCGTGTGTACAGTAAGTCTGCTTAAGCTGTATGTTGTGTGTGCGTGCGCGCGCGTGCCGCACTCTTGGTTTAATGCGCGTCTTTGATTACAGGATATCGTCTTCTGACGTGCTGAATGGGCGATTTAGACAACAATATTTGTAATACAATAACGATCATGTTTTATTTAAATAACCGGTTAAATACAATCAATGTTTAAATTCGATAAACTATAGCTAAAACTCGCATTTGAGGAAAAAAACTGATTAAAAAATGATGTTATATAAAATATTTTTGTTTTTTCCTGTCAAGACTGTTGGAATAATAATTTATTATATTACCTTTTATGAAATGGATGTAGCCTTGTAATTTGCTATATATTTGCTATGTATACATATATATATACTATATATATATATATATATATATATATATATATATAGCCTATATATATATAGCCTATATATTGTACGATGAAATATCAACAGTAAAAATCACATGCTTGACACATACACCTGAAGTTATACTTTTAATTACATTTTTTTTATTATTTTAAAATTGTTAATTGCATGAATGAAGATTAGTTTATATCGAGTTTATATCGTGTTCCCTGCAAAAACTCCCGCTGATGTCCTGAAAGCAAACTCATATGGAAGCCCGTTTCTGCATTTTTATCTCATAATTCTCACTTTTTATCTCAGACTTAATTTCTCAGAATTCTGACTTTATATTTCACAATTCTGACTTTATATCTCAGAATTCTGACTTTATAACTCAGAAATCTGACTTTATAACTCAGAATTCTGAATTAATATTTCACAATTCTGACTTTATAACTCAGAATTCTGACTTTATATTTCACAATTCTGACTTTATAACTCAGAATTATGACTTTATAACTCAGAATTCTGATATCAATTCTGAAAGAGGCAATAATCTTCTCTTTTTTTCAGTGGCGGAAACGGGTTTCCATAAACTCGTGTGTGCCACCTAGTGGGAAAAAATAAAATAAAAATTCTATTCAATGCAATGCAGAAGTGGATGCCCCGATTTTTATCAGTCCAGTGTTTTACTTAGACAACTTAAATAAATAGAAAAATAAAATAAATATGAATGTACACAAATTATAATACAAGATGTAAAGAATACAAAATATTATATTACATTTTTTAGGTAGCCTATAATATTGTACCGACACATCCCAAATTTGAGATTGAGTATGATGCAGTTTCTTCTGAAACAAACACTTCCATGTTCTGATGTAATACCTGCACCACTTTATTCAACTTATATACAAAGGAAACAATGAGGAAAAAAATAATATCTCTATTAATTCAAATGCCTAGTTTAATAATGATCAAATTTAAAGGAAAAACTGTCAAAACAAGATTACTAAAGACTCAAAATTTTTCTCCATATACCATTAACATGAAATGCATCTGTTTAACGGCTAACTATTTCTCTATCGTTTCACCATCACGGTCGGTAGACTTTGCAATGAATTTAAAGTATAGAATTTTTCTTGTTCAGATCTTATCCAAATTATTGCTTCCTTACAACTGGTTACCTTTTAAAACTGCCCAACTTTTCTGTGTATTATGTTTGTCTTCAGAAGAAAGTCTGTATCACACATGCATAAGCCATCTGTTGCTCTTCATTGACAGATAAGCTCAATGACAGCTCTTTATGGCATTCCTCATATAATCCATCCATATGCAATGATCCAGCAGTATGAACTGGAAAGTGTTTAATATGCTCCAGAGTCGAATCATTAGTCTCACCAGCCTCTGTGGAGTTTACATGTGATTAACTATATCTAAACAATTTTCAAAAATTATGCCCATGTACTGTAAGTAGCTTTTTATTTACTTATTTTGAAAATCGCACATGGGTGTAACTTGCAGACAGGCTACTTAAGACATTAGTGAATCCTCATTTAACCTTTTTTCTAAGAGTGTATCACCAGCATTTTTACTTTAGTCCAACTTTGCACTTTGTTTTCAGCTTGTCATAATATTTGCAGTGCCTTTAACTTACCTAATTTCACCCACAATTAGCCTGGATAAGTTCACAGTGAACTTTAATAACAATAAACTCAGATGTAAAATTAACACGTCATTTATTTAAGAAATATTCATCATTGTCCATCCCATTTGAAAGCTGTCCAGAATGCAGCACAGTTGTCGAGTGAAAGTCACAAGAAAAATAATTTAGAATAATTGGATTGTATATATTATCTAGTGGGAAAGTTAAAGTAACATAATATGCCATGGTCTAATGCATAGTTCCTTCATAAGCAAAAATGGGGAGTTTTAATTTTTTATTGCCTATCCTTCCCTGGTGTGCTCTTCATTAAATATCACCCTTATGAGCAGTAATTTGGCTTGTGCCATGTTGCTCAACAAAATCAGAAGTGAATGCTAAAATAATCATTAATGGTGTGAAACAAGCTCAATTGCCCCATTTTCAGTTAAAAGTAACAATCAGCAGTCTTCTTCACCATCCTCCACGAGAGGAATTTCTGAAAGATACAAAGCAAAACATTGATCATTGGTATGATAAAAACAAGTGTGTGTTTATACCACTAGGTGGCAGCAGCCTGAGCCTCACCGTCTGCAATGTCTATGCTAGGGCTTGTGGAAGCGGTCTCTTCCATAGAGGTGATGGCATTGGTTTTCTCAGACATGTTGTTTAATCCACCAGTGTGAGAAGAAGATGGCTGTATGCCTTGAAGACATTCTGATGTGTCCGAGATGCTATCGCAGGTCTCCGCCTCCCCAGTGTCCATCGGCACACTATTTTGACTCCCCGTATGCCCTGGATATGAAGGTGGGTTTTGTTCTTCTGAATGCTGTGAGCTCCCCAGACCAGCAGGGGGCAGATCGTTTGGGGGCTGACAATAAGTACCACTGACAGCCTCTTCATAAGAAGGCAGTGGCACAGCAACACCATCAACAACCAGGATGTCTGGATCCCGGCTTTCATCTTGCACTTCACTGAAAAAGAAACTTTTTAATGAGAAAGTTAAGAAAATATCAAAATACACTGCATGGTTATTATGTTGGCTGTACCTCGGACTTTGCTGGGATTTGCATTTGAAGTGGAACATCTTGGCTGTGATCACCAAGAGCAGGGCCAGCAGCACACTTGTGGCCGTACAAGCCACTACTTTCCATGTGGTTAGCAGAGAATCTTCGAAACCAGGCCATGTTGTCTCTATGGGGAAAAAAAATTTACTTAATCCGTACAGCCAAGTTTGTCATTATATACAATAATAGTATATATTAGTATGGTTTTAGCTATAGTATATAGATATATCTGACACCAAACTTTTTAATGGTATTGTATATACAGGGCTGGGTAGGTTACTTTTAAAATGTATTTCACTACAGATTACAAAATACATGTTTTAAAAAGTAACTTTACTCAAGTTTAGTAACTCTAAATACTTTAGAATACTTTGGAATAGTAATAAGTGTGAAACAAACACAAAAAAGGTAATTGAAGTTTTTATCTCACAATTCTGACTTTTTCCCTCAGAATTGTGTAATATAAAGTTGCAATTGCGAGTTATAAAGTCAGAATTATGAGATATAAACTCGCAATATTGAGAAAAGTCAAAATTATGATAAACTTACAATAATGAGAAAAGTCCGAATTATGAGATATAAAATCGGAATATTGAGAAAAGTCAAAAATATGAGATGTGAACTCACAATACTGAGAAAAGTCAGAATTATGAGATATAAACTCACAATATTGAGAAAAGTTAGAATTATGAGATATAAACTCACAATATTGAGAAAAGTCAGAATTATGAGATATAAACTCACAATATTGAGAAAAGTCAGAATTATGAGATATAAACTCACAATATTGAGAAAAGTCAGAATTATGAGATATAAACTCACAATATTGAGAAAAGTTAGAGTTATGACATTTAACTCACATACTAAATTCACAATTGCAAGAAAAAAAGTCAGTATTGCAAGTTCATATCTCCCAATTCTGACTTTATAACTTGCAATTGTGAGTTTAAATCTTGCAATTCTGATAAAAAGAAGTCAGAATTGTGAATGCAAACTCACAATTGTGAGGGGAAAAAACAAATTGTGAGAAAAAGTTGCAGTGAACTTTTTTTACAATTATAAAATGATTCACAAACAACTATCACAAAACATGAAACTTAACTCCGCTTTTTCAGACTGTCAGAGTCAGAGAATCACCAATTGCTGTTTAAATGACATTTAAATTCAAAGTAATCACTTTGGTAATCTAAAATACTTTTCAGATGTAACTGTAATCTGATTACCACCCATTTAAAATGTAACTAATGAAATACAGTTACTCAAATTTTGTATTTTAAATACGTAACTAAGTTACTTGTATTTTGTTACTCCCCAACCCTGTGTATATATACTGACCAAGGCTGCATTTATTGAACCAAAAATACAGTAAAAATTGTTAAATATTACTACAATTTTTCCCACTGTCTCTTCAGTGTCACATGATCCTTCAGAAATCATTCTTATATGCTGATTTGGTGCTCAAAAAACAATTCCTTATTATTATCAGAGTTGAAACAGATGTGCTGGTAATTTAAATCAGTCCCATTTGTTTCAAAAAACATTATAAATGCATAATTAACTTGTATCAGTTTTATACGTTATATAATACGCATTCAACATTAAAAAAAAAGTACCCAATTGCACATTCTAATGTGTGTGTTTCATATGTTGTAGCAAATAAAAATCTTTTTTCGAAACTGTTCTAGACTGATTTACCATCTTTGATGCAGTAGAAATGCAACTCTGGAAACCATTGCCCGTACTGGCAGGTGATGTACTTGTAATCATTCGCTAGAGAGTAGCCAGGATAACAGTAGTATTCTACAACCGTCCCATGAATGTAGCGGTCACATGGTTGTGGGTGGCACATGTAATCTCCGTGCTCTATCATCGGGGGTAAGGAACATGCTGTAAAAACAGACAGAGAAAAAGACTTCTGAATCAAAGAACTCCGTCCCACACCACATTTTAATATTTGTTACTGTATTTAACACTTCAAAATAACACTATTACTTAGCTTTCTTTTTACATTACTGCAGGTTTTCTTAATGACATTTTTAAATTAGCTTTCAAAAGTTTCATATTGACCTTGAGATTTTACTTATCTTTCATTAGCAGAGAAAACTAAAGGCCTGTGTTTACTTTATTTTTTCACATTATGCTCCGTCTTGCACACAGTTGAGAGCTCAAGTCTTTCCAAATATACTCCTTTGGCCATGAGTCTAGTGGATTTTGTTTTGTTTGTTTTTTTGTTTTATATCTCACAATACTGACTTTTTACCTCACGATTCTGACTTTATATCTCACAGTTCTGACTTTATAACTCACAATTCTGACTTTATATCTCACAATTCTGACTTTATATCTTAGAATTCTGACTTTATAACTCACAATTCTGACTTTATATCTCACAATTCTGACTTTATATCTCACAATTCTGACTTTATATCTTAGAATTCTGACTTTATATCTCACAATTCTGACTTTATATCTCAGAATTCTGACTTTATAACTCACAATTCTGACTTTATATCTCACAATTCTGACTTTATATCTTAGAATTCTGACTTTATATCTCAGAATTCTGACTTTATATCTCACAATTCTGAGATCAATTCTGAAAGTAGCAATAATCTCTTTTTTCAGTGGCGGAAACTCGTGTGTGCCACCTAGTGGGGAAAAATAAAATAAAAATTCTATTCAATGCAATGTATTAGTGGATGCCCCGATTTTTATCAGTCCAGTGTTTTACTTAGACAACTTAAAAAAAAGAACTCCAGGAAATAAATATGAATGTACACAAATATATTATATATATTATTATATATATTATATATAATTGTATTAGATTTTTTAGGTAGTCTATATTATTGTACTTCAAGCACTTGCACATGCGTTGTTGTATGTGCACAGTATGTGCGCTTGTGTGGAGACAAAAACTGGGCAGCACGCGGACCCTCCTAATGACGAAAATTACATCACATAGACAGTATGTGGACCAGGCCCAAAACGTGGACGGCCTAAGTGTACTTTGGGCTAGGGGTGTCGCAATAAGCCAGTATTCACGATAATAATGATATTTAAAAAATTAAATGCTTATTGTGTTAATTAGGGGTGACGAAATACACCAGTATTGACAATAACCGTGATATTTAAATCAATAGTGCGCATTTGACAATATGACCCGTAAATAATCAACACCCGTATCTGGTTGATATACCAACGTACAGTAGGTGGCGGTATTGCACCTTAAGGCCCCGATCACACAGAACGCGTTTTTTGCAGCAAGAGGCGCCTTTTCTGAATTGTTTTCTGTGGAAGTGAGCGTTCTGTGCGCTGTTGTTTATGCGCCCCGGACGCCTCGTGTTTTAACCGCCTGCTGCGCCTCGCGTTTTAACCCCCTGCTGCGCCTCGCGTTTTTGCAGGAGTTGAAAAAAAAGATCAACTCTGAGCGGAAAAGCGCCCGACATCGTTCGCTTTTTTTCCATTGTCCAATCGAATGCATGGATAGACGGAGATTCCGTCGTGCTGACGAATGTTTACAGTTCTTTGGACACTGTAAAGATGGAGCCCTTTGTTTGTAACGTACTTTTTTTTTAAAAAATTCTGCTAATATGACGGATTAACAGCAAGCCAAAGAGCGCTCGCGCTACACTGACAGGACAGCTGATTCAGTGGTTGCCTAGCAACATAAGTAACCGCAGCACACTGCTCTTTTTTCCCCGAAAATCAACAAAAAAGGAAAGTGCGGTCACGTTTTCAGAACTGAAAAACTTTCAGTTGCTACTGTCGTGTAAAAGCCCGTCGTTGAATATGAAAGACGAGACCCGTACTCCAAGAAAATTAGCTCGCCAAGCTGAATAAAATGCAGATAAAAAGACCATTGTATATGGTTTATCTGTCTTCTTCAAGCCATCTCGGGTATTAACATAAGGATAATGTATATTTATAATGCAATGCCAGTTGATATAGCCTTATCACTATACAGAATACTATGAAACAATATAATTTCTGCAACAAGGTTCTGTGATAAGAAGCCACATCAATTTATAGAAGGAAGTTATTTCACACTGGATGCCATTAAGTGTATAATTGTTCCTTTTGTATGCAATGGTCTTCAAAAAAATAAATAATACAATAAAAAAGTTTTTGATGGCATTATTTAATTTTTTGTTTCTGATATATATCATTATCGTGTATTCTTTTGGCCATGATAATCGTATAGTGAAAAATCTGATATCGTTACAGCCCTACTTTGGGTTTAAGACTAAATACAATCAACCATGAGCTAAAGTTATGTTTACATTTCCATTTTGCGTTTTTCATGTACAGACGACAACACTGTCAAAACTATCCTTGCTCACAAGGATCCGTGAAAATGACAAAAAATGCTGTATTCTGCTGCCAGGCCAGTAGTTGGCGCTGTCACTTTGTAAAGACACATTACTCCTCCATAAACTGAACAGGTAATATGTGCATGACGTATATCAATATCGACAATATGACAATATCGCCATTGTTTTCAACATCCCAGTTTCAAAAGTTTGCATTTTCAGGTCCCTAAAACGCTGAAAACACATAAAAAGTTGTCCATTTTTAGTTGAAAATGGTGTCGTGTAAAATTTTCAAGGGTAATAATCTTGTTTTGGCAATTATAAAATAATTTTATAAAATACTATAATATGGAATATGATCAAAAATGATAAAAAGCAATTTTTCAGAACATACCTGTTGATCTTTTGATTTTTCAACTCAAAACTAGGAAATTTAATGATATTTACCCTCAACATCAAGGCACCGGGGTGGCGTGTCCGACCAGATGAGGTTATACATGCATTCGAGAAGTTCAGGTCCCTCTAACTTGTAGCCAGGAAAACACTGGTAGTGGACTACAGTTCCAACAGGCACAGAGAACACTGCTTCCGAGATGTTCATGTAACTGTGTGGAGGTATCAGCGGCCGTAGACAGCCTGTGGAGACCGAGAACAGCGCATGAAACCCTTTCCAGGATCAAGTGGTGGACATGATATCACATGAGAATTTTTGAATTCTAGTCAGATTCGTTTTGTGTAATCAACCTTGACAAGTTGGCTGATTATCCCATGTCCCATCGGCTTGACATACTGATTCCATAGTTTCCGTGTCAGGGTATCGGATCTGAAATCCCTCATGACAGCTAATGATGAGGCTGTCGCCAGGCCTGTACGTCTTATTTGTTACATCAGCATCCTCGATGAATGGAGGAAGACAATCTTTGAAAGATAGATCAGCTGAATAAATAAATGCTGCAATATTTTCATAAAATTACAGAAGAGAACAATCCTCACCTTCTGAAAGGCACACTGGTTTAAGGCTTGGTTTCCAGCCTAACGATCCATTGTGGAAGCGAGTGCAGATAATCTTGGCCGGCCCCTTTAAGCTATAACCATCCACACAAGAGAACCTCGCCACAGAGTTTTCGAAGAACACACCGGTGTTTGGAGTTCTGTGTCCGTGCACAGGAAAACCGGGATCCTTGCAGAACGGCTCCACTGAAAGTGCACAGAGAATAGCCAAAATCATGCATTTAAAGCAAAGAAGACATATTATGATTGTGCCGATATCAGAGTTGAATCGATTTGGTTGTTTCTTGTTTAATACCTATCAAGCATTAATATACCTGTTATATTAAAGTAATTCAGAAATCTACTACTTGTACAAAATAAGTATGCCTCCCACCACCACTCCTATATTTTAAGCATTTCATTAAGAATTTGTAAGAATGCAGGAACAATTTTATTTATTTATTTTTGACACTGTCTTGACCAAGTCTGGTCAGTCACTGTGATACAGCTTATTCAGATGTCATTTAACATGGTTTATGATCAAATTAAAGGGATAATTACCCAGAAATGAAAATTTTGTCATCATTTACTGTTCCAAACCTGTATGAGTTTCTTTCTTCTGTTGAACACAAAAGTATTATTTTCCTACTATGGAAGTCAAGTGTCTGGTTACCAACATTCTTTAAAATAACTTCTTTTGTGTTCAACAGAAGAAAGAAACTCATACAGGTTTGGAACAACATGAAGGTGCGTAAATAATGACATAATTTTCATTTTTGGGTGAACTATCCCTTTAAAGGATGAGTTCACTTCAGAATTCAAATTTCCTGATAATTTACTCACCCCCATTTTATTCAAGATGTTTATGTCTTTCTTTCTTCAGTCGAAAAAAAAAATTAAAGTATTGACCTTTCGCAAACAGTTTGATTGACAGGCGATCTGACCAATCATAACCCCGAATCCGCCATTTTGTCTGGAAAAGTTAGTAGATTAACGTTGGTGAACTTGAGCTTCAAAAATTGTGTGTACTCACGTCTTTCCGTACTTGAAACAACATTCCTTCATGTTTATTTGACGCTATAAATGAACTAGTATGAAGAGATGGTTGGTTCAGGAGGCACCTGACACATTAAAGAGACACTATACGCTATTTATTGTTTAAACTTCTTTAAAAACTGTTTCATATATCTGTCGACGCGTTGTCAGTGTCCTCTTTGCTCCTGGATGTATTTTTCATTTTGTGAGAACATGATGTGTGGCATGAGAGCGCATGGCTTGTCGGACATAGCAACAGTAACTAAGGGTCTTTGCAAAGGGTCAATTTGAGGAAAACATTCCAGGATTTTTCTCTATATAGTAGACTTCAACGGCTACCAATGGGTTGAAGGTCCAAACTGCAGTTTAAATGCAGCTTCAAAGGGCTCTACACGATCCCAGCTGAGGAATAATGGTGTTATCTAGTAGGTCATTTTCTAAAAAAACAACAAAAACAAAAAATTATATACTTTTTAACCACGAATTCTCATCTTGCAGAAGCTCTGCGATGTACCACGCATTACGTAATCATATTGTAAATTATATGTGGAAGTACCGTGCAAGTGTTTACAAAGCGACTTGCAAAGACTTAAATCAAACGCCCTTTACAAAAGAAGATAAAACAGGAAGTTGGAGAAAATGAAATGGAGTTTTTCGTCCTACCGCGGTACTTCTGCCTACATCATACATGACCTTTCCAACGTGATTACGTAATGAGTGGCTCATCGCAGAGCAGTGCAAGACGAGCATTTGTGGTTAAAAAATATATCAATTTTAATTTTTTTTGGAAAATGACCTATCGTTTCGCTAGATAAGATCCTTATTCCTCGGCTGGGATCGTGCAGAGCCCTTCGAAACGGCAATTTGGACCTTCAACCCATTGAACCCCAGTGAAGTCCACTATATGGAGAAAAATCCTGAAATGTTTTTCTCAAAAACCTTCATTTCTGTTCGACTGAAGAAAAAAAGACTTGAATAACATGGGGGTGAGTAAATTCAGGAAATTTGAATTCTGAAGTGAACTACTCCTTTAAATCATAAACAACAAAAAAATGGTTATCTCTTCACGGAATCGATCTTGAAATTGTTTTCTTATTTTCCTTTACATTTTAAATATGGTCTTACAACTTCTGTCACCTCAGGAGGGTGTTGAGCGCAGGATGTCACCCGTAGCTGAAACTGTTAGTGTTACGACAGTAGTCTCTCACTATCAATACATCATTCCCTTCTACATGAGAAAACACTTTTCTGCTGAGATGTTTGTTTTACTCAATGTTACATAAATGTCACCTTCATAAAATAATGTTATAACCAGGAGGGGTTTAGGGCCTACATGTTGTCTGTAATTTTATGAGTGTGGATTTTCCTTGTTTTGAATTTTTTGCTTTGTCATGACCAAAGGTTATTCAATATACAGCAAGCAGCTAGAAAGCAGCATCGTCATGGCACTGAGTGACTGTTAAGGCTTAACAGAACAGAATGGGCTTTCGACAATTTCAGCGTCCCATTACACAAGGGAGGTCTTGCATCCACATCATATTCCCAAATCCTTACCATTTATATAATCGCAGATCTCTTACCTACTGTGTTAACCGGGAAGGCGGTGACCAGAAAAGGAAGGAGGAGGAGGAGGAGGATGGAGAGAATAATCTGGCCGTAGACAGGATGTCCAAACGCAGATTTCTTGCCTTCTTTATCACCATGATGAAACATCTTTCATTGAATAAAATTCATCGGGTCACAATGCTCTGAAATTATGATGACAACGACAAAAAGCTAGGTAAAACGTGAAAATATTAGGATTGCATCATGGATTTTCAGCCCTGCAGAATCTCCTCGCCGACGCGCAGAACATGATGACCAGTAAATCCCCATATCAATTCGTAAATACCAAAATAGTCTTTTCGGGATCGCGTGTATGGCATATTCCGCACGCATTATTATGCATTATTCAAATGTCTTCGACAGATCAGAAGAAGGCTCGCGCAACATAACGGGGATGTCTAATGTACAGTGATCGAGATGATGATGAAAAATGCGTCATAAGCGTCACCAGTGTACCTTACCAGATTGAATGACGCTCGCGTTATAAAAATAGTGCTCGCTGCTTTCTGGTCATACAGTTTTTCCTGTCACCTACCCACTGATGTTGTATTAGAAATCGGAGTTTCTCTCTCTCAGCAGACAGTCGAGCTGATCAAGCGGATGATAATCAATGGAAGAATAATGTTGCTTCAGGGTAGATCCTTGGAAAGTTTATGGAAAGCAAAATTATCCAGCCTCTCGTTGTGCGAGTGGGTTATCTCGTGATGGGTAGATGAATTATTATACAGGTCAAAGTACCATTGAGAAGGGTTATAAAATGAGTAACAGGGAAGCAATGTGTTTTGATGAAAGAAAGAAAGGTTAGGCTACATTAAAAAGCATCTGACCTTCCTAAATAAGGTTTTTTTTAAAGAAAAAAAAACACACAAAAAAGTAATTTTTTACACAAGCAAATTCCTTATTCCCAAACTTTCAAATTTTCAACACCTAAAGACTTTCATAAGTAATATAAATAGCAGGGAACTCAAAGTCTTGTTCATTTCAGAATGGAACTAGACAAATAGACTATGATATTATTTATTAGTGAATTACAGAATATCACATATCTATAAATCACTCAGTGAGGTTTTTAACTTGTGCGTTTATAAATCTAAATTTATACATTTGCTTATAAAAGTAAAATTCAATAAATAGTTGGGAAATGGGAATGCAACCAGTACACTGAATAGATGTGTGAATGCTCTCAAATAGTTTAGGCTTAAGGAATCAAAGTCATAAACTTGAAGCCATCGTCAAATATCAAAGAAAAACAGAAAAGAAAATTACATTTAACTGCATATTTACTTCTGTGTTTGTTTTGCATATATGAAAATTGCATATATATCAAACCTCAGGAATGTACGAAAAGCATTAAATATCATACATGCTATAAAAATTACAATGATATAAAACAAACTATGAATGTGGAAATCAAAAAGCATTATATAGGAAAGAGTAGGCCATATTTAGCAACTTAGGGATAGTTCACCCAAAAATGAAAATGCTGTCATCATTCACCATGTTTGCCAAGGGATTCCTGCTGCTGTTTTGGCTCTTTTACACATTTTATAAGTACTTCTGCGATTCTCAGTTGGTCGAAATACCACCATATTTAGGTTATACACATACAACTAGCACATCCCTGTTGAAAAAACCAGCACATGTTGGTTAGGTATGTTTTGAAGCATGGAAGCTGCTTAACTGGTTTATGCTGATCATGTGCTGGTCCTAAGCTGGTCTTGAGTTGGAGCTAGATGCTTAGGACCAGCACTTGACCAGCATAAACCAGCTTCCATGCCTCAAAACATATGTCAGCATATGTTTTTTTAAAAAAAAAACAGGGATTTGGCCCAGCACACAGCATGGTTTTGGATGTTCAGTAGGTTCTGTCTCAAAATAGACATACGTTATAGACGAGTAGTCAGATTGTGAACGTGTCCCTGTGCCTTTAGGTTCAGTATCTTATGATTCCGTGATAAAAAATGCCAATTTGAACGCTAAGCAGGCCAGGACTAAATGGCTTTTATTTTTTAAGTCCGCACTGAACAAACCAAGTGAACCGAACCACAAGTGTGAAAACACAAAAGAAGATATTTTAAAGAATGTCAGTAATCAAACTGTTGATGGGCCCCATCAAAACTGTTTGGATACCAACATTCTTCAAAATCTCTTCTTTTGTGTTCAGCAGAAGAAAGACATTCATAAAGATTTGGAGGGTGAGTAAATGACAGAATCTTCATTTTGGGGTGACCTATCCCTTTAAGGAACAGTTTCAGAGTGGCATGTACATAATCTTTCACATGGTCTCACATAATTCAACATAACATTTCAGCATTTTAGCTGGGGACATTATAACAGTTTCTTGTCAAATCCTTCAACGAATGTGTAGAGTCACAAAGAAATGCAAAGAGACATTTCCATCAAGTTTTTTTTTTTTTTTTTTTTAAAGAAAACACAGTTATCTCTTACGTACACACACTTCCTTGACACTCGTCATAATCTGGTGGATTACATTCCTGTACAGTTACTTTACGACCTCGCAAATAATTCACAAGTGCTAATAGAGCAAAAACAGCTAGTACTAGGAATATTATCAGCCCCACATATTCTCCTGGAGTCGACAGGGCGCCCCGTGCTATATAATTAGGGGACGGTGTAGTGAATACTTGACCATTATATAGACTCGGATTGAGAGGGCATTCAGTTTCATTAACGAGGACGAATGGATCATAGCATTCACATTTATAACTTCCTATCGTATTTCTGCACATGTGCGCGCAGCCATGATTTGAATCACATTCATCAATATCTTCGCAGGTTTGTTCGCTTCTAATGAAGCCAGCCGGGCACCAACACGCCGACCCGCCTCTTATACATATCGCTTTACAAACTGTTGTTGCGCAATAGAAATCACAGCGGCGTAGATCCCGTGTATTCGGTCGGAATCGCTCCTTACACGAACACCTGTATCCGGCTTCCATAGGAGTACATTTATGTTCACAGGGCGCTAACATACATTGCTCATTGTCCAGGACGACCGCACTTCCTTTGCAAAGACTCCCCTGAGGGTCCGCACACAAAAATCCATCCAGTTTGTCTGTGCACGGTCTCACCGTCAATCTTCTGTCGCCGGAGACGGACGCGCAGAGCGGAGCGCACGGCCGCTCTGCGCTCTCCAAGTTCGTGAGTTCCACGGCGCTTTCTCCTTCGCGTAAGGTACTCATATTACCCGAGCATTGCTCCCTTGAGAGATCTAATCCTATCCAAAAGTGTCCGATCATGTTACCAAGAAGAAAGCCGACAACTTCATCGGATGTATTCGATTCGATAGATAACTGACCACCCTGTTCTCTGCACTTCTCTTGAGCCGTTTGAAAGTCCACTGCTATTTTGTAGATGTTTGCGCAATGTTTTAGATCACTCGAACAAGCACAGCTATGCACCAGTCCAGCACAAGACGAAATTAACATGATGACCAAAGTTGTTATTCCATAAGAATCCATCCTATCTTGATTTCAAGTGGCACAGCAAATTGAGCTGCATGAGGATATATGGCGTTTAAAATTTCCTACCTTTGAAAACCCCATTCTGGAGATAAAGGTAAACACAGGAAGGAAACTCCGCCTGAGGGAGCCAAGAAATACTCCAAAGTGACGGGTCACTGTTTGTTGGTCCCACCAGAACGTCAATGACTCACTCATTCATTCAGTCAGTAATTCACTCCCTCATGTAGGCTACTCTTTCGAAGACATTTCATTTAAAAAAAAAAAAATGCAGGGTCATTCAGTTCTGTTCCATTTTAGTGTCAACCCTGATGAAACACACCAGCAGGGTCTTCAGGATTACTTTATTATGGCATATGTGTGTAGTGCGGATTGTGGCCCTCCAGGAGCAAAGCTGAATAGCCTTTAGATTTATAAAGACAAATGACCTGAACAAATAAAAGCTACATATTGTGTAGGCCTACATATGATTTAGTGAAGTTTGTAAACAGGCTTGGAATAGGATTAGGTTAGGATGGGGGAAAATGTCCCTCTTAAGTTTAGCATGTGCACTCGATGATGATACATAAGCCAAATGTGTTATTATAGGAAATAAATAGAATGCATGTCATTAATGTAAAATTTTATTTTGACAATTTAGTTGTTAATAATTGGATAAACAATGACAGACAAAGCAGCATACCAGTAAAAGAGATTCATTTGAAAGGTAAAGTTATTCTATGACTTACATACATGACTTATGAATATTTACATATTTAATTACCCGTATTTTAATTGAAGATGTGTCATAATAGCAGTGAATGCAAATTTAATGATTTCACAACGAAAGCAAAGATGTCTGAAAATGTAATTCATGGAAATACTGAATAATAACCCTAATTATTTACAATAATTATTAAATTTGAAAATAATAACACCAGTAACAACATGCCACTTGGGGCTTTCTGTGCCAATTCTAGGTGGCACATCTTACCCCAAGGGTTTAATCTTTTTACTTCAAAATAGAAATTATAACTTCTACTCCACAAATCCAAAAACATTGATGTGTCCACAAATCCCTCATGAACAAATACCCACAAAACTTTGATATTCAACATAATACTATATCATAAATCACTACTCCAGAGACACAAACTTAGATCAATTAACTGTTTCAACTCACAAATGTTGATATTCAGAAGGATTTTAGAGTTAATTTAATTCTCTACATGTACATACAAAAGACAGTAAATATCCATTGTTATTTGCTTCCATTAAAAGAAATAAAATTCACTCAAACAATGTTGCCCTTTTGTGTGTCTTGTGCAGTTAAATAGACTATTCTATAGGCTTTTCAACAAAACGTAGACACAAACAAAACATAATTAAACAGAAAACATGTAAAAGACAGAAACTGTATTTATTAAGTGACAGCATAACATGTCACTTGCCCCTCCCAGACAGAAAATGCACTGAAAAGAGTTCAATCATTCATTAAAGTATACCTTCATAATTGATTTTATTATGCTCACTTTTTTTATCCAACATCTAGAGAGAAAAAATAAGAATAAGTAACAAAAACAAGGAATCTAGAATTCCAATATAAGAAGAGAATTCACAAAAACAATTTAACTACAGTAGTGTTTGAAACCGGCATACCACTGCAAGAGAAACCAGACATTTGAGTCAAAACTTTCTAGTGTCTCCTTTGTCAAATATGATGCTGCCAGAAAATAACTTGGGCAACATTTAATTATTCAGTTGAATGTTGCTTTTTTTTCGTTCTTTGTCCAATCCAGATGAAACCCAGCAGTAGTTGTCAGCAGTGTGATTTTTCAAAGTCTCTTTTCTTGAACGTTTCCATCGGTAGATGACAAAAACTGATATTAGCATAATGAGCACAACCAAAGGAACAACTGAAGCCAAGACATAAACCAATATCCAAGAAATGCCGAGGAAACTTTCTTTGCTTTTACTGGAGTCCACTTGAGTGTTTGTCTTGTTAAGTGGAGAGGGGTTGATTGTTGTAAATTCAGTTAACTGAGTCAATTTAGTGATGAACTCTTCTCTATGATCTGGAGATGGAGTGTTTTGTGGTTCCTCCGTAGGATCCGGGACACAGCTGATTCCATTTTCAGCCAAAATGAAGTTTTTCGTGCAGGAACACTTGAAACTACCTAAAGTATTGAGGCAGATGTCTTCACATGGTTTACTCAGACATTCATCTACATCTACACATATTCCTCTATGGACTGAATGGTAACCTGCGTGGCAGTAACAAGAGAATGAACCCTGGGAATTGAGACAGCCTTGATCACATCTGGATTCGGTGCATTCGTCCACGTCTTCACATTCACCAGCAACATGCCTGAAACCTGGGTTACACTCACAAAAATAACTTCCTGGAGCGTTGAGACACTTGTGTCCACCGCAGATGCGCTCATGACATTCATCGATATCAACACAGCTGATGTTGTCCTCAGCCAACTGAAATCCCTCCGCGCATGCACACGAAAACCCGGTAGATGTCTGTACACACTGCGACTCGCAAGGTGAATTTTCGCAGTTGTTTCTGGGAGCACAATTAACCTGATTATCCATCAGATAATAACCTTCACGACATTCACAACGAACTCTTGCTTCTGCATCCTCATAACAAAGATGATCGCAGCCTCCGTTTTTACGTTTGCAGCTTCTTTTATCTCGTGCGCAAAAACGCTCTGAATTTGACCAGTCGAAAACACCATCGTTGTCTTGACAAACTGACATAAAAGAGTCTGTATCCTCCGACCCGCCGCACTGTATTTCAGCCCATGTCCCATGTGGTAACATCGCCAACCTTTCAATTTGACTTTGCGGTTTTTGTAAGAACGGAAGATTGTACTTGACCTCACTTGGTTCTTCCATCACTATGGGTTTGCAAATGCCTTTGAAAAGAAATTGACACATATAAAATGCGTTGTCTCTGCATGAGCCATCTCTCCACTTGAGATCACCAGCCAGCGAAATCGACACACACCTGTTTTCCGTGCACGTTCTAAATGGTTTCTTTTTCCAGTTGGAATATTTGGACTCATATGGCGCTGACCTCCATCTGAAGCCGTGCAACTCCTCGGAGAAATCAGTGCAACGCCCTTTTGGCAACATAAGCCCGATCCAAACTTCAGAGTTGAGGATGCTGTCTTCTGCTGCTGAAAAAGCAGATTTAACTCTCTGGAATTCATTGTAATTTCTCATAGTAACCAAATTGCCTCCATTATTGACACAGTTTTCTGCAGCCTTCTCAAACTGTTCTTCCTCCAAATGCAATGTTAGGCAAGCCTCAGCTGTGCACGTTGTCCTCACTTGGTCAGTTCCGCCAGTGACAAGAAAGGACAACATCAGAATCAGGACACGCATCATCTATCATTAATGTTAAACTACTTCTCGCTTTGAGGAGAAAATATTCAGTTCATCTCAGAGAATGGAGAAAGAATTCTTCATAGGCCTTCCCCAAGACGAGACTCAAACTAACGCATCCTGTTTAGTGAAAAATCTACAACGGAAATCATTTTGAGCAGCAGGCTTCATTTGTGTCTTCTCAGGGAGAGTTCCTGACGCCAAACAAAAAACAACTGACCAGGCAGCTTATTGTTGTGACTACTTCCCCAGCTGTATCAGCCTATAGCAGTTCAACAACGTGACACGAGTCAGATTTAGACTAATATCCAAGTTTTACTCTCATAGTTTCTAATGAAGATTGACATTCACACTAAGCAGGGGTTTATTCACCATATTAACTACAGAGATGCATATTTTAGTTTACCAGAGTCATATAATAAGTGATGTTCTTGTGTCGATAGCATTTTAAATGAAGATTAAACAATAATAATCACACAACTGTGAAAAACTTCACTCTAAAAAAAAAAAAAGCTGGGTTAAAAACAACCCAAGTTGGGTTGAAAATGGACAAACTCAGCGGTTGGGTTAAATGTTTGCCAAAACTGCTGGGCAGTTTTATTTAACTCAACTATTGTTTAAAAATTACTGTATTGCTTGCTTAATATGAACCCAAAGGATGTTGGAAATGAACAAGTATTAATAAGTTTAATGAATAATAATCAGATGATACGCATTTATGAAATTGCTTATTAAATTAGTAAATGCCTCTACTAATTATGTGTCTCATTTTTAATTTCCAACCCATTTTGGGTTCATTTTAAACCAGCCATATAGTCATTTTTAAACAATATTGGGTTAAATAACGTTGGGCAAACATTTAACCCAACTGCTGGGTTTGTCCATTTTCAACCCAACTTGGGTTGTTTCTAACCCAGCATTTTTTTTTTAGAGTGTGGGAGAGAGGATGAAATGTGATGAAATTCATATCTTTTCATTAATCATAATTCACAAATGAATGTTATCAAAGAGACAGAACAAGTTATGAATCATGTTGTCATTATTTCAGTTTTTTCCAAATAATTCTATTGCATATATTTTAATGAATTACTTCACTGAACCTTGAACTCCCATATAACATTAAATACATATTCCGCCAAAAAGTTAGTTATGATCTCTTATATGATATGTATATACACTGAAACAAACATTCAACATGTCTTGCCATTGTGTCTGATGCCTGCCTGCTGCTGATAAATCTAGCCTGGATCACATCCTGTGTTTGTGTTGAGCAGGGCAGCGCCTCAATTTGAATAGCAGGAAATGACCTAAGACACCCTTCCGGTGGGCCCTTTAGACCCAGTGTCGATGTGCGTAAAATTGCTTTGTTTTTTGTTAGTCATCGAGAATTGTGTTTTTTCCTACTATTTAGCATTATACAGGTTGTTGGAGCATAAGAGAAAAACATTGTCTTCACTGCATTGATAAAAATAAGCATAACTGATGATAAGGAACTTCATCAAAATGCAAACAGTATATTTATAACATACACAAATATGGTATATATTAAAAAGGATGCTTTTAGTGAGTTTTACTCATAGTCATGATAACTCTATGCAAGATTTTACATTTCAGCACAAAGATCAACCCATTGTCTCTCCCCAAATCTCCCTGTCTTTTAAAATAGAAAACCTCCATAGACAAAGAAACATCTGCTGTTCGTCCCATGAGCTCCGAGTAGTTTTGTAAACAGACAGTTTCCTTCCTCGTTTGGGTATTTTCTTATCAGGGATCTCTGTTTGCTGTTTGAAGTTTTTTTGTATAATATATTTATCACACATTTTCATACAATTTTGCATCTAAAAGCTGCTGGTGCACCAATATATATGCAACAAGTGCACTGAAAATGTTGAACTGGATCCATATCCATAACCTCTCATTTAAACTTCTCACACATGTTTGAAAAATTATGGTCAACGACTAACAATACAGGAAATGGCAAATACCGGTGAGTATAAATATTAAATACCAAATGTACTGTTTGAATTTCTCTAATGCAAGCCTATCAATAAACACTTTGAAAGAAATCACTTGAAGAATAGGAAAGAAAAGACTATCGTAACTTTAAAGCCACCATGATTTCAAAATTGACAATTCTTGCTTTTTTTAATATGGAATATTGCAGGCTTTGATTTATCCGTACACATCATTATTTAATTTTTTTTAATGCCCTTGTGATCTTTAATCAAAATAACTTCCCCTCCCTGTTGCAGCTCATTTCCTCTCTTCTCTGAGGATGTGGTCACAGCAATAGCAAACCACAATGAACCAATCAATTCCTACTGGATAAAATCGAGTCCCGCCCTACATTTTTTCTAATTTGACAAGCCGTTTTACAGTAGGGAGAAAAGACCATTTGACACTTTCATGCCAACTATATATAAATTTTTGCCTGCTTTGTATTTTATTTTGTTCTCTGTCGGGTGTTGCTCTCCTCTGTATTTCAGTGGCTTTGTACAGACAGCTCCGTTGATGATTCTCATGTTGTTGAATTGGGTGTTGTGGCACTGGCTATGAGCTGCGTATAAGCTGCAGTGGAGAATAATGGTATACTTAGAGCATCTTGTTTCAATCTGTGTGCTGTATTCATGTTTTTCTGCTTCCTTTTCTCACAGTTGACAGGGAGAGTCAGTGTGCGTGAGCCTGACCCTCCTTCTCAACTTTTAAGGATTTTATTGATACACAGATGTTTTAATGGGTGGTTTAATATGGTATGGTCTATGTTAGTATAATATAAATTGAATTGTATTGATATTCTTGCACATTTTCCCCCAGTTTCATAGACATGGCTTTAAGCCCATAGTCCCAGACTAAAATGAATGTTTGAGCTGTTTTAACTGAAAGCAACTTGGACTGACATATCTTAAAATATATCACTGTCATTGTTTTGTCTTAACATTCACACCAGTGATGTTTTTTTTTTTAATGGACGTTTATAAAAGCTACTTAAATGCCCTAATTAAACTAAGGCCTAATCCTGGCTTAATCTAAGCTTTGTCTGTGGAACCAGGCCTTTGTGTTTACTGATTCTCATCTTGTGGATCGTTCATTAGAGGATGGCTTAGTCAGTTTGAATTGTTAGTACAACATTATCATGAAGATAGTGAATGATTACTGGTGACGATGGGAATGAAACTCACTTATTTAGTGTCAGTGACCTCTGGTGGAGAACTGGTGACATGACGGCGGTGTACATCAGTTTTTATTAATCAATTTAATGGCTGCATCCGAAATCGACTACTTTTCTAAATAGGTCATAATCAAACATGGAGGAGAAAGAGGCGTTTTCAAACGTGAGAACTGAAAACCGTTCCTTGTGTTAAAATCGCATTTGTTGAAGTGTTGAAGGTGTAAAGATGCTAGGCAGTACAGTATAGTTGTGATTTTGCTGTAAAACACGTTTTATTATGTACAGCTAACATGGGGAGCTCTAGTAAGCACATGTACGTCACCAAAGTGTATTTACATAAATTCTAAACCACATACATCATAAAAACACTTTCTAAATGTTTATTTGACATCTGACAGGAAAATATTCAATAAGTATTCCAGATGATGAGCACATCACAACATGACATAGTGATTTATAGCACACATAAATCACTCTGAGTATCCGGGTGGAGTGTAATTAAAGAGACCGTACATGAAAATGTGTAGCAAGTGGAAATACCTTTTTAACCCTGTTACACTTACATTACATGAATGTAAGCAATGTAAATAAACAAATGTACAAGTAACTAGACATAAGTATTTTAATCGTCCGTTTGTACTGTTGATAAATTAAGGAACATATTAATATGTATTGGATAAGAGGTCAGTTAACACATCAGATTTACCTCAACATGTGAATGTAGTGTTGAGCACATAAATCACAGAGTAACTTGAATCTTGTCTGGATGTTACAGGAACAGATGTTTATCCGGTGGAGAGAAGCTGATGAAGGAATGCTGCAGTTAAAGGCTCTGAGTGAGTATACTACAGAAATTAATTTAAAAAAATCAATTTAAATCATAAGTTATAGTTTATTTCAATTATTGTAATTTCAAACAGAGTTATTACAGCACTTTTCAGATTCTTGATATCTGTGCATTTGCTGCAGAGCTGGTGGAGCAGGACCTGCAGGGAAAGGTGACGGCAGCATTTGTGGGAAAAAGAAACCAGCTGGACAAACTTGACCAAAATTACCCTTTATGTTCAGAAAAAAAAATCTACAGGGACTGAACAACTTAAAGGCGAGTAAATAATGAATGAATATATATTTGGATGAACTAACCCTTTAAGCCCCCAAACAGAAACTGCTTTTTTTCCAAAGCAACTTACACTGCTCTTATTACAGGGACGATCCCACTGGAGCAACCTGGAGTAAAGTGACTTGCTCAAGGACACACTGGTGGTGACTGCTGCAGAGTTCGAACCAGCAACCTTCTGCTTACCAGTTCAGTGGTTTAGCCCACTACACCAAAAAAGTAATAAAACTACATCAAAAATTAGCAGGTTACTAGCATTACAGGTAGTCATGTTCTTGGAGAGCAGGTACGCAAATGTTTGGAGCAGACACAGCGCCAAGCAGATTGTCCCGCACATCTTTTCCCACTCTTGCTTCAAGGTTGTGGGGTTCAGGGGTCCATCATCATGGTCTTCCTCATCCTCTGGCTCAATGATGTCCCCATTGAGAAGAGCAGCAATGAGGGATGTGATGGACGGCAAAGACAGGTGAAGATGTTCACGGTGGTCTGCTGGTTCATCAAAATAAAGCTGCAGAATTGGCACAGCTGTGTTGAGATAGCAGAAGGATGGACAGTAGGATGTGGGGTTCAGCGCCCGTAAATATGTGATTATTAGTACAATAAGTCTGAATAAAGCTTTGTTTCATGTGTTGTTGACTTGTATATGTATTTATTTATTGTGGTTACTTTTATTCATTCTTTTACTCACATGTTTCCTACTATTGTCAGTAAATAAAATATAATTATTTTATTAATTCATATTAATTAATTCTTTAAATCATTGCTTGACTGAAAATTGAGATATATTCACCTTGACGCACTTGTCTAGTGTGTGTTCATGCATAGCTATGTCATATGACAAAACAAATGACATTTTGCTTGTTTTACTAAAACATGATTTTCAGTAAGAAGCAATATAATTAAGTAATGGTCAGCATTTATCATTATTATTGTGCGTAAGTGGGGTGAGCTAGTGATGCAATTCATTCAAGGGTAATCTTATTTTTAGTAGTAATACTTATATTTTCTGAGTACAAAATCAACATTCTTCTCCAAAGGCGGGATCTTCGAGCAGCGGGCCGACGCTGAGGAAAACCGTACTAGGTAGGACTGAGTTACTGATGCTATGAGGTGTTACTGCAGCTGTGTATCTTTTTTATTATTATCTATTGCAGAATTCATAATTACATACAAAATCAGGGAAAATACCATGGTTGTATCTTTAACAATAAACAATCATAAACAAAAAAGACAAAAAAAAGGGTTTGTGTACATCATAATATGAGATTAAATGCAGAGCAAAAAAAACACAATGACAAGGTTAAATATCTGAATAATTCATCATAATGCATCAAAAAATATATATTTATTTTGTTATTTATAAGCCTGATGAATGAAACAAATTCTTAAATTCAAGAAAAAGAGGGAAACAAAGGAGATTTAATTCACTTTTGCTTGTGGATGAAAATGTTTGCATATAAAATAAATTAACATATTCAAGAGATTGCGATTTTGGGTTTTCATAATAACAAAAAAATTCTTTAAGGATAAAACTGTGGGTCACATTAGTAGCGTTGAATATATAAGATCTGAAAATAACCCCAAATTTATTGGTACAATCATAAAATAAATGGGGAGCTGTTTCTTCAACAAAACCACAAAATGAGCAAGTTTAATCAATATCAAGATATTTATAGATAGATTAATTAAACCTGTCACTCATATCTTTTAAGTTGTTGTGCTTGCGATAACGTCGTAGGTCACATGATTACGTCAACATGGCGGATGATTTCCGAATCGCATTCATACTCAACGAGATTTCATTCATACTCTTTTAGCACTCGTTAAGTACCTACTCATTGAAATTAAGTACCTACTCATTGAGTTGGCGATTTCAGACGCAGCCAATGTGTATTTTATGACTATTGATTGATAACTGGCTGGAGAATATTGCTCTTGTGTTTTTAATCATTCACAGGAAACAAACAGAATTTCCTAAGAAATAGGAATTTTATTCTTGAATATTGTGAATAAACATTAATTGAACTTTTGAGTGGTCTGTGAATCTGGTAAATTTGGAAACAGTTTACATGCTTCTGTGCAACTAATCAACTTGCTTTGACGCCTTACAACTGACTCCTTGGTTATTTGTAGCCGACATGCACATTTAACTTGTCTGCTTATTGTCCTACTTTTATATATATATATATATATATATATATACATGGTTCTTACCTTCCAAATGCACAAACAAACAGATGAACTCATAGTTACTCAAAGTTTACTATCGGATAGTGAGAGTACATGATCTGACTTGACTGGTTTTAATTTGCATATGCTGTATTGGCACAAGAATTTAGATGTTTGTTCTAACACCCCCCCCCCCCCCAAAAAAGAATCTATCCATAATTTACTTACCCTCAAGCCATCCCAGGTATGTTAATAAAGGCTTTCTGAAGTGAAACAATGCGTTTTTGTAAGAAAAATATCCATATTAATAACTTTATAGATTATAATCATTATATGTAAACATATCTATGCATAAATCAGCTGTTATTCTTCTTCTGCACTTTTTCCTGTTGTAGCAGAAACGGAATTGCATTACTCTGCGTACCCTTGTGGATTGGAGTGTAAATTGCCTGTGACTGATTTGTCATCTGACTGATGCACTATGGTAAGATTCACCGATTGGTACATCGACATAAAAATTAACGATGTGATGCATTGATTTAAAAAGTGTGTATCAGATACAAGTAGGCATCTGTATCGTCTGTATCACGGGCGGAATTGACCCTTCGCAAACAGTTTGATTGACAGGCGATCGGACTAAGCAGTCAGGGGAGGTAGTAGATTAACGGTGAACTAACCCTTTACCTAAGTAGACCTATACTGTCATGAGAGTTCATTTGAACAAGAACAAGAATTGTCACACACTCTTACTTATTATGGTCATAATTTATATATTTTATACTCCTCAACCTCATAATAAATATACAGTATCATAAATTGTAATTTATGATCATTGAAGTAAAGAAGCATGTCGTATAATGCCACATCAAAGCAATTACAGGCAGAATCAAATTGTTTCTGCTGCACTGAATGCATTTTTGGTGGCCTAACATAAACCCATCCTGTAAAAGCGAGCTCACAGGTGACAGGGAGAGTCAGTGTGCGTGAGGAGGCCTGACCCTCCTTGCATCTGAGAGCTATTCTCTTGTTCTATGGTTTTTATTGAAACAGATGTTTTAATAAAGCAATAAGCCCCAAGAAGCCGTGGTTTACAGGGAATTTATAATAGCTAAGGGGCAATGTTAGGCAAGACGGAAGCTTTTAAGGACAGTCTCAATCGCAAAATACTTCCAGTGCACTAAAGCATTTGCTCCATAAAAAGTCCCTCAATGTACTGTGAAAACTTCACATAACAGAAGTTCTGATGCATGAAACATAAATCATGCGAGTCAACTCCCTACACATAATGACACGCGATAGATGCTTTTTAAAATACAAAGCATTATGGTAACACTTTACAATAAGGTTCATTAGTTAAACATTAGTTGATGTATTAACTAACATGAACTAACCATGAGCAATACATTTGTTACTGTATTTACTAATTTTCATTAATGTTAATGAAAATACAGTTGTTCATTGTTTGTTCATGTTAGTTCACAGTGTGTTAACTCATGTTAACAAGATTTTAATAATGTATTAGTAAATGTTGAAATTAACATTAACAAAGATTAATAAATGCTGTATAAGTGAAGTTCAAAGTCTCGTTCCAAGATGGCCGCCACGCCTTAGCCCTTAAGGCCACCACACTTGTGCCCTTAGACATTTTGGTGGAGTATGAGGGGATGTCTTTGGGCCAAGATATGGGTCCAGCCCCTGAATCCGCTCCAGTGTCTTCTCCAGCTCATGAGTCCACTCCAGTGTCTTCTAGCTCCTGAGACCGCTCCAGTGTCTTCTCCAGCTCCTGAGCCCGCTCCAGTGTCTTCTAGCTCCTGAGACTGCTCCAGTGTCTTCTCCAGCTCCTGAGTCCGCTCCAGTGTCTTCTCCAGCTCCTGAGTCCGCTCCAGTGTCTTCTCCAGCTCCTAAATCCGCTCCAGTGTCTTCTCCAGCTCCTGAGTCCGCTCCAGTGTCTTCTCCAGCTCCTAAATCCGCTCCAGTGTCTTCTCCAGCTCCTGAGTCTGCTCCAGTGTCTTCTCCAGCTCCTGAGTCCGCTCCAGTGTCTTCTCCAGCTCCTGAGCCCGCTCCAGTGTCTTCTCCAGCTCCTGAGTCCACTCCAGTGTGTTCTAGCTCCTGAGACCGCTCCAGTGTCCTCTCCAGCTCCTGAGTCCACTCCAGTGTCTTCTAGCTCCTGAGTCCGCTCCAGTGTCTTCTCCAACTCTTGAGTCCGCTCCAGTGTCTTCTCCAGCTCCTGAGCCCGTTCCATTGTCTTCTAGCTCCTGAGTCCACTCCAGTGTCTTCTCCAGCTCCTGAGTCCACTCCAGTGTCTTCTAGCTCCTGAGACCGCTCCAGTGTCTTCTCCAGCTCTTGAGTCCACTCCAGTGTCCTCTCCAGCTCCTGAGTCCACTCCAGTGTCTTCTCCAGCTCCTGAATCCGCTCCAGTGTCTTCTCCAGCTCCTGAGCCCGTTCCAGTGTCTTCTAGCTCCTGAGTCCACTCCAGGGTCTTCTCCAGTTCCTGAGTCCACTCCAGTGTCTTCTCCCATTCCTGAATCTGCTCCAGTGTTTTCTTCAGCCCCTGAGCCCACTCCAGTGTCTTTTCCGGGTCCTGAGTCCGCTCCAGTGTCTTCTCCAACTTCTGAGTCCGCTCCAGTGTCAAGTCAAGTCAAGTCAAGTCATCTTTATTTATATAGCGCTTTTTACAATGCAAATTGTGGCAAAGCAGCTTTACATTAATAAGAAAATGGTGTCATTGTGCAGCTTATTCTACATATTATTGATTCATTCCGTTGCAAATATCAGTAGTTATTAGTCTAGTTAATTTAGGTATAGCAGCACTGCAGAAAACAGTGACGTAATCGTCCGGCTCAGCTCAAAAACACTGCTGAATATCAAGCAAGTGTCCCCAACTTAAGCAAGCCAAAGGCAACAGCAGCAAGGAACCAAAACTCCAACAAATGGAGAAAAAAACCTTGGGAGAAAGCAGGCTTAGTCGGGGGGCCAGTTCTCCTCTGGCCAACAGTGAACACTTGTCCGATACTCAGGCAGAGTTACAGGTCATTAAACCGATTTGGAATCGCAACAGTCAAAATATTTAATCTAGTTCCATCAAGTTTAAGATCATTTTGATCATGCCGGTATGGGACGGTTTGTTGGGATATGTGCCACTGGCTGATGAGTCGGTAAGGTCTTCACAAAGGATGAGCTAGTTAACACAGTCTCCGCCGACACCACAGGGCCACATTGCTGCCGCACACAGGCACAGGTTCCCCGTCCGACCCGGACACGGCCCGTATCCAGCCAATCACGTTAATTGGTAAACCTCGGGATAAGCAGAGAGACAAAAAATTAGCGTAGACGCCATTCATCTTCCGATGTAACGAGTACATCTGGTGTTATAGGAAGTGTTCCCGGTTCCGGCTGACCTGATCTATGCTGCCTAACAATCCTTCAACGGATATGAAGACAAAAGTTTATAGTGCGTCATGTGTATGCCAGGTTAAATAGATGCGTTTTTAGTCTAGATTTAAACTGACAGAGTGTGTCTGCTTCTCGAACAATGCTAGGAAGATTGTTCCAGAGTTTAGGTGCCAAATGGGAAAAGGATCTACCGCCTGCGGTTGATTTTGATATTCTAGGTATTAACAACTGGCCAGAATTCTGAGATCGTAATAGACGCGAAGGACTATAATGCATTAAGAGCTCACTCAGGTACTGGGGAGCTAAGCCATTTAGTGCTTTGTAAGTAATTTTATAGATTTTAAAATCTATACGATGTTTAATAGGGAGCCAGTGCAGTTTTGACAGAACCGGGCTAATATGTTCATACTTCCTGGTTCTAGTAAGGACTCTAGCAGCTGCGTTTTGGACCAGCTGTAATTTGTTTATCACGCGAGCAGGGCAACCACCCAGTAGAGCATTACAGTAATCTAGTCTCAAGGTCATAAACGCATGAACTAGCTGTTCCGCATTTGTCATTGAGAGCATATGTCGCAATTTAGATATATTTTTAAGATGGAAGAATGCGGTTTTACATATGCTAGAAATGTGGCTTTCAAATGAAAGATTGGTATCAAAGAGCACACCCAGGTTCCTAACTGACGAAGATGACTTAACAGAGCAGCCATCAAGTGTTAGACAGTATTCTAGGTTATTACGTGCTGAAGTTTTTGGTCCAATAATTAGAATCTCTGTTTTTTCTTAATTTATTAGTAGGAAATTACTAGTCATCCAATTTTTTATATCAGCTACGCATTCTGTTAATTTTCAGAATTGGTAGGTTTCGTCAGGGCGCGAGGAAATATAGAACTGAGTATCATCAGCGTAACAGTGAAAGCTAATGCCATGCTTCCTAATGACATCTCCCAAGGGTAGCATGTACAGAGTGAAAAGCAACGGTCCTACAACTGAGCCTTGTGGTACTCCATATTTAACTTGTGATCGAAATGACGTCTCTTCATTTACTACTACAAACTGATAACGGTCAGATAAGTATGATTTGAACCATGCCAATGCAATTCCACTAATTCCAGCATAATTTTCTAGTCTATTCAAAAGAATATTGTGGTTGATAGTGTCAAAAGCAGCACTGAGGTCTAGTAACACTAATAGAGAGATACAACCACGATCTTATGATAAGAGCAAATCATTTGTAACTCTAATGAGAGCAGTCTCAGTACTATGGTACGGTCTAAATCCTGACTGGAAATCCTCACAGATACCATTTCTTTCCGAGTAGGAACTAAGTTGAGATGATACTGCCTTTTCTAGTATTTTTGACAGAAAAGGTAGATTGGAAATCGGTCTGTAATTGACTAATTCACCAGGATCAAGTTGTGGTTTTTTAATAAGAGGTTTGATAATAGCCTGCTTAAAATTTTTCGGTACGTAACCTAGTGATAAAGATGAATTAATGATCTTAAGAAGAGGATCTATGACCTCTGGAAGCATCTCTTTCAATAGCTTAGTCAGTATAGGGTCTAACATACATGTTGTTGATTTTGATGATTTAACAAGTTTAGACAATTCTTCCTTTCCTATAGCAGCGAATGAATGGAATTTTTCCTCAGGGATACTACAATCCACTGTCTGATGTGATACTGTAGTAGACTAATGCATGGCTATAATTTTCTCTCTAATGTTGTCAATCTTGCAAGTAAAGAAGTTCATAAAGTCATTACTGCTGTGCTGTTTGGAAACATCAGAAGTTGAGGCTGTATTTCTCGTTAATTTAGCCACTGTATTAAATAAATACTTAGGGTTGTGTTTATTTTCTTCTAAAAGATTTGAAAAATAAGCAGATCTAGCGGTTTTTACGGCCTTTCTGTACTCCATCATTTTCTCTCTCCATGAAATCCGAAAAACTTCTAGTTTTGAATTCTTCCAGCTGCGCTCCATTTTTCTTGCTGCTCTCTTAAGGGCCCGAGTGTGCTCGTTATACCATGACGTTGGACTAATATCCTTAATCTTTTTTAAGCGCAAAGGAGCGACAGAGTCTAGAGTGTTCGAAAAGAGAGCGTTGAAGGGGTGGATTCTGGAATCCACTGCCGCTTTAATATATATATATATATATATATATATTTTTTTTTTTTTTTTGAGCGATTTATCATGAAGCTATCTCTCTAAATATTGAATTATTTGGAATGACTAACTTAAACTTATGTTAAAGCATTTATTTTCCTTTTCATTTTTCAAACACTAGAAAATAATGATGTATATTGTCTGTACCTCTGACTGAGAGAAAAGTACAACTTATCAGTATGTTTTGGGAAAAGTTTCCTGTTCAGTGCGGAGCTCAGATCAACTTCAGCCTTGAAGAAGCTGTGAATCACGTGTATCTTTGTATGTGCGCTAAGTGTTCTGTACAGGTCCATTATGGGTACTAGTGGACAACTGGGACTTGAGACCTGCCGACGCCTTGTCCTGACTTAACAGGACATTCTGTGCCTAAGTTCAGGGTCTGATCGTCAGCATCATGATGGAAGGAGATATGATTCTGACTATCTGTCCATGTGTGGAAAATTACCAGTTTTGTCTAGTTCAAATCAACAGTGTATCAAATACTTGTTCTCCCCATTATATAACCCCCCTCCCCCCTCCCCCCTAAAACAGGTCCCAGTTTCAAATTTGCAAATTCTTATTGCTTTGCACGATCATGTAGTGAAAGTACTTGTTCTAACCTGACTGGTTTTAATTTGCATATACTGTATTGCCACAAGGATTTAAATTCCTAAGTCGACCCATACCCCTCATAAGTGTTCATTTATCCGTGTCACATTCAGTCCTGGCTGAACCAACTAGATTCTGCTGCAATGAATGCATTTTTGAAGACTTTGAAATGTTTATTTTGAACATAATCCCATACTGTGAAGGAGATCTAGTAAAAACTGTAATAGAGTGTCCAAAAAGCAGCATGTACTTTATAATATTATGCAAAGAAATAAACCATGCACATCTGACAATTTTTTTCTATCCTCCAAGAAAATAAAAATAATTATAACTAGCCTAGATGAAATATGTAGACCAGTGTCTCCCAACCTTTTTTCAATCATGACACCCTTTGAAATTTTTCAAAAAATTGTGGCACCCTACATTAGTATTGTCACCATACTGGAGCTTATATCTGGAAACGTATCGATATCTGATACCACGGGGAAGAACCGCTGTATATACTGTCATATAAACATTGCTCAATTACAATTACAACTATTTCACCTAAATGTTTGCTCACTTAATGAATTTTTTTAATTCATTTATTTTTTACAATGGGGTAATTTTGTTGAAATAGCACAAAACAGCTTCATTTCAAACTTTGAATTGACATTCAGTAATGAAATAACAGTCAGTAATAAAATAAAAGCATATGAAAAATTACTAACAATAGCACAAATAAATAAGATAGAATAAAGATGCAAATGAAATAGATTGCTTTAAGTTTTTCCGGTAGGTCTTACAGTAGTAGGGCTATTCAGATGCTACAGAAACTAACCTTGGATAGTCTTCACTGTAAAATAAATAAATAGACAAATACAGATTAATCAAATAAAGTTACAAAAGTTATTCTCTTTGTCTTGTGTTGTTTGATTTAACATTAACAAGGTAGTTAATATTCTGAGCAGCCGGTTTATTCGGCTGCTGTCGCTTTAGGACCTGATGCACGGATCCATTATATTGTTGCAAGTGCGCTTTCTTTCTGAATTGTTCACGTTATCCTGGATCCAGTTCTTGTCGAGAATTCACATAAACACAATCAAGATAGACATTGTGACAATATTTTTGTGTGTATTTGACTGTTTAAGCACAACAAGCCATGAAAGCATTCGTGAGCTGTTTGAGAGGTAGCTTTATGTGTGCGCATTTTAGATGTGAGCGCAGGAATGAAAATTATGCGCTGACCAACCTTTCTTATCATTTGCATTTTTATTATGAGTGTTATTTTTTGTTATTGGAGACATCAAAGATTAATGGTAAATAATAATTTTTACACATTTCAGCAATTTAAAAATGTTTGAAGGGTTAGGGTTAGGGTTTTTACTGCACGCCTGCTCTCACCAGATGACAGTCTGGTTGGGAAACACTGATGTACACAAATGTTTTGTCCTTGGGCAAATGTTTAGTATTTCATAATGACATAGGTTCAGATGAGCTTCTGTCAATCACTTCTTTGTTATAAACACTTCACCTGGGAGTGGGGCAGGGCTTCTACAGGTGTTTTAAAGCTTGAAGTAGAGCAAAAGGGTATAAAAGCCAGTCACAGGCAGAGAAGATAACCAGTCATTGGGGTGAAAATTCATTACATCTCTGAAGGTACATATACATCTTATTCATTTCAGTTTTGCATGCTCAGTATCTCATAGGTAGGGAAGACCTCTATTCAATTTGTAGATGCAAACTGATTGATCTTAAAAATACTATGGATTGTATTAATACTTGTATGAATTTAATTACTTTGTCTTTAGTCTGTAATGCAAAATAAAGTACTAGTGTACATTTACATCTGTAGATGTTGTTCTATAAGGATTTATCATATACTGTGTTTATGTATGTGTTATGTGTGTATTCCTGCAGCATAAACAGTTGACCATTGTGCCAACAGTAATTTTGATAAAATGTATACTTTGAATGCAATCTAATATCTTTGTATTATTATTTTAATTACATTTTTTTAACAGCAAAAAAAAAATCTAGACAGATTTCAAAATGCCTCCTCCAGCGGTTCCACATGGCATGTGCCTAAAAGTCATAGATGACCGCAACATGAAGGGTGGCATGGGCTCTGAAACAAATCCTTTGAGGTTCATGAATCAAGACTACAACATTTTACAAGACTATTGTCTCAAAACAAGACAAAGATTTGTGGATGAGTTTTTCCCGCCAGACCCTCGTTCCATTGGCGAAGGGCTGCTGGATTCAAAAGACATGGCCAGAGTGGAGTGGATAAGACCAACGGTATGTAATTCCTCGAGGCATCATCTTTAATGTGTTCTGATAAAATTGCGTACTTAATATTTAATTAGAAGTGTAAAGCTCTACAACTTTTGTTGAAAGTTAAAAAGGGTGACTCTGACAATCTAAATTCTTGAAAGAATTTAAAAGACGCTACTAAAACCACTATCAATCACATCCCTTTCACAGAATGCATCATTTTGAACAAATGCCAAATACTGAAAGTATAACTTGTTTTCTTTCAGATATTGTATCCAAATTCAGCTGAATTTATTGTTGATTCAGTGTCCAGGTTTGACTACGCACAAGGGAGAGTTGGTATGTCTGGGTAGCCACAATACATTATTCTTTTTCTGCCCTCTCAGCATCCCACTAGGTGGTGCTATAATAAGTGCATTTGTGTTTTACATTTCCCCACCTTTAGATCCTTAAGCGCCAAGAATCATTCGTCTGATTTTGTTTGCCCACGGGGAAATTTTTGCACTATTTTGAATTTTCTGGAAAACCATTTTTTTATTATTATTTTTGATTTGATTTGATTTGCACAAAACATGGCATGCATTATCCAAAGCCACTCATGACAAAATGCACTTACAATATAGTTTTATATAATTTCTTTACAAAGAAATGTTATTTTAACTTTCATTTATCCCAATAATATATAGCACTGTCTAATAAAATCGAAGAGACAATATGATGTCTTTTATAAAATGCAGAATAACAAATCTTATACACTGAAAAGATGCATGGCAACATCCCTGTATCCTTCAGTCTGAACCATTAGTGTCTGATGAAGGCTAAAATTTCTGCTGAAAACAAAGTAAATACCTTCTCCAGCAAAAATTTGATCAAATTCACTGTGCCAATTGTTTTTTTCCCCTCAGGAAACTGCTGGTTTCTGGCGTCTGTTGGGGCTTTAACATTTCAAAGCAAATTATTACAGAAGGTCATGCCAGACGGACAATCATTCAGCCACAATTATACTGGTTTATTTCACTTCAGGGTAAGTTTCTCTTATTTTGTGCCATAATTTCCTACATTTATTTGGATCATATTATCCAGAATTGATACCCCAAGCAATAGTTATTCCTGTTTTGTCTTTTAATATAGTTAAAAGACAACATACTATGAACATAACATAGTTATTGACTTAGTTTTCTGCTATTTAAACACACAGTTCTGGCGGTTTGGAAAATGGTACGATGTTGTGATTGATGACAAACTGCCAACAATCGACTGCCGCCTGATTTTTGTGCAATCAAAAACATATAATGAGTTCTGGCCAGCCTTGCTGGAAAAAGCGTATGCCAAGTAAGTGCCTGTACATCTTTTAGTGACTTTATGTGAAAATATCATTTCAAGTATATGTAAGCGATAGTGCTGTTGTATTCAATATAAGCACGGCTGCAATTCAACCTGTGATTTGTGAGCAGTTATAGACCTCAAATTTATGCCTATTACATTTCGGGATACAATGTAGAGTATGACTGTTACAGGGTGTGCGGCTCCTATGCTGACATGCATGCTGGTCGAGTATCTGAGGCTCTGTTGGACTTCACTGGTGGAGTTCATATTCACTACGATCTGAAAACGGCTCCGACTAATTTGTGGGAGATAATGTACCGTGCTTTCCAGTCAGAAGTCCTTATGGGCTGCGAAACTCCACGAGGGGTGAGAAAATAAAACTATATTGCACAGTCTCTCAAAAAGAGGGGTTTTGGAGATCTCTAAAGCCCCTCCAAAAACTTTTTTGCTATATATGGAGCCTGACACAAAGAAAGGACTGAAATGGACACCTTTGTCCGTGACATCTATACGGCAGTAGAGACATTTTATTATGTGGGATTAAAAAAAAAATCACTTGCGGCACCTTTTAAGCAATGACTTTTACACAACATCATTCTGTTTCCACAGAAAGTGAATGAGGAACAATTACCAAATGGCATAATTCAAGGCCACGCTTACACTGTGACAAACGTTTACCAGGTAAGACTGCCCAAAATCAAGTCTCAGCGTGCATGAGAAGATGATGTCTGGAAGCCAACCAATTCCCACGCTTTAGATGCTTATACGTCATTGAGCCTTTATACATAAATCTTAGCGTTTGTTCTTCTCATTGCTTGAAATGCAAAAAAAAAAAAAGTGGTGTTGGGGGAGGTTACGGTTTCAAATCATGTTCCCGGGGAGGGCGGTCAGAGTAGTGGCTACATATGAGAAGAGCCGGTATGCAAGATAGAGAGAGGGTACACTACAGATTAAAGGGTTAGTTCACCCAAAAATAAAAATTCTGTCATTAATTACTCACCCTCATGTCGTTCCACATATCTTCGGAATACAAATTAAGATCTTTTTGATGAAGTCTGAGAGGTTTCTGTCCCTCCACAGAGATCCAACGCAACTACCACTTTCAAGGTCAAGAAAGGTTAGAAAAGACATCATTAACTCCATGTGACTACATTGGTTTAACCTCAATTTTATAAAGCAACACAAATGCTTTGTTTGCACAAAAAAACATAATTTACCACTTTACTTACGAAAATATTGATCTTCAAAGCTCGTTCACAAGAGCATCATGATGGATACATGCTGTGTTCAGACTCGTGCGTCGCCACAACGCACATACTCACGAGAGCAACATGACGCATGCGTTTTGTGATCACGCGAGAGATGAAATTGTTTTGTAAATAATATCATCTGAAGTAAATGTAAATGTGTTCCGAAGATGAACAAAGGTCTTAAGCATGTGGAACCACATGAGGGTGAGTAATAAATTACAGAATTTTCATTTTTGGGTCAACTAACCCTTTAAAATATAGAGTGTCTGCCCACTTTGAGCACTGGTTCGGCCAAGACAATAGTGAGATATTAAAAAAATAACTTTGATAATGGTCTGTATTAAATATTAAATTAGGGGTGTTCAAACTTTTTAAAGCCAAAATCCCCTTGCAAGGCACCCTATATAACTATATAAATTCAGGATTATCCATTTATAATGTGTGAGGAAAAGGACCTTAACCACAGGTTGCTTCAGGGAGACTTTTCAGAATCTTTTTTAAATTTTACAAGCTTGTTCCTTTTAGAAAGAGTGTTGGAACTTGCTGGGGAAAAATCATTGAACGTGCCAAGTAAATAAAAGCCTTTTTTCTTCAAAATTCTGGTACATTACAAAATAAAGCTACTAAAGACATAAGAAAGATTTGCCACATTTTTTATACTACTAAATATATAAAATCATGCTCTACAGGTCATGAGTGGTAGATATCCAGTTAAGCTGGTGAGATTGTTCAACCCATGGGGAGACAGTGAGTGGAATGGAGACTGGAGTGACAAGTAAGAACTGATTTTATTTAACCACACATTTTAGAAATTTAGAGTCTCTTTTGGTTTTAATCTGTTGAAACAATTTCCGATATGCAACAAATTTTATTCTCTAGGACATCACCTTTGAGTCCTAATATATTCACAATATACAAAACACAAAAAGCACAAACAACACCACCAACAAAAAGATTTTCAAAACACAACAAAACAACAATGACCTCATTCAAAGCAAAAAAACAAAACAAACAAACCACAGGATAATTAATACACAAGATTAGCAAAACATTAATAAATGATCCAATAACTGACAACAAACAAATATTTGTAACGAGTGCAGTGTAGTTGAATCTAAAGAGAGATGCGTGACCCAGAATGACTATGAAACATGAGTTATAATAAACACAGAAAGCAAGTGAACACTATAAACATGGCTCTTTTATTATGAATTGGCAAGGTAATAACAGTAAACATGATAATGCATCATCCAGAGGACTCCAACTGATCCTTGTGGCAGAGAGAAAAGGTTTGTGGATCTCTCTCAAACACTGGTAAAAACTGTTAATTTCTAACTGTTAAGTGGACCCAACAGTGAGCCCTGAGGTACGCCTCTTTCTTGAATAAACAGATAATTTTCCCTTTGAATGATAACACATCTCATAAAGTATTTTGAGAAAGACCAACTGCATAATGCTAATCTAATATTAAGTAATTAAATTATAAGTAATTCAAAATAATTATCAACTAAATCAAAAGCCTTATTGAGATAAAAAACAGCCCTTGTAAGGCTGCCAATATCTTATGCCGAAAATAAATCATTTGAGATTATGGCACCAAATACTGTTGTAATTGTACACATTTGAAAGTAATTACAACCAGTTAAGATACCTAATATTGAGTGGGAATGTTTTGAGTAAATCATATATGAGTATAATACATAATACAATGACATTGTAACACTTGGTTGGCAGGACCAAGGATGAGGAGACGGAAGAGTAACTTCAACACTTTAATAAACATTCAGGATTAGGACAGGATACAATGAAACACAGAGTACGAAACTTTAACACAGGAACACACGAGGATAATGAACGGGGCACAGGTAACAGACATAATCACAGACGAGACACAGCTGAGCTAAATGAATCAATAAGGGTGACAGATGACAGACGGAAATCAAAACAGAGAACACGTGACAGACGACAGAACTCAAAACAAAGACCACATGTTACAAATGACAGGACAAGGAACACGTGACAACTGTCAGGGACTGATGAGAACAAAACAAAGGAACACATGACAGGTGACAGGACTAAACTCAAAACACGGAGCATGGGACTGAGGACAGGACTGGGGAGCCAAGAAACAGGTAGACAGGCATAACTGTGACAGACATAGGTATCAGTTGTGCAACTAATAACAAATCTGCACAGACACTCCTGATTGCACAATGTTTTTATGATGGTTTTACATTGTTTCTAAATAGGCATGCACCTTTTAAGAAATTTCAAATTAAAGCTAAGGATGATTATTTTATTGCAAAAACTACAACAAATTTAAATAATCCCAATAAATGTTGGCAGAATATAAAGTATATAGCAGGTAACAAAAATACATGAAATTTCATGTGCATGGATTGTAAACCTTCAACTCCTTGTACAGCAAAGTAGCTTGGCCTGCTCAAGGAAAATGCATTGGCATGTATTTAATTAGTTATAAAACTGTTGTTGCCTTCAACAGAAAAGTGTTGGGAAATATTCCTTTCAGTCTTAAAACTGTTAAACTCTTTCTGTTCCATTTGTCAGAACTGAACTGGGAAAAGGGGCTTTTATGTATGCAGCACTGTTTGACTGGAATTTACTCCAAATGAGACTGAAATGAACATTTTAAACCTATTATTCGGCCATTTGAAGAAGACTCAATGATGTGCAGTTGTTTTTAAGTGTTTTAGTTTTTTATTGTTATTTTGTTTTGTAGATTTGTGATTGCAATTGCTGCTTATGCTTGGCCAGGACACTCCTGTGAAAGAGATTTTTAATCTCTGAGGGATTATCTTGGTTAAATAAAATAAAATGAATAAAAATCTTTGTTTTACAAAATTCTTTCAGCTCACCCTTGTGGAATACAGTAAGTGTTGAGGACCGCAAACAACATCTTCTGGATGATAATGGAGAGTTCTGGTGAGTATGAACCATGTTTAAAAATTACATTTTATATATGAATTACATTTTGTCTAGGATTTACTCAGGAAGAGTTTTTTTTTTTTTTTTTTTTTTGCAGGATGTCAATGGAAGATTTCCTTAAAACATTTGACAACATGGATATCTGCTGTGCCTATCCTGATTTTCTGGAAGGAAATTCTGCATGTCACTGGATTTCCAAGTACCACAATGGCACCTGGGTTTCTGGGAGCACAGCTGGAGGCTGCACAAATCATTTAGGTGCTTTTCATTAATAATAATTAAAAAGCCATCAGTGCAAATCTGCTTCTAACAACCTTGTCCTGTAATTGTAGACACCTTCTATACCAACCCTCAGTTTTTTCTGAAGATTAATGAGATGGATAAGGACTGTGAGCAGACGCAGAGCAATGTTCTGGTGTCCCTCATTCAGAAACCTGACAAGAGAAACAGACGCCTTGCTTCACACCATGGCATCGGCTTCTGCGTGTTTGCAGTCAGTATTAACAAAAAAATGCAAAGGCATTAAATATGGTTATGCAATGATGCCTTTGTGCTAATAATATAACCTTTATTTTTATTTTGAACTCTTACAGGTTCCACCTGAGGCAAGTAAAATATACACACAGTATCTGTTGTAAATCACATTGGTTTTTCATTAATACATATTACATAAGCTGGACCTTTCTGACACAATAATTTTGCATGTTCATTGATTTTTGTTTCATTATCCTTTAGATGAGATCCGAGGGAAAGTTTGGATCAAGCTTTTTCAATTACAGAATGCCTGTGGCAACAAGCGGGGACTTTCAGGATGCAAGACAGGTGATGAACTTCTTCAAGCTGGAGCCAGGAGAGTATCTCATTGTACCGTCCACTTACTTCCCCAATAAGAACGCAGAATTCATCCTGTCCATTCTGTGCAAAAATGAGATCAACATTCAGTAAGTTACTCGAAGTACTGAGAGATTAACTATAACTTTACAAACTTTTTTTAATTTTAAAACTTTTTTTAATTCAGAAAGGACACAGAAAGGACCGAGAAGGATTTTCTTGTGGATCTTGTAGGCGAGTCTGAGGTAATAATACACAGAATCCTTTTGTAAAAGTTTTAGTATTCTCTTGAGTTTGTCAGTATTTGCTATCAGAGTCACTGAAATATTACTTCAACATATCTCTGCAATTGCAACTAAATTCTTTGTCCCGTTTTTGTTAATTCTACTAAGATGGGAATGAATTTTAATTGTACAAATAAAGTTAGTTACAACTTCAGAATTTATTACATAAACAACCTTCCCTGCATGCTGAATATTTGATTATTGTTTATACTTTAAAATATTAATTCTAAAATATTTTTCATCAAATAAATATATAGAAATTAAACTTGCTAACATTTTAACATTCAATTTAAGATTTGAGCATTGGCTATTACTAAATATCTGATATTATCTTAAAATTGGAAAGTGTAGATTGTAATTGTAAAGTGTAACATTTATCTGCTTTAGGAATGGGAAATCTCATTGTGTTGTTAGTAGTTGCAAATGAAACAATCTTCGCTTTTCTCCTGTTTAGAACGGATACACTGAACAAGTGGATGAAGCATTTAACAATAAAACTCTGTTTCGACAATATTCTGATCAGGTAAATATGAAAGCTAATAAATTATCAAAAAATTAAATTGTATCCAAAATGAAACTACAGCTGCTACAAGCTTCAAACTCTTGAATGTTTTCTTCGGAAACAGTACAAAGTTGTTGACGCTGAGAAACTTCAGCAACTTCTTCATGAAAACCTGCTTAGAGGTGAGTGCTTTAAAATCCAGTACATTCTATGTCAAACAGATAGTTTAGAAATCTTAAAATTGCCACAAATGTCATAAATCTCACACATGTGACTCATACCTTTTAGGGAATAAAAACACTGAAGGATTTGGCCTGGATTCCTGCAGAAGTATAATTGCCATGTCAGATGTATCCTTTCCCCCCCTTCAACATGTTATTAAAAAATAACTTGAATGAGATTTGATTTATCCCCATGGTTCAGCTTGTATTTCCATTCGTACTGTGAAAAAACATGTTTAGCTCAAGAAATATTCCCTGACTGTATATTAAAATAGTTCTCTGTCACTGGAAGACTTCGTGGATCCGAATTTCTTCGTCTGTGGAACCGCATTATGACATACAAGGTGTGTGGATTTGAGTCTGGAATTTAGCTATGTAGTTTTATTGTGTAAAATATGTATTGAGTTTTATTAAGATGCTTACTTTTTACAGAATATCTTCTACACCATGGATACTTCCAAAGATGGCGTCCTGTCTTTGAGCGAACTGCAAAGCGGATTAGAGAAAACAGGTTGAGGCTTATTCAGTTTATACTTTGCTGTAGTGAAACATCATGTAAATATCACTGCTGGTGGGAACTGTTACTTCCAGCATTACAGCTGCCCAGTGACCCATAAAACTGAATGCAGAAATTGTAATATATTACATGATATTTATGTCATGGTTCTTGTACTCTAGGCATGCGTCTAAATGAAGACATCCTGAATCTCATGTTTGTGCGGTATGGTGGTGCTTCAGAACAGATCTCTCTGGAGGGTTTCATATGCCTTGTCATGCGTTTGAACTGCATGGCTAGTGAGTAAGACTGCTTACAAAAAGCAGTTTCATATTCTCTTTCTCTAACTTACATATATGAAAGACTGGAGCCTATCCCAGCATACTAGGCTGAAGGCCGGGAAAAGCACCCTGCAGGTGGCCAGTCCGTCACAGGGCTCTCAAACACTCAAATTCACTCTCTCAACTACCCATAGAGCCACCGTGCCACCCTAATTTGATGTTTAGGACTGTAAAATAAAATGAAAATAAGTAAGAAAGTACATTTAGAGTAAGCTACCAAGGGTTGTCACACAAACTGGTAAACAAAATTTGGTTCGATCTTTTCATGGTCCTGAAATTGAGCTACATACTCTGGGTATTATTATTATTATTTTTAGAGGTTCAAGCGCGTAGCACTGAAACCCTTGTAATTGTTAATTTCCAAGGAGCATTCTCCCCTAAAAGTGGTCAGGCAGATCAAACCGTAAGTCGTAAAGACTTGAAACTTTCAGGACTGGTAGTACTCACACCGTCCACAAGGTCAGAAAGACTTGTGCCGATCGGCCTGACAGGGGCGCTACAGTGGTGAAAAGAACAAAATTGCTAAGAACTCCTAAACTGTTAGGCATAGGCTCAGTGTCTAATATCGTTGGAATCATTGGCTCCAGATGGACAACATGCATGCATTAGTTGTTGTTGTGGTGAAATTTTCGGTTATTTTGTATTTTTTGGAAAAAAACACTTTTGCGAACTAGTCCTGGTTTTTGGGCTGATCAGAACCAAACCAGTGCAGTGAGATTCTCCAGAGTCTGATTGTCAATAATTTTCAAAAAGAGTTAAAGTTTCGATTCACAATCCCATAGGTACGGTGTCACTAAAAACGTTCGAAGTGGATGGAACCACTTTTACTAAAATGGCTATCAGACAACGTTAAAGGAGGCTGATTGGAACGAAACTGACTGGGCCTGTTTGACGCACATTCCTAGAGGCCTGTGAGAAATTCTAAATAAATAGGCCATCGGGGGGCACCTTCAAATTCTTCATGTGTAAAGGATTGTGTATTGCGCAATTTATTTATTTTTTGCTCACACCCATTACAATCATACATTCATGATTGAACTCCTCACTCTGAGCAACTTTGCCTCTAGGACCACCTCTGTCCATCGAATCATTCGTTAAATATTGGAGATTATTTTGAAAACCATCTTTGGCAAACTAGTCCTAGTTTTTTGGCTCAACCTCGATAAATCCCTGCCACACAATTCTCGGGACTTCTCAAACGCTCCTGATTAAGGTTATCAGATCATTAGCAGTGACTCAAAGATCTAAAATAGGTGCGTCAGACAAAAGAGACATGCAAAATGTGCAGTGTTGGTGTGCCTCCAGTAATGTGGTTGGAATCCACTGCTCTAAGTCAATAGTTATCAATAAAATGTTGAACTTTGGCCTTTGGATAGCTAAAAAACAGCCATGGCAAAGCATACCCAAAAGCCTATTGTTTCTAAATGAAAACTCACATCATTGTGTGAGCACATGACTCTAAAGAATACATATTTTTATGGAGATTGGCCCATAGGTGGGGCTGTTAAAAAGGTGTAAAACCCTTATGTTTCCTATGGGAAATTTTCTGTATTTGCAGTAAATGGTCATTTCCATCTATGATCTAAGTGGTTACATGCTTGCTAAATAAAATACAGTACCTATTTACACATGTGCTTGAAGGCCTTAAAGTGCTTGAACTCCGATAATTGCTGCTCACAGCTATATTTATTATTAATGATTTATTACATTTTAACAGCATTTATTCTCTTCATCAGGCATATTCCAGAGACTCTGTGAAAATGGGAAGTTATCTCTTAATGAGAGTGAGGTAATCCTGATGTAGACATTTCAATTTTTCCATATCTCCAACCACAGTTTAAAAAATGCTTGATTTTCTTTGTTATTTTTGGTCATTCAAAGTATCTACATTCACAGTCTATTTCTGTGTATCTGTGTTTTAGTGGCTAGGACTCACCATGTACTCATGAGGGAACGTCTGCTTGCCAGAACGATTACCAACAAATACAAGAGGCATTAGTTCGGTGTTCAAAAACCGATCTGTGGTTTAGACAGTCTAAACATTTCTTTGTTTTTTTTTTCAACTCAAACAAATTGTGATGCCTTTCTTCTTTGTCATTTTATTCCTCTATAAATTTAAATGCTTATCTTTTTCTTAAAATGATCACTATATATCTAAATTTCACATCAAACTGTGTAATCATTACAACTTGTTTGAAAAGTATATCATGTATTCCTCATTGTAAACACTTGGAATAACTGTTGGTGAAAAGAAATGTTTTCAAGCAGATGCTGTTTTAATTGGCTTATTTTTAAAATTGTCTATCCATTTATAATATTTTTTAAAATATCTATCTATTAGCAGTTACATTCATAGTCATACATCTAATCAACAGTTGCTTTGGCTCCTGTGCAGGGTTGTTAAACGCTGACATGCCAGGAAAGTGTTTTGGTGTCAGTTTAGGAGCATTGACATCGACAAGGACATGTAAAGGTCTATATTCTTTTTACAGATACAAACTAATTGTACTAACGAATCTATACTTTTATTAATGAATTTAATGACTGTCTGTAGTATGCAAAATTATATTCTTTGCATGTATATTTTCAGTGAAGATGGTGTACAATTCACTTTTGAAATGAACACTAATGCAGAATAGTAATAGGCCTAACATTTATTCCCTTTCCCACAAATTGAGACTTATTTTGGCACGGTTCCTTGCACAATACTATCAATGATCTAAAAACACATTTACCATGTGCATTTTGATAATTTTGATATTTGCATTATATAACCAGATGAATAGGCCTATGAATTTTTTTCCTCCTGACAGAGCTCAAAGCCTTATCTATCCCGGTTTTGATCTTTTGACTTCTTCCTTCCATATATACATTTCCCTCAGAAAGATAACTCTTGATGAGAGTGAAGTAATCTTATACAAACACTTTAATAAAGATTTTTGTGTAATTAAGTATTCTACTTGTCTTGTAGTTTAATCTTTTGATTGAGTAGCCTATTAAACACTTTTTCTAGTGTTTTTTACTTTTTTTTTATAAACTTACATTGTTCGAAAATATTGATTTATAAAGAAAATAGATATGTTCCTAATTCTGAGTACCTGAATTTTTGTGTAAGCTAGTCAACTGGTGTTGGATATCAGATGTTAAATATCCAAAGTTTGCCTGAGTTGTAGAAACTCGGTGGAGTGTCTGATTAAAACACTGGAAAAACACCAGTCCTTTGCAGTCTTTAATTGTATTGAGTTCAGGATGGTTGTCTTGAGTAATTCGAATGACCCAAAGCACATGATTCACATGGAGCAAATTCACATGATGTAAATGGACAGATGTTAAGAGAAGGATGGGATGAACAGGATGGTCTTTACTCACAACAAACCATACAAGAATAAAAATCACGCTCATATAAACAATTCACCAATAGACAACATTCTCAATATGTACTTAATCCAAGATAATTATTATTAAACCCAATCCAAATAATTCAAATAAACAAATTTAAACCATGAATTGACAAAAACAAACTTAATTAACGTATCCTAAGGAAAGTACTCAAAGGACACGTTTGGGTGTCCATTCAAACACCCACACTTCACCAATGCACAAAGGAAAAGAAGGAAATTAGGTCTATTTATAGGTCTATTATCATATCTTTTTCATCCATCTTCATACTGTTAATAGGTGAGTTCCCTTTTGCTTTGCTCGTTGTCATAAGCAAAATATATTACATTTGCAACTGGTATGGTGGATATTGGAACTGTAACTATTTTAATTGGCTCGTTTCAGTGATAAAAGTGCCAACGTGACTGAAGTTGGATTCCTGACATAGATTCCTCATTACTGGGTGAGTTTCATCCAACATCAGACAGTTCTTCTGTAAAGTTAAACCTTCTTCTATAAAGTTAAACCAAACACTGTTGCTTTGAAATTATATTGATGTGTCTGTAGCACACTAAAATGACCGTGCTGTTGCGTGTGCATTACATGCTTTGCTGTGGTATTGTGTTGCATCAGCTTTCTTTTCATAATTCGCAAAACTTCAAATGTTGAACGAAATCTTAATTTTGGAAATTTGGGTGAACGTCTTGTAATATGTTCATATCTCTATTCTGAGGGTGATTTTTTTTTTTTTTTGCATTAGTAGTGTTGTCCTTGTATTGTTAGTTCAATGTTGGCTTTGTATTTGCATCAATCCAAGTTGGTTTGATATTATATAAGTTAAGTGATATTCATTAAGAATAATTCGGTAACACTTTACAATAAGGTTCATTAGTTAAACATTAGTTAATGTATTAACTAACATGAACTAATCATGAGCAATACATTAGTTACTGTTTTTACTAATCTTCGTTAACGTTAGTTAATGAAAACACAGTTGTTCATTGTTTGTTCATGTTAGTTCACAGTGCATTAACTCATGTTAACAAGATTTTAATAATGTATTAGTAAATGTTGAAATTAACATTAACAAAGATTAAAAAATGTTGTATAAGTGCAGTTCATTATTAGTTCATGTTAACTAATGTTGTTAACTACTGTTAACTAATGAACCTTATTGTAAAGTGTTACCAATAATTCATATTTAAAGTTTCGGTATTGCTGCTGCAATGTTACTTTGGGTCTGACCAAGTTTTATTTCGCAAAATCACTCTCCAGAACATTCTCGTTCACTGCTCCCTGCTGGTAGAATGATCTCCCTGCTTTCATCAGGAACGCAGAATCCCTGGCAATATTCAAGAGACAGCTGAAAATCATCTCTTCCGTGAACACTTAATCCCCTCATTAACCCCCCCCCCCCCAAAAAAAACCCCTATCCTTCCCTTTTCCCTTCCTAGCTTATGGTACTGAGCAATGTATGAAACTTGTATTGTGAAGTCGTGTGAAGGCGGCCACAAGATTCATCAATTTAAAGGTGCGGAAAGTATATTCCGTGTACACCTCACATCAAGACTGTTTGGATATTTTTGTAGATGTGATATCCGTTTTTAAATCCTTACTGTAACGTTATCGTTTTTTTATTATCATATTTTATCTCACATTGTTTCCTAAATTATAATATATCTCTGCATACAGACTAAAGCAAGAATGAGCACAGAGGTGATCTCTTGGAACAATTCATCCATAACATTTAAATCTCTAATATAGTTTTTTCAACCCATTTTCAAAATTTTAATTTCTTCTAAGCATTTGTTGGCATGTGCATGCATTTATTTATGCTAGCTCACAGGAACATTAATCTCTACAACAGTAACTTTAAACAACACATTATCTTCAAAAATATGACAGATATTAGGTGCAGTGGCTGGGCAAGGCTTACCTTCCCCTGACCAACTTCCCATCCACTCAAACCACTGCCTACCTGATGCTGCTTTTGATTGCTTTTAAACGACTGCTGCACATAAACCACTGTAGGACCAGTTTTTACCGCAATATTAGCATACTGGCAAAACATATTTGGCAAACAATCCAGTGCGTGTCACGCTCTGAAGAACGACAAGGCTTACAACACGTTTTTGCAGTGTTAAGCAATGTAGCCAAACACAATCATATCTGTTGATTTCCTGAACACAATGACCAATCAGAGGTGTTTAAGTTAGTGCAAAAACTCATTTTGAGTTCTGCGCTTGCAAATATCCCCACATTATAACAAACATTTATATAACTAAGAGATTATTTGTGCAGTCAGTTTCATTTATTGTTACAGAACTTCTTGAGATTTCGATGAATAAAAGATGAATGAGATTTTTTTGTGGTTATAAAGGGAGCGCCCCTTGCACGATTTCTGTCATGCCAAATCCCATGTAATAATCTAAAATTAACCGTGGTTTGTGAACGTAGATGCTTCAAACAAATAATTTATCAGCAGTGTTTATGTTGGGATATTTAGGATGTGCAGTGGCAAGAAACCTGAAACTTTTTCAAGGAAAACTACTTAAATGTGTTTTTAAATGGGAAGCGCATCTCCTTAGACTTTCTGTTGAGTTGGATCACCCTCTGCCAATGATCAGAAAATTCATATTTAACACACAATCACGGAATTTGAAACATAATTAGGTTATATTTATAAATGACTAGTATCACTCAGAGACATGCGGCCTTCAACTATTTTAATGGTGAGTACACTCATAGACAAACTCTTTGTTACACAACAATATGTACATATTTTTATTGCTATTTATCGTTTTTATTATTGTGTCCGAGGATTGAATGCTTTTGTGCCTCCTGTTTGCGAAGTATATAGGCATAATGCAAAAGGTATTATGGGTTTTGGTGTAATTTGGTCTAATTATGGACTATCTTGTGTTTTGGTGTTAATACAGAACCCCCCCAATATTTATTAAGAGGGCTATCAATAAATATATCTAAATATATTCATTACAGTTAATATAAATTGTAATTCATGATCATTGGAATGATGAAACCTGCAGCATAATGCCACATTCAAAGCAAGTCCAGGCAGGATTAACTGGTTTCTGCAGCACTGAATGCATATTTGAAGGGCCTAACCCATACTGTAAAAATGAGCCAACACAAACTGTAATAGTGTAACTAAAAAGCAGCATGTATTTTATAATATTATGCACAGAAAAACCATGCACATCTGACAATTTTTCATAATAATAACTTGCTTACAATATATGTAGACCGACGTTTTGTCAAATGGCAAATGTTTAGGATTTCAGTTTCTCATAGTGACAAATGTTCAGATGAGCTTCTGTCAGTCACTTCTTTGTTATAAACACATCAGCTGAAAGTGGGGCGGGGCTTCTACAGGTGTTTTAAAGTTTGAAGTGTATGAAAGCCAGTCACAGGCAGAGAAGATTACCAGTCATTGGGGTGAATTACCAGTCATTGCATCTCTGAAGGTACATATACATCTTGTTCATTTCAGTATTGCATGCTCAGTATCTCATAGGTAGGGAAGACCTCTATTCAATTTGTAGATACAAACTAATTGATTTTAAAAACACCTTATGAATTGTTTTAGTACTTGTCTTTATACTTTGTCTTTAATCTGTAATATAAGCAAAATAAAGTACTAGTGTACATCTGTATGGAACTGCTGGAAATGAATGTTATATCCTTGTATTATAATTGTAATTTACTCTTTTTAATAGTAAAGAAATCCAGACAGATTTCAAAATGCCTCCTCCAGCGGTTCCACATGGCATGTGCCTAAAAGTCATAGATGACCGCAACATGAAGGGTGGCATGGGCTCTGAAACAAATCCTTTGAGGTTCATGGATCAGGACTACAAATTTTTACAAGATTATTGTCTCAAGACAAGACAGAGATTTGTGGATGAGTTTTTCCCGCCAGACCCTCGTTCCATTGGCGAAGGGCTGCTTGAGCCAGAAGTCATGGCCAGAGTGGAGTGGATAAGACCAACGGTATGTAATTCCTTGAGGCATCATCTTTAATGTGTTCTGATAATACTGACCAATTAAGTAAGTGTTAAATTGTACAACTTTTATTGAAAGCTAAAAGATGTGACTATGACAATGCTTGAAAGAATTTAAAAGATGCCACTAACCGCTTTCACACACATCCACTTTACAGAATGCATCAGTTTATCAAATGCCAAATACTGAAAATATAACTTAATTTCTTTCAGAAATTGTATCCAGATGCAGCTGAATTTATTGTAGAGTCAGTGTCCAGGTTTGACTACGCCCAAGGTTATATAGGTATGTCTGGATAACCACAGTATTGTTGTTTTTTAAAGCTAGGGTATGCAATTTCAGAGATGTTAGCAATAACAAGCTAGCTTTGAAAGCAGAAGATCACACCCTCCCTTCAGAGCATCTCCAGATCCACAGCTCCTCCAAAACACATGAATGTACACAGCCAGAGCAAAGTCTGCAAAGCGGCATGACAGACGGCGTTAAATGTCTCAAAGCACACAAAATTACAATAATAATGCACATAAACTTGGAGAGCTCTGACTTTTACCACCCAACTGCTGTCGAAGGCTTTTGGAAATTATTCTTTTTCTGCCCTCTGAGCTACACACTAGGTGGTGCTATAATAAGTGCATTTGTGTTTTACATTCTTTCCCCCTTTAAATCCTTGTTAAGCCCCAAGAATCATACATCTGATTTTGTTTGTCTAACATAATAATTTTTCTGCCATTTTGAATTTTCTGGATTTTTTTGGTCTGATGGTTCAATTTACACAAAACTTGGTATGTATGAAAACAAAACTGAAAGTCCATGAAAATGAAACTAAACGTGAATGTGTCCAGATAACTGTGACAGAACACCCTCTCATAATCGGCATAACCTCGTGACGTAGAAGCAGCGGTGAGGGAGGGATGGGTTGTGAAATATGAAAGATATTAAATTCACTGTGCCAATTAGTGTTTTTTTCCATCAGGAAACTGCTGGTTTCTGGCATCTGTTGGGGCTTTAACATTTCAAAGCAAATTATTACATAAGGTCATCCCAGACGGACAGTCATTCAGCAACAATTATACTGGTTTATTTCACTTCAGGGTAAGTTTCTCTTATTTTGTGGCATAATTGCCAATATTTATTTCTATTTTAAACATATTATCCAGAATTGAAACCACAAGCAATAGTTATTCCTGTTTTGTCTTTTAATAGTTGTTGACTTAGTGTTCTGCTTATTTAAACATACAGTTCTGGCGGTTTGGAAAATGGTACGATGTTGTGATTGATGACAAACTGCCAACAATCAACCGCCAGCTGATTTTTGTGAAATCAAAAACATATAATGAGTTCTGGCCAGCCTTGCTGGAAAAAGCGTATGCCAAGTAAGTGTCTGTACATCTTTTAGTGACTTTATGTGAAAATATCATTTCAAGTATATGTAAGCGATAGTGCTGTTATATTCAATATAAGCACTGCTGCAATTCAACCTGTGATTTGTGAGCAGTTATAGACCTCAAATTTATGTATATTACATCTATTACATACTGTTTAAAGTTTGAATGACTGTTACAGGGTGTGCGGCTCCTACGCTGACATGCACACTGGTCGAGTATCTGAGGCCCTCATGGATTTCACCGGTGGAGTTCATATGCACTACAATCTGAAAACGGCTCCGACTGATTTATGGGAGATAATGTACCGTGCTTTCCAGTCAGAAGTCCTTATGGGCTGTGAAACTCCACGAGGGGTGAGAAAAAAAAGTAATGCGGTAACTGTGGTAATGCCAAAAACATAAATTGCTGAAATATTTTTGCGGTTCTTCAGGTTACATGATTTAGTTACATTTAATGCTACCTTAAGCAGCGTTAGTCATCGTGTTCACTATCCTCTACAAAAACTTTTTTGCTCTTCGACTTTTACACCACACCATCTGTGTGATGTTCTGTCTGTATGTTTCCACAGAATCATAACGAGGAACGATTACCAAATGGCATAGTTCTGGGACATGCTTACACTGTGACAAAGGTTTACCAGGTAAGACTGTCCAAAAATCAAGTTTCAGCGTGCATCAGATTAATATCAGGTCTCAAGATAAATATTTCAGGGACAAAAGATGATGTCTGGAAGCCAACCAACTTGATACACACCCACACTTTACATGTTCCTGCATGATTTGACCTTTTTGCATTAAACTTTGCATAAATGCTTGAAGTGGGAAAAAAAAGTGTCAGTGCGGGAGTTCCATTTAAAATCTCGTTCCCGGGGCGGGAGGTCCACCTCATTTAAAATCATGTTCTGGGGGCAGGGCGTCAGAGTATTGGCAACATGTGAGAACGTATGCAAGAATAAATGATGGTACGCTACAGATTAAAATATAGAGGGCTGGCCTACTTCAAGTACTGGTTCTGCTAAGACCGTAGTGAGAAATGGAAAAATCACTGAATGGTCTGAATTAAAATTCAAATAATGGGTGTTAAAACTTTTTGATGTCAAGGACCCCAAAATCCAAACGGACAGCTATAAATTCATGTATGATTGATATGATCCATTTATACTGTGCGAGGAAAAGGACCTTAACCACAGGTTGCTTTAGGGAGACTTTTCAGAATTTATTTTAAATTTGTTTTTTAATTTTAGGTTGTATGAAGAAAGTTGCTGGGGGAAATCATTGACTTACTATTGAACAGCACAAATAATTAAAAATAAGCATGCATTTTACTTACAAATTCTGGGAAATTACAAAATAAAGCTACCTTAAGCAACGTTAGCCATCTTGTTCGCTATCCTCTGAACTAGACCCCCGATGGACATACATTCAACCGCACAGTCTATCTCCAAAACCCCTCCAAAAACTTTTTTGCTCTATATGGAGCCTGACACAAAGAAAGGACTGAAACTGACACCTATTTCAGTGACATCTATAAGGCAGTATAGACATTTTAATGTATGGGTTTAAAAAAAATCACTTCCAGCACCTTTTAATCAATGACTTTTACACCACACCATCTGTCTCCTCATAATTTTCCTGACTTAAGCTACTTGTAATATTAGAAAGATTTGCCACGTTTTATACTGTTAAATATTTAAAATCATGCTCTACAGGTCATGAGTGGTAGATATCCAGTTCAGCTGGTGAGATTGTTCAACCCATGGGGAGACAGTGAGTGGAATGGAGACTGGAGTGACAAGTAAGAACTGATTTTATTTAACCACACACTGTAGAAATTTAGAGTCTCTTAGTTTTAGTCTGTTGTGAAAATTTCCAATATGCAACAAATTAAATTTTTTTAGGATAAACCCCTTAAGATACCCGGTCTTGTTTTCAAGGGGTCCTAATACACAATATACAAAACACCTCATTCAAAGCAAAAAACATACAAACAAACTCTTACAAGATAACTGTTAGAGTTTCATGTTCTGTCTATCTGTTTCCCCAGTCCTGTCTTCAGTCACGTGTTCCTTGTTTTGAGTTTTAGTCCTGTCATTCGTCACATGGTCTATGTTTTGAGTTTCAGTTTGTCATCGTCTCATTATTAGTCTATCGTTTTCAGCTGTGTCTTGTTTGTATCATGTCTGTCACCTGTGCCCTACTCGTTATCCTCTTGTGTTCCTCTGTATATATTCCCTCTGTGTCAGTCCAGTGATTGTCAGTCGTTAAAGTTTCGTGAATATGTTATGTTCATGTTCGTGTCCTGTATTCCTGCATTCCTGCCGTGATTCCGTTCAGCAATAAACTGTTGGAAGTTTATATACCGTCTTCGAGTCGTAATCCAGCATGTCACGTTACAATAACTAATAAACAAGAATTGCAAAACATTAATAAACAACCAATAACTAACAAGAAGAAATTATTGTTTTTAACGAGTGCAGTGTAGTTGAATCTAAACAGAAATGTTTGACGTAGAATGTGAACGCGTGTACTCAGGTGTACAACTAATCATAACCCATAGTAACAAAATATGAACTAGAAATCCAGGAAAACAGTGACAGAAAAAAAGCATGACAAAGAAGCTAAACAGAACGTGACAAAAAACTATTAAACTAAGTCATTCCCTCGATTTACTAAATCGTGCGCTTTACTAAAGGCCTGTTAATAATACTGAAGGGCCTTAGATATGAATGCTGTGATAGGCATCGTCTTCCTTTAAGCAGACATGGATCAGCTGACCTGTCAGAACTAACGCAACGCTTGACAATCATTAACAATTATTGTCTCCTCATTTGAGAAAAATAAGGTTTTTAGGTATAAGTAACAGTGCCGTCTCCATAATGTGAAAGAATTAAAGAAAGATCATTAATAAAAATGGAAAAGTGGACCCAACAGTGAGCCCTGAGGCACACCTCTTTCTTGAATAAACAGATCAGATTTTTCACCTTGAATGATAACACATTGTTTTCTATTTTGTAAATAAGAATTAAACCACAAAAAAGTATTTTGAATGAGCATAAAGCTCATCTAATAAGTAATATTCAATTAAATTAAAAACCTTCTTCAGATAGTCGTTAGGCTATTTCTTCATTTGTTAATTTTAGAAGAGGAGAAGTTGTCAAATAATTAGGCCTAAAACCAGATTGGAAAGGTGATAAAATATTATTAATATGTTATTATCTTATTATACATTGTATCTTATTTTCTAGGTACTGTGGTAACAGATTATAAATTAACTGCTCAAATACTTTAGCAATAACATGAATTATTGATATTGGCCTTTAATTTTTTGGATCAGCAATGTTGCCTTCTTAAAAAATTTGAGTAATACAGTGTTGAATCACAAGTTCCAACACTTTGTCCAGATAGTACTTCTAATAAAATATTAGATGTTGTATTGCAGAATGACTTACATACAGGAATACTTCCAGATAGCTGGTAGCTCACATGAGGATATGAGAAGAAAATTTATCTACGCTCAATCCCACCAGGTCCACTATCATTCTTAAGACTGAGCTGATCAATAATATTCAACAATTCTGTAGGGCTTATTTTAGTAAAAGAAAAAATACTGATTGAAGCTATTCATATAAACATGATCAGATATTAGATTAGAACAGACAATAGAAAAAAATGACCAAATACTTGAGCAATTAATAGGCAATCATGAATTATATCACACAATAGTAGCAGTTTAACATCATAGCAGATAACTAGCTAACAGAACAACTGGCACAAAAAACAACAAATTGTTCTATTTTTGCAGTTCTTAAACAAAAATGTTTGTGAAATTTTATGATTATTGCACAGACAAACTTATCCTTTTTCTGATGTTTGTTTACATAATTCTTTCAGATCACCCTTGTGGAACACAGTGTGTGATGAGGACCGCAAACAACATCTTCTGAGCGAAAATGGTGAATTCTGGTGAGTTTTATTTATTTATTTAAAAAAAAAAATCGTAATATGTACTAAAACACAATTGCATGTGGTCTAGGATTTACATAGGATTTTCTTTTCTTTTGCAGGATGTCAATGAAAGATTTCCTGAGAACATTTGACAATATGGATATCTGCTGTTCCTGTCCTGATTTTCTGGAAGGAAATTCTGCATGTCACTGGATTTCCAAGTATCACCATGGCAGCTGGGTTTCTGGGAGTACAGCTGGAGGCTGCACAAATCATTTAGGTGCTTTACATTAATTATTATTATAAAGCTAGTCATCAGTGCAAATCTGCTTCTAACCACCTTGTCCTGTAATTGTAGACACCTTCTATACCAACCCTCAGTTTTTTCTGAAGATTAATGAGATGGATAAGGCCTGTGAGCAGACGCAGAGCAATGTTCTGGTGTCCCTCATTCAGAAACCTGACAAGAGAAACAGACGCCTTGCTTCACACCATGGCATCGGCTTCTGCGTGTTTGCAGTCAGTATTAACAAAAAAATGCAAAGGCATTAAATATGGTTATGCATAATATAATATAATATAATAATATAACCTTTATTTTTTATCTTGAACTTGTACAGGTTCCACCTGAGGCAAGTAAAATATACTCAGGTTGTGTTAAGTATTTCAGGTTGTATTAATACATATTTCTTAAGTATTAATACATATTAAATAATTTGTCATACAGTTCTGACTTATTAATTTATGTTCACTGAAACTTGTTTTTGTTTCATTATCCTTTAGATGAGATCCCAGGGAAAGTTTGGATCAAGCTTTTTCTATAGCAGAAAGCCTGTGGCAACAAGCGGGGACTTTCAGGATGCAAGACAAGTGATGAACTTCTTCAAGCTGGAGCCAGGAGAGTATCTCATTGTACCGTCCACTTACTTCCCCAATAAGAACGCAGAATTCATCCTGTCCATTCTGTGCAAAAATGAGATCAACATTCAGTAAGTTACTCGAAGTACTGAGAGATTAACTATAACTTTACAAACTTTTTTTAATTTTAAAACTTTTTTAATTCAGAAAGGACACAGAAAGGACCGAGAAGGATTTTCTTGTGGATCTTGTAGGCGAGTCTGAGGTAATAATACACAGAATCCTTTTGTAAAATTTTTAGTATTCTCTTGAGTTTGTCAGGATGTGCTATCAGAGCCACTGAAATATTACTTCAACATATCTCTGCAATTGCAACTAAATCCTGTCTCTGTCCCATTTTTGTTAATTCTACTAAGATGGCAAGGAATTTAATTGCACAAATTACAACTTAAGAATCTATAACATAAACCTTTTCCCTCCATATTTTTAATCAAATAAATGTAATGTAACATAAGTTAAACTGGCTAACATTTTAACTTTAAATTTAAGATTTGGGAATCTGATATTAATAAAAAAATATCTGACATTATTTGATAATTGTTAAGAGTAGATAATAATAAAATCAGAACTCAGACATTTATTTTCTGCTTTAGGAATGGGAACTGTAATTGTGTTTTTTAATAAGTGCCGATGAAAGCATCTTCTCTTTTCCCATGTTTAGGTCAGATACACTGAACAAGTGGATGAAGGATTAAAAAATAAATCTCTGTTTCGACAATATTCTGATCAGGTAAATATGAAAGCTAATAAATTATCAAAAAAATTAAATTGTATCCAAAATGAAACTACAGCTGCTACAAGCTTCAAACTCTTGAATGTTTTCTTCGGAAACAGTACAAAGTTGTTGACGCTGAGAAACTTCAGCAACTTCTTCATGAAAACCTGCTTAGAGGTGAGTGCTTTAAAATCCAGTACATTCTATGTCAAACAGATAGTTTATAAATCTTAAAATTGCCACAAATGTCATAAATCTCACACATGTGACTCATACCTTTTAGGGAATAAAAACACTGAAGGATTTGGCCTGGATTCCTGCAGAAGTATAATTGCCATGTCAGATGTATCCTTTCCCCCCCTTCAACATGTTATTAAAAAATAACTTGAATGAGATTTGATTTATCCCCATGATTCAGCTTGTATTTCCATTCGTACTGTGAAGAAACATGTTTAGCTCAAGAAATATTCCCTGACTGTATATTAAAATAGTTCTCTGTCACTGGAAGACTTCGTGGATCCGAATTTCTTCGTCTGTGGAACCGCATTATGACATACAAGGTGTGTGGATTTGAGTCTGGAATTTAGCTATGTAGTTTTATTGTGTTCAGACAAAAAATATAGCTATGTATTGAGTTTTATTAAGACGCTTACTTTTTACAGAATATCTTCTACACCATGGATACTTCCAAAGATGGCGTCCTGTCTTTGAGCGAATTGCAGAACGCTTTAGAGAAAACAGGTTGAGGCTTATTCAGTTTATACTTTGCTGTAGTAAAACATCATGTAAATATCACTGCTGGTGGGAACTGTTACTTCCAGCATTACAGCTGCCCAGTGACCCATAAAACTGAATGCAGAAATATTGTAATATATACAATGTTTTCATCACACATTGTTTAGATATAGATGATATTTATATTGATATTAGATATTCATGTCATGGTTCTTGTACTCTAGGCATGCGTCTAAATGAAGACATCCTGAATCTCATGTTTGTGCGGTATGGTGGTGCTTCAGAACAGATTTCTCTGGAGGGTTTCATATGCCTTGTCATGCGTTTGAACTGCATGGCTAGTGAGTAAGACTGCTTACAAAAAGCAGTTTCATATTCTCTTTCTCTAACTTACATATATGAAAGACTGGAGCCTATCCCAGCATACTAGGCTGAAGGCCGGGAAAAGCACCCTGCAGGTGGCCAGTCCGTCGCAGGGCTCTCAAACACTCAAATTCCCTCTCTCACTGTTACATCTGTAACTCACTGGGCCTGTTTGACTCAAGGCCCTAAAGGCCTGTGAGAAATTCAAAACAAATAGGCCACCGTGGGGTGCCTATGTGTAAAGGATCGTGTATTGCATGTTTTTTTTGCACACACCCATGGCATTCATACCGCACGGTTGAACTTCTCACTCCGAGCAACTCTGCCTCTAGGACCACCTCTGTTCATCGACTCGTTCATTAAATATTGGAAATTATTTCGAAAACCTTTGGAAATCTAGTCCTAGTTTTTTGGCTCAACCTCGATAAAACCACTGCCACACAATTCTCGGGACTTCTCAAACGCTCCTGATTAAGGTTATCAGCTCATTAGCAGTGACTCAAAGATCTAAAATGGGTGCGTCAGACAAAGGAGACATGCAAAATGTGCAGTGTTGGTGTGCCTCCAGTAATGTGGTTGGAATCCACTGCTCTAGGTCAATAGTTATCAAAAAAATTTTGAACTTTGGCCTTTGGATAGCTACAAAACAGCCACGGCAAAGCATACCCAAAAGCCTATTGTTTCTAAATGAAAACTCACATCATTGTGTGAGCACATGACTCTAAAGAATACATATTTTTATGGAGATTGGCCCATAGGTGGGGCTGTTAAAAAGGTGTAAAACCCTTATGTTTCCTATGGGAAATTTTCTGTATTTGCAGTAAATGGTCATTTCCATCTATGATCTAAGTTGTTACATGCTTGCTAAATAAAATACAATGCCTATTTACACATGTGCTTGAAGGCCTTAAAGTGCTTGAACTCCGATAATTGCTGCTCACAGCTATATTTATTATTATTATTGATTTATTACATTTTAACAGCATTTTTTCTCTTCATCAGGCATATTCCAGAGACTCTGTGAAAATGGGAAGTTATCTCTTAATGAGAGTGAGGTAATCCTGATGTAGACATTTCAATTTTTTAATAACTCCAACCACATACAAGTCTTTAAATAAACTGCTTGATTTTCTTTATTTTTGGTCATTCAAAGTATCTACATTCACAGTCTATTTCTGTGTATCTGTGTTTTAGTGGCTAGGACTCACCATGTACTCATGAGGGAACGTCTGCTTGCCAGAAGGATTACCAACAAATACAAGAGGCATTAGTTCGGTGTTCAAAAAATGATCTGTGGTTTAGGGTCATGTTGTTCTTCTTCGTCCTTTTACCCATCTAAGAATTTAAGAAATTAAATTGCTTTTCTTTTTTTTTTTCTTAAAATATCATTTGATATTCAAATTTCATATCAAACTGTAATAATTGCAAAAATTCTATTTTGAACTGTTTGTTTGAAAAGTACCAAATGTAATGTATTTCTCATTGTAAACACTTGGAATCATTGTTTGTGAAAAGATAATTAATTAGCTTTGTTTTTTTTATTGTCAGAAAGGTTGTAAAGTAATGTTTCTCAACATCTTAGCCTCATGGTGTTGCCCTCAGGGAACAAACTACATTTTTTAACCTTACACCACCCCTTTAATTTTTTTTTTTTTTTAATAAATTTGTTTTTATGAGATCACCTGACATGTCTGTTCAATGATATGAAGCTGGGCTGTGGCCTTTTGTTTGGGGGTGGAGCAGTCCTTTCATGAGGTAAAGCCACATGGGGCACAGAGTCACCAATTGGTAAGATAAATTTAACTTTTTAATGTTTACAGTAAGTTTAAATAACTTTTGGGCACTTTTGTTGAGGCAATATCATAGTGTTAGGACCATACGGTGCATTCAAGTCATCCTGGGAAGTTTATATTTACAAGCTTGGAAAACTAGAAAAATGAAAATTTACTTTTCTTCTTGTGCTGCGACAGAAATGATGGGAAATGTATTTTGGTCACTCAAGCCTATCAGCTCATAAACTGACTAAATGAGTAGGGCTTTCTAGCAAACTTCAGAAATAAATTTATTATGATTGAAAACAATTTGCTTCCACTATTGCTTCCCACTCGTAATTACGACTTATAGGTAGTGCTCATGTCCGTAAATATAATTTTTCTGACTTGACTTGAACACACCAGTAATCAATGTTACTATAAATCTCTACTTGCAGGAAATGGACACAAGAATATTGTATGGGTGGAAGGAACATGAACGAGCAGCTAGGATCATTAGGACAGAGAGCTTGAGGAGAATCAGGAAGAGTGGATCCTGAATCAGGTTTGAGAGACGGTTAGGAGGTCAGGGGTCAGCTAGAGGTCAGTTAGCAAAACAATGTGTGTATGTGTAGTGTTTTGCGTGTTTGTGTGTTTGGTTTATATGTTTATATGACATTCGAGAAACATTTAAGCATAAGGTGTTATGAGGTGTTGTAATTAGTAGTATGTTTTGTTTGTTGTTTGATGTTTGTGATTGGTTGGAGCCATTTGTGATTGATGTTTGTAAAACTTTCAAATGCACATATTACTTGTTTTCCCTATTCCACCTATATAGAAATTTTATGGATATATTATTAGGGACCCCCAAGCCCCCAAAAATGGAACGAAATATCCCCCACCTGGAGAGATTTATCCATTAGCAGTCACATTAATCTAAACAACAGTTACTTTGGCAAAAAGAGTTTTTTTGCTTGTCTGATATCAGCCAAGGACATGTAAAGGTCTATATTCATGCTTTTAAATACAGACTAATTGATTAAAAAATACACTTTGTACTAATGAATCTGTACTTTTATTAATGAATTTAAATACTGTCTGTAGTAATGTATGCAAAAATTAAGTTTTTTGCATGTGCATTTACAGTAAGATGGTGTACGATTCACTTTTGAAATGAAATAAACACTAATGGTAGTGTAGAACACTAATAACATTTATTCCCTTTCACACTAATTGAGACTTATTTGGCACGATTCTTTGCACAACACTATCAATGACCTAAAAACACATTTACCATGTGCATTTTGATTATTAGTTTTATAATTAATATGTTTTGTTTTTCTAATGTATGAGTCTGTGAAACGAAACATGTCCTGAAACTCCACAAAAGAGATCAAAGCCTTATATTACCTGCTTTTGATTTTTTTAACTTCTTCCTTCCATATATTTCCCTCAGAAAGATAACTCATGATGAGAGTGAGGTAATCTGATATAAACATTTTAGGGTTGCACTTTATTTTACAGTACATGTACTTACAGTGTACTTACCTAAGAAAATACTGGGTAATATAAGGTAACTACATGAGTTAAGGTTAGGTTTAGGGGTAGGTTCAGAGTTAGTACCTAGTTATTATCCAGTTATTGCAATTACTGTAATAAGTACATTATATGTTCATGGGGAACAGAACTGTAAAATAAAGTGCTACCCATTTTAGTTTTCTCCATATCTCCTTCCATAGATTTTCTTCTTTGCTGTTTTTTTTTTCATTCAAAGTTCATAAATTTGCAACTTATTTTGGTATTATCTGATGAGTGGATAAGACTTGCCATGCCACTTCTCATGAGGGAACGTCTGCTCGCGACAAGGTTTGCCAACAAAAAAGCAGTGTAAAAAGAAAAGATTAGCTTGGTGATCAAAAAATCTAATCATTTCTTCTTTAATTTTCATATCATTTTTATTTTTCTAGGCTATATCAAAGTAACACACAAATTATGGTTAACCTCTCAGTATTTTTTGTACTAAGAACTAACATGTTCTCAAAAAAGCATAATTTGATATAAAGATTTAACATGATCAATTTGTGTTTGTAATAACAACTGTAACTGTTCTAAATCTCATGATATATTTAACTGATTGAAAAGTAATTAATGTCATGTATTTCTCATGTTAATCACTTGGAGTCACTGTTGTTGGATTGTTTGCTGTCACCTATTATCTTGTGTAGCTGCAACTTGATCTCATTAGAATAAGTGTGTATTTTTATGTAAAGTGTGGTTCTACCACACGTACGTTTACTTACGTTTTCATATACCCAAAAACGTACAATACTGACGTGTTTATAGCTCTAAAACGTAAAAATACTTGCGTATTAAAAGCAATAAAACGTAAATCATTTACATATCCAAGTGTGAATGTGTATGAATTCCCATGTATTAATATTAAAATCATGGAATTAATATTTTGAATCTGTTGTATTCAATTGTGTAATCAATACATGTTTTTAGTTGAATTTATTAGATGAAAAAAAAAAATTGTGACTTGTGCTGCATACTTGTTTCGGAGGATTACATAATGTTAACCAGGACTACACTTTAAAACCTTAAAAATAAATATAATTTCTGTAATTGTTTAACCATTTTGTAATATTTAGTTTGTTTGCTGTGAGACACAAAAGGCGTTTTCTCCTATGTAGCGACTGGCAATACAACCCTAAATATTGTTTTAATGTTATATTTTTTACTAAAATTGTCATTTCCCTAAACATTTCTGTCCTTTATGTTTTATTCTATTAACATTCTGTATAAAATGGGTATGTTTAGGTTCGAGATGGGGTTTAGGGATCTTACATTTAAATCCAAAACGATAAAAGGGAAATTATAATATATAATATATAATATATGTATATCTTTATGACATGAAACGTTATAGTGCTATAAATACGTCAATATTGTACATTTCAGCACCTTTCTAAACGTACGAAAATGTACATTTTGTTGCTTTGAAACTTACGTATACCTACGTACTAACAATGAGACCAGGCTGGTATGTGTACACATGATTATCTTTAACATCACTTTTTTATATCACTGTAAAAATGTAGGTTTGAAAAAAAGATGACATTTGAACCAGCGCTGAATTTCTAGGGTCAATTAAGGTATAGGTTTAGGGTCAAAATGCGGCAAAATACATACTGCAATAGGTTCTTTCATCCTTTGAGCGGTCAAAACACTAATGAAAATAAATACAAAAATAATAAGTCAGTAGAGAATTTTGGACTTTCAGCTGTGGTGTGTAAAGATATCTTGGAGAATCTAGTTAAACTGAGGTACCAATAATCCAGTATTCCAGTAAAGTTGCTGTAAAATAAACACTAAAAAATGGACATGTAATCTAAAATCTGAGACCTGTACAGCCCTGTCTCCGTCAGGGTAGAGACCGAGATTCTGTAGATGAAATCTGGTAGAATAGACTTACAGATTTTACAATGGCACTGTAAGGTCCTAGATTACATTTGATTTTCAAAACTCACAACTTTCACTGAAGGAGTTTTTATCTACTGACTTTTTCTGGATAGATGTTTCGCTAACCGAACATCATTCATGTACAACAGTACAATCCAGTGAACATGCTGTACTCCTGTCCCTCAGTCTTGTTTTCATTCCTGACAAAAATGAAGTATTGCACTGTTACCTGTGTTGTGCCTTTTAAAAGTGTCACGAACGGTAAAACAATTGTTAAGTACCTACTCTGCTTTTGTTATGCAACAGCTCACATTCTGTCACATTCGGTAAAAAATGCAATATTATGATCTACTTAAAATCTTTGGAATGTTGTAAATCTGGAGCATCACACGCACATTTGAAGCTTTTTAGACATGCAGTGACAAGCTTATGAAGTCTTCTAAATGGCAGGACAAACAATCTCTCTAAACAAAATAAGTGGGTGGGATGTAAAAAAAAAAAAAATCACAGGTATGAGTATAAAACCAGATACACAAGGGGAGAAAGTATTTGGTAACTTCCTGACCAACAAGATTCTTACAGGTAAACGTGTATTATCCTTTTTGATTAATTAATGAATTTAAATATTTTAATCATTTTTTTATTGTTAATTCTGCACAAGGAATCTTTTGTTAAACAACTGAACAACGACAAGACTTAAAACATGTAGTTTTAACTTTTCTAGTTTTATGTTTTGTTACTGATACTTGAGTAATACAACACAGGGGACAGGTATGAATGGAGACAGCCCAATTTAAGTAAGCTGCTTAAACACCAAATGTGAGACCTTTCTGTGTTTGTAGTTTGTATCTAGAGAAAGGCTTCTCCGAGTGAAAAATGCCTCCTCCTCATGAACACCATGACTACACAACTGATCATCATGTGGGTTCTCCGACTAATCCTATGCCGTTCCTGGGTCAGGACTATCAGAAGCTGCTCCACAATTCTCTCAGAAGAAATGAGCTGTACATTGATGAGTTGTTCCCTCCAAACAGCAGCTCTGTTGGCACTCTGGATAAAGAAGCTGATCTGGACTACAATAACATCAAATGGAAGAGGCCATCAGTATGTAAACAATATTCATTAAAAATAATAAATTATATTTCTATCTCTTCATATCCATGGTCCAATTAATAAGTGCTGATGATACTTTGATCATTCTGTCTTACCAGGAATTAGTGTCACCTGGTAAACCTTTCTTCACTGTTGATGGAATGTCCAGGTTTGACTACCAACAAGGGTCCAAATTAGGTAAGTTTGGGTTTATATTCATACAGTATGGCTGAGGCTCTTAGTTGTCCTTAACTCAATTTCTAAGCAATATCACACATCATCCAAAAATGAACAATGTGATTAAAAAAGGCATAAATAATCTGTAATCAAGTTCATAGTTCAGGGAAGAAGGAGGGGCGAACATTCTTTAGGCCTGATAAAAGAAACATAAACAACAAAGTGAAAGTAAAGTCGCAGCCCCTCACGGACAACTGCTGCAGAAAAAAACAAAACAAAACAAAACATATTGTCACTCCTGGTCCTCTCTCGTCTTGCTCTGTCATCACTCCTTTTAACCTTCCGGAGCTCTTCCATGGGACTCGAGATGCTCATTAAAAGAGTAGTTCGCTCAAAAATGAAAATAATCCCATAATTTACTCACCCTCAAGCCAGGTGTATATGACTTTCTTTTTACAGCTAAATACAGTCGGAAGATATATATATATATAATCTCCTGGCTCTTCCCAGCTTTGTAATGGCATTGAATGGTTTTTGAATCTCCAAAAAGCGCATCCATCCATCATAATGTAATCCATATGACTCCAGTGGGTTAATAAAGGCCTTCTGAAGCGAAGTAATGTTTTTTTTTTGTAAGAAATAAATCAATATTAAAAACTTTATAAACTATATCACTGGCTTCCTGCAAAGGCTGTACTCATGTTCACGAGAGAGTCGAATCTCAGAGGGAAGGGTGACCTCTGACATGATGTATGATGTAGGACGTAGCTCTTGTCTTATATCGAAATCCTCCAACATTTTTCTTTAAAACTTCTCGTTTTAGACTTCTAATTCATGACTTCCATTTGGTTTTGCTCTATCCTCTGTGTTTCCGCGTTCAATCCTCACCTAAGCTTATGCTATACATACTATGCCCTAAATCATATGTCCTACATCACCATTCCGCCGGATATTGATTCTCTTGTGATTGCGTGTATGGCCCTTGCCAGAAGCCAGTGATTATAGTTTATAAATGTTTAAATATGCATATTTTTCAAAAACCCATTGCTTTGCTTCAGAAGGCATTTATTAACCCATTGGAGTCGTATGGATGGATGGATGTGCTTTTTGGAGGCACTATTCAATGCAATTACAATGCTGGGAAGAGCCAGGATATATATATTTAATTACATAGTACTGGCAAGAAATTCTGACGATGCCGGCTGATGGGTCTCTAACCAACATCCCAGGAGTTGTCTTAACAGAACTCCAATTGTGTTTGGCTGAAAGAAGAAAGTCATATGTACCTAGGATGGCTTAAGTGTGAATAAATTATGGGATAATTTTCATTTTTAGGTGAACTATTCCTAACACTTGCGCCATCAGCCTCGCTCTGTTCCCACAGCTCTCTGCCCCAACCTGCTTGCAACATAAATATACAGTACATTGTTACATTTGTCATTGTGCTTGTTTCCTATACTGTATGTATACATGAGTCAAAACTCCATTTAGATCTGCAAATTCTTATTTGTGTTTAGGAAACTGTTGGTTTTTGGCTTCAATTGGGGCTCTGACCCCGACAGACGAGAAGACCTCGTTGTTGAAGAAGGATATCATAGACCAAGTCATTCCAGCTGATCAGTCATTCAGCAACAATTATGCAGGGATATTTCACTTCAGGGTGAGCTGAATTAGACATTCCAATGTCTTTGAAGGAGTTTTATTATTAGGAAAACACCTTTTGTCTTTCCCTCTGTGTAATTTATCTTACAGTTCTGGCGGTTTGGGAAATGGATTGATGTTGTTGTTGATGATCTGCTTCCAACAATCGATGACAATCTCATTTTTGTGGGTTCAAAAACATCTAATGAGTTTTGGCCTACCTTACTGGAGAAGGCATATGCAAAGTAGGTGGCTGTAGATGCTTTGAAATAAAAACTGAGTTAATGTACTTATTATTTCAAGAATATTTGTCTGTGAATGGATGCACAATCTTTCCTTTGATTTATCTCTCTACATAGATTTGTATGTTGTTGTGAGGAGGAAAATCTGGGCATATCACATCATATTCATTAAATCATGTCTGTGACATTTACATTGCATCATAAAATGGCTCTTTACAGGGTGTGTGGATCTTATGCAGACCTGAATGGTGGATTCATATCTGAGGCCCTGATGGACTTCACTGGTGGGGTGCACATGGATTTTATGCTGAATGAAGCTCCTGCTCATCTTTGGAACATTATGGATCGTGCAGCCAAGTCACAAACCCTTATGGGCTGTGGTACTTACCAGGGGGTAAGACCTCAGATTTACTCACCCTTATGTCGTTACAAACTCTTCTTTTAATCTTCTAAGCACAAATTAAGATATTTTTTTAATATTATCACACTTCAGAAAGTACAAAAAGACAACACAAAAGCAATCCATATGAATCAATAGGGCTGGGACAATACATTGATTCTCGATACAAAGAATGTGGAGCGATTCTGATATTTTCAGATTCTCTCTTGAATCGATTCTGAGCTTAGTTTTTAACAGCAGATGGTACCGCCTGCTTTAGAAACACCCGGCTTGCTTCGAGTTCTTTTACACACACCACTTAAACATAAAATAATCATTCATAAAATTTGAAAAAGTTGAAACGAATTTACAAGGGTGTTCGCAGTTGGGCTTTGTTTACATTAATCTTGCATCATAAATACATTCTGAGCCAAGGTGGAAGTATATTTCACCACTTACATGACTCGGGCAAACGAATAGTCAGTGTCCAGCACTCTTCTTCATGAGCATTTGAGTGTGCCATGTGCTGTTAAAACTAAGCTCAGAATCGATTCGAGAGAGAAAATCTCAGAATCGATCCAGAATTATTAACTGAGAATCGATGCATTGTCCCAGCCCTATATCGCTCGGTTTAATTCACATGTTCTAAAGAGACATGATCTCTTTATTTGTTGAACAGATTTAATTTAGGCTTTTATTCACATAAACATTGATCAATGCACACAGGGAGAACATCAAATGTGGTTAACAAAGGAAGCTTAACAGTGCTTGCATGACGTGCAAAAACTGGTTTGTTGAACTATGCTTTAAACATCTCAAACACGTCTTATTCTGAAAACTCAAGTTTATGGAAGTATTTCCAGGGACTGAAACTCAAAATGAACATAAATTATTAATTTCATAATTATATATGCAATCTCCTGTGTAATGATATATAATTTTGACATGATAAACATTATTGATGTGTGTAATCTAGTTTGTTTTTGATTTTAGGAATCACTTGAAGCCGTGTCATCCAGTGGCATTGTTGGAGGTCATGCTTACACTGTGACAGGGGTTTCCAAGGTAAGACCACAGAAAATCTTTGTCTAGTTCCACGAATTCTAAATGCTCCAAAGCAACCAAATCCCTGCACTGATTCAGACTTCCCTTTAGACTTTCCTATGATATTTTGGCTTAATCTCAAACTCATTTCCATCATCCTGATCATGAGTGCAAATGCACGTTTGTACTATTTTTTTGTACATTTATGCCCCCCTAATGTATTTATGCATGAGCTACTATATTAGTTGCCCTCCTAAATATTTGAATCTGTCAGCATTATTCTTGGTTTTGTTGAACAGGTGATGAGTAAAGGAAATCCAGTTCATCTGGTGAGAGTGTTAAACCCATGGGGAAATACAGAGTGGAATGGAGACTGGAGTGACAAGCAAGTGTTGTTTATTTGCTTTTACGTACTGAGTAACAGCTTCAGTACTTTATTCTTTATTTACAAGCTCGCATCTATATAGTGTTGGATAAGGAATTACAAGTAACGCAAGTTACATAATCAGATTACTTTTTTCAAGTAACTAGTAAAGTAATGCATTACTTCAAAATTTACAGTGTAATATCCAAGTTACTTTTTTATAAGTTATGTTAAATAAGTTACTATGTTTTCCAATTAGAAGTAAGTAACCAGTTAAAAAAAATGGTTCATTACTTACCATAAATTTCATTAACTTTTTAAATGCAACTGACACTTCGCTGAGAGTTTGATTGACATGCGATCTGACCAATCATAACCCCGAATAAGCCATTTTGTCTGACAAAGCAGTCAGGTGAGTTAGTAGATTAACGTTGGCGAACTTGAAAAAATTTGTGTACTCACCTCTTTCCGCACTTGAAACAACATTCCTTCTGATGTCCATTCATGTTTATTTGATGCTATAAATGAACTAATATGAAGAGATGATCGGTTCATGAGCCACTTGACACATTAATACGGTATTTATTGTTTAAATGTCTTTAAAAATTGCAATATTTGAAATTTTAAACTTTGTTTCATATCAAAAGTAACCTGCTCTGTCTTGACTGTCGACGTGTTGTCAGTGTCCTCTTTGCTCCGCAAAGTATTTTTCACGTCGTGAGAACATGATGTGTGGCGTGAGAGCGGCATGGCTTGTCTGTGCGAATGGTCAATTAGTTACTTTTTTAGGGAGTAACGCAATACTGTAAAGCATTACGTTTAAAAGTTACTTTGATCCCTTTGTATTATCACCTCACACACACATACTTCAATGTTTTGCTATATGATATCACAGGGTTGCTGTGATGCTGGTATGGCACATCAAACCCTATATATTTTGTGTGTATATTCTACATAATTCTTTTAGATCATCTTTGTGGAACACAGTGAGTAAGGAGGACCTCAAGTGCTGTGAAAATCTTGACAATGGGGAGTTCTGGTTAGTATTGATCATGTTGTAATATATGACACCTTAATATCCAATGTATGAATCACATATTGGGTATGATTTACTCAGGATCTTTGTATTGCAGGATGTCAATGAAAGATTTCACCAGAAACTTTGAATGCTTGGATATCTGCTGTCTCTGTCCTGATTTTCTGGATAGATCCTCTGGATGTCACTGGAAATCACAACGTAATTTTGGCAAATGGATTGCTGGGACTACAGCTGGTGGTTCCATGGACAATATAGGTACATGTGTATAATAGCCTAATATAAATAGTTATTTATCTAGTGATATACTATATGCTATTTGTGACAGCCGTGAGAGAACGGTGTGAGGCCGGTGACGCGACTGATGCCCACACAAACATAATAAAACACAACATAAAATTCAGGCCTGGTCGTCGTTCCCGTTTTATGCTTCCGGAGCTCCTCCGTGAGAGATACGAGACCGGTGCAGCTCCATTCCCTCATGGCTCTCGCCATGCCCTGCTTGTCACACTATTGTTAGTCGGTGTGACCTTTTACAGTACACCTTTTAACCCTAGGATTATTCAGGTAGGGTAAGGAAAGTCAAATCTAGCCTAAACCATAAAGTACCTCTGCTTGAGGTTGCAACATGTCCTCTTCATCCTCATGTGCTTTTTTTTTCAACCTTTCTGGTTGGTTGCAATCAGTTCATGCACTTCAACTTCCACAAGATTCTGCATATTACATCTTTTCCCAATTACACACAGGATGCCACATTATCCTGAGCTGCAGTTTACACAACATAGCATTTTTTGCAAGCATATTTGGTATTACTCAAAAGTAGGTAACATATCAGCAATCATTAGTGTATAAAAAAAACAAGAAATATCAAATTTGAACAGGTCAGTATGAACATCAAAATCCAAAACACTATTAACAAAACATTATGTGCAAATGTTGGTTTTAGTAATGGCACTTTTTTTTCCTCACACACTTTATGGACTTACACTTCATGTAAAGTTGTTTTCACCTCTGACATTCTGTCTTTGTTTGAACAGATTTCACTTGTAGCTGATATTTCAGACTTGTTGAGCATAAATTACAATAAATTTTCCGCATACAAAGTGTGCAGATGATTATTGTGAAATATCTCTGAACTTTTGGATTTGATTTATCAAGTCCTGTGCACAAGCTTAACTATTTTGCTGTATTTAGGGACTTTCTGGAAAAATCCTCAGTTTCATGTGAGGATTGAGGAGCTTAGTGAGGACTGTACGCATGAGGAGGGTGCTGAAAACTTACTGGTGTCTCTCATGCAGAACCACGAGAAGAGAAACAGAAGTAGCCAGAAAAACTACATGATTGGTTTCTATATTTTTAAGGTTAGTTTTGACAGATGTCGTTCTGCATGGAGAGTTGTAACACTTTTTTTTTTTTTTTAAAAACATCTGAATTTTTGTTATATTTTCATTTTAAATTGCAATTCCCTAAAAATGTTTTTACATTAAACAATTTTTTATTGGAATTTACAATATCTTCCGTAACTCCTCGGGATAATCATGGTCATGATCATGATTTTACCCCCCAGCTATTTAGATTTCTGTTTTTAGAAACTGAATGGATTGTGTGTTTAGATGTTTTTTCAAAAAAAAAAGTTTGTACTTTATATTACATACATATACAGTAATATTAATATAATTACATACATATACAGGTGCATCTCAATACATTAGAATGTCATGGAAAACACACACACACACATATATATATATAAATAAATTCGTACAGTATTGATTCATTATTTCATTCTTCTTTAGATGAGAGGTGAGAGTGGGAAGCTCTCAGCCGAGTTCTTCAATGACAACACACCTGTAGTAATGAAGTCTTTCGAAGGTTTGAGAGAAGTGATGGAATTTTTCTGGCTGGAGCCAGGAGAGTATCTGATTGTACCATGTACGAGGAATCCTGGTGAAACGGCCTCCTTTGTCCTGTCTATTTTTTCAAAGCACGAGACATACTTTGAGTAAGTTGTGATGCAGTCAAAAGATTGTTATTCATTTTTAATGAAGTTTGTGTGAATAACAACAATTAAATAAATGAAAAAAAAACTTTAATGTGCAGTACATATACATGGTTCAATAAGGCACGTGTAAAAATAAAGTAGTATGCAGTAGAAAATGGTATACAAAGTAAATTTTATGTATTCAGTGATTCGTATCCTGGGGTTTGTCTGTTAGCCTCTGTCATCTAAAGTTCTTTTTCCATCAGATACATCGAAGAGAATGAAGACGATCCCTGATGAGAGTGAACCTGCTCACAAAATGGCTTCTTGGAGTGGAGAAATAAGTCAACTTATGCTTAATTTTCTTTGTTGATTCATGCTCAGTTTATAGTGGGTGTCAAGTTTTACTTTTTACATAGTTTTTTCTCCCAAAAAATAAATAAAATAAAATAAAATAAAGAGAAGTCAGTTTGTATGATCTATATGTGTATTATCTCACTGTTGACATCACATAACTAAAGCTATTGTATTCTCTGTTTGGTGATTGATTTACTGTGTAGTTATATACTTTTCCCCCAGAAATGAATTTGTTATTGGTGTACTATAACTTACCTGGTAATAAATATATACATTTTATTTGTTTGTATTCATTTATAACAAATACCAACATCAGTGTCAGACAAATTCATATATTGGATATGCTTAGACTCATTGCTCTTACAGTTTTTTGCAGAGAAAAGAAAGACAATGGGTGAACCAATGAAACAAGCACTGTCAAAACTTTGGACATGCTCAGAGCTCAGATTTAGACTAAAACTGTATCTTAAATATAACGCAAACTAAATGTATTCTTCGTAAAGTCAGTGAGGTGCTCTTTATCTCACAGTTAAGTTCACTCACTTAACAGGCACATTTTTCTACACACAGTAATAACAAATGGCACTAACAGTCCATTCAAATAATCATCAGACATAATGCTTCTAAGTTGCTAAGTTATGATGTCACCCTTGACGCTTCAATAGTTAGGTTTAGTTTTATTTCTCCACAAACACTTTGAGCTGCTCATCCAAGGGTTTTAGTAGCTCCTGTCATGGTTCATCTCACTCTCACACCCTTCCCTTGCCTCCTTTAAACCCACACAGCTTTAATAATACCATTCACTCCAATGGACCTGTTTCAACAAAGTCCAAATAACTGAATAAATAACTGTCTGTACTGAATGCTTTTATGGACACAGTATTTCACCTGCATCATCAAGTTCCTCCTGATTTGTGCTGAAGCGCAGAACAGAGGTCTTCTCCATTCCATCATTTTCTTTTGACCTAGAGTTAGTATGGGTGCATTATGGTTATTATCAATACAAGTTTGGTAATTATCAATTCAATAGTAGCAGGTTGTGTAGAGGAACTGAAAAGACTGCATTGTAATATATATGATGTCAAAGATTGAAGGATTTTTTTTTGTTGGTTGTAATTGTTTTATTTTTATATCTGTTTCATTTCTTTTAATTTATCATTTGTTTATTATTTAACACTACTTCTGCAGAACATTCGTTTTTAATGTTGTATTACATTTTGAAGTATTGACGCTGACTTTTTAGTGACGTCATTACGCAATCACCCATAAAACGAGCGGAGCGGTCTCGCGCTCAGTGCGCTGGTGTTGGTTCAGTCAGAGCGTCCAGAGGCTGAGAGAGACAGGTAAGTGTTTACCAAGGTGTTCGCAAGAGTAAAGACATTAGACATTTAAAGTCAACGTTGTAGTCAATATTAGTTGAGGGAGTGTTTTAATGCTATATGTTGACATGCACTTGTTTTATTGACGTTAGTTTTATGGATATTTTGAGTTTTAATAGCGAGCTGTGTATTTTTCCGTTTAGTGTGGTCGCATCATGTCAATTTAGATCCTTAGATTTTTGAGGCATTAGGACTTTGAACCTCTAAAACAACAAAAACGAGAATATTTTTACGTTTGATAATTAAATTCCATGGTTATAGTAGGTAGGTAATATTATATAATATATATAATATTATATATATAATATATTATAATATATAATAATAGTAGTAATAATAATAATAATAGTAGGTAGGTAATATTATGTAGTAGGTGGGTAATATTATATAATATATAATATTATATATGTTATATTATATATATATATAATATATAATAGTAATAATAATAGTAGGTAGGTAATATTATGTAGTAGGTTGGTAATATTATATAATATATATAATATTATATATATATATATATATAATATATATTATAATATATAATAATAGTAGTAATAATAATAATAATAGTAGGTAGGTAATATTATGTAGTAGGTAGGTAATATTATGTTAAAAATTTGTCAACTTTTGATGAAATTCAAACATTTGTGATTTGTGCAGAACAGACAGGTTTTGGCGGGGTTGATGTAAACGTTTTACAAAAGATTGCTTTGTCAACGATACTTAAACCATAAGACTTTAACCATGGCCCTTGGGTGACACTGTCATCATCATCTTTTAAACTACGCATTTTTTTTTTTTTACTCCGCACTTAATATTTCTGTCAGTATCAACTTAATCCACTGTTAATCCCTTCTTATGGAGGGAGATGTTATGGCAGTGTGGTATAATGAAAATTAAAAATAAAAATATTAAATCATTACAAAAATTAGTTTTGCATTAAGATGTGTTTTCTAGATATACCAATCACTGCCCAAAACTGAGTTTGGCCAGAGTTGCTCCCATAATAGCCCTACATTTTTATGTTTTGTATGAAAATGCTCAGCTGATCACATGCTTGAGCAAAACAACATGAGTACAGGAACTCTGCACTATCAGGGATTCTGACTCTCTTAGACTCTGCATTTTTTTTCTGAACGACTACTGTACATAGAAGAGAACAGGCTAATGCTAGTGCTACTATTAACGGCACAATATGTCATTTGTCAATAGTGACAGTACAGGCATTGATAACATAAATGACTTTACTTTTCTGTAAATCACAGTCCACAAAACCTCAAATCCTATCTATTCTGTTTGCTCCTTTTTAAACCTCTGTTCTGGATAGTGTAGCCTCTTGAGATACAGACATTTTGGGTGGGCTGCACCATTAAGGATTAAATTAAGCAAAGTTAAAGCAAAATATCTTAATTTGTGTTCTGAAGATGAACGAAGGTCTTACGGGTGTAGAACGACATGAGAGGGAGTAATAAATGACAGAATTTTAATTTACCCTTTAATTTGAGCTGTGTTACACCTTTACACTTTAAAGACAGTTTAACAAATTAAGGGATTTGAATTCTAACCTGTGATTGAATCTTTCATCTATAATTAATTTTGTGCACCATGATGGATTCTCCATTATAATTAAACCATTTTGACTGACTAACAGAAATATTCTCCGACGTAAGTAGCTCGTTCATAAAAAAGGAAATAAGTGTAAAATGCCTATTGTCTTTTTAAACTGTTACCGTAATCTTCAACCTGCTACCGTTACATAGAGAATGCTTATTGGTGCAGCCAACCCTTTGTGTCAGATCATGAAAAATGTAAGCGTTTAATTCAAAAGTGTTCAGTAAGACCATAATAGTGTCACAGAAACAATATTTTCATTAGAGAAGTGCCTTCACGTCAGTCATCTAAAGTATTAATCATGCTGGATGAATCATGACTGCATTTTGACATATGCTCAGGGCACCACGCCAGGGGCTGCAAGGTCCACCATGCAGGGCTGGATAAATCTTTTCAAATAGAGGCAGCAGAATGGTCAAAGATGCCTCCTCCCCTTCCCCAGTTGCACAGTGTGATCTCTTCCCAAGCACTAGTTCCCACGCTTGTGTCCTGCGGCACTGCAATACCTTAACTCGTTCCTGCTGCAATGTTATCTTTAGATAAAGACCATAAGTTAAATAAACTTGCAGTGATTGAGGAAAAGGATTTATCTTTTGTGCTCCTATATGTGTATTCTGTGTTTCCTGTCTTGTGCTTTAATAAACTGCATGTCTAATAAATGAACATTTTAGATACCAGTGAAATTCACTATTCTCAATTCCAATTGCGATGCCACAGCAAATAATACTAGCCCAACTAATAAAAAAAGTTCAAACATTATTAAAGATAAGAAAACAGTCAGTAAATAATAAGAACAAATAAGTGACAAGCAACAGCAATAAACAGAATAAAACTGTAATGCAGGGCGAGTCAACGGATGAGATCCTATTGCAAGCTTTATTTACAGATGTGGTCAAACAGGCGATGGTCAGATACCCGCAAACAGGAATGTCAGGGAGAAGACAGAGTCGTAATAATGTCCAGGCAAACAAGATCGAGGCAGGCGGCAAGAGAGCAAGTCCGATAATCCAAAGCAGGGGGTCAAACGGGGTAGGCAGCAAACAATCGAAAACCAGGACAGACAGGCAGGAAACAGGACCAGGAAAACAAGACATGGGAATAACGCTCGGAAATTATAGAGGTTAGCTGATCAAGACTTCGCAGTTGGTATGGTGTGAAAATGGTGCTTATAAGGGGTAGGTGATGTGTTTCAGGTGTGTGTGTAATCAATGATTGGTGAATGAGGTGCAGCTGGTGAAGGGGTACAGGGCTTCTGGGAAATGTAGTCCTTTATGAATGAATAAGCGTGAGATTGTGTGAGTGAGTGAGAGAGTGAGTCAATGGTGACGTGCCTTCTAGTGTTTCCCGGGGGCACTTCAGCTGACAATCATAACAAGAACATAGATATAAATGAAATAAACAATAATAGTATTCAGGTGCAGAAATTGAATGAAGTAATCGAATGTTAAGTCTTAAACTGCATAGTTTTAAACATTTACTGTGTAAATGAAATATAGATGAATCCTTATTAAAGCTACAAAAGTTATTCAGTCTAGAACAGCGAGTGATTTTCATACTGTCTTTTGTTGATTAGCTTCAATAACACCGAGAATTAGACTGCTGTCACTTTAAGACCTAATTTATGTGGAACCAATATATTTATACATGTTTATGAGGATACTCACCAAGATGGGCAATTTGACATAATTTTGTGTATGTTTGTCTGTTCTAGTGCAAGAAGATGCAAAAGAGAACTCTTATTAGGTATGCACACACCGTATGACAACTGTGTCTTGGTGTACCGACGGCCATTGTTTAGATCTGTATAGAATAGTAAAGTAGTAATATTTTAAAATATAATGTAATATTTATGATATATTAATAATAGATGGCGTTTAATTTTAATGAAACACAAATAGGCAATATTAAATTATTAAAAAATATTTAATAAGACAAACAAGGATAATGTGGTGCACCAATAGGTATGTTTATTACAAAAGCAACAATGAGGTAAGTTGGCGATGTACATCACATGACACTCCTACTTGTCCACTTCTCTCCAGTTTCAGAATACAGTCACAAATAATGGAAATAATATTGAAGACTAATGACTATCCTGACAATGGGAAACACTTTCCTTTCTTTAGCTTGATATCTCAATGATACAAGCACATGATCAAATGTTAAGGATGCCTTTTTGAGACATTTAAATGCGAGAGGAAGGGAAAAAAGCCATATTTCTAAGCCATTGAAAGGTGACAGGTAGGTGGTGATCGTATTTCAACATATCAGTGCTCAGGGGCATCATGCAACATAACACCACCCTCATTCCCCTGCTCTCCAGTATTCAGCAATGATACATCCATGTTTAAAAGCATTCCTAAACCTTTTTAGACTTTGGTTTGGCTGCCTTTGACCAAGAGGAATGAGGGAAGGACTACTGCCAGAGACCTCAGCAGTGTTTATCTGTGGAGCCGTTCCAGCAGAAACTTTCATTGTATCACTTGCTCCTCAGTCTCCCTGTATTTTAAGAAATTGCTGCAAACATGCCAAGTAGATTCTCAGTCGCACCTTTTCTTTAGACCCATTGGAGATGATAAGGAATGGATTAAAAAGCGGTAGGATGACTTTGATTCAAGCTCTTTCAGATTGCTTTCAGTCACAGTCTCAGCTCTACAGACTCACCCAGAGAACTGGAAGACTACATATCAGGAACAAGTCTTCTTGTAATTATCATGGGAAATCATCTTTTCAGGACAGTGACCCTGTATTCCCAGTCTGTTGGCAACCTTGACCTGACATAAAGGATCATGTATCTTCTTCATTGTCTTCTTTTCACTGTATCTTGTACACACTTGAGCTTGAAAGCCTTTCAAAGTATACTCCACTGTGAATTAAGATGGATGGATTGCCTTTAGTGTATTTCTGTCCAGTTGATTGTTGGCAAGAAAATTGAACCCTGCTCTCTATATGAGTAGTGCTAATTATGTTGCTGAGAAGGTTGCATGTATTTTACAAGCTTTTGATATGAAGTACAACCAGCAACTACTCTGCAGCGATTTGTGTGATCCTACCTTTTTTAATGTAAACATCGGTCAAATATTGATGCTGGAATCTTAAGTTTTTTAATCAGCTGGTGAAATGGTGAGGTCATGTGACGTTATTCTGTGGAGGCGTGTATTAGAGAAGTGCTGTGAGGCTACTGGACCGACAGTGGAAATGCAACTTGATTTTGGCCACGGTGCTTGAGGTCCGAGGCTATTGGCCCAACACGGCATGTAGTCAGCCCCGGCTCGCAGTGGCCCGGCAATGGAAAAGTGGCTAGTGGTAATTGGTTCTATAGATTGTTTTGGCCAAAGCGATGCCCATTAGGGTGACATGAATTTAATAGGGGCTGCATCAGAGAGGAAAAACACAAGGTTTTGCAAAAAAGGTGCTTTGTCACGCTGCCAAAACTTGCTGCAGTGCATGATGTTGACATCTGCCAATGTCTAGAATTTCAGGCAGGTCTAGATTTGCTTTCAGAATTCCAGTGTTTTTGGCAGGCTATTAGATGCTAAGTGTAAATAGCAAAACATTATTTTATTTGCATTTAGTGTAAATAGTGTTATTGTGGAAGGATATAGCGTGTAAAACTGTGTATAGCAGGGGTGGCGAAGGTCGGTCCTGGAAAGCCGCAGTCCTGCAGAGGTTTGCTTCAACCCTAATCAAACACACCTGAACAAGCTAATCAAGGTCTAAGGGTTACTAGGAAGCTACAGGCAGGTGAGATTTTATCAGGGTTGGAGCTAAACTCTGCAGGACTGTGGCTCTCCAGGACCTCTGGTCCTGGGATATAGTAAATGAACAGAGCGTTGTGCACCCATGTTGATACTCAAGTACAATGCTAATAAACCTTACTGATACTTTTGTGACTCTGCATAAATGAAGTGGTGCACATTGTTCAAGCTGTGTTTGTATTTGTTTGTCATGCAGCAAAACGATTCTGGGTGAAAAATGCCTCCCCCTTTTGATGGGTGCCACCACAACCCAAATGAAGATGATGATAATTCTCCTACCAGTCCTTTGAGCTTCCTGGATCAGAACTATCAGGAGCTTCATCAGAACTGTCTTGCTGAAAACACACTATACAACGATGAGTTGTTCCCTCCAGACAACAGCTCCATTGGCGTGTTTGAAGATTGTCCACCTGAAGTGGATTTGTCCCAAGTTGTGTGGAAGCGGCCATCCGTATGTAAACCGTACAGAATTCTCTATAAATTTTATACCTTCTGCTATTACTGCTTTCACAGCTTTCCTCAAAATTACAACAAATCTCTTAATTTTATGTGTCCATGTTTTTGTGTTGAAAGAACTGTGCTTAATTTTCTCTCATCAGGAATTGGTATCAGACCCTAATTTCATTGTAGATGGTGTGTCCCGGTTTGACTATGCACAGGGGAGTGTATTGGGTAAGTTTGAGTTATTAACAATTCACTGGTATCATATACTAAGTCTAATTTATTCATTTATTTTTTAGGAAACTGTTGGTTTTTGGCTGCAATTGGGGCTCTAACTTTTGGGAAGGATATCATGAAACAGGTCATGCCAGCTGAACAATCATTTACCAAGGATTATGCTGGGATATTTCACTTCAGGGTGACTATTCCCGTTCATAATTTCATTATTTTTTTTTTTTCACATTATAATTTCTTGAGCACAGGAAAGTCATATTTCCCCTTTTCGCATTTGTTTCTATTTTCTTTTGCACTGTTTGTAATATATCTTACAGTTTTGGCGATTTGGGAAATGGATTGATGTTGTTATTGATGACCAACTTCCAACTATTGAGGACCAACTGGTTTTTGTGTGTTCAAAAACGTCTAATGAATTTTGGCCTGCCTTATTGGAGAAAGCGTATGCAAAGTGAGTACCATTCGGTCCTGTTCATTATCTGTCAACAACTGAATTATTAATTTTTTTTGCATGCCATCCTTCATTGATCTGTGCTGCTTAAAATGGTTTACATTATGCTGAGTAGTGAACTCAAATAAACTGTCTTTACAGGGTGTGCGGGTCCTATGCTGACTTGGATGCTGGTTACATATCTGAGGCCCTGATGGACTTCACTGGTGGGACGCATATGTTTTATGTGCTGGATTCAGCTCCTGCTGATTTGTGGAAAATCATGGAATGTGCATTCATGTCAAAGCCGCTTATGGGTTGCAGCTCTCATACAGCGGTAAGAAAGAAATCACCAAGTCCTGGATCCAGTATTTCATAATTTTGTTCATTTTTTTATATTTTTTATATCTCTTCTGTCCTATTGCTTCTTGTCTCGACTGTCCCACCAAATAAAGACAAAAACAGGCTGTATTTGTGCATTGTTATGACTGAGTTGAAGATCAGATCAAATTTTATGACTAATGTATGTGAAAGTTACAGTTAAAACCAAGGGGTTCATATATTTTTTAATTGTACTAATTATTTGATATTTTATTGTGTATTTATTAATAGACAACACCTGCAGAAAAAGAGTTACTCTATGGCATAGTTGGAAGCCATGCTTACACTGTGACAGGAGTTTCTGAGGTGAGACAGCACAAGCATCTGGACATTTCAGTCTGTCTCAGAGTTTTGATAAGGGAATATTTCCCACCGGAATTAAGATTCTGAAACATTTTAACATGTGTATACATAACTTATAAAATGAAAGCACAATTATAAACACAACAGTTCATTGTAAAAACATGCCTATGGCGACTTTTCAGCGAAATGATATTTTGTTACTTCTTGCACGTGTCACAACACTTTCAAAGTGTCGCTGAAAACATGCTCATTTATTGTATGTATTGTGGTAGTTTAGAAGTTAGATGTCCGGTGAGTGGCGCTTACGGTTGAATGGTGAGTGGCGCTCACGGTTGAAAATAATATACCTCCTACACTAAACCCTTTCCTAAACCTGACAAAAGTAAACTTGAGTTAAAAACGCTTTTGCTGAAGCAATCCTGCCATTTTAACTTGCTTTAGAAATCTGAGCTGTAAGTGAACTTTGTAAAAATTAATCAAAGTTGTTGGTGTTTTACTGCCACTAGTGTTTATTTCTCCCATTTTAATCAATTTAATACTCTTTTACTCTTAATATATAATTTTAAACTGACATTGATTCCTGGCTTTGTACAATAGGTAATGAGTGATGAAAATCCAGTTCATCTGGTGAGATTGTTAAACCCATGGGGTGAAGAAGAGTGGGGAGGAGACTGGAGTGACGAGTAAGAGCTATAACAACTGTTACAGTAACTGCTTCAATTAGTCCACAAACTTGGCACAAAGTCAAATGTCATCACTTGAGCATATCACCTCACATACTGAAAGTTCTTTTCTTTGTATTTGCTACATGATATCACATAGCACCCATGTTTGATCATAAATTTTACAGATCACGTTTGTGGGACACAGTTTCTGAGGAGATCCGCAAAAATTGCCATGACGTTTTAGATGACGGAGAGTTCTGGTAAGCATGATCTTGTTGGGTACACCCTCCCTGTTACACCTTTAGGAAGACTATACAGGTTTGAGAACATTTAATGCCCATTAACTCTTATGATCCAGGACCCCTGTCAGCTCCCCCTCAATTGAAAAACTGCAAATGACTTTTTCATATATGTAATGCATCACATTTTGGCTGATTAACTTAAACACTTTTTTTTTTTTACTGCAGGATGTCAATGGAAGACTTTACCAGAATGTTTTTTAGCATAGATATCTGCTGTCTCTGTCCTGATTTTCTGGATGGTTCCTCTGAATGTCACTGGACCGCAAAACGGTATTTTGGCAGATGGAATGATACAGCGGGTGGTAACACAATTGAGACAGGTATTATTACTCTATGCATGTGTATACACTCACCGGCCACTTTATTAGGTACACCTGTTCAACTGCTTTTTCATCGCAAAAAATCTAAGTGGTCTGAGTATTTCAGAAGCTGGGATTTTCACAAATCTCTACGGTTTACAGAATGGTCAGAAGAAGAAAATATCCAGTTCTGTGGGTGGAATGCTTTGTTGATGCCAGAGGTCAGAGGAGAATGGCCAGACTGGTTGAAGATGACAACAGTAATTAAAATAACCACTCATTACAACCGGGGTCTGCAGAAGAGCATCAAACCTACAGCAGCAGAAAACACATTGCCATTCCTGTCACCTAAGAACAGTGAAATCTTCTGATGACTACTACGCCTTGTTGCTAAACTCAGATCATCTCAAACTAGTTTCTTGAACAATGAGTTCACTACATTTAAATGGCCTCCACAGTCACCAGATCTCAATCCATTAGAGCAGCTTTGGGATGTGGTGGAACGGGAGACTCGCATCACAGATATACAGCCGACAAATCTGCAGCAACTGTTTGATGTTACCATGTCAATATGGGCCAAAATCTCTGAGGAATGTTTCCAGTACCTTGTTGAATCTATGCCATTAAAAATTAAGGCAGTTTTGAAGACAAAAGTGGGTCCAACCTAAGTATCCAGTGAGCACATAAAGCCCTATAGAATATCGATCAATTCCAGCATGGCAAGGGGACAGTATATAGATAGGGCCTGTAAATAAGGCAGATTCAACTTGAAATAATGCATAGAGAATAAAATAATAATGCACAAATCTTCTTTTAATGTGTTACAGAGACCTTCTGGACAAACCCTCAGTTTCGGATGACAATTGATGAGCTGAATGAGGAATGTGCTAGTGGGCAGCGCCCTGAAAACACACTGGTGTCCCTCATGCAGAATCACGAGAAAAGAAACAGAAATAGCCAAAATAATTATTATATTGGCTTCTACATGTTTGAGGTCAGTATTGGCGGATATAGCACATCCGCATAGCATATATGCATATTTATGTATGTAATTTGTGCATTTACCTGATGCTTTTATCCAAAGACTAAAAATTGAGAAATGTGAGCAACTTGTCACAGAGCCATCAATATTCATTATGTACAATTATGAGATAAGCCAGAGCAGAGGTAAAATGCAAAGAAAATGGATTTTGTGTGTGCCTTGGTTTAAGATTATAATAGTAATAGTCTCTGCACTTTCAATGACATGTAGTTAGTGTTTTATACATCAGCTGCAATATCCCTGTCGTGATCGCTGTTTTTCCTTTTTCTCCCCTTTTACTTTTGCAGATACCATTAGAGGCAAGTGAAAAATTAATACAGATATTATACTTATATGGTAATTTTTTGAAGGGATTATTCCTTTAAAAAAAATACACTAAGAACACATTTTATTATTCTCTTTTAGATGAGAAGTCAGAGCGGGAAGTTTTCATCGGAGTTCTTCATTGACAGAGAGCCTGTGGTACACTCTTTTGAATGGTACAGAGAGGTGATGGAATTCTTCAGTTTGTATCCAGGAGAGTACCTGATTGTACCGTGCATGGAGAATCCTGGTGAAACAGCCTCCTTCGTCTTGTCTATTTTCTCAAAGAATGAGACACACTTGGAGTAAGTTTAAAGCATTGCCCTGGTCCCTAAATACTCTGAATTTGAGGAGTATGTATGTTTAAGTTCTTCTCTTTCCAACAGGTACATTGAGGAGACTTCTGAGTAGAACGGAGACATTTCTTGATGAGGGTGAAGTAAACCCTGTATTGTCTGCAGTCTTTATTGTTTGTCATATGAATGGGAATCAATATGCTCTGCTTTTACTTTTTGTGGTTAAATTTTCCTTTATCAATTATTATATTCCACTTTAGAGATACCTTAGTTTACCTTACCTTAGTTTAGTTTTACCTTTATTAGTTTTTCAGTTATAAAGTTAATGTGTCATCTGTTGGGTGGGGGATGTACTAACAAGAGTAGTTGCTAGTTCAGTATATTGATCAGTTGTGTTAGCATACATTATTACATGCTATTAGGGGAAAGAATAAATATTGTAATCCTGTCAAAATAAGACTTGAAATGAAAAGCTTTAAAAATAGATGAATGAAAGTGTGGCATGATATCAGCAAATGTATCTAATAATTATTATTTGTATTAATTCCAAATAAGGAATACTGCTGCAGAATGGGCTAACATGGATATAATGTATATATATTATATGTACTCATAGACTCATAGTTTCCTGTATTGTCTTATATTTATGTATAATTGCATGAAAAAGCTCCCAAATATTTTCTTAATATTGTTCTTAGAAACAGTATATACGCAATAAAAATCAATAAAACTTAAGAAATTAATTGCCAGCTTCTTCCTGAAAATGTTGACAGATTTTATAATTTAATCCAAACAAGTAAAAAATATAAATCTGGCATCCAGAATTCCAGGTTGTAAATATTGGCTGTCCGTTCAGGAAAATCATATGAGATGAATTCAGAGCATCATACATTTTAAAAAATGTGTCAGTGTCGTTTCTCACAATTTCAAGGTTATGGATTTGATTCAGGGATTCGATGAACTGATGAAATTTTCACTGCAATGTAAGTGTTTGCTAAATGCATAAATGTAGATAAAAACTATGCAACTTACAGGGCTGTTCAAAAGAAACGAATACATTGTCCTATTTATGGCATACCTCCTGTTTTTACCCATATTCCAGAGATTTCAATTACCTGTGAACTGTTTTCAGATCCCGTAAAATATCTGTACATTAAAGCTTGCTGCTCAAGCAAGGCTAGGTGATGAGACAAAATGAATGTTAGCTGGCTTAAACAGCTATTCGACACGCTCCCTTTCAGTGCCTGGGGAATATTTGTCTATTTTTAAAAGCGAACAACTAGCTCTTACTTGCTCAATATTTTCCTGGCTGATGTTTTGACAGTAACTTGTGTGTGCAAGAACATTATAAAGTACTGAGTATTATTTCTGGTACTAATTTTGCAAAAAAAAAAAAAAAACCTGCTTCAATAATAGCTGTTGTCTTGCTTATTGCAACACTGGAAAAACTTGCACTTACACAAATATACCTATACCCTATTCAGCCACACCACTGCGGGATGAAGAGAATAACATTGATTATATTGTTACAGTGGCTCCTGTTAATCGGTGGGATATATTAGGCAGCAGGTGAACAGTCGTGTGTTAGAGGCAGGGAAATTATACAAGCAAAAAAAACTTGATAAGGACCAAATATTGAAGGCTAGATGACTGGGTCCAAAAACAGCAAGCTTGTGGGGTGTTCCCTGTATGTAGTGGTACCAAAAGTGGTGCAAGAAACAAAAGAATCATTGATGCACGTTGGGGGCGAAGGCTACCCTGTCCGGTCCTATCACACAGAAGAGCTATTATAGCTCAAATTACTGAAAAACTTCATGCTGCCTATGATAGAATGATTTCAGAACACAGGGCATCGCAGTGTGCTGCATATGGGGCTGCGCAGCCGCAGACCTTCAGAGTACCCATGATGACTTCTGTTCACAGCCGAAAGTTCCTACAATGGGTAAGTGAGTGTCAGAACTGGACCATGGAGCAAAGGAAGAAAGATGCCTGGTCTGGCGAATCATGTTTTCTTTTAGATCAGGGGGATGGGTGATGTTTACCAGGGGATGATGGCAGCAGGATGCACTATGGGAAGAAGGTTGTGCTCTAGACAATGTCCTACTGGGAAATCTTGGGTTCCTGTGGATGTTACTTTGACACATACTACCTACCTTAAGATTGTTGGAGACCACATATATCCTTTATGGGGTTCTCTGGTGGAAGTGGCCTCTTTCAGCAGGATAATGCATCCTGCCAAATTGCAAAAATTTCTTTTAGGAATGGTTTGAGGAACATGACAAAAGGTTCAGGGTGTTGCCTTGGCCTCCTAATTCCCCAGATCTCAATCCGATTGAGCATCAATGGAATGTGCCGGAACAACAAATCCGATCAGTGGAAGCCCCAACTCGCAAATTGCAGGACTTAAAATAACTGCTGTTAATGTCTTGGCACCAGATACCATGGGACACATTCAGAGGTCTTGAGGAGTCCATGCCTTGACCAATCAGAGCTGGCAGTTTCCAGCTGAAATAAACATGGTAGTAAAACTACTTTTGTTCGTTTTCCCACACATTTTCATGTGATTCCTTGCAAACTTACGACTAGTGCATGGCTTGTAAACTAATACATTTTAACCAGCTCCATATGTCTGGCTTTTCTCATGTAAATTCTCGGTAGAGCCCCTGGTGCACTTGAGCACTTGAAGCAGTAAAACAACAACAACAAAAAAACAAAACAAATACTTATAGACTTTAGTCAAACTAAACAGGCAAGGTTGCTTCAGTAAATGTGTTTCTATCTCACGTTTACATTTGTTAACAATATCGGTTAGGTGTACATTATTTTCAATATATGTGGTGGAGCGTTAACCTTTTAGTGCCACTCATTTCCTTAAAATATTGCCTCAATACAACCAACATAATAAAACATTGCCAGATGAACGTTCATCTGTTCGAATAATACTGTGCCACTCACAGGACGTCACTTTGAAAGCAACCTAATATCATTTTGAAAATGACTAAAATGACAATTCCCTCAACATGTTTGTTGGATTAACAGCAATTTAGTGATAAAGTCTGTGTGTGTGTGTGTGTGTATATATATATATATATATATATATATATACATATAAATATACATATTTTCTGTCTTATTTTCCTTAGTGCATTATATATATATATATATATATATATATATATATATATATAAATATACATATTTTCTGTCCTATTTTCATTAGTGCATTATATATATATATATATAGTAATACACTAATGAAAATAGGACACAGCTGATGCACAAGCGATGACTGAGGAGACATTTAAACAGCTGTCACCAGAGAAAAAAGGCTACACTCGGCACCCTGCCACCCCAGCAGACAGTCTCAAATGCCAGGGTCAGTTTCATGCAGAGGCGAATGAGTAGTAGGCAGGCTAGCTAATGAAAACATTTGCCTCAGTATGCAAACTGGGCAGCAGCTAGAGAGATGAATCTAGGTAATTAAAATAAAACGTTTTAGCAGGACGGAAAATTGAAGTTTTCTTTTAGTTTCTCATTTGATGAAACATTAACTAGAGGGGGTAGCAGTTTATAGACAATGTTTTTGTCTTTAATGAAACTGCATTCATGCAGTATTTCATGATAAGCCACAGTAGAGACAAGCCTCTATACAAACTTCTATCAATGAAGGCATTGTTCATAGGGTCAAGCCAAGATGTGGCTTTTCAAAGACTGAAAGATACCTTGCTGAGCTCTCCTGCCCATTCTATAACCCTAAAAGGAGTGTCAGCAAGCAGGTATGGGCTACTTCAGTGCCGATGATCATGTGTGGAGACCACTGACATATTGTAAGAGTAGCAGACAGCTCTGTGGGGAACTGCTGATCTCATGCTGACCATGAGAGAAAACAGCAGTTGATCTTTGCAAACAATAAATGGTATTACTTTGTAGTATCAGATTAAATGCTATTCCAGATATACAGATATCCTGACGCTCTCTTATCTTCTCAGCAGCCATGAGACACTTGGATTTGATATCATTTACATATTTTCTCTGAGTTTGAGCATGCAGTTGGGTTAAATCCAGGTGATTTTTGGTCATAGCAAAGTTTTTTTTTTTACTAAATCCGTTTTACATGTATACAGTAAATAATAGCTGGCAATAATTCTGTCATCATATAGGCTACAAACCTGTATGAATGAGTCTGCACTGCCATCTAGTGGCATCAGATAAAACCACCATGTTAGGTAGAACGCAGCGCAAAACTATCAACATTACTAACAACGCGCGCGCGCGCACACACACACAACTAACACACAGGGTTGAGGAGTAACGAAATACAAGTAACTTAATTAAATATTTAAAATACAAAATTTGAGTAACTGTATTTCATTACAGTTACATTTTAAATGGGTGGTAATCAAATTACAGTTACATTTGAAAAGTATTTTAGATTACCAAAGTGATTACTTTGAATTTTAATGTCATTTAAACATTAATGTAAACATTACTGGATGATCCACGACTGTTTTCATGTTTTGCGATAGTTGTTTGAGTCCCTTGTAATTGTAAAAAAAAGTTAATTGCAACTTTTTATCTCACAATTCGACTTTTTTTCCTGGCAATTGCGAGTTTGCATCTCACAATTCGGACTTTTTTTTTTCTCCAAAAATCCAAGATTTAAACTCACAACTCAAAAATCAGAATTGGGAGATATAAATTCATAATTGCAAGTTATAAAGTCAGAATTACATGATACAAATTTGCAATACTTTTTTTCCTTGCAATTGCAAATTTAAATCTCAACTTCTTTGCTTGCAATTCTGACTTTTCTCAATATTGTGAGTTTATATCTCATAATTCTGATTTTTCTCAATATTGTGAGTTTATATCTCATATCTCTGACTTTTCTCAATATTGTGAGTTTATATCTCATAATTCTGACTTTTCTCAATATTGCGAGTTTATATCTCAAAATTCTGACTATTCCCCAATATTGTGAGTTTATATCTCATAATTCTGACTTTTATCAATATTGTGAGTTTAATTCTGACTTTTCTCAATATTGTGAGTTTATATCTCATAATTTTGACTTTTCTTTAAGCTGCAATGGAACAAACAGCCCAATAAACAATAAAATTACTCAAATAATAATATCAAGCCATTAGTTACAGATGTTTACTACTTCTGTGACGGTGAAAACTTAAAAGTTGAAAACTTGAATGCTAATTCAACTAAACGATTTACACATAGCCAATAAAATATCAACATTATATAAACAGCCTACCAGTATTATGAATAAATTACCAGCAGTCCATCAGTGAAAAGAATCGATTCAAAAGAACGAGTCGCGATTCATACGTCATGTAGACGCGTGACGTAGAATGCCGTGTTCAGACAACATGGCGGCTGACGAGGATTCTGAGCATTATTTTGTCAGAGAAATAGAAAAAAATGACGGGTCTGTCTTAAAAATGTATCAGTGCAGCAAAGGGGACGTGGGTTGTGTAGTATGGGACGCTGCTATTGTCCTGTCAAAATACCTCGAAACGGAACAATTTTGCAGTGTTCAGTCTGGGATTAGTACGTGGTTCTCCAAGAACATTATTGAACTGGGCGCAGGAACTGGACTAGTTGGTCTCGTGGCTGCAACTCTAGGGTGAGTTATGAATATTGTGCCATATATACTCCTCTGTTAAATTAAAATATATTAGATGTGATATGTGGCCATATAAACTCCTGAACAAAATGTATTATATTCTGAATTATAATTGATTAACGATTCTTTGTTCTAAGTATTATGCACACATAATATTTTACACATGCACACATTATTTAATTAAAAGTATTTGGGCTGGTTTTTAACCTGGGTAATGTGCATCACAGGGCAAATGTCACAGTGACAGATCTAGAAGACCTGCAGCCTCTCCTTAAACTGAACATTGAGAAAAACAGGCAGCTCATCCGGACAGGCTCAGTCATTGCCAAGGTACTGAAATGGTTTGTACTACATTTCATCCTACATGATCTTTTTGGGGAGGGGTGTGTGTCCTTAGCTATGAGGTTCACTAAATAAAAGTTTTGCCCCTAATGCACTTTTTAAAAATGTTTTCTAGTTTGTGTTTTCTATAGTGAAAAGCAAAAGGAAATATTTTGAGAACATTCAAAGGTTTCCATTTCATGAAAATGACCAACGAAATTCATGAAATATTTTCTATAATTAAAAGGGGCGGAAATGTTGAAGATTTTCTACCTCATCCTCATTATATTCTGATGGCTGATTGTATCTACTATGAGCAGGTAACAATGAAAGTAACACAATACATATTTACTTTTCTTTTTTACATCCAAAACGCTTGTTAGCCAAACAGCAATAGCTACCTATGCAGTCCAGAATAGTTAACAATACAAGTTTTTATACATGTTTTATTTTCCACAGTCTGTAGAGCCACTAGTGGAGACTCTGAAACTCTTAGCTGGACCAGAGACCTGCATCATCTGTTGCTATGAGCAACGCACTGTTGGTGTCAATCCTGAGATAGAGAAGAGATTCTTTGAGGTGATTCTTTGAGATTCTATACATTGTCATATATAGTTGCACATTGTAATGAGAGTGTATTAGACCAGTAGATTATATATATTAAACGTGACTCATTATGCCTTTTTTTTTTTTTACAAAATGTAATATAAGTCTTAGGCGTCCTGAGAATGTGTCAGAAGTTTCAGCTGAAAATACCCTACAGATCATTTACTATACCATGCCCAAATGCCCCTTTTTGGTTGTAATGAAAAACACGCCGTTTTTGTGTGTGTATCTTTAAATGCAAATGAGCTTCGGCTCCCCGTCCGCCTTTCCAGAAGAGGGCTGTGCCTTTACAGTTTGTGTCTTGGATACTTTGGCAACAACAAAACAGGAGGAACTGTATGGCGCTGTTTCCACAGAACCCCATTCAAACATAATAAATCTTTGCGTCTGAAATAAGTTAAACTTCTTTTAACTTAAAATGCTGCTTTTTTAGAACGCTGTGTAAGACTCTGAAAACAATGGAAGATGCAACGGGCAAATGTTGTCTAGCGTGTTTACATACTAAAAAAGCAATGGATAAGTAGTGCAGTGAAATGGAAAAATGCATTGTTTGTTCATTGATACAGCTGACCACAGAACATTTAGATTGTTTATCCGGTAGCGGAGACATTCTTGTGTTTCCACTAGCTGCTCTAGCGAGTAGATAAACATGGCAGACTGTGTACAGCCGAAGACTTTATATAGTTCACTCAGGGCAGGGGAGGATCTCCAAGCTAATAGGGCAGATTCTGTCAACAGTCGTGGGCGACAAGTGTCATTTTGAGACAGTGTTTAATTATGGGGAATATAAAAAAGGACTGGGTGGATTTTTACTATTATAGGCTGGTTTTTTTTACACACTACCGACACATTTATGTTCAAACATCATGTTTGTGCCGATAGGTCCCCTTTAAAGCATGAATAAAAAGTCAAGTAAATCTGCTATTGTGTTTTTCCTAATCTAATACACTGTTTCATAGCTACTTCTGCAAGAGTTCCAGTCAGAGGAGATCCCACCTGAGAAACAAGACCCCGAGTTCAACAGTCCTGACATTCACATTCTCCACCTGCGACGAAGAGTCGACTGAATGCCTTTCACGAGGATGTGTTGTGTATGTTTGTGTTTCAATAGACTGCAGTGTTGGTCAGATGTTTGTCATTGTACCTATAGAACATTTTAAGTGCATTTTATGTGGTCTGGGAGTTTGGCGAGCATAAGTGTGTTTTCAGATAAACAAGTTTAAGTGAAAGGTGTTTTGCATGTGCAATGTGCACTGTTAAACTGACAACAAATCTCAGGTGTGTGTTTTTTACACACCAGTTCAGAGAATGTTAAACTGAGTGTAAATAGACTAAGCACTGTCTAAACTTCACAAAAAACAAATTTTTGTCAATAATAAATAATTTAAAAACCTTTAAAAAATGCTCAATTTCAGTGTCATTAATCATGATTGTGATGTTTCAGCGATTTTTTTTTTTTACTTGTCATACTCAATACATGTATTGAGACTACAGTGGAGATATTTAGTAGTATGTTTTATAATTTCTTAAGTAGCCAAAGAGCTACATCTGCACTCAGAACACACTTTGAATTTTCAGACAATACTGATCTTTATAGATTTTAAGTATGTATTTAGTTATTATTAGATTCATATTCATGTTTTATTATTTTTTTAACATTTAAGTCAAAATTAATTACAGAGGCAGATTTGTTTTCGTTTGAGGAAACATTTAGTTATTTGTTAAATCTATGAAATATAAATTATGACTTTAAAATGAAAATTTAAGGGATTTAAGTTATTGTGGAGGTTAAGCAGTTTGGCAAAGTATTTACAGTATTATGTGACAATACTCTGGAGAATCATCTGGTTCTAAAATAAGAATAGATTAATATTTAACCCCATTTGCCTTTGTACGTCTAAATAGGCGTACACACTTTTCCTTGTCAGATTACTGCAGGTTTTTGGAAATATAAGCTATTCTTGCAGCTCGCCATTCTAGATTAAAGGCTCTGGACGATGAACGGTGATCTTTTATATGTAAATGACATTAATTAAGTGTCATTTACAATGTGAAGAACTGAAACCATTCAGCTGCGTGCAAGTTCAAGATCATTTGCTACTTATAGATTTCACATCTGAAAGAGGCGTACGCTCGTTTTCTGTGTACATTCATTCTGTGAATCACACGACTGCACGTATGAAAAATGATCTTACGATGAAATTTAGGATGGTTTCTGCGCAACATTTTATAAATGAGGCCCCTGATCTGCCCTACATCTGCCACGTGTGGTATGGTGGTCTGGGTCACATGTGCCGTGGAATGATCCTTGGGCAGACTGCTTCTGTTTGCCAGAACTGAGTCACTAGCAATGCCACATGTCAGCCAAGAGCAAAGAAATAAGCCAGAACTGGACCCTATCTGAGACTGGACCCTATCTATTTATATATTATTTATAGAATCATCTTAGCTTTAACAAGAGCTACAAGTGACTTCAGCCACAGTCTTGTACTCAACTGAAGATAAAAGAAGACATTAAATCTTTCCAGATCTCAGCAGAAGAGGATTAAACAACTCCACAAACAGCATTAAATCTTCAAATATTATTAACCAGATTGACTTTATTTCTGTCATTCATCTACAGAAGTTCTTATCGAGAATTAAAAGAAGTTTAGCGCTCATGTTTTTTTCATTTGAAGTGACCATACTTCATTGGCATTTCTATTAGATGGACTCTTAGCTCTTATGTTTGTCTTCTTTGACTGCTGTGATTAATTAACATCAGTTAACATGAACTAATAATGAACTGCACTTATAAACAGCATTTATTAATCTTTGTTGATGTTAATTTCAACATTTACTAATACATTATTAAAATCTTGTTAACATTAGTTAACACACTGTGAACTAACATGAACAAACAATGAACAACTGTATTTTCATTAACTAATTTTAATGAAGGTTAGTAAATACAGCAACAAATGTGTTGCACGGTTAGTTCATGTTAGTTAATACATTAACTAATGTTTAACTAATGAACATTATTGTAAAGTGTTACCATTTATTCCTTATTATATAAATATTAATTGGCTTAGCAACATTCTTAAAAAGACATTTGAAGTCCAAACTGCTTTCAGCCCTCATTTACATATTCATTTTTTCAAAGTTAAAGCTATGGTGGAATTAACGAAACTGTAAACAGGTGGGAGTAATTTGGAAGTCTTTCAGTTTACGCAACAGTGCCCAGGGGCGTGGGAAGTGGGGGTAGTGGGGGTGCTGCAGCTTTCGGTGTTAAGGTAGACAGGTTTTTTGTGCTCATTTTAAATTCCTGTTGCTGTGAAGGATCTTTTATTGTGCATGACAGAAACAGCTCAATAACCCTTTTATTTAAAGGCTTAATTTATGTCCCGTTACATTATATGTTGTTGTTCAAACTAGTGTCCTCATGTATACTCTTGTACTTTGTGGAGTTTTGACGTGTTTTATAGTCTTGATATTGTTTCGTTTTCAAATGAGTCGACACCCCCCCCCAAAAAAAAACCCCACCCCCAATCTAAAAAATTCTTTTCCACGCCCCAGACAGTGCCCCTGTGTAGTGACGTATTGTGCAAAACAAAACAACCTACACAACACCCTTCCTGTACATATCATTCGGTCTGTGCACAGAATTCCAGAGCCTTGGGCAGAACACAGAGAATAGGTTAAACCTACTAAGAGAAGACATTTAGGTGAGTTGTTATACTTGAAGGTAAAGTATATCATTTATATCTAAAAAATTGAGTTTATCCAATAATTATATTGTAAGTCTCTGAATACCTCAAGATATGTCTTCCAAAGGGACAAGATTTCACTCCAAAACAGGTCTAACAAGCCTAGAGTCTCTTATCTCATTTGTCTTTGAAACACACTACACAGTATAGCCTTGTGCTGTGTCATCTCACCGGTAAAGACGCAAGTTGTGACACTTTTATCTGTTTTTCTTTGTATTTTTTCCTAAAACTCAGACTTTTACAACTGAAAAAATGCCTCGACCTCGTGTGAACAAAGTATTGGAGAATGAACCGGCGACAAAACAAAAAATGGGCACTCTTGACGTCCCTTTGAATTTCTTGGATCAGGACTATCAGGAGTTGCAGAAGAGCTGCATCATAAGTAAAAAGAGATATGTTGATGATAAGTTCCCTTCAGACAGCAGCTCCATTGACCCAAAGAACAAACTTGGATTGGATATGGAACAAATCAAGTGGTTAAGGCCATCAGTAAGTTACCTTTATTGACTTTTCATTTTCAGACGTTTAGTAGCTTTCAAGAAGAGTTCAAATATAGACATTATTGTTTGAATATATCTAATACATTTGCATACAGTTGCAAAATGTCTCGTAGGGCTTGTAAGAACAGGTTCATCTGTCACATTTCCCAACATTTTTGATTTATAATTTTACCCCAAAATGTAAGTTCTGTCATTAATTACTCACCCTCATGTCCTTCCAAACACATAAGACTTTCGTTCACCTTCAGAAAACAAATGAAGACTTCTGAGAAATCTGAGAGCTTGATTATAAAACTCATTCATATGTGACCCTGGACCATAAAGCCAATCACAAGGGTCAGTTTTGATTTATACATCATCTGAAAATCTAGAATCTGAGGGTGAAAAAAAAATCAAAATATTGAGAATTGGCTTTATAGTTGTGGATTGGGTTTATAGTCCTTAGCAATGCATATCCACTCACAAAAATAAATTTTTGATACATTTACGGTATAGGAAATGCACAAAATATTTTCATGGAACATGATCTTTACTTAATATCATAATGATTTTTGGCATAAAAGAAAAATCGATAATTTGGACTCATACAATGTATTGTTGGCTGTTGCTACAAATATACCCGTGTGACTGGTTTTGTGGTCCAGGGTCATATATGCATTAGGCAGTTTAGTCCAAATTTTCTGAAGAGACACGATCGCTTTATATTATGGACAGATTGAATTTAGGCTTTCATTCATATTTAAACAATCATTGGCTGATCAATGTTTATATGAGAATAAAATCCTAAATTCAATTGGTTAATCTCTTCAGAAAATTTGGACTAAACTGCTAAATTCATATGGATTAGTGTCATACAAATTCATTATATGTATTAATCTTTTTTCTTTCTCTTTAGAAAATAGTGGCAAACCCTGAACTCATTGTAAAGGGGGTTTCCAGGTTTGACTATTCCCAAGGATCTTATTTAGGTATGTTTATTTCTGTGTTTATTTACATACTCCTGTAAGTATTGGCTTTTGAATGATACTGTATCTAAGCAGTAAATAGAATCACTTTTTAAACACCAGAATGCCTTTTGTTAGCTCAATGAAAGATCTATTTTGCTAATCTTTTACCTTAGGAAACTGCTGGTTTCTTGCTTCGGTTGGAGCTTTAACCTTTCAGAAGGATGTTATGGACCAGGTCATGCCAGTTGACCAGTCATTTGATGAAGATTATGCTGGGATATTTCACTTTAGAGTGAGTTCTTTGTTCTCTTTCAAAATAACTTTTGTTAAAATTAAATGATCGATCCTTAAGCCTTCTGTGTTCTGTTTAATTCATTTAGTTCTGGAGGTTTGGGAAATGGATTGACGTTGTCATTGATGACAAACTGCCAACAATTGATGGCAAGCTCATTTTTGTTCATTCAAAAACATCTAATGAGTTTTGGCCTGCCTTGCTGGAGAAAGCTTATGCCAAGTAGGTTGATTCTTAAAATGATTCTTCTTTCATAGCATAAGAGCATGTTTCTTTATTGAACATTAAAATATAATTTAACTATAATTACAAGAGATTATGGCCCTTTTTATGTTTTGCTCTCACAATGATAACAGTCTATTTTAATCATCAACAATTTGAGTAATTCCACAGTCAATCATTAAAGGCTGTAGTATATACTTGACATGTAGAATGACTTTAACAGGATGTGCGGCTCCTACGCTGACATGCATGCTGGTCTTGTATCTGAGGCTCTGTTGGACTTCACTGGTGGCATTCATGTGTGCTTTGAACCAGCAAAAACTTCTATTGACTTGTGGAGCCTGTTGGCCCGCGCAGCCAAAGCAAAGGCTCTGATGGCCTGCGGCACCTTTCAGGGGGTAAGCAGTGACTAACCTCAGGCTTGTCCTGTCATTACCATGCCAGATATTATTACCATGTCCATCTAAAGCACTGCCATTGAAGTATTTTGTTAGGTTTTGCATTAAAGAATTCAATGTTCAATTAAATACAAGTGACTAGTGAACATTTTTAACAATGTAGGGAACAATGTAGAGCAGTGGTTCTCAAACCTGTCCTGCACATTTTGTATGTCTCCCTCATCTATCACACCTGATTCAACTTATGAACTCATTAGTAGACACAGCAAGACCTGAAATGAGTGAGTCAGAGATAATGTGCAGAGCTGGTGGTACTCCAGGACATGTTTGAGAACCACTGATATTGAGCATTAATTATACATAAAACATTTTTTCCTGATACATATTTCACTTGGCAGCATTATTGAGACAGTATGTCTGTTTTTTATATCATATCAGGATACATCTGCTAACACAGTATTACCCAATGGCATTGTTCAAGGTCACGCATACACATTGACGGGGGTTTTCAAGGTAAGTCTGCACAGAATCAAATGCCAGGTCACTTGTGACAGAAATAGGCAAGGCAATTTATTTGTAAAGCACCATTAAAAACAACAGTTAGTTGACCAATGTGGTGTACAGCTTTTAAACATATACAAAAAGCAAACGCATACATTACGCGCCAATATTATACAGCACATCTGACTACACAACATTAAATGACAAAATATCACTAAATAATAACCTACAAAAAAGCGAGGGAAAAAAATGATCAAAAAAATGATCAATTTCAATCATATGCCCATTATGCTTCAGTACAATATGTGGCTTAACAGTCTCTCAGAAGACCTTTTGGCGGGTTTCACAAGCCCCAGACTAAAATGTATGTTTGAGCTGTATTAACTGAAATTTGTCAGTGTTATTGCTTTATCTCATTATGCACATCAGTAATGTTTATTTTTCTAAGGCACATTTCTAAAAGCTACTTAAATGTCCTAATTGAACTAAGCCTAATCCTGGCTTAATCTAAGCGTTGTCTGTGAAACTGGGTCTTTGTGATTACTTTAGAGACCACATTGTGGAGGTTGTGCTAGTCATTGCTTAGTGAAAGGCAAGAACAGTGCATTCCGTTCAAAGATGTAACTGCAAGTAAGCTGACCAGGGTTCCTTTGACCAGTCAATGGAAAAAATGACCAAAAACACTTAAAGACATGTCAAAATCTGGTGAAGTCGTGGCCTAATGGTGAGGGAGTCAGGCTTGTAACCTGAAGGTTGCTGGTTCGATTCCCACGCCGGCAGGAATTGAAGGTGGGGATTGTGAACGAACAGCTCTCTCCACCTTCGATGACTAAGGTGCCCTTGAGCAAGGCACGAAACCCCTAATTGCTCCCCTTGTAAGTTGCTTTGGATAAAAGCGTCTGCCAAGTGAATAAATGTAAATGAATAAATGTAAATCTAGTTGTCTAGCAACTTTGTGAAATTGTTCACCATAGGAGCCTCACTATTTCCATTGGATCATTTCCAGTAAATTTAGTTTTAAAACCTCCTGCATTTTAACTTTGTGTTGCATTCCCAAGTAGTGTCCTCAAGGCTCTGTTCTGGGACCTGTCTTGACATGTAACCACCTGGGAATATTTTCAATAAGCATGAGGTTGATTTTCATAGTTACACCAATACCCAATTATTCTATAAGGATGATAATCCATCGAATTTGACACTTCTAGTATAAAAAGACAAAGTTAAATACAACAAGGGTGCCCAATCCTGCTCCTGGAGATCTACCTTCATGCAAAGTTCAGTTCCAAGCCCGATCAAACACAACGGAACCAGCTCGGGAGCACTTGATAATTACAGACAGGTGTGTTGGATCAGGGTTAGATCTGAACTCTGCAGGTAGGTGGTAGATCTCCAGGAACAGGATTGGGCAGCCCTGAACTACAACATACTTGCTTTGTTCTTTTGTTAACCATTCTTGTAGTTGTGTAGGCCAGTATTTATTTACTAAATGCCTTCGGCTGTAGTCAGCCCCATATGCGCTCCACCCTTTGGTATGTCCTTTGTGCAATTTGCATACATTCCTCTTACGTCAAACCTGTGATTTTGCAAGAGAAGTGTCTTGTAATGTTTGTACTTTATGTAACTCAAAGCATTGTGTTTAGACACTTCAGTCCTGAGGTGAATAGGTTATGTCCCTGGTGAAATACCAACGGCATATTCTGTATTTACACTGTGGTGGTGACATCCCACAGAAGAAGGAAGCAGCTCACACTAAGGTTTTATTACAAGCAGTTTGAATTAAATGTGCCATGTTATATTGTAATTGACAGGTGACATGCCAAGAAAAACCAGTAAGGCTGGTGAGAGTGTTGAACCCTTGGGGAAAAGGCGAGTGGAATGGTGCCTGGAGTGACAAGTAAGTGAAACTATAGGGTCACTAATCACAACACTGATCTCGGAGTGTTCGGACAAACAAAGATGAAATCTCTGGAGGTTGTCAAGTGCTGTTGGTTTTTATTTGCATGAGCTACATCAACTCTCACCGTCATTCATATCGTCAGAATCTGCCAAATCTGAATGAAATTTTCAGCGAATGAGGTGACTCAGTGATTTGTTGCCTTCTTTTGTCAGTCTTTTGTAATGGACTGTCTCTTTAAAAACAAAAGCCAGTTCTTTAGTGACATCATCTTCTGGGAAATGACAGTTTCTCTTTTGGTGGGGAACAAAGCACAAAAGCACAAACATCAATTTCAAAGAGCTGAAAAATTTCCGATGTTTTGTGCTGCGGTCACTTTAAAACAACCCTGTTGAAATGACAGAAATCTGTATGATAATATATAAAAAGATGGTTGAACAATATTACAATTGATGCACTCATCTAAGATGCCTCTCAATCCACTAATCCCTGAGGTACGACTGCTAACTTCATTTGGCAACCTATTTAACTCTGTGCCATTGAAAATTCAGCCAGACCCTTTTAGAGAAATACTTAAAAATAACAATAGAAGCATATACATTCAGTTCAAAAGGTACTGTAATGAAGGGCGAATCAGCGGCATCAGATCCAATTGCAGGATTTATTAGAAAATAGAATGGTCATACAGGCAGGGTCAAAGAGTGGCAAACAGGAATATCGGAGGTAAGCAGGTTCGTGGTCAGTTACCAGGCAAGGAGTCAGTATAGGCGGCAGGCAAACAACAGTCCAGCAATCCAAAGCAGTGAATCTAACAGGGTAGGCAGCAAACAATCAAAACCGGGACAGACAGGCAGGAAACAGAACCAGGAAAACAAGACACGGGAAATAACGCTCAGAACTGACAGGGAGCCTAATCAAGACTTCGTGGTGAATGGATGCGTGAGCAGCGCTTATATGGCGTGGGTGATGAGTTACAGCTGGTGATGGTAATTAGTGACTGAGTGATGAGGTACAGCTGGTGCGGTAATCAGTGACTGGGTACAGGGCTTATGGGAAATGTAGTCTGTGTGAATGAATGAGAGTGTGAGTGTGTGTGGTGTACAGTCCAAAGTGAAGTGCCCTCTAGAGGTTGTCCCGGGCACTTCAGCTGACAATTGTTACAAGTACAATATTTTCCTCTTTATTTGCTGCTGCTAGTTTCTTGGTTAGCATAACCCAATGTAATATATTCTTTTGCATAACTTTAGGTCATCTTTGTGGAACAAAGTGAGCGAGGAGCAGCGATCCAAGTGTCGTTCTTTGGCCAATGACGGCGAGTTCTGGTGGGCATTAACTGCAGATTCAGATATGATTTCTTGCTGCGTTAATGAATCAAAAGTTTTCAGTTATACTCACATTTTACTGCAGGATGTCAATGGAGGACTTCTCCAAAAACTTCGAAGACACTGATATTTGCTGCCTCAGTCCTGATTTTCTGGACAATTCCTCTGAATGCAGCTGGACTTCCACATGCTTCAGTGACAGTTGGGTTGCTGGGACTACAGCTGGTGGCTGCCTAAATAAAAAAGGTATATATATAATGGGAGAAAGTGGCAAGTGATCATTTCATACAATTGCATACTCGCATGGATTTATTATTAATGGAAATATTAGATATAGTATGCAACATGAAATTAATAATCCAGGTTGATTAATGTTCAAGAAGCAAACAGATAGTTGTGCTTTTTGGGTGTCTCTGCTTAACATTGGCCATATTGTGTGTGTGTGTGTGTGTGTTCTTGCATATATGGTTTATGAGGACACAAACGTGTGTGTATAATAACATGGGTATTACAACGTAAGTACTTCCTGTGTCCCCATAAACAAATTGGCTTAAGAAAATACTAAACAGTGTTTTTTAGCATTTTTTTCTGTGATGGTTGGGTTTAGGGGTAGGGTTAGTGTAAGGGGATAGAATATACAGTTTGTACAGTATAAAAACTATTACGCCTTTGGAGAGTTCCCGTAAACCACATATACAAGTGTGTGAGTATATATCTGCCTATACTGCATGTACCACAAAGGTTTGATTCGGTGGATGTCTTGTAGACTCTTTCTGGACAAACCCTCGATTTCGGGTGAGGGTTGAGGAGCTTGATAAGGCATGTGCTGGTGGCCAGTGCCCCGAAAACATAATGGTGTCCCTCATGCAGAACCATGAAAAAAGATACAGAAGTCAAGTTTCTAACTACGCAATTGGCTTCAGTGTTTTTGCGGTCAGTATTAACAAAATAACTCACAGAAAATGTCACAGAATACAGTAATTTTGATTGTTTCAACTTATTAATGGTGTGCTATTCTATTTTCTTCTTTAACAGATCCCACCAGAGGCAAGTAAAAATATGATTCAAGCTCAAAAGTGTTAAACTCTCCAACTACTTTTTTTTTTTTTTTTGCTTTGCAAATATATAAATTAGATGACATTTACAAAATAAACTGGTTGCATGAGTACAAGTTTATATTTCATTCTCCTTTAGATGACAGATGAGAAGATCCCAGTCAAGTTCTTCTACCGAAAACGCCCTGTGGAAGATAGTGGGAACTACATTAGTACAAGACATGTGATGAAATTCTTCAAGCTTGAACCAGGAGAGTATCTCATTGTACCATCCACTTTCAATCCTAACGAGAGTGCAAAATTCAGGTTGTCCATCTACTCAAAGAGTGAATCCCATAAGAGAAACAAGAAACCTGAGATGACATATGTATGAGGTCATTATGAATGACCTATCAGTGGGATTCCAGTTTATTGAAAAAAAAAAAAAAACAGTTGAAAACTGACAGTTTCATATATGCAGTGCTATACACATTCCCCTGGGGCTTTTTTTGTGTGGTTTTACAAGCATTTAAGTTTCGCATATTAATTTTGTTTGTTTTATGAAATATCTGCATTTGTGAACTGTGAAATGAATGTGTCACATTTGTTGTTGTTTATTTGTTATGTTTCTAATGTTCTGTTACGTTGTAACATTGTGTTTGGCTCAGGTCAGTCAACACAAAGAGATCTTGTTAATGCCATTTCAGAGAGTATCTACTCAGAATATCTTCAAAATAATAATAAAAAAAATAATAATTTGTTTTAGACTGATGTGTCATAAAAGATCCTTTTAATGTAATGTTACTTTTACAGGGTTACTCTGAAAACACATTCTGAAAATGTACACTAAAAAAATAAAAAAAATTTTGTCAAACAATTATTTTTCTATGTATTATTTCAAAGGTCTGATTACAAAATATTTATATATGCTATGCTATAAGACTGGCTGCCTGCTTGTGCGGCTGTGTTGAGTTTTTCCAGCTATTATTTATTGGATATTAATATTTTGCTCTTTAGTTTTTGAAGAGTACCTGTAGTGAACTAACAGTGCAGTTACCGTTTCCTTACAGTAGAGGGCAGTAGTTTACTAAAACAAGATATCACAACACAGCATTGCTGCACACAGCTGGCACTGAGATCCGTTTCTTGTGATCTTATCACAAGCGGTCAGGCGAGAAGTATCGTTGTGTACACCTGTAACAGTCTTAAATGCGTATCCTTTGACGGTTGACCAGGTCGGATTCGGGGGAGTGTCTCTGGCTAAATCATGGCAAAATCAAAGATCAGAGATTGACTGTTGATAGATAACTAATGACAGCATTATAATTGCAAAAAGCACGTCTTTCCATTTACTGCAAAAAACAGGAGAGATTATCCAACTGTTCATAAATCATTCGCTTGGAAGATGGAAAGGATCTCAAGCTGACTAGCTGAAGACGTTACTGTAGTTCTAGCCATTAATAGACATGGTACTTTCTTGAAAATAAATTCCAACACAAATACAAGTGACCCTTCACAATAGATAATGCTTTACAATGAACACTGTTAGAGAGATACATATGGCAATTTATCTGTTAAATAAAATACCTCATCTATTAAGTTATAAAAAAACACAATCTCATATGTTACATATTGTACCTTTAAGTCTTTATATTAATAGTTTATATATATATATATATATATAAATTGTTTAGTCAAACAGATGGTGCAAACCTGTGTTCAATGGTGGACAGGAAGACATATGGAGGGTATATAAACACTGCGATAATGTTTTACAAACCCAAAGCCTCCCGTTTGCATGCATGGGCCTCTTACTACAATCACAACGTGTGTATGTTGACAACACACAAAGCACAATGAGCCACTGCACGTGCACAGCATGTACTTGTTTTCTTTGTTTCTTTGTCTTTCCTTTGGACATTTTAAGTCAATTTACTGTCATATTTAAGTAAAGTAAGTAAATAAGTAAAGCCTTTATTTGTCCCGCAGTGGGGAAATTACATATGATGTAATTGATGTTTGCGTTTCTTCTAACTTTAATAGTTTCACAATCACTTAAATTTTTCCAGAAAAACTTTGTCCCTTTTTCTTGACGTCACTTTAGAAAGTTTGACCCTCAGATGACCTCGGGGCATAATCTCAGTGACCTTCTGACCTCCTCAGCCAGCACAAGCACAGAAAACAGAATCTGAAAGAGGACTTCCAGACCAATTACTTTATTATCTGCTATATTTAGGGGTTCAAGCATGTACTGAAATCCTATTGTAACTGTTAAAATTTCCAAGGATCAGCATTCTCCCTTAAAAGTGACCGAACAGAGCAAACCGTAAGGTGTAGAGACTTGAAACTTTGAGGGGTAGAAGTACTCACAACATCTACAACATCACCAAGGTTCGCCCCAATCAGCCTGATGGGGGCACAACAGCGGTGAAAAGTACGGGCCGCCAAAACATTCGAAGTTCGAAGTTTTACTAAAATGGCTATAACTCATGTGTCAACTCAAAATATCTCATCTCCGAATGAGATATTTTTACCAAACTCGGCACACATATGTCTGAGCTCATTCTGTGGTTACATGAACAATGGTGTGCCGACTGGCCACTTGGTGGCGCTATAACATGGAAAAAACTTAAAAATGGCTATAACTTCGCAACCCTAAGTCTGATTGGAAAAATTTACCATATAAGTAAAGAAATATCATTAGGACTGCTAGTTAATAGGCTTGCTAGTGTAGCAAAAACAGACAATATTCCGAGTCAAAAATGTAATTTCCTAATATTAAAAACAAAAACTAACACAACGACTTTTTTTTGCAGCATATCTTGAATTTTGGGGGCACTGGCTCAAGTCAAGCGAAAGCAGAGTCCTAGTTCAGTTTAAATTTAAATGAATATGTTTAAATCTAAATAAAAGTAAACAAGTTTAAGCTTTATTATAAATTTAAATGAGGTTCCCCTTAGTTGCATATATAAATCCATTTTAAATGAATGATAAATCATAACTTTTCGTTTAATATTGTTTTTTAAAATGCTGCTTTTGGTTGTGTTGGTTTTATAGAACTTGCATCATAAAAAAATAAATGAATAAATCTGATTTCACCACCACATCCATTTTTTGGGATTAGCCTTCTACATCACTTCAGAATGTGACCAGTCAGCCCTCGGGCTGTCACTGCTGGACATCAGCTGTTAATATCTCTCTCTGCACCCTGCAGAGGACTGTCAGGTCATAGAGTTTGCTGGGGTTAAACCCCATTAAAAGCCCAAGAGGAGCCATCTGTGCTGTCACCGCAACTCATTCTCGGGTTGTAGTGCCTCTGTTCCATCTACAGACACTGGAAAATCATATTTACAGAAAACCATATTTAAGGCTGGTCAAACCATGCCATCTCTTATATCTCATCACATTTTATGTTATATTATTGCACATATAAACACATTCACCCACAAAATACTGCAAATTGTAAAACAATAAATAAGAACATAAGAACCATATATATATATAATTTACATTTATAATTATACATATATATATATATATATATATATATATATATATAAAATTAAAAATAAATAAATACCATTATGGATGAGTATCCACCTCTTTCCAAATAAAACCATTTATATGAAGTAAGCTCCTTGCTTTTCCTTAAGACAACCAACAGGTGGCGCTCTACAGACAAATGTAGCGCAGCGCACGTGCAACTCGAGAGTGTGGAGGCTGCATTTTTTCTGAATTAGGCTACATGAAATGGAGAGCACTGAAAAAAAATTAAATGAGGTTAACTTCAGAGTGAAAATTTCTGGTTTCATGTAAATGGTTATGACTCAACACTAGTTCTCATTTTTAACAATAACAGCTCACATTTTTACCCAGAAGATGCCTCACTTCCCCTGCAACAGTTACTATGGAAAGCTCACACTTCCTCTTTCTCTCTGCCTTAACCGTGGCAGAAGTCAAAGGCACTTTCTACAAACAGAGTACAATACAGGACCTGAAACTCTTAATTTATAATTATGTTTTTTTTCATCAACAACAACAACAACAAAAAACATAAGTTTGTTGAAATAACTTATTTTATAAATAATTTAGTTTTAAAATAGACAATAAATAAACACTCAAAGAAGACACAACACAACATCAGAATGGGTAACGCGGTTGAAAATTCAGTCTGAACCCATTAAAAATTCATTTGTCTTCCAAAGGGTCAAAATGTTACACTTTTTTGCAGGGTTGTACAGAAAATGTAGGACACACACACACACATTATATATATATATATATATATATATATGTGTGTGTGTGTGTGTGTGTGTGTGGTTTAAATGAATTAAAATCATTAAAAACTATTTTTAAAATAAGTAATTGAATATATTAAAATATTTTACTGTAATGAATTGAATATCAATATTGAATTAAATATTTAATTTATTTAAACATATTTTTACTACAATTAAAAAAATATTGATGCTGTTGTACAATTCAAATGTTAAATATAACAATATGCATATACATTAAAAACTAGCCCATTTTGATGGTAATTTTTAAATTTTTTAAGTTAGTTCTTACTACAAAAATTTAGATTTGTGCTTCTATGCATGAAACACACTTAGCTGAGGGCAATGAAAACTGTGCCTCATGAACCAAGGACTGCAGAAAAACAAACAGATCCTTTTATGCACATGCAGAATACACACAGATCTCTAATGAAAGTCTGTACACAAACAGAGCCTATTAAAAACAGTAATTGATAGTTTTATTTAAATTATTAATTATACAATCCAACCGGATGACTGGCTTTGACACTGACTTGTAATGTGATTACTGAACACAGCAGGAAAGGATCTGTGACATACTGTTTTACATCATGGGCCATCTGGGCCTCTGATTGGTGGACAGTGACATCATGTGGAGTGGTTCTATACTGCTTGGCAGCCGACTGGATGATGGCAGGTGTGAAAATGTGCATGACCACACACTCACAATGTAAAAAAAGAAAAGAAAAGAAAATTTTATTTTATTTTTTGGGCTGAAGGAATGCATCTAACCCATTACACACACCATCCATAAGCTTTTTCAAAAGAATATTCTGAGTTCAATACAATTTAAGCTCAATCTACAGTATTTGTGGCATAATATTGATTATCATAAAATATAAGCAAAAAGCACGTACAGAGGAAGTGAATGAAGAGAATCTGTTAACCTAAAATGCTGACGTTTCAAATACATAGCCACATGAAGTAACGCATGTTAACGTGATTTTACAACTATGTTGACCATAAATATAATGACCATAAAATTACTAGTACAACTTTACAGTTCAAACAATACTTGAGTTATAACAAATAAATGATGTAAGAAATTTTATAAATTATATATTATTAATGTATATTAAATTAATATTAATCATTATTATTGCTGTTAAACTGATGATCAATATTATATATATATATATGCATATATATTTACACACATTTATGTTAGATGTGATTAATCACGATTAATTGATTTGACATTACTAAATATTATATATCTGCATTTAAATGCTCTAAAAAATTTGCCTTTTTACTTTGTATATAAGTGCTGTATTTTTTTTTAAACGACAGACAGGTCAAAATAATTTCTTGTGGTAATCAATATTATGCCACAAAAGCTATTGAGCTAAACTTGTATTGAATCCAGAATCTTTATACAAATGTGTTTGATAACTTAATCACATAATGAACTTAATAATTAAAATTTTGTAAAAGCAGAAATGAAGCGATAGAGGTTAGCATGCAGCTCTTGTAATCTGATGGGTGAAATTCACCTCGAAAACATCACGAGAAACAGCTTTGATCAAGATCTTGACTTAAAACTGTCAACCACAGCCAGTGTAGACACACCCAAACAAGGCCTTATCCGTTATGCAGGGTTGCCAGATCTCACAGAAAAAATAAGCAACCTGGTTTAAAAAAGGTGCTTATAATAAGCATACATGGCAACATTGCCATTATGCCCTAAACAATTGCGTTGGCCTTAGGTTAGCGATAAGGGGAATTAAAGCCCCGAGCTTTCTGCCTGCATGTCTGAGTCTATTGTTTATTATAGTGATAATGTTCTAATGCGGTGTTCTTTGCTCTTGTTTCAGGACACAAAATTCAGAAGAAGGGAGAGTCCTAATTGCAGTCCTGGAAAGAAATAAATAAGATATCTTACAGTATACTAGACAAGCACAATGACTAGAATCAAGGCAGCCCTATCAAAGTTATATAACGCAGCCAACATCACAAAGCGATGGCGTCGGCAATGTGGCATTACATATGCCTGTCAGTGGGTGGCCTGCAGACACATCTAAAGCTCCTGTCACATACTGACTGCTGCTGGTGCGCGTGAATTAACATAAGGAAGTGTGTTGCAGCCGGTCAAAGCCTGATGATCCTCTGTGTGCCTGAGAATGTGTGGGCAAGGCAGTTATAATCAAACTATGAAACTTAACCCACAGACTAAAGGAAGTGGTTGATAGGATCCTCAAAACCGTAATTCCCCAACTGTCAGTTTTGTGTTCAATTGTTCTATAAAACACTACTGGACACCTGGGATGTTAATGTCACTTCATTTTGTACAGTTTACAGGTTGATATATTTGAACTTCACTCTGAGACTTAAAAATTACAGCAGGTGAAAACAGCGGGAAGAATTAAAGAGCCATTATTAAGCTATTTCAAAGGTTCCTAATGTTGTTTTGGAGATCTCCTACAGCAGGTTTACATGCATTCAAGGTGCAACAAACACTTTAATTTTCTCATAATATACATTGCAGCTTAATTTTTGTTCTCGTTGACTCTAAATGGTTAGATAAAAGATCCAGCTTACTGTCCTCTGATTGGTCAGATGGCCCAGTCTGTTGTGATTGGTCTACCGCTAACTGCAAGTGTTGGAAACGAAAAGCCTATATTATCATAGGTTGCAATTCAGAGGCTGCGTCCTTCGACGGCCACAAAGTTTGGAACGAGCGTTGTTAAACTGACTGACAGTATAAACTATATATAATCGGAACTTGGCTAGATGTGTCAACATTTGAACCTATTTCCAGTTTTACATTTGTATCATTAGATATTTAAGCAAGTTGAAACCCAATACTTACTTTTAAAAGTGTAATTCTGCAATTTCTCTGAAAAAAAATCACCTGTGCGCAATGAATTCTGGGGTAGGCAAGGCCATGAAGGATCTCACGGGAAACGAAGGATGCATTTGAAGGAGCCTTGGTCACGCCGTGGTGACGCAATCAGCCTTCGAAGGAAGCAGCCTCTGAATTGGAATTCATATCTGAATTTCAAAGTTTTCCAGGCCTCAGCAACAACTACAGTGTTTGAGGGCGGGGCAAAGTAGACATTATTTGCAGGCAGCTAATAAAGATCACAAGCTGGCATTATACAAATGTGTTACAAACCTACGTAGGTTCATCCAGGAAGTAAGACTGCAATCCTGATCACTCATTTCAGGCAGTTCAGAATCTGTACTTTCTTTTGAGAGACCTGCTGCATCCAAAATCACATACTGTCTGAGTAGGCACTTCATTTGAATTTGAAATTACTTTGTGAACGTTAAAAAGTGTGTTCTGTATAGTACGAATGAAATTCGGATGTACTACACCTGCCATGACCTGCCAGCATCAATTACGTCACTTTATTTCCATTCACAAATCCTCTCCCGTGGCCTCATGGGATAGTAAAGTGTCCATCGAATGCACACTTCAGAATCTTGGTGGCAGTAGTAGGTAATCCGGGGACTATTCATCTACTGTTTTTCGAATACTATGTATTCGGACATACTATTTTGCACATAGTATTCGATTTTGATTAACTTTGATCTTTAATATTTTATAGACCTTTTATATTCACAAAAAGCTATATAGCACACTACATGAAAGGTAATATCAGAAAAATCATAAGAGGGCACTTTAAATAAGATACAGTGTTCAAAAATAAGACAATCTGTATTTGGATACCTTCTCGTTGTCAAATGATAGTGGGTTTACTCTGTAGAACTTGAAGGGAACTGACTTTATATGTCCTCTAAAAATAATCTTGAGATCTGTTAAAAATAACTGCATAACTAAATGTGACTTAAATGTCTAAATACATTATAATATGTCTTGAGATTGTGATTATTACACTTGTGTGTGTGTGTGTGTGTGTATATATATATATATATATACACACATAAAGATTTTTTCATGTGCAAGCTCTCGAATGAAAGATACAGCGGGGCTATGGGGAAATACATTGTAAAACGAATGCAAGATATAATGCTGAATAAAAGACATATCATAGACGGCACTAATGATGTAAAGTTCGTATTTACGAGGTGGGAAGTCGTGTTTACGCTACGTTTTGGTGTGTAAAAGTCACTTTCGTCACAGTAAGATGGCGGTGTACCTTCTCTTAATTACACAAAAATACAGCACTTTTACATATAGAAAATGAAGAACAAATTGTGCATTAAGTGTGTTTTGCTTTTTTATGTTTTTACTTAATTTATGAAGCCACTCTAAACTTTATTGTTGCATATTATATAGTTATATTATAAAACTATCATATTTTGTGCAGGCAGGTAGCTTGATTTGTTGTAAAAAAAAGCTGGACAATGTCATTGCTAAATACCTATAATGTTGTAGTATTCCAGCATGTTTCTGACCGACACCCCCCCAACTCATTTGTATTCCCATTGGTATTTTGACATTGTAGTGAAGTTCATGTGCGTTCAGATCATAAATAAGATCTTTCCGACATGACTTGAACGCACAATAAGACATTTTTGTCAGTGTACAGCATACAAAAGAATATTTCCCCACTGGACACTGTTTCCTCCATTCATAGTTCACAAATACTTGGCAGCAGAGGGCTAGCTTTTTCTCAAGGCCTTGACCAAAACAGAATTTCAATAAAAATATTGTATTCTAGGCCAACCAGTCAGAACTCTTTCCCTCTGCATCTGTAATGTCAGTGCAAAGAGTCAACTCCCTTCTCCCTTCCTGTCTGTGGCTTTTGTTTGATCTAAGCTCTTTGTGGATGACTTTTGGCATATATCAATGTCTATAAACTGGGTTATGTTTGCATGGTTACCACATAAGAATGTGCCACTATAGAATGCAGATTAAACATGGGCAAATCTTTTCTTTTTGACAATTTAAGAAACTCTTTCTCAAGAATTATTCCACTTTTAACCCCTAAGCAGCATTTACACATCCTTTGCATCAATTTAATACCTCTAGTTTAAAATTTGCATGAAATACACTGACATGAAAGGAAACACGGGGGCTTAAAAGAGCTCAATGTTTGCCTTTGCCTGTGGATAGGTTGAGTTTTCCAAAGGTCTGTAATTATGAGTTGTTAGGTGTGAAAGATCTTGCTCAAACTCCTCTTTTAAATCAGTAACAGCTCAGATCGACTACAGGCTGCTATGGGGTTTCAGTGTGTACAGCTGTCTCCATTCAGTCTTATGAACCACAACAGGAAGAGCGCTAACTATAAACCACTTCCTGTGTCACATGAGGAGCAATGGTATGTCGTGTTTATGAGCACTTGAACGGGGCAAGACACTTACTGCTAAACACTGACACAGACTTTGGGATATACAGATTTTAACGGAAATATCGAATCTGATTCTTGTAGAATATCTTTAGAATAAAGTTTCAAATGTGACCCTACGCTTATAAGATGATAGTAAAAATGAGAAAATATGAGGCACTACAAAAAATATTTCAGGCCAGACTTGCCTTAAAGGGTTAGTTCACCCAAAAATGGAAATTGTCACCCTCATGTTATTCCAAACCTGTAAGACTTTTGTTCATCTTCAGAAAGCAAATGAAGATCTTTTTGATGAACTCTGAGAGCTTCCTGTCCTCCATAGACAGCCTACACCATTGAACTTTGACACTTCAAAAAGTTCATAAAAAGATCGTATCACTAATCCACATGAATTGAGAGTTTAGTCCAAATTTTCTAAAGAGACTCGATCGCTTTATGTGATGAACAGATTGAGTTTAGTCTTACAGTCACATGTAAACATTCATCAACTCATACATCAGTTGGGGTAAACAGAAGCTCAAGCATGTTTGCGTAACGTGCGAGGACCAGTAAGGTTAATTCCCGTGTGTTACACAGCACGTTTGAGCTTCCGCAAGTGGGTCGTTCTTGTGTATGAAGCAGGTTCGGTTGAGCTTCTGTTTATGTTCACCGATATATGTTTATATGTGATAAAAAGCCTAAATTCAATCTGTTCATCATATAAAGTGATCAAGTCTCTTCAGAAAATTTGGACAAAACAGCTCAGTTCATATCTGAGCATATCTCATATCTCTTTATGAACTGTCAATGGAGGGACAGAGAGCTCTCATATTTCATCAAAAAGATCTTCATTTGCATTCCAAAGATGAACGAAAGCCTTACAGGATTGGAACGACATGAGGGTGAGTAATTAATTACGGAAAATTCTTTGTTGGATAAACTAACCTTTCAAATCTATTGCATGTTTTGAAAGCAATACTTTGCAAAATAAGGCTCTGTGCACACATAGTATCTAATATTCACATAAAACTTCAAAAATAGTTTGGAATTAAATGTAAAATTAGGACCCTTGCTCACAACACACAAGCCTGGTCACTTCCCATCCAATTTGACACAGTGACAAGTGAGGCTCAAAGAAAAACAGGAAAATTTCGCAAATATTAATGCGCAAATATTTCCAACTATAATCAGTGTTAATAGCAGCCAAAAAAGATGTTTTATATATATATATATATATATATATATATATATATATATATATATATATATATATATATATATATATATATATATATATACAGATGCATATTAATGGAAAATAACTTTTATATGACATAAGTATTGCAGTTACCAAACCTGTCCTACAGAAACTAGCGTACAGCAGCCAAAAAAAAAAACTACACACAACACACACATATATATATATATATATATATATATATATTCAATCTGTATATTCAAACAGAAATTCAATTTGTTCATCATATAAAGTCATCAAGTCTCTTCAGAAAATTTGGACAATACCACTCAATTCATATGGATTCATTTTCATCAAAAAGATCTTCATCATTTTCGTTCCAAAGGTGAACAAAAGTCTTACAGGATTGGAACGACATGAGGGTGAGTAATTAATGACAGAACTTTCATTTTTGGGTGAACTAACCTTTTAAAACTATTGCATTTTATGAAAGCTTGTTCCCACAACAATAAAAAAATAAAAAAGGTAATTGAAGCTTTTTATCTCACAATTCTTTTTTTTTTCTTTCCTTGCAATTGCATATTATAAAGTCAGAATTGCGTGTATAAAGACAATCTGGTTCTATACAATGTGTGAAGTATCGTTTGCAATGACGTATCTGACATTGTTAAACTGTAGATTCATAAGGACAGGTTTGACCTGACCAGCCTCTAAGAAGAAAGAATCATCTGACTCACTCATACTCACACTTCACGGTAAAAGTCTTGTAAGACTGTTGCCACAGCAATGGACAAATCAAACAGTCTTTCTAGTGTATTCTAGTGTAAAATGGGTGGGTCTGCATGTGCTCATGGTTACACCCTTTGCGATACCACTGAAAGAAACGCCAACCGAATTAACATGACATTAACGTACTTTGGCTCAGTGGGTTGACTCACATGTACAAACATATCATGTTTGTAAAGACTATGGAGACTGAGAGATGGGAAAACTATGCAAGTATGCTATGTCATGTTTGTTTCAAAGAAAGCCCAGCTTTAAATATTCGACATGGGATTTATTGCAAATCATGTTTGTTTTAGATAGGGAACAGTTCTCCATTAAAGGAATATATAATAAAGTGTTCAACTCTTACTGGCTAACAGTGAGTCAGCTGGGAGGAACCGCATTGGTCACTTAATCCATCCATCATGTCTTAACAGTGAAACAACAATTCTCACATTCCACCTTCCCATTCATCTACTTTCCCTCGGACTATTTTCCGCTCAGGAAATCCAGCTACAGAATTCCAAATATTCCCATAGGAATGCTTCCTCCAGCCAACAATTCTACAGCTGCACAACATAAGCAGGATAATTTGTGAGAAGAAAGAAAGAAAAAAGTTGCTGCATAATGTGACCATTCCCATAGGTTGCTACACATATGAAAGAGCATTCCAGCTTTTTTGTGAATTCATAGAGATTAGATTCCAACAAAAGAAAAAAAATTCTGTGTACATGCTAAGCTTGTTTTTAGGGAGGTATCCTTTAGTGGAAAGTGCCACAAAGCGTTCATTAGATTCCAGCGAACTGAGTTGGAGTCAGCGCTATTGGTGGTTTCCCAATGTCATCATTGCCAATATTGATCCTAGAGGTGGCCTTTGACCTCTCCCACCATTCGCTTTTCCATATCCAGTGTTATCTGAGAACATCTGCAGCTAAGGTACACTAGGGTCAGAGTACACAGAATGTCAACACTGCACTGACACATCACTGTACACTGTACACATTTTCATGTGAGGTACACTTCCATTTCTGTGAAATGAAGCATTGAAATGAGCATTTATCATTGTGCAAATTTACTGCTTCCAAAACAAATAAGACAAAACATTTGTGTAACAGTTTATTTTGATGGTCGACTTTAGACATTATATAACTAACTTTGCAACTACATGTCAACTAGCTGTATACTGTCTCCTTAATATCTGCTAACACTTTTTGATGGTCACCCAACAGGCATTCTACCAACTTTGCAATAGCATATCAACTTATTCGAGAACACTAACATAATAGTCTACCAATACTCTAGCGAAAGTTAGTTGACATGCAGTATCGAAATAATGTGCAATCAATATTTGCAATAAATAAATAATAATAATGCGCCATTATACTTTGCAAAATGAGGCTATGTGCATACATAATATCTAATAAAATTTCAAAAATAGTTTGGAATGAAATAAAAAATTAAGACCCTGCATAACACACAAGCTTGGTCACTTCCCATACAATTTGATACAGTGATGCTCAAAGAAGGAAATTGGGAAATTTCGCAAATATTAATGCGCAAATATTTCCAACTATAATCAGTGTTAATAGCAGTCTAAAAAGATGTTTTATATATATATATATATATATATATATATACACACACACACACGGATGCATATTAATGGCAAATAGCTTTTATATGACGTAAGTTAAGAATTGCTGTTACCAAACCTGTCCTACAGAAACTAACGTACAGCAGACAACAGTCAAGCTGTACAAATAATCATATTTACTTCTGAAGGAGAGGTTAGTGGGTTAGATTGGTTAAGACTGTCACACAGGGACACACAATTATGACTATAATAATGAACAGTTACTAATCTTGTGTTTAAGAACATTGTGGGTCAGGCTAACATCGAACTACATAAAACTTAGGCTTCATCTATAGTAATAAAATTGTTTAATAACATTTCGATCCTCCTTTTTTTTTTGAGGTGTGGCCAGTGAAAACATTGGAGGGGCAATCATAAATCAGCGAATAAATTCTTATTGTTGTGTCTTGCTGGAACAGGCAACTTGAACCCTTATACATTTAGCTTTTTCTGACATGGTCATTTCATTCTGAAAGAATAATGAATGAATACTATAGTCATATAACTAACCCTTTTCCTGAATTACTTAGATGCAGGAAATCACACCGATGCCAGACTGAACAATATAGAATGACAACAGTTACTACAATCACATAAACCACTAATTTTGATATACAGTTTTTATTAGTTTTTAATTAGATTCATTTACTTATCCTCAATGTATTAGGCTATGTTGAGTATTAAAAGGGATAGTACACTCATTTACTCACCGTAATGTTGTTAAACCTGTATGGCTTTCTTTCTTTTGTGTAACAAAATATATACCGAAGAATGTTGGTAACCAAACAGTTATGGTGTCCATTATTATATATATTTTATGTTTCACGGAAGAATGTCATACAGGTTTGGAACACATGAGTGTGAATAAATGACAATTTTCACTTTGGGGGGAACTATTTCTTTATTATAACACTGTTATACTGAAATAGGAGGTCTTCTTTCTTCTGAAGCGCCGTTTCATTTCTAAAGGTGAAAGCAGTATATAGAAAAAGAACAAGTGCTTTTCCAAATTTAAAGCTCAATAAGTTTCTTTAACAAAGAATTAAGGGCACATGAGCTGCACAAGTATTCTGAGGTGTGAATTTTCACCCTCTTACATATAGGAGACTATTAATAGTGTCTGTGTCATTAGAGCAACACCAACATCAGCAGATCCACATGAGCACCACCCACTACCTCGGGCCTGACGTCGCACTGACCACTTCCCTTTTTAGATATGACAATGAAACCAGCCCTGCACTAAAAGCTACTGAGCAGGCAAACTCGCACGCACTGAGAATGTGATGAAAAACTGCTGAAATGAAAATTGAGAGGAATTTGTTACTGTATTTTTGACTTCATTTATCATGTATATATACACACACACACACACACATATATATAGACCCACATGTATAATATATATAAATAAAAATGGTAACACTTTACAATAAGGTTACATTATAATATAGCATTAACTACATTAGTTAACATGAACTAATAATGAACTTCGCCTTATACAGCATTTATTAATCTTTGTTAATATTAATTTCAACATATTTACTAATTTATGAATACAATGCATTTACTAATACATTATTAAAATCTTAATATTAGTTAATGCACTGTGAACTAACATGAACAAACAATGAACAACTGTATTTTCAGTAATGTTAATGAAGGTTAGTAAATACAGTAACAAATGTATTGCTCATGGTTAGTTCATGTTAGTTAATACATTAACTCATGTTTAACTAATGAATCTTATTGTACAGTGGGTGACACTTTATTTTACAGTCATTGTTACATGTAGTTACTATAGTAATAACTATACATTTTGCATAATCACATGCAACTAACCCTGGACCAAACCAAACCCCAATCCTAAACCTATAAGTACATGTAGTTACTTAATATTACTCAGTACTTAAATGCATAATAACAGTGTAACAAAGCCACCCTAAAATAAAGTGTAACCGTAAAGTGTTACCATAAAAATTTATATAAAAGAATACTTTTATTCAGCAAGGATGTATTAAATCGATCTAGAGTCAGTAGACATTTATATTCTTATAAACGCTTTTGAGGTTTCAATTTATATAAAAAAAATCCTGAAAAAAACATGTTCCATTGAAATATTAAGCAAGTGTTTTAAAAGTTGAAAAAACGTTTCTTGAGCACCAAATCAGCTTATTAGAATGATTTCTGAAGGACCATGTGACTCTGTAGACTAGGGTAATGATGCTAAAAATTCAGCTGAGACATCACAGGAATAAATTACATTTTAAAATGTTCAAATATAAAACATTTTAATTTGTAATATTTCAGAAAATTGTTTTCCCTAGATTTTTGATCAAATAAATGCAGCCATAGGCTTGTAAGGATTTACTTTGAATGCATAGTTTTGTAGGGTGTTCTTCAATGGGTGTTGGTTCAGTTGTTTTGCTATGGGCAAGAGAATAAATTCTTATGAAGTTAGTCTCATTCTAGGCTTCAAACGGGATTTTAGGACACTAGACGTCACTCCTAGTGAAAGAACTGCCCGCAATGAGCCCAATCTCTATTTTTATAAAACACAAATACAATAAATACACATGAAACATCAGCTAAAAAGGACTGAATAAGATCATCCCATGACCTCCAGTTATTCATAAACCCATATACATACCAAGGAAGAAAGATAAGACGCGGTCATAAAACACATGTAGTGCGACAATCACCTGGCTTTGTAATTCAAACAGCTCTGATCTCGTAAATGTGACTAACAAACACGCAAACGTCTGCATTATGGTTTAACAGCGAGTCTCAACAAGCTGGAAAGCAACAGTAGCTGCTTTATCCTTCAGAATTGGTTACAGTCTGAACCTTTGCATCTTCTCTTAAGCCACCAACACAGTATTTATTACTTTAAAAAGAAGTGCACCAAAACTTCAGTGAAGAAAATAAATACAACTATCAATATGTCAGCAGTCAAGCTCATTTCCGGCAATGTGAGCGGCTGATGTGGCCCTTGTGGCTTCAACTGATTTGAATACCGTTGAGAGAGAAGAAACAGTCTAGCGGTTTAACAATCATTCAAGATGGCGTGCAAAGCAACAAGTGAGCACAGCACTTGTTATTAACAGCTGTGTCAGCAAGAGCAGCATTTGTGCCGTCCAGTGCCGACCGCCCATTACTCTTCTCTGTGTGCGATAGTTTAGCAGCTGTGCGGCCTTTAGAGAGCAAGCGGGAGACATCCTGTTTTTACAGTGGGATTTGCTGGGGGGTGTGTAGAGCTGACCTGTTTCCAACACGCCACTTCAAAACAGCGCAGCCGACACAGCTTATTTTGGGAGATTAACCACAATGTGCATATGACAAATATTTGCGATAAGACGTTAGAGGAAGACCTAACAGCTACGGAAAGGTGGCGTTCCCGTTAGAAAGGTGTCTGGAGTCCTGTGTGCATAAACACATGATGAGGTCAAACATTAAACCCAACCAACACACATTCTTCAGAATCTTATCTGCTGTGGATTCCAAAGTGCTTGGAGTCCTGGGTTTGGAAAATTTTGTAAACTCAGGGAAAGCAAACAGAAAAGATTTTTCCATGTGCATTACCTACAAGAAAACTAAAACGAAACGAGGAAGAATGTTCTAGAGACGCTTAACGCTTTTTCCATCTGACTTTGGTTTGGCTCTGTAAATGACGGTGGAAACTCCCCATGCATTGATAGGCATCAAAGACAGCATGAATTGGTCAGAACAAGAATGAACTAAAAGCATTAAAATGACTAAGTTTAATTTGAAGTTACAATTACATAGTTGTTTCTGTACATGTTTCTCAAAATGATTAAAGCAAAGAGAGGAAATGAATAGAATGAAGCATTTCTCTCCAAAATGAAAAAAATCAGTCCACTCTACCGCAAGCACTACACTTGAGATGCAAGAATGTAACAATCCCACATTTTAGAGACATATGAGTGTAAGTCAAAGACAATCTGATCAATGCAATTAGCCTAAATGGGACTACAAAAGGCATCCCTTGATGGTTAAAAAAAAAAGTCTCTTTAACGTTGAACTTGTTTTGGGCTACACTGCAATGCAGACAAAAACCTGGATTTTCAAGCTTTCGTAAGCACAAGACACCACCTGTTTCGACTATGCTGTTTGAATATAAGTTATGTCAGTGGTAGTAAGCCCGCCTTCCACAATTAAGATTTGCATAAAATGTTCCATGGATTCATTTACATGTTGATTATCATTGGATGTCAGTGATATCATAACTATGGCACGGTTTAAAACCTGTTACACCACATAGCTACCTATGATTAGTATGCTACAACCTCCTCAGCAAAACTGTGCTTTGCTACAGTGGATGCCTGGACAGTTCCGATACTCCGTATAAAATGCCTTTAACACACTATTGGACTGTTTGCTGGAGACAAACGTCTTTTTTTTGACTCTGAAATCTCAAAGAAAGAAGCTGAAGAAGAGACAACAAATATAGAAAACCTACAATCAAAGAAAAAAATAGAGAATCTTCATTGAGGAATGCTTTATAATGTTAAGCAATAGTCCAATGTGTGTGACGCACGTATGTCACAGTACACGGGGAACTAAAAGCAAGCCAAACCCATTCCATTATTTCAAATAGGGTAGTTTGAAAACTAACCAAAAATAAATGTTAACTCTAAATCAAAACAGCACAAAAGGTGGAGATGTCTGATTTTCCCCATATTGAGTTCATTTGTCCTAAACAGTCAGTGCCAGTGTCATTAAGACTTGTAGTTAGATGTTAACCAAGTTAAGCCTTCGTACAGTCCATCTCCGGTGGTCGCACACGAGGGCTGCACGTACCAATTCCTATCTCGGATGCGCGTCAGTCCCAGCTTCTCCTGGATCTCGTGCGGCTTCATGGCGTCCGGTAGGTCTTGCTTGTTGGCGAAAATCAAAATGATGGCGTCCCGCATCTCACGGTCGTTGATGATGCGGTGGAGTTCCTGCCTGGCCTCGTCTATGCGATCTCTATCGGCACAATCCACCACAAAAATTAACCCCTGCGTGCCCGTGTAGTAATGTCGCCAGAGGGGACGGATCTTATCTTGTCCACCCACATCCCACACGTTGAACTTGACGTTTTTGTAGGTGACCGTCTCCACGTTGAAACCTACAGTTGGGATGGTGGTCACGGACTGGCCCAGTTTCAACTTATAAAGGATGGTGGTTTTCCCTGCGGCGTCCAGTCCGAGCATCAATATTCTCATCTCTTTGTTACCAAATATCTTTGACAGCATCTTCCCCATCTTGCAAACTGTTCATAAATGGTTACTTTCCTCCAAAAGAAAAAGTTTTAAATGGGTAGTTCGAACGTAAAATAAATGGGATTTTATTTTTGGCAATGTCAAATTTGAGAGTGAACAGAACACGTGTATGAAGTTATCATAAAGTCACTGTTAATAATATGTATTTCCAGCCGACACAGGCCACTGTACTGCTGATTAAATGACAGTACTGAAAACTCGCAGTACTAGACGCACAATCGAAGAGTTCAAAGCTCAATTGTAGGGTGGTACGCGTTTGAAAAATGCCACACTAATAATCCACAGAAATGCGACAAAAGCAGTGGTTTTTCGGGGCTTTTCCTGTGTGACTGCTAAGTGCTGTGAGGCCTCTTTAAGAGCCTGCGGTCTTTCAAGACTTCCTCTTGGCGTGTGAATGTTCGTCTCGGGGGCTCTCTCACGTCCTTCCCCCTAAATGTAACCGGATAGCAGCTGAAGACGTTCAGAGCCTTGGCGGAAAAGCGTTCATTTGGTCAGCCGGTGGGTCTGTCATCTGGACCGTCTGAAGCGGAGTCGCATCGATTTCAACCGTCCTGAATTCGAGTGTCTCACGTGCCCCTGAGAGACAAGAGAGGCTCAGAGGGAGTGCCAGAAAAGAGCAACTTAGCCTGCTAGCTTAGCCGTCCGAACAACCAACATAAAATCGCCACCTCAGACTTTTTACACATATTTTCGACAGTATATGAAAAATATAACCGTTAACAAGTTATTTTCATTCATTTTAGAGCGACTAAATGCGTTTTAGTTACCTGCGGAGGCCCACCATTCTCTAGCAGTCTCAACCCCGGTGTTCACTCCTAAAATCAGCCGAGTTCTGTGTGAAACTGACTACGTCAACGCAAACCAGCGGAAATGGCAGTTACAGAACGTATTTCATAATAAAGGTCTTAGAAAACGTCAAAAATGCTTTAAAACACACATTTAAAAATAGACATATATTATTCAGTATCGCGTTAATAGTATTAGTTATTACAATACAATTAACAAAAATACAAGAAAGTCGACTGAAAGAGATGTTAACCAATAAGCCATAAGATAGTGTTTATGAATTGTGATGAGGAAAAAGTGGTTATGAATGGCTTGACTTATTTAGACTTATCTCTTTAATAAGTTCTGTGATTTTTTTTTATCCACCCTCACGTTTCAAAACTGTGAACACAACAGAAGATATTTTGAGGAACGTTGGTAGACAAACCATTCTGGTGACCATTGACTTATAATAAATAAACAAAGAAGCACAAATAAATAGGGCGTCCACCTACTAGGAACCATAATTGGCTCACGAAGTCACTTGTCACCATCTACTGGTGTAATAAAGTAACCTACAGAAAGAGTCACATCTATCAATCCATTCATCTCATGTAAAGACTAGAACCAACACAAAAAATGAGAGTGACAGCATAAAAAGTAAAAGGTCCTAGTGCTAGCAAAGTAATGACTGAAACTAACATGCAACAGGTGTAATAAGATCTGAATAAAGGCCTGTTTACATCAAGGATGATAAATCTAATGATAATGATAAAGATAAAGTCTGTCTTAATTTACAAGAATAGCTGAGTCCACATCACAACTATAATGATAACAACGTTAGATCTTGACACTAATATAATAGTTTTTAGTGTAGACAGGCCTTAAGAAAGAGCAAAAAATCCCCAAAAAATTCCCCCAAAAAATCAATCAAAAATTACCCAAAGTTATGTTCTGGGAACGTTTTGAGAACATTCTCACAACGTTCAAGGAGCCAACTATAGCTGGTTGTGCGTTGCTGTCTCATTGGTCCAAAAACATATTTTCATCATGTCTGCGACAAATAAAGAGAGTAAATGTTATCTTTACGGTATGTATGTGGTCAAGGAGGCTACAGGAAAAATAAAATTACATTCTCATTGCTTGGTCTAAGGTATAAAAAAACAAGTCTTATTTATTTATTGTTATTATTATTTTTTATTTCAATTAATTGTAAAATTTTGTCTCAAGCGTCACAAATAATAAGTACATTTGTACGTTTCCAGCATGTGTTACCAGAGTTCAAAATCAATGCGCTGTCTCTTTAAGAAACTGCATCGTTCGGTTTTTGGCTAGTCAAGTGATTACGGTATGGCGGAATGGAAATACACTACTTCGGCTCCGTCTTCAGCAAGCATGACCTCGCTGGGTCGAGCTCTTTCCCGCAGCAGGTTAAGTCAGCCTGATGTGTTTCAGTCACAGAAATCTCTCAGCCGGAGCGGCGCAGGTCAGAGTCGCAGGAGGTTCTCGAGCAGCTCGGAGTCTCCAGACATCAGCCCAAATGTCGAGGCGAGGGTCCTTGTCATAAACACCGGCGGAACCATTGGAATGACGTATCATAATAACGGTAACACTATCAGCAGCTCTCACACACCTGTCTGCATGAGGGCTCATAAATTTACGAATAATATTGGGCATTACACAGTATTGTGACACGTTTATGGAATTATTTGTTTGTTGATATCATACCCCCCAAAACAAACAAACAAGCAAAACAAAAAAATCAAAACAAATTATATTTATAATGCATGGGTCTTTGGAAAGTAATGATTATCTTTAAGATGAACATAGAATGTATTTAATGCCGTTATGTGTGATCAATATCGAAACGAGGCATCTGTAACTATGTTCATTGTGTCTTTGTAGTTAATTCTAATTTTCTGAGCATGTATTATGCCATGACGTAACTAACCTGTTCCAAGGTTATCTTTAATAAAGTATATATTATAACTAAAATATATATTATTTATTTAATAATTTTATGAAAACATTATAATTCTATTTTCTTATTTTCATGTCAGAACTAAAATAACAGTACAATAAGGCATGTTAACAACTATTTCAACCAAATTAAAACATGAATCATCGTTAATCTGTTATACATTAATTTGGTAACTTCATCTTTAAATTGTCATCGTCAATGCAATAATTTTAATGATTATCAATAATATCATTTCATGAATTTCAAGCATGACTTGTCCAGTCCAATGGTAACATTTTTGTTTTTAATTTAAGCTGTACATGAGTGGATGTGTATTAGAAGCAGGAATGGATTACACCGCTGAAAGTCTGAATAATGCACACATGGTGACTTGATTATGTCATTAAATGTTATAAATGGGAATGGGAAGAGTGCTTGAAGAGGATGCTGGTCATGTTTTATGACTTAATTAGCAAATTCCTTGGTCACTGGTCAAATATTTGCCTTTTCTAAATAGTAGTTGAACTTTCTCAGCACTGGCACTGTTTGAACTGACAAACGTAGATCTTTATCTTTAAAAAGTATCTTATCTAAAACAAACACTGATTAAAACATGATCTTTTGACATTTTGGGATGTCAAACACAAAAACATTCAACCCTATGAAATAGTGTATCAGAGTTCAAGGACAGAGTGTAGTACATAATAGAAATACAGTAAACATTTAACCCAAACTTGAGATTATCTTTCATTCTGCCATAGGCTCTGTGAAAATTAACCTTCAAAAAAATAACCTTTGAAAGTCCTGAAAGTGTGTGTGTGTGTTTTCCTGATGTATGAGAACACAAATTTGTATAATGACATGGGTATTACACTGGTATTAGACGTAAACATGGTTTATGAGGACATATGAGTCCTCATATTTAAAATAGCGTTAAAAACATACTAAACAATGTTTTAGAAATAATGTAAAAATGCAGAATGTTTTCTGTGATGGGTAGGTTTAGTAGTAGAGTTAGTGTAGGGGGATGGAATGTACAGTTTGTACAGTATAAAAACCAGTGTGTGTGTGTGTGTGTGTGTTTTTTTTCCCAATAGAAACCTGGACACATTTTTCCTCCCCCAAGTCTCTACAGTTCAATACAACAACTGGTTTGGCTTGTTGAACACATGCACAACTCTAGTCATATTAGAAACAGTCTGCTGCTTTTTTTCTTTAGCCTGACTCCTGCCATTACGGGTCTGCATGATGCCATTTTGCTCTCACCTCTCTGAACACTAAAGAGATTTCTGATGAGATGTTTCGGTTTTCAGTGTTACATTTCATTTGTAAAGTATTTCATTGATGGGATTAGCCAATAAATAGACATTACCACATAGTTAAGCCTGTCACAATTATACATTTCGCGCTGACGATTAATTGGCATACAAATAATTATGTACTTTTAACTATACGATTAAAGGTGCACTATGTAGTTTTTTCTTCCACTAGGGGTCGCTAAACAATTCAAAACAACAACAGAGCCGTGGATTGATGACGCAGTGAATATGGAATCATGGAACTTGTCGTCATGCCGATGGATCTAATGATATTTATGGGGAAATAATGTTTATGGATGAGTGAATGCATGTTTTTAACATGACTGTGGTATGAAGCAGGCCGTGGCCGAGAATCACGGACGCGATTGCTAATGAGAGACAGATATCAGCGGCACACGCGAGTCCAGGGGATATAAAGAAACAAGGACATTTCATTCTACCGAACTACTCATAAGTGCTGAAATACTACTCATACAGGCCAGTTTATTTGATGAATTAAAACTGTGAGGTAACGCAGCGCTGCTTCACTTGGTCTAACGTTTCACTATCATACTAAACTGCATTTGATTGTGTTGAAAGCTGTAATGTTTAGTATTAGTTTGTTGTCTGTATGAGACTTAACAGTAAGATAGATCAACATTAGATTATCATACTTATGATATTCTAACACTTCGTGCTGTTGAGCTATATAACGTTGATTACGCAGCTATATATAACATTGAGCCGTTACGCTGCTGTCTGTGTCTGTTGCCATGGTTACTGTGCAGCACAACAAATCAGGGATAACGCAGATATTACGTCATTGACTGGCGCAAAATGACAAGAGAGGGACGGGGCACTATTTAAAATTGTGATTTTCTTACAAATTCTTGGAAACATTTAGGATAATGTAAGTACACAGCTGAACGAAATATATAACACTGTGCAAGTGGTTTTTGGATATTTTAATATATAAAACTTTTCATATTGTACCTTTAATGGTGACAGGTCTACACTACACAGGTTATTTCATATATAAATTTTTTGTTTTTGTTTTTTTATTTAACTTTCAACATAAATATAATATTAGTAATATTAGATACTATGTTATTCTAGCTTGCAAGAGGGAATGTGGTTCAAATTATTAAAATGGTATACTACAATACTATAATACAATAATACAATACTAGCACAGTATATGCAGTATCAAGTATTAAAGATGGTATTTTGGCTTCATTGCTGATGCTGAATTCTGGTCAAAAGAACCTGAGGAATGCAAACTTGGATGAGTTTGGTGCATTTGTTCATAATGTTCTTACAGGCTTTTCTTCTATATTTGCAGTTCTTTCTCCAGAGCCTAATTCTCTTGTTGAAACTCTACGCAAACTCCCCATTCTGCATGATGAGCTGTACGCACAACAGACCAGACTGTATGAATACTACAAGCCTCAGGAGAACACGCTGGTGCTGCCGTAAGTTCCCACGCAGATGCACACATATATGCGATCAAGTTAGAAGTTTGGAGGTGTTGTCCTATTTATAGATCCAGACCTATTTTCATCTATTTGTGTACAAAATACAGGGTTGAATAGTTTGTTTCTACTTTTATCACAGTTTTAATAGAATAGTTCTCCCAAAAATGAAAATTCTGTTATTATTTACTTGCCCTTGTATTTTTTATTGTATATTTTTTGTATTCTCAAACTCTATGCACTTTTATTTAAAAAAGTAGAATAAAAATGATTGAAATTGTTTGTAGCCCATGCTGTTTCTTTCATTTTTACAAATCTGAGAATATTACAGACAGTAAAAATGTTATATATTATTTTGACAGGAAGTCGACTCATACAGCTGATCCTCTGTTTCATGGGTCCTGTAGTACTGGTAGCATAATGTTTGCCCTTGTGGGATGTATACGTAATTGCACATGTTTGCTGAACTACGTATAAACAGTTTTGCTTTATTTGTGCAATATATTTGCTGATTAGTCTTAGCACACTGGCTATGGCTGTACAATAATGTTTCAAGCTATGAGAATGGCAGATGATTGACGGTAGGTTGAACTGTGCTTATTCTTTCTGTGTCTTCCATGTTTGTAAATAATTTTTCATTTTTGGTCTGTAAGGAATTTTAATGTAGCATAGTTTTTATATCTGAGAATGTTTGCTTTCTCCAATAAATCCTGTTCCACGGGCTTTATAACTTTGTTTTAAAACCGTATATTATATAAACAAATTGTATATGAAAAAAATGTCAAATAATGTCTTGATAATAGAAAGGAGCAAGCAAGTTAATTTTATGATTGGTTCCTTAGTTCTGTATTTTGCATATTAAAGGTGCATGATTTCACTTTTTCAATATAATATGTGTTGTACGGACACGGTCATGGTTGTGCACGTAAGAGCATGCTAGAGATGCACCAATGCAAAACTTTTAGCTTTGATAGAAATGCAACTAATAATTTTATTCAGTATATATATATTTTTTGGCAGTGGCTATTTGCACCAAGTGAAAATAGCAATATATTCTATTTACACTAAGTGACAAAAGCAGCATTTTCTCACTTTACACTAGGTGTAAATAGTGATAGATTCTATTTACACCATGTAAAAGTATTCTTTGCAATGAGAGTAAATAGTAATTCGATGTTATCTATACTTTATATTGGCAGATACTATTTGCATCTCAGTATTTTTGTACATTAACAAGATGCAATAATATAATAGAGTGTAAATGATTATATTTATTAAAATGATCATGGTTGCTGCTTTTTTGGGAGAATAAAAACCTTCCCTACACCGTCCTCTAACCCTACCCAATAAACACTTTTAAAATTGTTTAACACTCGTTCGCAGTTTATTTCCATTTTTTGAACATTATTTTAATTTTTATCGAAAATAAATGCGAGCTTGGCTGAAGGCAGATTTGAACCCTCATCAATCGCGTTAAAAACCAGGTGTGCGTGCCTTACTCGCTACTGCTGCGCCACTGAAGACACTGAATTCAATTTTTCAAATTTTACCTTTCATGCAATGTGCAATATAGCTGTGTGAATATAAAAGGTCTGCAACATTTCAAAGTTCAGTATGAAAAAAAGTGAATGAAAAATAAAGTTATTGTGTCCTAAAATAAAGAATTGATTCTGAACTGCCAAAACAAGTTGTCAGCAATTCCAATTTCATTTCCGGTTACAAACCTTTGTAGGTTTGTAACAAATTTGCATATAATCTTCATTGGCTGCCCGCGAACAAAGTCAACTTTGACCCGTCTTCAAATACGGTAGTTGTTGTAACCGAGGCCTGGAAGACTTTGCTTCATGTTGTCGCTGTTTTTTGTCCTGCAAAAGCAAATCCACTTTGCATGCACTTCCAAAGGATGAGGACACCGGCTCGAATTGATACGGTAAAACAAACGCCATCGTTACTGTTCGTATCACTGTCTATAAATGCTGAGGAAGATCCAGAGCTGACATTCAGATATGGTAATTGACCTTTTGTTTCTAACACGTGCTGTAAGCGGTTGACTAATCACAATAGGCGTGACCATCTGACCAATCAGAGTAGGCTGTCATAAAGGAGGTGTTTAGAGACAAAGAGGTGATGCTGCAATATATATTATGAGAAAATGAAAATTGAAAGTATGTAAAACTTTTGTAGGAGACCTTAAAAAAAAAAAAAAACAACAACAAAAAACTGAGGAACGTGAAAAATGGCATAATAGGGGCACTTTAAAGGGTTAGTTCAGCCCAAAATGAAAATTCTGTCATTAATTACTCACCCCCATGTTGTTCCAAATCCGTAAGATTTTCATTCCTCTGTCAATGGAGGGACAGAAGTCTCTCAGATTCCATCAAAAAGACCCTGATTTGTGTTTCAAAGATGAACTAAAGTCTTATGGGTTTAGAACGACATGTGGGTGAGTAATTAAAGACAGAATTTTCATATATGGATGAACTATATCTTTAAATGTGGAAAATCCCTCAGCGCTGCCCTCTTCATTAGAGTAAAACCATGAGCCGCCCCAGAGAGACGAGCAAAGTCTGAAGTCTGCTGCTTCAGAACATTTACTTATCCATTGACGTAAAAGACGCCCCTGAAATCACTCTTACTGTCAATAAATATATTTTTTGTTTTGTTTTGGTTGATCTAGCTAAACTAACCCATGTTTGCCTAATGGTCTAATGGTTTTGCTTTACTTTTAGAGCTTGTAGTCAATGTTTTTTTTGTTTTTTTTATAAAACACTTTAAAATGTTGCAGATTTTTAAACAAAAAATTCTCTCTTTTTCCACCCCAGACTGTCCAAACAGAATAAGAGGATTGTATACACATTTTTAGAGTACTCTCCCCTCCTCGACTCCTGTAATATGACCACAGATGACTGGGCCACTATTGGAAAAGACATTGAGGTGCTTCCTTTTTAACCATCTTTATGTTTGGCTTTGAGTTGCAGGGCTTTTTGCTTGATCTAATAAATTAAATCTTGATCTGATAAATGATTTAATTCTGCTATTTCCTAACAAAAAAAAAAAGAACTTGTAAATTTGTAATCCCTCGTGTTCACAGAAACACTACGAGCAATACGATGGTTTTGTCATCCTGCACGGCACAGACACCATGGCTTACACCGCCTCTGCCTTATCCTTCATGTGTGAGAATCTGGGAAAGCCTATCATCCTCACTGGCTCACAGGTAACACGTTGTAAATGGATCGTTTACTCACGTTTTTGTTGCACAAATTCAGCATTTTAAAGAACAGACTTCACACCTGGCTTGTTCAAACTTGTCAATCCGTCTTTATGAATGACGCAGAGAAATTTCTGACCAATAAGAGGACAATTTTTATGGCTCGGATGTTTCCATCAAACAATTATCAGCCCAATAAAAAAACACAATGAGAGTTATTTAAGCCTAAATACTAAAATTCTTTTTATTCAGCCACATTAATATCAGTGAAGTGTCTTATAGGGGACCTATAATGCTCTTTTTCAAATTTCTATTAGAACATTTTGCTATCTCTAAATAAATATTATTTTTTCACATATTTTACATTGTTGTAGCACCTCTTATCCCAGTCTGTCAGAAACGCTCTGTTTAGTTCCTGTCTTTATGAAGCCCCTCTTTTCGAAACACGCAATGTGCTCTGATTGGTCGACCGGACCAGTATGTTGTGATTGGTTAACTGCTTTGAGCTTGTTTCGGAAATGTCACACCCATTACATAACACACTACTAACGCAACTCAACCAGGCCTTACGCCTTTATTTTGAGCATGCCTTAGGCGGGAATTATATAAATGAGGGAAACTATGACGTGTTTATTCTCTGAAGAAAACTCAAGACTACAAGGCCAGGCGTTTCAGGGAGTTCAAAATCAATGCTTACCGAGGTAGATAATAACTCCCTTTTGAGTGACTTTGTGCTTTGCAACTTTGCAGACATTTTTCATGCTCAAACGGCAACATTAAACACAAAAGAATCTATGTAAAACAGCATAATTGGACCCCTTTAAAGTTACCTCCAAATAATGTTTAACTAGTGGTCATCATGTTAACTTTACTATTAGCTTCACAACCAATTTGTATGTTGCAGGTGCCCATCTATGAGATGAGGAATGATGGGAGGGACAACCTCTTGGGGGCGCTGTTGATCGCAGGACAGTTTGTCATCCCCGAGGTGAGTTTTTTTTTTATTCCCTGCGAGTCACGCCTTTGTAGCCTGCAGTTATAAAATCGTCTTTTGAGATGACTGTGTGTTTTGCAGTACACTTTGTTTCTGCCATGCCAATTAACACAATAGATACTTTATTATACATTTATTGTAATAATAATAATACAATTATTGTAATCAATTTATAATAATTATTTTTATTATAATAAATGGTTATAAAACAGTTTAAATTGAGTAAAGGACAAGAAAAAAGCCCTTGTGTCTTTCTTCACAGGTTTGCCTATATTTTCATCATAAGCTATACAGGGGCAATCGTGTCACCAAAGTGGACGCTGGAAGCTTTGACGCATTTACCTCACCAAACTTGCCGCCTTTAGCCAATGCTGAAGTCGACATCAAAAGTGATTCCAGTTCTGCCAACATTTACACACAGTCTCAAGAACATTAACTATAATGATAACTATATTTACATGGCTTAATCCAGCAGGTGTCCTCATCATGCTATGTTTTGAGTGAATCTATCTAGTGTAATCGATCTAATCTAAAAGTGAATTTAGCCGACATAGTCAGTATAGTAGAAAAAAAAACAATGCCTAGTCTTTTTCACTGCAACTTTAAAGGAAGCAAGACAGTGATGTTGAATCTAGCGCTGGATCCCTGAGGTAATTTTTATTTTACACTGTTTGCTAGCCTGGCATAACGATCTCATTGTTAATACTTCTCACCATTTATTCCAAGGGCAGATTGTTTTCCATATATTCATTTTTTTTATTAAAGTATCCTTGAAAAGAGGGTTTGACATATAACTCGTGGCAAGTGGTGGCAAGTAGTGTTCGCTGCAGAGCAAAATGACCTCCAGCTCCACCTCTCTGGAGCTCAAGGGTGGAGCTTACCTGTTTAATGGGTGGGAATATAGGGTTATGGGTGGGGTTAGGGTGTGGTTGGAGGATGAAGCTCCACCCATCATGCCCATAGTAGGTCGAGAAAGGGGGAGCTGTAGGTTCATGGCTCTGCAGTGAGTAGCCTCTCTTTTCTGTACCTCGGCTATTGACTTCGCCGCAATGTCGTCTTGCATTTTAAATGCATGACCCCTTAAATTAGAATGGATTTTGATTGGCTGTCAATGTTTGATCATTCAAGAGCTGGAAAAAAATCATTCTGAAAGTGAGCCCAACAGTATCGTTTCTAAATTGTTATTGTTATAGCTGTGGTGTGGGAAAGTGCTATTGTTTTATATTTAGAACTATGTTTAGAACTATATCTTTATTGTTATTGTTCTTGACGTGAACTGCCTTTAGTCCCATATTGGTCTATTTATAGATTATTTTTCCTAAAATAATGAAAGTTCATATTTGTCCTTCCTGTATTGCTTTTTTCTGCTGTAGAAATTCAGTATGTACTGGTTGCTCTTTTCTGTGCAATTTCAATGATTCAGGATTGAGGTTTTTAACGCAATTGAATCATCGTAAAAGTGGTCCATATGATGTCTGTTTATGTCACATAAATGAATGTTGCTTGCATAAAGCTGTTATATGATTTCAGAGGATTTGGAATAGATTAGATTGGTTTTCAATAACGTCAATTTTAATGTCAATTTTAGTTTTATTTATTTTAGTACATCAAGGTCAACTAAATGAAAAATGTTGCCTTGGAAAGTGTTTCATATTTTATTTTATTTCAGTTAATGTTTATTTTTATTTTAAGTAACATCAATTTTTTTGTTTATGGTTGTAGTTTTAGTGAAGCTGCAATGTTATTTGTTTTATTCAGACTTGTTATTGTGAGTATTTTGCTTTATTCCATACTCTTTAGTTAACTGGGACACTGTGTGGCGAGCCAATACAACTGCCAAATTCACTGTCCAAACACAAATGAACCGTAATGTGGGTCTCCTGCGACTCTTCCCAGGAATCACTGCTGATACAGTAAGGCTGTGTAGTAATGTCTGCCCACATATCTTTGCCAAATCTCTTCATTCAGTGCATGAACGTGTTCATTATTTTAAAAATTTTTAGTAAATGATGACAGAAGTTTCATTTTTGGCAGTTTCATGTTTAAATGAGATCCATTCTCTCGTCAGGTCAGGGCCTTCTTGCAGCCTCCTATGGATGGGATTGTATTGGAGACCTACGGCAGTGGTAACGCCCCTGACAACCGCGCGGACCTGCTGGATGAGATCCGTAAAGCGACCGAGAGAGGACTCCTCATGATCAACTGCACACAGTGCCTCAGGGGTTCGGTCACAACCTCATACGCCACTGGTCAGGTAAGGGAGTTTGCTTGAGAAAATCTTTATGTGGGTGCACATTCCAGTCCTTAGTAGTGTGTAATTTAATTTTCTCCCTCAGGCTCTGAGTGATGCCGGTTTGGTTGCTGGGTGTGACATGACCCCAGAAGCTGCTCTTTCAAAACTCTCCTATGTGCTGGCCAAACAAAACCTCAGTATTGAAGAGAAGAAGAAGGTGCGGAAAAATATCTCTTTAAAAAATACATTTAAACCACATTTGGGTCAATAACATATGCACTATCATTCAGAAGTTTGGGGTCAGTAATAAATCTTGTATCGCAGTTTCCAAATAATATTAAGCAGCACAACTGTTTTCAACATAGATAATAATAATAAATGTTTCTTGAGCACAAAATCATATTAGAATGATTTCTGAAGGATCATGTGACACTGAAGACTGGAGTAATGATGCTGAAAATTCAGCTTTGCCATTACAGGAATGAATTACATTTTAAAATATATCGCAGTTGAAAACCATTATTTTAAAAAATATATATATAAATATTTCACAATGTTACCGTTTTAATGTATTTTTTGATCAATTTAAATGTAGACTTGGGGAGCATAAGAGACTTCTTTCATTGAAAAAAAATCTTACCAACCTCAAACTTTTGATTAGTAAAAATCTTATTGAAAATGAAATTATAAATACAAATGCAAAATCTTGGCCATATATTCCTTGTAATCATGTGTTTCATATTATTTTTAACTTATACACCACCTTCAAGCTAAATTTCATGTGGTGTGACCATTATGTAAATGGTATTAAATATTTAATATTTAATAATGTTTTTCAATAAATTAATTTTTTTTTTTACTTGAGGTAAATGTCATTTTACACAACATGTTGTTGATATTTTAAGAGGCTTGTTGACCTTGACAGTCTTTTTATTGGTTTTCAAATAATAATAAGCAGTAAAGTAATTCTATTGTGAATTAATATTAATCAGAAAATTATTACATTTTAAATCAGTTATCGATTAAACATATTATTTGTTCATAAGATGCTGAGTCGCAATCTGCGTGGTGAGATGATAGCTGACCTGGGCGGAGCCAAGCTTTCTCTCAGCGACAGTCGCTTTATTCAGGTCATCGCCAAGTCCCTCAGCATTAGCTGTAAAGAGGTAATGTAACCAGCACTTTATGAACATGGGTGTGGGATTGTTGACAACAGTAATTAGATAATATTTAGCCGAGTGTTTGGTTTTCACAGTCCTCCATCCTTGAGTTAATGACGTTGTCAAACGCCTGCTTAAATGACATGTTAGCCGGCTTACGTCACTTCAGAGTTCCTACTCGCGGTGCTAATGCAACCATGAAACAGCCCTAGGGGAACATTTATTTCTCAGGTCATCACCCTGGTGGCTAGTTCCTACATTATAACTGAGTTCTTATAACTACCGGGTGCTAAAGTCACTATATAGTGTACATCTCTATATTTGAGTGAATTCACTAAACAGTTGTGCCATTTTAACTACGATGATTACAAAATGTCATGAACAATTGTGATCAACTATAATATTACTAATGTCCACAGGAGCTTGAAGCCATACGAGATGCACTAACTCCCACTCTGGTCTGCGTTGCTGCTAAGATCGGAGACATTGAAGCTTTAGAGGCCATAAGGGAAATGGTAAGATATTGATACCTGTTTGCACACCCATTTAGAAAGGCATACACTACCGGTAAAAAGTAGAATCAAATAAATGCAGCCTATTCCAGGCTTTTCACAGTTTGCGGTAGTGTATTCCTGCAACTTTGTATTTGAATATTTTTTTATTATATTAAAAACCAGGGAGGAGCATGTAAATAAGTCCGATGTGCTGGTTTGCAATATTAAATGCAGTCTAGCAAATGAAGATATGGGTTATGAGTCATGTCTTTCTATATAGGGCTCTGACTTGAGCATGGCAGACTATGATGGCCGCACTCCTCTCCACATCGCCGCATGTGAGGGGCATCTGAAAGTGGTGGAGTATCTGCTGAATAAAGGGGCCACAGTCTATGCCAGAGATCGCTTTGGTGATACACCACTTCGCAATGCTGTTCGCTTCAGGTAGTACTGATTTAAGTGTCCAAATACTTTTTGGGGCCACAAAAAGTAATTGCCAACATTTCAAAGTTTTGACAGTCTTTAACAGTGTTGGGGTTTCGCATTACAAGTAACGCGAGTTATGTAATCAGATTACTTTTTTCAAGTAACTAGTAAAGTAACACATTACTTTTAAATGTACAAAACAAAAAATCTGAGTTACTTTTCAAATAAGTAACACAATTTACTTTGTTTTCCCATTGATTGACTGACAGCTCTCCTTTCCCCATGTTGTGAGAAATCAGGAGTTCAGAGGCGTTGTGTGCACTGTGTATAGTTCTTGACTAAATGTTAGCATACATTTACTCATATACTTCTTCTCCTGCATCCTATTTTTCTGTATTCCGGAATGGCAGCACGGCTGAAAGGCTTGTTTGTTTGAGCTGCGCCCTCTGCTGTACCAGGGTGAATTTGCATTTCCTTCAGCCTGAGGCTTATTCATTTCACTTCTGATGAAAGGTCCTTTACATTTGCCAAAAATAGAACTTTTTTGTTGTTATAAAAACAAACAGAAACATCCTAGCCCAGATGAGAAAAAGAAACACAAAAGTAATGTAGCACATTACTTTCCACAAAAAGTAACTAAGTAGTGCAATTAGTTACTTTTTTAGGGAGTAATGCAATATTGTAATGCATTACTTTAAAAGTAACTTTCCCCAACACAGTGGTCTTAAGGCGAGTTAGACCACTGGTTTTAAACTCATAATGGGTCACAATTCTGTTCTGAATGCTAAATGCCACTTGCCATATAATCATTCATAATTAGCATAGTATTTATTCTCCCTTGTTCCAAACCAATGACTGTGTTCCAATTCAGAGGCTGCATCCTTCGAAGGACACAAACTTCAAAAGCCACGGCAATTGCCGTTGATGAGCGCCAGTAACTAAATTGCATTTTAGGAAAATACAAGTAAGTTCGAGTAATATTAAGTTGAAACCCAGTACTTGCATTTAATAGTGAAATCCAACATTTTCTCTTAAAAAATCCAGTCTTGACCAGCACACAGTGAATCTTGGGATAGGCTAGGCTGCAAAGGATCCACTCGTTCTATCCTTCTTGGGCCAGGGAGAGAAGGACGCTCTTTTGTCCGTATTCAAAGGTGCCTTCGAATTTGGACAGCATTTATTACGCCACTGCATCTTCGAAAGATGCAGCCTCTGAATTGGGACACAGCTAATATGACCTTCTTTCTTCTGTAAAACACAAAAGGTGACTTGTAAGATAATTAAACAAATGTAACTGGATATGTAATTTTTCCCTGCCTGTAGGCATAAGGATGTTGTGAAGTTGCTGAGGAGGACTGGAGCTCATTTTTCTCGGGATGAAGTGGTTGATGCTGGAACGGAGTTGTGCAGGTCTCATTTACATACACACATTTCTTGTGAATCCATTCTTCTCTTATTGCTTTTATAAACTTGCGGACACAGCAATTTTATTATTGTTAGTAGTAACAGTAGTAGTATTTTTTTTTCTTTTTTTATTAGTACTTTATACTTTAATTTATTTAATTACAACTCTTCCGTTAAGAAGTACAGTTAAGCTTAGGGCGGATTTTTAAATGGCACATTAATATAAAGATCAACAAAGGTACGGTCACAAATATGAGCATATCTGTTTTATTTTTATTAGAAATTAGAATGAATTAACACATTGTGTATTGAACATATACCAGAAATGTTTTTCTTCAGTTCATGAACTTCCTGTGTTAAGGTTGATGATTTCCCATTTTGAGATTTCAATGTGTAATTGAAAATTGCAGTCTTGCAGCGAGTGGCGACTTAGAAGGTTTGGAGATTTGGCAGTTAGCTGGGGCTGATCTGACCATGTGCAGTTATGATGGACAGACGCCCATTGAAGTGGTGAGTTAATGATGGATGTCTGTGTGAAATACAGAATTGTAACTAAATATTTGATACCTTCAGTGACATTTTATACTTAAAACTTTATGAATGGAGACATTTGTTTACAAGACATTTTTTGTTGCAGTCAGTGTTGCATTGGCAAAAAGAAATGTCGTCTTTATTGTCAAAGCAGTGACAAAAATGGTAATATATTTTAAAGATGCTTCCTGTTTCACAGTCCTGCAGAGTTTAAGACAGAATTAGGACACGGGAGTGCGCTGGAAGGCCTTCCGCATTTGCATAGTTTGTGCTTGCTGTTTAGTAATCATTTGAAACTTGGCACACTGGCAGCTCCAGTAATAATAAAATGATTTATTTTGAACTCTGTCACTGTAACAATTTAATAATTTAAATTATTAAATAATAATAATAATAAACTATTAAATTAGCAATTAAAAAGTAATTTATACCTGAAAAAAGGATGGATGGATGATTAAGCTGTTGGCGCCATCTTCTGGAGAGATGCGGGAATTCATTTACCCGGACTCTCACGGTGCATTTATGGGTATTCTCTGGCTGTTGAGTGTATATCAGTTGTACACTCGTTATTGCATTATTGGTGCATTGTGGGATTGAATGAGTGTACTCGATAACGTCCACTATGGTTTTGGACACCACTACAAATGGCTGTCCCCTTAAATAAAATAGTGACCTATTTAAGGGGAAAGGGTCGATTCTGGACACAGCCCTTGATCAGCTGTTTCAGGAGTGTTTGATTGAGGTTGCAGTAACAGGATTGGACACCCCTGCTGTAATCTTTTATTAATGGGTTCTCTCACATTTAGGCAAGAGCCACTGGATGTGCGGAGGCTGTTGAGTTCTTAAAACAGATGGCTCAGTACCAAACTCAGGTAGGGAACAAAAAAATGCAACATTTCATGTAAAATGTCATGTGGTGCAACTCCTCGAAGACTTCATGATACTTTTAAATTAATACATTTTCTAACATATATTACATATATTTTTTTTTAAACCTTAACATTACACAAAATACTTAAGTTTTTAAAGAAAACCTTTTAGAAAATTAATAATGTATACACCTCTATAAAAATGGATATATTTAAATTTTTTTTACTTAATGGTTACTTTTTTACTTAATGGTTACACCACATGTCATTACATGGAAACTTTTCGAATTTTTCAAAACTGTATGAAACTGTTTTTTTTTTTTTTTGGAAGTTTGGTGGTTTTTTTTGTTTTTTTTTAATATTTTTAAATTGACATTTGTATTCAAGTTTTTGCCTTGTTTTATTTTAAACAATTCTGTAGTATGCATTTTTAGAAGTGCATGTATTCTATTAAAGCATGCATATTAACAAATGTGCATTTTGAATTTTTTTTATATAGCATGTTCATTACTAAAGTTATGTATGTCAATTCCCCAAAAGAATTTTGTCAGCTGAAATATATAGTATATACCTTTCCACCGATTGAAGAAATGAAGTTAAATATTAACAAGTATTATTTAGATAACACATTTAAGATGTGTCTATAGAATAACTAAGCTTTATTTTTATACAATGAGTCTTTACTGATGCTCTTCACTTTCCAGCATCTGACAGATGAGTGCAATGAGGTAAAAACAGTTTAGGTCATTTTACTCATTAGAGTAAAGATTACATTTGTCATAATTTCATGTGAAACAAAAATCCATATGTATGTGCACACAATGTACACACACATATATAAAAACGTGCATGCTTCAGAATGATGTGGAAGTGCATGTCTCAATGGTGGGTTGTGAGTTGATCTCCCATGGTAAAACAATACTGGTTCAGGTATACAGCAATAATGGCTTTAAAGGCATCTTGATGTTACCTTTACATGGGTGAATGGTCCTGTCTTGTAAGTGAAACATTCACTTCTGTGACACGTAAGGGAATGTGCTCATGAAGTGTTCAGTTTTTGTGGCATGATTGGTGTGTAATTGTAGCTACCAAAAATCAACAACTTTAAGTTAACAAAAAATCCCTCATCTTTTTCTTGCAGCCAGTATTTGAGGAAAATGAGGAGGAGGTAAATTGTGTGTTGAGCTATATATTATTATTATTCAGCACACTTCATGTTTATGTGTTCAGGTGCAGTCGTGCTTTATGCTGTGCTGTGCTGTGATTGGACAATTTTTGGTTTGACTATTTCATATGCTCATAAATTGTGAAATGGATTGTAAATTAGCTGCCATCGTGATATATTAAAATTTCACTGATGGATTTGTTGGTCTAGACAAAACAAGAGGATAGTGCTGAAAGCATGAATGTTCCTAAAAAAAAAACAAACGGGTTAAAATGTGCATCCAGATCATTCCCTATAATATTAATAAACATTGTGACCGCAATCGACATTTTGCATATTGAACATTACATAATTTGTTGCAGTTGAAGTACTCATGTAGAGCTTACATTATTCTCTTTCTGTCCGTTCTCTAGAATGGCGAGTTTATCGAGTTCACTGCTTGTCCAAGATCTTGAGGAGGCCGTCCTGCTAGCTGTCACTTCCTGCTCTTATCATCCATCCAGTTTCTTATTTTTAGCAGACATACAGTAGATTTTCCTTACTTGCACAAATATACTCTTAAAGTGGTCATATGATGCTATTTTTGTTCATTATTTTGATTATTGGTGTAATTGAGTAGATTAACATGTTTTAAAGCCAAAAAAAAAATATTTTTCCACAGACTGATAATGTACATTATTGCAGCTTTATTCCCAGTCTGTCTGAAATGCGCTCATTTCTACAAAGCCCCTCCTTCCAAAAAGCTCAGTGTGCTCTGATTGGCCAGCTGCGTTGTGATTGGACAAACACGTCAAGCGTGTGTCGAAAATGTAACGCCCCTTTCCGTAATCACGAGCTTCAGCTTATAAAGCATTTATAAATACACAGTTAATAATGTTGTCAGCTTTACCGTATCAGTTCTGAAAATGCAGATGATCAAGCCGAAACCGAAACCAACTTTCTCTGTGGGAGACTGAGCTTTGTAACTTTCCAGATTGTATAAATTCACAAACGGATACATTACACACTAATGAAAAACATTAAAAAGCATCATATGGCGTCTTTAAAACATAGAGAGCACAAGCCATACTTTTTTAGATGCGTCCTTCCAAGGTTTACAATCAGATATGAATGTATTGTGATGTTGAAGGTAAAACAATCATACATACTTATGTACAAGCACATGATTCAGACGACACTACAGTACATGGTACTGTAACTGCTGATGTCAAACATATATATAATCATTTGAATATTATATATTTATTGTTTAGGTGTAGAATAAATCTAGATATTTGATTTTAGATAGGTATTTTTAAAATAAGTTGATTTTAGATAGAATTTAGATAAGTAGTCATGACTAGTGGCTGTCATGTGTTCACATATATCAGATTGAGTACCTCAGCACTGTTAACTTTATGTGAATGTATGTTTAATTGCAAATACAGTTGTAATTGCAGTGAAGAGTAAGGACGGATTTACCTAGTGTATATATAGAGAAGCAAACCAAAAAATTGTCTGATGTTTCATAAATTAGAAATGTTGAGTTGACTGAACTATAATAACCAATTGCCCTGTGAGTGACTATCAGAAACAGTGTTTGTGAGCCAAAATGTAGTGGAATGTCAGTGTTTTTCCTGTTCTTTAGTTTTGTTTCAGTGTTTTGTGTTCATTAGTGTTATTGCTGAATTTTACTTCACCTCAGTGAAAGTTTCAATTGAATTATTTTATTGATCCATTTTAAATTGTTGTAGCAATAAAAATACAAAAGAATATATGGTGCTGATGAAAACATGAAAATTAACACATGTCTGCCTTTACCTTTCTTGCTCTTTTTGTTGTGTTGTTATGACAGGAAATGGCAATAAATATGTTTTGTTGCTAAAATGTGAAATCAACTTCTCATGTGCAAAGAGAAAATAATGTTTCAAAAAACAAACCTAAATTACAAAGTAAAGTTATGAGGAGAAACTAATTATAACAGATGGTTTGGATGAAGTTACAGAAATTACAAATAAAACACTGGGAAAATTAATAAAATCAAATTGTAAATTGTCACTACATTACATTATTAATGTTATAAAGGAGTTTCCACATCCACATAAAGTGTTCAAATGTCTAATAATCAAAGATGATTTATTTTGTCAGTGACATGTCAGACTCTCATTCATACCCATAGCAACTTTATAAATGCCACTGACCTTTAAGCACACTGTATGTTTACCCTTTTATTTAAATGATCACTAACATATGTTTGGGCTCTTGTGAGGGGAAGCAGTTGGGCCTCTTTGCGTGTGCGTGTTGAGCTGCTTTCACCCCTGCTGTTCTGTTGATCCACTCAACAAGGCCTGGACTGCTCCCTCCTCCATGTCTTTATTCACTGGGAAGGATTTCTGTTTAAAAATGGAGAGATTAAAGCAATCTTTTCAACAAGCTATAAGCAGCCACATGACTCTATTAGCTCATCTGTGCACCTAACAAGGGTGGCCCAGTGTAACGGCACTTTGGGGCCACATGAATATTTATGTGCTTTTAGGATAAGCCGTCTGTTTTTAATTAGGACATGGAGGTCATGCAAATTTGGCAACTATTTGTGCTTAAATGGGGAAAATCCCCCAGCGCTCCCCCCACTGACACGGTGCACATCGAGGAAAATCTGAATTTTGCATCTTTACGACATTTGCTCATCTTTTCTCTCACTCTTTAAAGCCCGTAATCGTTGTGTCTGCATTTTGTCTTTGACTTGAGGGGACGTCCTGCTGCTCAGACAGATGAGCCCCTAAAATGGCCTAAAATCCTCCCCATCCCCCTTCCTTTTTTTTTTTTTTGTGAAAACCTGAAGTTCATTCATTTCTTTTTGTCTACAAACAATATGTCCATTACTCCATTTAAAAAGAATGAATTGAGATTTTTTTGATTGTTTAATTGGTTAAACTTGACTAAATGTGTCTTGCTTGGCTTTTGAAGCAAATATCAAATGTGTCTTGACTGCAGTGGGTCTCTTTTTATCATTTTCTTTCTTTTTCTCAACTCAGATGATCTAAACTGTACCAGAGGATTGTTGCGTTACATTTTTAAGAGTACTGCTCGACTCCAGCAATATCTTTTTTTAATGATCTAATATCTCTTGTACTTATACTTGGAATACAAAACAGTTGTGTTAATGTACTGTGATTAAACAACAGGGAACATATGGTGATAGTTACAATTCTTACGCTATTCACCTGTAGTGTTTTAAAAGAATCAAATATTAATTTATGTGTATAATGTTGCTGTTTGAGCATAAACAACTGCTGTGGAGTTGAATCAACTCCACAGCAACTACATCAATTTATCCACTAACCATTTAGAAATGTCCAGTTGCGCACTAGAAGTTGTAACTTCTTCCTGAGTCTCTCCATCAGTGTCCGAGGCCAGTTTGAACAATGTAAAGCTGAACACCGTCACTGACAATCATTATTTTGTCTGCGTGAGATTCTCCAGCTTTGTTGTTGAAGAGCAACCTAAATGTGAGCTGTTAAAGCTCCGCCCTCTTCTGGAAAGGGGACGGGAGCAGCAGCTCATTTGCATTTAAAGGGACACATTAATAGGCGTGTTTTTTGCTCACACCCAAATATGGGCAAATTTCACAAGCTGAAACTTCAGACACATTCTGGGGACACCAGAGACTTATATTACATCTTGTGAAAAGGGGCATAATTGGTCTCCTTTAATAACTAATTACTAATGTGTGTAATCACCTAATTGTAGGGAATGTATGTATTTGTTGTAAACAATTGTAGCCAGCAAAACAAACCATAAGACAGTGCATAGGGAAAAAAAATCTCTTGTTTGCAGAATACTATCAGGAATATGATGACTGGCACCACCTCGGCCTTGTAAATCTTTATAGCAGTGTTTAACAAAACTAACATTTTTACATGGTAGACTTGGATGTAAAGTAGGTACAGTTCATGTTTTATATCCTGTAATAATTCTGGTCTTTTCATAGCAGCATTTAAAATTGTGTGTTATTTCTTTTTATGTGCCCATTTTTCAGATGAGGAGTGATAGGAGGGTCACCTCTAGGGGGCGCTGTTGATCGCTGCACAGTTTAACAATGTTAGAGTGTGCAGGTGCAGTGTGTGATGATACAGGCAGATATTTGTCTTTTCTTTGAATAACACTTTAATCAGTGTTGTAGAAATCAAAAACTAACTTTTGATTCTGCCATTCATACTTAACTGTTTGTTTTGTCAAATCTATTGTTCAGAGTGACATACTGTAAACAGACAGTACAAATAGTGTACGCAGCTCGTCAAACAAGTCAGTACAAGTCCAGTCGGCCCATGATAATGTGTTCTAATGAAAGGTGACACAACTGAAATGATAGAATCCAGGGGAAAATGCTATGACACGCAATAATTGAAACGCTTTTTCGAAAATAGTCCTCCCACTTTTTGACGCCAAAGTGGATTCTGGAAGTTTTAAAGCATTCGTCTCACCGAACCTGCAGCTTTTAGACAATACTGCCAACATTGACACTGATTCCAGTTCTTCCATTTATGTAGCCTAATGTTGCAATCAGAAATCTGTTAAGTTTGAAAACAACTAGAGAAATGCAAAGATACGTTTGTCAGATGCATATAATACAAACTAAACATAAATAGCAAAAAATCATTGTTGGGCAGATTAACTACTTTCTTAACTAACCTTTCTTATGTTGTATTTTAGTATTTATATGAATACATGTTGACATATTAAATATACAGTAGGCTTATAGATGTAGGGTATAGATTTTCACTATTATTTTGTTTTCTATTTATTTATTGCAGTTCGCTTAAATAGTCTTGTAGTGTGAAAAAATATTTACAAAGTACAAGTATTCCATGTAGTCTCTCAGTTAATATTAGATCATGAAAATTAAGGATTTTATGGAAGCCCGTTTCTGAAAAAAAAATATATATATGACATAAAATATCGAAAACATGAGATATTAAGATTTGATATATTATGAGATGAAATAAAATTGAGCGACAAAACATCTACATGGCACGAGAGTTTAATTCACATGCTTTTTGAGTGCTTCACAGATTTGCTGTAGTGGATTATTTGGTCAGATGTTGATATTTGGTCTGTATATAATGAGAGAGTTATGAAGCATGTCTAATTCTGTACAAAAAAAGCCAGGAGTTGGCATTAGGGTTTATGCCACCTCTATTAAGAACAGCGAGGGGGACGGAGAAGGTATTTACTACCTCAATCTGGCTCTTTTGCCATGCGGTGCCTCCATTTTTTATCCTCTTTTATGACCTCAGTTTTATGGGAGATCCTTCAAATATGCTTCTGATTCCACTTCATGTTCATTTATAGTCCTAAGCCTAGTATTGCAATGGACAACACTGCAATAGAAATGGAGAAATCTGTACATTTCACTGGGGTTGTATGCTCTTTATGGATCTTACAAATGTAGGCTATAAAAAAATTGTATATTTTTATCACACAAAGGAAGCTGCATGTGAAATGTTGTAAATGACCTCATATTAGACGCCTGTAGGTGCTGACTAAAGTTTCAGTAATCACTCACAGATACCTATTGGATTATATATGCCATTTCTATTGGTTTACTAACTTGTAGGCTCACTATAAAGTAGATATATCCTCGATTTGATCTTAAACCGCAGGACCCGTGTCTACAATGTTTCTGAAATGTCCTTGAGCTTGCTGATGTTTGGTAGCAGCTCCAGATGTGCCGTAGCAGGCGTGGGGTCCGCCAGGGCTTTAATTTAATCTTCAGCGTCGTTAATTCTTTTCTCGGTGGGACTATTCGGCCACACACACCCTCAAGTATAACAATGTGGCGACGTGATGGGCTAGCCATCCCAAAGGGACACTTCGCAAGAAAGTGTAAAATTAAAACATTAAAAAGCCTGTGGTGTCTGTTAATAGATGGATCCTACATAGCTGAGCAGTGTTTCTCCACAAGTCAGCATAAAATCCAAATGGACTTACTATTGTGGCTCAATGACAAATAAGAGTGGCCATGAAAAAAGAGAAAATATTTTAAAAATGTACTTTAAAATACATTTCTTAGTGTCTGTATTTATTTAAGTTTCATATTATTTCATATTCACTCTCCAGAACATTCTCCTTCACTGCTCCCTGCTGGTGGAATGATCTCCCTACTTTCATCAGGAACGCAGATTCCCTGGAAATATTCAAGAGACAGCTGAAAACTCACCTCTTCCGTGAACACTTAATCCCCTCATAAAAAAAAAAAAAAAAAAACCCTATCCTTCCCCCTTTTTCCCTTCCTACTCTAGCTTATGGTACTGAGCAATGTATGAAACTTGTATTGTGAGCACTTCCTGTGTTATTTGCCAATTCATGAAGAATCGCTTGTTTGTTTTCCTCACTTGTAAGTCGCTTTGGATAAAAGCGTCTGCTAAATGACTAAATGTAAATATTACTCATGTTATATTATATTCATAAAATACATAAATAAGAGTCACACACACACATACATACATACATATACAAAAAGGTAATCATTGCATTTTAATGTATTTTAAATAGATATGTAATGTGTGTTAACATGACTGTAATTTTATAAACTTAAAATTATAGCAATAAAGCATTTTAGAAGTGTTACCTGTGGAATACACCAATCCCTGTGGATACAATCAAGTCCCATCGTACTTTTTTTACTTGCTCATTATTGTTTCACTCTGAATTGTTACATTTTAGATATAAAATAGCTTGTGGATGCTGTTTCATGTTGTGTATTTGGTTAAAATAATGTTGAATTATGTAATATTATATCATTATATCATTAATATGTTTGACTTTGTTTGCCATGTGATGTATATCTGAGTAAAACAGCTTCATTTTTGAAAAAGAAAAAATGTAGAGTGGGACTTGAATTTGTCCATTGGGAATTGATTGGATCCTTGGATCGTTGTGGTTTGCTATAGAGTTCAACAGTGTCCACCTTTTTCAGCAGCACTGGTTCCAGAAGTATTTTTTTCCATTCATTTTTTATTTTAAATTGAAAGAAAAGTCTTTATTAAAGAGTTATAAGCCATGAACCAAGCCAATCAGCTATGAGGTGAATCACAACACTACAAACTTTAATTTGAAGCAAAAAATCCAACAAAAAGACAAAGGTAAAAGTCTGTGTACTTAATGGCTTTAGTGAGGGAAAGAATCTCATGAAGTATTGCGAACAGCACAATTGACGCTTCGCAAAGACCCGCCCCCTTTAGTTACTGTTGCTATGTCCGACAAGCCTTGCGCACTCGTGCCACACATCATGTTCTCCATATATCATACCATATACCATATAGTGGCTCTTTCATGTGTCGTGACAGATCGCTGTAGCTCCTTCAAGCGGCTCGTGAACTGATCATCTCTTCATACTAGTTCATTTATAGCATCAAATAAACATGAATGACCATCAGAAGGAATGTTGTTTCAAGTGCAGAAAGACGTGAGTACACACAATTTTTCAAGTTCAAGTTCACCAACATTAATCTACTAACTCCCCTGACTGCTTTATTGGACAAAATGGCGGATTCGGGGTTATGATTGGTCAAATCGCCTGTCAATCAAACTGCCGGTGAAGGGTCAATTAAATTAAAAACAATGGAGAAATATAAAACTACTCATTTACATATGTTGATTATATGTATAAATTTATTGAAAAATGTACACATATATACAAACATTTTAGTATTTTGAGAGCGTAGGGAGATCGGATCATTTGCAGTGCTTCATGGGAATGTGCGGAGCTAAAGAGCTCTTTTGGCACGTGTTTTTTTTTTTTTACCCAACTCTGATTGGTGTAATTTTCTGTACATCATCATGGGTAATGTAGTTTTTCACCACAAATTCTACTGTTAAATATGATTATTTTAAAAATAAGATGAAATATTTTGGGTTGACAGCAAATACCATGGATTAACAACCTCGTTGCTCACAGTAGGGCTGTTTTAAGGATGCATAAGTAAACCTTTTTACTTCCGGAACCCGACTGTAGCACTTTATTGCTGTGATCTCATGCGAGTGACAGGTAGTCCCACCCTCAAACCAGTAAACATGTAATCCGAGAAGAGAATAGATGATGCTGCAAGAGGGAGGGATATTTTGATTTTGATTAATTATTGTGAGGGCACATGAATTTAAAGAATTCTGGTGGTTGGGGGAGGTGACCTATGGCAGTGGCAACGCCTCAGACAACCACACTGACCTGATAGATGATAGATGAGATCCATACAGTGAGGATTTAGAGGCCATTCGGGGAATGATGAGCATTTGTGTTAACATACCATTAAACCAGAACATGCCTATGCAGTGACTGTACTGTATAACTCTTTGTTAAAGTTGTTTGCACACGGGGTGATTTTTCAGATTTCCTTGCAACACAAACTGTCAGTCTGTCATACAGCCACTTCCTCCAAACAAATATCCAAATACCTGTTTCAGTCGAGTTTTAAGACCTGTTCTGACAATCGTTTTAAAGGACATATCACACATTCTTTAAAGCAGCTCCACGTCCCCAAGCTTGACATTGGTTAAAAAAATGTATTCAGTTAAGGCCTGTAGTTCACTGTTGAGATGTCTGTCCTTTATTTGTATAGCCATAAATAGCACTGATAGTCACTTGAATTTCTGTAGATTTGAGTTTCTGTCACAGTGATTAATTCAAGGTCCTCAAGAGCAAAAAGAGATTTTTAAAATAGGATTTTTAATTATTATTTATATAGAAGCTGTGATTTTCATGGTTGGTTGCGAGGCTGGACCTAATCGCAGCAAACACTTGATTTAACAATACCAACAAAATAACAAACAAGCAGGAGAACAGGATAAACACACAAGAAACACAACCCACTTAACATAGACGAGAACGAACAAAGCAAATGTGGGCTATAAATACATTTACTCAACAATGATATACTATTAGTTGGCGATGTCACTTTGTAAAGAAAAACTAGCATCTATAAAATGAACATGTGATATGCATGTGCATGACGTCAATGTTTTCCCAAATTCCCGTTTTTGGAGTTGACACAGACATGATAACTGTATCGTTTTCAAAAACGTGCAATTTGAAACCCGTTTTCAAAAGTTTGCATTTTCAGGACCCCAAAACTCTATTGTCATGTGAAAAATAATGGTTTTTAGTTGAAAACAGTGTTGCTTAAACAGTCCCTTAGTGAAGGGTGAAAACAAGGAACAGGTAGGGTTAATCAATTAACAAATGAGTAACGATGGAAACAAATTGGAACATACCTAGAAACCATGACAACTAATGAATAGGGACAAAGGAACAAGAACTAACAGAGGTAAAACAGAAACCTCATGTGACAGTAATACTTTTTTCAGTACTCTTCTATGTGTAGAAAAATGTTTTGATATATGATTTTTCATTATACTTGAGCATGGCAGATTATGATGGCCTTACATGTGTATGCCAAAGATCGTTTTCGTCACGTTGCAATTGCATTCACCTCAGGTAGGGCATGTTTTTTTACATGTGCATGTAACTGAATGTTTACATGTAACTGAATGCTGCCAGTGCATATTATGCCATTGTTTTCGCTTAGTGCACAGGTGTGGAGATGTGTATGGGCATGTTGTATGACAGGTCTTTTTCATGTAACACATTTCTTCCCTTTTCTGAGACTGAAACTTTTTATGTAATCACCATTTTGGTTTACCTCATTTATAAAGCCATTGATAGCATCCATGCCATATATTTTCTTGTAAAGATTTGTTTCTATATTACTCATAGGTCCATTAGAGTATAAAATTATTCATTATTCATTCATTATTCACTTTATTTATCTTTCACATTTTCTTATTCTTGTACTTACATAAGAAATCAAAGTGCATTCATGAAAGAAACTTTATTTTTGTGCGTATACTACTCAATCTTCCTGCTAGTCTCGCGCAGTTCTTGAGAAGTTTTTATGTTCCGTCTCAATTGATAATTGGCTGACCCACTATGCCTGCCCCAGGCCTTAGTCTCTGAGATTTGAAGAGGTTTACTTTTAAAATCACACCACTGTCACAGCCATTAAAGTTCCATTTTGTAACAAATTCAACATCTTAAACAATACATTTCAAGGCATTTGCTTCAATCACTATTTAAACATGCATTCAAAATGCAGTTACTTGAATACACCTCTTCTATACTAAACGTGTAAATATTAATTAAAAATGTCTCTTTTTTTGGTATTTTGGTAAGATATAATTTTTTTTCCCACCAAATAATTAAATACTTTTACCTTGACAAATATTAAACTTTTTTTAAACAATAATGTGAAATAATGTAAATGCAAAGATTATACTTGCAACATTTTAAACTATATTACTTTTTTTTTTTACTTTATAACCTTTATCATTTCTTCAAAGCTTCTGCTTTGAGTAAATTCCATTTAAAATGTGTAATCCATAGTTTTTTGCAATAAAAATATATAGTTATTTAACCTTTTCACCCTATGTCATTTCTCAAATTAGCTCAATTATAATTAATTGTAGCAAGTTATAATTTACTACATAGTTAATCTTTTGAAGGGCTGTGCTTAGTGTCTGTTAAACTCAGGTAGCCATGACTCTTAGTTGATTTAAAAAAAAAAAAAATTGTTTTGCACCTCCACAGAATGACAAACTCAAAGATTCTTCGCGATTCATTTGAAAAACTTTAATCAGATTAGTAAGATTTTACAGATCATCAAAACCTGCTCTTCCTGTAATGTTCATTTACTGTGTTCTTTGTTAGCTTTCTAGCTCTTGACTGCTTGCTAGACGACGCAGTACTACGCCGTGGTTTACACGGCAATTACAAATCTCTCCTGAATGCGTGTTAAGTCTGTCTGGCCTAATTCCTCAGACTAATAATAAGAATTTATCTTAATGACCATGTTATAATTTGTCGAGCAAAGCAAATTATGGCACAACACAAGAAAGTAGGATAAAATCTCCCCCTTTCTGCACTCAAATTCTCTATGGACCATCAACAGCCTGTAAATGTCTTATTCAGTCTCTCTCCGTGGAGCAACACATGATCAGAACTGCATGTGGTGTCAACCTCATTAAGACAGTACGAACGGGGCATCAGTAAATTCATGTCGAGAGACAGATTGGGATTCAAGTGACTAGAAATGCTTAATTAGATTAATAATGAGGTAGAACATTTAGAATCTACATTATTGCCTTCTTTATTGCCTTCTTTTTTGTTAAAAGCCATTAAAGAACCTGAAAAAACCCTGGAAATTCTGGTTGCGGTTCAGGTCTCAAAATAAGCTTGAGTCATGTAGGTTATATCTAGTCGTCAATGTAACGCCAGAGATCCACGTCTTTTCTGTTTGCCATGCAAGTCCAAACATGTCACCCCTTTTTAAAAACAATGACAGGTTCAACTGACCTGGGAGCAGCGCTCAATCTCGCTCTGAGTCACTGGAATCGGATGGAAAACACTTTTCCTTAAATGAATAATGAGACAGGATAACACAGGGTGACCCGACTTCCTGTTGGTATTGTCTGGGCGTACAAGATTAGTTTGGATCTGTGGCCTTTTTTATTAAAGATGACAAAATAACAAGGACAAATCTGAAAAAATTGCAACAAGAGAAAGAAAAGGTGTGTTTTCTAAACCAGCCCTACCTGATTCAAGTTTCATGTCTGGCAGATACTCTGACTAGTGAAGAGAAACAGAACAAACTGGAAGGGTGACTGCCACCAGATTTGTCAGAGCTCGGCTGGGAAGGGCCAAACTGAGGTCTGAAGTACCTGAAATAGATAAGGGAACAACTACACCCAGATACCATGTAAGACTGCTGCATTATTACATATTAGCAAAAAAAAGTGCCCCTCCTAGTCATATTACTAAGATTAATTTTATTTAATTAATTTGTGGTCTTTGCTAATGACATTTCAGTTAGACTTTTATTAGGTGGACAATAAAATAAAATCTAATAGAGATACTTACACTGAAGGAGGGACCCACACCATTGGACGCATTGAACTTGAGAATGTTTTTTTTATTATTATTTGGGCCAATAAGCAACCATCAATACCACCCTCACAATAAACTCCAAGAACACAATGGCAATTGCTTAGCTACATGCATAGTCTTTTTTAAAATGTAAAATAAAAGCTATTCGCATCGATAGGGTTCTAATCAAGCCTGTACAACCAATGACAGCAAGAAATCTCATAGTAAATTCATGCTTCAATATTCTCTTAATTGCTGACTACACCTCTCCGCACCCTTATCCTATGGCTGGTACTGAAATGGCACTTAAATGCAATTAAACTGAGTTAACAATGATTTCTCAGGTGTCCTTGATTGTGTCTAGACATTTTCCGCTGGTGTGCGATGGGCTACAGTTCATTAAAACCTGCTTTAGCAATGTTTATTAGTGGATTTAATAAGCCAAGTAAACTATAACAAGTATTACTCCATGTATGTATGTGCATTGATCAGTGTTTAAAAAAAAATTGGAAGTCGGCTGTCCATTTGTATGTCATGTTTAGTTTTTTTCTCATGTTCTTTTTAGTTTCTAGGTCATGGTTTTCATTGTCATTAGCTGTTTCCATCCACTTGTTTTATGCACATTTTGGGAATCACATAAAAAAAGGTGCATAAATTCTAAAAATATGCATAAAAAAATGTATGCACTCAGTTGAGGTGGATAAGAAGACATACAGAGCCCCTAGAGGGACATGGTGACGGAATTCCAATGCTTTTGCGTTCACTCCCAAAAGTTTTGTGCTCCCCCGAGAAACTTTGCGTTCCCTCACAAAATGTTCCCCAAGAAACTTTGCACAAATATTTAGGTTCTCAAGGTTCTTTGCCCCAAAAGTGGATGTGATTGGATAACTAGACTAACCAGTGGACCAATTTCATTGCACAGCATCTCAATATTTGTTTTGATCATTCTGAAATGCCTGAGCCATCATAATTGTTCCCAAACACCAGCATCTAAGAGCAAGAAAACATGACAGCGTTTATTGAGTTTGGTCTGCATGCTAGTCATTTATGATGTAGAGCAAGAAAAAAGAGTCACTATTTCTTCCCCAATTGCAGCAACTTCCATTTTGCAGAGATTTTGCACCAATTTCCCAGAATGTGATGATTTTGTTCTCATGAACACATGCGATGGAAACGATACTTTATTCGCAAATGTTTTATGCAGTATTACAATTTTGCAACTTTGAATGGAAACAGCCTCTGTCTTTGCTTGAGTTCTCGTTCGTTTTGTTAATATGGTTTCTGATTAGTTGCACACCTGTTTCCTTTTTCATTGATTGCTTTCCTCTGTGTATTTAAGTCATCATTTTCTCTGTTCTTTCTTCTGAATTAATGGTTAATGTGAATGTATAGAGTTCTTGCCTGTGTTCATTAAAGTTATTTTTGTTCAGTCATTCTGCATCATTCACTGTCACTGTTCGAATTAAAACTACACATGTTCATGTGTAGAACACAAATTAATATATTTTTGATGAAATCCAAGGTTTTTTTTAATCCCCCATAGAAAGCAACATAACTACCGTCATTCAAGGTCCAGAAAGGTATTAAAGTCATCGTTAAAATAGTCAACGTGAATTTTATGAAGCAACAAGAATATATTTTTTTTGTGCAAAAACAAAACCAAAATAACGACTTTATTCAACAAATTCTTCTCAACACTATCAAACGCACTGAAAGCATTTCAGCGCTTCTGTGTTTACGTCTGAACGTTGGCTCAGTATTGTCCGGCTCCTGCGTCAGCATCACATGACTTGCTGCTGACGTGATCGGCCAATACTGAATCTGCGTTCTGATGTAAAACCTGGAAGCGCTGCAATGAAAATAGCGTAGGAGAGGGGAGAGACGAATTTGTTGAATAAAGTCGTTATTTTTGTTTTGTTTTTGCACGCAAAAAGTATTGTCGTTGTTTCCTAACATTAAGCTTGAACCACTGCAGTTGTTACTACTTTTCTGGACCTTGAATGTGGTAATTTCGTTGCCTTTTTATTGAGGATTAAAAAACCTCTTGGATTTCATCAAAAATTTAATTTGTGTTCCGAAGATGAAACGGGTTTGGAACGACATGACGGGGGGTAATTAATGACAGAAATTAATTTTTTTGGGTGAACTAACCCTTTAAGCTTTTCAGTATAGTAGAAAAAAAAGAAAGAAAAAAAGAGATTTTCCCCATAAAAATAATCCCTCAAACAGCTGTCAAACAAAAATAATATATTTCATTTTATCAATTAATTACCATTACATCAGAGATGAACCAGTCAAAAGTAGTTTCTTATAAATGCAGCCCTTATTGAATGTATTTTTTATGTTTGTGGGTTAGGTGAGAAAAAAATTAAAAGACATTTTATCGTGCTGTTTTCTGTCTCTTCAAATTAAAGCACTTAAAGTGACCTAGTGCTGACTGCTCATCATGTTTTTTTTTTATAGCTAATAGCCTACTTTGTGATATTTAGTCATCTGGAAAATTTGTACCTTGATTAGGTTGATTCAATCCAATGTTGGTTTGAAAAACATCAAAAACGTAAACTGGATTACCTGATCCTGGACAGCAAAACAAGGTTCCAAATTCCAGTTCAATCTGAAAAACTGATCCCAGTACACTAGAATATTATGGTGACCCAAAAAGAGCCCACCCTAAATACTCAAAACCACCACCAACACCGAAACATCATGGTGCAACTTTTGTATGATCAAGCATCACTCACATTTTTATATGAGTGAATAATGTAAAAATGTAGTTAATTTTACACAGGTTCAATTAATTGGATGGTAGAGGGTCGTAGACAAATGACTTTCTACAGTTCATTTCTTTTTCTGTATTTTATAAGGATGTTGTAGAGCTGCTGGAGCTCACCTGTCTTGTGACGGAGTCTTTTTTTTCCTCTTTCACAGAAACACACACATTTCTTCTTGCCATCTTCCTCTGTAGCATTCACTCAGGTCTGACCAGTCATTCAGGGACTTTCATGAACTTTTAAAATGTTCCCAAACAACATTACATTGAAACAGCAAATACATTTGTGGAATTTGTCTCTAAACACGACAACAAGTGACTTCTGGCCTACCAAACCATCAGTCAGTCAGCCCTAATATGTCACCAAAGATATGTAAAGCACTCATGGTTGAACTGTGTCATCAAAGCGAAGAGTGGTCAGAAGACTAGATGAGGAAAAGCAAGAATGCTGAAAGGGTAATAATAATCATAATAATCAATTTTCCACCAAAGAGTATTGTACTAATAGTTTACTGGGCAATCTGCTGTTTACAATTGATACAATTTACAATTAATAAGTGACAATATTAAATCAACTCAGGGACTTCGAACATGGCTCGCCTAGTCAGAATAATCTGTTTCATGAAATGAGGTTAAATCTTCAACAAGGTGCTAATAACATTCCCCAGAGATTTTGGTTCGTATTGACATGACAGAATCATGCGGTTGCTGCAGATTTGTCATCTGGGTAGTCGGGTAGTCGTGGGTAGCTAGTGGTGAGGGAGTCGGGCTTGTAATCTGAAGGTTGCCGGTTCGATTCCCACGCCGGCAGGAATTGAAAGTGGGGATTGTGAACGAACAGCTCTCTCTCCACCTTCGATACCATGACTAAAGTGCCCTTGAGCAAGGCACCTAACCCCTAATTGCTCCCCTTGTAAGTCGCTTTGGATAAAAGCGTCTGCTAAATGATGAAAAATGAAATGAAATGAAATGAAATCTGCACATCTGTGATGCGAATCTCTCGTTTCAGCTGCTCTATTGAATTGAGATCTGGTGATTGTGGAGACCAGTGTAGTGAACTCATTGTTTTGTTCAAGAAACGAGTTTGAGATTATTTGAGCTTTGTGACATGGTGTGTTATCTTGCTGGAAGTGTCCATCAGAAGATGGGTCATAAAGGGATGGACACGGTTGCCTGAACCGTTGATGAAACACAACTGTTGTGTGTTCAGAGATGCTCTTCTGCAGACCTCGGTTGTGACGAGAGGTTATTTGAGAGGTTATTTCTGTAAACCCTAGAGATGTTTGTGCATGAAAATCCCAGTATATCAGCAATTTCTGAAATACTCAGACTGGCCCATCTGGCACCAACAACCATGCCATATTCAAAGTCACTTAAATCACTTCCATCCTCATTCTGATGATTGACCATGATTGACTCTACATGCCCAAATGCATTGAGTTGCTGCCATGTGATTGGCTGATTAGATATTTACATTAGTTGAATAGGTGTATATATATATATATATATATACACACTATTTACATTCAACTAATGTAAATATCTAATCAGCCAATAAACTCATTTGTAAACAGCAGATTGTCCAGTAAACTATTAGTACAATACTATTTGGTAGAAAATTGATATATATATATATATATATCAATTCTCCATATATATATATATATATATATATATATATATATGGAGACATTATACCATTATTTCAAGTACAGAAAAATGAACACATTAAGAAATAAATAACCCTGTGGCCACTCTTGTCCTTTTTCTCTCTGTTCTCTTGAATAACAAGTTTATCGTGTTTACTGCTTGTCCAACAAGATCTTGTCCACCCAGTTTCTCACTTTTAGTAAAAAAAGAAAAAAAAAATTAAAAAGTGCAAGGTGTATTGTTTTTTATTGTATCCCTCTGCAACAGAGGAATTTTACTGTAAAACAATATTTATTTTAAAATGTACAGTATTTTAAAACATTTGCTGTAGTAATGACAGTGAAGCGTATTGATGTCTTCACATACTTTATTTATGTGATGCTTAAAGAATCATTTGGATTATCCTTGAAAAGTAAAATATCAAATTATCCTTTTAAAAAAGTATGTTTGTAAACCAGATTTGATATTAAATTCAGTGTAATGTCAGTTGTTCTTGGTTCTTCGTGGTTATCTGTGTTGTGTTTAAGGGAAATTTTAATTGCTGCATTAATAAAATGCCTCTAAAAACACCAACGTTTCAACTATCGTCTCTACTATCCTGTTCATTTTGTACTGATCGTAGAACAAAATTATACTTGGATAAATATGCTTTGATGCAAAAACATATAATTGCCAAGCACAAATTGATTTATCAGTACAACTTTTCTAATTTTTTATTTTTTGTGTATTTTAAATATTTTAAGCACATACTTCTTACCGAAATGATTTACTTCAGTTCTTTTCGCATTTTATCAAACATCAATGTTAAATATTGTTTAATCAAACCCCAATTGTGAAGAAAAACTATAAATAACTTGGACAATGACACCATTTGATTTAAATCCTCAGCTTCTTCAAATTCCTTTAATAACAGAAAACTCTATGGAATTCTGTTGATGACCCAAATCCCCAGAGCATCATGACATTGAAGTTTCCTGATAGTATTTTATATTTGGGCTTAAACATTTCAGATGTCTTTATTCTTATTTTCTTTATTCAAAACAATTCATGGTGGTCAAAGATTCGTGTAACACGCCATGAACCACATCTGTGGTTACTTTAGCATTATTTATTTGCTGAAACTTTGATATTTTGTTATTTAACAAGTGATGCTCAAATACTTTGGACACTCGGGGTCACTGTACATTAACTGGACCATGCTAATAATAAAGAGGGAGGATACCGACTAAACCAAACTAAACTTTTAAGACAACAGCCTATAGGCCTATACATGAGTTAAAACGGACGTGTAAGATGCAGTGCAGTCTGCCCATGGAACCCAGAAAAGCCGGTCGGACCTGAAGAGTCGTCATTCCAGTCTGAAAGAAAAGCCCAGAGTGAATTATCCACGTACCACACAGTATAAAAGACTTCACACCCAAGTTTTGCATCGCCGAGGCCAGACCGTTCCAGAAGAACTGCTTGCGCTTTTCAATCAGTCGTTTCTCGTCTTGGAACGCTTATGCCGGAACCAGGCGCTCCGCAACATGTCTGTTACTGAAGAGATTGTTTTTTGAGGAAGAAAGTGAGCTACGCTAAGAGGCGTCACTCTACGTGCGTTAAACGTAGGTGAACTCCTGGAAACACCTCGAGAGACTTCCCGCTCCGACTATAGCTGTTTTTCAACGCGTTCTGTGTGAAATGAAGGTGAAGAGGAGGTCCTGGACCGCTTCAGATGTGGATGCCGTTCCTGGTTTCTCTGGTGCAGTGGTTCTTAACAGTTCAACAGTTCTATCTCAAAATTGTGAAATGTTTAGGACCACTTGATCAGGGAGACACTGTCATTGGGTTCTAGGACAAAGATGACATCATAATATGCTTCGGGACGATTTGTTTGCTCTTTAAATGTTGAAATATTTAAACAGGTGTCAGTCCAACGCTTGAGGTGTGCACTAAAACTGTTTAGATTGTTATAAAGAGTCATAATTTTGTTGTAGACGCTGAGTATATTTTCGAAGATGAACTAAAGTGGGAATTGTGTTTGAATTATGGGAGAATGCTGAAATCTGTTTACAAAGTCTGAAAGTTTTTTTATTTTTATTTTTAGGGGGATTGGAGGTGTTTGTTGTTACTAGCTAATGTTGTAATTAATTAATACCTGGGACAAATTTGGGTGACACTTTACTTTACAGTGTCATTGTTACACATGTTTATGTATTTACTGTAGTAATAACTAGTAATTATGCATAATTACATGGAATTAACCCTAAACCAAACCCTCATCCTAACCTTAACTCAATGCAGTTTTTATTGTCATTACTCAATACTTAAATGTATAACTACACTGTAATACTGATACCTTAAAATAAAGTATAACCCAAATTTGCGAACAATGTCCTCAGAAGAAGAGTTTGTGTGTGTCTGTGTTTAAAACAATGTGGATTTACTTTTAAACTGTGACATATTTGGATATAAGTTTAGCATGTGCAGGATGATGATACATCATCAAAATAGAAACATTTACTCATTTAGTTTTTATAGCACAAAATGTTAAATATTAAAAGAGGGGTAAATTGGCCCCCTACCTGGGGAAAGTAATCTCCCTCCCTCCTCACCCCCAGATAAACATTTACAGAATATATAAATTTAATTTGATATAAATCTTATTAATATTTATTTACTTTTAAAGTGTTATTAATGTAAAAATATACTAAATCAACTAGTGTTAAAAAAAATATATTTTGACAATTTTGACAATGACAGACAAAGCAGAATACCAGTAAAAGAGATTCATCTGAAAGGTAAAATGATTATATGACCTATTTATTGGTATATGAATATTTACATTTGTATTGCTCATATTTTAATTGAAGATATGTTAGAAAAGAATGTTCAACTAACCAACAGGCTTTAATGAAAGCAAATATGTCTGAAATGTACATCTAATTCATGCGTTTCATCTTACCTCAAGGGTCTAATTTTATTTTTTAACTTCAAAGTAAATATATTCAGGAAAAAATGACAAAAAATAAAAATAGCATAGCATTTTTTTATCAAAAGTGCTGAGATTTTGTGCCATCTATGGTCAGAATAAAAAAATATGTGTCATCTGATCTTACCCCATGTTACCCTATATATAGCCTACTTTTAAAATCCCAAAAATGAAAGTTGGGTTTGGGATATGGGTTAGTCTATTGCAGAACAGCTTCCATTTTAAGAGGTCAGCTGTTTAAATGCCTTTATCCATTTATTTAATTATTTTTCTTACGCATCATGTGTATAGTTCACATAAAAGACATTTAAAACCTAAAAAACTCTCTCTTGTGCCCCCTAGTGGAACTTCTAATCCTCCTAATATAGACTCGTAATTGGTTGCTCAACTTGTATTTTCATTTTACCCATTCAGCATCAACATCTCAGCTTCGTGCCTCTTAAAACACTCTCCACAGCTACAGGATAACAGGACACTCGCATCCCAAACTGACCGTGTGTTTTCAGCGGCGCGCTGTCCGTGGTGCTGAACCCTCTTGGGGACCATTGACGACCTTTGCTGGTCCTTCCTTTGCTTACATGATTAAATTGTCCGAGACTTAAGATTTAACACTTTGTCTTACGCTTTGACAAAGGCACAACAAGGTAACGAGAGCGAACAAACACAGATGAGCATGCAAATCAATAGTCACAATTATCGCGTCTCAACAGTTTCATCAGTTCATTAAGCAAGCAAAAGACCGACCCGTGACCCTGCTTTTAATTAAAGGGCCCGACGAAACCGTACAGAGAGACTCCAAGCTGTGCATCTAAAAGCCACTGTACACATATCAAACTGTTTGTGGACAAATCGATTGTGCATGTGTCTCGTAATCAAGAGGGGACTGACATCTCATGAATTGCAAATTAAAGTGGAAGCCTTTAAGATTAATCCATGCCACAGATGGAGCAAAAAATGACTAAGGCTGTCAAATGGCATATATGTGTCTATATACAGTAGACTACACAATATTTTTTAATAATAATAACTAATAATAAAAATGACTTAGCGTTAGTCATTTTAATATTATTTGGTCATTCGGAAGGTTATGCCTGACGATTTCAATTGTATCTTTAAAGAAAACAATCATGGTTTCAATTTTGAAAGGACTTTTCAGTCATTTTCGGAAAACTATCATCAAAGATTCGTCGTCTTTTGGCGCCCCTAGCGCCAAAACACCAAATTGATTTTTGAACCAAAGGACCTTATTCAGGGTAACGCAATATTAAAAAAAAAATCAGGAATGAAAACAAGGATGTGAGCCTGAGGCATATAAAATTGTGAGTTCATTTTCAATGGATTGTATACTGTTTTTAAGAACAATGACGAAGCTGACAAATTGTTTTCAGTCATTTTAAAAGTTGTAAATTGTGGAAATTACGTTATGCAATGCGTGCCATTGCCGTCTAACCTGACTGAGGTCTGTTAGCTACACTGTAAAAAATTATTTTCATGATTCATCACAGCATTTTTTTTTCTTTTTTCAAATTAACTCCAATAATTAATGTGGTTCAGATAACAATATTTTGAGTTTATGTTGATTAAACCAGTTGCCTTCATTGTATTAACTCAAATTTTTAATTTCAATGAACTCAAAATTTTTAGTCATCCAGATAACTTCTTTTTTAAAGTTAAATCAACAGTTATTGATTCTAATATATATATCAATCATGGAGCCAAACATGGAGTCAATTTTAAAAGGACTTTTAAGTAATTTTCGGAAAACAATCTTCAAAGATTTGTCGTCTTTTAGCGCCCCAAGCGTCCAAGCACAAATTGATTTTTGAACCAATAGACCTATTATCATAGATGTAGAGATCCTAACAGAAACCACTCATGCGGCCAATACTGTTGCTATGCCAGATGAAAATGTTTCTGGCCGACTTGTAGTTTTCAAGATGTGCGTGTAGCCTAAATTTTCAAGATCCACCGCAACCTTTCATTTAAAGCTTCCATGGCACCTTCCAAACCACCCCCGCCCATAATTCACTCCAAAAACTCGCTCCAATCGAATGCTTCAGTGGTGTCCTTTGTCACCGATCAATTATTCATGAGCGTTCAATCCGATCAGTTATTCTGTTTATCCGAGTCCTCTCAGGCGCCCGTCGCTTTCTTTCTTCTTGATCTCAGAGGCACGTCCTAAATAGCGGCAATATTTCGCTAAACGCTCCGTCTTGCACCCCACAGGCGGAGCACAGTGTTGAGTCAGGGTGGAAGATATTTCAACAGTCTTAATGAGGAGCCCGGAGCGATTTGCGTACATGCGCAAGGGCAGCAGATGTCGAGCCGCGCTCCCGGGAGACTCGGTCCGCGGAATTTCATCATCGTGTCGGGATGACCCTGCGCTATCCCGGAGAGGAGAATAAGAGAAAGGCTTGTGTACGTGGTAAATCACCTTTACAATGGATTGTAATCATGAGCCCCTAAAGGACTAATGCATGAGCGACCCCCTTCCCCATCCAAAAACTAATCTGAAACGAGTTCCTTGCGCGAGCTGGCTATCAATGCAACTTACGACTTAGTATAGTCTATTGGGCCAAGTTGATGAGCCAATATCACTTCTAATTCACAATCAGAGTTGTCAACAGTCAACTGCCTAATTCCCTTTAATCGGACCGACAAAACCCCACTCCTTCAAAGACAGTCCACAGGAACGAGTATATTATTGCAATAATGCCTGCCTGCTTATCTACAGCATGCTCCTCTGTATGCTTGAGATAAGAGTTTTTTTTATTAAGAGGGCAGCAGTAATGTCCTGTGTTCGGCTTTCAAAGCACAGCAAATAACCGCCTTTATCTTGCGTATTAAGCCTCGTATTTAAACTGCTCAGTAACAGCCCGGTTTTGCATTCGGCTGCTCAGAAATCACGCACCAGGGAGTCTTCTGCTGGATCCGCTTTGGTGTTGAAGGATCTGGCGTTCAAAAATAATAGCAAGTTTTAAAATGAGTCTGTCACCGCCGCAACAAAGCTATAAATTAATTTAATAAATAAATAAATAAATACATAGATGTTACAGTTTCAGAAGTTTCTTTCACAGATCAACTTACCACGTGAAACAAAACACATAAGGGTATTTAATGTAAATAAATAGTTCAAATTCATTTATTTATAAATGTATAATTGTATGAAATGTCTATTGGCCTATTTATCTGTGTAAAGATTAAAGGGTTAGTTCACCCCAAAATTAAAATTCTGTTATTAATGACTTACCCTCAAGTCATTACACACCCGTGAGAACACAAATTAAGATATTTTTGATGAAATCCGAGAGGTGTATGACTCGTCCATAGACAGTAATTTAATTACCACTTTCAAGGTCCAGAAAGGTACTAAAGACATTGTTAAAATAATCCACGTGACTGCCGTGGTTCAAAAACAACACAAAAATACGACTTTATTCAACTATCTCTTCTTTTCTGTGTCATTCTCATACGCTGTTTACGTCAGAATGGCGATTCATTTTTGGCCGGCTCCTGTGTGAACATCACACGCGTGTGTCGTGCTGCTCACGCGAACAGCGTCGGCCAATACCGAGCCGGCGTTCTGACATAAACAGCGTATGAGAATGACACAGAAGAGAAGAGATTGTTGAATAAAGTCATTATTTTTGTTTTGTTTTTGAACCACGGCAGTCACGTGGATTATTTTAACAATGTCTTTAGTACCTTTCTGGACCTTGAAAGTGGTGTTTAAATTGCGGCCTATAGGGGATTAAAAAAGCTCCTGGATTTCATCAAAAATATCTTAATTTGTGTTCCGAAGATGAAGGTCTTACAGGTTTAGAACAACATCCCTCCCTGTTTGGTTACCAACATTTTTCAAAAAATCTTTTATTAGTTCAGCAGGAAAAAAAATAATACAGGTTTGGAACAACCTGAGGGTGAGTAATTAATGACAGAATTTTCATTTTTGGGTTAACTAACCCTTTAAGACGATTATTGTCTCAAGCACACACTAATGTTCCTTTTAAAAACACCAATAAAACTATGGAATCTCATCAGTATTAAGCAATAAGCAGCTTAGCAAATGAGCAGTGTCAGAAATTAAGTAAACATGATTTAAGCAGCCTTGTCTGCAATGAAGAATACGCGTCACTTACCGCGCACGCGAGGAATTGCAGCGAGGCGCGCGCGCTGGTTGAGCATCAAGCGCGAGAGCGACACACTAGCCACGAGGATGTCAGAGCGGAGAGAGAGAGAGAGAGGGAGAGAGAGAAAGAGGTGGAGTTGTTCAAGGTAGTCCTCAACAGGCTCGCGCGAGTTCACTCCTAAACCTGCAGCGTAGACAAGGCGTGGACTGCCTGTCCAACCAGGATGTATGCCAGAAGCGCATATGGATTGTATGGGGTTCTTGAGTGCTTTGACGAGTGTCAACATTTGGATGTATGATTTTATACGCGGCAAGTGATTAGGAACAAAAACGGACGATCTAAATGAGGCAACAGTTGGATGTACCTGAGCAGGACCCTCTGGATAAGAGCAGGACACTGCTTTGGAATCAGAAAGGACCATCTGTAAAATGACTCGGAACTCCAGAGCGCTGAGATGACTTCTGCACGTTTGCTGTAAGCAGGGCGAGGAAATAGATTCACAGCTGCACAATGGATTTACAAAACTCTAACGGGTCATCTGGGGCGGACAAGCAGAAGCCCGGTCTGATTGACTTGGGGACGTTTTTCGTGGACGCTGACATCATTTTTGGATTTACTAGTCATCTGTTAAAGCGCAAAGCCAAGGTAAGCATATAACAGCTTTTGAGAGCACAAAAAACTCCACAAGTTTAGAGCTCATTAGACTCAACGTGAGTCTAAAAACACTTATTGTCATATTCCAAGGCTGTATTTTGGGGTTCATTGGTGATGTGTGGCGCTTCAGCACCACGAACAGCTCTCAGCGTCCCCGATCGCGCTGTTCGCAACTTCCTTAAAAGCATCCAACATATTTTAAAGTGGCATCGCAACTTAAACCATTCATTTTGTGTATCATTTTTCTTCCTTTTATGAACTTTGTGCTTGAGTTAAAAAGCTAAAAGCTGAGCTAAAAGTTTTTAAACGGTTGAAAGGTTTCAGCAATTCAACTCAGTTATAAAGATATACGCGTAATATGAGTACAAAGGCTACAGTTTTCCGTTTCAAACGCGAAAATAAAAAGGAGAGCCAAAAACTGATGCGTTGAGCTGACGTTAATGTTCAAAGAAATGTTTTGCAACAGTCTGATACATATTATAGACGCCCACAAAAAAAAGCCACATTTCTGTTTTGTTCGCCCACGTTAAACGGCGCGTTATTGATGATTTATTGGACCAGTTGCGCGGTCACCGATAAAGGACTCAGTGTGGGTTATTTGAGTATTTGGGATGAAATTTAAAATCACGTGATCCCAGCATACACATCATCGGCATAAACTATTTAGCGACGAGTAATTAAATATTCAAACATTTCCACAATTTCTTGCAAACCGAGAGGTTTGTAAGATAGCCTACAGTTAAAGAAAACACCAGAGGGTGGCGCCAGAGTAATAAGCAAAAGAAATCGCCCCTGATCTCTCAGTCAACACAAGTGAACCGCAACATAAAAGATGACGTAATTTATGTTAGAAGCAGTCATTTATTTATTGTTATTTTTTATTTCAGACATACAAATAGTAAAATGAGTTTATAGACTGTTTCTTATAATAATAATACGAATGCTTTTTTATTATTATTGTGAACCCTTGTACATTGTGTTCAGTTTGGTTAGGTGAAGCACATTCCTTATCACAAAACACACAATTAATTACGCAGTTAATTAAATGGTGAATTCACTTATCCAACTTTTTTTTTTTTGTGCACAAGCAGCCTATAAACTAAATGAAACAGCACATCAGTGTTTGTTTGAAATGCTACTGAACGCTCTGAGCGCAGCTCCGCCCCTCCAAACAAGTGACCGAGCCGCGCGCACTGACAGCAGTCAAACTTCACTCTCGTGTACGCGCGTCGTCATGGAACTACAGCAAAGCAAAACTTTACGGGAATTTTCTTATGCCTTGTCCTTGGCGTTCCCACTGACTATCAATGAACTGTGTTCCTAATTAATGTGTGTGGAAAAAAGAGGCGCAATAAAGTGCATTAGATGTCCGCGGTGTTTTGATCTTATATACCGAGATGACGGATTTAACACAAGGGAACGCGCAAGGAGAGTTCCAGAGGAGCCGGTCAACTGTAAGTCCTCTTATAAACACCAAATGATGCTGAGAATTGAATACTCTCCTTTGCTGTTTGTAGCAGAATGACGTGCTACACGTTAGAAAGTTTAAACACACTTTTATGTTACTTTTATGTTATTTACACTCTAGTGAAGCTACAGTCTAATAAACAGTTGGTAATATGCAATGTAGATGTATAGTTAGATAGTTAAATTGGTGTTCTTTCTGCATTTTGTTGCCTTTCTAAAAGGTGGAAGGCTGTTCGAGCGGAGAGTCTTCGCTATCACTTGAGCTGAGCCCGAGGAAGAGACTGTCAGCGGAGGAGGAAATGTGTGCCAGCAGACCACCACCTGAAGGCGCAGGAGCCGTGAGCGTCTCTGAATCAGACAGGGACGAGACTAGGCCAGATCTGTGTAAGCAGTGCCTGATGACTGCAGCTGAACTGAGGAGACAAGCCCTCGCTCTGTCCGACCCCGCTTCCTTAAAGGTCAGTGAGTGAAAACATTATGTTGATGCTACTGCAAGGCACGTACGAGACTGTGGAAACCTTGTTGCTGTATTTTTAGTAGAAATTGAAACTGATAATGTTATCTTTCGAGGATCTGCTTTGATTTGTGTAGAAATGCATGACTAAGAAGCTTTTGTAAGTCTCAAGGAGCACTTGACTTTCACCTGAGCTTCAAAGCTCTGGAAGTTGTTCTCTTTGTTACGTTCTGTCACTCTGCTCTTTGCATTTTGAAAGCCTCACATAAATCAGATTGAATGCCTCTTAAAAGCCATTTTGTGTAAAATCTCATGATCTGATGAAAAGTTGACACAAATAAGCCCTGTCTTTCTAGTTTTACGACCCCCTTATCAGAAAACCGATATCCTATTCAGGCTCCTATTCACAAAGTTCACCCAGTCATCAAAAGGTTAATCTTTTTACTATACCTTCACAGAGAGCAAATATTTCAACAACCTCTTTTGCAAACTATAGGCTTTGTTGTACTTTAGAATGCTTTCAAGTCATAATTGGTCTGAAATGCATACAGGCTTGAATAAAAGCATGATCATGGCTTCACCACATAACTTCCTTAAAATGCTGTTTGAAATGGCTCATTGCTGGATGTTTGGTTTATGGTCAAACTGGTGATGAAGCCTCATCAAGCCTTTGAGTGGGATGGTTGGAGTGAGATGTGAGAAGCTCAGCTGTGTGGCGTGATGTGCCCCTGTGCTTGCCAATGCTGTAAGTGGATGGGCATGATATAAAGAGAGCAATCTGGATGAAAAAAAATGAGCTATTAAAGCTCTAAAGTGACTGAAAAACTCTTATAAAATGTGAGGTTACTTGTCGATTTCGAGTGCTGTTTAAGTAATATCACATGAGCAAGAATGCTTTTGTCTGATGATTCAACTCAATTAACAAAAAGAGTCATTTGTTTTGTTCATAAATGAATTAGTTCTTTTGAATGAATCACTTGAGTACATGATTCAATAACTCAAAAAGAGAGTCACTTGATTCCTTTCTGAATGTTTTTTAATTATGAAAGGATTGAACAAATTGGTTGATTAAATTAATCAATCATGAAGTTTTATTCCTGAAAAAATCCACGTTTTTGAGTGAATGATTCAAAGATAAGCTCATAAAGAGAGTCGCTTGTTTCATATCTGAATAAATCAGTGTTTTTGAACAAATTATTTGAGTGAATGATTCAAAGACTACCTCATAAATACAGGCTGTATCTGAAATCACATGCTTCCTGTGATGCATGCTGTGACGAAGGAAGTATGTTCGAATTCACAGTATTCATAAAAGTGTAAGCAAAAAGTACCTGGATGACCTATTTCTTCTGGCGATATTCTGAAGTGTGCATACAATGGACATGAGGCCACAGGAGACGATTCATGTATGACAGTGAAGTGACACAACTGATGCTGGGAGGTCACATGATAATGATAATATGCCGAATGCAGTACGTCTGAATTACATTCATACTACACACATTCATACTATATTGTACCTTCTTTTTTAACGATTGTAAACTTAATCAAAATGTCTACCTACTCAAGAGTATATGCGATTTCGCGCAACAACCTGTTTCATTCTTTAATGAATCATCATTTTTGAACAAATCGTTTGAGTGAATATTTCAAATGACTCATTGAATGAATCAGTGTTTTAATAAATGGTTTATGACTACCTCATAAAGAGATTAGCTTGTTTCATTCCTGAATTAATTTGTGTTATTGAACAAATCACTTGAGTGAATGATTCAATGGCTCACTCATAAACATCATCACTTGTTTTATTACTGAATGAATCAGGAACGACTGATCTAATTGAAACTTTGCAAACAGTTTGATTGACAGGCGATCTGACCAATCAAAACCCAGAATCTGCCATTTTATCCAACAAAGCAGTCAGGGGAGTAGCCTATAGTAGATTAACCTTGGTGAATTGTCATTTGGTCAATTGGCTGCCCGAATGGTTCATTGGCTAATGAGTTTTTTTTTTTTAAACAAATCGCTTGAGTGAATGGTTTAATGATTCACTCATAGAGTCATCTGTTTCATTTGAGTTTTGATGACTCATTAAATAAATATGTTTTATCAATGAAAAGTTTGAATGAGTCAATTAATGATTACATCATAAAAAGAGTTACATTCAATGAATCACTCATTAAGAGAGTCACTTGTTTTGTTATGGAATGAATCAATGTCTTTGAATGAATTGGTTGAGTGAATGATTTAATGATTTACTCATAAAGGGAATCATTTGAGTGAGATTCAAATAAATCACTCATAAAGATAGCCACCTGATTTGTTTCTGAATGCATCAGCGTGTTTGAACAATTCACTTGAATGAATGACTCCATGACTCCATGAGAGTCACTTGCTGCAACCTACTTTGGTAACAATATAACCTGCAGAAAGAGTCTCTGTGAAATCCCCACCGTTAACTCAGAGTGACATCCTGCCTGGAACACGGAACACAGATTAGCGGCATGATGCAAACAGTGAAAAGTTTCAGTGCTGTTGGGAATGCACTCTAGAAATGCTGCTCGACCAATCAGGTTTGAGACCTGAAACAAATGGAGGACAGACTTCCATTGTACCAGTTATGCATAACAAACTCTGAAAGGAAATTGATATTTTGAAATAAACACAAAATCACAAAAAAAGAAAGAAATCTCACTAGAAAATGAAACTATCCAGGTTGCCACCCTTGCGTTACAGTTTTCTGAATGCTGGTAAACTGAAGCTATAAAATCATTCGCCATTGTTTGTTTGGAAGTGTTCACAGTCTATCAGCTCATTCCTAAAGCCATTTTTTTCTCTCAACCTTCCGTTTCTAGAGTTTTCAACAGCTTTTCTTACTTTCACACACTGTTTTCATGCAGAATATTCGAGTGCCAGTTTTTGAGAGTCTGTCGATAGGGGAGGGGCTATTGGAAGTGGCCCATTGTTTTGGGAAACAATGCTTATCTCCCCCCTGGTCCATCGACATTGGGGGGAGAAAACAGTCGAGCGGACTAGCTGTGGAGTCTATGGAGGAAGTGGAGACCCAGTTGACCTTCATCATGCATTCAAAGTGTTCCTGTATACTCCTCACCAAATTCCCACCACAGTTAAATATAGGCTGTCGACTTTTTATTGTTGTCTGACTTGCTGCTTGGGTTAGCCTCAGGTTTTCCCCCTCCCTTCGCTTTCTTTTGTGGTTGTGTTTCAAGAGAGATCTCATGCTTAGGTAGGATTACAAGCCCTCCGGTTTGCTTTGAACCCCCCCACCCTCAAGTTCTCTTCTCTCCAGGTTACCTCAGGGGATAAAGATAGGGCTTTTGTGTGGGTGTGCATCGGTGTTGGTGGATGCGTATGACCTCGTCCCACCCTAAGATGTGTTATTTGGTTAGTTCCAGAGATTCTAATATACTCACTCATTCTCATCACCAGTGGTTATCTGAAATCACCCCAAGTTTGGCTGGCCGTTTCACTCTGGCTGTTTGCCCTGTGTGGTCCGCTCCAGGTGTGGGGGATAAAGCGATGGGGTCAAGGCGGAGAGGTTACGCCTCTATCGGCCCCTCTGCTCGATGGCTTAATGAGACTGTGGAAGCATTGGCCATGGGAGTCCTGCTTTCCCTGGAGTTGGGAAAAGAAAGGATGCTTTGTCCAGCTGGAGATGTGTGGTGGTTACCTGACCTGAACTTAGAGACTCAAGCGATATGGTTCTAGATGAGAAGCTACAGAGGGCTACTGTTTATCAGCTCCTACCAAAGTGTGGGTGGCCTGTAGGCTTAAATCCTGGGTTTAAATTGGTTGAGTTTTCATTATTCTTGATTTTCAATTGCGATTCACACCTGCTCCCCCCTCATATGTTTATTATGAAAATTGCTCTCAGTTTGCTGGTAAAGTATGGGAACTGCAGCACTCAATAAGTTTCAGATATCAGGCTGCCCTAATGACCCAGCTGCACTTCAGTGGTTCATACTAGAGCTCATTTATTCCCAGCCAGCTTGTGTTGGCAAGGAGTACTGGCCTCTTGGTCAATTATTTTTGTGTAATTGCTGAAATTTATGGGGGTGGGGGTGGGGAGTGTACAATTTTTTTTAGCAATTTATTTGAATAAAATATGATAAAATCATTTTATTATCATAAAATTGTATCATGAATTACATGGCACATGTTTATTGATTGTTAATATCTAATCCAATCCAATCCATCCATCCAATCTTTAGATTTCTCTACTTTTATCAAATAATCACAATTACTTATTACTGTGCACTGAGTATTATGTACACAATACATACAGTTGGTTAATAAATTATACGGTTAGATTCTTTAATGCATTATTTGTGATGTTTTAATAAAACTTAATACCATTTAAAAGGAGAGTTCACCCCAAATTGACAATTCTGTCATTATTTACTCACACTCAGGTTGTTCCAAACATTTATGAATTTCTCTCTTCTGCTGAACACAAATTCAAATAAAATTAAAGATGGGTTGTTTCAACCTATGTTTAGGTCAAATATTTAGGTCAAATAATTTTTGACCCAAACATGGGTTGAAACAACCCAGCATTTTTTAGAGTGTAGTATGGAAAAAAAATACTATGAGGTACCATCTACTGTTTGGTTGCCAACATTTTTCAAAAAATATTTTATGAGTTCAGCAGGAAAAAAAATTAATACAGGTTTGGCACAACCTGACGGTGAATAAATGATGACAGAATTTTCATTTTTGAGTGAACTAACCCTTTAATACAATTGCACAACAGTGGTGGTTTGCAAATGATGCAAAATAATGGCACAAAATTTAATGACAATTTGATCCTCAGAAGGGCTCAATAAGCAACCTGTTATCTTGAAAATCTGACTTTATTTCCAAAGGGTGTTCTATGAAAGGTTGAGGCTTATACACAAACTTTAGGTGGATCTGTGAAACAAATTTGACATATATAACATCCAAACTGACGTAATGAAATGTAATGTGAATTTTAAGTACCGACAAACTGAAAATTGACCATGTATGTATTGGCAAGTGCACCAAAACAAATTATTCAGAAGTGAAATCCTCATTGAAAACATTGTAAAATCTTAAAATTTGCTCAAAAGTGAGTTCCTTCCAGGAAGTGCATGGTCAGCACTCCAGCCTGCTGTGTGACAGGCCATTTCTTTACAGTCTTCTGCTAAGCACACGATCGCAGGTGGCAATTAGTCTTTCTTTACGCCCCACAGCTTTTAATGGCTTCACTCTTTTTCACCAGGTTTGCTTTCAGCCCACACAATCCTTTGTTTTATTATTTATTACCAGTGATTCCTTCACCTGATATCAGTGAGGAATGGTCTCTTCTCTTCAAACAATAAAGAAGCTCTTCCCTCAGTAGTTCATTCACTTCAATGTCAGGGCACTTAACACCTGAACAATGCCTGAGGATGGAATGCCTGGAAGCTTAACATGGGACAATGGACAAAGACTTCATTGCCTACAATGATTGGCACTTAACTAGTCACAAAGCTTCAGCACATTACCCAAGACTCGCAATTTAAAAAATGGCCAGCGTTAACCCTAAATCATATGCCTGGCTACGATAACCATTAACCAGTGAGAATGTATCTGAGACGTCTAACGTCAAACTCTTTCACTCCACTGGCTGTCCGCATCGATTACAAGATCATTCAACAAAATTTAAGGCCGTACGCACCTGGGTTAGAACAATCTACGGTATGGAATGTGGCGTTCCCAATCCCATTATTGTGATGATGAAGGACTACATGGTATATGGTATCACGTTTAATAAGATGAATATGCGCTTGGGGGCGGCCGTCATTTCATCTCCATTGTCCAAAGAAAGGCACTGAAATGGCTGTCATCAATTATAATGACCACTACAGTTCTAAGGGTCTATAAGCTCTCTGTTGTGACATGTAAGAAGTTTAAAGTCCGTTCACAAGGCAGGTCGAAAACACCTGCATCCCTCCGTCCTTCACATGCTGTGTGAAACCTTAGATGACGGATGTAATGAGAATACTTAGCTCTCATTTGCTGTCAGTCATCTCCTTGAACTCTCTTGTGACCAGACCTCCTAAACCCCCCCTGGGAGGATCATCTAAAGCAAAACTAGATGGATTTGCAGTTTGCCGTTTTCATTTTGAACACTTAACCCCTGCAGCCGTGTGTCTGTATGTGCGTATGAGCGACACTGGGCCTTTAACTGCTGCATGAAAGGTCAGTGTGCTTGGCTGCTATGGGAGGAAAATCATAACAAAGTATGAAAATTGGTGGACTGTGCCTGATTAGACTACATTGTTTTGGACCATAAAGATGGAGATATTTTAAAGGGCAGAGGCTAATTGTCTCCTTCAATTTGTTGTTGCGTAAGCCACTTAGATGTTATATTGTCGGCCAAGGCTCAGCAGAAGTATTGTGAAAAATCTCTTACAGGCTTGAAAAGAAATGACATTATAAAGCGATTCTAGTTTAAAAAGCAAAACCTCCAACTCTTCACATTCTCAAAAATAAAGGTTCCAAAAGACGGTTTTGGCTTTGGCCTTTAAGAACCATTCTGGGTTCTGAAAAGAAACTTTAAGTGAACAGTTCCTAAAAGAACCAATTTTTCTTAGTGTGAAGAACAATTTAATAACCAGAAGAACCCTTTTCCACGCACTCTGAAAAATAAAGGTTCTCCAGGAAGAACCTTTAATATTCATGGAAACTTTCCATTGTATGAAAGGATCTTTATTGTGGTTCTTTAGTTTATTAAAATGTTCTTTACACTAAGAAAAAAAAAGGGTTCTTTTAGCACCTGTTCAGTGAAAGGTTCTTTGCGGCATCCAAAATGGTTCTTGTATGACATCACTGTGAAAACTCCCTTTTGGAACCTTATTTTAAGAGTGTATAAAGAACCTTTTGTTCGGGTTCCATTGATGTTAAACAGATGAATGTAAATTTTGTCATTTTTTACTCAGTTGTCCCAAACCTGTATGAGTGTCTTTCTTCTGTTGAGCACAAAATATATTTTAAAGAATATTGGAAAACCAGACAGCTGATGGCACCCAGTTACTTTCATAGTAGGAAAAAAAATACTATGAAAGTCAACTGTGTGGTTACCAACATTCTTTAAAATATCTTCTTTTGTGTTCAACAGAAGAAAGATACTCACACAGGTTTGGAACAACTTGAGAATTCATTTTTGGATGAACTATCCTTTTAAAGGTTCTTTATGGAACCATAGATGCCAAGAACATTTGAATGTAGGCCATCCTCTTTTTATTGAGTAAAATGTGTCAATAAGCCAGACATTGTCGTGAGCTCATCTGAATTTTCAGGTTGCTTAATAGATTGAAATATGTCAATGAGCCTTATGCTTTCGCTTACTCATCTTAGTTTTCAGGTTACTTTAAATGTGACTGCATGCCCAACGGCATTGTTCAAATGTTTATTCGAAAGACTTCAATTATTTCCTCACACCCCTACCAGAGAAAAGCTCACAGTTCTCACGAGAAGCGAGGCTGGTTGAAGTGGAGTTGAAGGTCTACTGGAAGTCCTGGTTCGACTTGCTCGTCCCATTCTTCACTCTTAACCCTGCAGGGGAGGTTTGCCTATAGCACATGCCAGAGCAGTCACTATAAATCACTCAATTTTATTGCCTTTATTAGTTTCTCATTCAGTTCTGCTCCTGTGCCCTTTTCACGTACTTTCATATGCTTGGGGTTTACAAGAAATTCAAAGCAGTTTATCAGAACAAAACAACAGGAGAATTGTGACGATCATGGGGCGGATCACATCCGTCAAACATTTTTACGTCAACCCTCACCTGATACCTTAAAATGTTTTTTCGTTACATGTCTCTGATGTTATTTGAAAAAAAGCATTTTATGATTAATGGGTAAATTACATAAGATGGTTCATGATAAAGAAAAAGAAAAATCTTTTTTAAAACAAATTTTTACTCTAAGTTCTAAGTTCTTAGAAATGTACATTTTGTATTTATGTTGCTTTCATATACTTTTGAAAAACATTTAAATTTTCAAGAGTTGACATTTTTAATGTATTTATTAATTGTTTTATTTTAATTTTAAACACTTTAATATATATATATATATATATATATATATATATTCAAGGTAGAAAGTATATTTCTTATCAATATCATGTATTATTAATTCATAAATACCTTCAAGTTTTTGAGGAATCGCACACAAGAATTTTTAAACAAAAATGATGATGTCATGTTTTGCTTCCCGGATGTTTATGTAAGTTGGTTTCAAATGACTTTGATCACACCTGTTAATGCAACAGACATTTTGTGTCAAATATTAATAAGCAGTGAAGCAGTATTTTTTAAAAATAAAACATTAAAATAAAGGTTTTTATTAAACTAATTTCTGGCAAAAAATTAAAAAAATTATTTTTATTCCGAATTCAAAAACATATTCATCATAGAACAGGTGTATTTTTTTCATTGTTTGAATGAATTGCATTTATATGTATTAGAATTTCAATGTAAAATATCAATTTAATAGACATATTATCACTGATATATATTGTAAAAATATACCCTAATCCAGAAATGCTGAAAGACCTTGACAGAATGAAACTGCTCTGCCCATGTAAAGCCGTCAATACCGGTAGCATTTTAATACCCTTATAGAAAAACCACATGAATTTTATGTGTTCCACATGTGACAAACAAACAAAATGTAGCAAAATGTAGGAAAAAATGTGTTTTTTTCTGTAAGAGTACCAAATGGTGAGTTTGAATTATATTTAACAGTGTGTATCTGCCCTGGGTTCACTCACCTTACCGAGGTTCAGACCTCCAAATCAAGAGATGGACGTTTTATGCACGCCGCTCTTGTGTTCCTCTTAACCTTTCAACCCAACGCCGACCATAGGAAAACCAGAATGTAAACCACAGGAAATGATGGGTTGAGAGAGCCAAGTTCTACATTGCATTATTGATGTTTATTCCGGTGAGCCCTGCTATCTGATTCTCAATCAGTGAGTGTTTAAACTCATTGTTTGCTTCCGGGCTGTTTCACTGTTAAGCTGTGTGCTCAGCTGATATGACTATGATAAGCTCTTCCTAAATTGTTTTACTCTCAGTCTCAGGACTTTGATGTTAAAACAAAGCTCTTGTTTTGCACTTGTCTTTCTTATGACATGTATTGATGCTCACAGATATATGTATAACAAATTTCCAAGGAGGTCATTTGCATATTGAAACGTTGGCCTATTTACTGTTTCATGTAGATTGTTCAGACATGTTGTTTGAAGCTGTCAAATATAAATCTTGAAGCACTTGTAGTTACTCCTTTGCCCTCTAGAGGCATATGGGCTTCTCTTTTGAATGCGTTCTTGACCATTGGTTTTTGAGCTGTTGTAAGTGGTTTTATCTTTTACCAGCCAGATCTTTAGCTGTTTCTCAGTTTAACCTTTTTTCAAAAGTATCTACTGACTTTTATTTTATTTATTTATTTATTTTAGAGCTTAAATTAATGGATTTGTAAAAAAACATATGAAGAAATAAGAAAAAATTAAAATTCTCAGAACTAACTTCGCTTTTCAAAGTAATTTTTTTTATATTATTAATTTATTTTAGAAATTTTTTATATATATAATTTAAAACACTTTTTATTTAAAACTATTTTATGTGAAATATTTTGATAATAAATAAATAAATGCAATGTGATGTAATGTAAAGAAAGAAAATAATTTCAAAAAGAGAGATGCAGCCGCAGTTATAACTTAACTCTCATTCTGTGTTTTACCCCTGGCTGCCAACAGCAAGAGGAAACTTCTCAATGTTGTAGGGTGTGACACAGGAAACAGGCTGAAGAGGGCTTGAGCTGAAGGCTGTGTAACTGTGTGTGCATTAATGCTCGAGTGCATTGGCATATGTGTAGTGTCAGACTGTTTGGGAATCCACACCACTGAATCTGTGTGGAAAGAGAACATCCAGGAATGTTCCAAGCAATGTAATTTCTATTGTCTGTCATTCCTCTCTCTGTCCAGTCCTGCCTCCTATTACACCAAATGTCAGGCCGACTGTAGGCTAGCAGATAATAAGAATGCGGCGTACCGAACCAGCTCTGACTATTTAGATTTGATCACATATGGCCATCAGCTGATCAGTGTAATGTCTCTTTGATTTTGTTCTCATAGTCCGCGTTAATTTTCATCTCAAGAAATTGAAGTGTATTATTTGATCCAGTGGTTCTCAACTGGTTTTTCTTTAAAAATAAAAAAAGTGTTTTACTTTTTAAGTATTTTCATGCTCTGAAACAAATAATTCACCACACAAAACACATTGTGGTCAGCACAAAAAAGATGCTTTTAAGTTCAGATGACATTGAGAATAGAATAGAATAGAATAGAGTAGAATAGAATAGAATAGAATCTTTAGATATCACCACAAAACCTCTGGAATCATTTTATGTTGACTATTTGAGATGTTTTCACCATAGAACAGCACAAGGACATTCGCTTTTGAGCAACCAGAGGTTAAGTGCCTTTCTCATGGTCCATTGATGATGGCTCACTTCTTGTAAAGATTGAACTAGAAGCTAAACTTCATGTTAATGTTATTAACCGCATGAAATCAAAATGGGAGTTTTGTGGCTTTTAATCCATCTCTGTGAGACTTGAGGCCATCTATATGCAAGTGTGCAACTAAAAGTAGATTTTTTTTAGTTTTAAGTCTTAGCACTTTCAGCAGATTGCACAATTCAGCCTGCAGCTTCTCTCCAGGCCACCAGAGGGAACCTTGACCAGAATTCTAAGAAGTTATTTCCTTCCTCTACGAAAATCAGCCCCGATACCCTTATATAGAGTACTGTTTGAGGGGATAGCCATTTACAGTGGTGTCCAAAACCATTGTTGACATTATCAAGCACACTCATTCAATCTCATAATGCACCTCATTAACAAGTGTACAACGGATGTTCACTCAACAGCTGGTCGCTAGAGAATACTCATGCAATGTTAGCTTCGTGCTGAACGAATTCCCATGTCTTGACAGAGGATGGCATCTGCCGCACATCCAATGCACTCGGTATCCGAATTTGCTCACACATTTATTTACTAACTTAATTAGTTAAGTAATGTAGGGAATAGAGGGCGATTTTGGATACAATTTTATTAGCTTTTAGCATGTTTAAATGTCACCATGAAATCAAAATGGACCATTCTTATTTTTTTATGGAATATTTCAGTGTTATTAATCCGTGAACATGTTTTTTTATTATTCATGTGTCCTCGTAATCTTTAATCAAAATAACTTCTCTGCATTCTTGCAGTGACATCTCTTCTGTTCTCTGATGATGTGTTTACCAGCGTGAGGGCGGGGCAACCTGTCACTCACAGGAGATCAACCAATAGCAAAGCATCCAACGATCCAATAAATTCCTGATGGACAAAATCAAGTCCCGCCCTGCATTTTTTTTCTTTTTCTCGTGTTTCAATCGGATGTATGTCACAATAGAAAACAAAAGACCATCACATCTTCTGTTTCATGCATATTTTTCAGACTGTGACAGTTCAGCCTGTAGCTGCTCTCCAGTCCACCAGAGGGAATATTCACAAGAATTCTAGAAAGCCACTTCCCTCCCTCCAATACATCAGCCTCTGTCTAGCAATAACAAATAGCTAAAATGCTAATGAGCCCAAACAAAAGTGATTAAATAAATTGCTACAAGTTTCAAAATAGTGTAACTGGAGTAATAAATGAATTTGACGGGGGTTCACTACTTTCAGCTCTTCTAGTTGTCCGCCCTGGAAAACAGAATCATTTAATCAGTGAGTGAAAGAGCGAACCGCCATCTTCATATACAAATCTCTATATGAGAGAAGAGGAAGACGTCCGTCACCTAAGCACCGCAGTGTGACGATACCCGCACTTTGGTTCCACTTTCTTTGGTCCCCCCCCCCCCCCCTTCATTAATATTGTCCTTCACAATGAAGGTTGAAATTCAAATAAACGCTGCATTCCACATATAAACACTAAATTGTGTTATCACACAAAGGTGTATCACAAAATCTCTGTAGGATATGAGGTCATCTATATGCTGGTGTATGACTGAAAGTTGACTTTAGCTCCGTTCATTCTCCTCACCCCTCTCCATTCCAAAAGAGGGAACCTTTCTAGAGATTTCTAGGAAATCTCCTAATTCACCTACCCCTGACTAGCAAAAACAAATAGCTAAAAATGTTAATGAGTCAAAACCAAAGGGATTGATTATATTATTTTGCAGCCACTGTTGAATGTCAGACCTGCCATGACTGGATACTTGTTTAACAAACCTGAACAACTGTAAACTCATTTGGAAGGAAGGGTTCTGCGTCATTATGGATACTTTGGCCTTGACGTCAGTGTCAGTGCCTGCTGGTCAGAGGGTCAACTGTCAGCCCAAACTGTCATTGTATTGTTGGCACACATGTAAGTTTGGCAGGATCCCCTGTGGTGTTCGGCTTGGCATGTGTAAGCATGATACGAGTATGTGTGTGTTGCCTCTTGTAAGCCCTTATTTATTCTCCATTCTGCAGAACTCATTGTGATATGTGGGCCTCATAAATCTGTGCATGGAAATGCCCGTCAAAGTTCACACCTAAGTTCATTTCATGCTTCACTGTCTTCCTCTGTGTGTGTGGTGCAGCATGTTATCATGCGAGTCTGTGTGTGAGATTTTGCATAAAAATATGCTGGTTTATCATGGAATGATAATCATTTATTCTTTTTGTGTTTGAGCGTGTGTGCGTGTTCAGAATTGATTCAGGCTCTTCTATGATAACTCCGCTGTGAAAAGGTTTCTCTCAAAGATGGAAGATTTAATCAGCCATTACAGTAAAAATGATTTGTCTTACCTTTGGTAACGGGATTCACCGGGTTAAACAAAAGTCGCTGCTTTCAGTTCTTTGTCTGTCTGGATAATAGGTTCAGGGGTTCTCAAACTTTCCTGGTAAAATAAAAATCATGGGCCTCCTACAACCTCAGCAACAACTTAAAAATCAAAAGAATGAATAAATAAGAAAGTTTGAACTCTATCAGTTGTGGTACTGAAATGAGACAACAATTTATAATTTACTAATATATGTTTAAAAAGTCAGTTCATTCATTGTCAATTTAATGTATGTGCTTTTGGTAAGATATTATTAAATTATTATCAAATTTCTTAATTAGCCAATAAACTCGCAAACCATTTTGAATCTTTAATGGACTGTAGTTTGAGAAAGGCATGTCGCTTGGAAAGGCATGCTGTAATGTAATTTACTCTCAAGTAATCTTAAACCACTTAACTCTTACTTTAAACTTTCTGATTCTTGAGTTCATTTCAGATAGTTCTCTGCTTCTGCCACAGTAAAAAAAAATTGATCACCTAATTTAGGCTTTTACTGTCATTTTGTGATAAATTGAAACTTCCCGCAAAGATCTTCTAATCTCTGTTTTATAGGCATGCAATTTCATGGCATCTGGCTTCTTCTCACACTTTGCACAAACACTTTTATGACTAAGAGTGGATAAGAATCACTTTTGTTTTCTTGTTGTGGTTACTATCTGTTCTTTTATCTATAGTGAGTTTCTTTTGTGTGATGGACATGTAAAACTTGAAATTTATAAGATAATGTGTAACATGGTGGAAGATCAAACTTTATTATAATGGTTTTTTATGAGTAATGGCCTAATGTTCTGTGAACTTTGATTAGAGCAGTTTACGGTATAGGAGTAATGAATCACTTGCCTGTCTTTGAGTGCTGTCAGAGTGCCAGATATTTGCCCTTATTTTGTTTTTCCCCTAGGAGGCAAGGGTTAGTCACAGTTCATATACCGACAAAGAAAGTTTCCTAAACCAGTTCCTGCAATTTACATTTTACTCTTTTGACTTTTCTGATAAAAACCTGGAAGGTATGCAGCTCTAGACCTAAAGATTTAGTCAAGAGTCATCTTTAACTTTGACTTTAAACGTTTAAGAAACGTAAAACGTGCCAATCTACAACTAATTTAAACTGCAGTCAAGACAAACTTTTGAGAAGTTACTTATGAGACTAGCAAACAGTAGCTAACTACTTTAACCCTTGTGCATTGTTCAAATTCACTACCCTTTCGTTATGTTCGATTTTAACTGCTTTAAAAATGTATCAGATAAAATTTTTTTCAAATTTTTTTGCTTAAATCTATTAATCAACCTCAGTCCTGATCAAAACTACTAAATTTAAAAAAAAATTCAGGATTTTAACTCTTTAAAACGTTAAAATCTGATGCTGCACAAAAACTAACAACGCATCAAAGACAATGTTGTCTCTAATCTTTGACACGTTTTTTCCCAAATCAGTGACATCATTTATGAATTTGGCAATTAAAGAGTTAAAATCCTGATTTTTTTTTTTTAAATTTAGTAGTTTTGATCAGGACTGAGGTTTATTAATAGATTTAAGCAAAAAAATTTGAAAAAAATATTTATCTGATACATTTTTAAAGCAGTTAAAACAGCCACGAACATAACGAAAGGGTAGTGAATTTGCCCACAGAGTACTGTTGAGTTTTTGAAAATTTTCAAAGCATTTTCCCAAAATATGTGACAAAATAAGATTTGTCACCAAAAATCATTCCATTTGCTGAAACACGGAGAAAGTTATGGCCAAATTATGGTAAAAAATTCCCCATAGTGGATGAAAACATCCCAAACTGCACATAAGGGTTAAATGTTCTGTTACAAAGCACTGAGAATCTCAATTAGACTAGTACTAAAATAGAAACAAAAAACAACATCTTGCAAAACACCCTAATTGAGATAAATGAATCAAAATCACAGTGACAGTTAGCATTTAGCTATTTATTTTCCAATAAAACAGACTTAAAATGATTGTGAATCAGTGAATCGTTGTTTGAACTACTTAATTTACACGAACTGTCTGAATGAACAGATTCCCTGTCCGAATGAACCGATTCACTGTCTGAATGAACCGTGTTTGCAGAGCATGTTTGATTATTCAGCTAGCGTTGTTTCAAAGACAGAGATGTAGCATTTTGCTCTGCTAAAGTTCTGCTTGTTAGAAAAAAAACTAGCTTGTTACTTGAAAACTTGGGACAAATGTCATATTTATGATGTCATTGCCATAGTAGAGTGCTGGTTGGCCTGTAATTGCCTCTCTTGCTAGTATTCTGTATTACCCAATCTGTTACCATGGCCTTGCTAATGATGTCACAACAAAAGCAGCTTTGTATTAGCCCATCTGTTACCATAGTACCATTTATGATGTCAAAAATCTACCATCCGTATCCTAGCCTGAGGTTACTACAGCGGGCTTTTATGATGTCAGATTGCAGCGTGGTCCTGGAGAGCTTGTGTTTTATTCTTGCAGTGTGTCAGTTAGTTTACTTCACAGCTCTCTTTATGAGCCCCACTGCTATCTTTCCCACAGACATCAACCACTCTCCGGTCCTCTGTGTAAAAGCTAGTCACTTTCGGACACTTAAACTGAGCAGCCGAGAGTTTCACACAGGACTGTGAAGTTCCAGCCTTAAAGCAGTAACATTTACAAGTTGCATGTTTTCCCTGTGGTCTTTCCATTAAAGGAGGAGTTAAATTATCAGTGACTGATAATTTAAGCTATTAATGTACGCTTGTTATGCTAGTAAAGGGGCAATGGGTGGTATGGAGCAATCCTGTGTTCTACTTTCCCACACTATCTGAGCCAGCAGCCGTTGATTGAGTTGTTTGTCTTCACAATTCATGTTTTTTTGGAAGTGCAGTTAGTTTTAGCAGTTGGGGAAATTGAGGAAACAAGCAGGAATTGGAATTAAAGTGATTTGAAATTCATATAAATATTTTAATGCTAGAGGAGTCTGTCGAGGCTTACTTTAAATGTTGTCTTAAGATAGCCTTGTTTGAAAGTTTAGAAAAAGGCCTGTAAGTTTGAAGGTATATAGGCATTACATGGATGGATGGATGGAATTTGGATGGAATAAAATTTGGATGATCAGGGGTTGTACTGAAACCCTATTGTAATTGTTAAAATTTCCAAGCATCAGCATTCTCCCCTAAAAGTGTGCAGGCAGACCAAACCGTAAAGCCGTAAACCGTAAACTTTGAGGGCTGGTAGTACTCACACCGTCTACAACGTCACCAAGGCTCGGCCCGATCGGCCTGATGGGGGCGTTACAGCATTTGTTTGCTTGTTTGTTTTTTGTGAAAATCTTACTTTTGCAAACCATTCCTAGGTTTCTAGCATCCATTCCCTGGAGTCTGATTGTCAGTCATTTTCAAAAAATAGTTAAAATTTCAATTCACGGACCATAAGGAATGTTCAAAGTGGGCGGAGCCACTTTTGCTAAAATAGCTAACTCGTGAACGAAATTATATATTTTCACCAAACTCGGCACACATATGTAAGAGCTCATTCTGTGATCATGCGAAAAAGGGCATGGCAACTGGCCACTTGGTGGTGTTATAACAAGGAAAAAACTATAACATGGCTATAACTACGCAACCCTAAGTCTGATTGACTTGAAAATTGGAAAGCATTGTCTCTGTTCAAGGTGCCAAGATTGCCTTTAAGGACATTTACGTATCTTGAAAAATGCAGCCGGTGGCAGCCAATGAAGTTTGAGCAGCTATCAGACAAGGTCAACAGAGGCCGATCGGAACGAAACTCACTGGGCCCGCTTGACTTACGGCCCTAGAGGTCTGTGGGAAATTAGAAAGAAATCAGCCACCATGGGGTGCCTTTGCGTTTTTCATGGGCGTAAAGGATTGTATATCATATGATTTTTCGCACACGCCCACAACATTCATACAGCATAGTAGAACTTCATACCCCAAGATCTTTCTGAGCAACTCTGCCTCTAGGACCATCTCTGTCCATTGAATCATTCGGTAAAATCGGAGATTGTTTCAAAAACCAACTTTGGCAAACTAGTCCCAGAGTCCCTGGCTCAACCTTGATAACTGTTAAAAAGCTTTAAAAACCATACATTTCACATGGTAAATTCCCTGAATTGGCTGTAAATGGTCTTTTCCATCTATGATCGAGATGGTTACAGGCTTGCTATTTAAAACAATACTTTTTTGTGCATGTGCTTTAAGGGATTAAAGAACTTGAACCCTGATAATTGCTTTATTTATTGCAACCTTATTGTTAGTTATTGATTTCCTTATTTTTTCTTTCTTTTTTTTCGTCAGCCACTTGACTTGAACACCCTAGCATTATGGCAGTGTGTTTTGCATGGGCATGACTTAGTTAAATTAAGTTAAATTAAGCGTCAAAAATGCAAATATGCCTGCGGATAGAAATAAAGAATTGAATCTGTTTTGTCTGTGTGTTTTTGCGGGGCGTGTGAGAGAGTGAATGTATGTAGTGCCGTGCTGCATGATTCTTAATTAACTCTTGAACAATGGACCAGTGAAGATCAGAGAGGCAAGTGAGGGGCTTGTTGTGTCTCCTCGTGAGCAGCTTCCTGAACACATGAAAGGAACACACACTGCCCAAAAAAACACGTGTGGAGAGAGGAGGAACTCCTGTCAACACCAAACTATGGCCTTCAAAGTGAATGCCACCCCCTGCTCCACCTCCCACCCGTAAATGTAGACAGCAGAATACATTCATTAGGATGCTTTAAGCACACACATACATACACACAGCATACGCATACATGTACGCATTGTTCTTTTTCTTTCTTTTGTTTTGGCACTCTGTCTGTCTGTCTGGGTATCATTGCCAAGGGTGGGGTTGCCAGAATACCAACATTTCAGTAGTTGACACCATTAAAAGTGAAATTTCATGAATTTTTCAGAATAAAAAAGGGATATGCTAATTAACACATTCCTTTATTTTTGCTTGTCAGTTTAGTAGTTATTAATAAGACAAGCAAATAAAACAATAGTAACAACAAAGAAATAAATGAAAATCAATAGAACGAAAAAACAACAACAATGGTAAAGATAATATATTATTATAATAATAATATTATAATATTTTTATTGTTATTATTATTATTATTATTTTGCATTAAATGGAAACCCATTAAGGAAAGTTGAAGGAAAAAATATGTGCTGGGAGTAAAAATGATGTTTTTGTGTTTGCTTGCAATACATTTGTTGGCAAAATTGGTGATGGAAATAGTTTTAAATGGGACAAAAAATATATTTTAATGCTTTTTGCAAGTGAATGTAAAATGTTTCTGTGGAATGCGAAATTGCTATATAATTTTCTCAAATTTTGTCCATCAAGTCCTCTTTGGGGATTTGCATCTCAGAGAAATGTAAAAATAAAACGGGTAATTGTGATAAAATGAAATGAAGTCACAGTTATGAGAAATAATGTTGCAAATGTGAGAACTGAACTCGTAATTATGAGAAATGAAGTTACAATGACTATGTTTGTTTTGCTAGTCATTATTTCAAGTATATTCAAACAATCTACTACTGATTTGACTAGTGATATTGAAATATACTTAGTTATTTTGTTTACCAGTAATATATACATGTATGTGTGCTGTTGCATGTATAGACAGAACATGATTAGTACTTTAGGGTGTGTTTACACTTGCCAGGTTTGGTTAGATTAAAACAAAATCTGGTGCGATTGCTTTGTTACTACTGTTCATTTGAATAAGTGTGAATGCTGCCATCCGAACCCTGGAGCACACAAAACAAGCAGACTGAGACCCCTGAGAAGATGGGCCACAGTCTGCTTCCAAACCAACTCTAGTGCGGTTTGACTGTAATATATCGCAACAAGACATCTGAACAAACCAAAAAAAAAAAACCCAGGACATGATGTGACAAGATGTGAAATAAATTTTCTCATCATAGTCACGATGTTACCCATTACAGTGTCTCCTTCCAGCTGGTCTTCGTTTGTGTGCAATTGAGGAATTCCTGGCGCTGTTTTGACTCCTTTACACATTAAGATCTAAGTTCGGTCACAAAATATGCATCATAAAAGCTGCTTTTTTTGTGTTTTTTGAAAATCTGGTGTTAAAAAGGACAGCGCGAACACTAAGTGAATCAGGACTAAATGTATTTTCTTTTGTGGTCTGAACCAAAAGAACCGAATTACACCCTTAATGGTCTTTTGGCTTTAGCTAGAGGCAGGTGGTCTTTACATATTTTGGTCATGAATATCGGATCCACAATCGAAATGAATTCTTGGGAAATGAACTGATCGTAGTTCCATGTAGAAGTGATATAAATAACACCGTAGAGTGTCCTGCCACGGGTCACACCCTTCATATCCCTGTTTTCTGAACTGTGGAAACAAGAGTAGGATTCCAGCCAATGCACATCAATACAGCAATTTCCTATTTGCTCATTTCCTGTTTTGACAGGAAGCAGAGGAAGATGGCTTGCTCACACAAACAGTAAGAGCAGTGGACTGCTGGGTAGCGCAGCCAGCTGTCCTCAGGTAGTTCGGCACAAGCGTTGATGGACCGCTTACACCCTGTTAATGAGATTGGCCTGCCGCGCATGTTTAGGAAAGGAAGCTTTTGTAGAGAATGCTGTTAATCATTTCTGAAGTGGTGCCCTTCTTCCCAGGACGCTCTTTTTGACCTGCACACAATGCAACGCTTTTGAAAGCACCGGTTTCTTTTGTTTTTCCATCACATTCCATCCATCACTGTAATCCATCTTTCTGTGGGCAGGGAAGTCGTCTCCTCTGTTCACACCTAACTTCCCCCAGTGGGAGTAGAATTGAGATGTTACAATGTATCTAAGAACCATTTTTCAATTGATATTTAAGTTTAATGTAAGTGCCTGGCTGTCCCACAGAGATAAACAGTGGCCAGTCGAATACTTGCATGACATGCGAGAGAAAAAAACAACAAAATTGTGGCCACTAATTAAGATTTTGTTTCTTCGACTTCTTAAGTCCCCCATTTTAGGTAACTAATTTAAGACAATTGTTTTTTCTTGTTTAAGATTTAACTTAAACGAAGGAACGAATTAGTATAATGTGCCATGATTTAACTAAAACAAGGGAACAAATTAAATAAAATGTGGCCAAGAATTAAGCTGTGAGAATGTGGCCACAATTGACTAAATCGAGGGAGCGAATTAATAAGTGGTGGTAACGAATTCTTACTTTGTGGCGACAATTTAGTTAATGTAAAAAAATGAAACAATTAGTTTAGTTTAGTAGATCAAAAAATGAATTAAAATGAGAAAATGAGTGAACGAACAAGTTATTAATTTATAGCCACGATATATATTATTTTGTTCACATTATGTGCTGGGCTCTGTAGATATTAGAGGTTTTTTTTTTTTTTTTTGTATTGGTCGATATAGGATTTACAATTTCTCCTATTTTACTTTTGCCATCCTCTAACACTCACTTAAACTAATACTAACACTATTAAATCTAATCTTAAGCAAATGAATATTACTTTTTCATAATGTAGATAATTATTTTGTGATACTTGTAAAATGTAAAAAAAAAATGTAGTTTTTTTTGTCTATTTAAGAAAAAAGTTTTGAATTTCTGCAAAAATATGCTTTTTTTTTAAATGCAAATTTGTTTCCTACCCAGTATTATTAAATAGTTTCATAGCCAATAATCAATATTTTAATTAAGTTTTAAAATATATATTAAATCTGATGTAATATTACATTTCATTCTTGTTTTTGGACACTGTTTCAAAGTATTTGTGATTAAGCTAAATCTTGAGACTAACCTCTTTCTCAGATTGCAGGGTAGATACAGTGACAGGCAGCCAGAAACCCCCCTGCCCACAGCCTCGAATAGCTAATTAGGAAATTCAGTGATTATTAACCTTGGCACTAGACAGCGATCTCCTCATTTCTTTCATTATAGCCTGGAGTTGATTTACTCTAAATGCTACTTTTAGTTTGACTGTAGACAGAAAGCAATTGCTCCCTGTCAGTTGCACACAAAAGCCCTCTGTTTTAGATTTTTGGAAAATATTATCCTTTGACACACTTTATAAAGTACTCCCTTTCTTTCTAGCAATTTGACCTTCTGTTTACTCTGCCTTTCAAATGATTTAATGCTGCATTATTTTATGAAATATTTTTATGTGAGAAGAAGCTTGGTCATTATAAAACAAGACATTTGATCAAAATCAAGTATTCCAGAGAGCTATTTAACAAACTTATAGACCTTTCAGTGTTGGGCTCATTGTGTTCTGTCTTCCAATGTGTATTTCCACAGCATGGTGGTAAGATCTCACAAATCTATGAATGAATCGCTCATTTCAAATTCTTCCTGGTCTGCTGACATTTGTAATGACATTGAATCTGTATAATGCTCATGATAATTTTCAGTAACACTACAATAAGTAAACTTGTTTCTCTGGCGCATAAGGTCTATATTCTATATACTAGATTGAGTCTGGCCAGGATATTTTTTTGTATTTGAATGTACTATTATTATAGGTGTGTTGATCTATGTATTGTAAATCAATTCTAGGACAGGAACTCAGTGAGAATGTGCCATATGTGTGGTTAAAGTGGTCAAAGGTCAGTGCTCCTGAACGTTTAACTCAGTTGTAGCTGCAGTGCACTCCTACTCTGACCTTCAGAAGCTGCACAATTAGCTGACCTTTGACATCTCATCCTAGCCAGTGAACCCTTAGGCACAGAGAACATGCTTACACATCCTTTGTCCTACATTTTGTGTGTGTGTGTTCATTTAGTGGACATCTTAATAAGGCTGCTCAGTGTTGCGGCTGTTAAAGCGTCTGACTCAACTTTGTTTTCTGCATCCAAAGTTTGTCTTAACCGTGCACATTGCACTCGCCGGTGCTTTTTATATTTAATATACTGAGCTGTCAGCTAATTTTAAGAAAAAGTGACCAATTTTTACACTTTTGTAACATCTTATTTTTTCATCTTTATGATTTTAAAGTCAGAACAGCAGGAACTCACTGGATAGGGTTTAGAATCACTCTGGATAAAGAGAATGCCCGTAATTCCGCTCAGCCTCGCTTTAACCGAGTACATGACTGAATGTGTCAGGCCATTAAAAATAATGTAATGAACTCTCAATGTAATAGGCTCTCATTCATATGCAAATCAGAGTGGATTCAGCCCTGGCCTTTCTTGCTGCCTCATTGCGCACTGACGCTTGTGACATCACTGTTGGAGATATTCTCAGACCACTTTTATGTTTTAATTGCCTTGATGGACAGAGGACCAACAGGCGGTTTGAATCCATCAACGTTTTCTGTAAGTGCAGGAGAGATGCATTTATAGGTGTAGTGCTTCTAGGCCATGACAAATTGAACATATTTTGAATGGAGTTCAGGATGGAGAGTTCAGTTTTTTTCTTTTCTTTTTGCCTTGTTTCCATCAAAAGAGACATTTTAGCTCTGATAAATGACAGTTAAAATATTGATTCAGTAGAAACAGTCTAAAGCATCTTTCTTTTTCTCTCTGTCCCATCTTTACAATGGACTGCCCCTCTCCTTATATAATTTTACCATTTCACTTCTTCCCATTTTAAGTCAGGGTTGCCTCACCTCATCCTGCTATCAATGGGTAGCAGATAGATTTTTGCCTTTGTGTAGTTCACTTCAAGGTCGTTTATAGTTGTTCCAATTGTTCCCGTCACACAAAGTGTCTAAATGCCTTTTGTTACTATTTTTGATAAGCAAAGATTTCAATAAAGGAAGAAAAGAATGAATGGGGAAAGAATTTTTATAGTCATTAAGGCGATTCATTTGTGTGTTCTTCCTTATGTCTGCTCCAGACGGAGAAGGGTTTGGGAATCCTCTGTCTATCTCTCTATCTTTATTCGCTGTGTCTAGACGTCTCTATTCACCCAAAGAAAACATTCAGACCTGCCAATCTCTGAGAGTCTTGGATGTCTGTCTTGATGTGTGTCCAAATATCTGCGGCACAAAGGCTTTATTAAATTTGAACGTCTATTGGATTATTTGACTTTTTTGACACACCAAATTTAACAGCCAAACAAATAATAAAAGGTCTGTTTATTTGTTAAATTTACCTAGATGACTTATTTAATTGCATTTTATTTATTTATTTTTTTCTGACATGTAATGTTTCTCCTAAAATTCCCTATGAAAAATAAGCAATAGATAAATAGGGCAGCTGCTGAATAGCATTCTACAGATAATTTGATCTTGGGAGAGTTGATGAGAAATGTTGATGAGAGTTGTTGCAAAATCTTTTGAGGGGTTTTAAAGGGGGAACAATTTTGCCCCTTTTCATAAGATGTAATTTAAGTCTCTGGTGTCCCTAGAATGTGTCTGTGAAGTTTCAGCTCAAAATACCCCACAGATAATTTATTATAGCTTGTCAAATTTGTCCCTATTTGGGTGTGAGCAAAAGCATGCCTTTTTTCTGTGTCCCTTTAAATGCAAATGAGCTGCTGCTCCCGGCCCGCTTTCTAGCTTTAACAGCTCGCACTTCATTTGCTCAACAACAACAAAGCTGGAGAATCTCACACAGCCAAAATGAGGATTGTCAGTAATGGTGTTCAGCTTTACATTGTTAAAACCGGAGTCGAACACTGATGGAGAGACTCAGGAAGAAGTTACAACTTTTAGAATTCAACTGGACGTTTCTGAATGGATAGTCGATAAATATGCAGATTAACGGGTGGTAATATTATAAAAAGATCCCCTTCCTATGTCACTAGGGGAGCTAAATCTGAGTGGCTCATTTTTTTCACATGCTTGCAAAGAAAGGTTTGCCAAAACAAAGTAAATGGGTTGTCATTTTTCACGTTTTCTGGGTTTGTAGATGTACCAGGGACCCAGTTATAGCACTTAAACATGGGAAAAGTCAGATTTTCATGAAATTTCCCCTTTAAAGGGCTGAAGAAAGTACATCCATCTATCTATCATAAACAAACTCCACAGCTCTGGGAGGTTAATAAAGGCCTTCAGAAGCGAAGCGATGCATTTGTGTAAGACAAATATCCATATTTAAGTTATAAAGTAAAATATCTAGTTTCCGCCAGAACACCGTCCATATTCAACTTATGAAAAAAGTGTAACGCCTCTCACTGTTCAAATCGTTTACACTTACGCCTTCCATATTCAACTTACGAAAAAAGTGTAAGTGTCAGTTACACTTTTTTCGTAAGTTGAATACGGAAGGCAGTCTGGCAGAATTTAGATATTTTGTAACTTGTTAAATATGTATATTTTTCAATATACACTTCGGAAAGGCCTTTATTAACCTTCTGGAGCTGTGTGGAATATGCTTCATGATGGATGGATGCACTTTCTTCAGCTTCATACTCGTTCACTGCCATTATAAAGTTTGGATGCATCAGGATATTTATTAAGATAACTCCAAATTTTGTTCATCAGAAAAGAGAAAGTCATATACACCTAGGATGGCTTGAGGGTGACTAAAGCTTGGGGTAATTTTCATCTTAAAGTGAGCTAATCCTTTAAAACGCTTGCTAAGAAGCTGGAAAATCAAGCAGGGTTTTCAATTTCATTTCTATTTAACATGATTTGCTGTATAGTAGGAACAAATGAGATTCATGATTATCAAGACATGATTTTACTTTCCCATCCTTGTGAACTTGGCCTTGCTCCAATTGTTTTGACAGATTGAATTACATTTGATTATGTTGAAAGGCTATTGTTGTTACAAATGAAAAATGGTTTAGGTCACTGGTTGCCATTTCTCATCGTCTGTTGTTGCGATTTATCTGTATATATTATCTGAATATAAATTGTGTTTTAAAGGACATTTGGACTGTATTTTAACTAAGAAAAAGATTTTTTCATACTTTAACATCTTTTGTCTAGTATGTGTCATTCTGTGAATTATATAGTAGCCAGAGTGACCTAATCACATTCCACTCTAGAGTTTACACAGTCAGAGTGGTCTAAAACATCAGTCTCTTGTGTGAATTACTCTTCCTAATTATGCTGATGTGCTGTGTTAAATGTGACTTTGGAGATTGAGTTCCAGGGACAAGTGCTTTAGAGCGAGCAATCTCATCAGTTCCCGTGCTGCTGTTGCAGACGAGTGGAGCTCATGCAAATTACTGACACATGTGTTTGTGTGTTTACCTCTTCCTGTTTGCATTTTTCACTAGGTAATTAACTTCTCTTCTCGCCCGCATGGGCTGGTGTGTGTTAAAGCCGAGAGAGCAGGTCTCTGTTGAAAGCAGATGGCTCCATGAGGGCTTACAGGAAGTTGAGAAGAGGCTTAGAGCTGTGGAAAAGTTTATGAAAGTTGGATAGAAGCTCTGTTCAGAGTGTTTGTGGATTAAGGTACTTTAACTTTACAGGATATATGCATATAAATGTAGACGCATGGCAAGCGAGCTCACAATACAGAACAACATCGTCGCAATGGCCATGATGTCGTCCTCTATTTTCTGCTTTTCTACATTTAAAATAATAAACTTGAGCCCTCAAAAGGCGTAACGTGAGCAACAATTTAGAATATTTTAGGCAAATATAGGCATATTTTGGTCTAAGATACATTTTTACATAGAAAAACAAAGGAAATGCTGTGCAGTGGAATGAAAAAATGCTTTCTAATTGAAAAAAGCCCAAATTAAAAATTTGAGTTAATACAATGAAGGCAATTGGTTTAATCAACAGAAACTCAAAATATGATGTTATCTCAACTACATTAATTATCTAAGTTGATTTGACAAAAGAAAGAATGTTGTGATAACAAATCATGAAAATTATTTTTTTACAGTGTAACCCTACCCCAATTTTTTTTCTAAAATCAGAGGGAAATGATGGGTGAATAACACTGATGTAGAAGCCCCTAACCCTGGTTGTAAGCCTAAACTTGACATAAGATATAAACTTGTCCCTCAAATCTGATTGGTTGATTGGAATGTTGTTCCAGGATCAACAAAGATGCTGATCCAGGAACTTGCTGCTCTGAAATCACACTGATCATACTTTAAAAGTCATTATATCACATATGCAAATTTTTTTGTGCCTAAACTGAGGTATACTTAAGGTATTATGCTGTTGCATGTACTAGATCAGACATGTTTTGTAGGGCTAATGGACATCATTATTAATTATGACTGACAAATCATAACTTTTGATCAAAATGGTTGGCTAAAACATCCATTCATGGCACGTGTGGCAATCAACATTACAGCCTCCAGTGATTGAACTGCTGTCAGTCTGAACACACATTCACTCTTCACTCAGGTGGTGCTCTTTCCCAAAGTGCTCAGTGGTGCCATCCGCCTTGATTGGCTTATTAATAGTCAAGAACACCCACAATCCCTTGCAGCAATTACTTTTCCTTCCCCGTTCTTCACCTTTCGGCAGGCAGCTGTACTTCTAAACAGATTGAAGAGTTGATTTATTGTTTTTTATTTCCATGAACTTCAGCTAAATAGATAAATAAATCAAGAGCAGTCTGGAGAGTTTCCAAACAGTCTCTGCAAATCAACTATTTTAATTAGTTGCAGAAAGTAAGCCGATGAGCATGCATAAATATGTATGTGCAAGTGAGTCTCTAGTGCAACGTATGCCGGCGTTGTTAGTTTAACTAAGTATAACTCCTGCATTAGCCCTGGGTCACATAAAACTCTTGTGCTAAGTCTCTGGAGTTATGAGTTCTGCTCCAAAACTTAGTGAGCTGCCTATCTAGACTGCATTTCGAGGCCAAATTATTGTTTTGGCCAAAACCAGGCAATGCCTGTAGCCTTGATGTAGAAAGCAATCACTGTAATGGGGAAAAACACTAGATTTGAATATAAATATATTTTATTCAATTCTGAAAAGTATTTTTGTGTGTGTTGTTAACTAAGCAACGTGCTAACTCTCTTGATTGTCTTATAAATATAAATAATACAAAAAAGGTAATTGTGACTTTTCATCTCACAATTTTGACTTTATTTCTCACAATCCAAGTTTAAATTCCAGTTGTTAGTTAACATCTCGAACATTCAGACTTTTTCCCCCTCAGAATCTTGCAGTTCTTACTTTTGTGATCAACTTGCAATTCAAAGAATGTAAGTTAGGTACATTTTTGCAATTTCTTTTTTATTTTTTATTCTGTGGCGGAAACAGGCTTTCATAGAATGCGGACAGCGAGGCTGCTCACAAGGTTTAGCAACACAGTTAAAGTCAAACATACAAACGAGTGCTTAAAGTTTGTCTTGCAGCAATAAATTGCCTTTGGAAATGATGGTCCTTGGTTACAGCAGCCTCATTACTGACTGGCTGCCCTTCCAAGGTTTGACGAAGCACTGACAGCTGGAGTGATCCATGAGGAGAGTGAATGGGAGGGTGACAGACAGACGGGTGACAGTATTGTGGGTTATCCAAACAGTTCGGGAGAGAACGGGTTTCTTTTTCAAGCCCATGTGAACAGGAAAAGCCATTTAAGTATCTTACTGTTGAGAGCGATCTATGATGGATAGGTGATTGGGATATACATGCATGCACCCTGGAGATTGAAGAGGTTCATGTCTATGTGCAAGTAAATCGACCGTGAGCTACACCTGAAAGGTACAATTTGGCTTACACGGACCTTCTGTGCATTTTAAAATCTGGTAAATGCTGGCCGGCTAACTGATGCATTATTTTCTTGATCAAATACATTTTTTTTATGATTTTTACTGGTCAGTAATCCGGATTACTATAACTGAATTTCTCAAAAAACATATGCAAACTTGAGCACAGTAATCACGTTTTCCTCGCTTTAGTAAGATTTAATACAACTGATTTATTGAAATCAGGCCAGTGTTTAAGAGAGGTCTTGATCTTTTGACTGTGTGCTATATAAATATTCATGAACGTTTGCTTTGATTATGAAACCTGACACTTTTTCATATTTATAGACATTTTAATATGATTTAATTTTGGGAAATTTTAACCAGTACTCAATGTAAAGTGGCTGTGACTAAATTTTCCTGCTCATGCCATAGCTATTTAAATAGACAGACAGATAGATAGACATTGATACTACATTTGTGCAAGAAATCGGTCAATTATAGTTTAGCTGTCACTACACAAAAATAATGCCGTGATTGAACAATTTCAATAAAGTATTTGAGAAAGCTGTGTAATTTGTATCATACGCATGCAGTATACAAGAAATAATACCACTGACAGAGGATATAATCAATCAGACAGTAATGAGAGAGCACCAACTGTGGCCTGTCAAGACGGTCACTCAGCAGACAGACAAACATCTGTGTTTCTAATGACCCTCTGTCTCATTCTCCCGTGGTGTGTGTGTGAGATCGTCTTACTGCAGTAAACACATGTTAATAGGAGCTGAGGTTTCACTGGTTTCACTAATGTGTCTTTTTACAGAGATGTACAGTGCCATGTGTAATCATAGTGTTTTCTTTGTAATATTTTCTGTTGCTTTATTGGTAGGCTAATTTAACCCTATATTCATTCATCCATTCCATTGACTTGCAACACTTGAAATGTGTAAACTACATTATAATATACATTATGTAGATTTACCAGACTACCAACAAAGTTTGGAGTCAGTCATCAAAATACTGATCGAATATTGTGAAATATTATTACAATTTAAAATGTTTTCTATTTTAATGTATTATAACATGTTATTTATTCCTGTGATTGGAAAGCTGAGATCCTTCATCATTCTAATATGCTGATTTGATTATTAAGAAACATTTCTTATTATTATGAATGTTGAAAACAGTTGTGCTGCTTAATATTATTGTGGAAACCATGATACATTTTTTTCAGGATTCTTTGACAAATAGAAAGTTGAAAAGAAGAGTATTTAAATGAATTAGAATTTTTTGTAACAATGTAAATGTCACTTTTGATCATTTTAATGCATCCTTGCTGAATATAAGTATTAAAGTATTTCTTAAAAAAAGAAAAAGTCTTATTCAGCCCAAAATTTGAACATTAGTGTATGTTACACGATACCAATCTATAGAGCCCCGTTTCTACAAAATATGAATAATGCATTAATGTAATAATTAATTAATGTAAACTTTGCACTCAACCAAGGAAAGTCAAACCCCATATGCTCTTATTACACACACACACACACACACACACACACACATATGTTGTGTTTTTGTGTTTTGTGGGGACTTTCCATAGGCGTAATGGTTTTTATACTGTATAAACTGTATATTCTATCCCTCTACACTACCCCTACCCCTAAATCTACCTCTTCTGCTATTTTAGATTTTCAAAAAAGATCATTTTAAAAATTTACTAGTATTACTATACCTGTGGGGGCATTTGGTCCCCATAACATAAGGAATACTCGCCCACACACACACACACACACTCACTCACTCACACACCTGCCGCCGTCCTATCATGCTCCTGTAATTACACCCGTAGAGGCCCAGAGGATCTCAGAGCTCCTGGTCTATAGCTTACATTATGGCTGCAGTACATTTGGGTAGATTTACCACGGCATATGTGTGTGTGTTTGTGTAGAGATCTACAGGGATTAGCATTGGATGTGGTCTTTAGCTTTTTAGAGTATAGTGGATGTAATCTGTATTAATGGCCTGCTGTGAAAAGACCCAGCACTCACCTTTTCACTACAGGGTGCGTAGCAACAGCTGTTCCCGGGACTTTCACGCAACCTGGTTTCCATCTCAGAAAAGCTCCTTCTTCACATACCTGCAGCAAAAGTGCCAAATCACCTTTGCCAGTTGTTGGAGACTCAGTCAAGTCAAGTCATCTTCAATTATATAGCACTTTATACAATATAGATGGTTTCAAGCAGCTTTACAGTGAAAACAGGAACAGAATTCAATTCTGCTTTAAAGCAGCTCTAAAAAGACAATAGAAAACAGTCATTATTCAGTTGAAATCAGTTCAGTGTTGATTTGGTTCAATAAAGTACATCAGTTATAAAATGAGTTTAATTAAAAAAAAGAAAAGAAAAAAGCAGCTCTTCAGAAAACAGTGGCGTCATCATTCAGCTGTGTGTATTAAGTGTCTTCAACTTTGCAAGCCAGAGGAGACTCAGTGAGATGTGTATTTATTTACGAATATAAACCTGTATGCTGTTATAATACAATGTATTACCTTAATTTGATGAGACTGAAAACAAGGTTGTAAGAGATAAACCTATGGATAACAAGCTCCAAACCTGCTTGATTTTATTTTTTCTACAGAGCACAAATGAAGATACTTTAAAGAATGTTTTTTATGAGAACTGTTTTGTCCATACAATGAAAGTCAGTGGGGTTCAAAAACAACAATGGACCCCATTGACTTTCTTTCTATGAAAAACAAAAAAAACATACAAAAAAAAAAAACGAGATTTTTTTTTTTCAGTATATCATTATTTGTGTTTGATAGAAGTCATAAAGATTTGGAATGACTTAAAATGAATTATGTATATATAGGTAATGTCACAACTTTTTTTTTCGTCTACCAGAAATTATAGAGTGTTTGTCAGCTTTGACATATTGAATGAAGTGTGGGCTACGTCTGTTTCTCACAGCCTTATTTTCAGTCTTATTGAATTAAATATGGCATCTAGCAATCTTTTTCAGCCATGGAGGTTAAATATCATAGATAAAGTTACAATCTCATCCATCATCTTATGTTTTTTTCCCCCTCTCTTTTCACCTTCTTATTTGTTAGCTATATCTTCAGCATCGCCCCTTTCCATTCTCTCTTTTTTCACTCACATGTATCTCTGTAGCTCCTCCCCCACTCTTGTATTCTCAGTCCTTTCCCCACTCTCATATCTCATCATCATTAGTTTTAGAGACAGTCAGACTAGCGGGCTGAGGGCACACATGTAGTCATTTATCCTTCTGTTCGCTTTCTGTTCTTTAGTGCATCACTAATCAGCAGATAGGCCCCTGCATTCATCCCCAGAGCTTCATAAAACCCAGCGCTGCCTGCCAATAAAGTCACACAATGGCCAACTACAAGCCCCAAGGCCAGGGGTCTAACCCTCTTCTTACCTCTCATCCTGTCTCTCTCGCTCACACTCTCTCACTTCTCAATTTTTTATAATTCTCTGGCACTGGTGGATGGATGGTACCATCCTAATGGCAGCCCATTTTACTATACTGCAGCAAGTACATGCAGTTAAGTCAATGTGAAATCAGAATTCACCCTATTTACACTCTTAAGTGCCCTTATTGTGCTATTTCAGAGGTTTCTAATTTTGTTTTGGAGGTCTCCTAAAATTTTAATTTAATTTAATTTTAATTAATTTTCTCGTAATATACATTGCACATCACATCATTTCTCAAAGAGTCTGAAAAAAAATTGTTCGGAGATTCAGTCTCCCCATTTCTACGAGTCTATTCTGCTCTGACTGGTCAGATTGCCCAGTCTGTTGTGATTGGTCTACCGCTTACAGCGCGTTTTGAAAGGAAATGCCCATTACCATATCTGAATTTCAGCTCTGGATCTTCCTCAGCACTTGATAAACAGTATCCGTGTTTACCCTTTAAAAAATTTTTATTACCCTTTAAAATGCACAAATTGAATTTGCGAATTGAAAATACGCTCTATGGAAACATATCAATTTCGCAAAAAAAGTCCCACCTTGTATTTTCTTCTGTTGAAAACCCTGTTTAAACTTGAATATGTCAGATTACATCCAACAAGACTTAAAAGTAAAATTTTGAAAGAATGGTTTCAAAAGAAGTCTTTTGTGCTTACCAAGACTGCATTTCTTTGAACAAATGTAGTAAAATAGAATAAAAAATGGACAGTTTTCTATTTTAAAATGTAATTTATTACTGTGATGGCAAAGCTGAATTTTCAGCATCATTCCTAGAGTCTTCAATGTCACATGATCCTTTGGAAATCATTCTAATATGCTGATTTTGCGCTTTAGACACGTTTCTTCTTATTATTATAATCATCAGTGTTGAAAACAATTGTGCAGCATAATATTTTTTGTGGAAACTATGAATAATCTTTTAAACATTCAGCAAACTTATGAATGGGAGTGTACGTACAGTGTAAATCATAAACGTCATGAAAACATCTGTAGAATGTCGTTCTACCATCTGACATGGAACATTTTAGAAATAAATTGCAGAATAACAAACATTCTAAAATCCACACACACACACACACACACACAGGTTGTGTTTTCATGTTTTATGGGGACATTCCATTGGCGTAATGATTTTTATACTGTACAAACTGTACATTCTGTCCTCCTACACTACCCCTACCCCTAAACATATACATCACAGAAAATGTTCTGCTATTTTAGATTTTCAAAAAAGATAATTCTGTATGATTTATATGTTCCTCATGGGGACCAAAAAATGTCCCCACAAGATCAAAATTTACTAGTATTACTATACCTGTGGGGACATTTGGTCCCCATAACGTAGGGAATACCCCCACACACACACACACACACACACACACATCAGTGTCATTCCCTTGTCATTATACAAATTTGTGTCCTCATAATTCACAAAAATGTGCACACACACACACACATGTCAGCACTAACTGGTTCTTCCTCAACCCTACGTTTTTGAGTATTTTGATGGCTTGTGTTCCCAGGCTGCAATATTCGAATATTTATCTAAATGCTCATCTTTAAATATTCATTCCCTTTTGAATGGTCCCACACAGAATATTTAGCAGGACTCTAGCACACCTAAGTTTGAATCAGAGTGTAATCACGCACGTATCCACCTACGTTCCCAACCGTCTATAGGAGGAGACCTCATATTTTAGTTAATAGAGGAGTTAAGAATGACTTTCGCTTGCATATTAAAGTCTGTTTGAGGGTTTTGTGTAGTAATTATGATTTAATTGCAGTAAATATCCTAATTTAGTGACTGTCCCTTTGGGCTCTCGCTTATTAAGTTTACCTCTGTGTAAGAGTCTAAGAAAAACAGGCTCCGTAAACACTGATGCAGCTCTGGGCTCCAGTCAGGGACTAAACTCCTTAATACTGATCTAGAGTGTGAGATTTGTCTCTCAAAAGACCAGAAGTCCGTGTGGATGTGATTCAGCCAGTAATAACAACATTAAAAATGAGTGCCGTGAAGGAATAGTTTGCTGTAAAATTAGCCTTCTGTCATATTCCCCCTCCCCCTCCATGAACAGAGAAAGAAGGTGACTAAATAATTTTGAAATGGAGAATTCCTTTAAAATCCTTACAAACATGTAATTAATTTCCTATCAATTCTACATGTTTACCTTTTGTATAAGTGTTTTTATTACGACGGCTGCTTAATCCTTTATGTTCTGTAGTATTATCATGATAAGTGATCTTGTATTGTAGCAATAGTTACCTGCTCCAAGCACTTCATTTTGTTTGAGTGCGAGTACACAGACATAAGCCCCTGTCCATCAGGTAGACTGGCGTCATGCCCCTGGCATTGAATGGGAGATGATTATTTTCATGCTGGGTCTCTTGTCATATCTCTCCCTGCTGGGAGTCTTATCAAATGTAAATACACGCTGCAATGTGCTTCATGCCCGGGCTCAGCTGTTGTTTTCTTTACACCCTACCGCCCACCACCCCGCCCCACCCCACCGCTCAATCCTTCCACCCACAAAACTCTCACTTTTCAGCTCCGCTTAGTTTGAAATATTATAATTAAGATGAGGCTTCTGGGACAACTACGAAAATCTTGTCTAAATGTCTACAGGCTATGGCTGGGCTGGATTTGATCAGTAAAATACATCCAAAAATACATTATCTGCATACTGTATTTTTAAATAGCCTGCTAATGAAATATTGTTTACTGTTTTAAAAACAATGAGCATTGTTTATTATTAGGTCACTTTGAAATGAATCTTTATTTTAGACTAGAACATGGATAAATCTGGAAATGAGAAAATGTATCTATATTTTAATATTATTTTATTCTATACAACATACAACATGAAAACGGTTATACATAACAAAACAGAAATATAATAAAACTGTTTGTGGTTTTGTATATATATATATATATATATATATATATATATATATAAAATTATAGCTAATATACATAAACAGAATATCATTGTTGCTGTTGCTGATGTTGTTGTTGATGAGGAAGATGATGATTAATAATAATAGTAATGAATTTATTATTATTATTGTAATTTTTTTTTTTCAAATTTCAAAAATTTATAATTTTGTACTATTAGTTTATACTTCAGACACCAAGCCATAATTCGTAATATTATTAATATTCTAAAATTATTAAAACTTTTTGTAGTCGTTATTATTAGTATTATTAGTAGCTATTTGTACTATAATACTATTATTATTAATAATTGTAATAATAATTATTTACTATTGTTACTGATATATCTCATATATCAGAGATTTATATTTTTCATTTTCAAATTAAAACCTTATTTTATTTTTTTTATATTATATTATTTTATTATATTATTGTTGTTGTTTTATTTTAGAGATTTTTTATTTTAGAGAACTTTTTACTGTTATTTTATACTTTAGACACCGAGCCAGAATTCATCAGGAAACCATAATGAAAACAAACATCATTTCTCCTCTTTTGCTCTCTGTAGGACCCTGGATTTGCTTCCTTTATCATCGACCAGCTGCAGGTGCCTGATTGGCCGCTGAAAGGACATGAAGGAACGAGGTGTCAGGTGTGCGGCACATCTGCACAGCAGCTAAAACAGCAGGCACTTCAGACTCTCCAAGAACTGTACCCTTGTTCCGACATGTCATCCTTGCCTCCCAACACCTTCCCTGGGCATCCCACCAGGCTGATGACTCACAACGTGGTCACTCTTTCCTCCAGACCTACCAAATCGAGGATACCTCACTCAGCGCACAGCGTCCTACCTGTGGGGGAGCGGCACCGTGAGCTGGGCTGGTCTCAAAGCCCGTCTCCCAGTGCTGGTGCACTGAAACCCAGCATGCAGGTGACCATGGGAGGAAGACCTCTGACGGGGGCCATCAACTCAGTCACCATTCAAGCCCAGCAGTATTTAGAGGGCATGTGGAGCATCTCGCGCGTAAATAACTTCCTGCCTCAACCAAACCCGGTATGCAACCTTCTCTCCAGCCACAGGAACTTTTGTTTATGCATTAAATTATTGGTAATCAGTTGATCTAAAAACAAACTCCTAATGTGTTTAATTTACAAACTGACCATGTTTACTCACTGCAAAGGCTTCATCGTCCACAGTGGGAGCATTTACAGGGGCTGAAAATTTTATTATTTTCATTAATTTTATTATTTAAGTGATTTGGATGCACTGTTACATCTTCCCCAGTCAAATGTGCTGCTGTTTATGTCATATATTGGTTGAGAGGTATGGAAAAGTGCACTTTGAAGGGCTTTGAAGCATAATTGTTTCCCCAACATAGGCATCATTTATAATGTTTGGTCCAATTATGTGAGCTACAGCTGTCTGAATGAATCACCGTTGAAAACACCTGCATAACTGAATCACATGCACTCGGATAGACATGGAGAGCATGCTTGAAACATAATGCAGAAACAGAGACTGAGACTGTGTGTTAACAGTATGCGGTCTCATTAACAGATTTGTAAATATCTAGTGCAGTTTCACATTGTCAGTGCACCTGTTGATTTTATGTTTTGGAAATGAGTATCACATTGTCAATAAATGTAGCAGGGATCGGTAATGCTGTTTCAGCTACACTTTACAATGAGGCTTACAATGTGGTAGTATATACTTTACCTGTCAAAAGTTTGGTGTCAGTGATTATTATTATTATTTTTTTTAAAAGAAATTCATAATTCTATCCAGCAATGACACATTAAATTGATCAAAAGTGCCAAAGACTTTTACAGTGATGCAAAATAATAATGTTTAAAATTAATGCTGACCTTTTGAATTTTCTATTCATTAAAGAATCCAGAAATCACAGTATCACGGTTTGTAAAAATGACCCATACTGGCAAAATGAGTCTCATATTCTCTATTCAAAAACCTTCAAAATGATGTATGATTCGTTGGAATCCGACAAAAAATCTAATGAAGTCAGCAAAGTCAATTTTGAGAAAAATCGAGTTAAAGTTTTCTGGAGTTTCCAAAATAAAATCACCTAACTACTATAACTTAAAATCCCTGGTAATAACACCAAAATTTGGCACAAATTAAATCAAAACCCATATCTATAGGATAAATATATATTTATTCAACTTTTTTCCATGATTTCACAATTGTTTGATCAACATGAATGAAACAGACAGCCTATATATTAAGACCTACTGTATCACACGGATCTAATATAATGTTACATATCAGATGTTTTTCCCCAACAGTTATCCAGGTATGTGGTTAATTCTGTATATATATGTGTATATCAGGATCACGCGCTCACGTCTTATATTTGGAGCAAATATACTTTTAGATGTTTAATTGCTATTTGGAGGATTGGGATCACTAGACGCAGGCTTAATGAACTCATTTTTGTGAAAACCTCAATTTCGACCAAAATATTTCCCTTGTTTTGCCAATAGTTCGAAATTTGCCTGTGCGCATTCTGACTCATTTTACCAACACAGGTCACAAATATGAAGACGCACAACCGTTTTCAACTGTGTGATAAAAGTTACAATTGTTTCTTGAGCACTAAATCAGCACATTAGAATGATTTCTGAAGGATCATGTGACACTGAAGACTGGAGTAATGATGCTGAAATTCAGCGTTGCCAACAAGGCAAAATAATTGACAAAAAAAAAAACTTACCGACCATAAATTTTGAACGGTAGTGTACGTGCAGCAATTAAAATAAATGAAATTAAAATAATAATTAAAGGAGAGTTATTGACTGATGACAATAATCTCATAACGGCTGAATTTCGCAGGATTATCATCTGTCTGATATATTGCTCTCAGCCATATATTGATCGATCACCATGCAGGTTTGGTAGATTGACAGTTTGAGGAGTTCATTTTATTACTCCTGCATTTTATTGACTGCTTGCCTTACTGCACTGTTACATTCCACAGTGGACTGCTGAGGCTGTATAAGTGTACGGCTTCAGCGTGTTAAACTAAACAAAACTCACCACCACGGGTGGACAGCTCAACTATTCCTGTCGGCCTTCCATAGCCAAGTCTCTGCCACATCAGAGCGGTATCTCATTGTAAAACATATCACATCTTTTTGTGGTATTGATGTTGCTTTTACAAACTATTGTAGTTGCCTCAGATAGAGCCTTTGTTCCTGTGAACAGTTACCTCTATTGACAAAGGAGGATTAACAATAGTGTGTTTCCTTTTTTGCGGTAATGTCAACAAGTGCTTTTATTCCAGTGAGTGAGCAGACACTGAAGCTTTTAGCAACCAGCATGTGCTTGTGCACAGACAAAGCAAAAAGCCTCGGATAAAAAACTAGCCCAGTACGTCTTGAAAAACTAACAGAAGCTGTTTGCCTTTCGGTACTTACCCAAACACACGACTCGAACATGTAGTTTGTGCATGAACGGGAATAGCTCTGAGCTCTACGTTTTCCCCTAGTTCAAAGATGTGCCTTGTATAATTTGGAAAGGTTCCTTACTTTCATTAGATTGGAGGGATGACAATAACGCATGGGACTTCAGCAGAGCCTTGAGCAAAGAGATTTAACTCATCTGATTTCTGTGGGGAGAAATGACAAGCGGCAGGAGGAAAGAGGAGGAGACAAAGCCATTGAGATGGACTGAGTCTGACAGGAAGTCTTTGGAGGGGCCTTGTGTTTCTGTGAAGTAGATTATTTTGTCTGTGCTAGTGGGTAAAGATACATCACCACTTTTGAAGCAGGTGAGGGTTCCTGAAAAGCAAGAAGTGAAACATCAAATGGCAAGAGCACTTTGATGCAGAATCAGGGCATTCACCAACAACACAAGATGAAGAAGTTGACAGCTGTCAAGTTAAGATTCAAACATACGCTGGAATATGCTTAGACAGACCAAATGAAAAAAAATTATACTTTGGATTTACTTAACTTTTTTATGTCAACTGGTTCCTTGTAACTGGGTTATGTTACATTTAATTAACAATGTTTATTTTAGTAAATTTAAGTTTAGAAGGTTAGTTCAATGTCATTTAGTTGAACTATGTTAACATTCTTAATTTTGTCCAGAACTATTAAAGGGTTAGTTTACCCAAAAATGAAAATGCTGTCATTAATTACTCCCCCTCATGTCGTTCTACACCCGTAAGACCTTCGTTCATCTTCAAATTAAGACATTTTTGATGAAATCCGATGGTTCAGTGAGGCCTCTATTGCCAGCAAGATAATTAACACTTTCAGATGCCCAGAAGGGTACTAAAACATATTTAAAACAGTTCATGTGAGTACAGTGGTTCAACCGTAATATTATAAAGCGGCAAGAATACTTATTGTGTGGCAAAAAAACAAAATAGCGTCTTTTCAACAATATCTAGTGATGGCCAATTTCAAGGCACTGCTTTGAAGCTTTTCGAATCTTTTGTTATGAATCAGTGGTTTGGATCGCGTATCAAACTAGAGACAGTATTGAAATTTCGAATCACTTATGGCGCAATGAAGCCTCGTTTACCACCGATTTCTTTCAAAATGAAACTATTGAGTTGAGCAAAAATACAACTGTTTCAAGTCAGTTTAACACAATGCAATTGCGTTTGAATGAGAAACCTAATAAAATGGTGTTAAATGAAAATGTTTTTTTAAATAAACTGAACAGTATTGTAAAATCTTTTTTTTCAATAAAAATAACACACACCTTTGCATTACTATTGCATTCCTTTGTATTACCTAGATAGGAGTGTCCGACATGTAGGGTGCAACAAAAACGGCAGCCTGATATTGATTTGGCCAAATTCTAAGACAATATCGCATTTATCATTTTCAATGAAGACAGTTCCAGAATGCATTGCAATGAGCACTGTGAGGTTTTTTATGCTTCTTAGAGCATTCTGTGAAAAAAAAAAAAATCTTGATAAGTAGCATCTTTAAAAAGATAAAAAAAAGTCTTGAGAGCATGTTACTGTCAGCTTTATTGCTCTTTACTCGAGCTGGCAGATAAAATTATTAGAGCATATCGAGGTGGGATTTTCCACGTGGGCTTCATATAGGTTGGAATGACCTACTGGGAGCTCAAAACCTGGAATCCTTAAGCAGCGTGAACAGACTGTGATCTACCTCCCTCTGAGACGTAGAAAGAAGGGGATAGAGAGAGAGAGAGAGAAATTATGCAGCTCCTTTTCAGAAAGGAAAGGGAAAGACACAGACATTCGGAAGGAGATGTGAATAGTTGGATTTTCTGGACTCTTATAGGGTGTTTACAGGGTGTAGGGTGTAGCATAAAGAGAATTCCTGATTTTATCAAGTGCTGGGAGTTCTCTGCAGTTGTACTTTAATGACCTGACCTGGGGATACAGCATGCGCACCTCGTGCTCTGTGTCTGACACTCGTGAAAACAGCTTGACTGGAGGGCTTAAGTCCTCAAAAAGCCATAGTGGGTTTTTTGACAGCTGCTTCAGTGTGTGTGTTTGTGAATGTGTGTCTAATGTCTGTGTTTGTGTGTCCCAATTCGGTCTCGCCCCGACTGCGTAGCCCCTTAAACATCCTGTTGATGTGAAACCTGACACTCGTTTCTTCTTTATCTGTATGTGGGGGATTACCATCCTGTCCAGATAGGCACCGTTCGCTGTCAGTGTGACGTTGTTTTGATTTATCACGGCTCATCTGAAATCGGAATACCATGCGTTGTGGTATGACTTTGTCATGTCACAGATCCAGCATGATGTTTTTTGTGTTGATGAATGCATGAGTGCTAAATTCATCTAAGCCCCTTCTGACTTTTTACAGACATAAAAACTTACTGTAACACTGTGGACAATGTAAAACAGCTCACATAAACCGGGAACGGTTTGGGGGTATGGGTAGGTTTAAGGGTGGGTTGAAGTGTAAGGGATGGGTCAACAGTGTAATTACAAATGTAATTATGGAAATTAATAACAGGTGTTTTTAAAATATAAGTACAATGTACATTGTAGTTAAAGCCACCTAATATAGCCTAAAGTGGGACCCATTTTTTGTCTTTGTATTCAAAATCTGAAAATGTTCTTCTCTAGAATGGCCTTTCTTCTCTAATGACATCAATTTGACAACTTGGGTACAAAATTCCCTCCAACAGATGCCGACTTTTCTAGATCCAATCAATTCCCAGCATGAAAAAACAAGCCACGCACTCTATTTTCATCAGTCTCAGTATTCCTTTTCACTAGGAAAATACTTCACAATACTGAAATAGTCAATTGGAACTTCCGGTTCAATGTGGCTTTAAGTCATATGCGCATGAATTTGTCATTTTAAACAACTCATTTGCCAGCTCTACAACAGAACAGACATAACAATTATTGATTTCAACTATAAACAGAAAGCAATTGTAGACATAAACACAAAACTGAGGCGTCTGAATAAACATACTCAAATAAAACAAATCTATTTTTTTTCTCTGCTTTGTTTAGAATCCCCAACCCTCAAAAAGAGTTGAAGCTTATGTAATAGTAATTATTCAACCAAATGTCACAGTTCAACAAAGTGCAGACTAGAAACGTCTCAAAATGGATGCTACTTGTCGTACTCCGTCTCATGTGAGTAATCCTTCCATGTGTCTGAAAGGTTTGTGATGTATGGAGCTCATATGTCATCCTAGGTATATTAATAGTTCTCCTGTCAGAGTTCTGTTGACACATCACGCTTTGGATGGCATATGCTTCATGAAAAGATTGTTAATGATGTTATTTTAGTTGCCAGACACGAATCCAGAGCAAACGCGAATCCAGCCATTATGCGCAACCACCAAAACGTAGACGACATGCCATTCTAAAGCCTTGGTTGTCTATTGCTCAATATGTTTAACTCATGATAGTCTCTGGGAAATGGCCCAACCTTACCTGAAGCCCTTTTAGCCAACTGCCTACATTCAAAACAAGCACTTGACAGATCATATTGATTGCGGGTTTAAGCTACTTAGTTACTCACAGGCCTCGGAGACAAAGAGTGACTTTGGTAAAATAATGAAAACATCCCTGAATGAATGGGTTCCAGTGCAGGGATATTTAACAAGCTGCAAAAGAGCTCTAGGAAACTCTGTTCCTCTTCTTATCTGCGAAAAAGCGATTCCTCACAAACTCCATGCAAGAATTATGTAACAGATTTCAAATGTCAGAATGTATAGTTGATTCCTAGAATTCTCTGCTCTGTTCACTTCAAGTCGCCCACTTGCTATCCCTCCACTGAGCTTTTGTGTGGACACCGACAGAAAACTAGTTTCTTGACCTGGCCTCTTTCTCGAGAGCAGAGGAAGATGTGCCTATATTGCCTCGGGTCACGAGAGACCTGGTGGACCCGTCTTGTTATGGTTCTTGCAAAGGATTTCGTTATTTCTTTTGAGCCTGTCTAATCTCTACCCATTGAAATCCTATTCATACCTTCATGTTCCTCCCTGGTGGCTAATTATGTACTTTATAATAAATGCATGCGAGTAATTGTTACCACCTCCTTTTTATACGTGACCTTTGAAACATAATTTATAAGGGAACTGCCTCTTGCTCCTTGTAAGGACTTGCTGTCTGTTTCTTCTAGAAGGTGTGATCCTCCGTAGCCTAGGCGTAGCATACTTGGAACTGTGTAAGAGTGTAATTTAGTGTCTCATTTTTGAGTTTCAATGTTTTAATTGTCATCTATCCTGCTTTTTTCCACCCCAGACACAAGGCCTTGTGGGTCAAGTAGAGCAGAGCGAATGGCCTTCAGACACCACCATCTCCAGAGTGTCCTTAAATCCCTCCAGACAGAGAAGTCAGGTTCAGGTTGGCCAGGCTATGCCCTCTTGCTCCGACCATCCCACTTCAGCTGCGGCATCATTTTTCATCCGGTAAGAAAACATATTTACCATAAATCACTTAATGTACCCTCAAACATCCATATATAGCAATGAATTGTTGTTAAAGGTACACTATGTAACTTTTTTTGTTCAAAATGAACATATTTTAAATAATGAGTCAATACATCACTTCTTCTACCAAAACGATTTTCACTAACCCTAATTCACTATAGTAAGCCGAAGCATGCTGGGAATTAGAAATCTGCTGCAACTCAACTCAATCATTAAGTTCAGCTTACTACAATAAAAGTTGTGTTCACATAACTTTTTTCTATTAAGTACAATGAACTTTTATTATTATTTGAGTGAAACAAACTCATTCCATTTAATTTCACTGTTCGGTTTTACAGTGAAAGCGATGTGGACATGGCATTTTTATTACTCAAGAGATGAGTAAGGTATTTTATTGAACAGATCAATTGCCGTTTGCAGTTCTCTAACAGAGTTCATTGTAAAGCATTATCTAGACACGCAGAGCCGAAGCACAACCAAAACAATGTTCTTTCGCAAAATGCATGTAGTTTTGTTTTTTAACCACTAAAGTTAAATAGTGTACATTTAACTAGATTCTTCTAGATCTTTAACTTCAGAATTGAATGTCAAGGTTATAGATTTTTGACTTGGTATAATGTGGTGGCACAGTAGCAATGACTGGCAACCAGAGGGGCTTCTTTTTTTGAGAAAAGCACTAACCCTAGGTTGCTCCAGGAGTATTGTCCCTGTAGTAAATATAATTTGAAGGAGCTTTGGATTAAAGTGTCTACTAGAGCACTGCTTAAATGAAATGGTATGTGGAAAGGAGTGGTGACAAGAATGTTTCTGGAATGCTTCCTGGAAAACACATTTGACATATTTCTCAAGCCAAGTGATGGGATGGGACATTAAAGAGTGATCAGGGGCCTCTCCCTTTGTGGAGAATGACGGCTGCTGAGTTTTTAGATCCGCTTGGGATGCTGCCACCTGCCCGAGCACTTCCAGGTCATTCTGAGACAACAGACAGATGTGACCCCATGTAGGACAAGGTTAATTTTTGTGCTCTGATTAATAATTGCTTGTCTGTTTTCTTTGGAGTTGATCTCAAAAGAAACGGATAAACAGGGAGGGTGTTGTGTCATAGAAAGAGAAAGATGAGGAAGAGAGAGAGAGAAAATAGACTTGTTTTGGCCTCTTAATTTAAACCTGGGTGGATGAACAGAAAAAGTAGGAAATTATGTTAGGGACCACCTCTTATTTCATCGCCTGCCAGAGAATTTTATTGTTATGGTTAGGAATGAGGTCAGTTATCATTTTGGATACTCTCTGGTTCCCAGAGTAGGACATACTGTATATAACTTTGTTAATAACAGCCAGTGATTTTCTGTCATTAAATTAGTAACCAAAGACAGAGAAATTGAATAATTTCAATTATAATTCTATATATTATCAATCTGTTGCATTATTTGCCTTAGAGACTTCGGAATGCAGTTTGGCATAAGTTTGCATCAATGTTAGTTTCCATAAGAATTCATAAATGTAGTTGATTTAAGTGCATGTTTTAAGAAGTGAAACAAGTGCAAAAGATTCATTGCTATTTGTTTTAAAACAAGACCATACAATTTTACTAACATGTCTTGCTCCACCTAGAAATTTACTTTTCCCCGCAAAGATGTTTGATCTGATCAGAGTATGCAGAATAAGAAATGCCAGTGCAACACCTTGCTTTGAGGCCTGCCAAAAAATTAATGAGGATGAAGTTCTCTAAAGGAATTATTATCAAACCTCTACAATTCTTAAATTAAGAGCTCGTAGTGAACATCCAGACCTGCAGTTATTCCTCTAGCATGCACTGGGCCTTTAAACTGCTTGTACAACAAGCAGGAGGCTGGATCCTCTTGAAGGTGAAATGTTAATTAGAGTGCAATTAGAGTTGTATGCCGGAGAGGAGAGTGATGGGGTATAAAGTAAATCTGTTTCCAGTCATCTATTCAGTGTTATCTTATCCATTTGATTACAAAAACTTAACAAAAAATCACAATAGCAGTGGTCAGATCCCATCTCTGACCACCTCTGAATATGGTTGTAGTGATCCAATCACAATGTTTCTTGGGTGTAGTTTATGTACAACTGGCTTTTAAAGCTCATCTATGTGTTATCTTTGCTCTTTCTTTACAGTTGCCTTACAATAATATCATCTCACCTTTTATCCCCCAAAAATGTATTATGGTATTACCTTAGAAACGGCCCCTACCACAATAGTATTTTTAATGTACAATTTAATTACATTGATCTATGAATAAGGCAATCAGTGATATTAGAAATGGTGCCATTGCTGAACCATGCTACTGCCACCAGTGTTGGGGAAAGATACTTTTTTAGGGAGTAACGCAATACTGTAACGCATTACTTATAAAAGTAACTAATTGTGTTACTCCGTTACTTTTTATGAAAAGTAATTTTTCAGCCTCAGGCTGAATGACATGCATATTTACACCTGTTCAGTAGAGGGCGCAACTCAAGTAAACATCTTAGATGTGCTGAAAAGGAAAAATGAAAAGGAAAAGGAAGTTCAATTCTCTTATTTCTAAATCTAAAGAAGTCGTTTTTGCTTATTAGTATGGTTGAATTAGATCAAGGTAAGTGGAAAAGACATTGTTTAATAAATTGAGATTAAATACATAAAGTATATTTGTGTAATTTAATATAGTTAATTATTACATGTTTGCTTAAAAATCTGAGATTGCATTTCACTGTTTTTATTCATTTTGAAGAATGCCGAATGTTTTCGTGCAAGTGAGACGAGTAAATGCGTGTTCACAAACTACTCTAGAACGACAATACCCATCATGTTCACACACAGCGCACACAACGCCTCTTAATTTCTCTCAATATGGAGACAGGAGAACTGTTAGTCAATAAATGTGAAAACACATTTTTAAGGAACTTTTTTATTATAAATTGAAAAAGTAATACATTACTTTACTACATAATCTGATTACGTAACTAGAGTTACTTGTAATGCGTTACCCACAACACTGACTGCCACAGTCCTTTTGTAAGGCATCATTGGCTGTAGTAAGGTGATTTAACTCGGTTTTATTCAGATGGCACTGTGTAAATATTAGTGAGTATCTATCGAGAAAATAGAAGCGGATGACGGGTAGATCAGATGCATGGCTGAGAAGTTGACTTTTCCCTCACCCCCATTCTCGGCATATGCTCCAGAGTGACGGAGCATATGATTAGTGTATTGACATACTAGCTGGCTCCTGTAATGAATACAGACACAGGGCCCAAAGAGCTTCCCAGAGCTTTAGGATGCCCTGTCACACTCAAAACCCTGGTGTGCTTGGCTATTCCAACTCAGTGCTCCATGAGATGAAATGGTACTGAGCATCGTGTGCAGGGTCATGTGAGTGAATCACCTGAGCTTTTGCTAGATGGGAGTTGGGGTAGAACTGATTAAAAGGATATGACTGTTTTAGATGGCCACATGCTCTATTGACTCCAAAGGGGATGAGACAAAGAGAAGGAAAATGAGGTAGAGATATTTGTCTGTCTAGAGATCAGAGTGACTGTCCATGTGCGTATAAAATGTGCAATGAATGCTGAAAGATTTGGTGTGTGTGTATGCATGTGCGTCATGGGTTTTAAATAGGAAAGTGCCAAATAAAAGACGGTCTACCAGAGTTACAGAAGCCTTGAATCTAGTTCTTGGCAATATGGACACTGTTTTGAGCATGGCTGCTAGGAACATACACTGTGGGAATATACAAAAATAAAATTTTCTGCCACTGCAGCATGTTGTTGACAAATAAGAAGAGATTTTCTTCACACAGTTACACAGGATTTTGCTTTTACATGGTAAAATAAGCTTTTCAGCTAAAGCTTTAGCTGCTGCTAAGTAATTTGTTCCTTCTGGAATGTAAGAAATAACACCGGGTATAGTGACAAAAATCATTTTATTTCATTAATATAGTTAGTTTCAATAGCTATCACTAGCATGGAACACAATATTTACAATACTCTCACGGATGCAGTCATTGAGCCTGTGTTAGTATGTTTCTCAGCGCTATAGATGTGCATAGATGACAGTGTAAAATGCCTTTTACTATAAGAAATTTATTGTTGAAGGTTGTCTGAGGACAAAAGCACTCCTCGGAGAGTTGTAGCATGCTGATAGCATGCTGTGCTTTAGCATGCTAATAGTCTAACAGCTAACAATACCTGTTACACTGTGTCTACACTGGAAGTAAGTGGTGCATTGTGACGTGACAAGACTGTTCCTGTTGTCATAAGCAGCGCTGCATTCACTGTCTACACGTGATGCTTATTCACATGCGATATAGACATTGTGTAATGCAGAAATTGTGCTAAAATTCATTTTTTTTTAAAGCGCTACCTCAACTCATTAGCTGACCACCCAGACCAATTTTAGGGTTGCATTTTTAAGGTGTGTGTAAATGGAGGGTATATGCTTGTACATGTATGCAGGTCAGCAAGTGAGAGACACAGCTGTTAAGTGGTATGTGGACTTGCAGTGACATTGAGCACAACACACAGTTAAACATTTTTTATGGCCTTGCACCCATTTTCAGTTGCCTGTCCAGGTGAGTTTGAACAGTAATCACTATGATTGAAGTAAACATTCCACCATAATTACATGTAAAACAATCCAGACTTTCTCCAGACAAGTTGAGTAGCTAAAGTGCTTTGTTGCGCTGGTCTTCGGGAGTAACCATAGAAACAAAGGGAAGTTAATTCATGGGATGTTTATGCTGTGCCTTGAATAAACATCATTGCCAGTTGAGAATAAAACGGAGGCATGAACTATGAAATTACATTTATTCTTGTGCCACATAGGAATTGCTTTCCTAGGCACTAGCTCACAGTTTTTCCAACTAGAATAGATAGTACATTTTATTATTTTAACATTATTACATTATTATTTAGTCACAAAATGTCTGAAGTATAACATCACATCCTTTATGTACTTGTTACCAAATACACAAGTCCAAAATTGGTTTACATTCATATAATCTACGAATATTTCATGTTAAAGGCACATTCTTTAGTTAACATTAGCATCGTTGCTCTTTATGTACTTTAAGTTCTGATACCACTCTGGTTTTGGATGCTGTGCTACCATCTATCGCTTTGGATAAAAGCAACTGATAAATGAATAAATGATTATATAGATCTATCAACATGGTTCAAGCATGATCATCTCTGAATTTCATGTTAATTACACAGAGATTTGATAATGGAGACTGAGTCTCTCGTTGTCTCTATTGGTAAAGTGCAATAGTAAGTGTATATTATTGTCTAATATTCGCTCTTTGCATCACCAACAATATGCCACAAGAGTATCTACTGTATAAAGCTAATGAGTGAGAGTATTTTTTAACATTTAATGAATCACTGCGGGTTTTGTGATTTCAATATGGCAAAATACATTCATAATTAAAGGATTAGTTCACATCAGAATTAAAATTTCCTGATAATTTACTCACCCCAATGTCATCCAGGATGTTTCTGTCTTTCTTTCTTCAGTTGAAAAGAAATGAAGGTTTTTGACTAAAACATTCCAGGATTTTTCTGCATATAGTGGACTTCACTGGGGTTCAATGGGTTGAAGGTCTAAATTGCAGTTTCAATGCAGCTTCAAAGGGCTCTACACGATCCCAGCCAAGGATTAAGGATCTTATCTAGAGAATTGGTAATTTTCTAAAAAAAAAAAAAACCCCCAAAAATTATATACTTTTTAACCAAAAATGCTCGTCTTGCACTAGCTCTGTGATGCGGCACACATTACGTAATCACGTTGGAAAGGTCAGGGGTGATTTAGGCGGAAGTACCGATCCAGTGTCTATAAAGCAATCCTGTAAAGACTAAGCCAAATGCCCTTTACAAAAAAAGGGTAAAACAACGATGTAGGATGATTTTGAAGTTGGAGGAGAAAATGAGATGGAGTTTTTCACCCTACCGTGGTTCTTTTTATTTATTATTTTTAGAAAATGACTGATCGTTTCACTAGACAAGACCCTTATTCCTCAGCTGGGATCGTGTAGAGCCCTTTGAAGCTGGATTGAAACTGCAATTTCGAGCTTCAACCCATTGCTAGTCATTGAAGTCCACTGTATTATATGGAGAAAAATCGTGGAATATTTTCCTCAAAAACCTTCTTTTTCAAAAACATTTCTTTTCGACTGAAGAAAGAAAGATCTCCATATGCCATATGCCATCTTGGATGGCATATGGAGAGTAAATTATCAGGAAATTTTAATTCTGAAGTGAACTAATACTTTAAAACACTTTTTGTAGAAAACTGTTATGAGTACAGTCTTCATCTCATGTAAGTGTACACCATTCAGATGAATCTTCCTGTAAAATTGCTAAAAAGGGCTAATTCTTTGTAAAATTAGCACAAAACTACTGAACACACCTTTAAATATCTTCCATTTGGCCTGTATTTTGATTTGTTTTGGATGTGTAAAGACTACAAAGCTTTAAAGTAACATTTCATGAGCAGCTAACTGCGCATACGTTAGTAGATATTTAACAATTATTCCTCTTGTAATGAAAGGTCAGTTGATGCATTTTGGTAGCCCTTTGGGTAACACTTTATGACTAGCATTGCCCCTAATTCTTCAGTTCTCACTGTGTGCTCCAATTTAAAGTCAATTAGGTACATAAATGCATCAGTTTAATGTCATTGTTCAGCAGATTTGCTTCCTTCTCCTGCTGTAGTGGGGCAATAATGATAAAGCATCCCAAGAGTTGTAAACAGGGGGATGCCATTCACCTTTCCACCCACATGCTGTGTCAACGGTAATGTGGACAGCGGTCTTCTGATGGGTGGGACAAGGGGGCGGGGCTCTAATGGAGGCGATGGGATGGTGACATGGGGGATGGTTGACTGGAGTAGAGAGGTGAGTGCAAGAGAAGAGAGGGGTTGTTGAGAGTTTTTCTTACACACAGTCACAACAGCTCTCGGCTAAAGCTGATAGTGTCGGCTCCGTAGGCCACCCATCACAGCGGAGGATTACAGCGAGAAAGAGATCCAGGAGGGGTAGAGAGATGGAGAGATAGTACACAGAGGAGCAAAGAAACGGGCAAATGATCCATGTGGATAGCTGTTTTTGAGTGACAGCACTAATCCCTGACAGGGACAAATTGGGAAAACAGATTAATGCTGAGTGGCCGGGGCCCTGGAGCGGAGCCGGGCCCTGCTGCGCAGCTGAGTGACGGGAGCCGGAAAAGAGGAGCACTTCAGTCAAGGCTGATAGTGGCAAACATACCAATGTGAAGTTACTTTGAAAACACTGATGCAGTGAGCTGGTAGGCAGTGAAGTGAAGCCAAACACATATCCACTCATGGTGGGCAGAGTCGGACTAATGCCCCACACCAACACTCCCAGCTGGAGGGAGAGAAAATCATGGACTGTAGAGGACAGTAACTGGAGCGGCACCATGAACCTGAAGTAAGTCACCATATAAGAAAAACTTTTCAACTTCACAATATTTTCTGCCTTCCGTCAAAATTGCTGGCTTTAATATTGATGGAATCCTGCAGAACATTGTATTTTTTATAAACCAGTTTGCAAAGCATGATTAATTTACTACAAACCATCTGTCAAAACCTTTGACTGATTAATCAAATGAATTAGTGAATTGTTTTTCAACTGATTCAGTTTCTCAAATAAACTGGGCTTTGCAAATACTTCTACGTGACCTTATTTTTAGTGATGATTCAAATGAATCAAATAGTTGTATTTAAACTGATTCAGTCTGAAAGAATCAATGAATTCAATATTTCTCAAATGAATCAGGTTTAGCAAATGATTCTCCATGAGGTTTTTTTTTTTAAGTAGTGTATTTTCCTTTATCGTTGACTTTAGCTGTAGTAGGATCTGTTTTGTTGACAGTGCTGTGTGCCTTGTTGTTTTACCGTGCCGGGTATTTACTCTGGCTGAACCTCCAGCTGCTGGTCTCCACTCCTAATCATGCAGTCAAGCATGAGTTTGTCTCTAAGTGTGTGTGTGTGTGTGTGTGATAGTCATTGAGCTGAGGCTGGGAAGGAGGGGAGCACTCTGAGCAGAATGTCCAGGTGTGAAGAGCCTGCGGTGGGCCGTGAGATGTTCTGGTGTGTGGTTTTGGGTGGTGAGGGTGGATGATGGAGGTGTTGATGGATCTATCACTCTAGGCCAGCAGCCCCAGGGATCTGCTCAAGTCAAGCCCACTTCCTGTCCTCAGGGGTTTTGGACTGAAGCATTGATGTGTTCAAATGGACTGATCCACAAACAAGGTTTTCATGTATACAGCTCTTAGCGCTGTTAGCCTGTATTTTTAGTCTATAATTCACCTTTTTCCTTCTTAATCTATTGCCTTTAGGGTTCCGGTATGAGTGAATCATATAAGAAGATTCTTTGGCCACATTTCCTCCCAAAGTCTAAGAAGTATATTTTGCATCAGGAAAATTTAAAATCCGAAAAGAAAAAGAAAGAAAGTAGAATAAACAGACGGATTTTTCAGCATTGTGTTAAAGAGAATTGGAGGAGATGTGCAATGGCTAAATGTGATTAATTTTGTATTCGGATTTCATATATATTAGGGGCTATTTCAATTTTGGGATGAAAAATGACCTGAATATGCTCTTGACAGCTTTTGTGAGATTCACAGGAAATACAGATACAACCCAAGGGTAGCCTTCAGATTTATTGGTACATAGTAAAAAAAAAAGAAAGAAGCTTTCCATTTCCAAAGCACTTGTGACATTATACATGTGTACATAGATGTACAGAATATAAAAGTATCTAGAACAAAATAACACTGAAATATAATGAAACAAGAAGTAGTGGTTGATGTCAAGATGGTGGTCTTGTTTATTCTGTCCTGTGTTGAACCCCCACACCTTTACAAGTTGTCACCACTTAAAATCACTCCCCTGTAACCTGCGACCACCTCCGTTGACTGTCCCCCACCCTCTCTCTCCATTATTCCCCAGATCTTCCTGCTTTTTACACACCCCCAGGTTGTGTGAATAACCCCCATTTTGTGAGTCTCTCAGCCCAAACAGTTCTCACTGTGGTGATTATCACCTTCGAGAAAACACGAAGAACACTAAAGCTTCTTTGTTTTGTTTGAAAGGAGGCAGACTCACCTTTGAAGCACTTGTGAAACAAATGTACTGTCAGCGTTTTAGCATCACAATGGATTCTTTCTCATATGTCACAATCTTGAAGCTTTCTGCATTTGCTCTACACAAATTCGTTTCTGTTAACTGGATGTTCCCACTCTGTTAGAAGTGTAGTGACAGCGATTTATTTACGGAATATAGACATCCAAATAACTAAACTCTGTGAAGAGCGTGTCTACTCATCAGAACATCACCAGCTATGTGAACAGCTTTTCGCACATATGTGTTTCTCAGGATGAAATGTTCTCACATGATACAACAGCATTCAAGCCTCCGTTTACTGAACAATAGCAAGACATCTGGACCTCATTTATTTCTGGTATTGACATCTGTCTTGGAAGATCGGATCACAAGTAGTCAGCCGAGAAAAAATTGTTTACTTCTGGTATTAGCATGTTTTTCATATGGCGTTTTGTTGGAGATACTAGAGATACACTATACCGTTCAAAAGGTTGGGGTCCTTAATTTTATATATATATATACTTTTATTATGCAAGGATGAATTCAATTGATCTAAAAAATGCAGCATGGTTTCTACAAAAATATTAAGCAGAACAACATCATTGAAAATGAAAACAATACTTGAGCATATTAGAATTATTTCAATACTTTCAATTAAGGATCATGTGACACTGAAGACATTTTTTTACATTTTTATCCAAGTAGGTAACCCTTCGATGTTGTCCAGGACACAATTATTGTATATAATTATACACAATTATTTCCACGACAAAATAATTTAGCATCCCTGGATGGGTCCAAAGGTGGTTTGAGGGAACCAATACAGATCCTGTATTATTATTGGATCACCCAGGATATATTAATACCAAGTATAAATGGGCTCAAATTGATTTTGAGAACAGAAGAGACAGAACATGGCAACATATACTGGTTTTGAGGACAATTATGCAAAGTGGTCCTAGTATAGCACCCACTGAAACCTTTATCCTGAATAAACAAGGATGTATGCAGCAAACAGTTAGTGTTTTTCATGCTTACAGTGGGGGTCTGTGACAGCTCAGGGAAAAGCATGAAAACGGCTGTGTCAGGAAGACTAGCCAGCTCACTCGCATACAGTCACCACAGGAAGAGCAGCAGGCATCGGCGAGTCCCCCAGACGGCATGGATCTGCTGATTCATGTCTATGGACTCAATAGACGTGAGTCTGTAGGAGAGCTGATGTTTGCTGCAACAATATGGAAATAAATACTGTCAAATCAGTCAAATTCCAAGTGCCCTATGGCCTGGGGATCTTTACATGTCACAGTGATGTTGTTTGTAGGCCTATGGGTTCTTTAAAAGTATTTTTGAACTGGGATTTTAGTTAATCTGTTGTATTTTGTATGAAAATACACGCTCAGCGGTTGGAATTACATGCTAGCACTTTGCACATAATAGAGGCTGTAGCTGCTTTCATGCTTCCCACGGTGAGGCAACGTAACGAGGATTGATTCTTAATTGCTTTAGGACTGTACTTCTCACAGTAAGCATGATAGACAAGTTACCTTCGCCACCTTATTAGTCATCTCAAAGCTTGCACTTCTTGAGAATGCTGATTAAAACATACCCTAAATAACAATTGAAAGCCATTTCACAAGGGAAAACAGTAAATAAGGAAGAAGAGGGAAGCGGCGGCTCTTCTAAAGAGGTCTCCGGTTTGCCCGGATTTGTGGAATACAGATCAGATCAACCGAGGTTATTAATTGTGTTACCAGACCGAGTGGAATATACATTTAAAGGTTTATTACCTATTGTCTTTTCAGACAGCAGATGTGGTTGAAGTTTAAAATTCCCATGAGGTCATCCAGCCCGAATATCCTCTGTTGTGGCTGGAGAGAACAAAAGCAGCAGCTCACAATCCCATCACAATCCACCCGGTTAAGCTCTGAGCCTGAGCAGAAAAAAAAATAAATAAATTGAAAACGCCGTTATGTCTAATTAGTGTTCAACCTTCCCCTGATTTCCCAGCCCAATACCACCCAAGTGCACAGTTCATACTTATTCATGTAACATGTTTTACCGCAACTCAAGCAAAATTCCAGACTACTTAATGAGATCCCTGTTGCTTGTCATTACAAACACACACTACTGGTTATACACATACTACTGATTAGATAAAGCAAAATTTTATCACCAAAGCTGGAGATTCTATAGCCCAAATCTCCATACAGATTGTCACCTCAAGGATGTCTATTATACTTGCAGAATATTTTAGCATCACATCTCTATAGGGGTTGCCCAGCTGGTGCAGGAAATTGAAATCTGCCATCTTTACTCATGGGTGCTTAGTTTTGCCACCAGGTTGTTTGCTAATGCCTTTTGCTGCCCTGTGACAGTTAGCATTCTAACTATGTAATCAAGTTGCTGAATTAAGTTGAATCTTAGCTTACCATGTTAGTTCATAGCATGGTAGCTTAGCCTACACAACTCAATGGCCCAATGGGACCAATGGGTTGATTGTGCCCGCCTCATTTTGGTTAATTGAACGGTAATGATGGTTTTAAAGTATGTAAAATTGTTTTCTTTTAGGCATTTGTTTTCCGCTCATGGTAGTTAGCAAGTTTGGTTTGTCTGGTGAATCGTGTTGAAACGTTCAGTGTTAGCTCATAGCATCCTTGGTAAGCCTACATTTGATTCAACAGGGAGCCCAAATTCTTCATTGTATGTTAACTAGCCATTCTTTGAATCCTGTTACTAGCCCATATAAATGTTCGGGCAAGTGGTCTGTAAAACTAATCTGAGGTAGGTTAAAGTTAATCCATTTTAGTTCACCGAATATTAATGTTTATTTTAGAGGATGTAAAATGTTTTCACAGCACATTAAGGCAGTGAAGGTTTGTGGTAAAGTGAGACAGAGAGGGAGTTTATCTGCTGTTTTTATTTGTTGAAAGCTACTCTGCATGCAGATTGTCTGAAATGGAGTGGATTACAGCCTGTAATCGGTTCATGACCCAGCATGTGAGAGAGCCTGTTGCAAAGAGCTGACAATCCCATTAACGCTATCTGTCTCTCTCTCTCTGTCTCTCTCTTTCTCTCTTTCAGTATTAAGTTGCTAGTACCAATAACCGGGATTCCTACTGTAGCACCAGAGGGCGCTCATAAAAGCTTATGTGTAGAGCAGTTATTAATGGACATACTTTGGGTTATTGCTATAACCTATGGGGTTCTTAATGGCATGGTTCTTGGATCTTGTCTGTAGCAAGACTATAAGCTGTGAGCATGCGTCAAATGGTATAGATTGATAGCATTCCTGCTGTTTAAGAGCACATCTATGCACATTGCAGTGGTAATGATTATATTGCAGTGTGAAGGTCACCACTGAATGTAATTATCTTCTCATATATTGGTGGCTATATGAAGTCATTTGAATGATGTTATTAGTCTTATGAACCCAGTAGCTTTATGGTTCTCATCCTGTATGGTTAGGAAAGCATCTGTCTTTCTGTCTATGACAGCATGATCATCAGTCAATAAAGACTATTGGCATTTTTATTGCATTTTTGAATGGGATATAAATGGCATAGATGGATGTTCTCGTCTCTGGTTCTCTGGTGGTTACACTGCCTCCTGTCTTTACCCAAATAATTTTTACTAGGGTTGCCAAAGTTATGCATTACATGTGAAATTAATTCATTTTACATTGCTAATGTATCTTTTAAGTTTGAACTTCTTAACTGTTTCTTTCTCTTCTGTGTGAGATCTAGAAACTGTTAAATTATGACCATAGTTTTTTCTTCCTCATATTTTTTTCCCGTTCAGTTCTGTGCTTTCATTTACATGCATTTTTTGTTATTATTTTATATGCATTTAACATTTATGATCAATGACTGCCTCTCGGCCTAATTTCTTTCTACCTAGTATTATAAATTCCCTCTTGCTTCCATATTGTCAATTTGAGCCCTATTTGAGCCACAACCTTCGTTCCCACCCCTGTTTCCTGCACATCTGTTTTTTTCTCTGTCCTCTACCCTTCCATGGTCACTTTCTTTCTCTTTTTCCCCTCTTCATCTCTAACCCTGTGCATCTCTGATTAATCATGCACAGATATGCCCAGCAGCCACTGGGGTTGTTTGTTGTGATAGCCTCAGAGTGAAAGAGTGCAAATAAATAAGCGTTAGGTGTCCTCCCTGCCAGACAGTGATTAATGAATGAGAGCTAAGGCAAGGTGGAGCGGTAGGATGCTCTTGTTGTCTCCTTTGCATATCTGCAGGGCTTGGCCACCCTATGTCGCAAAGCTTTTTGTTTGTACCTAGTGGGCAAAGTGACCATAATTTGTAAAAGTCAGTTATACGCAATTAGTTTTAGGTCTGAAAAGGCTGAAACATCTTAATCATGTAAGCAAGTGTCTGACCGGACCTTGCAGTGTCAGCTAGTTTCACCGACACCTTCCTTACTTGGGTTGCGCTTTTTGTAGCGTGTGTAGACAGGATTATCCCATTCCACGCACTTGTCCTGTAATTAAATTCCTTTTCCTCAACAGCCTTTTAGTGAAACCTGATGCTGCGGGTTGTCTACCTGTAGAACAAATCCCAGCGGTGCAGAGGGAAGAGATAGATGTATCACGGATGAGATGAAAGTAGATGGTAATCTTTGTAAACAGGGATAGAGAGAGATGTGAGTCTTGGTTATCTGTCAGTTTTCTGCTAAAATGGAATTGATCTTCCTTAAACGTTAGCTCGCTGTGCTTTTAAACAAACTCTGGAAGAGCAACCAGGCTACACCTCACATGAATAAAAAGAGAGTGTCTTCAGAAAAATAAAAATGACAACCCCATTACGATCTTCAATTTGTGGCTTTCCAGAGCTTTTCCCTTGGGGCTCAGGATTGAACCCTGCAACTCATTAAATAACAAAAAACCCTGGCCACGTTTATGGCTTCTGTTCTGCCTCCCCACCGTGGCTAAGTCACAACAAGCCAAGCCTGGATTAGCTGCACATCCTGTCTGTTCAGGGACACTATTGAGGGGGTCATTTAGGAACAGCAAAAAGACTACAATGGTTCTCTCGCTTACTCACTATTCAAAATGCTTAAGCGGCCTTTTTTCAGGCACTGTAAACAGAATCATGCACACCTTTCTTTGCTCTTGGTATTAATGGAGATGATAGGCTTGACTTTGTGAATGTGTTTGGTGGTAATTTGATTTTTATTTCACTATTTTATGAGCCGCAATACTAGCACAGGAAGCAGGAACTGTAGTGTTAGCACCTAGCTGATAGCCAAGCATGCTAGTGAATGCACACAATAAACACTTAATAAAAAGAACATGTTTGCTAAATAGAGCATATTGTATGACATAATCTTTTAGAGTAGGCTACTAGTTAAACATTTGAACTTTACTTTCTCATAAACACTGAAACATTTTGACCAAAGGCTAACGCTCAATTTTCTGTTACGCTTCTACGCGCGCACAGTTTAGCGTGCACACAAGTCCACGTAGACACAAATTTGGAGCTGTGCGCGGACATCAGTGAACTGTGCTAATGGCGAAAATTCCATCATGTGAACTGACCGGGATCTGGGCGGACAAGGGAAGTATACTTTTAGCTAATCCACCCTTACCAGACACAACCAACAAGCTAATCAACTTACAAAATATAGACAGAGGGGTTACATTTGCATTGGTACTAAAGTCTGTAATAACTAAAACTTTAATTTGACTCGAATTGGGCTGGATACTTTAGGAAAGTAACCAGGCAAGTGTTAAGAGACAGGGTGGTGGAGGGATGCTGAAAACTGTCAAAAACATAGGTGAGTCGACTGCGTCAATATATATCTCAATATAGTCTCCACGCATGCTGATTGGGTAGATATGTTGATCACTGATTGATGAGTGCGAGTTGGAGTGATGTGATGATTAGTTAAATAATTTGAATGTGTTCCTCCCGAACTTTGTTAATAAAACATCATTTGTTTTGATTTGGTAGGAACTGCTGACTGTTTGTGGTGCTCTGTGACTGAGGTCTGTCTCTATAAACTCTGCAAAACATGAAATGCGCTGATGATGACAGATAAACAGTTACTCATGGGAGTGTTTGAAAGCAGGTGTCTATCAGCGGACCGATAATTTCAGTATCGACTTGGTATTAAAGTTTTTGACAACACTTGCGAGGGTATGTAAAAATATCAGTTGACAGGCAGGTAGGACATCATATTATTTCATTCGGACTGAATATAATAATTGTATGGCCATTGTATGGTATGGTCCTACACCTATCACAGACAATATATATTTATGAAAATACCTTTAGACCATTTAACATAATGATTGATATCAGGATATGAGGAGACTTTCTACCAGTAAAACAAAAAATGTTTCTGTTGAGAATCACCTTTAATCCATTTGGTTAGAGGTAATCTGTTGATTTTACCAGGTTGGTCAAGCTGATGTTTAACTGTGTGGCCAGCTGGTCTCATGACCTGACCAGCTGAAAAGTGCCTGAAATCCCTCTGAAACCAGCCAACAGAGTAGCCTGACCAGGCTGGGAGACCAACGTAGATGAGCAAACCAGCTTATCCTTCAATGCTGCTAAAAAGCATTTCATGATGCTCCTCATACTTATTTGAGAAAAGCCCAGAGTGTGCAGAGCTTTCAAAGTATTTGCAACAAGAACATGCTTTAATGCTTTTAAGAAAATTTGAACAAGTCAGCCAGCTAGTTGGTGTAGAATTTTGCACTTTAAAGATCATGCAACGTAAAGGTTCATGCAATTACTTTGCATAAAATAGATAAAGGGATTAACATGCAAATATAAACATACAGCCAGAAACACAGCATTTCCCAATGCAGTAATTCCTTGGGATTTTCTTGTCCTTTTTCTTTTTAATTAGAACATTTTCCATTTAGACTCAGACTGTTTCATTTATTTAGGTCTGGCTGGGGATTTCCACCCTTGGCCCGCTGAGAGAACGAGACAATCCCTAGCTGAGCCCGGCCCGACTTGAGCGATCATTTTTCAGTGTGCTACTCTCGGGCTCAAAATGATTTACCTCCGTTCAGACAGCCGCTGACTGGCTCCCAGCCAAAACACAAAGACCAGACTGATCACTCTCGCACTCTCGCTATCTACCTTTGAGATGACTCTCTCTCCCTCTTACATTCTGCATGTGTTCTGTCTCTCTTCACTCTCAGGAGGTCCTCACCCTCTTTCCTTTTTAATTTCCATCTCATTTTCTGATTTTTGGCTTTCTGGTTTTTCACCTCTGTGTCTCATTCTCAATCTCCCCCTCCCTTCCTCTATCCTTCTGTCTCTCATATATTTCTTTCCCTTGCTCTCCACGCATTTGATGCAATTTTATGCTTTTTATTCTCCTTATTGTCCTTTGTCCCTACTTTTTTCACACACTCTCTGTTCACGTTAATGCCTCTTTGAATCTTTGAATGGTGGACTGTATCAGAAATATCAATATTATGGGTATTATTATTATTATTATTATTATTTTTTTTTGTTGTTGTTGTATATGATGTTATAGCATACAGTATATTCTTTCCACAAGGGGGACTAAGGAACTCTAGAGTGCATTTGACATGACATTTGACTCTGCATTGCAGTATAACTGAGTAACCCATCATTTTGCACATCTCAATGACTTATTATATTATGAGCTACACTACATTATGATTAGGCCATATTTTACAGTAGTAGTTCAACGAACAGCCAAAGCAGCCCTGTGGTGATTTCCGTATTGACATAATGCTCCAATTTTACAGATATCACACAGCATGCTCTCATGTACACTCTGTTTTAATGAGGGATAATATTACTGGGTAACTGAAGCCTCTGGTCATAAGTTCTTGAAGTTCTCTCTCCCCCCCCCCCCACTGCTCACAACAAAAGGACACCCATCCCATCCCATCCATCTAATTATTCCAAAGAATGAGATTTAGGTTATTCATTTAGGTTATTCTTGTCCTACTTTTGTACTTGGTACCTCCTGTAGATGGAGATATTTGCTTGTGATTTTGTAGAGAGTTGTACTTGACCCTCTTTAGCACTAAAGCATAATATGAGAGAATATGCTACAGAAAATATATAAATGATTGATTTCAGTCAGTGTGCAGCTGTGGACCAACATCGCTTTTAAACTTTCTCACATACTCTTTCTGGATTTGCTTCTGTCACAAAACTGTTTCTTACTTCCGTGGGAAAGAAACTTAAGACTCCAGGTTACTTGTATAGCCAACTCCATATGTCTTTGGTTATTTAAAGAAATCCTGTTCACACGTCTTATGGTTCTTATTATAACTTGGAGAAACTTTTAACGGTGTTAAATTTTTGGTGAATATTTAAGTATATGAAAGACTGTATATTCAAAAAGGAACGTTCTCTTTTTGTTCCAAACTCTTATGGCTTGCTTTCTTGTGTGAAACACAAATGGAAATATTTAGGAAAATGTCCTAGCTGCTTTTTACCAGAGACCAGAGACAGCCATGGCCACCATTCACTTTCATTGTATGGAAAAGAGCAGCTTGAACATCCTGCTAAACATCTCATTTTTGCAAGAACGAAAGTAAGAATAGTTTGGGCTTTTAAATGAGAAAAGAATGATCATTTTTAAGAGTCTGACTACTTAAACTTAACATACACACTCTCTTACTATACTGTAAACTGTTGCAATAGCTAGATGAATCTTGTACGCCGAAAGCTCTCTCCGTGACGCCTGGGTTTCTGCTCTCAGCCTCTTGACCTGACTACTAAATCTTGTTTCAGACCAGTGGCTGTGGGTAAAAGAGGATGACATCATCTTTTGATGCCCATGAAGTGATGTCATAATGTCTTAATCACAGGAAGAGGTTCAATGGTGAAGCTCTGATTGGCACGTGCTTTAGTAAGTGATTAAAGCATTAATGTATCTTCATTGATAACATTATCTGACCAGTTCTACTGGATATTGTCTTTGTTTTCCCACTGTTTATCCACATACTGAATATATGCTTTGGCTCTGCTTTTAAAATGAAGATCATTCCAAGCCACCAATTGGATTTAGTAGAGGTTGTTCCTCATTGAATATTCTGATTATTGGAATTAAATGGCAAACCATAAACATACTATTTGATTTTTTTTTTTCTTTCTTCGCTGTGACAAGTATTGGTATTAAAAGCATCATCTTAATTGATCACAGGGTTTTTTTTTTTGTAGTTTGATAAGACATCGCAGCTATACAAGAATCAAAAGCACATTTGTTTGCTAGAAACAGCTTGCTGATCTTACAATGATGAATGATAGTTGGAGATACTGGAATGGAAACGTTGGTAGTACAGTCTGATATCATCCACGGTGATCCATAGTATCCGGAGTTTTGTTATCCTTTGTCAAGAGAAAGAAAAAAGACCTTGTTACTATAAAAGAAAATGTCAGGGATGGTAAATAGGGCCAACATGGCAATTAGCTACAAAGACTATCTGGACGAGGAGAGAGACAGACCGAAATCCTTACAAACAGGCTAATGGCTCTGGAGGCTAATGACTCGGTCAGCTTGAGGAATTCCTCTTTCTAATTTGACAAAAGCTGAAAGGCAGACTGCCTGCAAAGATTATTGACAAACAGCCAAATGCTTTGGCTCTCACAACAGACGATAAGCAAGCCAGGCATGATACGTGCATTGGTTCACACATCCACACACGCTGAAAATCCCCTTCCTCAGCCCCCAACCCTATGTCCACATACACTCAAGTCCATTCTGATTTCAACAAAAGCTCAAAGCACCTTTTATGTTGCTTGACAACCATGTATCCCAATTATTTTAGCCATTTGTACAAGTTTTCCATGCTATTTGTTGAGGAATATTGGAAAACCTGATTGCTCTTGCCTTTCACTGATTCTTGAGTACTGGGACAATGCGTCATGCACCGTGGATTTACTTTGAAATATTTTGTAATATTCAAAAAATATCACTCAAATCCTGAAAAAAAAAAAAATTCAATAAAGAAAAATAATGAGTACTGCGATAATTAGAAATATTAATTAATTTTAATTAAGATCAAAATACAGTATGGCACATATTTTATTTTATTTACAGATTATCACTAATGTAAACTTGTAGTTTTTCTCAAATTATTTTCATGCCATTTCTTGCTCTAAGCTTAAACGTTGGTAAATGTTTTACATTTTTTAAATGTATATTTTATTCTAAATATACTCCACCAAAAATTGGTGCACTTTTTGATGGAAATAAGTGTTGTTAAGAAAGAAAGATTTTGTATTGACAATGCAAGAGGTGAGCACTCTGTAAAGTCTATTCCAGCACATCCCAAAGAGTTTCAATGAATTTAAGTTCTGTACTCGGTGCCAATTCATGTGTGAAAATGATTCTTCATGCTCCCTCCCAACCATTCTTTCACAATTTGAACCTAAATTTAAATCTTGGCATTGTCATCTTGGATTATGGCCATGATGTGTCTTCCTACATGGTTGTTTAAGAAATGAAAAGCTCCATCAATTAGGGTTAGAAGAACTGTTGCCAAATATATAACATGCTAGAAACATAATAATCACTGCAATAATGATCCAATCATAGACTCGTAAGCATTTGCCAATTTAAATTCAAACACTGACTTTTTTTTGCTGGGCAGAGTATATATATAATCAGAGCTTTTGTGCTACTCTCTACACCACTGTTTTTTTTCTTCTTTTCAAGCCAAAGAACAAGACAGATTTTCCTTGTAAAGCATTGTAAGAGTACATAATTTCAGTCATCTAGACTGTGCACCTTGGGAGCTTTGATTATAGCCATCTCTTGGCTAGCAGTTGGCGACAGTGGGAGTCTGAGTTCGGTGTAGATATGTAGGGCAGTGTGTTAGGGGGGCGGCGGCGGCGTGCGAGCCATGCTACAGACCATCGGAAAATGAGTCTCTCGCAAACATTGTCTCTCCTTTTCTCTCTCTCTGTCTCACTCCTGCTCCTCAACTCAAATTAGCAGTTTAGGGAATAGATCTCTCTCACATAAAGAGCTTAGACTTTGTTCCAGCTGCTGCTTCCCCCCCATCTTGCCCTTACCCACAGGCCAAGGGCATCTCTGTATGTGTCTGGAATATGACTTTTTTTAAAGTGGTGGTCGCCCATAGATGTTTATTTTTTGTTCTCTTCACCTGAACACACACTAAGCTACGCCACACCTACCATATGCTGTGTGCTTATTTCACATTCGTGGTAATTAATAGCTTTATCCCACCCGTCAGAGCAATTATGTTTGTCACAATGCAAACACTTAATGAGATTTTCAGCACACACTGAGACACAGGTGCCGGACGTGAACAAACACACTTCCTCTCGCCCTGTATTTTCCTTTTGTTAGCGGCTCTCGCTAAGGCTAATTTGAACAAATCCCTAATGTTCAATATTAACCTTCGGCTTGCAACTCCTCCCATTTTGCTTGTGGTTCAGACTTGAATGAACCTCGAATTGTGCGGCTTGTTGAAGAGAAGTGTGCTATTACTGTTCTAAGCGAATCAAATTTGTGATTGTTTGCTAGCAGACAATAAAACGAGAGAGAAAAAAATACACTACGTTAAAGGAGGACACATTTTAAACACCTAAGGCAGATACACACACATTATGCACTGCCAAAATATTGTTTTCCAATAAAAATATCTGAATATCCTTAAAGCAAATAAAAAAAAAATTCTTTTAACAAAAAAGATTTTATTTTAATATTTCAATCACACACAAAACAACACACACTCACTCTCCTCCACACACATACTCTATATATTTATATATATTCAAAACACCTAAAGCAGATAAACACACACACACACACACACACAAAGACAAACAGACAGGCATGCAGCACATACTAAGCAAATCTGTTTGAAGTCAGGGGTAGAATAAAAAAGAGACCCCTTCACACATGAAGAATTCATGCAGTAAGGGGCATGTATGTGTGTGAGTGAGTGAGAGAGTGAGAGAGCGAGCGTTCGCAAAGCTCTGATTCCTTTTCTGGCCGTGGGGAGTGAAAAGGGGCTGGACTGTGTAAAGAAAGAGAGAGGCAGGAATCGTGCGCGTGTGTTTGAGTGCAGAGCAGCTGCCAGCAGTCCTCCGGCAGCAAGAGGCGAATCCCGACTGCTGGATTCCAGCCCCTCTCCTCTGCCAGAAGGAGAAAAAGAGGGATAGATGACAAAAAGGACCAGGATGCCTGACACAAGAGGTGGACTAACTGACACAGAGTGTTCGAGGGAGATAGAGCATTAAAGACAGAGAGAAGCACTAGTAGGGTTTAGTGCTCGCTGGATGGTGCAAAGAGGAATTAAATGACGAGTGTCAAGAAGAAAAGTTCTGGAGATAATGTAGTGACTTATTCGCAGATGTTTGTGCTTTAAGAATGGGCAGTGAACAACAAACAACGACTTGCAATGACTTTATGAATAGTTGGTTTTTGAATCGCTCCTTTTTGATGAAAAAATGTGGGAATGGACACAAAAACTGTACTGCCTGCGTTGCTCTGGCTATGAGTTGTGAATACGTTAGATGATGGATTGGAAAGAAGTGTGAGTACTTTTAAAGCTTTCTTTTTCTCTGTGTGTGCGTGTGTGTAGTGGGTTTTGACCCATAGATGTCAGTTGCCGCACACTCGTCTTAACGCCCGGAATTCTCGCTCCGTCCGCTGAGCTCACCTGCCAAACTCTACAAAGGCTGCTGTCTGATTGTTTATACATACTTGGGATATGGATTGCTCCTTGACTGTGGAACATGTCAAAGCTTGTTTGTTTAGCATTGCGTGAGCGTGTCGCAGTGAGTTTGAGCAGGTGGACAAGTAGAAAGCGCAAGCACATGGACGTGTGCTTTATAGGCGCTCTCCATTCATGAACTGAGCCAGGTTTTTTTTTCTTCAGAGAAGATGGAGAGAATGAAAGAGAGAGAGAGAGCATGTGTGCTTCAACAAGCAATTAATTTCAGCATTAGTGTACAGGTGTGCGTGCTGAGCATGCTCGAGCTGTTATTGTGGTTGCATGGAGTGCTTTATGACTGTATAAGCATTTAATCTCAAACCTTTCCAAATTATTGGTTGCATTTTTTGGGAGGGGGGGACTAACGACCAACCCAATTGCCAACAAAATGAAGACTATTTATGCACCGACAAAAAAAAAGTTTTCCATTTAAAAATACCTGAAGCAAGGTAAATATTTATTTATTTATTTATGTAAATTTTAATTTTTATATTTTGATTTAAATGTTATTTTTAAACATATCACCATATTAATTTAAAGAAAAAAAACGTGTTTTATTTTATTTTATTTTATTATGAAAGAGAGTTATTTTATTTTATTTTATTATTGGTCAAATCAATTATCAATATAGACTTTCTTGTTCTAAGCTTAAACTTAAGTCAAACCTACTTTTTCCATTTAGATTTGATTATAGATATTATTTTATTTTATTTTATAATAAGCAATTCTATTTCATAATCTTGTATTTCATATATTTATAGCCGGATTTTGCACTCTTAAAGATAATTTCTCAAGAAAAAGATATTTTTTGTTGTTCTGACACATGTACGTTACATCACACACAAAAACTCTTTCTGTGTCTGATTCACTCTCTCTGTCTACTGCTTACTCTTTTTCGTTTGTTCTGTCCTTTCTCTTTCTTTCACTCATAATGCCTTCTGAATGCAGTGCTCACACATTTCTTCAGTCCCCTTGGTCTGTTTATACACATGCACACACACACACACATGCACATATACACACACACACACTTGCATCCTCCTGTGGGCCGTCAGTTCCCTCGGGAGGGGCTGCTCCTGTATTCCTCGTGGATGTTATAATTATTTCATCAGCCAGCGGTGTGTTCTCTGAGTGCGCTCTTGGGCTGATGCGGGGGGCCGGACAAAAAAAATGGGTGGGGTGGAGAATTGAAGAGAGAGAAAAAGGAAGGGAGGGGTTTCACTTCTAGAGGTACGGAGTGAAGCAAAGAGGGGAAGAGAAAGAAAAGGCGTAGAATTGCCAGAAACACTGGGACACACGCATACATGTCCAAAGAGCTTGTGCCTACACTAATGATCATCTCAGGGAAAAAAAGAGACATTTATTGTCACAAGCACACTCTATAATGCCCAGCTTTCACTGTCTCACTCTTGTCATTTTCGTCATTTCCTGACTTTCATTTGATTTGATCTTATCATGGGATATGCAAACATAACACACAAATATTCCATGATTTCCAATAATTCTAATTCCATTGCTGTTGTATTGTAGGAGTAATTGAGACAAAGTGCATTTTATGGGAAACCTCTAAACAATTATGTGACACTTTTGTTTGCTTGTGTCTTAATTAATGTAATAAATACTTAATAGTATAGATTGATTTACTCAAAAATATATTTAAAAGTGTTTTTTTTTGTGTGCGACCAATAAAGTCATGTGGTGCAACCAACATGCAGAAACATTCTGGGAAAAAAGCAGGTAAAGCAATGTCTTAAAAATATCCAATAATTTGACCTAAGTTCAAGTCAGCTCAGGTTGAAAATTGTCAAAAGGCGCAACTAATAATAGTTTTTTTTTTTTTTTTTTTTAGACAAATACTCTTTTAACTTAAAATGATCTTTAAAACATTAAAAAAAAAAAATGATTAAGATGTATACAGTCACATTATTCAAGCTGTAGGAAACTTGCATTTTGCTTGATGGTTTTACCACATGATTTTTTTTTTCAGTCAATAAAAAATCTTTTCTAACTAACATAAATCCAAATAGTATGTGTAATTCATGTGTAACGGTCACATTAGTCCTCATGTAGTCAAATATTATATATTACTTTTCTGACGTGTTACTCTTCTATTCTTAAAAAAAAAAAGAAAAAAAAGCCCTCCAAAATATGTGTGAGGCATTAAAGATAAAGACTGGCAAATTACATTTGAGTTCCACTGTGCTACCATAATGTGTACTCTTAGCATTTAAGTGTTATGTTCAGACTGTGTTTTTTAGTTTACTTCACTTTTGATAATTACTGCATTCAGTGCGATCATGGTTGGTTATGGTTAGAGACCGCTGTGGACAGCTCTCCTTAAATTAATCCTCCACTGTTACATTCCAGCCGAAGAGAACAGCCTTAATGTACCACTTAATGTGAGCTAAGCCCCCAAACGTCACTTGATAGCCTTTGGTTTTTCACTTTTCTCTCCCTCACTTACACTCATTTGCTCCTCTCATTTTGTGCTTTTACTCATAGTTTTATTCAATCACCAGAACAACTGTCGTGTTCAGTCTTAAGATATTGCTGTAGCTTGTTGGGAAGGTAGCTGTTGCTTTGGTAAAGGTATTGACACTGCCAATACTACCACTTCATCTACTGTTTCTGGAGTCCGGTAGTGACATCTCACACAATATTCAGATTAATTCCCACACTGTAACTGGGTCACTGTAAAGCCAGTCTTAGCAAATGGCTAATGTTAAGGCTAACTACAGGGCTGACCCCATTAACTTCAGTTTTACGTTTTAGAGGACATTTTTCAAGGGTTTCTGAGCACAGTGTGCCTATTTAGTTGTGAAATAAAGAGGGGAAAGGCTGCCTGTGGAGAGAGACGGAGCTGGTCTGTGTTTACTTTGGCTATGCGATAGGGGGCTTTTGACCTTTCAGGTCTGATTTTATAGCATTGAGTTTTAAATGTCAAGCTCTACCATTAAATCAATCAGGAAAAGACCAAAATGATTTTCAAATGTACACCCTTCTGTCTGAGTGAAAAAGATTGTTCTTAAAGCATTTAGGATTCCTTTGAAAATCACATTTTGCCATGGCGACAAAGAGATTTGGCTTAATTTTAATGGGACCCCCTTTGAATGAGCCATTGGGTTTGAGCAATTTAGACTGACTGCTTTGTGAAACTTTTGTTTTCAGTCCTAAAATACCTTATTATACACCTTTGTACATTATATTTTATTTTTTATCGCTGAAGTTCACAATAAAATCCGATAGTCTCTTTCTTGCACCAAATCACCAGAATGTTTTTTTTTGTTTTTTTGTTTTTTTTAATAAACAACCTTTGCTCAACCTTTAGGATTGAACAGGCTGTTTTTTTCTAGTGTAACTTTAAGACTTCTATATGTAAATGACCTCTGTTGTGATTGGATAACCTCAACATACTGCCAGAGTTCATCAGGACGGTGTAGTTGCTGAATAGGTGTTGCTTTATGAACACCGGTTGTCATATGTTATCATTGCATGACGATCTGTTCTCAAGCTAACCTAAAAAATGTTCTCTCATTGATCAGACATTCAATATTATAAGCTCCTAATTCGTGTCATATTTTTTGTCTGTTATCTCAGGGCTGCTCAGAAGCTGAATCTGTCATCCAAAAGGAAGAAGCAGCAGCCACCACTGTTATACCCCCAGGAGCCCTCCATCTACCCTACTAACTTTAGTGCTGTCCTCCAGTTTTCCCCTCCACCTGCTCCACCATGTCTGCTCAGGGCGGGGTCAAAGGCCAAGGAGAACCCTGGCATGGGCAAGGTCAGACACTCTTCCTCTTATATCTGCACCTTTCAAGTTATTGATTGGGAATTCTCACCATTAGTCTTTTATGAAATCTTTGAAGCGCTTAGTATCTATTATCCTGCCGTACCCAAATAGAAAGCGACCGGTTATTTTGCTGATGGTGAACAGATTGTGTGTTTGTAATCTCGGATTGGGATCCTGGCCAAGAGTTGCAAGTTGTTCAGCATACATGCACCAGCCCTCCTCATTGTCCAGTGGGTTTGTCTTTAGCACCATATTACAGTATATATATAGTGATGGAGAGGATTTGTTCCAGATTAGATGCCACCTGCTCTGAGAGATGATTGTAGAACATCATGCCAGACGCTGTAGCCTGCTGAAATGATTGATAAGTACCCACTGAGAATGGACTCATTACATCCCAGCCTCACTAATGAGCTTCCTCTTCCTACTACTGCAAACACACATCTGATGCTGCCTGAATAGACTCCAGTTGTTGGCAGCTTTTGGGAGAACTATAAAAAGCTACAGGCATTAGAATAATGGCCCAGCCGCCTGTGTAACCATTTTGTTTGCACAAAGACCAAATTGTCCAGAAGGATGCAAGACATGTGTCGTAATAGCAGTGGTGGTTCCTATGACTTGTGCACTATATTCCAAGTCTTCAGAAGCCATGCCAAAAAATTGCTGAAAATACATCACCCATAGCTCTCAACTCTCATTCATGTGATGTCCTCACTGATGCTAAATACCATTGCTTTTCAGTGTCTCATGACCAATTGTAACATGCCAGGTTTGAGTGGGTGCAAATTTGTAGCTTATTGGACTTCTAGGTTGTGAATGGCGGTGTTCAAAGGCTGTGGGTTCGAGTCCCACCAGAGTCGTGAATAGCCTCTTTTGCTCAGATGTCTTTGTGAGACAAGCGCACAAACTACTTCAGAAGCCTACCCTTCACATTCTGCTTATTTTCCTTATTGTACACACCCAACTCAGATCATAGAGAACTCTACTAAATAGCTCAATTCACCTATTTTACATAAAGGTTTCAAGAATTGTTTGGAAACCAATGGCTTAGGCCAAAATCTGCAACTAACTATTGTTAAAATCAAACCTGTGGATGTTACTTTTTTCTTTTCGTTTTCTTTCACAAAATATAATGTTTTGATTAATGTTAACTCTCTTTGTCCATATAACGAAAGTCAATGGGGTCCAAAACAATATTGGTCCCACCTATATGGACAAAAACACACTAAAATAACTTCTTTTGCGTTAAGCAGAAGATTCTATTCAGTTTGTGAAAACTCTAATCATCATTCAAGCAGGGAAACCAGAAAAGCTAGGACTGTGGATATTCAAACCGTAAACAAATCAACGCTTGCTTACCATTTTCACACCGATATCACTACAGGTTTGATAAAAATCATCACAGATGAGATGAAGATTAGAAGAAAAGTAAGAGCTCTCTGTGTTTTTGCTAGCGTTCCTCACTTCAGTTTTCCCTTCTTGTGCACTGGTATAGCTAAAGAACCAGAATTAGAATAATCTCTCTGACCGACGGGCTCCATCTGCATTTTTATGGCCAAAAACCCACCGACAGTGGTCCATCCAGTGCAGAATACCCTGAACATGTCAGACATACACTTGATGGCAGCCTGACATTGGCAACGACCAACCATTGACTTGGTTTGTCACGCTCTTTCGTCTGTTCCTTACATAAAGCTATCATATACCTCAAACTATTCTTTGAATTGTTCTTTCCCACATAGAATTATTACAAAGCAAAAGTTGTTGGTAGATTTTGACACATCTAGTTAATTGCTGTTTGGATTGCCTCAGAAACTTGTGGGACATAATTTCTAGATCAGAGTTTAGGAGGTGTGAAGCCAGCAGCCGCGCTAAAGGGATCAAACTCTCTCGTCACGTATCAAATTGCCAACAAATGTAAAACTCAACGGTTCAACCCAAGCCCACATTTCTGCGGTGTCTGGGTGGCTGGCCCCTTTCGGGGGCCAGTCATATATGGAAGCCTATTTCCAATGTCACGGCCGGCGTAATTCGTTCACCACGTGCACATGTCCATCAGTGTAATCGGCCCCTGCGGAGCGGTGAGGGGGAGTTCACGCCGGGCCGCCGCTGTGGCGCAGGCATGCCGCTTGGCCCCGGGTGCCGTGGAATAGGATCAGCAGTGCAGACATTGTTTCATAGCACTGGAGCCCGAATGTTGTAATTATATCTCTGCTACAAATCACCCATGGAATACTGTGGCTTTGTGCAGCTCTGAATGCTGTATTAAGGGCATAAGGCTCTCCTACAGTATGTTTGTTTTACTTTACTGTATTTGTGCAAATGGTCTTAGTGGGGCTCCGTGACACAATCATTATAATGTGTAGTATTACTAAATGCAGTCTATTTGTTAATGGCTGGTTTTGTTAGGTTAGTCTGTGTGTGGTCAACAGCGATGATACGATAATGATATGACAGCGTTTTTTAAGGACAGTTCCCTTCTTTTTTCAGTTTTGTTTGACTTTAGGTGACTTTAGGTAAAATTAGCTGTTGTTGAAGAAGTAACAGCTACTCCACAGTCCTTTTTTTTGTGATATCAGGGTTAATGATGATGCTTTTTGTCATGGCCAATTAATTTATTTAAAAATTATATAGTCATACGTCATACAGACAATGACTTAAATACACTCTATGATTAGCAAGTTTTTAATTTCTGAATTAAAATTCATTTTAATGTTTTTCATTGAAGAAAAAAAACTTATTTAAGTATAGTTAATTCATATAAATGAATTAAATTACTTTTTAGAGAAAAAAAATGGAACAACTTTTTCCAAGTCAAAGTCATGTGCTGCAACGAATATTTTATTATTAATAATAATAATAATAAAATTTCTGATAATTTGACCTTTTTATAACAAGGTTAGTTAAGGTTCTAAAATGTCATGTGGTGCGACCTCCCTGAAAACAATGATTTTTATTAATTAATAATTCTTGGTGTTTGTAAGCTTATATTCAAAAACTTAAACAACAACAACAAGCAATTAAGACCTGTTCACTCACATGTATTCAAGGTGTAAGGAAAATATGTCACTGATTTTTAATTTGGTTACACCACAAGACATTTTGAGAGTAATTAAATTCAAACTTTTCTTAAAAATGGTATATAAGTTTTTCAAAACTTTGTGAAACCACTATTAATACAAAGAGTGCATTTCTAAGAACCTGGCACATGCATTTTAAAGTAGGTTTTTCCTGTTTTTGTTTTATTTTATTATTTTCTTTTATGATAATGGACTCTCTTGCTTGTCATAGACCCATCAATCATATTACGTGACCTACAATGTTGTATTACATTTACATTTTTTACATTGTATTAAAGTGTCATTGCCTTTGTCATAAAACATGTCTGTTTGGAATTCTCTGCCTCTGCTTGTACTTTTATCGTTACTCTTTTCATTTTGTCCCACCATTACCATTTCCAGGTCAAAGTGATGATGCGAATCTGTCCATCTCTGGGGATTGTGGATTCATCGGAGTCCATGTCCTTCCTTAAGGTGGACACTCGTAAGAAACAACTGACCCTCTACGATCCTTCACTCAACACACAGCCCACCTCAGTGCATAGACGAGCAGTGCTGCCTGCCCCAAAGATGTTTGCCTTTGATGCTGTGTTTTCCCAAGATGCCTCTCAAGTAAGAGCTGCTGTGAAGATGTTATCATTTTTGTTGCCATTTCCCTTTGAGTGTTCAACAGAAAACATTTTGTTAGTGTCAAGAAGATATTTGAGAAGCACACACACACACACACACATTCTTTGCAGGCCATGGGGCTTAATGCAAAAAGGCCTGTTTTGAGACACCACCGTTCTTCAAAGTATGAGCCCAACAGCTGTTTCTTTAAGTATAGAAAATAGTTTGAATTCCAGACTCGCATATCTAGAAGCTCATTCACAGTTCATTATCTGTCCTCCAAAGCTGCAGTGGCATCCATCTCAAGATAAGTGGCTAACAAATGGACATAAATAGGGAAGAGAAACTTCAGGAGACACACAAACTTGAAGATGATTAAGTGTGAACAATTTAGATGTGACAGCTAATTAAGTTGTCATCTTGAAGTACTTATGTAAAGAGCCACAAAAAAAGCCAGATATTCTAAGCTATGCTTCAAAACGTTTGATAAGTAAAGGTAGGCAGAGACAGTCGAATTCATAACCATTCAGATATATAGTCCTTTTGACAGTCTATGTGAATACGGGCACTTGACACTTACGCACTGCGGTATAATTTGGGGTTAAGGCATGCACTGAGTTCAGTTTAGAAAAAAATTGAATCGAAGATGGTGGACGAGTTCAGAGAAATGTTGATTAACAATGAATTCCATTCTATCCTGAAAAATATTCATAAAAAAGAATATCACAGTGTTACCCAATATTTGTGTATGCAATTATTTTTTTGTTTACTGAAGTGGGGTGTTGTTAGCTTAGCGACATGCTAATAACAAACTAAATCAACTAGTTTCTTGCTTATCAAAAGGGTTCCAAACTATTCACTTTTGAGTTTCTGTTTCAGTTTAGATGCTGCTAAGCAGTGCCCTGCGTAGACAGAGAACAGAAAAGTAATTCATTGTGTTTAGGAACTAAACTGTGATATACTCTATTTTTTTAGTAAACTCACATGCACAAGGCAAGATATAGATACCAACCTATCGATTAGGAGTTCCTTTACTTAGGGCCAGCAGAAAGCTTTTAGGTCTCAGTGCCTGCCCAGTGAAGTCGTGTAACTGTAAATCTTCCAAATCTACAGTGTGTGTGGTTTAGTGGGAGCATGGGGACATATTTCTTAGCAAAGCACTGAGCTGTTGTTCTGTCTTTTGTAAGAATGTGTGTATGTGTGTGTGTTATGATGTATGGGAGGAAAATGCTGCAGTCTCAAATTGTCTCCAGGGACTTGGGCTAGTGGAACAGATTGTAGCGTTATGGCCGCACAGTGCAGCCGGTGTAAAGCCCCCCATGTCTGATGAATCTGTGATGAGGAGTTGCCTCGTTGATGCCTTCTGTGGTTTTCTTTTGCTAGTGAATAAATCAATGATCTCCGGATCAAAGAAAAGATTAGGTATTTTCTACTCTGCCAAACAAAGGTTTGGTTACATTTCACAGCTCAACTGAATGTTAAAAACCATTAGAACACTGATTAAGATTACGATGTTGTTGATTAAATAATTTTTTTCTTCAGTACACCATATTTCCCCTTAAGTTAAAAAAACCCAGTGGCTGGTTGCATAAACTGCTTAGACTAATCTTGAAATTTAGTCATCAAATTTTTCTCTTCAAGACTGATCCTAAATTTTTAAGGTCAGTTATATAAAAAGGTAGATCGGTTTAATTTAAATTGGAAAAGTAAAACTGATTGGTCCTTGGTAAATGCTAGTTATTCAAACTAGTTCTTAAGAGAGTCTTAGCCATTTATGCAAATGAGTAATTTTAGACGCTGTCTAAATTTTTTGACCAAGCAAATTGACTTTGGCGAGTAAATAAAACCAGTTGATTGGTAACAGTATTGGAAACTGCAAGTACATGTTTCAAATCTTGGATGTCTACATTGTTTTCATTTTGGACCCTGTTCTCTTTATTTATAGCTGACTTGCTGTATAAAGATGCCATGTGTTAACTGATCATAATACAAATATGAGTGTTAAGCATTCAACTGTTTTCCACAGGCTGAAGTTTGCTCAGGGACAGTGGCTGAAGTTATTCAATCAGTGGTCAACGGAGCTGATGGGTGTATTTTCTGCTTCGGTCATGTCAAAGTCGGTAAGTTATTCTTAACGTTTGGAATTTAACTGAATATGACAGCCACTGATCTTGTTTCACACTTCACAAATTGAAAGACACTGAGATGAAGACTGAAGGTCAAAAAGTGCTTTTTCATTTCAGAAATGACAAGTGTGGGGCATTCTAAGTCTGCACGCGCGCGCGTGTGTGTGTGTACGTGTCTGTCTGAGAGGCCAGAGGCTAGAGAGTGTAATTAAAAGCAGACTAATTGACCCTCACAGTAGACTGCATCAGAGTTCTGTGCCAATTATGCTTGTTAGACATTGCAGTGGTTTCCTCCATTATTTACTACATGTGGTCTCAGCACTTAAATATTATTTATGACTCTTTTAAAGCCGGACTGTCCATACAGAACAGTATTCATCTCTATTTTTTTTATGAATGATTATTTTTTATATTAATGATGTTCTAAACCAGGGATGGGCAACGTTATTCCTGGTGGGTAGGGTAGGGAACTTGGTTGAAACTCTCTTCACATCCTGATATATCTTCTGTGGAATATATTTTCTGTGGAAGTCTCAGGACCAAAAAATGTTTGTCAAATAATTGCATTCAGTCCTACCTGACTGTTAACATGTGCATTTGCATAACTCCGCACACCCTGCTAGCGCAGACATCACATGTCATCAGCGTGTTTCATGACGGTATGCAGAGATGTAGACAGACACTCACAGAGTGCCACAAACAAACAGCAGCTGCCTTTTACAGTTTGACCTGAACCAAAGCAATGAGCTAATGTTGTGTCTATGCCATAACTGCCGTAATTAAGAGATGGCAACCGGTGACATTCTACTCGGAGCGGTTCACATCCTCAGACTCGGATTTATGCATTTCTATGGCAACACTATCAACACCAAAATGAATAAGGTTGTACAAGTCAGCTCTCTTGAAGTTGTTTATGTTCATTATTATTGTAATATTATGTGCTTTGAGAAATTAGGTAATTTAGCGACTTCTCTCGTGACACTTTGCAGACTCTGCTCTGACTGTGCGCATTCATGTGTTCTAGAGGAAGCATGGCTTTGTAGACACTCCGGAAGGGGGTTCTTATGATTTCAAAGCTAGCTTGCTATTGCTAACCTATCCTACCTTTAAAGGGCAATATTGCAGGGTATCCGAAATATATTCCACACAATAATTATTAACATATCCACATATTTATTATTTTACCCTCCCACATAGCCTTGGTTAAGTTAGCAAAAAAGAGTTTCACAGCAGAGAAAGTAATTACATTGTGATGAAAGAAATCAGTTGTAGAGATACCTGTACTTGAAACAGCTCATTGAGTGCTCATTATCATCTTGGCAGAATCAACAGCTCTCTCTCTCTCTCTCACCAGGCAAGACATACACCATGATTGGCACAGACAGCTCCATGCAGAACCTTGGCATTGCGCCCTGTGCCATCTCCTGGCTGTTCAAGCTCATCAACGAGCGCAAGGAGAAGACTGGCACACGGTTCTCGGTACGTGTGTCAGCCGTGGAAATCTTCGGCAAGGACGAGAGCCTGCAGGACCTGCTTTCTGATGTCCCCACAGGCAGTCTGCAGGACGGCCAGTCGCCTGGTGTCTACCTGCGTGAGGACCCCATCTGTGGCACACAGGTCAGTAACTTGACAACTAGATGGAGACAACTAGTTGACAACTAGATGTAGCTGTCACACCGTGGTACGGACAGATCAGGCGCAAGGGGTTTTCTTCAAGATACTTTGTTTAATAATAAACAGGAGACAGGAATACACGGAATAATCACACGCATGTAACGTTAACGTTCGACAAAGACTGGACTGACACAGAGGGAATTTATACAGCGAACACAAGAGGATAATTGATGGGGAACAGGTGATGACAAAACTGAAATGACGAGACACAGGTGGTGGCGATGAACTAATAATGACAAGAAATCAAAACAAAGAGCACATGACTAAACTGACAGGACAGATCGAAATGAAAACAAAGAACATGTGACACATGACAGGACACACTTATGACAGTACTTCCCCCTCCCGGAAGGCGCGTCCTCGCGCCAAAAAGGAACAGATCCGGGAGGGGGGGTGGGCACCCTGGAGGCCGTGGTCAGGAACAGGCAGGTCAGGTGGCCTCCAGGGTGTCTCCTGGACCTCCGGGCGCCATGGCGGGTCTGGGAGTTCCGGCGGCCACGGAGGAGTCCGAGGCTGAGTCACGGCAGGTGCACGGAGTTCCGGCGGCCACGGAGGAGTCCGAGGCTGAGTCACGGCGGGTGCACGGAGGTCAGGTGGCCATGGAGGAGTCCAGGGTCCCCGCAAGGGCGGAGTCACGGGTGGCGGCCAGGGTGGAGTCCAGGGTCCCCGCAAGGGCGGAGTCAAGGGTGGCGTCTTGACCCCCGTTGCCCCTGTCCCCATTCCCCAACGGGGCCTATAGCCCCCCCCCAAAATTTTTATGGGAAAAGTCCCCCCAGGCCCTGGTTCAGGCGGCGGAAGGTCCGGAGCGGGATCCGGCCGACGGAGGTCTGGAAGATCTGGGAGTTCTGGGAGGTCTGGGAGGTCTGGGAGTTCTGGGAGGTCTGGGAGTCCAGGAGGCTCTGGCGGGTCAGGGAGCCCAGGAGGCTCAGGCCGGTCAGGGAGCCCAGGAGGCTCTGGCGGGTCAGGGGGCCCAGGAGGCTCTGGCGGGTCAGGGAGCCCAGGCCAGTCAGGGAGCTCAGGCCAGTCAGGGAGCTCAGGCCAGTCAGGGAGCTCAGGCCAGTCAGGGAGCTCAGGCCAGTCAGGGAGCTCAGGCCAGTCAGGGAGCTCAGGCCAGTCAGGGAGCTCAGGCCAGTCAGGGAGCTCAGGCCAGTCAGGGAGCTCAGGCCAGTCAGGGAGCTCAGGCCAGTCAGGGAGCTCAGGCCAGTCAGGGAGCTCAGGCGGCTCAGGGAACTCAGGCGGCTCAGGGAACTCAGGCGGCTCAGGGAACTCAGGCGGCTCAGGGAACTCAGGCGGCTCAGGGAACTCAGGCGGCTCAGGGAACTCAGGCGGCTCAGGGAACTCAGGCGGCTCAGGGAACTCAGGCGGCTCAGGGAACTCAGGCGGCTCAGGGAACTCAGGCGGCTCAGGGAACTCAGGCGGCTCAGGGAACTCAGGCGGCTCAGGGAACTCAGGCGGCTCAGGGAACTCAGGCGGCTCAGGGAACTCAGGCGGCTCAGGGAACTCAGGCGGCTCAGGGAACTCAGGCGGCTCAGGGAACTCAGGCGGCTCAGGGAACTCAGGCGGCTCAGGGAACTCAGGCGGCTCAGGGAACTCAGGCGGCTCAGGGAACTCAGGCGGCTCAGGGAACTCAGGCGGCTCAGGGAACTCAGGCGGCTCAGGGAACTCAGGCGGCTCAGGGAACTCAGGCGGCTCAGGGAACTCAGGCGGCTCAGGGAACTCAGGCGGCTCAGGGAACTCAGGCGGCTCAGGGAACTCAGGCGGCTCAGGGAACTCAGGCGGCTCAGGGAACTCAGGCGGCTCAGGGAACTCAGGCGGCTCAGGGAACTCAGGCGGCTCAGGGAACTCAGGCGGCTCAGGGAACTCAGGCGGCTCAGGGAACTCAGGCGGCTCAGGGAACTCAGGCGGCTCAGGGAACTCAGGCGGCTCGGGCCAGTCGGGGAGCTCGGGCCAGTCGGGGAGCTCGGGCCAGTCGGGGAGCTCGGGCCAGTCGGGGAGCTCGGGCCAGTCGGGGAACTCGGGAGGCTCAGGGAACTCGGGAGGCTCAGGGAACTCGGGAGGCTCAGGGAACTCGGGAGGCTCAGGGAACTCGGGAGGCTCAGGGAACTCGGGAGGCTCAGGGAACTCGGGAGGCTCAGGGAACTCGGGAGGCTCAGGGAACTCGGGAGGCTCACAGGCGGCTAGCACTGGAGACGGCTCACGGCTCCTCGCGGCCTTTCGGGGGCGTGGCTTGCGAGCGGCCCCTTTTGGCGGCGGCCCACGATGAGATCTCTGGGCGGCGGTCAGTATAGGAGGCCATTCACGCTCGCGCTGTGGCTTGGGAGCGCTGGTTAGAAACACTGAGGGGCTGAGGATGGTGTCATACGGCAGCTCGTGGTGGTTCGAACTGAGGAGATCCGAAAACTCCTCCTCCTCCTCGTCGGAGACCGGATCAGGCGGCCAGACAGGCATTCCTCCGCTGCAGAGGTATGCGGGGAAACTCGGAGAAGGCGGGGCTGGCGGAGCGGGCGTTTTGGATGGGACCGGACGAAAAACACATTCCTCCACTTCAAACCCTGAACCGTTTAAATCTAAGATTAGATTGACCAAATCTATAAACGACGAATTAGTCATCGGTTCCTCAGGGCGAATCGTGTCTTCGTCCAGTCCCAACCAAAAGATAACATTCAGCGTGGCGTCCGGCCAGCCCACCAAATGGGAGAGCTCAACGAACTCCCCCACATACCTCTCCAACGGACGTCCGCGCTGCTGAGTATTACACAAATGAATCTCCTCTTCAGACGGATCCATCTGCGTAGCGTTGTTTTTTGTTGGTCGAACGTTCTGTCACACCGTGGTACGGACAGATCAGGCGCAAGGGGTTTTCTTCAAGATACTTTGTTTAATAATAAACAGGAGACAGGAATACACGGAATAATCACACGCATGTAACGTTAACGTTCGACAAAGACTGGACTGACACAGAGGGAATTTATACAGCGAACACAAGAGGATAATTGATGGGGAACAGGTGATGACAAAACTGAAATGACGAGACACAGGTGGTGGCGATGAACTAATAATGACAAGAAATCAAAACAAAGAGCACATGACTAAACTGACAGGACAGATCGAAATGAAAACAAAGAACATGTGACACATGACAGGACACACTTATGACAGTAGCTTTTTCTGAAAAAGCACTTCTGGTCTTAATTGTTATGTCTTAACATAAAGTAAGTGAAAATAAGCAGTTGTTGCTAATAATCAGCTGATAAACTCAGATAAACCTTTTAATTTTTTGTAAAATTTTATTTTTCTCCCTCTCTATATAGATAATTTTAATGTATCCTATTCTGTAAAAATACACAATATAAATTATATAATAATACAAAATAAATATAAATATATTTTATAATTATTTTATAATATTATATTATATTATTTTATACAATAATAATATAAATATATATTTGTATTAAATTTTTTGAAAGAAATGAATTTTATTCTGCAAGAATGCAATTAAATGAATATATATTTTATATATTTCTTTTGTAAGACAGTAGAGAGTCTATTTGTGGAGAAAGATGGGGGAATGAGATCGAAACTCAGTGTCTAGAAATGCCTATGTCACGTCTCTGCTGATCATTTTATCATATTTGTTCTGTCCGTTGAATAGTTTTCATAGCTACAACTTCTACTGTTAAGTGAAGTGCAGTTAAAACCTGAGTTTAATCACAAAATCTCAAATTAAAGGCCAGATGTTGTAGTGGTTCTATTTACTCAGTGCACCATCAGATCCATCTGGGTGAGCTGCTGCTCTGTTTCACCCTCCCCCCTCTTATCTTCTACTGGAAGGGGGTAGATATCAGGAGGGGGTAGGTAGAGTTTGGGGGTAGGTAGAGGGTAGTTAAAAGCGCTGCCAGGTGTTGGCATCAGATGTTGTTTTTTTGGGGGTCCATATGAAGCAGCACATCAAAGGCTGCCTAGAGGCCTGTGAAGTTTAAATCTGGGGAGTGGGCCTATACTCCCATCACTTCTCGCCAGCTTTCTCTGCTCTCTTTAGTTTTAGAGTGGCTCATTGGTCACAGGCGGTTGGTGAGCACTGCAGGAAAGTGCCCACTTTTGATCTGAAGGAACCTGCTTTTGATGGCTGCTTTTTGAAATATACAACTGATTAAGTCAGTGTTTTGTCAAATTGAAGATATTTAAACATAGCAGGAATATCAAAGAAGAACATGCAGGGAACACTGATCCATTCTATTCAGCCTAATTGCTTGTTTCCTTGAAGAAGACCATAAATATGCCCAACACATGTTTCATCTCCTTCCTGACCTCTGCCCTCTTTATCCACCACTCTCTCTCATCAGTAATCCTACTCCCTCTATATGGGCGTATTTGTCTCTCAGATTGCCCCAGAGACTATATTTAATTGCCTAGAACTGTGTAAAGAGGCTCAGTTATCTTGATCTTCTTCTTCGTCAACTCCAACTAGGGATAAAAAATAGACTAAAAAACAGTAGAGTTTGAAATTTCCACTTTAGGATTCGATCAGACCTTTAAAAATTACTTTCATTGGTTCATTCAATTCAGTTCACATGTATTTGTATAGCACTTTTACACGTTAGGATGTATAGCAGAATTTCGAATGGTGCATGTTGATCCAGAGTTTGCATCATCTGAAGTCCTGGCAGGGGTGTTGAGGCATCTGAAGTCTTCATAAGAGCCTGGATCCAAACTGATGAAATATATAACTGTATCATTGGCATAGCAGTGGGAACTAATTCCATGTTTTCTTATAATGTTAACAAGTGGCCGCATATATATTAAAAAATAGCTGAGGACCTAACACAGATCCTTGAGGCACTCCATAATTTACTGATGTCATCTTAGAATTTTCCCCATTTAAATAAAATGGTAACGGTCTGATGGGTACCTTAATGCCTATCCCTGAATACCAGTGTAATGAACTATATGTCGAACGTAGCACCAAGATCAAGTAAAACTGGTACTGAGATACAGCCTTCGTCAGCTAAAAGTCATTTGTAATTTTAACAAGTGCAGTTTTTGTGCTATGGTGAGGCCTGAATCCTGACTAAAATTTTTCATAGATATTTTATTATTTTTTTTTTTTGCAAGGAGCAAATAATAACACCTGATTATTTGATCATATGTAGTCATAATAATACCTGTTGATTTTTAATGTGATCACATGAAGCATGCTTTTTAGGTAAAAAAATGCTGTAAATTAATTTCATTAATTATTTAATTATTAATTAAAATTAATTAATTCATTAATTCATTAATTGCAAAAAATTATTTCAATAATTCCATTGAAAATTATATGATAATTCATGTTATTTACTTCCGGAAAAAAAATAACTTTTAGCAGTATTTTACAGTAAATTTATATATATAATTTTTTCACCATATCTGGTAAGGTTACTTGCTGTTAACCAAACACGTTTATACTGTGTCATTTTACAGTCTTTTCTTTTTTTACACTATGTACAGTAGAAAATAATTAAATAAAATAAAAAATAAATTAAATACTGATGTTCTTGTGTGTGTAAATCTGTTTTTTTTAATTAAAGCTTTAAATATGACTCATCTAATCTACTATTAAATATATTATTAAATATTTGTTGTATTGTTTTTAGGTTTTACATAATGTGAAGCTTTTGTTACATTGTTTTGCCATTCACTTTTTATGAATAATGCTATCTTTTGGTTTTTGTTCAAGTTCCAAATACCAAGATCATCAAATGAGATAAAGTATCTAGTAAAGTTATCTTTTTTTCTTGAATTTCCAGCAGAAAATGGCTTGGAAAAACCACAAAATAGTCAGTCATACTATGATATTGGACCACCTACCCCTATCTCCAGCCATCCACTTGTCATTAAAAGCCAGAATAAATCTTACACGTACACACACAGAAGTCTAAACATCCTCTCCATCTTTTAGCTCCAGAACCAGTGTGAATTAAGGGCTCCCACTGCAGAGAAGGCCGCCCTGTTTCTTGACGCCGCCATCGCAGCACGTAGCACCAACCGGCCGGATGCAGATGAGGAAGACCGGCGCAACTCGCACATGCTGTTCACCTTACACATCTATCAGTACCGCATGGAGAAGAGCGGCAAGGGTGGAAGTAAGTCTTGTCTTTGCACTGTGTGAAATGATACTGATACGATGTTGAAGTCTCTGCGTGTACTAAATCGATTATACTCAGTCTAGTCTACTTCCTTCTCCTCCTCCTCATTTACCCAGTGAAAGGAAAAACACATCTCAAGCTTATTAATGTAATAGCTGTGATATTACAGGCCAAATCAGAGAGTTACCAGAATCCCTTCAATTTTCCTCTCGCTTCATCATGGTAGGAGGGAAATCAATCATGTCTGCTTTGACCACTTCATTAAACTTTAATAGGAATTTTAACAGGTAGTAATAATTCATGAGCAGCTAACAGCTCTAATCATAGTAGAAGTACCTGTCACTATGCCATCACGGTGCTAATTTGCATAGGTAAATACAGTGTTAGTCTCTGTATTTTAACAGTGGAATTGCCATGGAAGAATCTGTAAATGGCTTCATCAAACCTTCTGATTTTAAAATTGCAAAGGGCAGACAAAAACCTCTAGGACTGGAGAAAATAGGTTCCTCCTGCTTTTCACAAATGTAATGATATAGCGTTTCAAGGTCTAACATTTCTCTATATCATCTCGTGTAATAACATAGTGTATTGTCAATTCTCTTCATACACAATTGGCATTGTGTATGAACACTGTCTCTTATTTTTACTGGAAGTCATTTGCTAGACATAGCTGAGGATATAATCATTGGAACAGTTCCACATCCGTACACCACTCAGATGGGCATGCATTTAACTTTTGGTTACTGCAAGTGTATATCAACTGTCTGTTATATTCATTCAGAATGAGTAGACAGCACATCACAGAGACTCACATGTGTATTTGTCTCATATTGTGCATAGTATGAATATAGGTATATCGTTTATCTAGGCCAGCTAGATCTGTCTTTGAATCATAGTGGGCTGTGTAACTTACTCATGAATAAATCACACAGAGTCTTGTCAGCTACAGGTCTTCTCTGGGGGTGTTTATTAATATGTCTGTGCGTTTTCCACTCCTCGCTTTGCCCGACACTACCTCAGTGTGGGAGTGTCATCAGCGTGGTATAACCACACTGGCAGCATCTCAAACTGTCAGTGAAACCAGTAATGAGTGGGGTTGACAGTGTATTTTTATCTTCCATTACAAGGATGGTTAAGCTGGCATTTTTACCTAATGAGATATCACCCTGCAATCATCTGTGCTTTATTATTTAGAAAAAATCAGTCAAGTTCGCTTTTTTGCAACCATAAAACTCCATAATGTAAGTAGTTTTATTTGCGTAATGAACTAATTGCCATGATTTGTTTTGATTGTTGGCTTTTATCTCTCTAAAAGTTCATAACCACTATAGTGTTTCCATGATTTTGTTATATTAGCATATACAAAAAATGTCAGCATGAATGTTAACAGATGTTAATGAATGTGAATTGCTAGATCAAAGCAGAGCTGATGTAGATTTACCTGAAATTCCGGTATGATTTGTGAAAGGACAGTATGTTTGCATGGGTTGTGGCTTGGGACCCTAGGGATCACTCATTTTCTCTCTATTTTTCTCGCCAGTGTCTGGTGGTCGGAGCAGATTGCATCTGATTGACTTGGGAAGCTGTGAGAAGGTTCTTTGTAAAAGCAGGGATGCAGGAGGAGGTCTGTGTCTGTCTCTCAATGCATTGGGAAATGTCATACTGGCTTTGGCCAACGGAGCCAAACACGTTCCATACAGGTAAGAAAATGTAAATTTTATAAGGAATTGAAATGGGTCCTGTTGCTCAAAATGTGTAGATAGGGTGCTAACGTCTTTAGTACAAATATCCCTACTAGTAGTCAATATTGACAATCGATGAACATAACTGCCAAGTGGAATATTGTATAAAATTGTATACGTTTTTTCTTTATATAATCAAATACATCACTAACGCAGATATGGCCATTAGCAGAATGTGCACGATAATTCTGAATATGTGCCTGAGATCTGTTGCGTTTCCATATAAGATGTAATACTGAAGCATTTGAGCACATAATCAAAGATGCCAGCAACAAGCTTGTACCTGTGATCTTTGTGTTGACAGGTTTATTGTTTGACTGATGCACCGCTGTTTATCTGTATTTTGCTGAGATCATAGACGATGAGCTAATAGATCATGCATTTTTTTGTTGTTGTTGTTTTTTGAAATGGTTAAAAAAGATCTCTTTACAGGATCACATGCGCCTTATTTCTCACCTTTCTAAAAAAAAAAAAAAACTATATACATTTGGAAGAATTGCAATATAGACATTTTTGTAGCTTTTTTATTAATATCATGTCAGAAGTGTATAGTGAGCCTTTCGATGGTTCTGCACTTTTAGAGAACATTTAACAGTCAGGCTCCTTCTGTATTTGAGTAAACAGCTCACTTTCTGCTGACAGTCTATCAACCTGTGTTTATGCTGACAATCAAAATGCATTTTTCTAGGGATAGCAAGCTCACAATGTTACTGCGAGATTCCCTGGGGAACATCAACTGTAGGACAACCATGATTGCTCACATCTCTGACTCCCCTGCCAATTATGCAGAGTCTCTTACCACTATTCAGCTGGCCTCCCGAATCCATCGTATGAGGAAAAAGAAGTCAAAGGTAACTTTTTACCACTAGAATTCAAGAACTATATATATGTATATATGTTTTTAGAGATAACATATGTTATAGTTGTATATTAACAACAACAATGTTTAAGATTAGAATTAAGTATCATAAGTTTCACTGTCTCGGGACATAAAAAGTCACATGATGTATTGACCTTGGGGTAGTCCTGCAACAGCTAATCTCTCTACTATATAATTAAGCATAATTAAGTTCTATATTGTTGTCTTGGGATTTGTATAACACTTGCCCTCAGAGTATAGTCAATGCATGAGCTACTTAGACATAACAAAATATGTTCATGCATAAGTTTTGACAAGGTTACAACAATACCATTACATCAGAGGTCCAGAGTTATTTTTGTTTGTTTGTTTATTTGTTTTTTTTGTCAAGTATGCATCAAGTTCTTCTGGAGGGGAGAGTTCCTGTGATGAGGGAAGGATCCGTCGACCACCACATTTGCGGCCCTTCCATCCCCGCACTGTGGCACTTGACCCAGATCTGCCATCATTCCTCAGTGATCCTGACTATTCTTCAAGCAGCGAGCAATCATGCGACACTGTAATTTATGTTGGCCCTGGAGGTGCTGCCATCTCTGATCGAGAGCTCAGTGACAATGAAGGACCCCCAGCTTTTGTTCCTATCATCCCTTCTCTTAACCGTAAGCAACGAGGGAAAGATGGGCCAGTTGATCATGATCACTTCAAATGTAACACCTTTGCTGAGCTTCAGGAGCGATTAGAATGTATTGATGGTAGTGAGGAACCTACAGCCTTTGTGGGAGAATCTGGAGAAAATTCTGCAAGCCCTAAAATGGACCGTGGTGCAGCCAAGTTGAAAGAAGGCTCTAGTTGCATTTCAGTTTCTCCCAAGACTCCTACCAAAACACTATCATCAACACAGGACAGCATATCCAAAAAGTCAGTTTCTGTGGCCAATAAACTGCCCAACAGTCCAAAACACAAATCCAAATTAGAACATTCGAAATTGCAAAGTGCCACATCAGACAAAGATCTCAGAGACATGACTGAGAGTGTGTGTAGGACACGTGCAGATGGTGAAAAGGTGCAAATGGATACTGGCTTCCAATGCACACCAGGAAAACAAAGTAAACCAATAGTATCCCAAAACTCAGAGCCTGTGGTTAGGGAAAAGGTTTTTTCCAATAAAAAGTTACCCAAGCCTGCTCCCCCACCACCACAACAGAGAGACTATGGCAGGGTCAGTAGTGAAACTGAAGAAAAGTCTGCCACAAGGATACCACCAATTGGGATGAGCCATCAAAAAAGAGGTGATTCAAATGGGAACTCACCTGTCAAAGTCCATCAACTTAATCCCAGGACTCCTGGGGAAATGAGGTCCAATCTTAGGGAGAGGTGCATGGAGAAGGACATATTGAGGACAACTGTAACCCTCAAACAGCCAGTGGAACTAAATGGAGAAGATGAGCTTGTATTCACTCTTGTGGAAGAGTTATCAATTGGCAGCATTGTGGACAATGGGAGGCCCTCCAGTATTGTGAGTTTCAATAGTGATTGCTCATTACAGGCCCTTGCCTCAGGATCACGACCAGTAAGCATCATTAGTAGCATCAATGATGAGTTTGATGCCTATACATGCAGTGTTGGTACCTCTGAGGCAAACATTAAAATGGTGGCTCCACTACAGGAGAAAACATTTACTTCGCTCAACAGCCGTGGTTCTTCTATCACTTCATGGCTCAGCGAAGTAAGTGTCTGTACTCTGGAGAGTGAAGATGCCCAATCAGCAGATGTCTTTCTCCCTCAAGGTACTCATACTGGTCTAGACAGCAGTTTCTACCTTGATTCTCTAAGCATGTTCCAAAGCTGCTCTCAAAAGGAACCCAAGAACTCTTTGAATGATAGTGGCTGTAGCTTCTCAGATTTGGACAGCGACAGTGCTATATCAAGCAAACTCTTTCTTAGCAACTACCCTTCTTCTCCAGAGGCCCCACAATTATCTACCAAAAATGTGCCAAAACTTGCAAAAGCAAATACCATTCATTTAGCGGATCCCAAGTCCTTTCAAGATTCTCAAATTGTCCAATGTAGTCTTTCCAGGAAGTTAAAACCTACCTCATCTATAGCCCAGAGTAGCAGTATCAGTGGAAGCAGCTCCAGTAGCAACTGGAGACGTGAGCCACCAAGGCAAGACTGCATACCAGATCCATGGCACCGAGGAGATAGCTCATTGGAGTCTTCTGCAACTTCTAATTCAGGTTCTTCATCCAGACTGGTAAAAAATGGAATGAGTGGAATTCCTGCAAGAAAAGTAGGCACGAGCAGCAGTGTGCCTCGAATACCCAAACCACTAGGGCCAAACCCATCCCAAAGGGTGGTGGACGGATGTGAAAAAACCATCAACAACAGGAAAATGGAGTCCCCAAGCAAGATGCCACAGCTAAGACGAGGTGCTACAACACTTGGGACAGTTCCAGTCATCCATACGTCCATTGATGTCAAGCTTGCTCAAGATATTGGTTCCTCAACAAGCAGTTTGAAGTTCTCCTCTTTAGGAAAAAATGGAAAAGCAAGCAAGCAAGAGGAGAGTATGTCAAAACCTGGAAATGTATCACCACCTCCTCCTCCAGTTCGCAAATCTAGTTTGGATCAAAAGAATCGAATCCTGTTTCCCTCAAGTGCCTTAAAGTCTGCTTATGATGCAGGAAAGTCTTTAGCACCAAGGGCTACAGGTTTAGAAGATGACAGTGATATTTGCTCTAAGGGTGATTCAAATAGTTTAAGAGCATCTAACTTAAAGTCAGAACATAGTTTGATAAAAGCAACCTCCAGTCTCAAAGCTAGAGGAGCTAGAGGTGATACAGGACAGCTTTACGGAAGCCAGATATCTCTAGACAGATGTGACAGTTTATCGTCTTTGGGCTCTAAACCTGCTCTTAGTCGAGAGAACAGTGGTGCTAGTCTCAATAGCAAGTCAAGCAAGTCTGTCAGTAGATTTGCATCACCTGTTTCCACCTCTTCCCCAATTGCTACCTCTCCTCCTCCTTGTATAAACCCAGTAAACACTGTAAAAAATGGAATTGTCAAAGGCAGCCTTAATGCAAGACCAATACCTGTTAATGCCAACAAAGCTCGTACATTATCTGCAAACAACTCCAAAGCCCTTAGCTCATCCACTAAGTCTCTTCTGGCACCTGCAACAAGGAATGCCAACCTTCCACCTTCAGGAAAGACTGCGTTACCTCGAGTACCAGTAGGAGGCAATGGTAAATCCACGAGAGGAACTATAATGGGCACCAAGCAAGCAATGCGGGCAGCAAACAGTCGCGTTAGTGAGTTGGCACTGGCCAACACTTCTGGGAAACATACAAGGGGCTCAGGTGATTCAGACAGTGGCAATGACAGTGGAGTAAACCTCAATGATGACAAGCATACCCCAATCCCCATTCTTCCATCTCCATATAGTAAGATCACAGCCCCCAGAAGACCTCAGCGTTACAGCAGTGGGCATGGAAGTGATAACAGTAGTGTGTTAAGTGGGGAGTTGCCTCCTGCCATGGGACGAACTGCACTTTTCTACCACAGTGGAGGGAGCAGTGGATATGAAAGCATGATCCGTGACAGTGAAGCTACTGGTAGTGCTTCTTCAGCCCATGACTCAATGAGTGAGAGTGGGATGTCCTCCTCTGGTCGCACAAGGAGCTCCAAAGCACCCAAGAAGAGGGCAAATGGTGAGTAACATCTCTTGTTGTCTATGAAGACATCAAGCTTTTGATAAGGTTATATTATTCATGAATTGTGCTTTACTGAAGTTCTCACTGAACACAACTCTGTCTGAGCGCTAGTCTGGCTATGATTAGCGACATTTTATTACAGTTTTTATTACAGTTTTATAGTATAAATACTATGAATTGATTTGCAGTTTAGTCACGAGGTTTGAATCTCCAACCTGTCTTCATCATAAGCATAAACATAACTAACACATCTTGGTATTCCTCAGTATATTTGTGAAGCTCTGGTATACAATCTGTACTTTATTTCTTTGCATTTTATGAGACACAGCTTGCTTTATTTTTCTTTACCTATCCATCTATTTAATTATGCCTCTTTCTCCTTTAGTTTTGCAGTGTTTCTGTGTTCCAATTACATTTGAACTTTTCTGTCTCGCATATTTACTTTGTCTCTCCATGGACCAGGCCTCCAGAGGAGGCGTCTCATCCCAGCTCCCTTACCGGACACCTCTTCCCTGGGGAAGTCTGGCACCACGGGCCAGTGGGTGGACCTTCCCCCTATGTCCGGGCCACTGAAAGAGCCTTTTGAGATCAAAGTGTATGAAATTGATGACGTGGAGCGGCTTCAGCGTCGAAGACAGGAGAAGACAGATGAGGTTATAATGGATTTTATGGGTGTTTTTTTGTTGTTTGTTTGTTTTTTGAAAATGAGATTCGGTTCAGTGCATTTATATTAAATTTGTAGTCTTTTTTCATGGGAATGTAAAGTATGTGAGGGATGCTTTTACATCTTACAGAGGAAAGTTACAATATAAATTGATGAATAACTTTGTATTATATGTTCTATATCATATAGATGCATACTACATTACACAAATAGCTTCCCAAAGACAGATTTTCGCTTGTAAAGAGCAATATTTTTAGCTCAGCGATATGCTTCATGTATCATATTCAAACTCTTATCATATAATGATAATGTTGGACCATATCCCTTTCTATGTATGCAAGTAAAAGATTGCATCTGTAAAGGAAAAACCTTTTTAAGTGAAAAATGGTTACATTTGAAACACTGGAGTGATGAAAAACAGTTAACTCTCTGGAATTAATTGGTTTGGGAGTAAACGGCAGGAGTGAAATCCTGCAGTAAAAGAATATGTTATCATTTCTATCATTAAATCAGTTGGGTGAAGTTCTCAAATAGCTGCAAGAAGATAATCCTCAATTTGTCTGGTAGTGTTTTTAAGGCTAGTTGTTATTGCAATGGGGAATCATCTGCCGGATCATGTGCCTTCTATTGCATTAAAGCACCAGGGTATTATAGTATTGCATGAATTTGTGTATCTCCACTTCTTAGTATAGATTCCTACATTAGGGGCTTTCGTACAGGAACCAAGCCACCAGGGTGGTTCCCCAAGAACTAATAGTTCTCATAGGCCCGTTTTCCTGGTTGCATTCGCACCGCCAGTAGGAACTATGAAGTGACGTGTGCTGCGCTTGTTGTTGTGACTTTTATTTTGACGGCAGAGCCTGTGCACACAGCCCTGACATTTTCCATCTTCATTAGTTTACGATCTGTTTAACAGCCTGTCTAATATGTTATTAGATAGAACTGTTATGCAAAGAAAGACTGTATATGAAAACTTATATGTGTTTGCCGTATGGTTGATGTCCAATGTCACTAGCTGAGCAGAAATACATAATCATGTTTCGCTTGGTCCCCTCAAAGTTGCGTTGTATTTTCTCCTTAACTCAAGAGGTCCATCTATCATTGTTTTCCATGTTCATAGAGTTAGTTTGTGGTTTAAATATATAGGCTATAAACTGTATGTGTACGTGGCTTCTTTAAAAATGGCGGGTGCCGGTGTTCTGCATGCGTCCGGCCAATCGCCGTACACTTACGTCATTGGCAGTTCCTATAGTCCTGGGTTAGACACTACTCTGAAGTAGGAGCTAATTTAGTTCCCCAAAAATCGTTCCTAGTTCCCGCGGTATAAGTCAACCAGACTGTAATGTGAGGAAGCTTGAATTATTCCATTACAATGCCTGAAAAATATCACAGTATTATTATAGTTCTGTGTCCTATGGTTCTTTTGTGCGGCAAATGTCACGATCAAAGAAAGATTAAAGAAATTTTAAGGTATCAGCATTGTACTACGTTTTTTTTCTCTCTCAATCAATCCTGACAACACGGCGATAAGCCCAAAAAGATTTTACCTCATTCTTACAGTAAAAAGTTTGTGGCTTGCAACTGTCATTTTATGTCCATCTTCTATCCACAGGGCCTGATGTATTTTAACACTAAATTGAAGGTTCTTGAGAAACGACAGCAGCAAATCAGAGATCTCAGAGCCAAGCACACGTTTCTGAAAGAGGAGCTGGAGGACACCAAGTCTAGACTAATGATGGATCCCAGCAAGTGGATAGGAGAGTGTAAGTATTATATCTTTACACTAGTTTGGACTCACTAACTTGTAACTTTTAGTGCTTCTAGTAGACAAAAGTGAAGGCTCTTGCTAAATACTTCCAGTTTAATTTTTGACATAACTATGTTCTGGTTTGTTTCTCAGTTGAGGTGGATCAGGATTTGGATCAGGAGTCGCAGGAGTACTTCGAGGCATTGGAGCAGGCTACGGCTGAACTGGAATACTGTGTCAACCTATGCAAGTCTCGCGTCATGATGGTGACCTGCTTCGACATTCGAGTAGCATCTGACGTGCAGGAAGGACCGCGAGAGGTTGAGGTTTAAGAACGTGATGTGGTGATCGATGGACAACGAGAAAGAGATGGAGGAAGACAGGACCCTGGATGTATGAACGGAAGGATAATGAAATGTAGCAGCCGGTCCGGTGATTCCAAGAAAACTCATGGATCAAAGGATGATCTTAATACTAGAATGGAAAACGGAATTCTGCATGAAGTAGGAACTTGTTATCTTCTGGAGAAGAAAAAAACTGTTCTGGTTATATGCAGTGCCTCATAACAAACATGGAATAGACTTACTCAAATGGAAAGCCAACATGCTTTGTTGCGTTTGACGCATTTCCTTACCCAAGGAAAGAGAAGAATCATTCTCACTTACCGAAGAGTTATTCAACCACACCACAAAGTGCCTTTTTCATATGACTGTTTTGTACATTTGTTGTCAATTATTATTTTTTCTACCGGTGCTAGTGCTATGACCAGCATACCCAAGTCGAACCATTTTTTTTTTATTGCATTGTATAGTGTATTTATATGAACATACAGTGTGTGAAATATAATTTTGGGTGCGGAAGGAGAGAAATAAGCTGAACTTCCATGCTTTGCCTTTGCCTCCTGAACTATCACCTCTGTCAGCATATTGTTATGAAACCTTTTGAGCCTTATGTTGTATTTGTAGTTTCTGTCTGAGTGTTTTTCTATCTTTCAAAGGTCTTTTTGAGGAACACAGTATCACTCAGCAATGGACAGTCATATGTGATGCAAGCCAGTTTTCATGAAAGTGTTTGGTTGCCTCGACTCCAGACTTTCCAAACTGGACTGAAAAGGGATGCATATCCACCTTTAACATATTTATTTCCCAGAGAATCCTATAGGTGATTTGAATTGGTACTACGTTTGCTCAGCCATGTTGAATGTACATTAAAACATTTTAATGAACAGCACAAAAATTCCCAAGAATGTAAATTCTCAAGCATTGTTATTGGTTCTTATCACATAAATACATGCAAGTCAGTGTCATTGTTATGCCTGCGATGGATGCGTGTTGCTGGAGAGGTGCAATCTATTAAAATACAGATTGGCCTCTTGTTCCTGTTTACTTTTAATAGACACTTTGGCGAAGGGCATTCAAGAGTGAAACCTGACAGCCTTTCTCTGTAGACACACTGTGTGCTACATTAAAAGAGCTGTGGCTGTGATTAAAGAGGGGCGAGGTGACATTTGTGCGGTACAGGAAGGACTCTTTTTCACACCCTTTCAGACAACAGCATCCTAAAAGTAACCGTAAAAATATCCAATGAGATTTTAAACACTGTGGCCCACTCAGTGGATATGTGGCCCGCATATTTGATGCTATTAATACACATTTTTTATAGACTAAGGGAACGTTAATCCTGTCATAAAAATATTGGCAGTCCTTGTCCTCAAACATTAAGTCCAGTTCATGATGCATTGCAGGTTTTATTAACTACATTGTGGATGTATATCCAAGCCTTAGTCCTATGCATCCATGTAATCATGGTCTTGAACAAACAACCTCAGCAACTGCAACAGGAAGCATTTAGCACAAATGACTGTCTCAATGGCTAGCCTTCACATGATCTATTATCGATAACTGCTGTAAAAGACCACCTGCATTTCTCTGATGTCAAAGACGCCAGAACTTTGCTGGTGAAAGTGATTCAGTGTTTTAACATGTAGCTGCCAGAATGACTTTCCTGTTACTTGTCTATCAAAGGCTGTGAATGACCTTTAGATTTCATTCAACATTTAAGAAAATCAAAACCTTTTCTTGGATTTATTTACCTTTGTAAACACTCTCAGGCCCTTTTTCAAGATGCTGCGTGAGATTTGTATTTTTTTGTAGACTTCAGTCTTCATCTTTGAATTTTGTAATGATTATGCTGGCATTCACTATACTTTATGAACATGGACACCAAACTGAAACTTTTTTTTTTTTGAATGAAAGCTGACAATGTATGTTGTGTCATGTTTCATATCAAATCATATTTTCTAACTTTGGTTTTGTAAAGAATTTTCTGACCCTATGTATAAATGTATTATATGGCAGCTTGGGATAACACTGTTTTTCTTGTGAATAAAAATGTCCTTCTTATCTGTCTTGGTCTGTCCATTTCTTTTAAACATTTACATGTCAGGAATATTTATTTATTCATTTAGATGTTTCTTTTTTTAGTGTTTCCTAAGTAAAAACTTGTCTCAATTGATCCTTTGCAAACATTTTGATTGACAGGCGATCTGACCAATCATAACACCGAATCTAGATTAACGATGGTGAACTTGAACTTGAAAAATTGTGTGTCTTCATGTCTTTCTGCGCTTGAAACAACATTCCTTCTGATGTTCATTCATGTTTATTTGATGCTATAAATGAACTAGTATGAAGAGATGATCGGTTCACGAGGAGCTACAGCGATCTGTCACGACACATTAAAGAGACACTTTACGCTATTTATTGTTTAAACTTCTTTAAAAATATATATAATATTTGAAATTTGTTTCATATCCTGCTCTGTCGACACATTGTCAGTGTCCTCTTTGCTCCGGGATGTATTTTTCACTTCATGAGAACATGATGTGTGTTAAATATGAATATTAATTATTAATATTAATTATTAAATATTAAATATAAATATTAAAATAAAAATCATATGAGTACATAAAATATATCAATATAAAACACTGAAAAAGTATTTTGTGTTTGCAGTCTTTTTCTGGAAGTCCTTTGTAATCGTGTCAGTGATTGGACAAAATATTGCAGCACATTGCAAAGCAGCATGACTGTCACACTCAAAGATTAAAATTACCAGTGCAGATTTTGGTGTCTGAATTTATTTAATTGTCATATCAACAAAGCATCCCTCACTGTTTCTTTGTAAATAAAGAACACTTGTGTTATGTTCCATGTTTACATCTATATTATTATGAAATGCCTTTCAAATACGGTAAATGTCAAGGACAAACATACGGCTAGAAATGTGATCATAAACTACTTTAGTTTATAATATATCTGCCAGAAGTTGTTTGGTTCTGTTTTTAAGTATTGCGCCTTATTAAATCGTAAATAGTCTGCTGAGTATTATTACACACGAAGCTGAAATCCAATCCAATGCCGAGCTGCTATTAAAACCCACTGGAATTCAAGTTTATAAATCAATCAGCCCAGTTTCGTTTATCCATCTTTGTAAACACAGCAAGACATGGAACTATATAAAGAATGAGGGATGTGTCAGCGATCCACAGGTGTTGGAGAGAAATATAGAAGGCGATGAGCTGTGTTTGCAAACCAGCACAGCACAGATTCACACAAAAACACATGCACATACATTCAACGTGGTCCTGTCACCTCGTCATCTTGTTGCGATTGCCACCTGCTCTGATTTCCACACACGAATACTCTATTTGATTGGGCGTACACACAAACGCACGTATTAGCCTGTCCATGGGGGTGATTACTGAGAAAAGCACATCCCTTGTCTTGCAATTTATCAGCCTAGCAATCTAAGATAACAATCTGGCTTTCTTCTACAAAGAGGTTGTGTATGCTTCAGGTATTTTTCAATGCACACACATGGAAAAGGCACAATTTATGAAAGCTGCACAGCATGCTAATGCTAGCAGGTTACATTGTACATATGTTGACATCTCCCTGGGCCCATAATTTCCCTCACCCTTTCTGTCTTCATTCCACTGAAAGCAGCAGTAATGATTTGGCTATTGTGTTGTAGCAGCTGGTCACTGTATCGCTAATCAAATCTGTAGCCTTTAGCCTAGCGGGCCCTGAGTGCTTTTTGACAGCGGGAAAGAGCGCCAAATCACTCCAATGACAATGATTAAAATGTACACACAATTTATTCTGGGACACCGTTTCATATTTTTGTGTTGGATAATACTGGTATAATCACCATAACTGGGAGTGACTATAGGTCTATTGGGTTATAGTTTCTGGGCATATTGCCACAAGATACTTTAACGCTCATGTCTCGTCAGTTTAAAATCCATTTAAAGGGACAGTTTACCCAAAATGTCATCATTTACATTGTTCTCACCTTCATGTTGTTCCAAACAGGAATACTTTCTCATCAAAGCTATCGTTTGGTATCCTTCGGATGGTTTGGAATATAGAGCAAGTTGAACTTGTTTTTAAAGAGTGTTTTTGTCCTTAATAGGGACATGGTCACTATGAACACTGATTGTATGAAATATTTGTGTTAAGTTTCTAACTGATGAGAGTAAAGGACCAAATTTTAATTTATGGGTTAAAAATTATGTAAAATCTATGCGAAGTTGCTACCGACTTTAAAGGTAAATAGATGGTGAGTATTTAGCGCGCCTCCTTGCCATCTCTAGATCGCAGCAGACTGACAGTTGGAGGAAAGTGGTTAAGGATGTTCCGTCAAACTGACATAATCAGAGAAGGTACGCCAAGAGGAATCAAATTTTCAGATTATGACTAAAGATTATGAAGACAAACAATGTGGATTACACAGACTAACTGTTCGCCACAAAACTGTGAGCAAACAAAGTAAAAAGAGTCTTAAAATTCAAATGTCATATTTTGAGTTAACTAAATTTTTTTGATCATGTTATGATATAATGTTAAACCTATTAATTTCATATGTCAAAATATTTAATCTTGGGTAGCTTTTAAATGAGATACCTTTATTCTAAAACTTGTTATTAGCTTAAAAGTACAGCTCTGCAAAATATAGCAAGCATTTCTGTTGGGAATGGGATTTGATGCAAAAGTCGAAAAGGTGACAGCCACTCATGAAAACATGAGATTTACAGTAGATATATGCTGAAAAACTGTGCCTACGAACCTAAAAAGCACACACACATATTCAGTACTGTCATAAACATACACATAAAGCTTCCGTAGTGTGTATGTGAACACAATATTTCCTTGTTTTTTACTGCATTTTCGGCAGGATACTAGATGATAGTACCCTCAAGGTAGCAGAAATCATATTTGTCACATTCATGTCGTATTTCCTGTTGAGTTTATATCTATTCATGCTCATGCATTATTAACTTATGTAGCCAACTTCTCTGCTGTATGTGTGTGTCTCACCACTTCAAACGCTCAAACCTTTCCAGCTCTCACCAAGGGATCTCAGCTTTTAGAGAGGACCTCAGCTCCTGAACTCTACCCATCAGAGAAGGGCCCATTAACACAGAGACATTCCGCTGTAGGGAGATGTGCTGCACTGCTGAGCCTGCAATTTTAAAGGGCCATTTTGACCCTGATGCTGAAATGAGAACTTTTGGACGCTCCTGCAGGGGATAGAACGTGATGGCAATGCGACGACGAGGAGTTCAGGGAAAAGTCAGGAGGAACCACAGCGGTCCAAAGGCAATCCAAGATATATTCGTTTGAGTTTGAAGTGTGAAATGAACCAGAAAAAAAAACAAATTGCTAGTAAATTTTACAAAAATAATTACAAATAATGGCAAGTAACAAATTGAACTAACCCTTTAAACCCTGAGGGTATTTTCAGAGTTCTTTTTTCATACACAAAAAAATAAAGACTTGTAACTCCAAAACTATAGTGAGGAGAGTTAAAAGGTGGGTATCGTTTGAAAGGAAAATTTTTACATTTTTAAATTAAAAAAAAAAATTAAATTTGGACATTTTCATGCTGAGAAACTGCAAATAAACAGCAATAAATAAATAAGTAAATAAATAAAAATTCATATATTTCTAATTTAAAAAGGAATTTAAAATGAAGGAAATATGATAGCACGTTCATTGTTTTTTTGTGATGTTCCTCTAGTTCAGCATTTGGAACACATTTTAATTTTATTAAATTTTTTTTTCTTTTTGACATGCACAAATAATGACTCATAACTCCAAATCTCTTGCAAGGAGAGTCAAAAGGTTGGTATCGTTTGAAAGATAATTTTTTTTACTTTTTTAAATAATAATAATTAAAAAAATTAAATTAAAATCTCCTGCTGAGAAACTGCTGATAATATACAAAAAATAAAAGTTTGCTCATTTCATATTTCGAATATTTCATATTTGACATGCAATAACTCAGAAAAGAAATGAGGTAAAAGTATTTTTGGTGATGTTCCTCTATATGAGCCCTGTATCCAGATATCTAATTTTTGGTGATCCCATGAAGTATTCAAAAGTTACAGCATTTGGAATCAAGGTGGCCTTTTTTGTTTAGCGCTCGTCGCCCCCTAGTGGGTATTTTTTAAAATCGCACTTTCACGTGGAGTAACTCGTGATGAACACATGGGATTTTGTTAATCTTGGACTCATTTCAATCGGGAGCATCCACTGTAAGTAATTGCCATTTTCCACAATCTATGCATGTTTCATGAAGTTATATGCTGAAATGCTACTTAATAGCTACATTTTAGCTTTAGCTAGCAGCTGTGAGCCTGTGGGATTTTGTGTCGTAATTGCGTGATCAATATCTCGTGATCGCTTCATTGGATTATGCTGATGTAATCACGAGAATCTGCTGTAAATAATGATGCCCAATTTTCCACAATCGGTGCATGTTTCATGACGTTAGGAACCAAAACGTGACATAAATGCTGCATCAGTTTATTATTTACATTTGGGTCTTGGGTTGCACGTACAAAAAAAATCACTCAAGATTAGTCAAAGCCCAAAACAATTATGCTCGTTGTACTCCACGAGACCTTTCAAATGACATATAACACATGATTATCTGAGCTATATGATGCTTTTGACACATTGGCATACATAATAATAAAAACAACTCACCATATATATATATAAATTATGAAAAAATATATTTTTTCACTTTTCAGTAAATAACTCTCCAGTACTTAGGATTTATTCAAAGTGCTTACATTAATTGTAAAATTCAGACTCTAAGCTTTCAAATGACACCTATTTTGTGATGAAGAAGGCTGGAGTTTTGAAAATATGGGGGGGGGGGGGGGGGTTATAACATTCATAATATTCATTTTTAATCTTTGTTGTAGAGTGCAGAATCATAGTTCCTCTGAAATCCTTCACCTCCCCCAGCACCACCTGTCTAGATCTGCTATGGGATTTAAGTATGCCTATACTTAAAAATAAATGGAATATGGATTTTAGCTTGAATATAACATTTTGGGCTATTGAAAATGTTATAGTATAGAATATTCAAGAAATTTCTTACGAAAAAAAAAAAAAATTCCATTTTCTTACCAAGAGAACATTGATTCTCACCTTCAGTGCCAAGTTTTAATATGCGTAAAAGAAAATTAAATTTGAATGTTATTGCGAAACAGAATGTTATAGTTCAAAAATAATTTAAATTCAGGTAGGTTCCTAACACAAAGCTATCATATGACTTTAGAAGACTTACATTGTAAACTCAAAATAATTAATTGGTTTGAGTAGGGTAATTAAACAAATGAGTTCAATCAAATTAACTTTTATGAGAATTTAGAACTTTCTTTTTCTTTTGAGTTCACAAAACTGACACATTTTAAGTAATCAGAATTGTTTAATCGTCTTGAGTTTTATGAACTTCTTTTCATCAGACTACTTTAAGAGGGAGATTTAGTATTGTGTTTAATGTTTTGCTATTTAGCTATGTTTTGCTATTGCTATACTTGTCATGGTGACAAGTAAGCATGCGAGTGCTTTGAGAACAGATATATGGAAAATGTTCTAAATTGCTGTAGTACTCATTCAGCAAATGCTATGCTAATGGTATCAAAGCATTGTGGTACCAATTTGCAAGTTAGCATTTATTGAATTTACTAGTTAAAGTTAACCAAGTTTCCACTACTAAACATATTTAAATTGATATTGCATAATAATTTAAATGTATGAATTAGCTTACTCAAATATTTCAAGTTAAGAGAAATGAAAATGTATTAGTACAAAATAATCAACTTATTTGGGTTTACAGTGTAGCATATAGTACACAAGTTGTATGAACCACATTTATGGTCCTTTTTTGGAGCACTTTTTGAGCCTTTTTTATCCTTTTTTGTTACCTGGAAGAAAAGAAGCCATTTGAACATGTAAATGATGCTGCAATGTTAATTTTTTATGGACTGTTATGCAAGTTATGAAGTGCCATCACCAAACAGGGAACATTATTGGTGCTCCCAGCAATACAGAGCGCACAAACCAAGAGCAAGTGATTGTTAGATTTACTTCCTCTTGTCATTTTTAATGAGTAGAGCCTTCAGCACCTTAATGACACAGGGTCTCTCAGTCGGTCACTCCCATAAAAACGCACAGTTGATTTGTGAAGGAACTGAACCAATTCCTATATTGCTTAGGTAGATCAAGGAAAACATTATCATGCCCCCTATATTTTATTTTGGTTTACACCTGACATGATAGGTTCATGGTTTAATTTAGCCAGAGCAGTATATACACTTCCATCCAAAAAGTTCTCCTCCACACCTTGAATTTTCTTCATGTTTCTTGGGTTGAGTAGACTGAAAAGATTTGTCAGAACAGAGGATACAAAATATCTATAATTACTTTGCAGTGACTTCTACAACAAACTACATTTTAATTTTGGAAACTGGCCAAAAGATACAAAAAAGTACTTTAAAAAACATTAGATACTAAATGCAAATTCATCTGATGCTAATTACTAAATGCAAATTCACAAAGGATATGGTTCCTTGCCTATCCTGTCCTTTTCCAAATGCAGACTTAGACTGTTTTTTTTTTGCCTTTGATAGTGTGGGGTTGTTTGTGCCACCCATTGTCTCTGTGAGTTGGAAAATTAAAAGAGAATTTACGAGTGCCCTCCAGTCAAGGGGTACAGCAGCCGGTCCGGGTATTGTTAGAGGAGCAGCAAGAGTAGGGATTTACAGCTTTGCAATCAGGCAGAGTTCGCGTTCTAAAGCAGGGGCCTGCTCTTTTAAGAAGAGCAATAAACCCAGCCAAATGCTGCCACTTACTCTAAGTAATTAAAACAAGCTGGTTCAGAAAGAGACCTTAAACTACCCGAGTGTGTGGGTTAGATTTAGTGCTCGCACATGCCTCGTCCTGCCTAGGGTTGCTTCAGGGGTGCTGTAACTATTGACAGACCCTAACTAACACACATCACTATCCAGCGGGTCAGTCCTACCCATGCTTTAAGCTGAGCCTTCCCATGGGACTGTGAATTTAGTGCTTTCTTATGCTGGAAAACATGGCTACACTGAAGGTTTTACTAAAAAAAGAGGTTTGTAATCAAATCAAAATAAAAGTAGTTGTACTATTAAATGAAAAGGAACACAAAAAAGGAAATTCTGCCATCTTCTAGAATGTTTAAACCCTTAATTTCTATATACGTTTTTGGGGAGTATTATCACATTACATTTTACAAACTTGCCTCGTCATAAAAAGGTGAAATATTGATATTTCTGGAGAAAATATCAAATATTTTAAGAGACTTATTGACCTTGACAGAGTCACACACTCTGCAAGGGCTCTCTCTATGAAAGCATTTCCTGTTTTTTTCTTTATATTTCTGGCTTCACAGCTTCACAGCCAGCCAGACGAAAACAACATGTTTCAAGCATCATGAAGTTGATTAAATGACAGAATTTTTAATATTTGAGCAAACTATTCCTTTAAAGTCAGGTCATTATTTATACACTATTAGTGTAAATGTGGCTAGTCAAGGATGAGGACCTCTCAGCTTATTTGGCCAGCTAACGTTAACCCAGCCGCTGCTCAGAATCTGTGTAATAGAGATGTGTTGCAGACACAGGTCTGATCTGAGCTGACAGCAACCTGGCAGCAGCCAGCCAGGCTGGTGTATCCTCTTCATTATCCGTTCTCTCCTCTCGCCCCCAACCGAGCTGCTGCATACTGTCTGACTGTATCACTGCTGGAGGAGTATTCAGAGAGAGGTGACCCTTATAGAAACTGCGGCTCTACCACTGCGAAAGAGGACATGCTAATTAGGCCCACACAATGGCTAATAACCAATCAAACCTGAAGCCAACATGCATATATCTTTATTGTGCTTCTCTGTTGTTTAACAAAGATATATAATTCAAATTAGTTCATGCCAATCCTTCTTCCAAAACATATTTTTTTCATGTACCCTGATTCACTATGGTAAGCCTATTATAAGCATTTATATTTTAGACCTGACAGGATTTTTTTTTTTTAAATAATGAAACAATTGAGTAGCTATTACAACATGTTTCAACAGACATATAAGGAAAGATTACTTCAAATGAGAAACATTAACATATTATTAAGGAGAAAAAAAGAAATAATAATAACAATAAAACATTTTTGGAAAATGTTAGATTAGATACTGGAAAATATAATGCTGTATATATTACATCATTCCATATAATCATTCAATATAAAGCAATATATGCTTGGAGCATGTATGGCTATATATTTGATACATAGCAATGAAGACAAAAAAGCACTACATTATTGAAACAATCAATAAATTCAGTTAACACATGGGTTTGTATAAACCTGAAAACATATTCATTATTTTTTTTTAATCTCACTTTATTGTTTTCAGACTTGCACATCTCATATATGAAAATATTTGTGGTTGTATATATAAAAAAGTTTTTTTTTGTAAAAATTGTTTACTGAAAACATTAACATTTTTAGGATTTTTCTTGTCTAAGATGGAAACATAGTGAGATTTTACAAATATGAATATAAACACAAATACATGGATATATATCACAATATGTTTTCCTTGTAATTGTGTATATACTGTATATTGCACATACATGTTCATATATACTTTTATATATTATGAATTTTTTTTTAGCAATTTGGTATATTTATATTATTTCACTTAATATACACATAATTTTTTTTTTGCAGTAAATATAAGTTAAATCTGTTAAACTTAAGTTGTCGCTACCATTTTTTTTTTTTTTTTTTTTTTTTACAGTAAAAGTATTTTTTTCTAGAAGTTTTTCAAAGAGGTGCCAAGAATAACATGGGCAGGCATCACGCATGTTTCCTTTAAGACAATGTAAAAATCCTGTTCTATTCATGCAGTCTAATTTGTACATACTTTTTTATAAATATTTTTACTTGTGGATTTGTAGATTTTGGTGAAAAGCAACTTGATATTTAACCAAAATTTACAGTAAAATTGTGACTGCAGTTCAATAGAGTTAAAGCATCTGTTCTAATTATTTTGTGTCTGATCCACATTCATAACCAGCAAGTGGCGGACGCCGCTCACCATAAGAACTCGATGAGAATGAGAAATTATGCCGACCACTGGTGTGCCATTCCATGCTTCACACTCCAGTGCTGTAGGTGGCGGAAATGCAACATTTATCATGCTGTGTGAAAACAGAAGAAGCAGGTAAACATTTTTTAACATTTTTAATGTTTTCCGTTTACGAAAAGATGCCATGGGGGTGAGCTAATGAGGACAGAATTTTCATTTTAGAGCGAATCATTGCTTAATGAACAAGTTTAGCATCAGTTGCTCACATTTTAAACTTTACAATGTTACACAAACATTATGATTTAGGTTGCTGTACTTCGTTCTGTGTGCGGCTGACTCATGTTGTCAAAGACACCCATGAATCCCATATGTCGCAAAATATGTGACCTTCACACTACAGTGAACAAAACAGTTGTTGCGCGACAGCTACAGCTTTCAACGGCAGCATTTTTCTCCTTCAGACCGCACACATGACTTCACTATAATCAGTGTTTGCAATGCAGTCAATCAAAGCGCTTGAGATTAACATCAGACAACTGCACTCGGCTTGTTATGCAGTTTGTAGGTCTGGTCATTTGGGAAATGTTGATTTCAAAGTTTGAGTGTGTTGTGGTGAAAGGAAATAAATTAGTATTAAATTGTTCGCATACAAGGAAAGAAGTTGGCGAGAACAACCAGCTGTGATGGTAGATTCAGTGTGTAGATGTCTTGCATTTTAATGAAGTCTAGCCTGTTATTTAAGGCACTTCCTCCAGCTGCTTTTTTTCATAGTTTATGAAACATATTTTCACAAAAAATTCACTATCATATGAGTCAAAGTCTGAGAGTCTTTCTGATCATTTGTCATTGATATTGCTTTTTAAAATATAACCATGTTCACGATAAGTAGTGTTTATATATTATAATGTGCAACAGTATATATAATAGTACTATATATATATATATATATATATATATATATATATATATATATATATATATATATATAAAATCAGATTTATATACTACAATTTAAATGTCTGTAATGTCACTTTTAATCAATTTTAATGCATCCTTGCTGAATAAAAGTATTAATTTCTAAAATCTTACTGACCCCAATTTAATTTTATACTTTAATCAGGGAAAATACAATACTTGTAGGAGCAATTATGATAAAATTGTGAATACTTTTGCAGGTAACAGCCCATGAGCCAGGTTAAGCAATATCTTTAATCCCATGAGAGGAGCCCAAATAATCGATATACTAATACAGGGATTTAATGGCAGCTAGTGTGAATATCCTTACCAGAATCTTAAACTCCACTGGGTCCTGTGCTACTAACAGATGGACTTCTCTAATGAAAAAGACCCTTTTAATTAGCCTGTCCATGGACGTTTATTCACCTCGTATGGCCATCTCCCCAATAAAGTTACAGTGAGTGGGCTGGCCTTGCAGCGGGCTCCCGGCATTTGCCATCTGGTGGGCTGGGGGCTCTCTGATGGCAAAGTGGCACTCTTGTTTCTTCCCACTTCAGTGAGCCGGAAAGAGGCAGAGGGAATCGAAGCGAGGAGCTGAATCTGGGAGGTGGTTTGGGGTTCTTTCTTGTCACCTTTTACCATCTTTTGTGTGTGTGTGTGTGTGAGTGTGTGTGTGTATGTATGTGTGTGTGTGTGTGTGTGTGTGGGGGGGGGGTATTCATCATGTGTTAAACTGCTTTAATATAATAGTGACAACAGGAAAAGCAACAAGGAATGAGGGTCATGTACCCCCCCAGTCAGGTAGAACTGATTAATGCTGTTATTTCTGATGATATATCGTTTCCCTGCTGAGATAACCAGCTTTACATCCTGGGATCAATCCGTCCATCGATCAATCCGTCCGTCCGTCCATCCATCCAGTCAAGCAGAACTGATTAATGCTGTTATTTCTGATGATATATCGTTTCCCTGCTAAGATAACCAACTTTATATCCTGGGGTCATTGCCATCCATCCATCCAACCATCCATCCAACCTTCCATCCATCCATCCATCCAACCATCCATCCATCCATCCATCCATCCATCCAACCATCCATCCATCCATCCATCCATCCAACCTTCCATCCATCCATCCAACCATCCATCCAACCATCCATCCATCCATCCATCCATCCATCCATCCATCCACATATCCACCCACCCATCCATCCATCCATCCATCCATCCATCCATCCATCCATCCATCCATCCATCCATCCATCCATCCAAATTAGAAGACTCGTTATGAATTAAATATAACATATAGAGTTATAGGTTACTTTAATATTGTTTGACTTGAAATTTCATAGTTGAATGCAAAATGCTCTGAAATGCTCTCTGTTAGTCTCTGTCATCTACAGGTTAACTGTATTTCCTTCCTCACAGCCTGCTCTCCATTATAGAAACATGATAAGATGAATTGTATTTATGAATTTTGCTTGTTCTTGGATGGCATGCAGAAATTTAGTCTATTTTCATGTGCATTTTGTGCCCTTCTTTTCACTGGAAGGCGCCTATTCCTGATTATGCTTCATTCACAGGTGGACATTTGATTTGGCTGCGACTTGATTGCTTCCCCACTGCAAATGCACAGAAGGTCATACTGTAACCTTCAACAAACAACAAACTGGCTGCCTGCACATAAAAAGCAAAAGAGAAAAGGGAAAGAATGTGCTTTGAGCATCTTGAGATGCAGCAGAGTCAACTTCATGAGAGAAATGTTTTCTTCTGAGAAGAGTTTGAACATTAAAGTAGGCTACAAACAGAGTAAGGTAAAACTGCCCACCCTTCCTTCCTCCCTCAAAACGGCTGTACATGAAAGTGTTTTAATGTTCTTCCACCATGAAATAAAAATCGGGAGCTATTGTTTTTTCCTCCTTAGTATAAAAAGGAATTTTATTTGAATAAGTCTTAGTTCATGTCCGCTCTGATTAATACTGTTCAAAGGAACAAATCCTTCATTGTACCTCTTTGAAGTGAGGACAGATATTGATGGATAAAATGCATGAATGTCTAACTCTCAGATGCAGCTGTGCAGAGCAAAAGTAATTCACATCGCATTAAAATAAGCAGTGTAATTAATCATTAAAATGTTGGTTCCATTTTTTTGTCCATGTCATCAGCATTATAAAATCATTATCACTTTGGAATCTGTCAGTCTGTCTGTCTGAATACAAAAGTGAGCATACAAATTAAACCTTTTTTTTTCTAGTTTATACAGCCAATTATATGGTTTCATGTTTGATCTTGCCAGAACATCTTATTCTCCTACATGAAGCAGTGAGAGAAACACTCCAATTGACATTTTATCATACAGCGAGAGTTTCAGTGGGGTCTTTGGCTATTCTCATGCCTTCAATTTCAAAAGGTCTGAGGAAAATCATAACTTACTGGATAGCTAATTATTTTACTTTTACAGCACGATTGCTTGATGAGAAGAAATGTTGGAAAATCCCCAAGGCCGCTGAAAATCAGAACACTAGATTTAATGGATGCTCTTTCATGATGCTGACTTCAGCACTGCTGTGTGATGTGAAATTCTGTTTTACTGTAAGCTCAAAAACTGATCGGGACGAATAGTTGTGAATGTCCTCACCCAGTAGCACGGATCACACATTGAAGTGCTGAGACCTGTAGAAATCAAACTGACAGCTGGAGGTGTCAGTGAATATAGGTTAACCAACACATGTCTTGAAATGAAGGCAGTGAATTATAACTTGGTTTAAAATGTTACTCAGAATGGTAGTCGGTATATATAGGTTCCATTTATTTCATACTGTAAAAATACAGTAAAAATTAATATTGCCATAATTTCAGTCTTCAGTGTCACAAGATCATTCAGAAATCATTCTGATATGCTGATTTGCTGCTCAATAAATATTTTTTTACTGTTATTATTGTTGAACACAGGTGGGGTGCTTCAATGTTTTATGAAAAACTAGACTTTTTTTAAGGATTCTTTTATTATAGTATGTTTAACATATAGAATGTACATCACAAAATTGTCAAATGGGTAGGAACTTCAACACCCATAATGCACTGGGCATGTTGGCATCCGAGGCCCACCTGTCTGCTATGAATATGCTTACAAGAGTCAAATACCACCTTGCTTTCGTAGGAAATACTTCTTAGCAAACTTTTAGTCATAATGGTGTCAACTTTCATTGTTCCCAGGTACAATAATTCAAAAAGTAAATGTTTAGTGGTTTAACTTTCAGTTTCCATTGAAGGATCCTAAAGGCTGCAAAGAATCGTAAATGGAGAAATATAATTATTATTATATTTATAATTTATGCAATATGATCTGAGGTCTGTTAATTGGTGACCTCTGCTCAATGCTACAAGTGAATTTGTCTAAAAATGAGAAAAAATTCACATAGATCTTTGAACAGTAAACCTGTCAGATTGTTTTCCCGATGTCTTTATAAAAAGATGTAACTCTGCCTCCTCCCCAAAGATGTGGATGCTATGTTTCATTATTTTTTGTGTTCATTGTTCCTCAAGTGTCTGAGATGAAATTGTTCTATTGATTTGTCTGGTGGAGCAAATTAGACTCTGGCTCTGGAGAGAAGCTAACCATTCATTTTGAACTGCCTAGTTTACCTCCCACCTCGCTGGGCTCTGGACAGACATATCTTCCAAGGTTTAATTACCGCTGGTTACCTGACTGCTGTTACAGCCGAACACACACACATACATACTGGCCCTTTAATTAGGTGTCAGCTGTTTTAGAACTACAGCTCATTGATCAGGTCATGATGGTTAATAAGAAGCGAAGTTCTGGTGGTTCCTTTATTGAAATAGATGATACTGAGGTGGGTCAGGAAGTGATATTGTATGGGGCTCAGAGAGTTGGATGGGAGTTTGTGTTCACAGGGCCCATTGGGATTAACCTGCTTTAACTTCACTTATTTTCTGATAAAATCCTGAAAAAAATGTATCTCAGTTTCTACAAAGACGTATTAGACAGCAACGTTTTTCAACATTAATATTAATATGAAGTATGTATTGAGCTGAAAATTAGCAATTTAGAATGAATTCTGAAGGATCATGTGACTCTGAACACAGAAATAATGACTGTTGGCAGCTTTGCCATCACAGGAATATATGACATTTTAAAATATATTAAATCAATTAACAATTACTATCCCACTCCTGCAGGTAATGGATTGGTGCATAGGAGAGAAGACCAAAAATCTAAAAAAACAAAAGGAAATCCTGAACACTATCAATACTTGCAAAAAGTATCAAGAATATTAATTTATTAGCAACGTTTCGGTCTGATGATCTTCATCGAGCATATGGTCATGAGACCGAAACATTGCTAATAAATATTTTTGATACTTTTTTACAAGTATTGATAGTGTGCAGGATTTCCTTTTTGTTTTTTAAAATATAAAATTAAATTGTCATAATATTTCTCCATATTACTGTTTTATTTTTATTATTTTTTACTTATCTTTTTACTTACTTTAAATTTGTTGGGCATAATAGAGTCATTGGTAACACTTTACAATAAAGTGCATTAGTTAACATTAGTTAACAACATCAGTTAACATGAACTTATAATGAACTGAACTTCTACAGCATTTATTAATCTTTGTTCATGCTAATTTCAACATTTACTAATACATTATTAAAATCTTGTTAACATTAGTTAACACACTGTGAACTAACATGAACAAACTATGAATAACTGTATTTTCATTAACTAACATTAACGAAGATTAGTAAATACAGCAACAAATGTGTTGCTCATGGTTAGTTCAAGTTAGTTAACTAATGTTTAACTAATGAACCTTATTGTAAAGTGTTACCGAGTCATTTTCATTTGTATTATATTAAATAAATTGTCTACCCCGAGACCAATAGTCAGCTTTTTTATTATGCATGCATAAATTTAACATTGAATATTAACTCAAAAGCAAGGTTAATGACAACTGTTGACATAAGGTTGTATTTCATGTTATGGAGTGTTGCCTTCACTTTAGCTCTGTTGCACTCATTAGTGTGTCTTTTGTGTCTCCATAAGTCTGACTCTAGCACTTGGACAATCCTACATGTGGGCACCTGGTTGTGGGCTGGTAAACTGGCATTGTTGCTCTCCAGGATTGTGCCTGCAAGAGTTTTGGCAGAATCCACATTCCCCTCCCCCTTCCCCTGTTCACCCTCCTTTCACAGTTGTTCATGAATATGAATGAAGGGAGAGTCTTGCTAGCATCATTAATGTGCCACAAGTCCACATAAATCACACCAATATAAAACTCCAAATGCTTTGCTAGTAAAGGTTGGTGATAACAGGACAAGGAGAGAGACTAACATGATAACTTGGCTACAGAAGCTTCCCTTACAGTGTATTATGTTCAACATCAAGCCTTTGGATTCCTAAAAACATGAGGCTTAATGGTCATATTTACCATTCAGTGAATTGTCTCAGCAGGCAAAATCCATTATTTGAATAAGAATGCAGGTGATCAGGAAATTTGTGTGAGGGCGAAATATTTTTCTTAAGATTCAGATTTCTTAAGAGGTTCAAGTTGGTTGTGTTGCCTCCCCTCCCCTCCCCCCAAAACGCTGCTTGGTTTAAAAGTGACTTCTATGTGAGCAGTGCTTCATACAGACCTACACTATTGACAATAGACAACATCATACTTGGCAAAATTCATAAGTTTTTGTTACAGAATTTCACTTTCATTTTGTGGCCGCACCTTTAAGTGTAGTTAAAGATATCTTTCAATCTTTATTTAACAAATATAACTGTATATATATTCTGGCTGTCAAAATTAACACGTTAGTGCATGTGATTAATTTGTTTAATTTGTGTTAAAGGCCAATTTATACTTCTGTGTACTAGAGCTGTAACTAACGATTCTTTTTTCTGTCGACTAATCTAACGATTCTTTTTTCTGTCGACTAATCTAACATTATTTTTTTCCGATTAGTCGACTAATCTAACGATTATTTTTATTACGTTTTTTTTTATTAATCTAGTGATCTTTTTTTACGTAAGAAGTTAGAACTAATTTAGCAGTTAATTGAGGTGTAGAAACACTGGGACACGCCATTATGTAATAATTTGATTTGATTTTGATTAAAAATAAGCCACTTATGTGTGGTTGTCCAGTCGTAGACATTTGAACTTTAAAATGAAGAGTGTCAAAGACTTTCTATACAGTCTTAAAAGGAACTTTGTTAGTGTTCAAGCCATTGAACAAACGTCTCCTGAACCATGTATTTTTCATCTATGCATGTAGCCGATGGCAACTTGAGAATTTATACTGCGTTGCTCTATAATTACACTGCCGAAGAAGTATAAATTGGGCTCAATGCGTTAAAAATATTTAACACGGTTAACGCAGCATCTGTTTTTTTCCGTCATAATTTGGCTAGCGTCACATTATATGATCGCACTCTTACTCATGCAGATGCTTTTAAGCCGTTCAAGTTCCACAAGACAAACAAGAACAATACACACAGAATTATGCCTGTTTTCTCAAGTATCCTCATATTAGCAGTCTTAAATGAGTGAAATAATGTCTTAAATGAACTTAGAGTTGTGAGAAAATGAGATGATGATGATTCGTCATGTTTGGCAGCGGCAGCTCTTAAAGTCACAGCAGCTTAATAAACCAGTTGCTGTGACACCTGTCGTTAATGTTAATCAAAGAACGAAGGTACCAGAACATTGTAGCTTTAATGTTTGATCTATATTTAGTTTATAATTTATGCAGTGAAGACTGTGAAGTCTTTGATAACTTTATTCAATTTCTGTGTATTTCATATATATAGTTATTGTCCATCAATTAACTTTCACCCATTAAACACACTTCAAAATTCGTCTACTTGGGAAATGATATTAAAACTACCTTCATGGTGACTAATTTTCCCAAGTAGAATTGTCTTGGTCACAGAATGTCATTCTGTCAGTAAGCCAAACCCTAAACCTTAACGCATCCTGCTTGACAAAATCATGGTCAGCGTGACAGTAGTTTCACTCCAGTTTCATTTGCATGACGACCTATTTTTCTTCCTTAACATGTGTAGTGACTGACATTAAAAATGGATGCTTCCTGGAGCACCTCAGCGGCCTGAGTTAATTACGTCATGAATTGTTTCTACAAAGAAGCACGTCAAGATGAAAGTCTTTAAAAGAGAATATCTCAGATTTAGGGCAGTTCTTTTGGGTTGCTCAATAGAGATTTTATATAAATATGGATGCACGTTTAGCTCAAGTTTAGTTCTGCTGCTCATGCTTCGGGAAGAGAGCAGCTGCTAACGGGGGGTCTTGACTATAGGGTTCTCAAAGCTTTAGCCTTTCAAAGTCAATGAGAGGCTTCGGCACGAAATTTACAAAGGATACCACATCCAAAAAAAATGGGCCAGAAGGCATAAACAACCGGGGAGCGAGGCGATGGTGGAAACGGAGCGCGTTCTGACAGTAGTTTTGACTTCTTGTGTTGGTCTGGGATGCCTCGCATTGTTTGTGTTGTCTGGCAGAGAATTATGTTTGTAATGATTCTCTTGTGATGGATGGTTTAGCCTCGTCCGCTAATCTCTTCACATTCAAATCCATCATTTTCATCCACAGTGTAATTCAATACCGGTGAACAACTATGTGTTGTTTAGAGGCCTCGTTCGTTAATGGATGAGATGTTAATTTAAGTTCGCCTTTTGCAGCTTTAAATTGGAAATATATAATCAGTTTTCTGGATTGCCCATTTCTACACAACTGACAACTCAATACTAACATGAAAATGTGATAAATTCATTTGGAGGCACAAATTTATAAAGCCTTAATGTGTAATGACGTTTTATTCAGTCTCATGATTAATTATTTATCTTTTTCATTTAGCGTTTTTTGCATTCTAAACCATTGGGAATAGATGATGTGCTGTTTCTGAAATTAATGGAATCATTTGTTGTGATAATTGACACACTCAAATGGTTCTGCTTTTTGAGTTTTGATTGGTCTAGATAGTCAGGATTCCACAGTAAGGTGACACACAATGGAACACAGGTCTGTTAAAGTACAAATATGTTGTTAATTTACACTTTACTCCAGTATTTCTGTATATTATATTTTCTCTAGACCCTTTTGTTACATTTGCATCCGGAATATATCGGAATGATTCAGTTCGCAAATCACAAATCTGATTCTGAATCTAAATTTCGAGAAGCACACCAAGCAAAATGTCAGGAATCTCAACAGACGAACTAAAGAGAACAAGCTAGTTTTAATTTTTGTATATATGTATATACATTTAAAGTTAACTTTGTGAAATAGTGTTTATGTGCAATATGAATGTGAAGGTACGTGAAATAACTTTGTCAACTTTCTCGCCTTTCTAAGAAATGTACATTCAGCTGTTCCATTATATCAGTAGATTACCTGTAGTTTTGATGCAAAAGTAGTTTTAATATAAGTTACATTAATAACTCAAGTACTTTTGTCTAATGTGCAACTTAAATGTCAATTTTCATAAACATATCTTTAATTTTATTTTACACAACACTGAACGGAAGTGAATGGCGCCAATTCATAATCATTAAAATACTTTGTTTCAATAGTACAGCCACAAATCATAAAGAAATTGTTAGCGAGTAAAAAAAAAACTTTTCTAGGTTTCCCTAGAAAAGGTGTTCTATCCAATTAACTTCATTGCTATGACAACGTAAATCCTAAAATGACTGTGAAAAAATGTTACTGCACAAGTCATAATTTTTAGATTAGGGTCCAATTCTCACTATTAACTACGACTTTTGTCTTAATAAACTCCTAAGGTAAGGTAGTTGTTAAGTTTAGGTATTGGATATGATTAAGGCATATTGTCATGTATAATAAGGCATTAATATGTGCTTTATAAGTACTAATAAACAGCCACTCTCCTAGAAATATGCATGCTAATAAGCAACTAGTTAATAGTGAGAATTGGACCCTAAACTAAAGTGTTACCACGTTTGTACGTGTACAATCCTGAGGTTCTTGAGCGGATGATGGATTCGCTGTTTTGATGGATGAATGATGCTTTTGATTCTCTCATCATGTTCGATTTGTTTTTGATTTCCTTGGGGATGCAGCAGGCTGGCACATCACTCATTGAACTCTGTTGAAATCCCATTGAATTGCTGAAAATGATAGTGACTAACCCAATAAACCGGCTTTAACAGCTTGGCTCTCCTACTTTACACAGAATGAGATTATGAAAGGCTGAACGCTGGTATTAACCTGGTGATGTAATTACCTCTGCAGGTTGAGTGCTAATACAGTTATCAAGCATGCCGAATATCCCATAATCTGATTAGGAACTGACCCCTCCTTCTTCACTGGATTCTGCTGGAGAGTGAACGTCCTGCTACGTCCGTTTGTCTTTCAGTTGACTTTGACAGAGAGACAATCTGCATCTGACCCTGACCTGTAGCAGTCACGTTCGTTTACGGTCAGTTACAGTTCTAATGTGTGTAATTGGCTCTTTGGGCTTGAGATGTGCAGTCGGATGCTTACAAATGAGAGGAAAACACATTTATTTTGGGGGGGCTGAAAATATAAAAAGTAGGTCAAGCTGGTGCTAATATTCTAATAGTAATAATAATAATAAATTATCAAAGTGCTAATTGTGAAATTGTAATTTAGCATTATCTATTATTATTATTACTTCTTCCAGATATATATATATATATAATTTTTTTTTTTTGCCAAATCAAAATCAGTGAAGTATAACCAACATGCAGGAAGCCATTTTGTTCAGAAAAAAAGAAAATGCAGTGAGTCTGTGAGTCAAGATTACTTTTTCATTTTTTAAAAAAGTTTTCAAATATGCCCCCTCTATTATTGTTATTAATAATAATATAATAATATTTTTAAAGAGAACTTTTTTTCTTTCAAAGATTAATATGTCTACACTTGTACATGTATTCATGGTCTAAGGAAATTTTATAACTTTAATTTGATGATTGGACCCCTTGATAGTCTTATTATTATTGCAAATGTAAATTATTAAAAGTGTTTTTTCCTTATGCATAAATTCAGTATGAATAATGAAGATTATAACGAACCTGGTGAATGCATTTTAAATTACAGTTCTAGAATATTTTTCCTTTTCATCATCATAAACATCTTCAATTATCACTTTCCCGGGAATTGTAAATGTAAAATGTTTAAATTGTATTTGTATTTTCTGTAATGTGCTTTTAGGGATTAGATGGAAGGAGTAAGATGGAATATAGAAGGGGTTTGAAGGAATATACTGTAACCTGGAGGAATGTGTAGCGTGAATCTGAAGGCATGTAAAATGGGTTCTTGTGGCGTGAAAGTCATGACAGCACATTTTAAAAAAATGAATAAAATTATAATCAAATATCTAATAAACCTTCACCCCGCCCAAAGGGATTTTCCATAAGTGTTTCAGCAAGAGAGAGTGAGATTGAGAGAGAAAGTGTGTGTGTGAGTGTGAGAGGGAGATAGAGCGAGAAAGTGAGCGAGAAAGAGAGAGAGTAAGGGAATATTTCATTATTTGTAGGATCCCGGGCCAGAAATGTTCCATAGATAGGATATAATTGTAACTCAAGGTCATGAATTGAAAAACAGGGCCATGACAAAAGGCAACTGATGTCCTCACCAGGCCAGGTCGGTTTAAATTACACAGCTCAAAGAATGCAAAGCATAACCATGCTGATAAACCCATAATTGGAGAGGATTATTGCGTCTGGATATATATCATATTTAGAGTTTACTGTATAAAAACAGGACAGAAGAAGACAGAAGACAAATACTTGAGAGTCACAGAAATGGAGAAGATGAATAAGGTGAAGTAAAATCCATTGGGAACCACATCATGAATATGTATTGATTCAATGATTCAAGAATCTGAAAATAGTGAAGCTTCAGTGACAAAAGCACATCCTATTTAGCTTACACAGTGCATAGTTCACGAGGATGCGTTAATGATCAGTGTTTTCATTAGGAACTATTTCTTGCTAAAAAAAAACCCATCTCGGTATCAATTAAAGTGTTAATAAAAGGGTTAGTTGACCCAAAAATGAAAATTCTGTCATTAATTACTCACCCTCATGTCGTTCCAAACCTGAAAGACTTCTGTTCATCTTCGGAACACAAATGAACATCTTTTAACAGATGAATTTAGTCTTTTATTAATGTATAAACTAGGGCTGGGACAGTAAATCGATGCATCGCTAATCGAGAAATAATTCTGGATCAAATCCGAATTCATCGCATTTCTCTCTTGAAACTATTCTGAGCCTAGTTTTTAACAGCAGATGGTGCTGCGTGCTTTAGAAACTGTGCTGTACTCTGCTTGCTCACAATTCCTTAAACACACCACTTAAATCTTTTATATAGTCATTCATAAAGTTTGAAAAGGTTGAAGTGAATTGCAAAGGTATTTGCAGTGGGCTGTTTACATTAATCGCTCGTCATAAAAGCATTCTGAGGTGCAAGCACGTCCTCAGACTCAGCTGAATTCTCGAGCGCTCTTCTTTGTGAGCATTTGAACGTGTGGTTAAAAACTAGACTAGAGCTCCATCTAATGTTAAAAACTAAGCTCAGAGTGAGAATCTCGATGCATTCGGAAAATATTAGAATCGATCTACGAATCGCGATGCATCGATTTATTGTCCCAGTATTATAAACATTGATCTGCATACATAAACAAAAGCTCAACCAAAACTGCTTGACGCGCAATAACAAATCTCACTGGTTCTTGCGGAAGCTCAGATGTGTCGCGTAACGTGAGAATAAGCCTCATTGACTCTCACGTGTTAAGCAAACATGTTTGAGTTTCCGTTTACCACAACTGATGTGTGAGTTGATGAATGTGAATAAAAGCATAAATTCACTCTGTTCATCATATAAAGCGAAAGAGTCTCTTCGGAAAATTCCGACCAAAGCATTCAATTCATATGGATTAGTTGTACAATTTCTTTATGAGCTTTTTAAAGCATCAAAGTGGTAGTTGCGTAGACTGTCAAAGGAGGGACAGAAAGCTCTCCTGTTTTGATTTCATTAAAAAGATCTTCATTTGTTTTCCGCAGAAGAACGAAAGCCTTACAGGTGTGTGGAACGACATGAGGGTAAGCAATTAATGACAGAATTTAAATGTTTGGGTGAACTAACCTTTTAAGTTGGCCTACATTTTTCTACTAATGGACAATACAGGACAAGCACTTAAAGTAAATCTCTTCCTCTTGTCTGGATGTCCTGGGTTGCCTTGTCTGGTACAGTGCCTCACTTTTCATGCAGAGATCTGGACTCAGTTTCTGGCTATAATACAATAGTGACAGACTCCACATGTGTTGGAATCAAACCAGCATATTTTTTTTTTTGTTCTTTCCTCATATGTGTAACGTATTTTGATCCCGTTGCCCTAACAGATTGAGATCAATGCTTTTCTGATCGGAGCTAAAAAAAAAAAAAAAATGAGTATTGACATTTTGACATTGCCTGTTCTTTAACATTACTGAATTGAGGAGGCTTTGAAACATTTTTCTTTCTTGTAGCTTTATTGTCTATAGGCACTATGTGTTCTTACTGGCTATATTAAGGTGAATTAGGTTAAACAGCATTGATTTTGCACTTTCAATTTCTGAAATTTACTGTGAATTCACCCTAGAACTTCAGATCTCAATAACAACTAGAATATGGTATGTTAAAGGGTTAGTTCATCCCAAAAAGAAATTTCTGTCATTAAGTACTCACCATCATGTCGTTCCAAACCCGTATGACCTTCGTTCATCTTTGGAACACCAATTAAGATATTTTTGATGAATTCCAAAAGGGTTTTTTTTATCCTCAATATCCATCAACGAAATTACCACATTCAAGGTCCAGAAAAGTAGTAAAAACATCGTTAAAACAGACGGTGTTCGAATGTAAACATGGAGGGGCTGCAACGTAAATTGCATAGGAGACTGATGGGAGAGACGAATTTGTTGGATAAAGTCGTTATTTTTTTGTTGTTTGAAAGTATTCTCGTCGCTTCATAACGTTAAGGTTGAACGATACATAAAATACCACTGCTATTTTAACATTGTTTTTATTACTTTTTTAAACCTTGAATATGGTATTTTCATTGCTTTCTATGGAGGATAAAAAACCCTCTCTGATTTCATCAAAAATATCTTTATTTGTGTTCCGAAGATGAACGAAGGTATGTGGAATGACATGAGGGTGAGTAATTAATGACAAAATTTTCATTTTTAGGTGAACTAACCGCTGTTTTCATCTTTGGGATCCCAGAGACCCCAATTATGTACATGTTCAGTAAATGGTCAGGCTTCAAATGCTCAGCTGTTCTGTGATAGTAGCGCATCAATAAAGCACAATCAGACCCTGCCAAATCAATAAAATCAAAGCTCATCCCGGTCAGACATTAATTATCTAATAAATGGCATTTGGTGGCTCTCCACATGCAAGTCAATCAGTTTAAAGTGACAGTGTGTCCTCTAGATTCGACTGTAGATTGGGATTGTACCACAGGCTTAAGTTGCACAATGCTTTTCATACAGCATTCATTTTGTTAGCCTTTGAAAGATTTTGCATTGTTGTATCAATAGGATAAATTGAATGATGTAAATGTAAGCTCTGTTCTAAAACCAAATGCATCGCTGTACACTCATCTCGCATGTCTTTTTGTCAGACAGAATTCTAACTGGAATAGAAGGTCAGATAGTAAGTGACTGATTTGGATAGTCTTTGCTCTAGAATCGTCGACTCATTCGGATCCTATAGAGTTTGCTGTTAGCATGTTGCTAAACTAACAATGTGATGCTCAAATAAGCATAAACACCTAGCACACAGAAATATTTGGCATAGTGTATTTGTATTAATGGAACTTTTCAGTCATGACATTATTTTGTAAGCCATTTTATCAAAAATGTATCAAAAACTGACCAAAAAAAATGACCAAAAAGACTCAAAAATGTTCATTCTTTTCTGATTTTAAGGTTACAAATTTATTTGACTGTTACTAAGTGCTCTTTTTAAAAGTGTACTTAAGTGTTGTTAATAAATAGTCATGAAAGTGTAATCTCTTTAAATATACTTTTTCACAAGGGTATATTTATCAAAAATATTTTATATTGATACTTTTTGAATGTGATTAGAATTTACATTTCTCAACTGGTCCATCTTAGGTTTATTTATTCATTTTCACAGAACGATCCGTGGGATTGTCTTCTGTGAAGGATACATGCTGCCTTCAAATCTGGCCATAAAAGTTATTTTAGAAGGCTGAAAATAATTTAAAAAAAGAACAGACCTACAGTATAGACACAAAAATAAAGAAACCAAAAGAAAAAAAATAATAAGATCGGGACCTATTATAAGGAATTGGTTTGGAATAAATCATTCAGAAACAAAGCCCATGGCACAATGATGCAAACTCTGCGCCACACATTTGTGAAAATGAACACAAACATTTTGTCTGCAGATTCCAGAGTAAAAAAAGCAGAGCCAAACCCTCCTTTACGCTCTGATGTGTCAGCACTTCCTCGCGCCTGATCCAATATTGTCCCTCTGACTTAATTACTCACGCTGTCGGTCAATAGTCTTTGCATGATAGACATAGACATGACGTCTCACTGTCAGAAATTAAATTACTGCTGATTTCCTGTGTAAATGGTGACGCTTATAGCTGAGTCTTGTGTTCTTTTGTGCTGGAGCATATTAACTCAAACATTCAGAGCATGCTGGATTCACTACTCGGCTTCCTCCTCAATGCCTTTCAGTTTTCCGATTGATGAATGACATCATTTGTCACACTAAGACCAAACTATTAATCGCAATCATCTAAATCATTTTTAAAAGGTACTTACGTCATGTTTAAGCATTGAGTTTGATGGTTGGTATCAGTCCATCAAATGCCGAGAAATTTGTCGGGACATGTTTGGACTAAGACACGTTACGAGCTTACAAGAAAGGAAGAATATATTTCTTTGGATTGAATGGGAAATTAACCTCTTTAATGGGAATCCTATGTGGTTGCTTGTTTGGGGTTTGGTAATTTTGTGTTGAGGAAAAAACTGAAACACTAACACAGCAGTTCCTGCAGAATTCTCCATGGAACAATTCATACCGTGGCCAAGAAAAAAATGGCACGCTTTGTTTGACCTTTCTAGAGGAGCCTGGTGGCTGTGGAAGTGTGTAGAAAACTAAACTGACTTTATGATAATTACTATGGCCTGGCTCAATGAATAATTTAGTGTTTGAGGGAGGAACCGTTAACCAAGAGCTTCCTCCAAAACATTTACATACATGTAGTGACAGCCAAACACCTGCTCACCTCCACCAACATTTCTTTACCTAAAACAGACCTTTTCAATGTCCTTGTCTACAAAAATACACGGTGTAGCTTCTAATTTCTTGGATATTGTGCATGCTTCATATCTTATGGATGCAGAGCTCAGCTCATGCCCTATAGAGCAGTGTTGTTCTCAACATCTCATGGTTTTGCAACAGGGCAACCTCTCCAAGGACCAGCTAATCACTGACACAAATATTCATTTTTTTCTCCCTGGTTCTGTTTATGATTGCATACATATTTAAATTGCACTTTTTTTCTTTACTACCCATGTCATGCTGTAGTTCCTTGTAGTGTATGAATTAATTCTGAGTGCTCACAGAATGCAGTAATTACTTGGGAGTGGCTGGTGATGTGTTGTGCATTATAAGCAGTTTCAGTAAATAAATAAATAAATTGACATTGGGGAGATAGTTTTTGATGTGAGGGGTGGGGAGTGTATGCATGGATTTCCAGTATGTTTTACAGTCTGTCAAATACATCAGTGTTTGCTTAGGAGTTAAGACTTGTATGAAAAGGAGTTAAGACTTGTATGAAAATAATAAATGCTACATTCCATATAAATGTACTTTATATCATTTCTGCAATAAAAGCAACATCATCAAATAAAAAAAAAAAAATTCAGCAACATCAGAATTATGATTTTGAAAAACTGATACTCCATTTTAATGTTAATATTCCAGAAAATTGTCATGTGGTGTAACCATAAAGTAAAACGTGATAACGTCTCAGGTTACGACTGTAACCCTAGTTCCCTGAGAGAGGGAACGAGACGCTGCGTCGACCTGCCATACTTCCTGCATACCTGTGATCGCTTGCTTCAGCTACCTTAAGCTAGTGAGCGATTGCCACGGATGTGCTTTTATACTTCCTGGTCATGACGTCATCCGCCCGCGACGTCATTCTCGCCGTTGGCTTGTTGACATTCCAGCATCAGACGTGTTCACGCTGTTGCGTTCCCAAAGCGTCATCTGACGCAGCGTTGAAGTTCCCTCGAAAGGGAACATATTTTCCTAACACCTTAATCATTCGTTTTTAGGCTTGAATATAATTTTTATATTAAATTCTATTTGTATTATGAGAACTTTTTTCTCTCTCCTCTGCATATTAGTCGTACCACTAGTTTTTCCAAATATTTTCAAGTGGATATATATAATATATAAAATAATTTTATCTATTTTTATTCTTTTTTGAGCATTTTTAAATTCATTGTATCATATCAATTATTCAAGATATCATCTTATGTTTATGCCCCCTCCACCCAAAAAAAAAAAAAAAAAAAAAAAAAATATATATATATATATATATATATATATATATATATATATATGACTTCGTGTATTTATGAATAAATCAATGGACAATATCGAATCAATATACCATTGATTTTAGATTCATCTGAGCCAAGAAGCCGACATGCACTCGCCTCTCATATTCCATCTCAAAAATGTTTTTTAGACTTTTTTTCCCCCTCTCTCATTCCAAAAAAGAAGTGGGGGTTATGAACCCCACTTCATCCTTGTCATTCCCCCTCTCCTGAATATCAATATTCTCTTTAGAAACATACATGTTCTGTGAAATTTACCCTGTTCAGAATGCACAAAGAAAGGCCTGAAATATAGATTTATAGATTTTTTTTCCTACTCTCCAGGGTGGTTTCAAGGTGGCAAAGTTAATTTGAAATTCACACAGTCAACATAAAGAGGGTGTTGAAATTATCTCATTCAAAACATCTCACATCAGAGGCAGAAGGCTGGATATATTAATTTCTAAATAAATATTTAACTATGAATACATTAATAATCCTACAATTTCAATTGATATGTCTGATTTATTTATCACCATAAATATTAGGCAAACCCAAACAACAACATGGTATGGATTGAAATCTGAACAGACAGAGATCACACACGTTCCAGTGTTATTTTTACTTTTTAATAAAAGTATATGATGTAAAATGCTAAAAAATGACAGAACATGCTCATGAAAAGCCAAAGTCCAAATCTTAAACGGGTTGCCAGATTGAGGACATGGAACAGGAACGTATACATCTGATGATGGAATAAGCCCTACTCTATATTTATCAATATTCAATATCAATGCTTTTTAATTAGTGCTGTCAATCAATTAAAAAAATGAACTAATTAATTACACATTTTCTGTAATTAATCGCACTTAATCACACCTAACATTTAAAGTTTTTAATATTTTCATACTGTCGTAATTTCACATTTAATTTCCAAATTACTGTAGAAATGATACAAAGACAATATATTTTACATACTTATTTAACTTTGATGGACATAGAAAATGATGACAGAATAAAGGTGTGAAACAAGATAAATGATGTATGCTTAATTTCTTAATAAGTATGAGATTAATTAAACTTTTTTCCACATTTATATAAAATTTAATTCAATACAGAAAATTTCTGACAAACATGGTTGAACCTAGTTAAACTTGCCCCCTTTTTTTAGCAAATATCTGTGTTCGCTGTATGTTTTTATGCTTGCCTAACAATTAAGAACGGTTGGATGCTGGTGTTTAAGGGGAAATGTGAATTGTCCAAAATTAAGTGTGCACTTTATTTTTTTTAAAGATGCCTTTCCTTAATCCCCATCATTTCACTCTTGGTATTCAGAATCGATGGCCTCGTTCTACACAAAGCCCATTCTTCAGCACAATGGCATATTTGATGTGGCATCTTTGATGTGACAACACAGAGCAAAACTTTTCCCCGACCTCTACATCTCTGCCTGTCTGATACATTATTTCAGTACAGCAAATCTCTAACATACTTCATCTGAGTCTTCAACCTCCGTCCTGATCTGGCAGACACATATTTAAACTAGAGATGGATGGAGCATCGGAGCATGCCCATATGTCACTGCGCCGCTTGTATAGAGAGGAAATAAATAACGCTAGCATTGAACAGTGCTGGAGACAGAGTGTCAGAGCAGAGCTTGATCCGGGGTAGTAATACTGCGAGGTGTTAAATCAACAGCAGAGAAATATGAGCCCAAGGTTATTGAGTGTCGGGTGAGTGATAGAGACTTCAAGATGTTTGGCCCCAGCAAATCAGGTTGCCATGGAAATTATATTTTACTTTGCCATCTCCAGTCCCCTGGCCACGAGTGTATGGAGAGATCTCTGGATTTATACATCCATGTACTTTGGTACTTGTTACTCAATGCTTAAAACTTACCCACTGGTAAGACTTAAATGTCAGGGCTACATTTAAACTATTGTTATCCATCCATCCATCCATCCATCCAAACCATCCATCCAGCCATCCATCCATCCATCCATCCATCCATCCATCCATCCATCCATCCATCCAGCCAGCCAGCCAGCCATCCATCCATCCATCCATCCATCCATCCAAACCATCCATCCAGCCATCCATCCATCCATCCATCCATCCATCCAAACCATCCATCCATCCATCCATCCATCCATTCATCCATCCGGCCATCCTTTCATCCATCCATCCAAACCATCCATCCAAACCAACCATCCATCCAAACCATCCATCCATCCATCCATCCATCCATCCAAACCATCCATCCATCCAAACCATCCATCCATCCATCCAAACCATCCATCCATCCATCCATCCATCTATCCGGCCATCCATCCGGCCATCCATCCATCCATCCAGCCAGCCATCCATCCATCCATCCATCCATCCATCCATCCATCCATCCAAACCATCCATCCATCCATCCATTCATCCATCCGGCCATCCTTCCATCCATCCATCCAAACCATCCATCCATCCATCCAAACCATCCATCCATCCATCCAAACCATCCATCCATCTATCCATCCATCCATCCATCCATCCATCTGGCCATCCATCCAGCCAGCCATCCATCCATCCATCCAAACCATCCATCCATCTATCTGGCCATCCATCCATCCATCCATCCATCCAAACCATCCATCCATCCATCCATCCAAACCATCCATCCATCCATCCATCCATCCATCCGGCCATCCATCCATCCATCCATCCATCCACCCAGCCAGCCAGCCAGCCAGCCAGCCAGCCAGGTCAAGTAACATTAAATCACAACTGTTTTGGTGCAAAATGCCACAAAAGGATGGGATATGGCCCCTTTAAATGCATAAAAAGTTGAGAATTGAAAAACAGTTATAGTGTTATAAAGAGGGCAAGAGGTGATGCCAGAGTTTAGGGGGAACAGCTGCCGCCCCTCAAGCAGGTACTTTACACAAACAGTTTCAGTAAAAACCCCATCTGTTAAAATGAGGGCCAGGAATGTGTGAGTGTATTTTGGCCAAAGGCACGTATAGATGAAGCCGAATGTGTGCATATGTGCTTTTGTGTGAAGATGAGCATGTGTTATTGAATTTGTGCTTCAGTGACAACATTGTTCTGAGAAAGCGTGATAGTGTAACAGTCCAACAAGATTCATTTGAATTGTTTGGTATGTGAGCATCAACCAAACAAAATCTATTTATCATATGCGATTCAGCACCATGAGCCCTTCATTAGTGGTGTTTGCTAAAGGCCAAGGGGTCAGGGTTTGCCTGGTGTTAGCATGATGCAACTTCGCTGGTAGATGCTGTAATTACACCATTTTGTTCTAAAATAATTGGCATCTATTCAAAATTAATGGTAACGTGTGAATATATATTACTATATTTTTTATCTTTTTTTTAAAAAAACTGGTAAATTCAGTCACCCTTTTCTGCTGAATTCGCAAGGCCACACTGCTGCAAAGTCTGTTTTGTATAATTTACATATACTTTGAGTTGCTCAGAGCTGAAACCACTTGGTTGCCGCTTCCTCTAGGAAAGACGATGGAAACTTGAAAGAGAAAAAACAGACAGTTTCAATTGTTCCAATATCTTGTGTGCAAACTCTGTAAGCTGTGCTACACAATGGTGTATAAGACAGACCACAAAGTTGCCTTGAAGGAAGCCTTGGGGGACAGACTTACATGACTCCATTATCTGTATGAGTCCTTATGTTGTATACAGTTGATGCACATTAAAATGTTATCACAGAATAGATAAAAAAGTCATTTCTTTTATATTTAGTTTTTCTTCATATTGTGTGCATTTGATCAAAAATAAAAATTTTGAAATATTACATTTTAAAATATCTGTTTTCTATTTTAATGTATTTTTAGTTCTTTTCTCGCCATTGACCGATTTTTTTCAGCAATCTTTTTATATGGTAGGGGGGCGCTGTTACACAAAATAAACAATTGAAGAAGCAGAAACAAGAGATAGAAGCATTGCTTATGCACATGTAGAATAACAAGATCATCTTTAACTCAACTTTAAACAGCATATATTAAAAAAAAAAAAATAGAGTAAGGGTTAAAAACAACAACCTTGAGTTCAACTCTAAAGTGGTTTAAGGAATCCAAGGAACTCAGTTTTATCGAGACTCTTAAATCAAGTGAGAATATGATCCATTTCATCTTTTATTTCTGTCTTATTTCTTTTATTAGTCCTAAATGGCAATATTAACTAGTTTAGCCCAGAGGGCACTTTCAATGCCCCTGAAGAGACCCAACACATCTCTTCATTTTCACTCCAGCCATGTCCATTTAACCCACCAACTGTCTTTTTCCATAAAAAAAAGTCTGTAGGGATGGTCTACAAGTGTCAGAGCCTCTCTCTCTCATGCACTCTCTCACTATGGATTTGAAATAGCCCTAGTTGCCTCATTTAAGTTGGTAAAATGACATGGCTTCCCGTCGGCTCCAATCTTGAGAGGAGGTGTGGCAGTAGGGGTTTGTGTGTGTGGTCCTGTGTGTGTGTGTGTGTGTTTCCAGCAGTGAGGTTCTGGGGCATTAATGGCACTGACTCCACATGGGAACCACCAACCATCATCATTTCTATCCTTCCAGTGTGTCCTCTTTCCTTCAAGGTCATTTCCAATGACTGATGTAAAAATAAAATACAGACATAGTGACACACTGCTACTGTATGTTATCAAAATCAACTTTGTGGTTAACCTGAATGAATAGTTGACTAATTGTTTTAAGGAAGGCCTGTATTATTAAGCTGTTTTGAACCTTTTCATGGGGAAGTTTGCATAAGACATGTTTGTGCATTCAAAGATAGCTAGACGAAGCACAAAGCTATAATTCAGTTTAGTTCACATTTATTTGTATAGTGCTTTTCACAAAACATTGTTTCAAAGCAGCTTTACAAAAAATGCATGTTTCTACTTTCATTTTCAGAGGTGACTGTTTCAAATTAATGTCCATTTGTCAAAAATGTTGTTCTAAGATGAAACAAATCATGCAGTTAGCTAACATCATGTGTTCAATAGAACAGACTTTTGAATTTTTTTTTTTTTAATATTATGCATGTCCAAAGATGGTTGCCTGGATGTGTATCGCTGTTGTTGTGCTTTAAAATGAATTTTATGGAAGCCCATTTTTGCCACATAAGAAAAACATGCTTGGGTAAGTCAAAATTATGTCATAAAACATCAAATTTCAATTGATTTTTGGTGTCATAATTGACCTTTTATGCCAATTTTGTCTTTATGTAAAAATTTTGACAAGTTATATTTATAAGATGGAAAAGTCGAAATTATGGAATGAAAAGTCATAAATATCAGGGGAAAAAAGTCATGATTAAGACACAATCTCAGATTATGACATATATCTCCCAAATTTAAAAATTTCAAATCATAATGATTTCACAAAAGTAGTAATTATACGGGACGTCCTGTCAAAAAGTGATTAATGGCTTTGACCTTTGACCCCTGTCAAATGATTAATGACTTTGACCTCATTGACCCCTCCCCTCTGGGGGTTGACCGTGGTTTCACCCCATGACCCAGGGGTTATGGATAATTGATAATTGAATTAGGGATAATTGATAAATGATAATTGAATCAACGATGTTGACCTCTGACCTAAACGGATGATTTTTTTTTTTTTATGACTTTGACCGCCATAATTGAAGGTAAACGTCCGGGGTCACAGGGGATGGGTCACAGGGGATGGGTCACAGGGGATGGGTCACAGGGGATGGGTCACACGGGTCGGGATCACATGTCCGGATCACATGGACGACGGCGTCCGCATTCCGGCTCACGGCGATATAAATAGAATCCAGGGACATTCTGCAGAAACAGAAAATAGCTGTAAATCATGGCTGCTTTATACTCGCCACAAACCCCCGAAACAGAATGCGGCAAAGAGATGATGGATAGTCTGACTTTGGCACCGCGAAAAGCGTGCGGATATGTCCAATTGACAAAGTTTCTCCACGACGATAAGGAGTGTATGAGAGATGAATTTGTATTGAATAGTAACCGTGTATTCGGTTACATATTCAATAAGGTGTCTCGAACCGTCACGCTCTACACCACCGACAGTGCCGGTGAATTTATACCGGGAGAAGACCCCTGTCTGGTATTTCCTGTTAAAGACTGGGCGTTATTTTACACCCGTGTCTGGAAAGATCTAAAAGACTGTAGAGAAGAACCATTGTACATCACTGAGTGGGACGGCGTAACTCCGAATGTCCGCTACCGAGTAGTCGGCGATCACTCTAAAAAGAAACAGGAAGAGTGCGTTTACATATTCTGCTGCAAAGACAAGACAAAGCTCGGCGATCGCTCAGGAGTCATCCTACATAATGAACATCACAAAATGTACGAGATGCAATTTTTGTTCAAGTGGTGCGATCTGGTTCAGCTGAGTTCCATTTTCTCAATCATAAACAAGATGTTCAAGTGGTGTGACATGCACGATGGATACAACAAAATTAAAGTGCAGCTGTTCCAACCTGAGAGATGCGCACGCAGCAGTCAGCCGTCCCCACCCATTCACTACAGCCATTATAAGTCTCAGTAAGTCACACCCTCCCTCAGAACAACCTTATAAGCCATGTCTCAAGACGATGCTTCAGAGCAGGCTCACGTCTGCAGCTGCGGAATCTCTTTCGACCACGTTCTTGACCCGCCTGATGACAACGCTGCCGATCATATTCTGACTGACGAACCCACAACATCCAATACCGATAAAAGATGGTTAGATAAATTCTGTACAGAGCTTGGATATCGCAACCTGAGTTTCCTAACTGGTATGTGTGACAGTGCCTCTACCTCAACCGATAAGGGTTTCGACGCAACAGACGGATGCTTCACTGACGTGGGATTCAAAATCGTAAAAGCTACGATCGTGGTTCTGCTGCAACACCTCGTCGACGATAAGTTGAAGGAGGATTGTGAAGGTTGTGCGATAAATCATCCGAGTCAGCTGCAGCATTCCTGTCTGTTTGACCCACCCACTTACTTCCTCGACACCCACTTTGACGAGCTGACCCGCAAACTGTTTAAGCCCGATCTTCGTACCATCATAGCCTACGCTCTACGACGGTTCGGGTTAAAGTCTCATCCTCAGCGAATTCAAGGAACGGCTGGAGCTATTCTGCATGAATTAAAAGACGAGCCATTCATCACAGCAAAGCTACAAGAAATCAGGGACAAACTTCTGGACAATTCCTGCAAGAAAGTCGTCTACGACGCCGTTGACCTCTGGCAAGGCAGTACGATCGTGAATGGAGAGTGATCAAACCCCCACCACCATGGGAGCTGTATGCGGCCAAAAGATTATCATAGAATTTTTGTTTAAAGGTCATTACAAAAGGCAAATGACTGCGTTGTTGAAAAAGATCATCGAAGACGCCTCCGACTCAGATGCCGACGACGACGATGATAGTACGGAAGAGACCAAGCGTGAATCAAATCTCAAGAAACACATGTGTCTTATAAGAGGACTGGCTGAATCATGGGATGAATTGACAAATGTATGTGTAGAAGGGTCCGAACCATATAGCGCGATGATAAGAAAAGTTTTGGATGTGATGTGCGAATCTACCTCAGAGTTTCGACTCGCTGACATACTCTGTATCTGTACATATGTATCAGATGTTTGTGTCGCACTGAGTTCAAAAGGTGACGTTGCTCGTTTCACCATCAACGGTATTATTGAAACAACCGTCAACTATATCCTAGATCACGATATTAAGGGGTGCAGAGATTTTCTTTTCTGGCTAGACTATCACTAATGTCATTACAACATTTTTTTACTTAACATGTAATATCATTTCATTTTATTACTTCTTATGTATCCTGTATCAAATATTGTCTTTTACCCTGTGTAACGTCATTATATTTGATGTTTAATAAAAGATTGAATCACTCCGGTTGTATGACTTATTCTTTCGCATAGGTTGAAACAACAACATGTCAGAGCTCATGAAAAAAGTTTATTACACGCCGTCCAACCCCGGTTCGTTAGGTGGTAAAAAACGATTAAAAGATGCAGTCTTAAAGGATAGCGGAGTGCGTCTAACCGATAAAGAGGTTTCAGATTGGCTGGCCGGGGAAGATGCTTACACATTACACAGAAGCGCCCCTATAAAATACAAACGCAATAGAGTCGTAGTGTATGCTGTGGATACCCAGTTTCAAGCGGATCTTGTTGACATGTCAGCGTATTCTAAGGATAATGATAATATTAAATATTTGCTAACATGCATCGATGTATTTAGCAAGTACGCCTGGGCTCGTGTGCTGAAGAATAAGAGCGGGGTTGAAGTTACTAAAGCCTTTGAGTCTATACTCGAAGAGGGCCGTGTGCCCCAGAGATTGCAGACGGACCAGGGAAAGGAATTTTTTAACAAACATTTTCAAGATGTAATGAAAAAGCACAACATTAATCATTTCGCAACCGCGACAGATTTGAAAGCCAGCATCGTGGAACGGTTTAATAGAACGCTAAAAACCCGAATGTGGAGATTTTTAACAGCTACAAATTCCCGACGATATATTGATGTTTTACACGATATTATGCAGGGGTACAACACCAGTTATCATCGAAGTATTAGGATGAGACCGGTGGACGTCGACAGAGAAAATGAGGCGTTGGTGTTTCAAAATCTGTACGGGGACATAAAGAAAAACAATGAGAAGAGCATATTTAAGTATAAAGTCGGAGACGTTGTTCGAATTTCTAAAGTGAGAGGACCGTTCACCAAAGGATATGAGCAGAACTACACAGAAGAATTCTTTACTATATCCTCATGTATTCCACGCCAACCACCCGTCTACAAACTGTCTGATTATGACGGTGAGGTCATCGAAGGCGTTTTTTACGAAAAAGAGTTACAAAAAATTATCGTGAGCGAAAACAAAGCTTTTAAGGTGGAAAAGATTTTAGGACAGAAAAAACAGGGGAGAACGACGCTTGTTTTAGTGAAATGGGTGGGGTGGCCGTCAAAATTTAATAGTTATGTGGACGAAAAAACTCTGGTGGAATTGCAAACGGCTTAAAGCGTACGAACCGTACACAATGAGATCACTTGAGTAAAAGACTATCATGGACGACCACGGCTTCTACGTAACACTACCGTGCAATGCTTCTTTGTCGGTTTATCCTGAAAACCGTATATCTAGTTACAGAACAAGACTATCTACCTCCATCAACTTGAAAGGAAAATGGGAAGTCGGACTCGCCGAAATTGAATATCCTAGAAGTTGGTACTCCTTTAATGATGAAGATGGGGTTTTCATCCTACACACAGCCCCACCGCCCCAAAAACATACAAATAAACATGGCGAAACAGTGCTTAAAGAGTTATCAGGGCTTTTAGTAACAAGGAAGTTGCAAATAAACGGGGGGTACTACGAGAACATTCGGGCCGTGATTCGAGCGATAAATGAAGTCCTCGCACCAATCGCCGTAATGAATCATGACCATTTAAAAAACAAAGTGTATCTGGTTGCAAAACCTAACATCGCGGTAAGCTTCTCCGGGAAACTGGCCACTATTTTAGGAATGAAGACAGACGATGCTCTCGGACGCTCGGCCTACCATGAAAAAGCTGATTTTACAACGAGTCAAATTACGTATGCCACACATCAAGCCGATATTAACGGGGGGTTCTATACGATGTACGTTTACACCGACATCATCCAATATCAACCGGTGGGTGATTCGTATGTCCCCCTTCTGAGATGCGTACATATAACGGGTGAAAACAATGATACCGTCAGTGTCAGATACGACAAACCCCATTACGCGTCGATCAACAAGGAGCTCATCAGTGACATTACCATAGAACTGAAGGACGACCAAAACCGTGAAATACCATTTTCTTACGGGAAAGTCGTCGTAAAACTTCACTTTAAACCGGTGAAACAATCTATTCTTTGAAAATGGCATATTATAACCCTCACGAGATGAATACGGCCGATTTTGTGAACTATTACCAGAATCAGGCCGGTGGAGGTCTACCGGGATATTCAGGAGGCGGTGTTATGTATGGGTCGGGGTTAGGAGGACTGTTTAGAGGTTTGTTTAGAATGGCCATACCGTTGTTAAAAAGAGGATTCAGCATCGCTAAACCCCACCTAAAATCGGCTGCTAAAAATATAGTAACCGACGTCGTCTCAAACGCTCTGTCAAGATCGTATAACGATAGTGCTAAATCTCAAGATGGATCGGGACTGATGGTCATGGCGCGTAAAAGATTGTCAAAACCACCGGGTGTAAGGAGGCGTGGTTATTCGATAAAGAAGAAAACAAAGGGTAGCTCCAAGAAGCGCTCAGTCGTACGCAGAAGGCGTAAGAAGTCTGTGAAACGAGGTGTGTCGGTTAAGAGATCCATAAAAACCATATTTTAAGATGGCGTTACTCCACCGCATGTCAGGAGAGTGTATCAAGTCTGAGTTGGACTTATTCACGGTACCTCTGACACAAACGGTTATTGAGAAGAACACCTACTTGGAAGTACCACCTTTATCTGCTCTATCAGACTCTTCGCCTTTGGAGTTTTTTATAGCAGGGAACGGCGAGGATTACGTCGATCTAAATAATACATTGCTGTATCTACGCCTTAAAATCACAAAACCTAATGGTGAAAACATAGCAGCGCCCTCGAAAGTAGGTCTGATAAATTACCCGGGAGCCACTATATTCTCACAAGTTGATGTGAGCCTCGGCGATCGGTTGATATCACAGAGTTCGAGCACATATCCTTATCGCTGTATCATCGAGAGTCTGATCAACTACAGTAAAGATGCGCTGGAGTCGCTTTTCTCCGCAGGACTGTTTTACAAAGACACAGCCGGCCGAATGGACGTGAGTGACCCCACCGGTCGTAACGCGGGGCTGTCAAAGAGATCGAACTACACTGCTGAGAGCAAGGTGGTGGAACTGTTGGCGCCTATTCACAGCGATATTTTCTTTCAAGAAAAATTAATGCTGAACGGCGTCGACATACGGATACGGATGATCAGAGCCAAAGACGAATTTTGCCTGATGAGATGCGATGATGTGGCGTACAAATTACACATTGTGTCGGCATCCCTATTTGTTAAGAAAGTATCCGTATCACCGCCCGTGAGGCTGGGTCATGCTCAGGCGTTGCTCTCGGCAACTGCCAAGTACCCCATTGACAGGGTCTGTCTAAAAAATTTCTCCATACCGGCGGGGGCCCGGGTTTCAAATCAAGAAAATTTGTTTTTAGGAACGCTACCAAAATCTATCGTCCTGGGTATGGTCGATAACGATGCATTCACCGGGTCCTATGATAAAAACCCATTCACGTTCAAACATTACGATTTGGAGTTCCTTGCCGTCTACGTCGATGGTCAACAATTCCCCGCCAAACCGCTACAACCGAATTTTGAATCGGGGTCAGCTGTGCGAGAATTTTATCAGCTGGCGATGTCATCAGGAAGGCATCTTAAAAACCAGGCGCTCTCTATCGACAGGAGTGATTTTCTGAACGGATACACGCTTTACGCATTTAATCTCACGCCTGATGAAGACTGTGGTCAGCACATATCACTTGTCAAGTCCGGGAACATCAGACTCGAAGTACGATTCAGACAACCGCTCCCTCACACTATTACGTTACTTCTTTACGCTGTGTTTGACAGTATTGTCGAAGTATCTAATCGAAGACAGGTCCTGGTCGATTACTATTGAAATGAACACCGTACAACTCCTGAGGATTATGGACAAAATTTCATGCAACGTACATTTTCTCGGGGTTTTCCCGTGCGATCAACTGCCTGAAAACCCGTTAAGGAACTTTCCGTCCACGGCCATAATTAACACCCACCCCGCGGGGTTACCTGGTGAACATTGGTTGGCTGTTTATTTACATTGTGATGGTACCGGATATTTTTTCGACAGTTTTGGCAATCCCCCCGACAACGAACGCTTTCCAACCAACATCAAAAACTTTCTACTGACCAACACATCCGATGTAGTATATTCAAACAGACGTGTCCAGGATTTTACATCAGACACATGCGGACAGCACTGTGTGTTTTTTCTGTATCATTTATCCAGAGGCCGTGACCATAACGATGTGATGAAACTGTATACCGATGATTATATTAAAAATGATAAAATGGTATCCTACTTTGTGAAAAGACTCAGACCCAATGTTTGTAATGAAAAATTTTCTTGTATTCAGTGTGTGCAAACGTGTAATACTTATATGAACCATGATTGAGTAATCAACTTGCGATGTAAAAACTAGCGATGTATTTGATTATAAATAAAAACTCTTAAATCAGATATTTTTTTTACCATCTTTTATTTCAAATTTAGACAGAGTACATGTACACACCATTTCACAAATCAAAATTAACAAACAACCATGAAAAAAAAAAAAAGAAGCTAAAATTCTAACCATTTGTTTCGATCGATAGTCGGTGATTTAAACATAGAATCTTCTGAAGCCGCCTCATGCTGGGATTTTTTTTTTCTTTTTCTTTTAAAAGGATGTTCATGTTCCGGCGTGGCCGTCGCAGGTTTACTTTTTAAAGAATTAATCGTACGTCTAATATGTTGATTAGGCACTGTAGAAAATGGAATGTTTAGCTCGGCAAATGCCTGTAGAAACTCAAGCCACCCTTGCGGTCTTCTATCATCCCGAACCATTTGTGGTGTGGTAACATTTTTTAACAAGTCGAGCATGTGTGAGCCAGGTATGGCTTTACCCCTGTACACAAACTCCCCCGATGCGTTCCATGCGCTGAGTCCTTCGGCTTTAGACATTTTGTCTAATATGTATCTGATGTTTTTAACGCTTCTTGATGGTACATTCTTCAGAACGTCACTCACAACATCATCCCCAGCGTCTTCGGCGATAGCGGATGGTTTTACGTCGGTCTGATTGGGTTCAGAATACGGTAGCGAGAGCGTTAAAACGCTACTCTCCCGTTCACCTTGTTTAACGATCGTTAAAAACCTGCTCAGGATGTTTGTGTAAAGTTTGGCTTTTTCATATTGGTTCAAATCAGACCTGAGTAAGATATTTCTTATGGCTGTATCCAGATCATTCTCTACGGTCTGTTGAATATTCTCGCGAACATTTTCATTTTTCAGCTTTTCCAGCTGATGCTGGGGTACTAAATACATCTTCTCCGCATGCTCCATCCTCATCCCCTTCTAGAAGATATTAAGCTGCTGATAAAGGGTACTGCTACGCTAAGGAGTGGTAAAAGAAACCCTCCCGTCTGATTGAAGATGCGCTTCTTGGCCGGTATTCCAATTTTTTTGTCGGCGACAAATTTAATTTCTGTTTTTCTCCTTTTCAGTTTTTGGTATTGCTGACGGTTGACAGGAATTGTGCCGTAGAGGATGTTAAGAGCCACTTCGCACAAAGTTAAAATGAGCTCGTCGGACGCAGATTGTAAAATAAGTCGCCTTTGTTTCGGCGTAGCTTTATGTAGCATTTTTAACAAAGGTAGATGTTCACAAAGCCTGGCGGACATGATGACTGTTCACGTTCTTCTTTTTTTTTTCTGGAGATAAACCACTTGGCGGTCGGAAAGCAAACCCGTTCTGAGACGATATTGTTCAGGAGTTTTTGCTTTATAGTCTATCATTAAATACCCGTACGGTTGGCTGGTCGCGTCTTGATAGCACTCCATAAAGTATTTTGTGTTTCCAGGATACATTTGCCGTCCTAGAACCGCGACTTGATTGGCATCCCGGGGGTTTTTAAACAAAATCATGTAATTGGTGTTTAAACTGATGGTTCGACTGGATTTACCTTGAGCGAATAAATTTTGCACGATATAAATTGCGCTGAGATTACGGTGATGTACAAATTGAGTGAAAACCTTTTCGACCTCCTTGTTCCCACACGCTTCATTCATCAGATCGTCCAGAATCAGAAGATTAGTTTTGTTGACGGGTAATAAAGCATCATCATTCAGACTCTGAGGTATTCCTTCCACAAATTTAATATCATACAGTTTAAGTAATTCATCATACAATGGTTGCCAACAGCTGTAAATATAAACAATTGAATCCATTTTTTTAGAAATCAATTTCAGACCATTTTCCAACAGAGTTTTTACAAAATAACTTTTCCCTGAATTTGAAGGGCCGCTTATGACAGCGGAAAATGGATGTTGAAGTCTGAAATCAAAATCAGAAACATCACAAACCCCTCTGTGCATCATCGGATTAGTACCCATAAGGTAGAGTGGTGATATCGGACAAAAGTCCGCGTTTATTACACACCACCTTAAATCTTTTAACGACTGATTTGTTGTGCAATGTGAGAGTCTTTTTATTTCTCACAATGTTTTCAGTGTGAGCCAGGATGCATTGCGAGCTGTCACGCGATGTCACATAGCTGGCAACCAGACCAATGAGACTCTCCAATCGAATAGCTTGGGAATTTTTAGCATTTAACGTTATACCCTTAGCTTATCCGTCAGTTTACGGCGAACACCTCCTCGTCTATTCATGGCTACATTAGCCTCGATTTCAACGGCGTCGTCCGACATTAAGCTATCGCAACTCTGTAAAACCTTTTCAATTTGATCAGTAAATATATTGACGTCGTAATTATTTCCATCTGTTAAAACGGCACAAATGGGTGATTTTAACGTAGGTGCTGTCAGGGAGAGATTGATTACGCTAGCATCACCAGCAATATCTCTGGCAAGCGATACCATTTCGCTAAAAGCGTCGTGTAAAAAAATGTGGTACGCAGCCAAATCTGTAGAGTTCATTTCTCTCAGATTCATGAGCCTTCGCAATTGCACACTATTGAAACGGGGTCTAGGTAAAACACGAAAGTCGTTTACGACCCCGCCCTCCCGAATCAGCGTATCGATGTCTGGTTGAGTTAGTACTGATGTGCCTATAGGTTGATCAGACGACTCTGCATTGGAGGATAACTGTACCCCAGTGCCTGTAGGGAGAACTGTGCTGCTAGACGACGGATACTCGCTGTTAACATCGCCTGTGTCGTTAAATGTCGATTCATCCACATTATTTGATTCGTATCGATCACCGGTTCAAGACGAATGATCCCATGCATTGACCTGCGATTCGGTCCATATTGCAGCATCACTCCCGACGTGCCTGTCTGTATAGAATTATAAATACCAAAACTCAAATTAAAGGCCAAACATTGAATCAAAGGAATAACATGTAATTGTACACGATAAATTCTATGCGGTTTTAAACAAAATAATAATACAAAAATGTCACACTTACCACAATTTATTTCTTCCTGCGGCTCGGGGGATGTATTCCTTGATGGATCGGATTTGGATCCAACCTCACGAAACCTCTTCTTCGGAGGTACTCCGGAGCTCGGTCCTGGTTGATCCTCGTCTTCCAAGGGTAGATCTAGTGGGTCACTACTGGAGATTAGTTGTTCCTGAGGAGGCCTCGTTCGACAAAAAATAACGGTAGCGTCGCTTCTCCTCTTCCTTGATGGTTGCTCCCTTATGGTAGACCCCTGTTCTTCACATTCGTCCTGGGTGAGGTCGATAAAACCGGGGAGTGTTACCAGGTTAACTAATTCTATGAAAAAAATAGTTTGATTTTGTTATAAACAACACAAATATTGTTAACTAATTCTATGAAAAAAATAGTTTGATTTTGTTATAAACAACACAAATATTGTTAACTAATTCTATGAAAAAAATAGTTTGATTTTGTTATAAACAACACAAATATTGTTAACTAATTCTATGAAAAAAATAGTTTGATTTTGTTATAAACAACACAAATATTCCATCACAAGAAGATAGTTCTATTGTTACCATTGTCTGAGTCGACTTCAGCATTAGGCGTGGCTGACGCTGTAAAATAAAACAGGAAACAAAATTGTAAATTTCGTATACATTTATAAAGGCCTATAATTATCAGAAAATATGTACGTACAGAGATTAATGGCCTCGAATGTTTTCTGTTCGATATTTAAGCCACTAACAAATAAAACATTTGGTGAATGTTTTATTTGTAATAATATAAAACATTAATAGAATGATCAGTATATAATAGAATAAACAGTAATAGAATGATCAGTAGGTGAATAACGTAATAATAAGTAATCCTAAACCGTCACCTCACAAAGCGTTCTAGTGATCGGTTCTAGATGGTGGGCCGTTTACTATCTTTGCTAAAGCTATAACATACCCACTAGTACTGATGGGAGGAGCACGGTTTTCAAAATCATATCAGCAGTCACGACCATATTATAAATATGTCTACAATGTTTACAGCAATCCAGCACATCCGTCTTAAAGCATGCATGTAGCAATAACAAATAACATAGAACCCCGCAAATTAATATATGATAGAAAATCTAAACTTATTCCAGGAGTGACTTTAAAATTCTATTATTATATTCTCAATAAAGATGATGTCTAAAATCAAAAAAAATGACACAATCAGAATATTTCACATAGCTGTTCAAAACTATATAGATTATCAAAAACATTGCAAACAAAGCACAAAGCATTAAAAGCCTTCACAAATCCATTGCACACACAATTAATTAATCATCTAATATTAAATAGGAAGCGTCTGTGTTTTCACCACCGACATAAAAAACATAGCTAATCTTTAACAATAAGAATGTAATATTAAGGATATTATTAATACTAGCCCCAAAAATGAGCAACACAACATTTAAAAAAAAAAAAAAAATAGCACAATCAGAATGTTTCACATAACTGTTCCTACTGATCAAAACTATATATATTATCAAAACAATGCAAACAACACATTAAAAGCCTTTACAAATCCATTGCACACACATGCAATTCATTTTTCATCTAATATTAAATAGGAAGCATCTGTATTTTTCATCAGCAACATAAAAAACATAGCTAATCTGTAACAATAAAAATGTAATATTAAGGAATTTATTAATACTGGCCTAATACTATACTAATAATGACCAACACAGCATAAAAAAAAATTAAGTAACGGTATATTCATTTAAACATTGTCAAAGCATAAGTGTTTTTCTGATCATGTACAGACATCAAATTTTCCTTGTTTTACGAAAAAAACCCACCATAATACATGATACTGTATTGCCTCAACTCACACATCGCAGTAATCTTTATGTATTTCTATATTCTCAAAACAGAGTAAACACAGCGATCAAAAATGTCATTTTACACCCCGGAAATAGTATCACTTAGACCCACATGGTCGCTCAGGCTTGTGTCATCAGAGGTAAACAATCATGGTCCCACACACACACACACACACACACACGCAAGCAACAGCACAAGCATGCTGAAAGAAATCACAACCGCACACAAAGGTTAAATTATATAAAGAGAATTTTTACTCACAGTTTCTTTCCATCGTCTTTGTCCGGTAGAAGAAATCCAGAGAGAAGCTTTGTGGTCTTTCAGGGATGTTCTGTGCTTTAAGGACATCTGACCCCAGCATATATACCCAGTGCTAACTATTGGGAATGTGCTGTTTTTGGGAGACTCATACCCCCAGGGGTATATCGATTTGTACAAAAGGTATTATTCATATACGTTATCAATACATAGTATATATAGTGTTTAATTGTTTAACAACATAATAAACTCGTGAAGAGTACGCTCGTAAACTCGTGGACCTCGTGAAACCTCGTGAAGAAATATAATGTGAAGGGTAGGAATACGACGTTTGTTTGAAGACAATCATGTTGTGTTTTGTTGAAAGTGTACAATGAATTAACCAATGTTCACGGTTAAAACCTCAGATATCTTTAGTGAGAGAATCATTTAATTAAAAAACTTCTTGAACTGAGTGACCAGATAGATGTATTATGCTCGAGGCTACTGTGTCCAGTTATGAATAGACTTCTTGTTCCAAGACGTTTACGCTGTGATGCACTGAAAGTGCTGAATGAATACTCCGTTGAGATAGCATGTCCATGGATGATAGATACAGAAGAACAGATCTCTGACAATGTAAGGATATTTTAATATATCTATATCTATTTTATATATTAATTTAGCTATAACTAAAACTTTGTTTAAATATTTTTTTAGTAACATATTTGTTGTAAGATATTTCATTTAAATTGGACATAAGTTCCTTTTATAGAACCAGCCTGAGGCATCTCATGTTCTGAATGTATTCAATGTTTCTCACTCTCTGAAAATGTTTGGTGATTTCCTTAAGGAATGATTGAAAATGTTACACATTGTGTGAGATGGCTTAAGAGACCTCCACATTTTTTACATACGCTGATACATAACAATGATACTTTAGGTTTAAGTCAGATCACTTCTACCATGAGGACAGCAGTCTTCTAGGAAGATCAATAGAAGATTTGTTTTATTAAGACTTTAAAAATATAATTTAAACAAAACTTTAAAGATTTAATTTTTCATTTTAAAAGATGTCATTTAAAAACTTTTACATTTATACTTTGAAATACAGTTGAACAAAACAAATGTTTCATCCTCCCTCCACTCTCCCCCTCTGTCCTGCATTTCACAGCGAGGTTGGAAGGAGCTCTTTGGAGAGTCCGTCAGAGAGATTTTATATTTCAGCATAAACTAATAGCGCTTGTAAACCATTTCAGGACATCAACAAGTAAGGAGCTCTTTCAAAAATGTGAACTGTTTAACTAAAACGGTAGTAAATGCTTTATTTATTCATGTTTGTTTTTGTATTGATCCTTACACACAGTTATATATTTTTATTTATCATCTTTTGAAGAAGGCGATGTTTTCAATCAACTTTTTGAAATGATTAGAAACTTATTTTTACCACTTGCACAGAGAAGGATGAGATGAGAGACCCGTGAGCCGGAATGCGGATGCCGTCGTCCATGTGATCCGGACATGTGATCCCGACCCGTGTGACCCATCCCCTGTGACCCATCCCCTGTGACCCCGGACGTTTACCTTCAATTATGGCGGTCAAAGTCATAAAAAAAAAAAAATCATCCGTTTAGGTCAGAGGTCAACATCGTTGATTCAATTATCATTTATCAATTATCCCTAATTCAATTATCAATTATCCATAACCCCCGGGTCATGGGGTGAAACCGTGGTCAACCCCCGGAGGGGAGGGGTCAATGAGGTCAAAGTCATTAATCATTTGACAGGGGTCAAAGGTCAAAGCCATTAATCACTTTTTGACAGGACGTCCCGTATAATTACTACTCACAAAGCATGATTTGTTTTTTCTTACGTTGTGAAAATGTGCTTCCAGGAGGATTTTACTGTCTAAAAAACACCACACTAAAAATATGAAAACTAAAAAGAGTTAACCATTGTGACTCAATCCTATACAATTATATTTATACTGAAAAATATAATTTAATCATTTAATCAATAAATAAATTCATCACAAAATGCTGTAAAGATTTTTAATCAAATAAATAAAACTAAATGCCTTTAGTTACATGTTCCAACCAGGGTTCATCATATCTGCCAATGGCAAGAATATTCAGAAAATGTACCGGCTGTGCACCTGTGTTATGCAGCATTCATGTAATCATTGTAGATGTTACTAGAAGACGTTGGTTTGTATCTCTAGGTGTTGATTCTTTCACATTGCTTTCATTAACAAAGTCTGCATTATCATTGTGAAACTGTGATTTAAACCACATATTATGTTGCTTTACTTGGCCAGTATCTATTTTGTTTACTAGACAAGGTCATTTTTTACTCACACTTTGAGAGTGTTAAGAGTTCCTTCGCACTCCCCAACAAACACCAACATTTTAAACTTGGATTTAGCTGTGGGGAAACACTATGTTCACACTGACCCAGCAAACATCAACACAATAATCCAGCAAAACCCCACAACTATTTCTTGTCATCTTTGGGACAATGTGAAGTAGGCCTACTCCATTCATTTTGAACTCTGATTCTACCTGAAATGATTCTGAAATCCCCATTGTGTTTGCTCAAAGATATCAAGTCCCAGTCCAATGAAAACATCATCTGAATACAGCTGCCATTAGGGTAACTGTTGTCTTGTCCTGCATATCTTTACTTTCTCATTAATTTTGCTCCACTCACCTGGAGTCGTATTCCTGCGTCTGTCTGCTGCTCAAAAATTCAATCCCCAAGCCGTCTTCAATGGGCAGAAAGTGTGCAGTCATTTAGTTAATTAAAAACTGGAGGGCATCAGGCACCAGCGGGCCTTGCTCCCCACATTTTGGGTACAGCGTAATTAACGAGTAGAACAGGATAAAATGGCTGCTCGCTACCGGGGACTTCCTGCCAATGCTCTTGAATATTCATCAGCGGTGTTTAAAGCGGGATCGGTGACTGTTGTTTGTGGGGATGTGCTACCGGCCCCTCAGGGGTCCCGTCTCCTGCTACCATTTCTCGCAGTGAGAGAAGTGGAGATGGCTGGAAGACTCTTTTAAAATGATAGATCTTACTGTATTACATGAAATGGACATATACTTTGCGAAAATTTGAGGGTATGAGCAAATTTACTGGTTTCTAACCTAAAGAATAAATCTTGAACACAAATTCACTCTGAGGACCTTCAATTGGACAGTCTGTCCAACATGGCTCAAGGTTCCTCATCTCTTGCCTCTGAAATTGCTTCAGTATGATAAGAGTGCATACCCATCAAACATGGGCAATTATCTCCAAAATGGTCTGCCATGTGTTGGCAGAGAAATACAGAGATATACTGGCACCATTGTGGTGTTTCTGGCAAAAGGGCGATATACTTGAATAAATTGGAAATAGAATAGGATTGGTAGCAACATCAAATCTCCATCAGATTACAGAGGGAGGAAGAGAAACCACAGCAGTCGTGGTGAGCACATGCTTTTTGAGGATTCTCACACCACAGATTGTATATTAAAAATATGTCCACAGTTCCAGGAATACAAGACAAAGTCGTAATTTAGTGCTGATGGAGAGAATAAATGGATCCAGATGGCTCATTGTCTAAATGGATTCGAATTCAGTTTACTTGGAAAGACAGTCACTGTGAGAGAGTGCAAGAATGCCAAAAACAACAAAATAGTGACATTAGTTTGGTTTTCGTGGTTATAACGTCTTTGAATTGACATTTAGTACATTCACAGATAAAATTTTAAGTGAAGCAATGAGAAGTTATTTGGTGGATTCTGGAAGAACTCTATTTAGACACAGTTTTGTGAATTAATTTGTATAGTATTTTTCTCCCACAGCACAAATTGGTCTTTATAGCCCATGTGAAAATGTATAGCTGTCTTGACATATAAGAGAGGAAGTCCATTCAAAGGGTATTGTTATATTTGGGGGTCATTGGCATCAGAAACTTTGAAAACCCCTTTTTTAGATGTCAAACATTAGGGCTGATAAACCATTTTATGGAGTTGTGCTTGTAACACATGTTCTGTAAGTTGCTTTGTATAAAGTTGTCAGCTAAATAACAAATTAGCAGTTTATGCATGTACCACAATATGGTGTTTTGCATTCATTTAGTTCACTATCAGCAATCTGGATTGTATGGCATGCTTGTTTGTTCCATCAAATATCTGCATGTTTCCAGCATGCACTTGGACATGATAGTGCTGCTAAACATGTTGCACACACTTCATTTATGTTAGAGGTGTGACAGGCTGCCTCAGCTTGCATTGCTAAACACATGGCAGAAAGCTCTCTCATGCCCCCTGAATCATAACAGAGAATATCACTATGCTTCACTCAACATTTAAGTGTCTTTCACTGCAAATAAGTTCTACACAGGTTCACTTTGGCATAAATATCCCGGTTAGTGGGGTCTCCAGGGAGAGATTTAGTCCTCCGTTTGAACCTCTGAAACGTGGCTAGTGGCGCCCTCAGAGGAAATCAACTAGATTTGTGCAGAAGGACTATGCTTTGGCATTAAACAATGGATGACAGAAAAGAACAGTTTTTTGTTAATAAAAATGGAAAATAACTTTATTATTGTGTAGTTTAAAAATGATTGTCATCTAGATCTGTGATGTTTCCTGATGCTTCACTATAATGACATCTTTTAGTGAGAGTTACGGAAGATGAATCTGATTGGTCTTTTTTTGTAATGGCTAACTGAAGAGGATTTTGTTTTACTGAGATATTGCCATGTTGTTGAATCATGAGAAATTGTTTGTAACAATATTCTCCAGCTTAAATTGAAGTCTATTTTGCTCGCCAAGGCTGCATTTAACAAGTACAGTAAAAACTAATATTGTGAAGGAAATGTATTTTTTTTGTAACATTATAACATTATCCCAGTCTTTACTGTCACTTTTGATCAATTTAATTAGTCTTAATTATTTAATTAGTCTCAGTTGGTTCTGGTTTCTCTTATAACACTTTGACTTGCCAAGATGGAATATACATAAGGGTGAATGATATTTGATAGAAACTGCAATAATTTCAGCGAATAATGACTTAAAAACTTTAGAAGATTTTGATAAAATAGCAAATATGTATATATATATTTTTTCAATGAATAAACGTAAGGTAAAAACAGATAAAAAAAAAGGTTTTGGTTAGTTGTTAAGACTTTATAACAAGATTTCTTTGTAGAGGGTGGAAAGAATCGAAAGTTGCACGCAGAAAAACAAAGAATATCTTTTGAGGTGCTGCTTCTTGTTGCTATCTGTGCTCTTGTGTGTGTTTGTCCCTCAGGTTGTTGTGTCTGTCTGTGTTGAATGAGCTCCACACACAGCACCCCATCTCTCAGGCTGTGCTGAGAGGGATTTGGCTTTCACGCTGTTCCAAAGAGAATCCGCTGTTCCCTCTGCAGGATGCGTCTGTCAATGGGGAGAAGTGTTATTGCAGATTTGCCCTGCAAGCTCACACCTCAGTTCCTGCTGCTCAGCTGTGTATTTTTTTTTTTTTATCACATCTGCGTTGGATGATTTTGCTTCACCTTGTTCATCTTTGTCCTTCAAGAATTTCTTTTATTCAATCTCAGTGGGAATCTCAGCTGGAGTGTGCAGCCGAAATGTAGCCTGAATGCATTTTGAACGTGTCAGTGCATTCTGTGCACAATGAACCTTGTCTTACAGAGGACTGCTAAAGAGATCTGCGTCTGTGACGCACCCTGGTGTATTGAGCTAATATTGAACCTGACCCACAACTCTCACAGTGTCCTTTTTCCGTACCTGCTGGGAGACATTTGCATCCTGTCTGATTTCATCAAGTCTGTAACCCAGCACGCCCTGGTTAGCCACCAATTGGTTGCGGGGATGAATGACTGTACTTGCACAAGTGGACGCTGGGAAAACAAGGGCGCGTGATCATTGGTACATCGCACTGATTAAAAGAGCACCTGCGTATAAGACAAAGGGTCCCCAGAAAGAGGAGAAAGGGCTTAGGGTGAGAGGCATCTGCCTTTTAATACAGGCAAACAGATGGACACTTGTGTGGGGGTCCTGTCCTGCAATGTTAATTAAAGAGGACCTATTATGCCCTTTTACAAAGTCTTGATTTTGAGGTCTTCTAGAATAGGTTTTCATGATTGAATGTACTGAAAACATAATTTTTCACAAATTTTACATTGCAGCACCTCTCTTCCCAGTCTGTCAGTAATATATTATCAGTATCATCATATATTATCAGCTGGCAATCCATTAGTCAGTAAAGGCTTAGGACTCTATTTAAAGGCAATGATTGTGGTGGGGAGTTTGGATACAACGTATAGTTGTACTAAATCAAAGATAGTGCCCTCCGCGGAGCCTTTTAGGGTTTGTACACTATTTCATCCGTGAAAACTTTAGTCTCTAGGATACTATGTCAGAAGCAAATTCAGCAGCTTTTAGATCTTATTGGTCCGACTTTTTAAAAACAAACTCAATGGAGCGGTCCCCTCAGCACCGAAATTCAGCTGCTGGAGTCTTTTTTCTCCTCCGAAGTAGCTGTTGATTATATGCATTGTGTGTTGCGCTTTTTTTGACTAGGTCATCCAGTAACCGAAATTAGTGATTTACATCAATAATGTGATGCATCTGCTGAGTAATCAACCCTGTTTGTGGAGTAAATGAAGATACTATGGATTATGATAATGCCAGTGAAGGCATACTGCCAGTTAGTGTAGCGGGTTGAATATGTTTGGGCATTAAGTTGCATGTTCGCACACTCATTTTGAAATTATAAGCCGACTATTTAATTTGCAATTTGGATTATTTTTCATAAGATCCAATAAATCCTGATAAATGCAATTTCAATTATTTTTAAAGTGCTTCTTTTATAAAAAGCAATGGTTTCTCACTTAACGCAGTGAAGCAGCTCCTACATAGAGTGAATTATCGATTCTTGAGCCAACAATATCAACCAATTCAGCACCACCACCGTGGACAACACCTGGTAGCGTTGCATGTTAAGCAACCTCCTAAAGGCCGGGACACACCAATCAGACGTCAAAGAACTAGCAGCAACGAAAGCCGACAGTGTTATCGTCTCGCATCGGCTGCTTAGGGGGAAAAATATGTGCTTGAACACTCCAAAAGAACTTCAGCCGACTGTCAACTAGCATGCGCATTATGCGCCTGCGTATAAAGGAGATAACTGTCTATTTAAGCAGATATATTTGTCTATATTCGACATTCAAAAAGGGAAAGCGAAACTAAGACTTCATGTATAGCAGCGCTTGCTTACCGATTTGAATATCAATCATGCTGATCATGTTCTTTGTTCCACTCCGTTCGTATTATATATATATATATATATATATATATATATTAAATATTTGTGCATTCAAGTGCTCAGATAAGATGACATAAAATGAAAAAACCCTGTCTGTGCCGTCATAACTCATTTGCTTGCTTTCATAACTTTTGCTTATATTCTCGTGAACTGACTCGTTTGCTGAACAGCCAATCAGTTCTCTCCCTCACCGACGGCCCGACGCCAATTCAACATGTCGAATCGGCTGAAAAAAATATAGACGAGGACCAACATTAGCCGATGGTGCGGAACACATTGAGAAAACTTCAGTCGGTCAGTGCACAAAAACTACCTGGTGGCCGACCGTCGGCTTGGTGTGTTCCGGGCTTAAAGTATAGTTCAGGGAACACTCCTGGAAAAGATATACCTTTAGACTTTGAAGAGCGCTAAGAGAAAATGTTTTTGGGAAACTGTTTAGTTCCTGCCTCTACGAATCAGTGCTCTTATTGGTTAGCTGGACCAGTGTGTTGTGATTGGTCAGCCGCTTCCAGCATGCTTTGGAAATGTCACAGCCCTTACCGGAACCATGAGTTTCAACTCACCCCTGATGGAACACTGAAAAGAATTAAAAACAATTTTTGTAGACAATTGTGTAACAAATGTAGAAACAATTTTCAACAATTGCTTGTAATTTTCACAAAAACAACAATTTCGCAAACACAAGTAACACATTGAATTAAACTTGACATTTTGGAGTAGTAATTTCCTGTAAAACATAATACGTTTATTTATTTATTTTTACAGTGAACTGAATGGTTAGTATGGTGAATAATGCCAACGTAGCATTTCTATGAGAAAACTGTGATAAAGGTTTTCCTGACTGTCAGCTTTGGAAGAAGTTTAGTCACAGTCTTAGCCCTAAGAACATCTCTGGTAATTAAGTTACTGTAGACAGCTCTTTTTTATGTTATTGTCAATTTTACTGTCGTCTTTAAACCAGTGTCTTTGTTTGCTATATATTTACTATGGAATCTAAAGGATCTCTTTGTACCTTAGCTTAAGGATTGTTGGTTTCCACAGGCCAGTCTGGCTTAATGGTTTAGTTTTGTGCACTTGTCTGTTGATTATGCTGAGAGAATAACCAGAAGACTATAGCTGAACACCAGCTAAAATGACCCCCCCACCCCCTCATAGCATTATTTGAGTAGGAGATTGCTAAGAGTGCCATGGTGCTAAATTGTGAGAGTTATGGCAATGGTGTTTCGGAGAGATGTGGCTGTTTTCATAGCCCTGCTCGTCAACCACCTCCTCTTACGACCAGCTGTCAGGACGTTTGGCTCATGATGAATGTTCACTGTCTACATGATGAAGTCTTCCTGGGAGGTCGTTTGCTCACAAATATCCTCTCAGCCTGGCTTGCGATATTTTCCATCATAACAAAACACACCGGATCAGCCTGCTAGCGGCTAGGCTTTATGGTTAATTAATCACGTGGGAGATAATTAATCAAGGACTAATTTCACTTTAATGATTCCTATCAAATTACTCTTTACATTGGGCCGTGTGTAAGTACACGTTGAGAACATCTTAATTTCCGCCGTCTTCCAAACTTGCAGAGGTTATGAATTAATTGATTCATTTATTTATTACTGTCTAGTACTCATGATATTCATTAGGGTCTGTTGGGCACAAGCTGAGAAACATATCTCAGGAGTTAAGTGAAGTTAGTGAGAGGTTAATTTATGCTGTGCCTTTGCAGATGGCTCGGCAATTCATACATGCCTTATTCACCAGATGTGAATGAGTATTTCTATAGAATATATAGAGGGATCACTAAAAACTGTTCGGCCTATAACAAATAATTGTTTTTGCTACACTTCTGTAATACAGCTTTTACTCGGAATAACAGGTTAAAAGAGATGTTCTGGGTTCAAAGCAAGCTGAAGGATTTTTATTTATTATTTTCTCTCATGCTGTTCTATAGTGCAGATGTCATGATTTTTTAGATATATATTTCTTTATGCATAAGGAATGTTTCCATCTGTTTTTATTTTCTTTATATTGATAAACATCCCAGGATATTTTTAATACATTTTTTTTTTTTGTAAGTTAGTTATTTTTAAGAAGGAAAAGTTACAAAAACATTGGAATGAAATGAGTAAATACGGTAAAGAATATTTTTTTGCCAGAGCTGTACCTTGCCAGGTGGTATTATTTTATTTTATTTTATTTTTTCATTTCATTTCATTTCATTTCATTTCATTTCATTTCTTTTATTGTATTTTATTGTATTTTATTTTATTTTATTTTATTTTATTTTATTTTATTTTATTTATTTTATTTTATTTTATTTTAAACTTTTAGTGCTAATCCAGGCAAGGCTTCTCTCTTCATCTTTGATTTTGTTGTAGTCCTTTGGCAAGAATGGAGCAGCACTTTAATTTGACTTGTCTTGATGCTCTCTGTGTAATGGATTGAATTCTAGTGCACTGAAATTCGAGAAATTCATTATATAGAAAAATTGACTCTCATGTATCGCTTTTAGATAAGAACAATCGGTTACGGCTGATTCAGAGACTATTTCTCTGGAGAATTCATCTTTAACTATTCCTATTATACTTTTAAACCATGAGTTTTTAGCTTGGCATTTCCACAAGACTCTAAATCTTTGGCTTAGTCTAAAGAATCCTTTAGAGGAAGAAGAAAATAAAAGACACAAGCTTTTAATACACATCAGGAGCCACATTTACTCAGAGGAGATGCCAATTACGCTGAATGTTTCTTTAAGGAGTGTTAAAGGATGTGAATTCAATCTGGGCTAATGCACAGATAATCTGCACCTCATTATAATATGCCTTATAAAAATAACAATAATTAAACATCTGCTTTATTACAATTACCTCCACTTGTTTGATGGAGAATGCCCTGGAGCAAAGGATTTCCTGCTCAGTATGTCCCGAATGATAAATCATGAATAATCAAGATCATTATCTCTGCCATCAACAGTGTTTTTCCAGTGGAATTGCCATTAAAAAAACACCCTTTTAATTGGACCCCTAATTACAGGAGAGGGAAGTTCTCACTAATATCAAAAAGAAAAAGAAAGAAAATGAAAAGTGGAAAGTGCTTTCCTCATTGTGTAATAAAGAGGTGTTTTAATAAAGCCACTAATTAAAATGATTTCTTTTTTTAAATTATTTTTTCTCTGATATCACTTTTTATTTTTATTTTTAGCAAATGATCTCCTAGGTTAAAGTATTAGAAATTTGATATCTTTTTTCACATTCAATTGTACAATGTTTAACTGAATAAAACGGATTAAACAGGTTTGGAAAGTGTATAGTGCTTGGAAAAAAAATAATTTCCAGTCTCTTTTATGGACCTCAAGCAATCCCAAAGCCATAAAGCACTGTAAATCCCAGGTTAACGTTAGTGTATAATCTATAATGATATTAGTGAGCTCTGCTCTGATAGTAAATACCAAGGTGAGATGCTGGCCACAAGATGTATTGCCGTTTGAGTCTCTGCTGACAAATAATCTCACCAAATTGAAAAAACTTGACCTTAAACTGTAATTTATTTACACTTTTTTTTTTAATAAGAGACAAGAGAACATGATTTCTGTAGATTTGTTATTATATTAATGACATTCACTTTGAAAGAATAGTTCTTAGTATGTATTAATAGTTATGTATGTATGTTTGTATGCAAACATATGCATGGATTGTATGCATATATGTGAAATATGTTTTTTTTTTATTCTCATTTTAGAATAATTGTAGTTAAAGGTACACTATGTAACACTTTTTTGTTGCAAATGAACAAAATTTAAATGAGCCTATTATAAGTGTTTATATTTTAGACCTGTCGGGATGGGTTTCGTGGGAAAATTGCATACATACGTCACTCGCCCGTGTGCGTCTCGTCATATCTGTAAATATAGAAAAGTTGCTGTTGCTACTTTGACGTATTTATGGTGTGGTCTCACAATGAGTGAGAAAGCAGCTAAATTTACATTTTGCAGACACTTTTATCCAAAGCGACTTACAAGGGGAGCAATTAGGGGTTAGGTGTCTTGCTCAAGGGCACTTTTAGTCATGATATTGAAGGTGGAGAGAGTGCTGTTCATTCACAATCCCCACCTTCAATTCCTGCCGGCATGGGAATCGAACCAGCAACCTTCAGGTTACAAGCCCGACTCCCTCACTATTAGGCCACGACTAACCCTAAATCTTGAACCTTCTGGGAATCACCCGTTTTTAAAAGAAAAAGCCAAACAGAGGAGAGTCTGCTGGCAAAAAGAGAATGTGAGAAAGCTTGTAATAAAATGAGAATCAACTTTAGCTTGGCTTTTCAGAGATGGAGAGGGATTTCCAATGCTGTAAAAGCGACACGGAGATGGTGTTTTTATTACTCAAAACAATGCTCTCCTGCAAAATGCATGCAGTTTTATTTTTTTATCCTTTACAGGGCCAAAAGTTACATAATATACCTTTAATAAATTAATAAATTCCACGTAAGTGGAATATTAGCACTTTTGTAGTGTCTTTTTTTATTTTGTAAATCAAATACCACTTTTTATTTCCATTTCAGAATAGTTAATTACCAAATGATCTCCCGAGTTAAAGTATACATTTTGATGTCTTTTTGACATTCAGGTTATTTATTCACATTATGTATGTATGGTATTGTATGCATTCATTCATTCTACATGTCTGTTGTTCTCAAGCTCTCTGTCTTGCATAGAAGCCAAATGTTTTCCTTAATTATACTCAAGAATTATACTGAGCAGGCAAACATGAATTTTGCCATATTTCGACAATGTGAAGCCTCATTTAAAAATGCACCGTTTTAAAGCCTCTCCCTGCATGGAAATAGTTTTTAAACTTCACTTTGTGCTAAATTGCTTCCCACGCTACTTTCCCTTTACCTGCACGCGGCCCAATAATAAAGGGAAAGGCCAGAGATCTTTAAATATGTGTGGAACTGTAAAAGCAAGTTTCTCCCACTCATGTTTTCTAGAATTAAGCAGTGTTGTGTATGTGCGGTACACCTACACTGTACGATCCTTCCCTAATCATAATCACACAGTCTTCTTCTCTCATTTGTGCAGGGGGGTTGCAAACACGCACTGCTGCTCTGATGTTTCCAGAGATGTTTGCTTTTGTGCCTGGAACAAAGAATCAGCCCCTCAGAGAATAGGTAAGGTAACTTTTCCTCTGTTCTTGGTGGGCCTTTGAAAAGCTATTTGTTGGAGAAGGGGCATCCTTTGTTTCAATGCCTGAACCAGCACCATTGAATTTAATTATCATTGCATTTTCTTTCTTTCTTTTTTTTTCTTTTGGAAGAAGATGCTTAATTTTAAAAGCCCTGATCTTAAATGGAATGGAAATTGACAGTATTAATTATATGTGTGGAGGAATGAAAGGCAAAAAAAATGAAATGTGACAGAAGAAGCTTCTGATGTGGCTGAGAAAGGCACGTGAAGTAGAAGCTAATTCCTGACATATGAATTCAAGCCAACTTCAAGCCAATCCAAGCTGTCTGAAAACGATGTTATTAACAAAATTCAGAATACAACTTATTAGAGGTAATATATATATGATAAATTAAAGATAAGAGTCTGGGGCAGATACATTTTTACACTAAAAAATGCTGGTTTAAAAACAACCCAAGTTGTTTGAAAATGGACAAACCCAGCAATTAGGTTGATTTAACCCAGCGTGCATTGTTTAAAAATGACTGTATTCCTTGCTTAAAATAAAAGTCACTCAACGTCACACTTGGCAGAGGCTGTTCACGTGAGCAGCATGACACATTCATGTGATGCTGATGCAGGAGCCGGCCAATAATGAGTCGGCGTTTGGACATAGAACCTGAAACGCACACAAAAATTTTTTCACACAAAAAGTATTCTCGCTTCATAAAATGAAGGTTGAACCACTGAATAAAATTAATGTTAAATTTAATTAAAAAAATAAAATTCACTCTGACTTTTTTTAAACAATGTCTTTAGTACCTTTCTGGACCTTGAAAGTGGTGGGTAAATAGCTGTCAATGGACAAGTTGTATACCTCACAGATTTCATCAAAAATATCTTGTTCTCAAGATGAATGATGGTCTTACGGGTGTGGGATGACTTGAGGGTGAGTAATTAATGACAGAATTTTAATTTTTGAGTGAACTAACCCTTTAACTATTTTACATTTTGATGAATTCAACCTTCAAGCTTACTTTCTTTCTAAAAAATTATTTTCATACAAAATTGCCACCTGGTAAAAAAGTAGCTCTTCTTTTATACTCTTGCTATTTTACAGTTTACAATATTTGGTGATTCACAATATTCACACATACTTGAAAATGCCCATTTCTCATTTCATTTCATTGCCATAGCATCAGAAATGGCCTTCCAGAAGTTGACCTTTGCTCACAAATCTGGACATCGTGGAACTTTAATTGGACTAGATAATCAAATTCTTGCACAAATGGCAGCACAACCACAACTAAAAGTAGCCAATCTTTCTTTCTGTCTGAGATGCTGCTCTTTGAACATATATTCAAGTGCAGGTCTCCAATAAACTCCCTCCCCAGGTTCAAACCAAACAGGATCCTTCTCCCAGAATGCCTCTCCCTACCAGGACGCAGCTGGAGAGAGGAGATAAGACAGGCATGCCGGGGTCCCTGGCCCTCAGTCATATCAGTGAAGGGAGGAGAAAGGGCAATAAAACGGAGAGACATAGAGAAAAGGGAGATGGGAGAAGTCAGAATTGGAGACTTATAGCATTCATTAGCAGTGAATGTAACACATGCCTATTTTTTCACCTCTCCAATTAATAGCTTCACTTCCTCTGTACAAAAATCAGTTTTTGCCCACCAAGAAGTTCAGTGTGACTGTACACATAGTTAGTCTCTATTGCAGATTATGAGAAAGAACAAGAAACATACTTTGTCACTTCATTACTTCACATAGTGGTTATTCATTCAACATTGTGCTTTTTGAAGTTCTGAAATGACTGTTCAAAATAGTGTTTTTTCTTAAAATGGACAAGGTTGAGTAGCTGTAAGGGATGTGTGTTAAAGCACGATCAGTTTACTGTGTGTCTCAGGCCTTCCTGAGTCTTAATTAAAGTGTAGTGCCTCAGTAACTTGCAATCAATAAAGCATGGATGAATAAACTCTATCGCCTTGCAAAGCTGAAAGGTGCACGTCAAAGCAAACACGAATAAATGAATGAAAAAAGAAAAGTCCGTTAATCTGCCACATACTCTTTAGGCCACCAATAAACAAACACCACCCTGTGTCTCTTATTGATACCTGTATATCTTGCTAATTAATATAAATGGATAGTTTTGGTTCTGGATGCTGATTGGTCAATACAGCATTCCAGCCTCCAGTACTGAAATACACGGTGTATTGTAGTAATAGTGTATAGCACACAAAGTTGTTTGTTAACCTTAGGAGGTTTACATGTCAGGAACTAGTACAGCACCAAGTGAATTTGTTTAAAAAATAATGTAAGGGCATTATATTTTGTAAATATGGTCTCGGTTGAAGAGGTTGCAGGCACGGTGGTGGGCGTTATGCCTAACAATGCCCTTTAATATATACAATATTAGTATATATTATATAGTATATTCACAATATAGCATGGCTTCTTGTACCTGTTGTTTAAAAATGTCATTGAATCTTCAGTTTGCCTTTCTTAAAATGCAGCATTCATTCATTCATTCTTTATGTCATTCGTTCATTCATTCTACTACGTCGGTCATTCACTCATTCATTCATTCATTCATTCATTCAGTCATTCATTCTACACGTCATTCATTTATTCATTTCATTCATTCTTCTAGATGTCATTCATTTTTCATGTCATTCATTCAATCAGTCATTCAATCAAGCTTTCTTTGACACATCCTTCATTCATTCATTCATTTCATTAAATTGAAAATAAAGTGGCAGTAAAGATCTATTTCTCTTTTAACTTTTATTCTATACACTTTATATTCATCACAGAATCTTGAAAAATAATGTTTCACAATTTCCGCATAAATATTAAGTAGCTCAACTGTTTTAGACATTGATGATAATGATAAATGTTTATTTAGCACCAAATCAGCATGACAGAATGATTTCTGAAGGATCATGTAACACTGCAAACTATTCACATTTTAAAATATTTAGAAATAGAAACAGATATTTTAAAATGAAATAACATTTCACATTTTACTGGTTTTACTTTATTTCTGTTCGAATGAATGCAGCCTTGGTGAGCATAAGATACTTCTTTCAAAAAAACATTAAAAGATCTCACCAGCCCTAAACTTTTGAACACAGCGTTCTGAAGTCACACCTGAAATCGAATTAAACGTACAAGGAGTGGAAGTTTGTGCAGGCCATTGAACAATGAGAATTGAATAATTAGGTCTTGAGCATCAGCATTTTTGAATTTGTCCAAAAGCAGATGGAAATAATTCCCTGAATGGCATTGAGTCTGTCTTTGGATATGTTCAGTGGTTTGTGAATGACTCGCTGTGACGGCTGCTAGATTGTGCAAGTGAAGCATCGTTTTACGGACTTTTTACAGCTGACTTTACACAGCAGCTCTATTGACTGAGAGTGAAGAGAACAGCGGACAGGGACTCATTTCTGACTCCTGATTACAGCTGTTTTGTGACACCTCAGAGAGTGATGTGGTGGATGCTTTAAACCTCCATAAATATTCAGGGCAAGTTTACAGTGTGTGCTGAAGTGCAGGCGTAAAATCAAGCTTTAATGACCCCTCACTTGTGCCTGAATGGATTCCTTTCTCAAGCTCTGCTGAGTAAGCTTGATGCGTGGGAATTGAAGTATCTTACTGTAGCGTCCCATTTCATTATTGGGCAGACTTTCTGGGGAGAACAGGGACTTTTCCTGACTAGACAGTTCACTTGGTCGAATGAATTTATATACATTATTAAAAAAAAGCAAATTCCAAGAAAAAGAAATTGACCTCCTCAAGCCAAGTAATTAATGCAACAGTATCAGATTGTGGCTTGGGTGACATACGGAAATATTCTAAGGTTCCTTTCAGATAATGCTCCACTTTTGAAAATGAATGACGGCCTAGATAAGAACTGTTACTGAACAGCTCTCTGTGACAGGGGTTTTCAAACTGAGATCCACGGACCCCCAAGGGTCTGTACACCTCTGGAGGTCTGCTGAAAATTTGAGATTTTACAAAGTGTATTTTAAAGGCTATAAATATGTTAACATTTAAACTTGAGCTTGAGACATATATGGAGTATGTTTAACATAATAATATTTAACACATTTAACAAATGGGATTATAATTACGGTGTACTACATCTTGTTTTCCAAAAATTGTGGGATTGATCACATTTATTTTAAGTTATTGCATTACTCTGACATTTTAAATGGAAAGAAATAAAACACTCTTTATACATCTAATATAACTTTTGAAAGTATGCTGTCAAATACTACTAATAAAAATATATATATATAATGAAAAAAATGTTTCTTTGAGCACCAAATCAACATATTACAATGATTTTTGATCATGTGACAATGAAGAGTAATGATGCTAAAAATTCAGCTTTTTTTTAATAAATGACATTTTTAAACATATTAAAGTTTAAACTTATTACAGTTTCCACTGTATTTTTGATAACATGAATGCAGCCTTGATGAACATAAGAGACTTCTTTCAAAGACACAAAAAACAGACTTTTTACAACCATAGTGTATTATGCCTGTTTTTTACTTGTTGATCCAAGTTCAATAAGCTTGGGTTTTATTTTAAGCTGGGCATTACATAATAGTGAAACAAAACTTCATTAGTATGTCTACTTGTGTTTTAGTTTGTTGCACAAACTAAAAAGTTTATATAGAGAGATTACTGTATTATTCTATACACCCAAACATGCTGTATATACTATACTCTTTGAAAGGGTGGAAACTTCACAGAAGAGAACACACTCTAATGGTACTGGAAACAGCAAAATATAATAAAAAAAACTACATAAAGCTAAAACATCTAGCCCCCTGGGCATTAAAATGTTTACAGAGCCCTGCTCTGTTAAACATTTCATGACTGGCTGTACATTATCCCTTACAATTCTGCTGATTTTGCAATGCAAAAAAATAATTTTTTAGACATAACAAAATAGTGAAACTGGGTTATACAGCAGACAAGCTTGTGTTGTATGAAGCTATTGTTGTAAGGGATTGAGGGATTGTGATGAGTCTGTATTGGTCTACATCATTCTCTTTTTGTGGAGAAGTCCAATAATCCCCCACCGCTTTGAATGCATCAATGCCAGATTTGAAATGCTCCCATCTTCCTCCACCTACTCTTCATTGTGATCGGGGCCTCCCACTGTTTTATTGACCATTTCACTAATTACGGCTTGCATAAACAAAGTCCTTAACATTACTGTGAAGAAGTTTCAGTTGACTGGATTGAAGAGGTGGAGCCCTTTGAGCGTGGAGGGAAGGCAGCTGGAGGGTAGGGATGAGTCTTTCCCCTGGCAGGTACACCATTCGTCTGATCATAGATCATTGATCACGGTCGTCAATATTCACCATCCCTCTTGCATATCAATGCTCTCCTCCATCTCCGGATTAGGATGAATGGCCTCTTTTCTTCCTCAACTGGGCTTCCATTGATTTAGGGTGGCATATTTGGATGTCTATGTAAATAGGCGTCCAACTTCTCTCTGTGTGATCGTCTGGCTGGCTCTAGTTTATCACCATTTAAATCACTGTCCTGGCACACAAAGCTGGAAAAACACCAAGAACTGAAATACAATAAGACCTCAGTATTAGACAGGGCTGTGATAAATAGTTCAAAGTATGCTATGGTTTTCATGGCATTATTAGTGGGTGCATGAAATTCAATTGATAGTTATCAAGCGTAGCATTACTTGTGGCACGTCACGTCAGTCAAGCTCACATCAGCTGACTCTCAACTCATTCACGTCTACTTATAGGAATACGACGCCTACCACGGCATCCATATATAATGTCTATCAGTATTATCAGCAGCTATCGTGGAGCAAATTACCCTCCTACATCCCCAGCTCCTCCTTGAATCAGACTAATTTCTCGAGTTATGTTGTATATTAAATTATTGAACATTAGTGATATCTGCTGTACATTTATGTGGGTTCTGTTCTGTTTACCCTAGGGTGGTTATTACTGATCTCCCTGTTCTTATGCGCAGAGTTCTTGCCCAGAACAGAACCAAACCGGAAAAGCTGGTTCGAATCCTGCGTGGTACTAGAAAGATCAGTCACATTGGTGCCATGAACTGGATAGGAGTGAGGTTTAGTGGGTTGAGTGTAACAGAGACCAGCTAGTAAAGAGCTGTGCAAGTAAACCTCACTCCTCTGGCTTTAATAGGTGACTGACGCCAGAGGCTGCAGTCTTTAGTGTCCTTGTAGCGCATGCTAGTGACGCTGGATCGATTCCTGCTCAGAATGGGTTTCAGAAGGACCAATCACACTTGGTAATTCTTGCTCAGAAGTGAGTCCATTAAAAAAAAAAAAAAGAAAAAAAATGTTTTCTTTCACTAGATAGTCACAACGCTGTATTAAAACACACTTGACAGTGTTTCCGGCACCCTTGTTTGGTAATGCTACTGAACCTACAGCATCACGGCTAAAGAGTTGTGAGATAACAGTCTAAATTGAATGTAATGAAAGACAAAAACTGGGCACCACAAAATAATCTAAATACAATAAACAGACAACAGATCTTTTCTTCTTGTTCCGTGCTTTTTACACATGAGCTGCCTTGTTATTTTGTTTGCATTGTTAAACACACTTCATTGTTTTCTTCAATGGAATCTCTGCAACAATTGCTATTACAGTCACGATACCGTGTCATGAAACTATTAGACGGTGTTTATGTACAGTATATTGTATGTTAATCTATACATTTTTACATATTAATCTATACATTTGTATATATTAACTAAATATTATCAGATCATAATTTGCCATTTTGGAATGCACTAGAAAAAGCAACATGTAAAGTAAAGTGACATGATCCCTGACATAATGAAGCACTTACTCTCAGCAAACTTGGCCTGTCTCCTCCTGAGAGAATTGGATTAAATGGGGTCAGTGTCCCCCTCACCTGGTTGGCACGTGTAGGGGACTAAAAGCTCATGAGGGGAAAGACAAAAAGACCAAGAAGGGGCGTTAGGGGGGTTGACCTTGTACATGGAGGGGCCTCGGGTCGACCAGCCAACCATCTGTCTGAGCTGCCGTGGGTCTGACCTGCCATGATTGTCTGACTGAGGGGTCAGAATGATGAGATGACGTGATCGGAAAGAAGAGATGGAGGAAAAAGTGTAGACAATGCTAATAATGCTGTTCTAGAATTAAGTAGTCTAAACCCATCTTTTCTCCCATTGGTGAATCCATCCTCAGTCCAGAGGTATATCAGTACATTTTTCTCATATGGAGACACAAAGGCAATTTGTGGAAGTTTCGCTAACCTTTACCCATTTTGAATGTCACCATTAAGCACAAAAATACACGCATAAAAACGTATGTGTGTATTTTTCACTAGCGGACAAGATAGGGCGCTAATGCACAACCATTTCAACCAAGTTGACTGTAAATGAGTCTTAAGTAGAACCTATTGCTGTCTGCCAGCACTCTGCTCTAAAAATACATTGTTATTATCACCGATTTAGGATGTTTTTTTTAAGAACGTCTTTTTAAAGAAAAGGTTGCAAGAATGTGCAATGCCTTTAACAAGCATAAAAGAAAGTAATTTAATTTGTAGCCATTTACAGAGTGCATGCACCATTTACAATATCCAATCGGTGATATTATTCCTTACAGTAATTTTAGGATATTGTGAAATATCTTTCTAAACAATGGATCAATATCCTTCATAAATGGATACATTTAAACGATTGATTTAAAGATGTTGATTATAAAAACAATATATTTTAGATTTATCGCAAAATACGCATATTATAGATCCATCTAAGCAGTTTGAGAGCATTGAGAAACTGACTCTACATCATTTGCAGTGTTTCATGGGAGTTGACTTGCGCTAAAGTGTGCTTTTGGCATGATTTGTTTTTTCACGGTTATCTGATTGTTAGAGATTTCTTTGCAGAACCATGCAGGAATGTGTTATGAATTGAACAAGCTTGAAATAGTCATTTGATTCCTGATCTGCAAAGCTCCTGCACTATTATCCGTTTTGTGATATTATTCCCTACAGTAAAGAAATTGCAATTCAGATATCAAACCACAATGTGTGATCCTTCTGTTGCTATATTGATCCAGTTAGGGCATGTTCTGAATGAACTAAATGAGAGAGCTTAACAAATTGAGTATTTTTACTGTCATCCATTTACAAGAGGAAGGATTTTATGGCAGGGTGCAATACAGACGGCGTTCCAGACGGTCGCTAATTTGTAAGGACGTGCTCTTTGTGAGTCTGTCCACACCTCTAGTCCATCCAAACCCATATTTCATTCTTTGTCTGTCTGCTCTTTGTCAGGAGAGAGTAATTTAACTCTCGGATGAGCGAGACTTGTCACTTATGTGGGACTGACACTGATGTAGAGCTGACCGTTGACCCTGCGTGCTTGTGTCTCATTATCACCTGCTCCTCATCTGGGATCAGAAATGGCCCAGCCTGTTGTCGCACACTGTCCCACCATGGATTTCTGGACTCATGGAGTGAGTACACAGCTGTACTCTGACTTGAGAGAATCAGGCATTTTTGAATGATCTCTAAACTCATGCAAAAATTGGTTTCACTTCCCTTCACCTTGTAGTATCATTCCTGATAGGCTGTGTGTTAACAGTTTTTCCCCATTCATTTTTACCGTAGAGATTTTAAAAAGTCTTTGTTTAAAGTCCCCTTTTAATGTTGTTTATATGTCTGTGGTTTTTTTTAATATGAATTTGCGCATGGTTTGTCTTAAAGCACAAGTCAACACCATTGCAGAGAATTTTCTCTTAAGACGGCAGTGATCTAAAGACAGTTTCAAAAACGCAGTTTGGTGTTTCTGATGTCACAAACTACCTTGTGACCAATCATGTCAACGTGCCAGTGGGCTTAAGCATATCATTGACTATGACCGCTCTGAAGCAGGAGAGTCTCGAGAAGGTTATCCCGCTATATTTTTCTGTTGATATGAAAAATTGGGTAGATTGAAATACACCTAGTGGTTGAAACTTGTATTGTGAAACTTGTATTGTGAGCACTTCCTGTGTCTATTTGCCAATTCATGAAGAATCCCTTGTTTGTATTCCTCACTTGTAAGTCGCTTTGGATAAAAGCGTCTGCTAAATGACTAAATATAAATGTAAATGTATGATGTATATTACGATGTTATGAGGAACTATATGCCTATCTCCACTGACATTAAGGTGTTCAAAGCGATTCTAAGGATTCTGATTTTCTGACTCACGAACAGGAACATGAGGAAAAGACTAATCCTATTAATTACCGTTTTGTGTCTGACGTTGTAAAAAGCGGTACCATTGTATAGCGTTTACCCCAGTCCTGCAAGAAATGCTTTATTTGAACACTTGTTTAAACTAAAGTAGTGAAATTATTGAAAATGTATACTGTTCACTTTATTCACTGATATTGTAATAAAAAACCTAAATAATAGGATTCCCGTCTTTAAAAATGATCATTTTAATGTTTCATGCAGTGTATTAAGACTGTACTACATAGAAGGAATGACCCAGTAGCTCTTTTTATAGCATGTGTTAAACTCTCTGCTCTGACTGATTAATGCAGTTACATGAGACTCAGTCTTGTAAAATGAGTCTCTTTCGGGGAAAAATGGGGCACCCAGCTCTCTGATGTGGCTCAGAAATCCATAAACCACCATGTTGTTGAGCATTTGGTGGCAGTATGCAGAATGCAGTCATAGTCTTGCCTAATGAGACTGTTTTATATTCAGAGAAAGAAAGACGGGGTGGAAGTTTTAAGCCTGATTAACTTACCAAATCTGCTTATGTGCTTTTTTTTTCACACCAGACTTCAAAGGAATCACATTTTAAATTTCCTGGACACTGGCATTAAGTGGACTGGTTTACAACTTCTTTCTTGATCTTCAAAGAGTGTATGAACACTGAAGTGAAACTGCCACTGTCATAAGTTCACAGGGCATCAGATAAACACAGTTTGTCAGCAGAAAGGCTAATAAAGAATGACCAAGAGTAGCAAGAGGGTAATGAAACTCTTTATGTGTAGGAGTTTAGAGCTTTGTGTTATAAAATGACCTTTTTATTGCTGCAGGCTGTCTTTCAGTATAATGTAATTTTGAGTCTAGTGGTGTATGACCACCAAACATGTGTTTGATCTAAGTGCCGAGGATCGTTTGGTAAAGTGGAGAGGCCCTGTCTTACTGTATATCAGGATGTTTGACATTAAGTCACTAACAAAACACTATTATCATAAATCTTATGTTGTGTGTGTGTATAAGAAATTGTATTTAAAAAAAAAAAAAAAAATTCTTTCAGTTAAAGAGAATAGAAACGAAAAATAACATCAATTCTGACATCATTTACTCAAATTTATATGAGTTTGTTTTGTTCTCTGGAAAACAGTAGGCAATATTTAGCTTTATAAAATATTATATATAAATATAGTTGAAGTATTTAGAATATAATTACATAGTTTATCACATGCACTTCTGTTCAAATGATTGCGATCACCAAGATTTGTTTTTAAATATTTTTGAAAGAAGTCTATTATGCTCAAGCTACATTTAGTGCAGTGCATTTAATAAAACAGTATTATTTTGAAATATTTTTACAATTTAAAATAACTATATTTTAAAATGTAATATATTCCGGTCCTGTCATCCAATCATTTCTGCAGTATTCAGTGTCACATGATTCTTCAGAAGTCATTCTAATATGCTGACTTGATGCTTAAGATACAATTCTTCTTATTCTCAGTTGGAAAAAAAAAGTTGTGCTAGTTGTGGAAACTGTCAGATTTTTTCCAGGGATTTAAAAAAAAAAACAGCAGTTCAGTAAACAGTTCAAAAGAACAACATTTTTTGTTGCAATGTAAACGTCTTTACTATCACATTTGATCAATTGAATGCGTCCTTAATGAATAAAAGTATTAATTTCTTTAAAAAACAAACTTTTGATGGCTAGACTAATGTAATTTAATCTAATTAAAGTTTGTTTAGCATAAGTTATATCGACTCTGACAGTCTGCATCAGAAGTTGCATAAGAAAGAGCAGCCTGAACATCCTGCTATTAATCTCCTTTAAATGGAGTTGTAATAAAATAAGGGTGAGCAAATTATGGCAAAATGTTATTTTTGCATGCAAAATCCCTTTAAATCTTTCTCTTACTTCTCTGCACATGTCCAAAGTATTGAAAATTCAACATAGGACACTTAAATCTGAAAAGCCCTCTATAGAGAATTGGATTACTTCCAGAGTCATGGAGATGAACTTCCCATTTTTAAGTCGTGTGAATGGCACAAGGAATTAATCCAACAGTATAATGAATGATGTGACACCCAACTAATGACGTCTGGATCACAGTGACCTTTCTTCTGTGTGAATGAGGTATACCACGTCCACCTGTGCCCACTCTCAAGCTGTCACATTGAGGTCTGAATTTGTCTTTTGCCCCCTTTGTGAGGTTTGTCAGTGACCTCTTGCTTTGGTTTCAGACATGAGTGGAGGAACCTATTTATCTTCGTAAGTAAATGTCATTTGTTGATGTCTTTAGTGTTTACTATAAATCATGACAACAAGAATCCCAATTTGCCAAACCTCAATGAACTCTGATTTCCACTGCAGCACAATGTTTTATTTGACAATGATTGCCATTACTTTTGCTTTTTTGACTTGTTCCTCTATTAAGATCCTTCTGAATCATAATCCATTACTGTTATAAAATATGTGTCATGGCCGCTGACACTGCACATAACTCATCGAGTAAATAGTTTTATAGGAGGTCCCGAGACAAAATCCTTGTGTACTTTATGTCACTTTAACTTTTCACTGAAAATCTGTGTGATTCTCTTGGTATTACATATGTGGAACGCGTCAAGTGTCAGCTTGTCCATATTGGTGTCCTCCTGTCCTCTATTTAAAGCCTTGACTTTGACATATGAGCTCTTTATTTAGCTAAAGCACATCATATGTCATGTATCTGGTTAAACACATGCCATCTGTCCCTTTAGATCTGTTTAACATTATATTCGGTTCTCTCTTCCCTGTTTTTTTTTTGTTTTTTTACTTATCCCGTTGGTATAACTGAACATTTCCTCATTCTTGAAAAGTTATGCAAAGTAAAAGAAAAATAGGGGTTATGTTTGATACCGTGTTGAGTTGATTGCTACTTGATTACCGAAGTAAAATCTGGATCAGTAAAAATACAAAACAAAACCTTTTGCATGTTTTTTCATAATTATCTTGTGCACACATAAGGGTGCTCCAATTGATCAAGTGCCAATCGTTATCGACCAAAAATAGCTTTATATATTTTGATGGTCTCTATAAATCAGAAGAGCCAATCAGATGATGGAAAACTCAATTTTTCTATGCTTAGCTAAAATTCCTTCAGTAGATTCGGTCTGGCACTTCTACAAGGTGTCTGAAAGGGACACAAAATTTGCGGAGACATTGCAACGACAACAACCCTACAGCAATAACAGCAAGAAACAAGGGCTGTGATGTTTTTCATTTCATGTCTTTCTTTCACAGAGGCGCGTTTAACATAACGTCCAAATCAACTTAGATCAGTGATTGTCGTAAAATACAGTCTACTGTTGCTAAACTGCAGGACGTGCTTGAAAATAAAAACCTATTAAACTGCATTGACTAGGCAAAGTGATGCTGTTCCCCAAGTGCGTTCCTGTGCGTGTGCTCCGAGACGAAGTTGAATACGGTCAAGCAAAGTTAACTTTGAGCTTCGGGTTCACGTCTAAATAGTTAAATACACACAGAAATATATCAAAATGGCCGGCTTGGTGAGTATCCGCTAAAAAAAAACATCAGTTATGTCTTAAGTGTACATAAACGGTTGAAAAAGAAAACACATGTGAGGTATTAGTAAATTGGATCCATACATTCGGTCTTAAAGTGACAGCAGCCTAATATTCCTGTTGTCGTCTGTCATTAATGTAATCAAACAACAAAAGACAAAATCACTTACTGCTCTTTAGTAGGTTTAGTAGTATTATATTTAATTATACAGTGAAGACTATGCACTGTTATTTTACATTTGATTACTTTCTGTTGATAAAGACTGTTCTGTTTTTTATTTATTTATTTATTTATTTATTTCACAGAATACTATATTTGTTTCGCTCTAAGCTGTTCCTAATAGGGAATTGTATATTATTGCTCATGTTGCTTGCCAATAAATAAAAAATTGTCAATTCATGATACTTTCTCATATCTTACTTAAAATATATTTTTGTTAAGAATTGTTGGCCGATTATTTATTTCGGTGATCAGTGATCGGCCCACCAAATCCTAATTGAAACACCCTTATGCACATCTTTGATACCCCTAAAGAGCTGAGTTTGAAATGGCGTACTATGCTACATTTGGTTTGGAACCAAAAAATAATTCATAATAATTCTCAATTCCTTGTCATTTCTCCATTTCATCAGATCAGAGTTTTCTGAGAACTGTTGATTAATCCCAATTCACTTTTCCAGGTCCCAGGCTCCCAAAGTTTTATCAGATACAAAATCATTTCACGCATGGCACTGAGCTAATCCTCCATCACTTTATCGCAGATAGGCTCATCTCGGTCACGTGTATCTAAAGCAGAACCCCGCAGACTGATATCAGGCCTGTAAAACGAGGTTTGGTGAGGCTAACGGCTTTGCGGCCTTGTACTAATGTAACGTTCCCAGGCACCCTGTTGATAGATATGGGCACATTGGTGTGACGGTCCCTTTGTCATAGTTAATGGAGCCGCCTGGGCATGTGGTGAAGCCGTTTGATACTTCTGCCTTGATTTCGTTGTGTGCGTGTGAAGATTTGGACCTCTTGCAAGGAAAGTCAGTGGGTTTAATATGTATAATAAAAGCAAAACATCAGTATTTAATCATGATGGCGCATGTGGGGATGTTTTCTATAGTAATCTGTGTTTATAATCTTAAATTCACTGCAGAGGGAAGAGCAGAAAGACAACAATGTCATTCAGTTGTCCGATAGCCTTAATCTTCAACTCTTCCAATAGTCCTCAATAGTGTCTTATTGAGCAGTAATCCTCAAACTTTGACTTAAATGTCAAAATCATGAGATGTTATAGATTAGCTGCGTCAGGTTAAGTAAGGAACCATCCCATATAGTGTGACGTTTGGTTCAGGAAGAGAATAAATGTTGGCACACGTGTTTATGCTTCAAAATGCATCTGTTTTCCGAATGTTTTTTTTAATTGAAATTAAGCAGCACAACTGTTTTCAACATTGCTAATGATAATAAATGTTTCTTTTGCACCAAATCAGCACATCAGAATGATTTCTGAAGGATCAGGTGACACTGAAGATGGGAGTAATGGCTGCTGCAGTTCAGCTTGCCATCACAGGAATATATTGCAATATACATAAAATTTACATGAAAAGATAAAACAGTTATTCTAACTGTTATTTTACTGTAAAACCATCCTTGGTGAGCATAAGAGACTTCTTTTAAAAACATTCTTACCAACCCCTAGACTTTTGAACGGGAATGTAAGAGCTCCTGGAATGAGATGAGCTCAAATATACTTCTAAAAGGTCAAGAAACACAGACTACTCTAATAAAGTATTTAATTCTGCTCTTGAATTTCATTTGATCTTACCTTCAGCCTACATTTCCTCCCATGACACTCATATAACTGTAAAAATAAGTTTTGGTGTTTGACTCTGCAGAATGGCTTGCTGATGGTAAACTGACAGCCAAAGAGGGTATATTAGAAGTAAACACTATAGCTAACATGTGGCTTGTGCAACTGGACAATAAATAAGTTATAATGCAGTTTAGTTGCTCTACAGATTGAGCTTTTGGTCTGATTTCAGAAAAAGCTTCTTTCTCCCACAATTTCAGAAGTGTTTTATATTTTACATTTAGAACTTATTTCTTTTTCAAGCTTAATTTATGTACGGCTCTAGCATAATTCATGTTTGTGTGTTTGATATATAGTCATTTCAGTATAAGGGAATGGTTACATATGAGCCATTTGAGAGCTTTTCTGAACATCTTACTTTACATTTGAGGCTAAAATAGGAAAAAACAGGAGTCTAAAATTGGATGTTTTGTGAATGTGTGTCTGTTGGTGTCGGCCAAAATGCTTGCCATATGGGCAATGATAAAGCTCAGCATGTAAATCTGTTATTTCAGTGAGCAGACGGGATTGGTATATTCTCACATGGAGAGAGAGTGTAGGTGCAGTCAAAAACAGAAGCACTGAAGGTCTGAGAAGGTATTTGAGAAAAGGAGAAGTTAGCAGAAGCTAACATGGAAGTGACAATGATAATATAAGACCAAATATTGTGAAAACACATATCATATTCTCATTCTCATCGCAAAAAAAACAACATTACACTTAATTATAGAATTAAATTTATACTATATTTATGCTGATTTAAATTGTAAAATTAAAGTAATTCTATTAAAGTAATATTTTATTCTTTGAGACTATATTGAGAATAAATGAAATGACGCACACAAACATATAAATAAATACACACACATAAAACAATAAAATAAAAATATATATTATTTATTATATATGTATTGTTATTCCAGCCATTTGACATCTATACAGTGGAACAAAATGCTGTTACAGTATGTAGTGCAATTTACATAATAAATAATACAAAATTACAGTAACATACTGTATAAAGACACATGGTGAGTAATAAGTACAATTACTTCACTGTAAACGATATAAACTATACTCTTAGAAGTTAAGTACTAACAAAGACAAATTAAGTACCAGAAGACAGTGAGAATTGCGGGTCAGGGAAACATATAGTGTAGAAAAAGCGTACAATACAATAATAATAATTATACAAGTGATGACTATCAAAAGCGGCAGATGATTTTGCAGTGATAGCAGTATACCTGAGGTATTAAAGTGCAAGTAACAATTATTGTTGTGTTTTTCTGATACAGTATAGTATGAAGAATTGTTAATAAAGCACTATATTTTACAGATTTGTTTTTTTGGAATCTGGACATATTTTTGTAAGATTTAGCCTTAAAAAGACAAGTGAAATAAAGTGACAAAGACATCTCCAGGGCCAACCCTATCAACTTATAGGGTGGCCCATTCATGAGTTTGACATGACTATATCAAACACTTTTTCTCTTCAACTGTGTGGTCCAACCTTAGGCCCTGTTTATACTTGGTATTAGGATGCGTTTTGATCAGTCTGATCACATGTAGACGAGGGAGACACATTCCTAATTATACGTAGTGATTTAATCCTTCTCTTTTGTCCCCTTTCAAGCACTTCTTCGAGGGGAGGGTCTATGGGCTAGTAAATGTATAGGTTTGTTACACCTGTATTTAGCGTTGTTCACTTGTGATCTGAAATGCATACCAGGTGTAAACAGAGCCTTAGAGTCCAATCTTACATCTCATTTAAGCCTATATCAATGTGTCAGCCTTTCAATTATTCCATAATGTTTAATAACATAATATACTGTGCTATAGCAATGGATCTCTAGTAAGCTCTAGCATTTTTACAATTTCAAGTGCTTTTTGGAGAAAAAAAAAAGAGTGATTTCAGAAAACGTGTTTGCCACAGTAAGAAATGAGGGGGTTTGTGATAAAGGGCAGGCTGGTGTTCCAGATGTGCCTGTGTCTCACATGAGAGCAGTCCATAATTAAACTCTACACACTCAATAACCTTAAAGATTCTGTGCTGCCAGCGTTTTTCCCTTTGTTTTCCGCACTGCCTCTAGAATTGGCTGCTTGCTGTTGGCATGACTCCCTGGCTACCTGCTGAGCCGTGTGTCGCAGAACTCAAGTACAAACGAGTGGCGTCATGTCTATGTTTTGTCCTCACTCCCTCTGGGATATCACACTTAAGGAAAAGAAAAAGGGCCTTTCCAGTTCTCACCCATAACATCTTCCAGGCACAGCCCGAGGACACTTCTCATGAACTTTCACCTTTTCCGCCTTTTCCGAAACACATATTGCTACCAGTAAAGTTTGCAGTAAAAAAAAAAAAAAAAAGCTTCTGTTTGGAAAATTGTCCCAGGCAACGGTTTGACTTGTAACTGTTTAATCTTTATACAGCCGCGGTGAACCAACAAAGATCAGGGAGTTTTTATTTCCTTCATTTTGCTTTTTGGAGCCGTGGGCCACATGCATACCAACAGCGACAGATACCGTGCCAAGTCAGATAAGCTTGTAAAACCATAAGGAGCCTTGTGCACATTTTTAGCTAAATGGTGGCAAATGTTGTCAGAATGTGTCAGTGAGTTCCCCTCAGGAGCCAAAACTCTGGCAATGCAACTGAAAAACAGTAGAGTCATGGGGAAAAAGCTTAAGGACAGAGAGAACGCTAGCACATTGTGTTTGTGAATCAACAATGCTCTGCTAAGGATTCTAAAAGTAAATTCTAATTAGCAAATTATAAAGTTAAAGAAGAGAATGTGTTAGTATTATTTTTAAAGGGAGAGTTTACCAAAAAATTTCAGTCCTTTTTTAATTACTCACTAGCATGTTGTTCCACACTTGTATGATTTTCTTTCTTCCGTAAATCACAAAAGGAGATGTTTCGCAAAATGTTCATGCTGCTCTTTTCTGTATGTAGCCCTCTCACCAATAAATATAGCTCAAATGTAAGAATTATGTCTCGGGGAACTTCTAAATTAACAATGACCATGTGAGAGGCACATTTTTAAATTGACTTAATTTCCATTAATCACAAAACCCGGATATTCAGATACCACTATTAAGTTCAGTGTTTTATAGTTTGGATGTGGTACAACACTCCCAGATGTAAATGTTAATCCCAAGGCAATGTACATACATTTTTCCCTTCTCCACAGGAAAACACCAGAATGTGAACTTTTGAATAAACATGAATTTATTAAACTGTAACTCTTTTGATTAGTTGTTTCTTCTTTTCTCTTCAAATCAAATTTAATCAATGAAATCAAAATTCACTCCAACACAAATTCAGAAAATCATATTAAACCCCAATAAACCCAAAGTAATAAATTCTACCCAGCTGGGATTTTAGTTTATTCGTTGGCAGGCTAAGTTGGAGCTCTTTGTAATTTGACACCACACTGAGTACTTACAGATCCAGGGAAAACACGACTCCAGGAAATCGATACCAATCCCAAACCAGGAAGCACAAAGGAGAGAACAGCAGCAACCTTGATCCATCCAGTGACGATGATGAACTTTTCCAGATGAACTCCTCCATCAACGAACGAACCCACCGCCGCCATTAGAGCACTTTTCTCAACCACTTTAGATCACTTTTCAGTTCAGTCAGCTTCTCAAAAGTAAAGTTAAATCCCTTTCCGAACTAAATCTTCTGGATACTCAGTTCTTACAGTCTTTTTTAACTGTTAAAATCGTTAAGTTCAGTGCTAACAAGTGTCTCTATCTCTTATAATAGAGTTTATCTTTCTTTTTAACTAATACCTCACTCTGACTCTATCGACAACACCAGGCTGTGTGTTTTTACTATCCTTCGCCCCTTGAACTCGAGGGGTCACCATGAGAACACCTCACTGGGTAAACAGATTTCCAATCAAATCAAATAAAAATACATTTTCTGTCATTTTCCCATTCATTTCAACAGCATTAAAACTTACGACGCGATATTAATTACTTTGAAATAATGTGATACACAACTGTGAATCCACATTCCCATATTCAAATACACTTGCTCACATAAGCTAATAACTTTTATAAAACTTTTCTTTTCAATACAAAATTAAACTCCCATAAAGACCTTTTATTAAAATAAAACCTTACATTTAGAAGTGCTCTACATGCATATTCAAAAGATATAGTGACCTGGCTGCCTAGCTACAAAAATGACAAATCATAAAAATTGTTATTGTTTACTTCCCAACGTTGTTCCAAACCAATATGACTTATTCTTCCCTGTATCACAAAAGATGCTTCATAAAATGTTCATGCAGCTCTTTTCCATACAATGAAAGTATATAGTAAAAAGAAGCTATCAAGATTCAAAAATGAAAAAGAACATCATAAATGTGGTACATATAAAAAGATATCCCAAGTTTTCTGAAGCCATACAATAACTTTGGGAGTTCACGAAAAAGATCCCCCTTTGCTGTAGCTCTCAAATCTCATTTGTGCTTTCGCGTATTCGAACTTGGTATGTCACTATCAATTACAAGACACGTCAATGAAAACCATTGGTCCTCACATCAACATAAAGACACATGTGCGAGGTTGAGTAAACTATGTCAATTTTTTTTTATTCTGTTCCTTTAAGAGACTTTTCTGTTGACAAAATATGGACAACATTTTTTTAAAAACCAGAATTCCCATTAGCGATATTACTGTGAGCCCGGATTCCTTGAACGTATATTCACAGTGTCAGCATAAGTGAAATTGCTCAAACTAAAGTAAATTCAAGGTAACAGATGGTGTTTGGACATATTCTGGACTCGTCATTGACCACAGGGGATCACGTATGCCTGGGTGCAAAGATTCTCTCATCGTAGCACAACACCTTTCAGTGGATTGAGAGAATATTAAAACAGGAAATTACTTGTTTTTTTGTAGTTATTTCTACATCAGTGGATCCACATTTCTTGAACTCTTTTTAGGTTTGAAAACGTAAAAATATAATTTAGATATTCACTGATTTAATAGCTTTTTAAAATATCTAAATGAAGAGGGCGCTGTGAAAATGATACAGTGGGATTGTTATGGAATTAAAGGTATATATTAGCTAAAAATGAACCATATGCTCCTCCGCTCTTCTTAATCGGATTTGAGACGTGAGAACCGATGCAATTTGTAATCACTGACATGTTGCCAGTGTAAATTAGATTTAAAAATGACAGTGGAAGGGACATTTTTCAATGAATTAATACACTAAAATTCAGTTTTTATGTATTTTTTTTATATTTGGTATTATTATTTGTTAGTTTTTGATTAGTTTTATGGGTTCAGTATGTAGAAAAGAGCAGCGTGAACATTCTTCTAAATTTCTCCATGTGTTCCCCATTATGAAAAAGTGCACTCTAGGCGTATTGCAAAATATCCATGGGACAAAAAAGACATATGCAGGTCTTTAATGATGTGAGGGTGAGTAAAATTTTTGTTTTTAGCTGAACTTTCTTGTTGCTTATAATGGATAACACATAATAAGCATACTAGCAAGTCATAGGGGTTAAGAAATACATACTAAATATTCTTAACAGAGGGCATCAAATAGCTGTTCCTGCTGTTTAGATGAACACTTTGCTTCAGTGAGAACCCGTAAGTCACCTTTGCCTTTCCTTTTGTGTTCACCTTCCCTTGAGAACATGTATTTGTCTTTGTCTTCTTATTACCATTATCTCTCTCTCTCTTTCTCTCTCGCTCTCTCTTCTTTCAGTGTCCTCTCTCACATCCCTCGCTCTTATCCCCCCTCCTCGATCTCTCTTTTTTCATTTTCACCCTGTCTGAGAACGATGGCCGGAGGCTTCTTTGAACCCCAGGGGGTTTAAGAGGACAGCAGTAGACAATTATCTCCAGCGTGATGGCAGCCGCTCGTGGTGACTGGTTTTTTTTTCGCCCATGCCACATTGAATGTCAGTGCAGGGTGGGTGCAAATAAGTGGTGTCTCTCTACACCATTATATGAAGCCCTTGATGGTGCCCATCAAGCATTGCACCGAACTGTATTATTTCAACCTGAAGATAAATGATCTGAGATCCTTTTCATAAATCATTGATACTGTATTTCTCTTGAAAACACATAGATGTTATCAACATAATTAAATTCTATCAAATTCATTCATTCAACACCTGCATGCCTGACTGCTGTGTCAAGTGTTCTCTTTTTAATAAGACTAGAGCAATAAATAAATAATAAGTTTGGGGTCAGTAAGATTTTTTATAAAAAATTAATAATTGTATTCAGCTAGGATGCATTAAATTGCTCAAAAGTGACAGTAAAGTAATGTTACAAAAATATATATTTCAAATAAATGCGGTCTTTTGGTTTATAAAAAAAGAAAGAATATATTATAGTTTCCACAAATTATTCAGAATAATTTCGCCTCCCTCTTGCAACGTCATCTCTTCTCTGATGATTTTTACTGGCGTGAGGACGGGGCAACCTGTCAATCTCATGAGATTGACCAATAGCAAACCCCAACCATCCAAATCAATTCCTGATGGGCAAAGTCAAGTCCCGACCTTCATTTTTCTTGTTTGAGAAGCTGTTTCACTCAGATATATGTCAAAATTGGGAAGAAAAGACCGTTTCATGCTAACTTTAAGGATCATGTGACACTGAAGACTGAAGTAATGATGCTGAATATTTACGGAAATAAATGACTTATTATTTTCACAATATACAATATAATACACAACAGTTGTTCTAAATTGTAATAATATTTCACAGTATTATTATTTTCACTGCAAATAAATACAAGTTTGGTAAGTTATAAGGGATTTTGTTCAAAAACATTAAAAATTTCACTGACTCCAAACTTTAAACAATATTCTAAATTATAATTATTTATTATTATCATTGTTATTTTTTTCTGTCCATTGTCATATGGCTTCAGAAATTTGGATTATAGCTCACAAGCCAAGAACTATACCCCCCCCCCCCTCCATTTTTCAAAAGCGTCTGCTAATCTTCTCCTTTTGTGTTCCATGGAAGAAAGTATATCATACTGTATGTGTTTGGATTGACATTGGGGTAAATATATTAATATGAAGTATCCCTCTAAGCATGTTTGTCTACAGTCCCTTTTTCTAAGCCAGACACCCAATGGCAAAAACTCTACAATCAGCCTAACATACTCATCTTTTTTTTAGGTGTAAAGTTGTTTGTGTTGACACAGGAATGATCAGTGACAGTAACACTGCAGAGCAGCTCTCATTGAAACAGAGCCTCAGGGCTCAACATGCTTGACTCTGAATGATGTAGCCAGTACTGCACATATGTGGGTATGTTTGGATGAGTCTGGCAGTCTGTTTTTTTTTTATTATTATTTATTTTTTTAGCTCAAGTGTGTGTGTGTCTGTCTGCTAGATTATAGACAAATACAGGATGGATTTATTGATAACAGTATTGGATAAGTGTGGAAAAATGTGTAAAAGTGAGCATGTGTTAGTATGTGTGTGATGCTATTGATTTACACACAGTGGCGATGAGTGTCTTTGTCTGGATCGTGATTATACTTGTGCACTGGTGGGGGATGGCAGGGGGATTAACAGCCAACTCAGCAAACCTGTCAATCTGCCCACCCCTCATTTTAAGAGATTAAATGCGGTGTGTGATGCTGATATACTGCTGCACTGATAGATACACATGTTTGTTGCTTTGGTTTTCAGTTATATCTCATCTAACTTGCAACATGTCAATGCTTCAAGCTGTATGACATTTCCGTCTTGGTTTGGTGATGTGAAAACAGTAATGGTTGCATCCCAGCTAATGGGGAACTTTCTGAGCACTTTGGCTAACGTTCTAGAAAGGTTCTTTCAAAGTTATGAGCAAAGATTATTTCAGCAACGTTAATAGAACGTTCATTCAGAATGATCTGGTCTTTAATAACATTCTCAAAACATCAGCACAAAAACATAGGTTTCATTTTATTTTGATTGTCCACTTTAGACATTCTACTGACTATAAGTAACTACATGTCAACTAACTTTCATTAATTTGTAACTATACTCTTAAGGCCGGGTGTAATGACGAGTAAGCGGGATGAGATCCAAGTGCGAGCTTTAATGAGAAAATGTGGTCAAACCGGCAATGGTCAATTAAAGAGAAAACAGAAGTGGCAGGGAACAGGCAGGCTCGTAGTAATAGTCCAGGCAAACAGGTCAAATGGCAGGCAGATAAACGACAAAACGATAGAACAGGTAGGATCAGGAACCAGACAGACAAGACAGGAATAAACGCTCAAAAATGTAACAGTGGGATGAAACAAGACCTCGCAATGGACATGGGTTCGAGGGTAAACTTAAATAGTGCACTAGATAGCCTACAGCTGGGCAGTTATCAACATGAAGGTAAGGGGCTTATGGGAAATGTAGTGTGGTGCATGGAGTCCATGATATGGGAGGGCGACCTCTGGTGGCAGGTAGATGGAGGACAACGGACCGAATTCATGACTCTGGGACACACCAACTCGACGTCAAAGAACTAATTATACTGAACTATACCGAACACCCAATCAGAGTTCAGAGAATTCACACTGAGAAAACTGCCCCACGGCCGACCGTCGGCTTGGTGTGTTCCGGGCTTTAGAAATAAAGGTTCAATTGGGTTCTATAGAACCCCATACCCCAGACTCCTCCTTCAGCCGTCCGTAACTCCCCAACCTCACCTCACTGGACAACGGGACCCTTTAAGCCCAAAGTATACTTCTTTTTTTACATGTCACATTTGAATGCACAGCCTTGCAAAGTATACTTCATATGACATACACAGGCATTCGACGCAGTTTTAAGCAATCTCTCGCCATGAGTTACAACCCATGTAAACATCTTTGAATTCTTTCTTGCTACAAGAGTTGTACAAATAAGGGTACTTTCTAACCTCTTCACACAATCTTTTGTCTATGTTAGGCCTCCATTGTCGCTCTAGCTTGCATGCGTTCCGGCCTGTTCTGTTTATGCAGTTTTTCTTCTAGTACTTTGTGAATCGGCACCCTCAGGGTACGGTTGCCACCTTGTGGATAAATTAATTACTGCTAAAAAAAATTAAATGCACATGTGCGATCTGCACATACAATGTCTAAGTTCAACTCAATGGGTGGGGGATGTAGAGCTTCAAACTAGGGAGGATGTGAGGAATACCATCGGACACGAGCTCCAGGACCCCCTAAGTTACCCCTAATTCTGGACTAAAGACTCCTTCTTTCTTAGAGCAAATCTTTGGGGTCCCTTACTAAGGCAACTTCACCTTCAAATGCTCTTTTTAACATACTGAATCATAGTCTGATCTTAACATTTTATAAGGTCACCAAATAATTTATGCGCATCATATTTCCTCTAATCAATTATGAATCAGACATGATTTTTTCCAGATTCTCCAGCATGTACATTGATAATCATCTATTTACCTCAATTACCGATGTCAGTGTAGGGTGTGGGGGGTCTTCAAACCTTGTACTTACATGAAAACATCTGGGTGATTGACAGGTAAGGCCTTGCGTTGATAGACACAAGAAGGACATGCATGTGTTTATATTATTATTCAAATATGTATGTGCGGTTTTGAACGTGGAGTCTCCAGGGGCCACACTAACCATACTGACCTGCCTGTCTGCACCCTCATTACTCACGGATGGAGGCGAGTGGGACCTTTCACGATTAATCTTTATAGAAGGATATACAGTATGTTGTTACTTTTACATTTACTGTTGACATGAGCTGTACGTTTCATTCAATTTTTCTTCAACTTTATTAAAATGTATGTATTACTAATCTATTATTATTAGATTTCACTCTGAAAAATGTCACATTTCAGTGAAATGGGTTGTAGTGTTTCAGAGATTTTAAAATCATAATTTGAAAAGGCCAAATAGATAATTAATGTGGTTCAGATAACATAATATATTTGCATTCATTGTATTAACTCAAATTTTTCATTTCAGTGAACTCAAAATTTTAAGGCAACCAGGTAACTTACTTTAAGTTAAACCAACAATTGTTTTTTTACAGTGTATTTATACAGATTTGCGTATTATCCGAACTGAAGTATGATCGAAGTGAACTCTGTAAATCTCAGAGTGATGCACAGTACTGTTGATTTATGTATGAGCAGAGCAGAGCAGAGCTTGTGTTTTCGGTGTCTCGGAGTGGCTGCTCCATATGAACTACATCTCTGGAGCGTTTGGGTCCCTTATAACATACATTTGAAAGCACAAAACGCACCAACAATCTTTACAAATTTAAAATGAGAATCATTGCACACACACAAGAAAAGGATGCTTATCCCAGCCAACCTATCCACCCAAAATATGAAAATTCCCTCAACATTTAAATACCTAATTATTCTGTCTCAGATGTCTATGACTTTCTTTCTTCAGATGAACACAAACAATGATTTTTAGAGAAATAATCCATCTCTGTGAGTCCATATAATGCAAGTGTACTGGATGGGTTGAAAGGAGTCAGTTGAGGTGTTCAATGTTGATTAATCAAAATAATAGGTGTATGTAAGGAAAATACAACCTTTTTTACTTTTTTTAACTATAATCCATTGCTTGTTTATAAGAGCGTTTTGATGTGTGATGTAAGCGCAGTCCGAAGCTCGCATGAGAAGTGACGAGGAAGCACAGAGGACCGGCACTTCTCATATCACAACATGCTTGTTGCTTCACAATGTGCTGACGTTTACATCAAACACGAACTCGTGATCCCGCTTTTGACAGCCATGCTAAAAAATCCAGCATAAACAATCATAAATTTAATGTTGGTCCAGGCTGGTTCATGCTAGTGGACGAGAATAATCTTGCTGTTCTCTTGAGCTGGTGATGCTGGTCCATCAACACTCCTGCTTCCCATGCTGGGCGGCAACAAACCGGCAAATAAATTAAGACAGCCATAAATTTTAGTATTGTAATTTTACTGATTTTCTGTAAAGTAAAATAAAAATTGGTATTACTATTATTATTAAATACTCATTTTTGTTTTACTGTGTAGTAGGATTATTGCAATAGTATCATATTTAAAATGTAAATATGTTTAATAATGATTATTGTTGTGTTGTGATTGAATGTGGGAAATATTTTTATACATTTATTTTATTTATTTATTTGTTTAATTAGTTCTCAGCTGATCACATACCTGCATCTCCATATAATATCTTCACATTTGCTATTCAGAGATGTTTCTGTTGAAGAAAGCCTGGCACAATGTATCATGCAGATTATTGGCTCTCAAGACCCTTAAAGGGATTAACTCTCAGTGGTCCTGCTCGGCATGACAGCATCTGTGATGGGGTATCTGTGCCACGACGTCATCACTACCAGATGATATGAGCATGCTGACACACTGCCACATTGTCAGTGCCAACAGGGTCCTGGCACAGAGCTGGGTGGTGTGGTCAGTATATGATGAAGCACAGTGGCAGCCGGTGTACTGGCCACCCACAGCCAGAGTCATGGAATGTTTGGCCATGTGTACAAGTCTGGAGAGTCACATTATTAACACACTCCTGCTTAATAGATTTGCTTTTCATGTTGATATAGAACTCTGTAAGTCAGCATACTAGCCGACACTTTTTACATTGGCATGCACTTACATGCACTACACTGTAGATATTAATAAGTAGATTATGTGTTCACCACCGTTTTGGAACGGTTTGAATGGAAGTCAATGTAGAAGTTGTCTCAGTGCGTTTCTGTGTGGAAACAGGTGATTATGTAACAAACTGATTTATATTTATGTTATAAATACTGCACTGTAATTATTTAATAGATCACAGATACTGCGATATGCATACTTGTCAGATGTTTATGACCAAATTTCATGAAAATCAGGGTCTGTTTATCACCGATAAACACCATTTTCAACAAAAAACAGAAATCTTCTTATGCGTTTTGGCCATTCATTTACACAACAACGGCGTTTTGGGGACCTGAAAAAGCAAACTTTTGAAAACAATACCGTTATCATCTCTGTGTAAACTACAAAAACGTGAATTTGTGAAAACAGTGACGTCACATGTTCAGTCTATGCTTTACAAAGTGAAATCGCCAACTACTGGCCTGATATGCATAACACTGTGTTTTTGGAAGTTTTCACTGATCTGTGACAATGTATGTACTCAAAAATACAAAGGAAAATTGTTTCGTTTTCAGCACATTGATGTAAAGAGTCTGATGTTAGCAAATAGCTAAGCTTACAGTATGATACCGTTTAGTAAGCACCTTATTTTTATTACATAGAAGTATTTTTCATACTTTTCAGTACTAAATAAAATATAGCTGTCCATCTGCCATCTTGATTAAGGCCCCAAAGTTTTTTCCAGTCTTCGCTTAAGTCTTCGCACTGATATATCCATCTTTCCATCCAACCATCTTCAGCTTATGTGGGGTTGGGTCGCGGGGGCAGCAGCTCCAGCAGGGGACCCCAAACTTCCCTTTCCTAAGCCACATTGACTAGCTCTGACTGGGGGAGGCTGAGGCTTTCCGAGGCTTTCCCAGGCCAATGTGGAGATATAATCCACCTAGTCCTGGCTCTTCCCTGAGGCCTCCCCCCAGCTGGACGTGCCTGGAACACCTCCCCAGGGAAGCGCCCAGGGGGCATCCTTACCAAATGCCCGAACCACCTCAACTGGCTCCTTTCAACCCAAAGAAGCAGTGGCTCTACTCCGAGTTCCTCACTGATGGACAAACTTCTCACCCTATCTCTAAGAGAGAGGCCAGCCTTCCTCCTGAGGAAACCCATTTCGGCCGCTTGTACCTGCAATCTAGGTCTTTCAGTCATGACCCTGCCTTCATGACTGTAGGTGAGGGTAGGAACGAAAATTGATCGGTAGATCGAGAGCTTTGCCTTTCCGACTCAGCTCTCTTTTCGTCCCAATGGTGCGGTAAAGTGGCTGCAGTTCGCCCCTGCTGCTCAGATTCTCCGACCAATCTCCCACTCCATTGTCCCCTCGCTAGTGAACACGACCCCGAGGTATTTAAACTCCTTCACTTGAGGCAAGGGCTCCCGGAGACGGCACTCTAGCGGTTTCCTGCTGAGAACCATGGCCTCATATTTAGAGGTGCTAGTTTAGAGGTGCACTGATATACTTCGAGCGAAATCGAAGAACGAACTGGCTTGATGTAACTTCAATCCAAATTAGGCCAAAATAAAGTTTGTTTCAGAAGTTCAAAACAGCTTGCCAAAATTGACTTTCCAGAAAAGTTTGCTCCAGCTGGTAAACACCTTAGAGCTACCATTGGTTAATGATGATTCTGTAGTAGGTACATGTGCTTCAGACGTCGTCTCCGGTTCGTTTCTTTTGTTCAGACATGAGTGAAAACATGAATACACTGGAGAGTAGCTTTATTGCAAAAAAAAAAGTTGGTATTTTTAATAATATTGAGACCACACCCACATATTACATAATTCCCATGGATCAGTGGCTGTTCAAAGGTGTTTTCCAGCCATGAAAACCTTTTCTGGAAAGTTTGCATTGGCAAGCTGTTTCGAACTCCAAACAAACTTCTCTTGGACCTGATTTTGTTCAAAATTATGTCAAACATCAGTTTCGCTTGAATTATATTGGGGCTTTTAGCGTAAGATTTTTACCAAGCTCTATGCAATGTATTCTTGGAGTGCCTTGTACGAATTTACATGAAATGCTCTGAGAATGAAGCATAATATAATGCAGCATAATTTGGCTGCCTGCAGTTTAAAACAGTCTTTTTGTGGGTTCTTATGATAACTAAAAATGCTAAATATAGCTAGCAATGGTTCAGAACAGACATACTCTAGAATTCAGCTTTATGGTTAAATGGAAACCTAGACTAAAATTACAGTGTGATTAAAACGAGGTTATAGTGATCATGAAACAATAGAAATAAATCCCCAAAACTTCTTTAGAAGACTATCCAAATAAGACGTATCCACTTGTTGTTTACCACAGATCATTTTCCCACCAGTTTGGTTCTTTGCTGCCCCAAGCGTATTCTGGCTATTTGTGTTTTCTCTCAGACTGCATGTTTGGCCTGCCCTGATGTCTCTTTTGTCCACACACAGGTGGTCAGCCTGATATAGCGTAATTATTATAATTATCCTGTTCTGTTTCTGATAGCATTAGCAGTGCTTAAATAATACTTTTTAAATAGAATGGATCAAGTGGCAAAATATTTGCTAGTGTAAAGAACACTAGAATCCCAAGGCAGAATACAAACAGCAATTAGCCATCTTTCTTCAGCCTTACAATTTTAGACCATAATGGATACATTCTTTAAGAGCCACGCAACCTTGCACAAATCACACGGCAGTAAAGTCTCCCCTTACCTCGTAAAGGAAGTTCTGATTTATTTTTCTCTATTCTTGATGCAGAACACCACCTGGAAAATGTCATTGCCGTGTCAAGTGACAAAAATGTCACCCTTTGTTTATCCTGAATAAGCAATAATTGGCAATAATTGAAGCTATTAGCGAGCATTAACCGAGCACTTGTGTGGCACTCCGTGGGTTATTCTCCTCTATGCCAACCCATTAAAGCTAAACAGCATTTAAGCTCGGCAGCATATTTAGTTCATTATTCCTTTAATTGCTTGTTTATGTCGAGTAATTACGACCATGGGTGACACAAAGCCTTAGCATTGCACATTCAAATAGAATTCCAAAATCAGACAAGGCGATTATGGCAGAAATGGCACAGGCCAGACAGACGCGCCCTTCCCTCATTTCCCTCTGAAGCCAGTCAATAAACAATTTGCATATCTTTAGTCCATCAATATTTAATACCAGCCAGCTAAAGGGCTCCTCTCTCAGGCTCAGTCAGGTTTGATGTTTGATGCTTTTGAAATGTGCCACAGACAGCAATCGCACAGTCCCCAGAGGCTTTGGGCGCACGGCGTGTTTGTATTGTGCACGCGGGAGTGTGTATGTGTTTGTATTGTTCTTTTGAAAGCTTGCACTAATGTGTGTATTTTAGGCTATCTGCCATACTGAGTATAACTGCATTCGCTTGAGTTGTGGTTCTCAACTGGTTTTGCTTCAGGACCTATTTACATTGGACCTTAAGTTGTGAATATATAGGCTATATTTAATTATCATTTCATGTAATAGTATACACGTATACTGTTTTTTAAATACAATATAATCTATAAATATGTGACCACAGAAAAAAACAAGCCAATAATGCATTTCACAACTTATGGTCCCACTTTATATTAGGTGTCTTTAATTACTATAGATTAAATCAATCATTTGATGCAACACACTTATTGTGTACATTGTCCTTGTATTTAAAAAAAAAAAAATGTGCATGTAATACAGCTGTAATTAATTTCTGTAATTACATCTATAATTACTCTTATTCTAATGTGTGTTTTGCTCTTGGAAGTTTGCTGAGGCCCCCTAGTGGGTCCCGGTCCCCTTGTTAAAGTCCCCATGAAATCAAAATGAAAGTTTTTTGGCTTTTAGTATGAATATGTTAGCCTTAAGGTTGTCTATAAGCTACTGTGCTCCAAAACAATGATAAAATTTGCATTTAGAAGATATAAGCTTTGAAAACTTAGTCTCACTTCTGCCAATATGGATCAAATATTTTGATGATATCATTCTGCACTTCATATTTTCTGTCTAATCAAATGTTCTTGAGAATCTGAAGCATCCCACCCCCTACACTATAAATAGACCCTGAAGTTGTGGCTGAAATCGGTCACTCGTTCACACAATAGCTATTTTCTATATGGTGAATGGCACATAGTGCACTATATAGGGGATAGGGAACATTCAGACAGTGTTTTCTGTTGAGGCGAATGAAGTCTGGTTTCGCATTAGTCTCAAACGAACCTCCACAGACACGTTAGAACCGAGTGGATCATATGATTGAGATCACAAAACGTATCGAACCCATTTTAATCCTACACAGCATACTATATTTAAATCGAGGAGATTAGGAGGAGAAACAGTTAGACAGACTGCGTTAGAAAGTGTTATACTCCAACATAAATCACACACTTTTACACGTCCTCAGCATGATTATGATCACTGTTTTGCTTTAATAACAGTTTCATAATAAATCTAAAATGAATCTATTAGACCGTGGCTGTCAAAAACGGTCAAATGTTGATTTGCCGAGCTGTGATATAAACCAAACGCTACTGGCTATTTTGAAAAAGGGGAGGGGCTACTCGATGTCCCACCCAGTCTTCCAGTGAAAATTACGCCAACACATTGAATAACGCTGCGCATTTCAAGGAACTTCATTTGGCCTTTAAGAACCTCTGCTCTAGAGGTTATACATAAGTGCTGTCTTTGTGAAATCACGGTGTACTCAAAAGGTCGGACAGTCCACTCCTAATCAACAAAAGCTGCTGTATTTGTAAATGATCTGTGACTATTTATGCGAGTATGTGTGGTTGGGGTAGTGTTAGCATTCTGAACTGAATTTTAATGATCAAAACAAATGAGCCGGTTCAGACCTGCAATTAGGGGACAGTCATGGCTGTATGTCGTCTGTAAATGAGCAACACGATGGCCTCTTTACCCCCTCTGGAGTAAACCTCTGCCCCTGGAGAAGCCTCATTAACTGGGCTGGGTTATGTGGGTAAAGGGGGTGATGGGGCTCTTTAAAGCTCAATAACCCTGGAGAGCTGGGGCTGGAACCTGTTCCCTATAATAGACAGCATTAGTTCAAGATGTTGCTGTCAATCATATTTTCTTGTGACTCTAATTTAATGGCTAATAATTTGTGTCTGGTTCCATCTACAAGATTGATGGGCATGTTACATGGATTTTACATCCTTTACTTCTATATAGGTGCAATTGCTTTATACCATGTAGTTCAATTACACCTTTGCTTTGAAATGTGCATCAGTATTGCAGATTTCATGGATCAATTTTGTATTTCACTTGCTAAGGTACAGTGTAAAAAAAGTACAGGTACAGATTTCCTAAGGTACAGTGTTTCGACAGAAATTAAACTGTAAAAATGCTACAGTAAAAATCTGTTAAATGGTTAACTGTAAGTTGCCATGCCATATACAGAGAAAAACTGTAAAATAACTGTAAAATACGTTCAAATGAATGTTTTTTTGCAAGTAATTTCTATGAACTACTATAAACTACTGTGAAGAACTCGAATTACTGTTACAGTGACAAACATTTCTTTTCCAGTGGTCACAAATTGGATCCTTCTCCTGGCATTAAACAATTTTCGACTTAAATCTTAAAATCTTTTTTTTTTGGGGGGTCAATTTTACCTATAAAGGAAAACCTGCTTTATAAAAATGCACATCTGAATATAAGACGATTTGACTTCCAGACCTCGTCAACAATTATATATCACTTATAATTGATTATATACAAAAATTAGTAGTTATTAAGATTGATGTGGTTAGGACTTGGGAAAATGTGCTTGGAAAAAAATATGATCAGAATATCGACTTGAATAATAATTATGCACACACTGTATAGGGTGAAATATCATTTCATGCCAACATTCAACACCAAAACAGCTCTGGTTGTTTGCATGTGTAGTGTGAACACAAAGTTACATCCTATGAATTTATAAATTTTGTTTATTTACTTGTTGGTTCACTTACAGTAAAAATCTTTATATTTGCGCATGATTGTCTCTTACATTGCATAGCATCATATCATGATTCCACGCTACATGATATCCATATTCATATATTACGTTATTCCAAGGTACTCCAAGCATATGTCGTATATTAGTATTCTAATCAGTCTCAGTGTGTTGTTGGTTGGTTTTTGGTCTGCTAACGAGGAGCTTCCTTTTAGAAGATAGCCCAATCAAGATTTTGTTTGAACATGTTAGAGCCCCAATGATGAAATATAAGAGAAAGACTCACGTCTCTGTGGAGTCGAGCCTTGTTGTGGATTTGACCCACGTACAACGGCTTCAGCACACCCAGGGAGCGACACTGATAGCTGCACAGCAGAGGGAAGCTGTCTATTAACATTTAAATGATCTTCCTCAGAAAGAGATAACATTATGAAAGAAAATGAAGAATTAGAGTAATGCTCAGGTCTTAGCTGGTTGGAACGAGCTCTCACTCGCCTTTGGAAGGTAATAAGTGCCTCCCAATTACGTCTAATGAATTCTAATGGGCCTTTACCATTTACAGTTCATCCATGCTCAATGTGGGGGCTCTTGGTCTTATTTCTTTCGCAGTAAAAGTGCAGTTAACTAGTGACGGATGGGGATATAATCATTTTGTCATTTTCTAATGAATGCAAATTTACCGTGTTTCCAATGCCATAGCAATATTTTGTTTGGCACATTGTGTCTGTGAAGTGTATTGCGACATTTAGATATTTTATATACTGCCATATCGGTGTATAACTGACAATATACGTTTCTACTTGGATATCAGCAATTGCACCAGCTCAAAAATGTACTGCAAAGTCTCTAAAATACTTTAGTTTAGAGGCTTCTAAGCTCCATTACAGTTTGCCTGTTTTCTTTCTTCTTTTTTTCCCTGTCTTGGATGATACAGGCCATATGCTGTGGTTAAAAATCACTGAATGACTGTCAGCAGAGATGAGATTCACTGTGTCCTTTGTTCTGTTGAGTAAGTTGGAGTATAGAGGGGGCTGCGGGGAGAGGGTGGGCTCGGATTAGACAGCTTTGGAATACTGCCACCATATGGATGAGGTGTAAACTTAACCAGCAGGTATTGTTATAGGATAAGAACAAATGACTGATGACTCTTATGAAAAAGTACACTTTAGCATGCTTTTAAAAAGAAAAGAGTAAAGAAACAACTTTAAAAGATTATGGGCTACTTAAATGCTGACTGAATAATGTTTACAGATACTAAATTGCATGTTAATTGCAATTAAACGAAAATGTATTATAGTTGAAATTATATTAAATGCAGTTAGCTGAAATTTAAAGTGCTCTTTTGACCCAATTAAGAAGAACTTAATTACTTCTCTATGTGACTTCATAATTCTGTTGTCTATGAAATATGATTAAAGTACTGCAGAATGTACTGACGAGTATTTATGGGAAACTAAAATATATTTTAATGTAATTTCTATTAAAACTTGTATGTCATTAATTACTCACCCTCATGTCGTTCCAAACCCGAAATACTCTCATTCATTTTCGGAACAAAAATGAAGATCTTTTCTTTTTTTTATTATTAAATCTGAGAGTCCCTCCGTAGACAACTACACTTGACGCTTCAAACTTTGATGCTTCAAAAAGGTCATAAAGAGATCGTAAAACAAATCCATATGAATTGAGAGGTTTAGTCCAAATTTTCTGAAGAGACACAATCGCTTCATATGATGAACAGATATATATATAGACATTCATCAAACATCAGTTGTGGTATAAACGGAAGCTCAAGCATGTGTGAGAACCAATGAAGTTCATTCTCGTGTGTTACATAGCATGTTTGAGCTTCCCGAAGAGGTTTTTTTCTCACGTGTCAAGCAGGTTCAGTTGAGCTTCTTTTTATGTTCACTGATCAATGTTTATATGTGAATAATTGAATAAGCATACTTCTTAAAATCACAACAGAAGATTATTAAAACATAAAATTTACACTTAAGTGGATTTTACTTCATTACTATTATATTATCTGCAAGTAGAGTTTCAATATATAATAAAATATAGGCTACTCTTAAGATCTGAAGTATACGACAAGCACACATTTAATACAAGTAAGAACACTTCATTTCTCAAGAGCAAGCTAACTACAGTAAATGAATTAGCTTAGTCTAAAAATAAAACAATAAAAATAAATAATCTCATTTAAAAGTCAAATTTTAATATCAAGCTTTTGAAACTTGTTCTTTACCTTTATCTTTTACTAGTCCAGATTTGGCTTCTCTTCTGTCTGCCTGTTGAATTAGCTTTGTCAATTTAGAATTAGCATCCTGACTATTAGCTTTGGAATGGATTGCAGTTAAAACAGTCGAAGAGAGGTTTAATTTACATGCTAATCATGAATCAAGCAAGCATTTCTAATCTGACTAACCAAATTGAATTGTTTTTTATCTATCTAATTAATATTCTGTAGTTAAAAACAATCTGAAACTCTAAAGTGTTTGTTAGTGTTATATTATTTTGCATTATCTATAGCACCAAAGCTTCTTCTTGATTCTAATAAAGGAGCTAGAAAACACTTCTGGACTGACAAGAGGGTTAGTTTGAACTTTTGTGCATCCAATGTTTATTGTACGACCGATGGTTTAACATTTGGCCTATTTGCTACAAATACCACTAGCATTTCAATCAAATTTCGCTTAAATCACAGAGGTGTGCCACAGCTCTCTTGCTTCGTTTAAGTGACTGTCTTTTGGTTTTGTGACTCCATTAGACGGCAGAGCACCATTGTGGAAATGCTAATGAGCTCGGATGTCGCCACACAGTGATGGAGTGCTCACGGTGACAAATCCTTTATTCTACAGAGCTAGCCTTGATATATAGTGCAATTTCCACTTTTTTTATTTAATCTATAACTTAATTCAAACAATGTAATAAAATAACTCGAAGGCACCTTACAGCAATCGTTTAGTGATGTCTGCTCACATGATGTGAGAGGCCTCTAAATGCGCATTTCTACGACTTTATGGCTCAGTGGTTTAGCAGATAGACGCTTATCACCGTGTCAGATCCCAGCTCTCTCCAGACGCCCTAGAGGTGATAGGATCATATTTGGGGTCAGTAGAGGATATTTGGAGATGATTTAATGTGTTTAAACCAGTGATCATCTTTAAATTAAGGTGGTGGTGGGTCGAGTCTCAAATATGAACACAGCGACACAACAATGGATTATGCATCTTTTTGGGAGTTACAAAAAGGCAGTGCTTTCTGATATGAAGATCATTGTGGTGTATATATACACAAGTTTTACAATTTGAGTTGAATTACTGAAATAAATGAACTTTTCTAAGACATTCTGATTTATTGAGATGCACCTGTATGCGTTGAGTTTGTTGGGAGATTTCGTCTTTCGATGTAAGGCGCTGTTGACACGACAGCATTTTCAACTAAAAACATAAAACTTTGTATGCGCTTTGGCCGTTCATTTAGACTGCAATGGCGTTTTGGAGGCCTGAAAACACAAAATTTTGAAAAACGTGTTTCAAAGTGCAAGCTTTACCGTTATCGTCTCTATGTCAAGTACAAAACTTGCGTCTGTGAAAACGTGAATGCGTTTTACGAATTATACCAAATAATAGAAAAAAAAAATCATCATACTTATCCTGCATTTCTAAGAAACATTAATGAACATATCTAAAATTACAACACAGTGATGGGTCTTTAAAGACAGTATATAAAGTGTGAACTTTAAAGCTTTTTAGCATTATTTTACATTTAGTTTGGGTAACATTTTAATTCGATGGTCCACTTTAAACATACTACTTTTAGTAACTTTGCAACTATGTCCACAAACTCTTATTAGAGTGTTAGTAGACTGTCTTCTTAATATCGGTACTTTATTTTGATGTTCTCTCAACAGATATTCTACTGACTATAAGTAACTTTACAATGCCAACTTATTCTACTAACCCAAACCCTAACACCTAAAACCTAACTCTAACCTAACAGTCTACTACGGTCTACTAATACTCTGAGAGCTAAATCATAGCCACAATTTAACAAGGGAACAAGTTAATACAACATGGCCACAATTTAACTAAAACAAGGGAACAAATTAGTACAACATTACCACGATTTAACTCCAAACGAGGGAACAAATTAGTAGTAGTCGTAGTAGTGGAAATGAATCAAACAGTAGTAAATTGATAAAATACGTACCAAAATGAATAAGTTATGGGAACAAATTCTTAGTTTGTGGCCATGATATCTACTTTTTCTTCTGCATGTGTTATGTGCTGGGTATAATTCAATAGTTTCCATATTCCAAATATCTCTTGTATAATGTTGCGGTCACACTAGAATTGAGCATGCGAAATGTCTATGGACACGGCACACAATAGTTGTACTGTGATTCTTTTTAAAAATGGATTTGCTGCACAAATAAGTCAAGTTCTTTATCGCCGCCCTAGAGGCAAGATTCTTTGCATCGGTGGGAACAAAAAGGCCTCTGCTTCTGTGCCCTCCTTACCCACCCAGCGATGCAAAAAGTATGATACCATATTTATTATCTGCCTTTGAGAGGCTTGGGATGGGAAAGGGATTTGTCTTACCTACTGTATATCCTGACCCACTGAACATTCCCAAGGTGCCCTACCTGGAGGTAAAAAAAAAGCCTTTTAGCTCTCCTCAATGGTACACCTCTTATTCTGGGAGGGCTTCCCCGGGGAGGATTCAATTAACCAGTCAGTGCGTTTGGGACGATTTAATCCCCGAAGCCTCATTTATCTCCATAGCCACACATCGCAAAGGCCAGACTCTGGAAGAGCGCTGCCCTGGATTAGCGCTCCGCGCTTTGCACGTTATGTACAATGGCTCTTCACAGCGAGGCGATTACACAGGAGCATTTTCAACACAGAGGATTAACCCTTACATGCTTTCATGTGTGAAGGGCTACCTGTGTATACAACGCCAAAAGTGTGTTCAATTCTGTTTTATTTCTGCATTGTTATTTCACAGAAGCGTTGAAAAGCTAGTTTGCCCTTGGGCTCATTTTTAGCAATGGACTGACAACAAATAAAATTCTGATCAAAAATAGAAAGAACCTCATTCATGTTTTCATGTCTCTTATTTTGTAATTTAGTCATGCTTCCTGTTCCCCATGTGATCCTGTCATGTGGTTCCTGTGTATTGTTTGTCAGTGAGTCTTCTCTTATGTTCATGTCCATGGTCAGGTCACATTCATGTTTGTTCAGGCGTAGTTTGAGTCATTGTCAGCTTTTGTTTATTTCTTATTTCTTTTTGCACTTAATAGATTGCACTTGGGTTCATGCAACTCACATACAGTGAACTTTATGTGACACCATTTGCACCAGGAACGATAACTATATTAGCATCCACATCAATTCACAATAATGTTCTATTAATTATAATTGTGTGTAATACTGGATGGATTCTGATTGGCTGTCAATGTTTGTATCATTTATCAGCTGGGAAAAAAAAAATCTTAAAGTGATTCCATTCATCTCTAGTTTCTGGGTCCAAACATATGCTTGTTTCAATCTCAACAGCTGTTCATGAGTAGTAATTCATATCACACATTTAAAGCTTTAAAAAAGAAAAAAGAAAATCATGGTAAACAACACTGCAATCTCCGGGCTCATAGCGTTCCGGATAATAATATTTTAATGATTTTGAAAAGATGAATCACTGTCTGATCATCTAAGATTTCGGAATGGAGCTAAAGGGTAGGATTATGATTTTTCTGGGGAGTATTACAGCACTTTGTGAGTGTACCATTGTTTGAGGTTTGCTTTTGGCATCTCGTGCATTTGGACCCGAAAACGGTGACGCATGACCTCAGACTTAGCAAGCTGATTCCTTTAATTCTTCATGACTCAGGCTTTGAAACATTTATTTAACCTCATTAAACAAACCACATGAAATAGCACCAAGAATGCATTTCTTACATATTTTAGATCTTTTATATCCAGAAAGTATAAACTTATAACCAAAAATCATAGAGACAAAAATAATGAAATATTCTCCATGTGTGATACATTATTTTGTGGACATGTGGTATAAAGAGCCGCACAGGCGTCTCTATCCTCCTGGGATGAACTTCTACATAATCCTATGATTTGTCTGCTTGCAGCTTTAAATATGAGAGGATCTCATCCTCATGTCCTCCTTATACCTGGATCTACATTTTAATGGGCTCATTACCGCCTGGGCTGTTGAGAGGCAGGGTGAAGTCTAAATGGGGCCCCTGTTTCCTCAAAGGATTCGATCCAGACTGCTTCAGCTCATGGTTTGGAGCCCATGGCGAGCCAGACCTTATATAATCCATTTTTCCACCTTACTTGTCTTTGTGTTAGGGGCAAAACCATGTGACGCTATCGATAAGACCTGCTCAGCAGGGGTTAAAGCAGTGTTCATCGCCAATCCCTGCCCCAATCCAACATATGAAATATTCAGCAGGCCAATTGAGTATTATTGTTAATACCTGGCTATACATACTGCTGAAATATTAATAAGCAATATGTTTGCTATAATTTGATTAATGCATGACCAGATCAGAAGGGAGTCTGAACACTGCAATTGAAATCCCTTGAAAAGAGCTGATGGTAGATTTTTAAATGATATGAAATATGTTCCTATAATTCACTGCAGATTTTGTACAAATATTTACTTTTTCCATGGGAAATGAGAGGGAGTTCTGTCTGACTTGATTCATTCAATCCGTGATCATTATATTAATAGGGAAGCAAACACAGGTTTTTGGATGAATTTCTTGCATTTTTACACAATTGAAGTGTCCATATGGAGGATGAAACTTGCAAAAATAGTAAATAAATGAATATCCAATAGGAGTGAACTGACTAGCACCTCATTATCATATTGGAGAAGGAAATAACAGTGGGGAATTAATAAATGCGTTAATAAATTGGTATAACATTTGAATAAACACATTTATTTATGTATTTATGTTCTGTCCTCCATATTATAGGGTATAAATCACTAAAGCAAAATTGCCCAATGTATATTCTGTGAGCAATGTGCTTTTCTTCACAGAAGCCAACCAACTGTGGTTTTACTGATATGCTCAAAGACAGGATAAAAGAAATTTGACCTGTGCTTGGTCTCTTTTTTGGTCATTTTTTGTGTGCTTGAGCTCTGACCTTTTAGACAACCATGAGCACATGTTTTTGGCATTGGTATAGGCTTCCAGCCAGCTCTAGCATTTCTCTCCATCAATTCTGAGCCTTCGGCTCTTTAATATAAGTGACTTTTCTAAGGTCACACAACCACAACCTTTCTATTTCCACCTCTACATCACTCATCTAGGTAGTAGCTATTCTATGTACTGTGTTGTCTATTTCCTCATTTGTTTTGAATAACTTCAGCTTTAATTTGTGTACTTTGTTCATTAAATTAATACATTTCTGTTGTATTGGTATAATGATCCTTGATAACACAAGATCCTTCTTCTCTTTAAAACTGCCACATAGAATTTGGTGGTTTTGATGGTAAATTTAACATTTACACATTTAAAAGATCAATGGCCAGAGCTGTTGGTATATGTGGAAGATACAAGTTTGGTTGGGATCTGTCTTGGGTCCTGATCCCATTTCCCTCTGTCATTATTGCCTCTGTCAATATGAAATAGAACCCCCACTAGTTGCCATCTCTCATTGATTTGAAGCATCAGTGGGTGGTGGCAAAATGGAAATGTACAGGTTACAGCACCAGTTTGTTTTGCCAGTGCAAGATAATACATTATTTCAATCACTTATATACATCACAATTTTAGGTGTTTTATCCCCTAATGACTAGGGCTACTTATTCCAGTTTTCAGCAGACATGGATAGCTTTATTTAAGTAAAGGAGAATTTTTATGGCATTTGTGTCCTTGTGACCTTTTGACCCAATATTTCCATTTGACCTTGTACACCTTATTTCTTAAAATAAGCACCCCATTCCCACTTACAATAATTAATTCAATCTAATAAAATTTTTGTCCCACTTTATATTAGTTGGCCTTAACTACTATGCACTTACATTTAAATTAATAATTTGATACAATGTACTTATTGTGTACATACATGTTTTTACATTGTACTTATTTTTAAAAAATAATACCTGCACATAATTATACTTATTGTATTTATAATAACACTGTTGACCCATCCCTTACACCTTAACCCACCCTTAAACCTACCCATACCCCCAAACCGGTCCCTTTCCTTACCTGTATCCCACCTGAATAGCAGCAAAAGTGTTTTGCAGTACAATATGAACACATTGTACTTATTTTTTATGTAAATACTAGTAGTTAAGGCCATCTGATATAAAGTGGGACCAAAAATAATTCTGAGCACATTTTATTTTTGTGTTGATGGGAATTTCTACTTGATTATCAGTGGCAGCTTGTATTAGTGGGCGGAAATTTCTCATTCTACAGAGCATTTGATTGGACAAAATCAGGGTAGCGATCAAGTTAAGTTGTTAATATTTTTCCCGAAAAGTACATGTATCAGCGTCAAGCCTAGTTTAGTTTAAATTGATTATTTTACACAATACTTTTGTGGGCTGTGTATTATTATGCTTATATCATAATAATACACAGAGTATCGTGCTGTTAACTTAGCAACATGCTAACATCTGAATCTAGTGGAAATCAATTGTGAGTTGAGTCACCTGTGTGAACCGCTATTTGAGTTACAAAAACTCAAATAGTTACTGTTGAGTTGCTGCCTATGTAGAGGTCAGGTTCTATGATAATTATCTTTTAGAGGCTGTTCGCACAGAATGCGTTTTTACGTTCCACTGTGCTGCTTTTCATTTGTTTTTCTATGTAAACATGTGCTAGACAGATGTGTTTGACTGCTTTTTTTGCAGCATTTCACATGTTAAATAAATTCCAAATAACATGCTTTTCAAAAACTTCTAAAAAACTTAGACATTATGTATTTTTTCCACACATTAAGGCTTCTAAAATGTGCCTCTCAAGAAAAAAGACATGTGTCATAATCGTGTCCTTGTTTGTCTGTTTATCCCGTTTCCCCAGTCCTGTCTTTGTCACATGTTCCTTGTTTTCAGTTTAGTTCTGTCATCAGTCATGTGTTCTTTGTTTTTGTTTCCATCCGTCCTGTCAATTGTCACATGGTCTTTGTTTTGTTTCAGTCACGTGTTCTCTGTTTTGATTTCCATCTCGTTATTAGTTCATTGTCTCCAGCTGTGTTTCATTAGTAATCATGTCAGTCACCTGTGTCCCGCTTGTTATCCTCCTGTGTTCATCTGTATATATTCCCTCCGTGTCTGTCCAGTCCTTGTCAGTTCTTAAAGTTGCGTATATGGTGTAATCCTGTTTCCAGTCTGTTTTCCTGTTTAAAGAATTAAGGAAATTGAAGTTACTTCTATCGTTGTGCCTGTTCCTGCACACCACAGCGTGACAACATGTTTCTAAACATTCAACTTCCCTGCATTTTGTTTTTGTTTTTGCATTCCATTACTTTGTTTTCTATGGTTTTTCTATGTAAACACACACTAGATTGACATGATTGACCACTGAATTTGCCTCTTTTGCAGCATTTTGCCCACGTAAAGGTGCCCCCCCCCACCATTCCAATGCCCTGCATCTTATATTTTTAAATGCAAACAAATGTGTTCTATGGCCCCTTACATTCAAGGCAGCTCACTAGGTTTTGGAACAAGGCTTTAGACTCCCTATATATGTCAATGTATTTCCACACACACACACACACGCACACACACACATTTATTCTCACAGTCTCTTGCTGTGAGAGGTATGATTCCACTAACACATGGTAAATGCAGACATCCATCTCTGGAGAAAAGAAGAGTGACACCCAATGAAAGCAGAGCAGTGCGTTTAATTTACACAAGTGCCTGCTATAGTCTGGATGTCTGGAGTCTGAATGATAAAATCTGTTTTATTGATTGTTTCTGTCTAATACATGATGTTACTCTCTGTACAGTCAAAAAATATATTAGGTATAAAAAATTTTATCCACTTGATGCAATTTTAATACATCAAGAAAAAAATTGCGAACTAGTGTTCACATTTGCAAAGAGAAATACACATTTGTTCCTGGATCAGTTCCCTGAAGGGTCCCTTAATGTGCATTTCAGTGATACATTTATGTTTTTATTAAATCAGCAAAGCTTTAATGAAAGCACGTGTCCCACTGCTTCATAGGGAATGGAATGGACTTGCTTTAAATCAATACTCTACAATGTTCAATTATTAATCATCATATTCAATCATATTCAGCGCAGGAATCCCTCAAGTTTTTTTCCCCTTCATATTTTCTCTCATTCTCAACAAAGCAACAAAGCAAACCAACATTATTATAATTCTGCAATGGTTTATATCATGGGAAAACTTTCATTTTAATTCAGAGCAAATTTGTTTTATTTCCTTGTCACCGGATTTGTAGAAATGCCTCTCCAGACAATTAATGTTTTTTTTTTTTAAAGAATTCCAAGAACATTAGCTGTAATCCTCTGCCGTCTTTCTTTTTTTTGTCCTTCGACTTTAGTTTCTCTTTGTGACTAGCTCTGTTTGTTTTACCAGGATTGGCAATCTTCATATGACAAACGTTCAGATGTGCAGCTGTTGAGCTCTCTGCATAAGCACGGTTGATGTGCGTAACCTCTGAACCTTGACCTATGACACTGGAAGCAAGTCGTTTTTATGTTTGCTAATCACACAGAGGGCCACGGTGTCATTGGCTGGAGGGGATGGAAGCACTGTACCTGATGTGAAATACTGTTAACATATTTCATTTCCTGTCTGCCACGAGGCCTGATAAAAATGCAACAACCATCTTGCACAACCAACAGCCACAGATCACAACCCGCTCTAACTGGTCTTAGGCTGGACGTCGTTGTGAGGCCCTTGGAAAATGGGCTCCGCTAATGTAAAAATGCCCATATTATTAAAAAAATGAAAAAAATAACTACAGCAAACTATACATGGTATACTATACTATACAGCATACTACATACTAACTGTAGTAATGAAACTAGGTACTTACCCCTAAACCTTAACTAAACCCATGTAGTTATCTTACACTACTCAGTACTGTTGTGGGTAAGTACACTGTAAGTACATTGAAAGTGCACATACTGTAAAATAAAGTGCAACCCCAAACTCTAATCCTATTTATTTAGTAACATGCTGTTAATAAATAATTAGTGTATAATTACACTGTAACAAAAGCATCTAAAAATAAAGATAACCTTATATAGTTATTATTAATAGTTTACTTTTTAACATATTGTTACTTCATGAATAATGTTTATGAATGGTAACAAATATCATGAAATGAATAGTTATTTAACAAGGATGCCTTAAATTGATCAAAACTGTAAAGAAAAAAAATGCAAAGTTCTGTCATGAAACTCTAGATGGCGCAGGCTAATAAGTCTTTTAACTCAACCTGATCGTAATCACATCATTATCTATAGGACACAGAGGATTGGTTCCTGCTGTATCAGTAGCCAATGAGCTTGCATGCTCAAACTTCAAAAACATGAGTACTATTTGCTTAGCAATGTGGTGCACTGCAGAACCCTCCATCTTCCCCAGCTCCACCTGTATAGATGTATGTATTAGCAGCAGCAAGTCCCGTACTCGCTCTGCAGCAGCAATAAAAGCAGCAGCATAGCAGATCTATTCTGCCAAGACCAAACATATCAGCATTGACATACCCATTACCATGCCAAACACTCTGAGAGTTGTCATGATAGAAATGTATTTTAACTAAATGCTTTTCTTTTGTACTTTTATTCTTCAAAGAATCCTGAAAAAAAAAACTCAAGTTTCCAAAAATCTTCAAAAAATATTAAGCAGCACAACTGTTTTCAGCTTTGATAATAACAGTGGAATGCGACTTGAGCACACAATCAGCATATTAGAATGATTTCTGAATATTTTAACAATATTTTAAAATAAAAAACACATTTTGCTGTAAATTGTAAAAATATGCAATAATAGTTTAAAAAAATATTTAAAATAGTAAACCCAGCCTTTGCAAGCTTCCTTGGAGACTTTGAACACACAGTTTCTGTCATGTAAAAGTGCTCCAGCTTTAGCTCAGTGCTAAACATCCTCATGTTGGATGTTGTCATTTATTATGGTCCATCACTCCTACCCCCCAGCATGTCAGGCTCCTAGGCAACCTCTTCCACTGTTTTTTTTTTCTTTTTGCGTCTTAGACATCAACCTTTATTATCACATTTAATGCAGGCAGTGGCTCCCACTCGGCCGCACCCAGGTTTTATTCCCAGAGCCTATTATGCAGGATAAATAAGTGAGAAGCAATTTATTCTGTGCTGTGAAGGTTGAAAAGATGTGTATGATCAGCGATGGCCATTATCATACTCCTTGTCAGCATTATACCTGTAAACGCACCACTGAAGCAGCGAAGGAGCCGAAGGGTTGATAAAGCCATCAATAACTTCATTCAAGGGAACATGCACGCCCCCCACAGAGCCTGTAGAGGAAGAGACGGCTGAGAGAGGTGTGGCGCGAATTGAGAGGGGAAGGTCATATGGGGTCGTGAAGCCATGAGTGAATACTGATGTCATCCACCCCCTCGGTTCACGAGTGGCCGTCTGTCACCTCATCAGAGCAACGTAGTCTGGCTACCAAACTGTCAACCTCTCGGCTTGTCCAAAAGAGACCAGCCCACCTCCATGCTCATGTGCACACAGTGTATAGATGCACATGCGGGATTGGACGTCTGACAGCTCGTATAAGAAATTTACTGCTCTATCACTGCTATTTAATTCGTTTTTCCCACTATGATTAAATTGAAAAAGGGGGAGGTTTTATTGCTTGAGATGCTATTTAATGTACAGTGGACAGGAGGAGATTAAGAACAGCATTGTCGTGTAATGTTTCATTTTTTTCCCCCTGAATCCAAAGCTGTTTATAATAAGGGACAAATGTCAGAATAAAATATATAAATTAATAAAAATAAGCTCATAAATGTGTGCATAAATATGATCAGTATTGCAAAAGCCGCACGTTACTTATTTCTTTACACATAATAATTGTGAATAAAGTGCAATATAATATTTGTTCCCACTTTATATTACAATAGGTGTCGTTTACCAGTATGTACTTACTGAGTTGGGATACAGTAAGGTTAGCAACAGGTATCTCTGGGTTCAAGGATGAGTTAAGGTATCAACACTGTAATAATATTGATGTAATTACAGAAATGAATTACAGATGAAATTACATAAACATTGCATTTTTTAAAACATATTTACAATGTAAAAACATGTATTATACAATAAGTGCGTTGTATCCAATCCTAATATTTAAATAGTTCCAAAAACTATTGAAATTGATGCTTCAATAATATCGCTTAATGATGGTCATTTCCTGAAATAACCTTTTTTTTTTTTTTTTTTAAATGTAAGACTGTAGCAATTTCTTTTTTGTAACATTGTTTCTGTGTAATATTATGTAACATACTTAAAAGATACAAGTTACTAGTCTAGAATATCATGTTATTTGAGTTCAACTCACACTCACCTTCCACAGAGGTGCAACGAAATATGACAAATGGGATGGATTGCTACCTAACTTGTACATGACCAACCTACTGTTATTTCTTGGGCATGTTTCACACGTGAAAGCAGTGTGCAAAGTAGCATGTATTTATTTTGCAGCCCACATTCACAATATTCGCTTGATTGTTGAATGGATGGAATGCTGTAAGTAAAGGACGGGTCTGCCATAAGTCACCTGGGAAGAAGTCTGTCGTTTTAAGTTATGACATTTCAAATAAAAATTCCAAGTAAAAACAATAAATTACAATAATGAAACACATGCATGGATGGAAATGGATAATAGATAGGGTGAATTTTCATTTCACGCCGACACAAAACGATAGTTTCGAAAAATCAACAAATACCCTGGTCTCAGGTACCATTGTATTTCTGCAGTTTTTTCCCTGATTTTTTCGCAATGCCATTGATTGAAAGCCAATTGAATTTCTGGGATTTCGAACATTCTCTCAATTCTTCTCTTCCTTTAATCTCCCCCCAGTGTGTTTCCTTTTCTTTGTCTTCCACCGTGTGTTTGAGAAGATAGTTGTCCCCCCTCATTGAGATCCATTCTTGAGTAAATCCTGTGCGAGTTTAATGCACTCAGACATGCATGAGGCCTCAATGAGCCTCTATTATTAATGCCCAGTTGATCAGGGGAGTAAAAGGGGGTTTTGCTAAGGAGAAAAATATCTCATGTGGATGAAAAGACTCTTGGCTCTTTCATTTCTCAACGTATCATAAATTTTAAGGCTAAATTTCACAAGGATATCATATTATCCTGTTGTATCTAGTTAGAATTTATGTCTACTATAGAAAGGCAGTATTTGACCCTGAAATAGATATGGATGGATGAGATATAATAACTGTCCAATGACTTAGGGTATTCTAATTATCCAATTCAATCAATCATCTGATATCGTTTTAGCCAATCAGATATCACCACACCTTAACCTGGACTTCTAAATCATGATTGAAATTCACACAATTTAAATAGGATTTTGTATCTACTATGCGCATGAGTTTCAAAGAAGATTTGCTTGGCTTAGGCCTCTAACAATGCCTGGATATTTGGTTCTGGATAATCTCAAGCTTTGCTGTTTAGAGTGAACAGAATGTAGAGGTTGGCACTGAGAGCTGTTTTACATAAACCCTAAGTACTAAACAGGCTCTGACTATGTCATCAATCCTGTCTTATAAACGTATAAATGAAAAAGTATAGCCTAAATGAAGCACTAAATGAAGAGGTGTCTCAGATAAAGCATTACTTTGAGAAATATTGGTCTCTGCCATGAGGATGTTGATTGGGTCTCAATAAAAAAAATAAAAATAAAAAAAGAGTATTATATATCTGAACAATTAGATTTCCAGTCTTCAGTACAGTAGGTGTGCGTGTTTACATGGAGCATTGTATTGCGATTACCATTTAAAAGTCCAATCCGAATGAAAATGCTCAATGTAAACAACTCAGTCAGAATAAAAATGCCTAAACCAATTGAAATTGTAATCGGTTTGAGAAGGCTGGGATAAACCTTTTCTAATCTGTTCGATAGGACATGTAAACACTTGATTGGATTAAAAATGGAAAGCCGGAAAGTTTCGACGTAGAAATGAGGTATATGACGTATGACGCACGGAAAAAGCTAATGCTGTTGAAGATAATAAATGACTGTCGTGTCAATCTTAAAATCTCTTTCCACTCATCGTCTGTGAAGTGATGCAGAAAAACGTCGTCCCACAAGTGCTTGCTTTGGACTCTCATCTGCAGAGGATAGGTGTTTTGTACTGCTTTATTAATATAAGCATCATGGCACAAAGCTTTGTGTGCTCGTCTCCTAATTAGGACCTGAAATAATAAAGAATGTGAAGCTGATGTTGAGTTCTGGGTGACGGTTTTGTTTAGACGCCATATTAGGAGGACCACGCTGCCTTTCTGCTAATGAGTTTAAAGCAGTGTTTTGATTTTCTGTCATGATTGTGAAAAATGTCACCATTGTTGGTCATTCATGCTGCATCGAGAATTGCCATAGTAACTTACATTATCACTCAAGGAGAAAACTGGACAATGTAATATGTTTGTTTCTTTGCCTTTTCTGCATGTAAAACACTAAAGGGAAGCAGGTTGAGTTGGTTACGAGAAGACACCAGATGGCAAATCTGTTAATAATGTCTAAAATAACCTAAATAATTGCCAAGTGTTTTTGAAAATTTTGCATTTTTTTGGTTTAATAATTAACTTTACTTTTGCACAGTTTACTCTCACAGTTTGTCAGCTTGTGACTTAGCAGAACTTGCACGCAGCTATTACAAAACTGTTACCACAAGCTTCTAGGGATTTGATTTCTGTTGTTATGTGTTGAAATAAATAAATAAATATATAAAAATATATATATATATATAAATATATATATATATATATATATAAAAAAAAGTAGTGTGTCGGTGTCTGTCCGCTGAATGTGATTACACACTGTCTCTGATCACCCTGTGTGGCCATGGGAAAGTGAATATTTATAATGACAACAATAAAACTTTAGTTAAATTTAAACATTTCCAATGAAGAAAAGGATTGACTTTTTTAGCTTGTTGAATACATATTTTTATTTGTAGATTTCTAGTGTGACGGCTGAAGCAGCAGGGAGCGCCCAGCGCGTGACACTGTTTTAATGGTAACCAGATGACCTGTGAATGAAACGTTGAAAAATTGCAGTGAAAACATAAAATTATCATGCAGTGCAATAGAATTGCTCTTGCCTGCGAACAATGCCATGAAGAATGTGAATTAATTTAAAACCAAAGAAGATGGAGGAGCCACCCCAGAATACAATTCGGTGTGACGTAGCTTCACATTCTCTATAGATAAATATGAAGTCTACTTTTTAAAATAAAGTAAAGGAGGATGGTTAGTATTCGACAGCAGTGGAGAACTCAATTTTGATCAATTGAATGAAAAAAAAAAAAAATTTCTCACTGACCCCAAACTTTTCAACGGTAGTGCGCTTTAATGCAAAATATACCCTATGGGAATGCATTTCGACTGAACAACTTGTCTGAACGGACCTCTATATATCAGAAAGCTCTGCTGTTATCAGCCCTGCAATGTCAGACTTTAGTGCGACAGTTCATCCATACTAAAGCAGTGGTCTACTTCCATTAAAATCTTTAGCAGGAAGGTTATTTGATTGAATTTAGGTCTCATAAATGCCTATTCATGGCCATGGCCCCCCATTCAAATAATAATGATAATAATAATAATTAGTTACTGTTAATTACAAATTGTATGAATCTTTTCAGTGAGCGCCTGCCCTATAATTATACATGTAAATGAATGCTAAGATGATGGGACTGCAACAGAAGCCGTTTTCAGGGGAGAGGATGAGATGGACAAAATAATGATGGGGGAAGACTGATAGAGGGCAGCTTTAAGTCAACTGCTTTTATTTTTAGCTCTCAATCACTGTCTACCTTCTGATAATGTGTAATAATGGCAATGAGAACAGCCATGAGATTGTTTGTGTTTCTATTGAATGTTTTCGATCAAAGTCAGTGTAAGGGTTACCTAACCCAGCATGAGTTCTGCTCTAGCTGGGGCAATGCATTTCTTTTGAGATGCCTGTGGTTATGCTGTGTTTGGCCTTTGGTCATCCTTGGTTTCTGTCCTATAATGATGCATTACTTCCACCGCTGTAGGCACACACAAACACACAGTCTCTTGAAGCATGCTTCCAAGGTCTTTGCAGCTTTCACCCTGTATTCTGTATTCTGTCCTTCCACCCAGGTTTTTATAGCTTTCAATTTAAAAAAAAAAAAAAAGTAGATATGTATATCCATAAGTAAGTGACTGGCCTGTATTATACAATATGTGGCTTTAATGCTTAGGTTTGTCAATCTGTGTGTGCTGGGAGGATGGGGCTGTTGAGGTACGTAGCAGGAAGTCAGGAAGGGTTCGATTATTGCTTTTGCAAATGTATTCAGAAATAAATGTGAAATATATAAATATATATATATATATATATATATATATATATATATATATATATATATATATATATATTGAAATGCAATATTCAAAAAGCATTTCAATAAGTTTAAAACGCAAAAAAAAAGAAGAGTAGAAGATTACTTTTCTTAAAGTTTTTTTTAACTTTGTTATATCAAAATGAAATCAAGTATCCATTGGTATACCTCAGGGTTCGCTACCTGGTCTCTTTTTCTTCTTAAATTGTACAATGTCCCTGTGACCTATCATCCAGGTGCATTAAGGTGCAGATGCAGTTTCATGCCACTGCTGAGCATAAAAAACACAAGGATCTAAGCATGCCTGTTAGACATCTCGAAACACCATCTGGAACTTAATCTAGTGATTATGAGCAAAATGAATGTACTTCAACTAACCTGCATCTCTTGTGACCATTAGCCAACACCAGAGAACAATGAACATAATTATGTTAACGTTTACTCTTCACATGTATGAGATGCCCCAAAAGGATTAAAACATTTTGTGTATATAATTTTAATAGTAATATAATTTTATATAATTTAATACAAATATTTAATGTTTTTCAAGGTACAGATTTCTGAGAGTTTAGCAAGACAGATAGAACGTTATATATAGGAATGACCATTTAAACATTAACACGCACAAACACACACACACACACACACACACATTGCTTCACATTTCCTAAAGATATTTTTCAAGTTTGGCAGCTGACCGAGCAGAAAGATGTAATCTCTTCTAAACAAATGAGAAAGATGTGATGATATTACTAGCCTGGGTAATCAACAGCTGGCTCATTCCTCTATCTCTCATTCTCCAGTGTTTTCAGAGGGGTAGGGGAATGGTATTCAGATAGATGTTAATGTATCAATGCATTTAAATCATCTGACAAGATCATCGTCTAGACATGCACATAATCTGGCAACAGCACTTTTATCCAAGTCATACACATACACCCCTATATGGCCCTGGTTATGAGCATATGCACACACACACTGAATCATTCAATAGTTTTTTTGATATTTGGTAGGAATATCATCTAACCACAAACAGTTATATGTATACGCATAATACATGCATTGTCATGTCAGAACAAACAGAATGCTTCAATTCAGTATATAAATATTGATTCACCATTCTTCAACATTGTTTTAGCATAGGGGGAAAAATGAAAGTGCCAATCCCATGTGACACTGAATATTTCTTTTGCATGATACTGATGGATGCACCTCATTGATTCCAATTACAAAACCTTTAAGGCTAAATAAGGACGCCCTCAATCATCTTTACCCTCCTGCAAATAAAAGCATTAAAATTCCTCCTTCATTTTATCCAGTGTCTATATTACCACATCTGACCAATCCATCAGGCTCTGTTTGGTATCTGAAGCCATTAGCTTCTGCATGCTAAATTGAAAGGCCACTTCCTCAGCTTTGCATCATCGTTTGATTAACATTGCTAATGGAGGGATACCTCACTGGAGTGGTGGCGGCTGATGCATCTATGCCAAGTGGCGTGGTTAAGAGGTGACAGCAAATAAATTGGACTCCACTGAGATAACCATTTCTGAAAGCCAGTCTCATTTGATGACAGCCATTAGCCTTGGTGTGCCAAATTGATCAAGTTGTCACCAAAGGGTGAACTAGCCAACTTATTAATCAGCATGAGGCTTTTAGTAATTTCATGTTTCCTCCATGCTGATGAACTGGTAGGATTTCAGACTAACTCTTTGTGCTAACAAGTGTGTGTCATGCAATCTTACGTCACAAAATGCTGCTTGTTGGCTACTACAAACTTAGGCCTGAAACATAATGTATTTGAAAACCGTATTTTGACTTTACATTACGGCTTTACATCTAAATCACACCAATTCTCCATGGGCGTAACTCAGGGTTCGGTGCTTGACCCTTTCTTTTTCCTAATTTACACAATATCACTGTGATATCGTCCGAGTGCATTAAGTTCCCTACCACTGCTAAGCAGACAACACATAAAGAACTTCTGCATGCCTAGTAGACATCTCAGTCTGGATGAAGGCACACCATCTGGAACTCCATCTAGTGAATATGAGCTAAATTATTAAACGTATAAATGCATGTATTTTAAGCAATGTGTGTGAACTAGCCAACTTACTAACTGTCTTCATGTTGATAACTCCTACATGACATTTGACCTGAAAGTGAAAATAAGCCTAACATTGATCTCACTGGTAATCAAAGAGATTCGTATTGCTAACAGGCAAGCATTTTTATGTTGGCATAGACGCTGAAACATACATAATTAACATACTGACATGGACATTTTACATATTTACAGACGCATAAATGTTTACAAATCCATTCATCCATTTCATTCTGTTCTTTCTGACCTCTGGTGCTGTATTTAACTGGTTTCGAAGGATTCCATCACTTTACCTGGACCTGAACTTTAAAGAGTTAAAATGAATGTAAAACCTGTCATCATTTTAGTCAGGAATAATTGACAACGGAGTTATTAGAAGTAAAAAAAAACAAACATAATTTACACCCGAGGTGGTAGTGCAGTCACAGGGATTCAATAGCCTGGTAGTATAATCATTACTTAATCAATTTATTTTTATTTTGTTTGACATGATACAGCTATGACTAATATAGACAAATATCAGTATCCCTTATGTGCTGTTTCGGTCATTTTGTCGTGTTAAAACCTTAACGTTAAAACCTTAAAAAAAACCAAAAAAAAAAAAAAAAAAAACCTTGAAACTTAAGTTTGGTCAAAATGCCTTCAGTGCCTCCACAACATTGCAAATAAATTAGAAAAAAAAAGTTTTTATTACAATTTTTGATATGGACGGAATATAAATTTTGTTGTACAAACAGATTGAGTTCGGGGTCACATTTGACATTCATATGAATTCTTATGCGATCAGTCTGGAACTGCACTCTGATACATTTCTAAACACTACTACAGATGAAATTGAACTTGCATAGCTAAAACTGTCAATGTTTACAAGCGTAGAATATGTTTTGTAAAAAGAAAAACAAGACCGACTGAGCTAAGACATCATAGTTGTCCAGAGTATTCTTCCTTTCAGTCGCTCTTGGTGGGCACTTGTCCACTCTAAAAGCTAATCTCTGAATAGAAGAGTGAACACCAATCTTGATAGTGCAGTGGGGCAGACTGATAAGAATACAGACCGCCTTACAGAACGCTTACTAAAGTATAACGAGTGTAAGGTCAGAAAGGAGAGACTGAACCCTGTGCATAAAAGAGAGAGTGCTCTGCTGTAGTTTCCTTGTAACTTTCCTCTAAAGTGCTGGGAACCGTAAATGGGTGTCACTGTAATGCCAGGGCTCTGTAAAAAAGCAAGGATCCTTGTCTGCAGAGCTCAGTGTCTCAGGTGCTCTCGGGTGACATTGGGTCTCACTGACTGCATGTTAACACAGCCTGTCCCAGGGTCCTCAGGGAGGGCCTGTCTCCATGTCAGCTTTATCTTGCTTCCTTTGCCCTTGCATGCAAATCCCCTGCAGTGTCATGCCTGATAAACAGTAATCCCATGAGTCTTGCATTTTTATACAAATTTACCTTTTCGAAAATCTTATTCGCAGCATGTGTACCTCTTTTTGTATGCCTGTTTTTCTTTTTCTTCTGTCATATTTTTAGGGCATATCTACACTAATTTAAAACATACCATGTTTGTTATAGACGTGGTACCATGTTAATGTCATCAGTTTTTGACGTGTGCCATATTAATCGAATACTTCACCTAAATATGAGATTTATGTTTTATTCAACAATATCAAATTGATAATCTAACTAAAAGAGATTAAATGTTTTATTTGTTTACCTGCATGTCTTGTGACCATTAGCCAACACCAGAGAACAATGAACATAAGCACGTGTTTATTGAAATGTTTTGAAATATTGACTAAGGTCAAAGGGGATTGGCTGACAAAAAATGTGTGAAAGCAATTTGAAAATGCAAATTCACCGCTCTGAAGGTAGGTGGCACTTGTGGAACAACAGCGATATTGTATTTCATTGTGCATGTGTTTATTGCAGTGTTTTGAAATATTAACTATAAGGTCAAATACGATTGGCTGACCAAATATATGTAAATCCCTGAGTTATATGGACCAATTTAATGAAATTTTATGCTGCTTTTGCTTCCTTTTTCGATGTTTGAAAGCTCCAGTCCCCATTCATTGTAATGGTATGGAAAAGAGCTACCGGTTTTTTGTTAGCGTTCTAGGGAAGAAAGACGGTCATACTGATTGACATGGGGGTAAATATAAATGATGACAGAATTTCCATTTTGTGTGAAAAATTGAATTGAAACATTTTACATTTTAAGTAGCATGTAAATACTGGTATATATATCTGAGGTTACCATCTCATCTATGTATCGTACTTCCGCAGTACAGTAGGTATACTTTTTCGGTGTGTATTATTTTCTCATCCCCTCTTTTCACACTTCACCCCCCGGACCATGTGATCTCCGCACTCCTGACAAGGTCTGTCGGTTTTGGAGGAGGAGCCGGCGACCTTTGCTTAACTAACGACTCCTTCATCATGGCTCTGTTCGCCACCAGCACAGGCCTCCCTTTTATTGCTCTTTATTTCAAATTAAAGCAGCGGCAGCAGTCATCCATCATGGCCAGGCCTGACCTTTATCAAAGGAGATGACTGGGCTCATATGCGCACACACACAGCATAGAGCGACAGGGGTGCGTTCTCGCAGCGGTGGTCCCAAAGAACTAGACACTTGAGTATTCTAGAGATGCTTCGATCATGATTGTTAATTACGATTACAATTTTTTAACAAGCAAATTGTCCGATTCCTATACCAGTTGCCGATTTTTTTGCTTTAAGCAAATTTATTAGTTGCTTAAACAAAAAATATCTGTAGACATTTAAAATTAGAGGCAACTACTGAATTTAATCATGAACCAAACAACGATGCTACACACATAGCAGTTGTTTTTGATTTAAATTAGATTGTATAATGTCAAGATTTAAAGCAAAGAATTGTCTGACTATAAATTTGAAAAAATGATGCTTCATAAGACACCTGAACAAAACAAAAACAGAAGACAGACTAAATGAAAATGTAAATTCATTCTCCAACAGTAGGTGGCGCTTATGGAACAGCAGCGATTATAGCATTTCCCTGGTTACTGCTGTACGCAAACCAGAGCTGCGCTTATAAACAGGCATTATATGGAGATAAGAGGAAAAGATAATACCATTGAAACTTTTCTGAAGACAGTCAAATGCCTTAAGAGCTGGAATAGGCAACGCCGGTCCTGGAGTGCTGCTGTCCTGCAGAGTTTAGCTCCAACCCTTAGAAAACATGCCTGCCTGTAGCCTTAGTAATTCTGAAGACATTGATCAGTTTGTTCAGGTGCGTTTGATTAGGGTTGGAGCTGAACTCTGCAGGACAGCAGCTCTCCAGGACTTACCTATCCCTGCTTCAGAGATGCATTCATATAAACCCCCATACCCAATTCAATATTTATATTTTTCTTTCAATATTTCAGGCATTGTGAACAGTGAGCTTGCTGTGTCTAGTTTATTCTCTGCTGGCGTGTCTCTATTCTCCTCTTTACGTGCCATCTTCAGCATGTCCTGTTTCTGGCCTTGTTAACGTCCTGTTTACAGACTTCATAATATTTCCACACAAATTACGTTTTTGGAATGCAATGCAGTTTGTGTGTAAATCAGGAATAGTGATTGGTCAAAATAAAACGAAAAACCAATTTATGGCTGGTCGACCGGTGCATCTATAGAGTATTAAAACAATGTAAAAATGTATCAAGCCTTAAAGTGCCCCAATTTTAAAGGTTCCTAATTTAGATTTGGAGGTCTCCTACAATAGGTTTACATGTAACCAAGGTCAAAAACACTTTAATTTTCTCATAATATACATTGCAGGATCACCTGTTTTCTCATAGTGTCTGAAACTGTTCGATAAAGGATTATGACTCTATAAAACCCTCCTTTCTGAGAGCCTGTTCTGCTCTGATTGGTCAGATTGCCCAGTCTGTTATGATTGGTCTACCACTTACAGAGCGTGTCAGAAACTAAACGTTCATTACCATATCTGAATTTCAGCTCTGGATCTTCCTTGTAGACACACGGATACGAACAGTAACGATGGTGTCGCATTTACCATATCAATTCAAGCTCAAGTCTTCAAGTTATTCCTTGTAAGTGTATGCAAATAGACAACAAAGCTTTTCCAGGCCTTTGCTACAACTACAGTGTTTGAGGGCAGGTCAAAGTAGACCTTCCAAAGTTCAGAATCGGTACTTTCATTTGGGTGACAATTGCACTGTGATCTTTGAAACTTTGCAGAACTTTTACATTCACAAACAGCTTTATTACACACTACATCAAAAGGTAATAACCAAAATAGCATAATAGGAGCACTTTAAATATATGGCCATTACTGGCCATTAATTTTGCCTACAGAGTTTGTAGTTACGGCATCTGCCAGCAGAAACATCAGTATGCTAACTTTTCTAACTCCAGTTTGCTCATGACTTTCACATTCTTTGTAGAACCATCCATTCTTTTTCATGTCTAAATCTCCAATGTCAAAGTGAATTAAGTAAATTATTTGCAATATGTACATCATTCTAATTCACTCTTCACTTTATTGCTAGCCATTACATATTCTGCAATATGCTGTTTTTAAATGAATGCTTTCATTGCCATCCTGTCCTTGAAAAGCCTAGCAATGCAAAAAGCACTTTAAGAAGAATACTTTCACCATGATACCTTTTATGCAAATTGCACAGCAGAGAATAGGGAAAGTATATTGGCCATTTGAAAGCAGAGGTGTCACATGAAGAGGTTTTGTGTGTGTGGATAATTGCAGATGTAACAATGTTCAAAAGCACCAAAAGAGGCTCAGCACTTAGCACTGAGTTACTATAAAACATATAATACAGACAATTATCATCAGACTGCACTGTGTAGCAAATTTGCTATGCAACTGAACAGTAATTTTCTATGGTAATGATGATTTAAAAGTTGGGGTAAATAGACTGGGAAACACTTGACAAATTTAGCAAGATTGCTCTGGAAAATTCTTTTTGACTTGCTTCTGATATAGTGGTATTTGCCAGAAGTCCATGATTCATTGATGTGTGGAAGTTTTTACAAAGTATTAGTATGTTGATATGTGCAATATTGGTCTTGATTGTACTTGGCATGTCAATGCGATAATCGATAATGTCTGGCAATAATATTGCAATCAGTCCACAAATATGGTGTGTGATCCGAAAAGTCATAGAAATAAATTCTCACAGGCTTTGAAATACATGACATTGTGACAGAAATTTAATTTATTGGCTGAACTATTCCTTCAGTCTTTTTGTTCACCAGGATGAGAGGTGTGAGTGATGAGGAAGCTCTCTCAGAAGAAATACATGATGACATGACAGGCTCATCTGCTATACATGAGTACTTCAGTGCACCCAAAAACTTCTGAGCTCAAAAGAATGGCAATGGCCCTCACAACATCGTCTGTATAGACTTTTACAGAAGGTCTGTATGTTTACACTCTAAAGCCTGAATGTCAAGAAACCATAAAAAAGTTCTAAATCAGGACAATAATTTCCTTTTCCAGTTAATTTTGTAGTTTATTGCCCATTTCCACATAAAATGTCTTGGAATTGGAGCATATCACAATTTGCTTGCTGTTTATAACCTGACTGCTCAGTGAGCGTCTCGGTTTTTAGGATAGTAAAAGCAGTAGATGGAAGGCTGTGAATAACGAAAATAGTCATTTTTACAGAAGTTCAATATTGAATTCATGTTTTATTATTCCCTGGTGTGTCTTAATAATGATGAGGTTAATGAGGCAGATGCACTGAGCCAATTCACTTCCAGAAGGGATGCCATTCTCTTTCTCTCTCTACTTCATCTTGGTTGGTACACTCAGTGGCCACTTTATGATGGACATCTGTCCAGCTGCTTGTTAATGCAAATATCTAATCAGCCAATCCTATTGCAGCAACTCATAAAAGGCAGTGAGGAAAACACAAGAATGGGGAACAAAAAATCTGTTTTAAGTGACTGACTGGAAATTTCTGCTGCAATATGCAGACGGTAGGGTCATAGTGTTTTAAAGCATGCATTTTCAAATGAATGAAGACCTTGTGACTGGTTCAGATAGCATCATTTTTTGAGTTTCTATTGATTAAACCAACCGCCTTTAATGTATGAACAAAATTTAAGGCAGCCAGGTAACTTTAATTTAAGTTAAACCAACGACTCTTTTTTAGTAAGTATTCTCTGTAAAATAATTTTTACAAGTTTACAAGTTTGGGGTTGGCAAGATTTTTGTTTGTGTTTGACTGTCTCTATGCATTTTTTGTAAAAACAGTATTAATATATTTTAAAATGTAATTTACTCCTGTGATGGCAAAGCTGAATTTTCAGCTGCCATTACTGCAGTCTTCATTGCCACATGGTCCTTCAGAAATCTTCAATAAATATTTTTTATGCTGCTTAATATTTTTGTGGAAATGTAATGCTTTTTTTCCAGGATTCTTTGAAAGTTAAAAAGAACAGCATTTATTTAAGATCAGTTTTGATCAATTTAATGCATCGTTGCTGAACCTCAAACTCCAACTAACCTCAAAGCTCATTGCTTCTTGCCTGTCACGTGACCAAATGTCTTGAAGTTTGAGGTCTAAATATTCTTTCATTGATCAATGATTTGATATGATTTGAGAATAAGGAGTTAAAGTTCTGTTTGCCTTATATTTTATTTTCTTTAATCTTATTTCACCATAGAAGAAAAAACACGAGAGTAAGTACCGTAAAGGATGACAGAACTACCACTTTTAGACCTTGAAACAGATGCTCTTCAAAACTGTCCTGCCTAATTTATTATTTTGTTAGTCCTTCAAAATGATGTATTTTACCGTATAGTACTGCATTGAAAAAGAAAGCCATACAGAAGCAACATCTTTTCTCCTGTCTGCAAAAATTCAGGCAGATAAAGGCAGATAACTATCACTCCGTTTCATCAGGATGGACATGCTTTGCATGGTATGTGTGAGATTACTCCTGAATCCATGACCACAGGACAGTTATGATAGAGGCTCTATCTCTGATCCAGCAGAAACTTTCACACTGTTACTGATGCAGGGCTGGATATCTCTGCTGCGGTCATGAGTGATGTCAAAGGACAGTTTTGGCATAGGTTATTTCCATCTGACAAATGTGAAGCAGATGTTTTTCATATGAAAGGCCAGAGAGATAAAATATTTTTGTTCGTTAAAAATTGTGACTGTTTATTTAGCAAATGTTTCATTTCTGCTAAGACTAAGAATAACAAAGATTTTCCTATAGGGATGAACAATCCCAAAGTTGATTCTTAAAATCGCAATATCTATAGTTTGGGATGAATTGGAATCAGGAAAACTATTAAAAATAATAGTATAAGAATAGAAAGAATAAATGTAAAATGAAATAAAGTATGTCAATGTATTGTTATTATTATGTGTTTATAACAAATTCTATTATTACTCTCTGAAACGGTTGCAATCGAAGTGTGGAAATTAATTTGAACACATTTCATTAGTGATATTTGATGATGCCTCTAAGCAAAATCTTATTTTGATTTTGACCTAATTAACATTTTATCATAGCTTTGTAAATCTGACCACACCTGGGTCAGGTAATTTACACCATAATTCATCATTTAGATTCAATCTTTTAGATCTCATTTATTTTCACGTCAAGCAAATTTTGGCAAGAATTCATTCGGTTGGAAAATACGAGCAAGCAGAAATCTCCATCTGTACCGATGTTACCCATGAGATTCATATGACAGCAAGTTGGAGAAAAAATGGGCACACTGCCAATTAATTATTTCTTTATGAACTTTACCTTTAAAGCAATCTGTCCCTTTTTAATAACAGGAAAGTTCCTTTTGGACCCAATCATTCATAAAAGAGATACAGTAAAAAAAAAAAAATAAGGAATTAGGACAAAAAATTAATTTAGACATTTATGTCTGGAGGAGACATATTGTTTCTGTCATTCCATTTGAACTAATTAAGTCATTTGTTCTCTGGTTTAATTGTCTTGGCTGCTTGGAAATTTTCATCTTTATATGATATGAGTTTTATATCTGCACAGATATTAGTACAATTTTTGGGGGTATTCAAACATTAATTCCCCTTGGCATGCCGCGTTTACTCAAAGCACCATAATTAATCGGTTTTGTTTTTATTCACCTCAGATTGAATAGAGACATCAGTGTCTGCCGCTTCTCTTGTTGTGTTTACATGGCAGCACTGCTCCAGACAGGCTCCAGCTATTGTTTCCCTGTCCCGTGTTCTCCACAGCGATATGCTCATCCAAATTCTTATTACTATTATCTCGCCTCCACAGCCGAGCGAGCCCAACTTTTTTTCTCTCCTTGAGGAGTGCAGCATAATTTGTTTGGAGGATATTTAACAAGAAGAAGAGCCACTCATGCACATACTATATCTGATCTGGCTCTTGGCCGGAAAGTTGATACACTCTCGCTCGGGGAAAAGCCGAAACGAGTTCAGTGCTTTATTCTTTCGCCTATCCTGACTTCTTCACTCATCCTGTCAGGCCTAAATAACCTTCTCTATTTCATTTTACTGACCTTGGTTTTGCGGTAGAAATAACTGAGGTGTATTATGGGTTCTGCGTGGCCATTATGAGTGTTGTAGAGGAAGCTGAGCTCTTCTGTGCCCCGTTTGACAGACAGCTTTATGATTTGAGCATAAACTAACCCCTTCCATTCCTCACATTCTCGCTAGTTTACAGCGAGTAGCTTTCAGTGGGAGTAAATTGAGCTTCACTGAAAAATGAAAGAGCTGAGTAATCCTGCTTACATTCCCAGAAATACTCAGAAAAAAAAGTTCATTTGTTGTTCATGTTGGATTTGATTAGTAAATTTCATATATTTACTTAGTATCCAGGTATTTTCAGTTGGTGGGTTTCCTGGGAATCAAACCCATGGCCTTGGGATTGTTTGGGTGATGCTTTATCAATTAAGCTATTAGGCCTAAAAGTGCAATTTTAGGGTAGTATGGTTAGATTTTAAATACAAAGCACAATTGTCACAAGATTAATATGAAGTCTCTTCATTTTTCTGAACAGTGGCTGTGGTCGTGTTCATCTTAGCTTGATGGTTGTTCCATTATGACGAGTTTAATGTTATTGTTGACAACATGCCAACAAATGCACATCAAATGGAATACAAATTAATGCTGTTATTTTCTCTGCATACTAATACACCAAAACCATAATGATTCACTCAAAGATGAACGTTCTGCCATCAAGTGAATGGAAATTGTGGCCTTCAAACTCCAAAAATTACAAAAAAAAAAAAAAAAAAACTCCACAAGGGGCCATTTACACAGAAAGCTTGCATGTAAAAATGAGAGACGCAGTGGTCAAAGACGTCCATCTAGCAGTCATTCTCAACCCTTTTCCTGGAGCCAACAGTTTGACAGTTTTTTTATTTATTTGAGAACGGCTCATTTGGGTCTGAGTCAAGACTGAGACCAGAAGAGGGCCAAGTCCACATGCTCGTGAGTCTATGATACAAAATGATGAAAATGAGGTCTTGCATTTGGTCTCGGATCCATGTCCAAGATCATATTTGGTCTTGGTCTTGTCATGGACTTGGGAGCATGTGGACTTGGCCTTGACAAACACTTATCTCAGTCTTGACTCAAACTCAACTTCCCTCTGGTCTCTGTCTTGACTCAGGCTCAAACAGTTCATTTTGTCTCCCTAATCAAAGACACCTGGTTGAGGTCATCAGCTCATTATTAAAGACCTGAATTGGGTGTCTCAGACAAAGGAGACATTCAAAATGAGTGGTTTTGGGGAGGCGCCAAGAACAGGGTTGAGAAACAATGATCTACCACATGTTCAAACATAAAAAGCAACAGCAACATAAAAATGTAGCTCAAAAAGTTCCTGTGAAGCTCGAACAGTGGAGCAAGTCAGAGCAGTTTGTGTAGAAGAAATAAAATAAATATGGGTTTGGAACAACATGAAGGTAAGTTCGTTTTTGGGTGAACTGTTCCCTTAAGATGGCAATCCAATGAAAGATGAAGTGCTTGGCTAAAGAAAAAAAAAATTGATTCACTCCCACATTTTGGTCTCATTTTTCGGTGGCTATGTGGAAAGCCGTGTTACCTGTAGCGCTGTGTGGGTGTTAGCAGCTAGTAACGAGTGGTTGTCTTCTGTGTGATTGCTGTTAAAATGTTGTTTGTGCTCGCAGCGATTGGTTCACAGCTGCTGCGCTCGGTGTGTTAATTCTGTCCCTGCCCCAGCCCACAGAGGGCCAACATTCAGGCAAGCAGTGCTTTCAGTAATTGGGCTGGGATTCTACAGCCCCCACTTTGGGGCATTGAGTTGGTGTTTATGCTAATGGCTTTGGCAATTAGCCTCGGGATGCACACTATAGAGGTAACATAAAGGATCTGGAACAGAAGCAACGGGTGGGATAGATGACTCTTTTTCTTTATTACCAGGAAATTTGTATTTGATATAACTAGGCTAAACTGTAAACACATCAACGGTAAATTCAAGTAAACAGATCCGGTAAGGCAAAGACATCCAGCTGTCAGTTAATAGAGATGCTCCAAAATAACAAAGAAAAAGAAATTTGGGAACACTCTTGCTTCTGCCAATACAAAAATCTTTGTCTTAGTCTTGCATTTCAAGCCAAAGCTTTTGATGCTTTTAGTCAAATCAGCTTTTACCTTGTTTCTCTCTCTCTCTCTCTCTCTCTCTCTCTCTCTCTCTCTCTCTCTCTCGCGCTCATTCTCCCTTAATGCATCCACACACTACAAGATAATCGGGCCGATTTTGAGGCCAATTCTTCCCTTCCGACAATCCTGGGTAAAGGACCTTGATGGAGTACTTATGTGTTAAGAGTAATTGAATCTGTTCGGAAGAACTCCGGGCCACACCGATCTCAAATCGTAAATATCCAACGTGCGTATGTTAAATGTTTACGATCAGAAATCCTGTTGTGTGGGGGGAACGTGGAACGTAACAATAACTGATCAGAAAACGAGCTGAGGGAAGATGGAAGAATGAGACGACTTCATCCAAACCTTTTTTCTTTTTTCCCGCAATTTTTCTGTAAAAAGCAGTCCGAACAATGATATCTCCATTTCCAATATAATATCCATCTCCATCACCATGTTTGTTTACCACCAGATTTTGTGAGATTTCCCGTGTTTACTGTCGGGACTCTAGCTGTTACTGGAATCTGTTAGTGTGTGGTGTGCTGTCTTGGTCACATTGCGACACTCCACACACTATAGGAACAAAACTCTTAAATGTATGATTTTTATCGTTATGTTTATGATTTTAAAAATCTTTTAGTGTAGGCCATCCTTTACAGCACACATATACTACCATTCAAATATTTGTATTTTTTTTTTTTTAAATAATTTTATTTAGGAAGGATCATGTGACAGTGAAAACTTTGCCATCACAGGAATAAATTAAATTTTATATGGATTCAAATAGGATACAGTTATTCCAAATTGTAATATTTCACAAAATTACTGTTTTAGTGTATTTTTGTACATTCTTGGTGAGCTAAGAGACTTCTTTCGAAAACAAAAAGTCTTACCAACCCCAAACTTTTAAACGGTATACATTGCCAAGATATCTATTCAATGTTTTTTCCTGAAAGATGCCGTTATTATAGTTTCACTTACCAAATGACACTCTTTCAAACTTGTATCGGCAACGCACATGTGCTTGCTGGGTGAAGTCGTTGTTTACACTTTGGATATTGTAGCTATACTTATGCAAATATAAAGAAGCACATGATTACCTACAATGACTAGAGTTATTTTTAGGATTAATTGCAAGATTAATTTTGCTTGCACGACTGGATCAATCCTTGTATGGAACACCGTAGATTACGAGCTAATTTGAATTAATGATCAAGCTGTGCCTAAAAGGTTTTTGAAAGCCAATATGTAATTCAGTACCATGCAATTTGGTTCACAGCAGTGCCAGAAATTTTAAAAAGGCATTATTTACGCCCTAGAATTGGGTTTTTGGGGCATTTCTTTCCTTTACAATGACAATATACAGTAAAACCACAGCATAGGGACACCTTTCAGGGAATTTCTACTTGCACAGTTTAATAAAACAACAGCTGATCTTGTTTATTGATCCCTCACAGTATACCAAAGGCCTGCATAGCAATGATCATTTGCTATGCTAATAATGTGCGTAATCAGCATAGAAGAACAGATTGGATTCCCAAAAGACATTATCAGTGCTCATGAAAAGCTTTTTCGACACTTACCTTTTTTTTGGCATAAAGTGAGCAAAACTTACAGCTGCTCAGCTGTCATCCTGTGTCATGTTATTATTTTCCTCTTCTCTTGAATGACATGTTTAATTCCTGGGATAAAACTTTACAAAAAGCAGGATTATGGGGTCAATATTCTCCAAGGTGTATGTGTGTCATTCTGTCACTCTCAGGCAGGCCGTCTCTAGAGACATAGGCCCGAGGCTTGCTGGCAGGGGAAGACCATTGACCAGCTGCAGTCTGGACAAAAGATGAGTACGGCTCTTGACGATGATAATTGGAAAGTGTTCATGCATTGTTGACATTTAAATATTTGTGAAGGTCTCCAAGTAATCCGCACAAGGCATTCACTCAGAGTACTGCAATCAGATGTGACATTTATATTTGTTACACAATAAAACTGCTCTTGGAAATACCAGGATTTCCCTATAGTCAGATAGTTAAATCATGCCTGCTATTGAACATTTTCATAAATTTCCTAAATGATGCATAATCAATATGGATTATTTTGTTGCCAAAGCGCAAAGGAGACATTGCTGGAGTGACTTTTATCCATTCCCTCTGGTCACAAGATGAGTGAGAGCCAATGGCATTTAACGTCATTGACGTCAAACCTTGACCAACCTCTGGCATTTTCATTATTTAAGCATGTGTGCTTTAGTTCAATGGCAGAGGGGAAGATTTTTGTGTAACAACAACTTAAATTTTGCTCTGTCCACTTTAAACTATTGTATGACTTCAGAAAACTATAATGCACAAGTAGAATGAACAATTGTCACCTTAACCCTAAAGGTTCATCCTCCAAAACTTGTTGAATATGCCATCACAGTGACGTTTTCTCTGACATTTGAAAGCATTTATGGAATATGTAGGCGTATATTCTGCTCCCTGATGTTAATATTATATGTAGTATAAACCCAGTGCACTTATAGCTGCATGTTATTGGATGAAGGTAACTATGCTTTTCTCAGGCAGTTGTACAAGTTGCCCAAGCATGTTCCTTGTCATTTTAATGAATTATATTCTCTGCAATTTTGGTAAATGATGCTCTTCTTATCTAGGTCACTGTGTTAACAATGCCTAGTTCCTAAACCTATTCATTAGTTTTTTTTAGTGTCTTTGAGTGATAAATAAGAGCCTGTCAGGAAGTGTAAGTTTGAACATGATTATTGAGCCTCATGTATTGTCATCTTCAACTATAGAGGAGTTTGGAAATATTGAATATTTAGAGGTGTAAATGGTCTCCTAGATGCTGTGATTTGTGTTTGATCAATATAAAACGATTCTTATTCTCTGCTGTAAATAAATTATTAGTTCAGTCTAAAAACATTAACAACATTTGTACGGTTGTTTGTGCTGCTAAAGAGATATTACAAAAAATGATTTGTGGGTTAGAAAGTGATATTGAGTGATTAATACTGTTTTTAACTGAAAATACTCGTTGTTGAGATACATTGTCATTACAGTACCAAAAAAAAAAAAGCTAGAGGGTGAAAAACAAGTTCATTTTGTACCAAGCATGCTCTTGTAGGCCAGGTTTTTACCAGAAACGCTGCCCACAAATAATACTTCTCAAATACTGGAATGCATCATCTTAAATAACACAGGGTTTGAGTTTCAGGCACATAAAGTGCTGTCTGAAGGGGGATTTGGTCTCATTCTTTCCCCTGAAACTTAACCGCAACATCTAACACTATGATTAGCATTCACACCTGAGCTTCCCTGCAAATGCGCAGAAATAGTTGTATCATGAGTCGAAATATTCCTGAGCAGGTGTTTAGTGTACAGAACAATGGTTATAACCAGCTCTGTGAGAGCAGTCAACAACTGCCTTTTGAATGTACATAAAAAAGCATTGAATATTGGGCCTGGTTTCATACAGGTATTAGATTAAGCCAGGATTGGGCCTTAATTCAATTAGGACATTTAAGTAGCTTTCATAAACATGTCTTAGAAAAAAAAAATACTTTTGAGACAAAACAATGGTACTGACATATTAAGATAAGATATGTCAGTACAAGTTGCTTTCAGTTAAGAAAGCTCATGCATTTTAGTCTAGGACTAGGCTTAAGCCTGGTCTGTGAAACCGGGGATTGGTTCGCCAATTCTTAATCTCAATTGGAAATGCACACGTTGATATCAGTGTATTTCATACTAGTGTATGTCATTGTATCTCCAATTTTATAACAGCAGTTGTTTGTTATTTTTTTATTTATGTACAATCTATATTAAATGCATTTATTCAGAAGCTGTAATCAATTGTGGAAATAAGTGTAATAAAACAGTTGCTCCGGTTGACTGATGCATATGAAACAAAAATGAAATCGCTCATTAATCAATATGGATTTTAGAATGTTGTAGTTCAAGGGAAAATCATTTGTAATCTGTCTCTGTAAGCAGAAATATGTTACCGCTACTGCCTAACCACGGGTTTAGATGGAAGAACAGAGAAGCGTGTGGTTTCCTAAGGTAATTCATGATCATGAAAAATCTAAATATTGTCTTGTTAGATTATTTTGTCTAATTAAATTTGAAAAAAGGTGACATTTTATAATAAGTGTAGTAATAAAGTACTTACAAAGCGTTTGCAAACAATCATCTTATCTACTTCTGTGATGGGTAGGTTTAGGTTTAGAGTTAGTGTAAAAAGGGATAGAATATACAGTTTGCACAGTATAAAAACTACTACACCTATGGAGAGTTCCCATACCAACGTGTGTGTGTGTGTGTGTGTGTGTGTGTGTGTGTGTGTGTGTGAATACAGTTACAATATACAGGATACAATTAATGTCTAATAAAGGTTAGTTTAAGAGACTTAATCCCATTTTCCGTGACCTAATCGAAAATGAGAACTATTTACTCCTAATAACCAATTAACAATTCCTTTACTACAAGCTAATTAAACAGTAATAATTGTGTTAATTAAAGTGGCAATGAATGAAGAACTCACTATTTGTATATAGTCTTTTAATACATTCCCAGTGTAGAGCCTATAGTTAATATTAACTATAATAGTTTAATGATTTGTAAGTACTTTATTGCTGTATACTATGTTACCAAATAGTACATGCACTTATTCATTTATTTTAAATATGAAATGTATATAATTGTTTCCAGGTAATTCAAATCAAATTAAATGTTTAAAATACATTTTTATGTCAAAATGAAGCAGTTTAGTGTTTCTCATAGAGGTTCAACTCCTACTGTGAGGGTTTAGTTGACTTTTTTTCTTTGTTTCTGTTTCTCCCCTCTGTTTAGGTTTGTTTTCCATAGCAACTCATTACTCCCTTCTAATTTAGTTACCCATCACTTTCACCTGTGTCTCGTTAAGTTGCCTGGGTTTGTCTTGGTATATGTAGTCCTGTGTTTTCAGTTCTCTTGTTGGTTATTGTATTTAATTATTGTGGCTATTTGTTTCTGTATCTGTCCTATGATCTCCAGAGTATTTTGATTTGCGTTTAAAGACTATTTAGAAAGTGTACGATTTGTGGGTGTTGGATTACCACACAAAATATTTGACACCAATAGACCTGGGTTTTTATTGATCTGCTGGGAAACATTAAATTGTATTTACAAAATAATGTATTTAAATGAACACTTTATAGAAAGTACTTTTATAAATTTGAATGATGCAAACATTTTTATTGCATTGGATTTTTCAAAATTTGTGAGGGTCATGGCACTGAATTCTGAAAAGATAATTTTCTTGTGGAAAGATATGGCACTTACTATGGCATGTTTTTTTTTTTTTTTACTTTTTAGACATTTCAATGCAATTTTCCCCACAACAATTCTTCTGTGTTGTCTGTAAAACTGTTTGTAAACACTGCTGCAGAAGTATTTGAACTTTTATCTGGTCTTCTATTTTGGTATCATCGATTTACCCAACCCTAAACATCACAAAAAAAAATAAATAAATAAATAAATGTTCATGGTTGTCTTATATGCTGGTCAGCCAATTTCTTCCTGTGTAAATTAGCAGTTCTTGGCCAGAATAAGCCATTAAGTGATGGTTCAGTCTTCCGGATTACTCTTTCGCTCCAGTTTCCATTTCAGTTGTGCCCTGTAACCACATTTTGGTAAGCTACATATGTGAGCTCATAGGGGGTGTCTGAAGGAAACACTCTAGGGGTCAGACAAAGAGGACACTGCCAATCTTCTTCCTGAGAGGGAAAATGCACAGACATGCTGTCAGATAGCGGACATGCAGGACTGACAGTGAGAAACATGACATCCGGAGGTCAGGAGAAGTGTACGAGCAATCCACATTTGTGAATATTGGAGAAGGAAGGAGGCTTTGTGGGAATGGCCCATTAGAGAGTGCATGCACCCAGAGGATAATCAGATACAGGCCAAATTACCCCCAGCTGGACGCCAATCCTGCATTTCCATGGAGAGTGAGGGGAGTGGAAAGACCCTTCCTGGCGCATGGATGTGTGGGTGATTGCAATTGCGATTCCATACGGAGCGCTGCTCGGGACGTTGACCCTGACCCAGTTGGTAGGTATGATGGTTTATGGGCCATTGGACCGCATTTAATTCTGCGCACAACAGAGGCCCATTACAGACATGACTGCTGGGAGATTTCATCCCTTAACCCTCTGACTTTGTTTTTTCAATCTTCACATTTCAGGCTTGAGCATAAAGAAAGGTTACTGACAGCAGCGAAGAACGTTCTTATATATTTAGTTTTTTATTACCTTAGTTTATATTGGATCAACCTAGCAGCTACTGTGACTTATCTCATGGGTTATTTTTATTGGTTTTCAATACCAGACTCCAGAAATTGGCCTATTCCACTCATGACAGGACCCACACAGAACCTGCACCCATTTTCTAAAGTGATTGGGGGGCAAAAGCTCTAGAATCCCAAGGAAAGGTTTTGAAGTCAACATGAAATTGCACTCAAAAACTATTTTATTTCTTTATGTGGATGTATGCCCAAGTGCCGCCAGATACCCACCATATTTTTAACGTTAGAATGGTTGTTGCCGTTTTTAACTTGAAAGTAAAAGACTCCCTGTCAGCCACTTCCAGTTATTTTAGCTGTACAAAAACAGTCTTTATGCTGCTTGGAAGGGCAGCATGATTTATCGAAAAATCGCAAATGTGCATATCTCAATATGCATATTGCAATGGCTTACGATAACAATGACTTTAATACTTCAAAATGTCTAAGATTTAGGTCGACGCAGAGAATAGACTGGACATATGACAGTTACCTACATGTAACATGCTCAATGAACTCTTATTGGTAGCTGAAAACATACTTTCGGCTGCTTTCAGAGCATTCTGCAGCTGTGCAGAGCCGCCCCTGACCCATGACCAATGATTAAATGTACAGATTATATATAACTCTTAGTTTTTGTAAATGGACACTCGTAGCTCTGGTTTGAATACACCTATGATTTTGTCCCTGCTGCTGGGTGGAGTTATCGTTCAGGGAGAAAGAGTAAATCTGTCCATTCGCTTTGATTCATGGGGGCCCGTAAACATTGTGCAAGGTGTATGATTATAGGAGCAAGGTGTTGAACACGCAGTTATTCACTCTGGAAGAGTCCCTGAAACCCCACCCGGCCCAATCTGCCTTATTATTGCTTAGCTGTCCGTACTTGTCCCTTACAGTAACAACGTCTCTGTCCTTCCTTCTTGCTGGCACTCTTTTTGCCTCTAGTTTCTTTCTTTCTTTTTCCATTCTCATTCCACAATCCAGTAAAGAGAGCATGAGCACATACCTGTGCCGTAAGGTAATGGATTGAATGGGGATAATGGATGCTTTGACACATTTACAAGTTAGCAACTCTGTAATTATCCTTGTGAATTGTTATTTATACCACCAGCTGACTGTGCTTTAATCCCGACCCTATCCTACAATCTGACAGGAATTTACAAGGTAGAGTTACAAGAAGAAAATGTACCCCAGAGTGCATGTGTGCATTGGTGTGAATGAATGGAAAGGTGTGCCAACAGACGCAAGAGCTACGCTTGAACTCATTGACACTATTATCAACAGCACAAGGTTGATAAATATTGTGCTAATAGAAAGAAAACTTAATTGTCTGTTATGACAAGTCAACCCTTGAGACTTGTTGTGAACTTGTACTTTAAATTTAAAGGCACAGGTGATATATTAAGAGTACATTTCCATGACTGTTTCTTCGCACATTTAAAAAGTACATGTTGTGATAATATGAAATTAAAGTTTTACTTTAAAGTACATTTTAAATCGTGATTTTTTTTATGCTTTAAAGATGTACTTATTTTGTGTTGACTAATTACACACTAAAGCACTTGCAAAGTAATTTTTTTAATGTAGTCTGTTTTTTATTATTACATGTAGTAAATATAAGTAGAGGAGCATTTTATTTTACAGTCCTGTTCCCTATGTACATATGATGTACTTATTATAGCAATAACAATAACTGGGTTATAACTATGTGCTAACCCTGAACCTATCGTTAACTTTTTTTAGCAGTACTTTCTTGGATAACTACACTGTAAGTACACACACTGTAAAATAAAGTGTAACCGTAAATTATATATAATATAATATAAAATATAAAAATAAATAAAAATTATATATAATATAATTATATAAAAATTATATATGTACTATATGTAATAAATTGCAACCTCATCATTACAAATGTTTAATTAAACACATGACATACACGTTTTAATAGAAATGGCATTAAAGTTTACCATGTATTTTAGTTTACCATAAATGCTTGTTAGTACACTTGAAACTTATTTGAAAGACAATAGAAGTAATTATGAAATGACATGTATAAAGTATACAAATGACATGTTACACTCTATAAAGATGCACTTAACCTGCAACTAATTGCATTTAATATAAATGTATGTAAACTATAATACATTTTCATTTAATTGCAAATTACATACAATTAAGTATCTGAAAAACATTAGTCAATTCACACTGTATACAAGTATGTTATTTCCGTGATTGTGTTATGTTGATTTCTTTTTTCCTAATTCGGCGTTCCCAGTAAAAAATCACCAGCCTTTTAAATGTCTTATAAATCTCTCATTTTGCTATATTATCAACAAATATTGTATTCACTGTTATTGTGTTTAAGTGAAAAAAGTTCACTCAAGCTTATTCACCTCAAAAAAAAATTAAAGTGCATAAGCTCAGATCCATGTGGCCTACAATCAATCAGTTAAAAAAAAAAGAAAGAAATTCAAAACCGGTGCTAATGAAAGAAAACAAGCTGATGAAAGATTGAATTAAATATTTGGCAAGAACATAGCATAACGGGAGATTCACAAGCAATTTTTGTAGGCTGGTCATTTTGACCCGGAACACCACAAGAAGTCTGTGGTTTCCCAGTGGAATTGGGCTAATTTAACACTGTTGCCGCGGGTTTTTCATGTCTGTGGGTTGAAGCAGCCCTGGATAACATATATAACCCCTGGAATGTGAAATTTACCATGGGAACCCCGTCAAAAACGCAGATTTTACCCCCGCGATTTTAATAGGTTTTGGACTAGTTTTGAGTAGCGATTAGGCGGGTTTTGTTGTGAAAACCTGGCAACCCTGTCCACAAGTGTAACAAGTTTGAGGAGAAAAGAATAGAAAGAAACCTTGGGAAGTTATAGCTGTGTGAGCAAAGTCAGCAAGTTTAAGTCAAATCCGATAATATTAATGAACAAAGAAAATACTCTCCGGGTCAAAATGATGGTTTAATAATATGCTGAATCGTACTACTTTTTCATAAGGTTATAACATACAATCAAATGCAAATTTTACCCAAGCTGTCTAATGTACACTATTGAGGCTTTTTAAACTTTAGTCCAAGGCCTCGGCACAGCATATTTTGTGTCATTTTGAAAATATGGCCAACGCAAACAAAGGTGGCAGCTGCTAACCACATTATATGTTGGAAACTGACCAGGAACCTGACTTTGAAAATCTATAAAATTTATTGCTGTTTAAGGATATATGCAGTAGGATCATTTAGCCCTGCTGCTACAGTTATGAGCATGTTAAACATAAGCTTTTGTTTAGTTAAATGAAAACTAGTTAATTGATGATGAATATTCAGAGGATGTTGTCTATGGCTGAATTTTTCACTGAGGCAGGCAGTGCTGTTGGAAATTGAGACTTTATAGATTGCCTCATAATGTGGGAAAAGGATTGATAACATGGAAATAAGGCCATTTGTATGATCACACACACAAATTGGGACTCGTATTTCTTCATACAAACATTCTCGCTAGGGTTGAACAAATTTATGAATTACCTGCTTATTAATTAGCGGATGTTTTTTATTTGGCCACAACACATGCCTGATTTTGAATTGGAATGACAGGAAGATGAGGTCATTTGTCTAATTATGCCTGATACAGTATGTAGAAATACATTTTTTCAAATCTGATTACACATTTCTTGTATACAAGTTCAGTCCTGCCAAAGTAATTACCACAACAAATCAAAACAGATTTTAGTTTTGTCTAAAATGTGGTTTTCTGTACTGTTTGTATGACCTGTTTCCATAACCTGTGTATAATTATCAATTTGTACTGACACAAGAAATATAAGGTATCATTAGAAATTGATTTAGAAACAGATCGAGAAATTGACACTACTTTAGACCCCATATTAAAAATGTTATACCTTTATAAACAATTGCTTTATTATTATTGTTATTATTATTATTATTTGCTTTCCTGCATGCTGTGTATTAAACTATGTGTCAGTCCTAATTCTTAATGTCCTAATTCTCAAATACATTTGAAAACACTCTCAATCCATACTAGCATTTTCCAGCGTTCTCCAAAAGTTGCTTATCCACACTAAAACATCTGAAAATGCTGAAATCATCTTACTGAACATGTATAAAACATCATAGCGTCATAAAGTACATGCAATTGACCTCATTTTTTGCTGTAGGACAGCAATTGTGAGCACATTTTCTGTAATCTTTGCAGGAATTTAACATGAAGATTGTAGAAGGTTGCATGATACAATGGAAAATGGTATTTTCAAATATATCCACTTGTGAGAGCATTTTCAACAACCTCTAAAAAGAAAAACCTGTGGACTTACCTGTAAGGTCCGTAAAGAGAAAAAGATGCCTTGTGAAATTTACTTTAATGTGAATTTAGCTGAAGTGAATGTGTTGGAAATGTCAGGAGCAGTTGTGTTCACTTGCACTAACAGTCTCTCTATCAAATGATGCATTTATTATTTAAGTGGGTTGTGAAAAGTATTTGCCTCAATTCTGATTTGCGTAACACTATTTTATAGTGTCCTTGTTACTTTACCTACGGTATTAATAACAGTAAATTATGTGTAATTACATGCAATTATCCTTAAAGGGTTAGTTCACCCAAAAATAAAGATATTTTTAATTAAATCTGAGAGCTTTCTGTCCCTCCATTGACAGAAACGCAACTACCTCTTTGATCCTACAAACTGTTCATAAAAAGAGATCATAAAACTAACCCATATAAATTGGGAGGTTTTACGAGAATGAACCTCATTGGTTCTCGCAAGTCAAGCAAATGCTTGAGCTACTGTTTACCAAAACTCATGCGTTGATGAATGTTTAAACGTGAATAAAAGCCTAAAGCGATCAAGTCTCTTCAGAAAAATTGGACTAAACCTCTCGATTCATATGGATTAGTTTTACGAGATCTTTATGAACTTTTTGAAGCATCAAAGTGGTAGATGTCAGTGAAGGGAGAGAAATCGTTCTGATGTTAGTAAAAAAATATCTTCATTTGTGTTCCAAAGATGAATGAAAGTCTTACGGGTTTGAAACAACCCGAGGGTGAGTAAATGATGACAGATTTAAACCAAACCCTAATCATAACCCTACAGTAGTTATATGTTAGTAATTAATATTACATACATAAATGTATAATTACACTGCAACAAGAACACCTTAAAATACAGTGTAACACTGATTTTTAATCATGTTACTGCATACTGTAACAATTCATTTAAAGAAAAGCTATAATAAGTTTCACAATTCCTTCTTAGCAGTGCTAAGAGTAATGTCCAGTCAATTTTTATCACTTCATGATCACAAAAATATGATCTTCACAGAAAATCTTTTGTAAAGCGTGTCTGAGTAAGTAACAGAACCTAATGGAGGTGGAGTTTAAGCAAACGGCCAGTCGAAATACAGTTTAAAAGACAATCTCAATGCAATTCTGAATAGCACTCAGTCCTAATTCACACACACATACAAACACACATACAAAAGCACAAACATATGGATATGGATATTGTCAGACATGCACACAAAGTCTTTTTCTCTCCCTGAAATGTGTTTTGAGTAAATATGTTATCAGTGATTTGTGAGAGCAGAAGAAAACAGTACACTTCTCATTTTAATCTCAAAAGACCATAAACACTGTCTCTCGTTTCTCTGAGACGCACTGAATTGCTGTTTTCTTACGATTCATTTCACGCTCTATCTAGCAAAAACATGCAGCACTTCTGTTCAACACTTACCCTTTGAAAATATTAATGGAAAGAGCATGCATTAAGAAAATCCTCAATCTTTCTCCCTTTCTTCTGTCTGGTTTCTCTCAGTACATACACATGGAGCTGCGGGACAAATGTTACTTTGTGTAGCATTACATACCTGTACATCAAGAAACCAAATTAAAGGAAAAGGAGTATCGTTGGGGATTTTTATCCTCAGGTAAATACTGTTTTTTATAGCATGAAAACAGTGCTGTTGAATCACCTGCCACATTCTATAAGGTATATATCTAAGTGCAGGTTTTGGAACTGATCAGAAATGCGTTCGCAATTGTAGTTCAGACCTCTGTGTTCTTTAGATTCGGACCAAAAAGAGAAAATGATGCATTTAGTCCTGATTCACTTAGCGTTCACAATGTCATTTTCTTACACTGAAGCTAAAGATACAAAACAAAGAAACAGGGTTTTGTGATGTATATTTCACAACCTAACTTACCAAACATCAAAAAAAAAAAAAAAAATGCTGTGTGCTGAATGGGCTAAATGCACTCATTGTATTTGTGTATACATGCTGGTATATCTGTCATGACAACTCTCTGGAGATTAGTATGGTAATAGAGATTGGCATGGTAATGGATATGGCAGTGTTAATGTGTTTGGTTTTGGCGGAATAGATCTTCTTCGCTGCTGCTGCTGCAGAGCATGTACCGAGACTTGCTACTGCCAGTACATCCACAGACATTGCTGTGAGCATGTAAGACATGCTGCTGGTGCTGCACTTGTTACATACATGAATTAAGCCTATAGCAGATCTATACAGGTGGAGCTGGGGAAGTTGGGGGTTTCTGAAAGTGCGCTGACTGCATATAGCAACATTACCTGTATTTGAATGTTGAGCCGCAGCTGTGCTATGTAGATAATGACTTGATCGCTACCAAATGAGTTAAAGACCTATCAACCTGCGCCATCTAGAGGTTCATGACAGAACTAGGTAATTTTGCCATCTGAGAGTTATAAAGCGTTATGATTTGAGCTCACCTGTTATGTAGTGTATGATTACATTTGAACTCATTTTTTTCTTTATTTTGTGAAAACTGGAGTCTTTTGCTCTGACTTTGACCTTGGGTTTGCTCGGATTGTCAATCCAAGCTTGAGTGTTGGGGCTGTTGCTGTCAGTTTTTATTTTATTAGAGAAATATCCCAAATTATTATTTTTCATTTGATTATATGTTTAAAAATTACATTACACTTTATTTGGTAACACTTTTACTGTGCCATTGTTACATACTGTATATTACATGTAGTTACCATAGTAATAACTATAAATTATGCATAATTACATGCAGTCAACCCTAAACCAAACCAAACCATAATATTACTCTGTACGTGTATAATTACAGTGTAACAAAGACACCTTAAAACAAATTGTAAACCTTTATTTTAAGTAATTATAAGTTATAATTATAAGTTTTTTATTACACGTTTTATTTTTGGAGTAAAACCTTATTTTGCTAAAGTTAATTTCATAGCTAGCATAGCATTTCACTTATCCTGAAAACACTGTGAAATAATAAATTAATGTAGTAATTCGATGATAAAATTATAGTTTTATAGTAAAATCTATTTTACATTGATTTTACTGTGGACAGTGTTAAATATATAAATATAAATATTTTTATTTATATGTTTTATATTTATGTATTTGTAAGATTAAAAATGTAATATTTTCATATTTAATAATTGTAATTTTGGTTTGGGACACAGGTAATATTGTAAAAATCTATGCATTTCTATATTTATGAAAAAAAAAAAAAAGAAAAAAAAAAATGAAGACATGATAAACAGTTCCCAAAATCATTTTAATGTGATATAACACAAACAGGCAAATTAATAAAAAAATAAAAAAACATTTAGATAAGAAGCACAACTTCAAATTTGTGTCATGTTTGGAATTGCAATAAATGAAATAAATGAGATTTATTATTATTATTATTTAATATGAAACTCATTTTGCACATGCACATACTTTTAACAATAAGAATCTGCGTGCTTGTGTCCTATCGCTCTATAGAGGACATAAAAAGAGAGTAATTTTGTGTTTAGGTTGAATTCGGTCAAAGTTTCTCCTTTACAGCATCTGATTTCAATTTAATGTCAGTGTAGACCCCCACTGAGACAAGCAAAGCAAATGTTCAAGCACCCGTCTCATTGTACCCTGAGTGAAATTTGCAAATAGTTCTCTGCCCCGAAGGATAAAATGCAACACTCACAGAAGCATGCAAATACCCTAAAATTCATACATCATTTCAACTGGGATCACTGGGCTGTGAGAACACTTAATTATCACGAATAGAAAGGCTAAAATAACAGAATTGTGTGTGTGTGTGTAGGTGTGTGTGTGTGTGTGTCTGTCAGGGCAAGGCCATTGCGCACGGCAAACAAAAACACACCTGCCACTCAAAATGAGTGATTACCTTTCTCCACACGGAAGGAAAAGTCAATTCCACACTTTTGCCCCTCCTCCAGGCGCAGACACACATTTAAAATGTCTCTCACATGTATACACTCAAACACATTCACGTTTATTTATGAAGGCCCACAAAGTTCATGATTCTGCTGGGTGTTCCGAATCTGTAATCATTACAACAACACCAGTAGATCATTTTTATATTTGTTTGTTCTTCTCGCTGTTCTTCTCAGTAGCCTTTATAGTAAAGCACAGAGATCTAAGTTCCCTGGAGGGCTTCTTGTGACACAGGTTGTTTCAATGAATGATGAATATGGGCCACTTTAGTCAGACGGGGAATGCCTGTATTTATCATACTATGTCTTTTTGACAATTAATTCAGCAGTCAGCTATAACACTCGAGCCTTTTGTCTGTTTTACAAATGTCCATGTAGACTAAGGGTATATGATGTTTACTGGAATCAGCTTGCTGTTAAGTTGGTTTTAGGCTCGCTTGACGTATTTTAAGTAAAATCTAACATGATTGAGAGACTGAAAGCGAGCCGCTTCAGGAGGAAGTTAAGATTGTGCTGGCCAAGGAAACGCATCGATTTTAAGGACAGCCGGTAAGTTGAGTTTTCTCCCTTTGCGGTATCTAACAGTTACATCCATCACCTCGCAGAGACACTGATGTAGACTCACATTCATTTCTTACACCTCAGGGAGAGTTACAAGTGGATCCTAGTAAGGTACCAGCTTATGAATATATCCTCTATACTGGTTAAGCTAGATTTTCTGTGTAATTATAGGTAGCTTGTGTCCTAAAAGAAGAATAGATCAAGAAATCAATATGCAAATTCATGCAAGAAAAAGACCAATCGGAGTGCAGCATGCAAATATTAGCTGCAACAACGTCATCTTTGTGGATTGGAGATTTCTTAAACCTTAACATTTTTTTAAGTATAAAGTTCAAATTAGTAAAAAAAAAAAAATCATTGTGGAGAAGAAAAAAAAAACTAAGTTTGTGTATATATATATATATATATATATATATATATATATATATATATATATATTTATTTACATTTTAATAAGCACTTTTGTTCAGCAAATAAAGTGACAGTAAAGACTTTTACCTCATTATGAACAAAGTTTTTGTGAACTTTCTATTCAGCAAAGAATCCTGAAAAAAAAAAATGTATCATGGTTTTCACAAAATGTTAAGCAGCACAACTGTTTTCAACTGATAATAATAAGAAATGTTTCTTGAGCACCAAATCAGCATATCAGAATGATTTCTGGAGGATCATGTGACACTGAAGACTGGAGTAATGATGCTGAAAATTAAGCTTTGCTACCAGAGGAATAAATTACATTCTAAAATATATTCCAATAGACAATATAAAAATGCTTACCAACCCCCAACTTTTGAACAGTAGTGATATTTTGAGAAATTGTTAGCTTGCCCATGCATTCTGCAATGGTTGCTATAGGGTTGCTTAGAAATTCTGCATAATTTGTTACATGCTTGCAATTGTCTTCTAAATCGTTGCTAGGTGACTGCAGGTTGGCCCAAGTCAAATCAGCCTGTCTCTATATTATTCACAAGCAAAAATCGTCCAGTCATTTAGAAAAGCAACACACTTCTCCTCAACAAGCCTCAATTTGATCACTCATGTCTGTAGAGATGGCTCGGTAAAAATTATATTAACAAACAGGGATTCTTCAAATCCATAACCCTAAGTAATAATGCTATTAAGTAAAAGGCCTTGCAAGCACTGTGATGATCAAGTCATAAGAATGATCCAGTATTATTAGCAATGCATGTCATATAATGTTGCAGTACACTTTAACAATCTGAATGATCTAAAGCAGAGCCCTCTCGGGATGATTGATAAGCTAGCTGTACAAATGTAAGCTGAGGCTTATTTCAGTAGAGTGTGTGAATTGGTAAGCAATCTGACCGCATGAATATTTTAAAATGAGGAGTTATTGATGATTCAGAGGAGCGGCTAAATTCGCTTGCTTGAGTGTATCATGCAGTTATTAGTTTTTCTCAATGTGTTGCCTCTCTCTGAGATGTCTATGTAATCAAAGCGCTGTTTGTTTTCACTGGTAGTGATCTGGAGATGGTTCTTTCTTCACTGAGGAGAGTCTCTCTGTGGGATGGATAATCTGGCCCTGGGCGTGATTCCAAGGGAACACCATAATGACTGCTGTGACTCCCTGACCCTTTATGATTTATGCAGTGCTCCACGGATAACAGGCTCCATGGACCCCCTACACATACGCACACATTTCCATCCACTCCAAACCTCAACCCCCCATGCTCTCTAAAGATCCCAAAGCCCTAGTGAGATTCCTGTCTCAGGGATCAGCCCTACATATCCAAAAAATCTCCCCCAACTCACGCCTGTTTAGGCCCCAGTGTGCTGTTGGGTCAGAGGTCATGTTGGAGCTGTCAGTGAGCTGCTTGTGGCAGGAGTAACAGCGGTCCTGAGGGACTGCAGTTCTCTCAACCTGTTTTGGGTTTGAGGTATGAGGAGGAAAGGTGAGGAGCCAGGTGATAATGCATCATACTGGACACTGTGAAAGGGCCAGACCTTATAGATTTGTGTGCTTGTGTGTGTGTGTGTGTGTTTTAGTAGCAGACCTATTAAATTCAGATTGTCCGTCAGACCTTACTGTCTACGTTGGCTGCTACCTTTTAAGGCAGCATCTTAACTGAAATGGAACCTCAAAAAAGACTTTGAAATGGTCTTCATGGGCAGCATCTCAGCAATGGTCACAATAATTCTCACAGGAAATTCGAGGAGACTTGAATCAAAAGAAATATTCACTCAGTTGATTCTAATATAAGTTGTTTCCAATGAAGAAGCAAATTAATGAAGTTAAAAGAAAAGAAAGAATTTTTGTAAAATTAGATAAAATTTGAAAAATGATATTTTGATTCCCTGGGAATCAAACTCACGGCTAACATCATACTTGTTGTTGATGTTGAAAAGCACTCACGATTCATTCCAATAGAAATCAATGTATGTTGCTAAGTTAATAATTTGATGCTCTAATTAGCACAAATAAGTGTATGCAACTATTGGGCGAAATTTATTTATTTATTTATTTATTTTGATGGAATTCTATTTTGTTCTTTGTTGTTGTTTTGACAGACATTATCCAAACCAAATTACCATCCGTCCATCCATCCGTTTTGAGTTTGTATTCCCTGGGAATCAAACTCATCACTCTGGTATGCCTAACATCACACGCCACTTTCAGAAAATGTACCCAGCACCAACGCTGGAAACGTTGGTTCGAATCCCGCTGGGAGCAGTGCGAGTAAACCCCGTGGGGAGTAAAGAACTGTGCATGTAAATCTCACTCCTCTGGCCTCAAGAGTCGCACTACAGGCTACTGCCTTTTTTTACTGCCTTGTTTGCATGCCAGCCTCCCATGTCGGAAATGTGGTTTGAATCCCACTCGGACAAGTGTAAGTACAACCAGAGGGTTACATTAGCATGTTGCTAAGCTATTTTTTGATGCTCTAACAAGCAACGCATATGCAAATAAAAGTACATTCAATTTGATGAAACCTTTTTCTACTGATGAAAATTTTTAAATTTGTATACAAAGCCAATCACCAAACATTCAGGGTATTTTTTGTCAGTTTGTGTATTCCCTGGGAATCAAACCAATGACCTTGGTGTGGCTAGAACTTTGTTGACAAATACTTAGAATTGATCATTTTTTAATCAAGATTTCTCTTTAAAATTTTCATTTCAATATATTGGTAATACTTTATTTTAAGGTGACGTTGTTACATGTTACTACATGCACTTGCTATAGTAAAAACAGTAAATTTTGCATCATAATAAGTAACTAACCCTAAACCAAACCATAACTGTAACTTAGTAAGTACATTAAGTCAATTATAGTACGCATTGAGTAAGGACAATGTTACTACATCACCTTAAAATAAAGTGTCACCAAAATGTTCATTGCAGTGCATTCTGGGATTGCCTTATCTGCAATAGATAGATTCAATGCTGTCTTTTATCAAAACAAGGTATAAGGCATCCTAACTTCTTTAGCCTTTGGGTCAGAAGTGTGCCCATGATGTCTATAAATCTTGCCCAGGTAGGCAGCACACAGCTAGTGTATATATGTGTATTCTAGACTTGGGTGCCTCTACACATCCATCTGTTTGAGTGAGTATATCAGCCATCCCTGAACAACCAAAAGCTTTATGAGGCCATGAATTGGGTTGCTTTTAATTGGCCCTCTGTGTAGAAGAAGAAGCCTGCAGCTACAACGAGCTTATCAGCTCCTGCCCTCCATCAATAATGCATGTGTCGGGCATTAATGTGCTGTGTTCTGCCTGTTAGCAAGAAACAACAGTGGAGTTCTTGAGGACAGAGTCACTCAGGGAGGCAAATGGATGGTTCTGCGCCACACTCCAGTGTAATTCAGATAAATGAAGGGACAGCGGTCCTGCTTTCCCATCTCTTCAGCCCCGAGGCCATCCCGATGGATCGCTTCTGCTCTGTGACTTCAACAGTTGCCTGACACCACAATAGTATTCAATGTTGTGGGTAACACATTAGACGAGTTATGTAATCAGATTACTTTTTCATGTAACTAGTAAAGTAACGCATTACTTTTAAATTTACATCGAAATATACTTTTTTTTTCAGATAAGTAATGCAAGTTACTTTGTTTTCCCATTCATTTGGAAAAATCGTGAGTAAGAGCAGAGGTGTTGTGTGCACTGTGTAAACATGATGGTTATTGTAGTTCTTGACTAAATGTGAGCACAAAAACAGATTCAGTATTCTCAAAATGAATAAAAACAGTGAAATACAAACTCTAAATATTACGCAAACCTGCAATAATTGAATGTTAAATTACAAAAACTTACTTTGAGTTTAATATCACATTATTAACCATTGACTTTTGCTGCTGACCTTGGATGATCCAATTCAATGATTTCAATAAGCAAAAATGACTTGAAATAAACATCACATTTGTTTTTGAGATTTAATAGTAAGAGCAATTTACGCTAGCATTGAATAGAAAGACAACTTTACTGTGTTCAAATGTAACAAAATGTGTGCACACTTGTTCTTCAAAGGCATGACAGCTTCACAGAAACCTGATGCATAGTGGGATGGGGGTGCACGAAATATATTAGTTATGGTAATGACCTGTGCTCAAGCAGAACACCGCCTGAGGGAAGGAAGGGCGATCAAAGCTCTGCTTTTCTCCCTGGACCCTCTGTGACCCACCCCCTCATCTCTCTCTTCCTCTGCAGGAAGACCCCTCAGCTAAGAAGCATCTGCCACAAAAGGTGCTGCTACTGTAGGTAATCTATTGTGTGCTCAGCTAAAGTATTTACTGCAGAAAGTATTTGTGAGAGATTGGTATCAAAATGGCTCATAGTGGTGCAATGGATTTTGGTTCTCTTTTTAAAGAGATGGAAATAGGATAATAGCCAGGGGGCTCACATTTTTGCCTCTCCTGCTGGTGAATGGAGAATTATTTGTTTGAGCATCCTGACCGGCTCAACACAGCATGTTTGGTGAAGCTAATGGTGCAGAAATGATTTCACCAAATATCCACTGTCCTGCCAGATCCATTAGTGCAATTCCCTGGGGGCAATTGCTCTGCAAATTTAGTCTTCATCACCTTTTAAACTTAAGGGAAAAAAGAACCACATACATACATAAAACATTTCTTGGTCTTTCATTATTTAGTGTACATTTCTGTTACTCTGTCAGTCTCTATAGTGTTCTTTTACATAATTTAATTTTGAGACAATGATACACATTTTATACAAGGTAAATATTTTTTTTCTTGAGTTTTCAGTTAGCATGTTAACTGGTTAGCTTGCTAAGATAATCTTCTTTCAAAGTCTCATTACGGAAAGTCATTTCACTCGTCGGCCATCTTTGAAAAGCCTCTTGGGCAGCCATTTCAGTCATGCAGTACGCTCCTATCTCTTTGAATGTGGAAACATCAAATTCTCCAAAGATGTTCACCAAGCTTATGATTAAATTTCATATTTGTAATCACCAATGAAATCTGACAACAACTGTTTCTAAACACAAAAAAGGGCATTTTCCAGGCTGGACCAGCCAGTGTGCATGTAGCTGCACTGACAAAATCACTGCGTCAAATATTTCACTACTATATAGTATGTGAAAAACAGTGCGCCAAAAGAGTAGTATGTCCAAATACATAGGATTTGAAAAACTGTAGTCCCCACAAAAGTCCCTGGATGACCTACTGCTTCTGCCGAGATGAACTGGCGATTGGCTCTTTTATTTAGAAGGCGGGACTTATTCTGCCATATTGCAGTTGCACTTTCTCACATTCATAGTAATATGAGTGCAATTTTTTTTTTTTTTTGGAATATCTAAAGTCTGATTCCATCAGGTTTTCATACTAATCAATTAAAATGCTAAGCTAACACATTCAGTGCAAGTAACTTCACATTAATGACATCAAAACAATACATTTTCGTGCAAATATCTGTACACACATTCAAATATCAATATCAATCTCAAAACCAATCATGCAACAGCACAAACGTAATATGTCACATATAACAATTAGCAAAAACAACCCTGTGTATTGGCCAAAATAAATTTTAACATTTAAATAGTGTGAATCACAAAATATAAAAAAACTGACATTTATGAAAAACACCTTTGTTTATAGAGTACAATAGAACCTTTTAATATGTATAACCTATCATCATTATTTGTGATATAATGTGCTGTTTTGATAGCACTTTGTATTTAAAATGAAAGTTGCAAAGTATTCTCATTTTTTGTCATAATCTTGGTTTATTAGTATTTACAAGTATTTTGGAGAGTCAGAATATTTGCCATGGCCATAGGATAGAATTAGAATATTAGAACAGTGAAGATCAGATTATCATTCTTTAAAGATTTAAATCTTGTATATCCAGCCAAACAAAGTTTCCAGCTAAAAGGTCAGGAACTCAATTTGACCCATTTTTAATGATTGGCAAGTGTCCAAAATTTTATAGAGATTATGGAAGTGTTGATGAAAGTTTGTGGACAGAAATCAACAACCATGAAGGCTTTTAGCAATGTGCAAACTCAACACTATCTATGTGTGCCGGGGAAGTCCCTCACTTCATAACATTTATGCCATGTTTATCTAGCATATAATTACTCAATGACTGGAATGTTCATGATCAATCTTGTATTTGAAACCAAAAGATATATTAAACTGAGTCATAGTGTGAATGGCTTATCATGTCTGTTTTTTACAAATGCTGTTGAAATGAGTTTGAGGTTTGGATATTTTATTTGAAATGCGGCGCATGAACCGATCGTCTCTTGCTACTAGGTATGACACAAAATAAACATGAATCAACAAAGGAAGGTATGTTGTCTCAACCACGGAAAGATGTCAATACACACCATTTTTCAAGTTAAACGCCACTGATGTTAATCTCTCCTGTCTGGTTTGTTTGTCAGACAAAATGGCAGATTTGGATTATGATTGGTCCGATTGCCTGGAAAAAGTCAAACTCCTGGGAAAAGGGTGAACTGTGAGATAAAATGTTGTATTTTTTTTTTTCCCGTGGCAGAAACAAGCTTCCATAGGAAGGATATACTTGTGTCGGTCCTGATATTCAACACAAACAACATATTTATGTGCTCATCACATTGTCTGTGCATGTGTTATGTATGTTATGTATGAAGATGTTTTTGTTATGTAGACCCGTATGACAGGTCATCCATCCTGCAGTGATTTGGCAGTGCCCTTGTGGCTATTTGAGTATACGAACCATAGGCTTGTGTCAGCAAACTCTGATGGAAGAGTCTGCTGGGTCTCTTTACACAGAGAGGCACGGTTTACTCACTCTACCTGGAAATAAGGACAAAGGATATGTGAGACTGCTGGGTACGCTAACTTTGAAAAGAAAACTACAGACACGAGACCAGAAATTTCCTTTTGTTTGCTCTCAGTTCAGGGAATTTAACATTTTGATTAATCACAAATTAAGTTAAATTGCTGTTGTTGGCACACTCAGCATCTGCACACTGAAATGATCAAAAGATGGTGATCGTGTAGTGTAAAGGCGGCTATAAATGGATCAGGCCATCCATCTTCCAAACTTTGTCTTATGAGTGGTTGTGATAAGTATTTACAGTACATAAAACCAATCGCAATACAATGTGAAAAAAAAAGAGTATACAAATTTTATTTGGTATGCAAATATTAGTATGACATCATTGCTGTTGGTTACATTTTGATTCCTGAACAATCTATAATGTTTATAATAAAAGCTACTTAAATATCCTAATTGAACCAAGGCTTAATCCTGGCTTAATCTAAGCTCTGTTTGTGAAACCAGACCAGAGTGTTTTCATGACTTAAGTAGCCTAAATCTTTATGTAATTTCTTAATTATTAAAATGAAACGCTGAATGTACTGACTGAGCATTTACGGTAAACTAAAATATACTTTAAAGGTGCCGTATGAAATTTTTGACTGTACTAAAGCATAAAAATACCATGTTTGCAGTTATTTAGGAAGCATAAGTTCACATACTCGTTTCTCTGAAAAACAATGCTACAGCCAGTTATTTTACTTTGAAATATGCTTTCTGCATTAGAATGTCTGTTTTTTTTGGTCTGTGTGATTTCGCCCCTTGCCAATTTACCCAACAGTTTTTCAACACCACGGGTTGCCGTTGCCGGAAAACACAGCGTGCTGCCATGAAATCTAGCAAACAACCTAGGTCATAGATCACAGATTCTACCGGACCTAAAAAGTCTTGGCATCCATCTGAAAATCTCTATAAGTGTGAGCATATTAAAACGTGTATAAATCAACTCTTCACCTTTCAGTTTGTAAGTCTCCTCGCCTTCCATTGTCAATTGCGCTCGTCCCTATTCACTTATGATGGGGGAGGGGAGATAGTGAGCAAGGGAGATTTGAAGAAAGACTGTAGAAAGAGAGATGGCTGAGAGACATTACAAAAGAGTAAAGGTCAGAGGAATATCACTGGAGAAAGATCAGGCAAGAGATTTAGGACCTGAGTTAGTATTAGAAAAGCTTTCCAACAATGGAGAGACCTAAAAAGAAATGCCCTGAAAATGGATGCTGAGGCTGCGTTGTTTCTTCTCCATATGTGAGTAATACCTATGCTGTTGAATGTTAGTTACAGTAACAGACATGAGTGTCATTGATCGTCTGGAGCTGGTGTGAACTACCGGCTAACTCTTGCTTAAATATAGTCTTGTGTACCGTATATCCATTTGTTGTTCTTCCTTGTCATTTGTTCATTATCTTCACTTTATTTTTCACAAAGCATTATTTTGCTTCGCCTCAGTTATGATAGAGTAAAACACTCTTGCATTGCGTGTTTGTGCATTTGGGGGCGGAGCAATGAAGGGAGGGTTGTGTTTCTTTGGGTTGATTTCACATATCAGGTGTTTCTCAGAAATTGCTTACTGCACCTTTAAGTTCAGAAGTTTAATTCTCACTTTTAGAGGTTAAGAAAAAAATGCTTGAGCAATATCAATCTGCTGCCCTAAGCACCATAACTAATCTCACACCAACTGGTGCCACTCTCATATCATGAAAGAGCATTAGAATGTCATAATACACTCAATCATTAGCATGATTTGTAATATGTTTAGTCTGGCCCATTGTGTAAATTCACAAAAACTCACTAGCATCAGACAAGAGAGGGCTCTGCACCTACTGACAGTGCTTTATGATTTATGAACCGCAGCTGTGGAGACGAGTGAACATATAAACAAGTCTAAAGTGTGTTCTGCAGTGAAAAACTAAGCGTCTTTGTTCTTTGCGGTTAGGTTGATAATTCATCACACTCTCTCTCTGCATTGTAATAAGGAAATCTGATGAATAACTTCTGATCAAGTGATGATAACCACAAGCCAATTTTAAAAATTGACTTATCCCACAAGACTCTGCGCAATCGCTGGCAACATCTACTGTGGCTTTGTGAACCTTTCTCTTGTCCATATTTCTGCTCTACAGTATTTCGTATCACACCCACAGCAGCAGCAATTCGAATTTATTTGTTTCTTTCATCTTTGCACATAATTCTACCGTATAGCCGCCGTAAGACAATATAAGTTGCTGTTCTTGTGGGACTCGGCGGTAAACAACTCTCAGTGACAAAGCCAGGAAATAAAAGCTGCCTTGGTAGGCTAATTAGTCGCCGCCTTGAGCTGGCAGTAGGAATTCATTTCATTGTGTCATTCACAACAAGCTGTCGGTGCTCATCTGAAGCCCAATGTTTCATAGCCAATTTGCAGTGCACTCACCTCGTTCGACAACTTTGGCCAGTAAATCTTCTCTCATAACTATATTCATTGGTGATGAGAATGAGCGGAGGATGGAGGAGATATAATGAAGCTCATACTTTGCTGCAGTTTAAAGCTCCTTAGAGGAGTATCGCACACACGGTGTCGACACCCCTCCCAGTGAAGATATGAATTTGAAATGCTGTGTAGTAAATTTTGCCATCTTGTAATGAGTCCTTTCGCAACTCATTTGTAAGTTGTCATTGCTTGGAAGAAACATTCTCCTCGCTCTGGGGTGCTTTTTCAGGAGAGTTTCGACCAATTTAGTGACCAAATTCCTTCGATAAGTCCTACAAAAATATTTCTTCATTAGGTTTGTTTAGAATGGCATGCTAATTTTCTGCTCATATTATTGTTTGCGGTATATATGTACGTGTGTAGAATGTGCGTGAGAAACAACAATGCTATGCGTTCCACCTTTCATTCATGACAAAAAAACCTGAAGAAATATGAAACTGAATTCCAAATGAATATTTCTTAATGTTTGGGCATGTTTTTGTTTTTTTTAATGTTTGGAAATTTAAAATTCAGTTTACCTAATCTTGACATTTTATTGCATTTTTTTTTTTTTAAATTTGCATTATTAAATTTAAATTAAATTATTAAATATTAAATTATTATGGACATTTTATGTATGGTTAGGGATACAGTTTATACAGTGTAAAACAAGCAATAGGGTGAAAAAATATAACTATTTTTGGTGCAAGAAACCCTGACTAACATTATAAGTCATCTTTGATTAAAAAAATCTGATAGTATAGAATATAGTAGAATGTGACATTATACATAACATATTAGAAGACAGATATCATAACCTATAGTGCAGTCAAAGATTATTAAAAGGCATGTCCTTCCATAAGCTGACATATTTAAAACATCCATTAATCTTCCTTCTTGTCCTCTGCCCTTGAGAGAACACATGCATCTTATATGGGAAGACCACTCACACATAGGTCAACATGTATGAGTTTCCTCGTAAAAAAACAAGGTTACTTCATAGCCTGCTGTATATATAATGCATAATTAATTGCTAGGGTGTACACAGTGGAAGAAAATGGGGGGTTTGGGTGGATTTGTGGCCAGACACACAAACATTTAGGTTTTCAATCTCTTAGACAGCAGAACATTTGTCTCTGCTTGTAGAAACTCCTTATAGCATGTAATTACCATATCATTAGTCAAAATCACAGTGAAACTATGACATTGTAACATGGAGGAATTGATGTATTCTCAAACATCCAAAAAGCAAGTGGGGACATGAATCCTGTATGCTCACGATGACGTTATAGTTCACCCCAAAATTAAGAAGAAAAAAAATTGTAATCATTTCCTCACACCTAAATGAGTTCACTCATGATTTTCTTTCAGAATCAAACCTAAAAGAGATTTCAGATGAGATGTACTTGGTGTTATTTTCCATATAACTAAAGTGATTGTGTTGTCAGACATTTAAAATGAGAAATAAATACCGTAAAGTACCATATTCTACTTGTATTTGATAGCTCTGTGAGTTTTACAGTAAGTAATTATGCACTGTAAATCTTCTGTTCGACTGTTGCTCTCAAATTCCATGCGAGCAGTTTAAATTGCACCAAAAAAAGATGGTGTCGCAACTGGTTACGAGACACGTTTGCTTTCAAACCTGGAGTGACATTTTGTGATTTCAAGTTCAAATATATGCGCAAATGTGACATTTAGCATTACAGCATGAGAAGAATATTGAAATGTTGGTCTTTTCCTCACCCTCATGGCAGAAGTTTACAAATGTTTGCAGTTGAAATTGAGTCAATGCAGTCCAGTTGAGGAATCCGCAGAATCAGAAATTTTGCTTAAGGGTGAAAATTTTCCAGTGCGGATTTGAATTCAAGTTTGTCATGCAAATTCACACCGTTGCCCGACAGAAAGCTGCTTGATTTTTTTTAAAGTGACTTTTGTGTTTTGTGCTTCATACTTCGCTTCACAATAAGAAATAAACTTTTTTGTCCGCACTATTTTGCCAATTACTTCCTTTAGAAGACGTGGAATGTAGAATTATGAGCATTATGAGCTACTTAACATTCAGCTAAACCTTTCTTTTTGAGTTCTACAAAAGAAAACGAGTGGTTTCTTTAAAGATAGTGATGGACATTTAAAAAAAAAAAAACTTAATAGCATGTCATATCTGTCTCTTGAGCTTTTTGTTGAATCTAACAATTTGATTAATCGTTACTCAGCAAAACAAAGCTAAAGCATATGTCTGAACAAAATGCTCTGACTTGCCATTAGTAATACTTCATTTGTACGTAATGCTGAGGTGGAATGAAGCCAAATTTGACCTGTGGCCACAGGCAAAGGCTTAAATCAAGTATTTTATTGAGACTTTCCTTTTGTATCTGACAGGGGACTGCCAAACCGCAAATCCATGACCCAAGAAGCACCATTAATCCATGCCGTCCCTCGTGGCTCTCGCTGTTGAAGCTCTGTGTAGTAAAACTTTAGTGTGTTCAGCTGTAAATAAATTACGGAGCATGAAGGAGGTTTCGCTTTCTTGTAGACTCAAAGAGTCCAGGGTGTCTGTTGGGTTTTACAAACATTTCTTGGCATTATTGATCTAGACATGCTGGATCTGGGATGCAGGGGGAAAAAAAACACTAGGTATCCCGCTTTTGATGTTTGGTCTTCCTCTCATCAAGGCGAAATGTTGTATGCTAGACAGGTTGGATGAATCTTCGGAAGGGAGTGTATTATGTACAGAGATGATCCTCTAGTGCGGTTAAGTTTGGAATGATATGTTGTCGAATCACCGACTTCATTAGAAAAAATCTAATATTTTTATCAGATGCACCTATAGAGCTGTTGTGTTACAGACAGTCTGAAGAAGAGATGGTCTGATCAAACCCCCATGATGATCAGTCGAGCTTACATTTGTGTCAAATTCGAGTATGTCTTTGCCCAGCCGATGGAAAGAAATGAGAAGAAATGACATGATACATATGCCGTGTTATTTTGAGTGCTGTGGCATCCTGGGAAATATCTTTTTGCTGTACTGTTCAGTCTCTTCCAAGGGCAGAGTGTCAAATGTTGCATTGCTATTTCATAGAAAAAGGATTATCCATGCACTTGAATAAAAGGAGATTATACTTTTGTTTTATGAAGTTTATTGGCAAGCTCTTTCTGAAAGCTGAAAGAAAAATTTAGCAAGGCCATTATGTAGAAGTGAGTGCTGAAATTACAGAAGTCACCCAGAGTCCCTGAAAGCTGATCGTCTCTGTCAGACAGCACCTGGACTTTGAAAACTAGGTACTAAAACTATATACACACACACACATGGCTCACCTTTGTGTTTTCAAAGGTGCTGTCCGACAGAGACAATCAGCTTTCAAGGGCTCTGGGTGACTTTGAGTGGCAGCTCCAGGTTTTTTTTTTTTCTCTCTCTCAGGGGTGCTAAGAAAAAAAGAACTACATCAATAACTTCAATACCCTGCATTTCCATTTTACCTTAAACTATACAAGTACAAGGTCTCATTGTAAAGTGTACACAGTTACAAAGTACTATAGCCTATTGTTAAACCTTTATTTATTACCTTATCAGCTCTTTGAATCAACAACGGTTTATTGAAATTTGTCGACTATACAGTCCCATAGACATATAGGCGTGCGTACGTCTATGTATGCTCCACTGAGCTAAATAAAGGAACATGCTTGTGATTTTAAAATGCAAACAACGGTGTTGAGAAGTGTTTTCAGAAGTTGAACTTTTAACTTGACACAACATTTTAAAAAGTGGCGCGAGAAACTGAAAAAGCAAACGAGATGCAACAGTCAAATACGACTGTTTAACGCATTCATCTATATGTTTAGATCAAAAACTAAAAATTTTTATCACCATTAGGCTAGCAGGGGCGAACAAAGTGCAAGAATTTATATCAAAATATTATTTGTGAAGATTCAAAAAGATCAGGATAGCTACTCAAGAATAGCAGATTTCAAGATGACAATACACTCACCTAAAGGATTATTAGGAACACCATACTAATACTGTGTTTGACCCCCTTTCGCCTTCAGAACTGCCTTAATTCTGCATGGCATTGATTCAACAAGGTGCTGAAAGCATTCTTTAGAAATGTTGGCCCATATTGATAGGATAGCATCTTGCAGTTGATGGAGATTTGTGGGATGCACATCCAAGGCACGAAGCTCCCGTTCCACCACAAAGATGCTCTATTGGGTTGAGATCTGGTGAGTGTGGGGGCCATTTTAGTACAGTGAACTCATTGTCATGTTCAAGAAAACAATTCGAAATGATTCAAGCTTTGTGACATGGTGCATTATCCTGCTGAAAGTAGCCATCAGAGGATGGGTACATGGTGGTCATAAAGGGATGGACATGGTCAGAAACAATGCTGAGATAGGCCGTGGCATTTAAACGATGCCCAATTGGCACTAAGGGGCCTAAAGTGTGCCAAGAAAACAGCCCCCACACCATTACACCACCACCACCAGCCTGCACACTGGTAACAAGGCATGATGGATCCATGTTCTCATTCTGTTTACACCAAATTCTGACTCTACCATCTGAATGTCTCAACAGACCAGGCAACATTTTTCCAGTCTTCAACTGTCCAATTTTGGTGAGCTCATGCAAATTGTAGCCTCTTTTTCCTATTTGTAGTGGAGATGAGTGGTACCCGGTGGGGTCTTCTGCTGTTGTAGCCCATCCGCCTCAAGGTTGTGCGTGTTGTGGCTCCACAAATGCTTTGCTGCATACCTCGGTTGTAACGAGTGGTTATTTCAGTCAAAGTTGCTCTTAAATCAGCTTGAATCAGTCGGCCCATTCTCCTCTGACCTCTAGCATCAACAAGGCATTTTCGCCCACAGGACTGCCGCATACTGGATTTTTCCCTTTTCACACCATTCTTTGTAAACCCTAAAAATGGTTGTGCGTGAAAATCCCAGTAACTGAGCAGATTGTGAAATACTCAGACTGGCATCAACAACCATGCCATGCTCAAAATTACTTAAATCACCTTTCTTTCCCATTCTGACATTCAGTTTGGAGTTCAGGAGATTGTCTTGACCAGGACCACACCCCTAAATGCTTTGAAGCAACTGCAATGTGATTGGTTCATTAGATAATTGCATTAATGAGAAATTGAACAGGTGTTCCTAATAATCCTTTAAGTGAGTGTATAGCTGTCGTTATCTTCTGAACTATAAAAAATAACTGACTTATGTGGAGTTTGCGCTGACTCTATTTCACTTTCATGCTTTAAATTTAGTGGGCTTAGCTTTAGCAGGACATGTTATTTTAATAAATTTAAGGGATTCTCAATCTTTGTTTGCTTATTTATTTTGATGTCTTAAGTATCTTTCTTTCTTGCTTTTTTGCTTTCACATGTTTTGTCCACTTTCGACTTTATGACCTTTTATGTTATGACCTGCATCATCATTGTAGTCTACAATTGTGCGCGTATGCTGAAAGGTTACAGAGGGAAATAGATATTGGAATAAACCTGGATTTATGAAGTACCATTTCCATTTCTCACTGAATGGCTCCAGTGTAGGAAATATGTAATTACGCTTGAATTATCCCATTATACAACATCACAGTAATATTCCGAGGTGCATGACAATGAAATTAAGCCGCAAATTGACTTCAATACGGATCTCTGCTAACCTGGTCCAGACAATTGCCCGGGTAATTTCAGTCTTGACCGGTCCTTAAAGACGACCACGGGTCCTGCATGTCAATGAATTCCTTCCCATTTCCTCCTATTCAAGCGTATGCATGACTTCCTGCTAATGGCCACAACTAACAACACAATGACTTGATTTTGCACTCTTTATGGAGGTATAGGAACATTCCATATTGCATGAATGTGTCTTCCTGTTGAATTGTAGGAGTAATAACTTAAATGTAATATAAAGCTTATGTCTCTCTCTGACAGGAAATCTTGCTTCTCTGCAGCTCCTCCAGCTGTATGCGGCATTAAAGGTAAAATACGGATCCCTGGAAAGCCATTTAGCACCTAATTGAGCAGTGCTATTACTTTAAACTCCCAACAGACAATGACAGTCACTTGTGTGTGTGTGTGTGTGTGTGTGTGTGTGTTACAGTGAAATAGAACAGTGAGGGAGACTGACGATGGTGCACTACTTTACGGTTAATGGTCCTGTGTTCAGATTTCATTGTAATGCTGTACAAAGAAGGAGTCTCATTGCCACACGGTAAAGTAAAATAAAAAAATCGCAGCTCGTCATTACCCATGCTGGATAAAGCAAAGCTGCCAGATGAATCCGCACCCCTATTTAGTTTATTGATGAAAGAGCTAAAGTAAATATGTTAGTTCATCTCCTACAGTCATAAAATTGAACTATGATGGTTAGATCTAAATAACTTCATAGATTTTCATGTCATGGTCACATAAACATCTCTCTCTCTCTCTCTCGATGAAATAATATAGTACACAAATCTTGGGAGGTAACCACTATGTTCACTTCTGTCAGGTGATGAATTGAGCATGTATTTCGGGTCAAAGGGTGACATGTGTTTATTTTGCTCAGATCTGCAGACTTCTGCCTGATCAGACATTAGTATGCGCTGTGTTGTCTCTGGTCTATGAAACACATCTGCCAGCCTTTTGCAGGCCTTGTTTCAGACCAAGTGAAGCTGAGAATACCAATTTACCATTAAAGTGTTTTGCTGTGAATTCTAAATGCCTGAGAAAGCAGCTAGAAAACTGCTGGATAGACAAACTCTCTCTGACCTAGCGCTTATTGCCATAACTTTACTTTTATGAAGTAAACAGATGATTAACAGTCCAAGTAAGGAACTTTACAATGTGAGGCAGGTTTTCCTGCAGTTCTTATTCTTTTAAAGGTGCACTATGTAGTTTTTTCGTCCGCTAGGGGTCGCTAAACAATTCAAAACTACAACAGAGGCGTAGATTGACGACGCCGTGAATATGGAATCATGGAACTTGTCGCCATGCCGACGGATCTAATAATATTTATGGGGAAATAATGTTTATGGATGAGTGAATGCATGTTTTTAACATGACTGTGGTATGAAGCAGGCCGTGGCCGAGACTCGCGGACACGATTGTTAATGAGAGACAGATATCAGCGGCACACGCGAGTCCAGGGGATATAAAGAAACAAGGACATTTCATTCTACCGAACTACTCATAAGTGCTGAAATACTACTCATACAGGTCAGTTTATTTGATGAATTAAACTGTGAGGTAACGCAGCGCTGTTTCACTTGCTCTAACGTTTCACTATCATACTAAACTGCATTTGAGTGTGTTGAAAGCTGTAATGTTTAGTATTAGTTTCTTGGCTGTAATAGACTTAACAGTAAGCTAGATCAACATTAGATTATCATACTGATGATATTCTAACACTTCGTCGTGTTGAGCTATATAACATTGATTAGTCTTATAGCCTACATTTGCTTGCCTTGTCTAATAACGTGCAAGAGCCCCGTCTCTGTCAAGTTTGTCGCAAAGCTCTCGCCATCTCAGAAACGCCACGCCGATATTGATCCTCGTTTTATTTCCCCTTATGTCCCAAAGTTTGCTTGCCATGGTCTATAATTTTTTAACAAAACAACAGCAGCGTGCTGCTAGCTGTTACGCAGCTGTCCGTGTCTGTTGCCATGGTTACTATGCAGTACAAGAAATCAGGGATAACGCAGATATTATATCACTGACAGGTGCAAGTGACAAGAGAGGGACGGGGCACTATTCAAAATTTCTCTGAATTTACAAATTCTTGGAAACATTCTTGGAAACTGTGCAAGTGGTTTTTGGATATTTTGATATAAAAAGTTTACATATTGTACCTTTAAAGTAAATAATATTCTTTAAAAGAATATACTTATAAGGATAGTTCACCCAAAAATGAACATTCTGTCATCATTTACTCAAGCTCAAGATGTTCCAAACCTGTTGAACACAACAGATGATATTTTGAAGAATGTTGGTAACCAGTCCCATTGACTTCCATGGTATTTTTTTTTTTTTTACTTGTTATTTGTGAATAATACACCTCAGATATGATACCTCAAATCATGTGGCTTTTTGAGAAGTGTGATATTACTTCTATATATTATACAATTTTTGCCTGATGAATGATAAAATGTTATAAGATGAAGACAAAAATCACTTTGGAAACCATTTAGCAATGTGCTCAAATATCTTCTCCAGCAAACGTATAGAAACTATATGTGTAGAAAATAATGTGTGTTGAATATTTTCCTAATAGTTCTGATAAGTTATAAAGTGCTTATCCAGTGTTTGCCATCATTTTGTAACCTTATTTACTTGAAAGGGTGGTTCACATTCACATCCTCATGACAATAAATCATATGGAATAGAACCCAAACCTGTATTTATAAACTTCTTAGTCATTTGTATTTTGTTAAATTGTCTGAATAAAGAGGTACCAGTCGGGTTTAACTTGCATCAAGCCCAACATATGTCTTTTTCACTCCACGTAAGAATGCTAGCCTCAATTACAGGAACATTCTCTGGGTTTGTCTCTAGAATTAGAGCGCAAGTCTTTTTGACCTTGTATCAAATGTACTGGCTCTATGTACAGGTGTCTGGTCTGAGCAGTCAGCCATTCAGAGATGATTTCATGTCTTTTATTCCTTGTCTGCTGACGAGCTAATAGGGCCTTAAAGCACATTTTCAAAAAAGGAAAATCATCCGTGCCTCTGTGGCTCACTGGTTCTGGTTGCATTGTGTGACTGCATTACTTAGACCATTTGCTCACTGGACACAACTGCGCCGGACCAAGATGCAATGTTTATTCATGCAGTCACACGTCTCTGGCCTTTCACCTGTGTATATCTGTTGAATATGAATATGCGCTCACCCTCTGAGCTCCCCCGCTGCCGCACGCACATGCACACACGTGCAGACACAGGGACGTGGAGGGACAGCAAAAACTGCCCACACACAAATTTACTCTCCTCCGCTGTGCTTTTTTGGTCAGCGCCAGTGAATTAGAAAATATGACTTTTTGGTAGATTAATATCGGCGTAAAATGGAAGTTTTGAAGGTTTTTTCTTTTCTATCATGCCATACAAATGATTGAAACAGCTTCTCAAACAAGAAAAAATGGAGGGCGGGACTTGATTTAGTCCGTCGGGATCTCATGTGAGTGACAGGTTGTCCCGCCTTACTTATTTATTTTGGTGTCTTAAGTATCTTTCTCTCTTGTTCCGTCTTCACGCCAGTAAATGCATCATCAGAAAAGAGAAGAGATGTCACTGCAAGAGGGAAGTTATTATGATTAAAGATTAGGAGGGCACATGAATTTAAAAAAATATGTGCACAGATAAATCATTCATAATAAATACTACAATATTCCATATAAAAAAAAAGATTTGTCAATTTTGAGCACCACGATGGCAAAAAAAGCACCATAAAAGTATAAAAAAGTGATTCTTATGCACTGTATTCCTTCAGAAACCATATGGTAGCTTTGTGTGAAGTTTTTTGTTTTTAAAAAAGAAAGAAAGAAAGAAAAGTCACCATTTTAGCCATGCCAATAAACAGTGAAGTCATAGACAAGTGTTTAAAACAGCATCACTGATCACTTAAACACTTTATTTATACTTTTTGTGCTTAAATGTAGTTCTTTTTTTAATATATTTCTATCATTTAAAAAATGCATCATGTATTTGTTCATTGTGCACTCAAACTTCCAATGTGATGTGCTGTTTCCTGCTTTTCCTGCATGCATCTCTGTTAATAAATGTATGCACCATTAACAAGTTTATGTGAACACATGATGTGGCTTCTTTAGAGTAAAATCATTTTATTTAGAAAATTCAACCCTAATACAATTGACTAATATATAACTGGATGTGAGGGACTGAGGGTTTGTCAGTACCAGGGTTATTATAGTTCAAACTAAAGTAAAACAATAAAAAAATGTTACTTGAAATAAAATAAATATTAACTGAATTAAAATTAAACACAATTTTTTTTTTTCAGCTGGTGGCCAATGCAGCATTTCTCATTTTCATTTAACTTGATGTAGTAAAATAAGTAAAACTAAGACTGACAAAAAAAAAAAAAACTTAAAAACTATATACGAGAATAAAACTAAAAACGAATTCAAAATATTATATTATATGGATATAGAAGTTGTTATATAGAAGAAGAAAAAAGTCATGGGGCTTTGGAACGGCATGAGGGTGAGTAAATGATGGATGGGGCGAACAATCCCTTCACTTATTTATTTTTTCGTGTCTTTTTTTAACAGTTACCCAGCACCAAGACAGCAGGTTCATTATATTAATTTAACCACTTACCATTTTTGTTCATTCACTGTTGGTTGAGTTATTCTTTAAATTATACGCACAATAACAATTTTTTCCTGGGGGGTTATTATGATGTCATCAACATACTGAAGGAAACCTGTACAGATTAGGGCTTTGTGTGAAAGGTGGCAGGTGTAGTAAATGGAGCAGTGTGCACATCAAGAGCCCCAATTTCTCCCTCGCTGTCTGGATCCCCATGATTGCAGTGATAATAGCTGGTCTGACTCTTCTGAGCTCAGCTGCTGGGTGAAAGGTCATCAGGAGCAGCTGCCCTCGTGGATCCAGGGTGCAGGTGGCACTGGGTAGAGAAGGGGCAAGTGGTAGTCAGTGCCAATGTCTGGATCCGAGTCCAGCAGGTTTGTGTCAAAAGACAAGCTGATTGTTTACCAGGGGAAGACCTGGAACCTATGCATGATCTGGGAAATGTAAGACATGCTGCGACTTAAAAATACAACCACATCAAAACAATAAGCCAAAGACAGTGTGGTTTTCCAGTAACAGTCTTTCTGCCACAGCATTGAAAAGATGAACAGAATTCATCAGTGGTTTTTCACACTAGGGGGTCTCAGCAATCTTCCAAGGGAGGCTTAAAATGGTTTAAAATATGTTTTAAAATGGTAAAACAACTGAAAATACTTCAAGATATTTCTTAATTTAGATATTTAAGATATTTAGTTGTTTTAACCTATGGAAACTCTTAAATGCAAAATTTGGAATTCATCATCTTTCAGAGGATAAATATATGTTTCTTGTAATTTATATTGGATGACAGATATCACTGAAATACTGTTGTCGTATTGCTCAAATCGTTTTCCAAAACTTATGTGCAATGTGAATGATTTTCTGACATCAAATTGACATGACTTTTTATAGAGTGGAGGTTTAGAGACAATGTGTTAGTGAAACAGTGTAAATTGACTAAATTGTTGTTGTTTGTTTTTTTGGATTTTAGTATGAATATGTTAACCTTGAGGTGATCTACAGGCTACTGTTTTCCAAAAACAATGACAAAATTTGTATTTAGAAGATATAAGCATTCAGTCTCTCACTTCCACCAATATTGATCAGAGACTTTGATGACTTTGCACTTCAGTTTCTCATCAGATTTTCTGTCCAATCAGAAGCTCTTTAGAATGTGAAGCTTCGGCTGAAATCTTAATGTTCGCACAATTACTATTTTCTATATGGTGAATGGCACATGGTGCACTATATAGGGGATAGGGAACGATTCAGATAGTGTAAAAATGCTTTCCATTTCAGCGAATGAAGTCTGGTTTAGTGTCACGCAAACTGCCGAAGCGCACACACAGTCTGCTCTGGTCCAGAGACATGATAGCACAGAGCGGATCATATACGTGAGTCAGTGCAGACCGCAAAACATATCGGACCCATTTAAATTCTACACAGAATGCTATGTTTTAAAGCGATATGGATGAGATTAGGGGGGGAAACAGTTAGACAGATTCTGCATTAGAAACAGCTCTGACGAGTAGAAGAGATAAACACCAGTGCTATACTCCAACATAAATTACATACTTTTCAAACTTTTAGTGTCGTTTTAAATCTACAAGGGGAATCTATTAGACTGTGGTTGTCATTAGCTGTCAAATGCGGCTTTGCCGAGCTCAACGGCTCTGACTAGCTGTGATATAAGCTAAACGCTATTGGCTATTTTAAAATAGGCCACCTTGATAGGCCGTCGTAACATGACGCTGGCGGTGGTCTATCCTATGCCATGGCCATGAGGGGTATCAGAGGCAGCTTTATAATACCTTATTATTAATTATCATTATTAATATTATTACTATTGTTATAATTATTATCATTGCTATTACAACTACTACTATTATCATTACTATTACTGGCTGTATCGATATTACCATTATTATTATTATTATTATTATTATTATTATTATTATTATTGCTATTACTATTACTATTATCTTTATTTGTCCTCTTCCTGATCCTTTAACCTCCCCCTCATTCCGGATGAAATGAGTATATTTGTTAATATGTTTATCATTACTACTACTGCTAATACTATTACTACTATTTGTCTTTTCTTATTAATTGGATTTATCATTATTATTATTGTTACTGCATAATTATTTATCACAATTATTATTGTTATTATTGTTACTCTGGTTATGTCTGTTGTACTGAATCCCTACATGCTCCCACTCCCAGTTACACCAACACACACACACACACACACACACACACAGTTGTGTTTTTGTGTTTTGTGGGGACTTTCCATAGGCGTAATGGTTTTTATACTGTACAAACTGTATATTCTGTCCCCCTACACTACCCCTACCCCTAAACCTACCCATCACAGAAAGAGTTCTGCTATTTTAGATTTTCAAAAAAGATAATTCTGTATGATTTATAAGCTTGTTTCCTTGTGGGGACCAAAAAAATGTCCCCACAATGTCAAGATTTACTGGTTTTACTTATGTTGTGGGGACATTTGGTATTGTTTTGGTAAATATTGCAATTGTCTGTTTGCATTATAAAAAAAAAAATAGGGGGAGGAGCTGCTCGATATGCCCCGCCCTGTTTCAGTAGAAATTGTCAACACATTGAATAATGCTGTGTATTTCAAGGCACTTCAGTGGGTCCTTAAAGTCCTTCCATAAACTTAACATCAATTTTTTGCAATGTATCGCATTTTCAAAAAAAATTGGGTCATTCAAAGTGGTCGGCTTATGACATGGGTTGGAGGAGAGAGGTGGATAAATAAGATGGCTTGTTGTGAGTGGAAAAGGAAGTTGTTTCAGAGCAAGTTGTTACATTCTGATAAAAGTTGTTTTGGGGGAGGAAAATGCATCAATGCTGATGAATCACTCCTAATACAAACAGGAATGTGTATTAATAAAAGAAAGATTTTATGTTGACTTTAAAGAAAATTATTACAGGAACTGAAGGAAAGTGGGTTGTGAAGAGACCAAAAGAGTTATTAATTTCCCACAGTAAAGTTCATTGGCTGTCTCTGCCTCTACAGCTGAGCACAGTCAAGGTCATGAGAAACGAGACAAACTCATCTGTATGTGTGCGTTTGTGTATATGTTCATATATTTCTGTGTCACGGCATGTTAATACCTCAGACATCATCAATTTCCTCCCCAGACACAACTTGTCCGTGGCTAGCCGATGAAATTAAATCAGATTATCTCCACCCCCAAAACGATCAAGTGCGTGAAAGTCCAAGCACTGAGTCAGCCGCTCCCCAGAGCTCCGGACAGGAAGTCTTTGATCCAGCGCTTTCACACAATAAGGAAGCAGACGCAGTCTGAGAAAAAAAAACAAAACAATAAACAATCTCTCCGAAATTGAACAATGACCGCTAATGCATTTAGGGAAACAAGCAAGGAAAGTCATAAGGATATTAAGTTCTTATTTAAAATGCAACAGCTCCAGATAGATTGAGCTGTGTGAATGAAGTTAAGAGGATTACAGGTTGTTTGGTGAAACTCGAAGCTGGTGAGAGGAGATAAAGCAAGAGAAGGGTGGACAGGTGTTGCCGTTTGGCTCACCGCTCTGAAATCTGCTCATGCAGCGCAGAATGTCCTTTTTCACTGCGCGTATGGTTTAGAAGTTTAATCTTTTTTATCACTGTGCACTTTTTTTGTCAACGTGTGAATTTTCATTCAAGAGACAGAATGTTATTCATATGGCATGCTTCTAAGCATCCATTATCCATCCATTAATTTGGTCGTCTACCTTTACATTTATTCATTTAGCAGACGCTTTTATCCAGAGAGACTTACAAATTATGAAACAAGGCTGTAAACATGGGAAGTGCTGGTAATACATAAGTTTCAGAAATCATTTAGAATAGCACAAACTAGAAAAGGGAGAGATTAAAGAATAATGAAAGCATAGGGGAAGAAATTGTGCGTTTTTTCCCTTTTTTGATGCTAAGTGTTGATGAAAGAGATGAGTTTTCAGCTGTTTCTTGAATATTGTCAGGGATTGGCACTCCGGATAGGGTTGGGAAGATCATGCCACCAGCAAGGAACAGTGAAAAAAAAAAAAAACATTCTGGAAAGTGATTTTGTGCCTCAGTGAAGGTATTGACCTCAGGCTTCTGGATGGGATGTAGACTTTTAAGAGCGAGTGCAGGTAGGAGTTTGCAGAGCCTGTGGCTGTTCTATATGCAAGCATTGATGTCTTGAACTTGATGTGAGCCAGTGCAGAGAGATAAACAGATAGGTGTGACGTGGGCTCTCTTGGGCTCATTAAAGACCAGTCGTGCTGCAGCATTCTGGATCATTTGTAGAGGTTTGATTGCACTTGATGGAAGTTCAGTCAGAAGACAATTGCAATAGTCCAGCCTAGAAATGACAAGGGCCCGGACAAGGTGGTCATCTAACCTAACATTTCTTTATTCTATAGTTCTCCATTTGTTTGTTTGTGTTCATTCATTCATCTAACCTTCATCTTCCAATTAATCAGCCTCTAAAACAATTCATCCATCAATCCAACCATCCATAAACATTCATTCCCTCCAGCTTCAGTTTAATCAGTCGCTCAGAGAATCAATCATCAATCCATCCATATTCATTAATAAAATCATCTAAGTTCTAATCATTTATTCATTCGTTTGTTCGTTCATTAATTCAACTATCTATCTGTTTATTTGTTTCTTCATTCATTCATCTACCCTCCAGCCACTCAAAAAAATCTATCCATCCATCCATCCATCCATCCATCCATCCTTCATCTTCAAATTAACCAGCCACTCAAAAAAATCCATCCATCCATCCATCCATCCTTCATCTTCCAATTAACCAACCACTCAAAGAATCCATCTGTCTATATAGTTATCTATCCATCTATACATCCATCCATCCATACATCCATCTTACCTTAATCATTATAAATTGTGTCTTTTTCCTTTAAACAATGTCTATCCAATCTGTGTCTACAGTATGTGTCATCCCCTCTGTGTGTGTGTGTGTGTGTGTGTGTGATGTTTCTTGGTAGAGAGTTTCTTGGCTCACTCCAGTACTAAGACTAGTGAGATGGGAATATGTGGCATTTTATTCCCTGGAAGCGAGATGCGTGCCAGACTGAAAAGGATTAGGGCTGGAATGTTGGACCGCTGTATCCTTAGTCTGAAGAAAAATTACCCCTGAGGTGTGGTTTGAGGGAATTCCCCCCAGCACAGGGCAAGTTCCTCCTGCAAAGCCAGACCGGTTGAGATATGAATAATGATTTGCCTGGCAACATGCACTGAGTGATTCGGTTCAGATTCAGACTCTACACTCGGAATGGATTCAGCGCTGCACACTTCCCATCTTGAACCTCACACAATAAATTCAGGGTGAAACTCAGAGTTGAGCTTTGATATGGACCACTAGCTTTCTTTGATTATTCTATGATTTCGATAAAACCAGAACATTCTACCTATCCCGGCATGCCATTCAAAATACCCTGAACTCTTGAAAGTGCTCTTACCTACATTGGTCTTTTGATTGAACTGCCATGTTTTCTGCCTGTGGGACAAGAGCCAAAGGTGGTAAAACAGATTAAAAATCATTTTACATGAGAGCGATAAAAGAGGTAATCAAAAGTCAGTCTTACCACGTTTCAGTTACAATAATACCATTTTTTTTCTGTAGACCAGAGCAGCTTTATTTAGCTTTTATTCGATTTCTTTATTCTCTCTATTAACACTATTAACACTATAGATAGAATATGTTGACTTTTGGGAAAGAAGTTTCATCTGTACAAAAAGAAAATACAGACTATTAAATGGACATTAAAAAAAATGTAATCTTGCTAACTTGCCTCGACCAATACTTTTATTGGTATATATATTAAATTATATTATATTGTATCATAAATTTCACTGTCAAATCCAGCAAACAGTTCAACTAACACTCATTGTAACTCAGCGAGTCTCTAATTCAGAGACTAATGCCTGTGGATCTTAGATGGCTGTCTCCCCCTTGTGGTCATCAGTCTAAAAGGGGAGCAGATTATTTCATATTTAGTATAATTGCAAAATCTTTGAAAAATATCCTTTGTTTTGACAATGAGTTAAAAAAAATCCCTTAATTATGTTTTCTGTTTCTTTAGCCAGTGTCTGTTCTGTTATCACACAATTTCCTCATTAATTTCAACTCATCTGTCTTGCCTTCTTACACAAATGTTCATTCTCTCTCTCTCTTTCTCTCTCTCCAAGTTTGTCCTTTTTCTTCAAAGCTGCTGATGTGCATATAATGAATAACATTCATCAAAGTCATAATCGCTTTCATATGAGTTAATTCACGGTGCCACACAGTCTCTCTTCCACCAAACTAGAAGTAGAGCTGCTCTCTAGGACATCCAAACCCACCATGACCAAACATTACAAGGCAAAAGCCTTGGAAGGAGTATTATTTCTGGCTCAGAGAATTTAGTGTGTTTACATTTGTATGATATGAATATAAATAGCATATATTGTTTCAGAAATAGGAAATAACATTTTGTTTTGCATATAGATTAAATGGAATATGAAATGTTTGAAGAATACTGGATAGATACTGACATTAATGGAAGCCTGTTTCCACCACATAATTAAAAAGTACACTGGGATTTCTCCTGGTTTCCCAATGTTCATTCAGAATTCCAAAAAAAGACGAGTTATTATGAACTCAAAATGGCAGGAAATACAGTCAGAATTGTGTGTTATGCAATTCCAAGTCCAAAAGACGTTTTGCATTTGCCTCAAAATTGCATGATATAAACTCACAATTGCAATAAATAAATTCAGAATTTTGAGATAAAAAGTCTCAATAACCTTATTTTTATTTCAATTTGTATTCCATTGAGGAAATGGAACATAGGCCCTGTTTACACCTGGTATTAAGATGCATTTTGGTCGATCGGATCACAAGTGGACGATGCTAACTACAGGTGTAAAAGGGTCTAAAACATTTGGAGCTTGTCGACTTTCAACCACTTCCAAAGGTAGTTGAAAACGCATTCGCCCGGATTGCTTTCGCTCGATGTGTTCAAACAGCCGTCTACTCTCCGCCTACTGACCTAACGCATAAACAATATGGGAAGCACGCTAGATTTAAACTTTGTCGGCTGAAGATCCAATTTTGGTTTGAAATTGAAAACGTACCAAGCACAATTTTCTCTTACCATTCCATCGTGGGCCTTTCAGAGCAGAAAAGAAAGCTGCTGCTCTTTGTGTGTTTCTCCGTCGTCTCCGGTCGCGTTCATATGTAAATTGTGTGAGCTTATTTCATCCACTACATCGAAAGATCTGAAAAAGCCCATACATTTACCTGCCCATAGATCCTCCCCTTGAAGAAATCAGCACAGAAGTGGTTGAAAGTGGACAAAAGAGACTGATGTAATCGGAATGTGTCTCCTTTGTCTACTTGTGATCCGATTGACCAAAACGCATCTTAATACCAGGTTTAAACGTGGCCATTTATTTATGAAGGTGCTATTTATGAAGTATTCGCAGAGATTGTTTCACAACATATCTGCAAAAAGCGTCCACTGCATTGTGCAAATTCTGTTTATATACCACCAGTTGACTTGTTTTTCAGTTTCATTGAGCTGATGCAAGAGACAAGGCAAAGCCCTGGTGCTGAGACAGCACATGTCTGCTTTATTTCCATACAATATGTTATAAATGTAATATGGGAGTTGTAAGCAGACCATGATATGGTTTATTACACTATAACCATTTTGCAATTGTTGCCTGACCCGGCCTCATTTCGCAGATCTGTTTTGTCATTGGTGGAATCAAGCTCACTCGATACAAACATCTTCGCCATCTCAGCACAAACCTGGGAAGACAATTCGGCAAACATGAATTTTTAATCAAGAGGAGTTCCTTCTCCCAGTTTCTGACCTTCAGCCTGAGCAAATTCTTTTCAATAATTCATATTTTTTCAGTAGCTCACCCCCAACTGAATACATGGCACTGGGAACACATTCACAGTTTTGCATGCTTGCTTAAACAGGTTGCATTTATATTTCTGGCTTTTTACACCAATATTATGTCATTATTGTGACATTATGACAACAATGACATTATACAATCTAATGTCATTGTTGCTTTGATTTTACTGACTAAGTATTGCAACTGTTTACCAAAACTTACTATTAAACCTCCTAAAATAAAACTAAAGTTAGAGTAAAATATTTTTCTTTTTTAACTGGATGTCCCTTCTACTGTAATTGTGTATTAAACATTTACAGTTGTCGAACCAAAATGCCACGCTGCTTATAACCGCATGTCTGTTTCATCTTCAATTTCACACCTGAGTGGGTTCTTACCCGGGGCACAGGAAAACACTCTCGCTACCCATGCTGCATCTGTGTCTTCTGCCTTTTTACAGATCGACAGAATCCCTTGACTGCAGTAAGCAAAATAAAAGCTGTCCTTTAGCGTGTTTACTTATAGAAAGTCTGAGTTTTTATGGTCGACTAGTTTAAGTACATTTTCTTTTAGAGCAATTCCAAATCTTTTAAGTAAAGCATTCCATATATAACATGCAGGCCGTTTATATAGTTAGTTGTGCTGCTGTCCACAATAATGAGATCACATTAAAGTGATCCGCCTTCATCTTCTTCAGCTGTGCTTGAAGTCTTAAACTGGGTTCACACTGTACAAAAATGTCCATCAGAGACTAATTTTGTGAATTCTTAAAGATTTCCGATCCTGGGCCAAAATCTGAAGTCTTTGATATCTAGTTCGACATGTCTGTCGACAGCCGTTTACTGACCATTGCGATCAAGTTTTACCAACCAAATTCTGGCAGTGTCTGGCTTTTCCAATGACAGCCATCAAATAAATAAAAATAAAATAACATGAGCGCAGAATCTGATCACGAGATTAGCATGACAACTATCTATTTTCTTGCATACGTCTGACAATAATGACAACTGAGATCCTACAATGTGACACGACTTCCAGAGGGGATCATATTTGTTCAGTCTGACAAGCAACAGGATTATAATGAAGCCCAGGGGCCATTTACACAACACCGTTTCAACTAAAACCGAAAAAAAATGTATGCATTTTGGCCGTTCATTTACATGACAAAGGTATTTTGGGTGCCTGTAATGGCAAACTTTTGAAAACGGGTTTCAAAGTATATATTTTTGAAAACTATACCATTATCTCTCCTTCCCTCCGGGCACAGGTAGAGGACCCCGACATGGAGAAGGGCTCGTTTCAAAAAGAGCTCTGCGATTTCAATCCTTAACAGGCTACAAAGCTGAACATTCACTATTTTGTGCTTTTGTATTGTTGTTTTTGTGTACATATGTTTTTGCCAGTTGTGTGTACTGTATGACAGTCTGTGAAAACAAATTTCCCGTTAAGGGACAATAAACTGTTTATCTATCTATCATCTCTCTCTAAACGACAAAATTTGTGAAAATTTGTGAAATTGCATCATCCACATGTATGTTATGTGTTCAGTCGTTTCTTTACAAAGTGACATTGCCAACTACTGGCCTGGCAGCATAATACAGCGTTTTAAATCATTTTCGCGGATCCGTGCGAATGGGAATTATTTTGACTATGGAAAAACGTGTCCAGTTTTAGTACATGGTTGTACACTCAGTTTCTTATGGTTTCTAGATGCTAGGTTGTTTTCTCTCATTAATCAATCAAAATGGCCTCCATAAACTCAAGATTGGCTGACTAAAGAGTCCATCGGTACTAGAACCTTTCTAACTGATTACAAGGGCTTTTCAGAGCTTCGTAAAAGGTGGTGTTTATCAACTCTGTCTTATTGTAAATAATTACTGAACTCTATTTTTAACTCTAAACAGCCATTATTATTTTAAAATTATTGCATGAAGAAAATGTGGCTCTCCTGTGCAAAAAAGCATGTTCTAATGGTAGTTAGGGTATTGATACACAGTCACTAATAGGAATGGATGGTTGTTACGTCGAGACTAGATGGATTGCTAGGTGATTGATTTATTAGTGACAGAATTATATTCTGGTTGATCCCTAAATGTAAGTTCCGTCCATCCACCAATAATCATAAATCTAATTTGAAAAGTAATAGCACAACTCCTTTTAACAAGGTGTGTATTTAACGTATAATTTATGTCCATACCACATGCAGTATGAGCAAGAGTAATGCTTGCCTTAACACCACTATTAACAGACATTAAAACTGGAAGTCATCTTTGATTCATAACCTACACAATAAGAAAAACGTAACCCAGGAGGCTTCCTGGATCTCTGGATTAATGGCTCAGACATTCATAATGTCTCTGCATGCTGTGCCGTGTCAAGTCTTCTCAGTCCTCGTGGGGATCTGCTGCTTTTGTTCTTTGTTTGTTTAACCCATCTTAATGTGAAAGTAATGAATAATGTACTTTCCTTCAGAAAGTTCCATTGAATGACAAATGAAACCTTTAATAAAAGTTTTCTGCATTTAAGTCCCTTTTACCTTTACCTAATCCGGGGGGGGGGGGGGGTGACTTGAAGACTTTTTAAAATTACATATCAACAAGCAAGTGTCAGTTGTTGAGTGTCTGTCAGCCTATTTTTTGCGGTGTGTTCTGCACCATTGGCACTAGTCAGATCCCCATTGGTTGCTTTTCAGCCAGTTGATCAAGTTTAATCAAAGTCCATCAGTGAGAGAGATCGCTCTGATTAGTGAACTAGTACAGGAGAAGAAAAACCGAAGTGAAGAAAGTAAGCAGCAAAGCTAAGAGGTAAAAACCTGCTTCGTTTTCAGTATGTGCATCTTCCAGTTTCACTTTTTGAATGACAAATACAGAGTCCTGCCACCTGCTGGTATGGAGAGTTAATTCCTCTCACGCAGGTGAAGAACGTACATGCTAGTTGGCCGTTGACTCTGATCTTTCCTGTGTTTTTTTGTCACTGCTACACTATTTCTTTGATGTCGGTTTGGTGCGCCTGGGCATTAAGGTGTAATACTATTGGGTGACTACGCCAGCAATGCTTCCAGCAACGTGCACATCAATGTACTCTTTATTTGATCCATTATGAAACAGCTTAGAAACAGATACTTCTGATGGAGCTCCTCATATGTGACCTTTTCTAATGTTTTTGTCACATAAGGCCACTTGCTACTGGTTCCATTAACTGTCTTCAAAGATGCTTCATATCGATGAGTCTTATGTAGGCTCTTGTTATTGATGGGAAATAAGATATTTCAATGGCTTAGGCGTAATCGCCTCTAAGAACATATTGTGAATTGAAACAAAAGACTTGGCACACTTGTCTAAAGCAAGCTGATCCGTGAGCAAGATTCAGATTCAGGTCTGGATTTGCAAGGTTCATTAATATTGATGAAGAGCTGTCACACTCATGATTTCTCTATGAGCAAAGGTTGTGCTCTGTAAAATATAGTCTGTCAGTTATCTTTACCGGGTATGTGGTTTATCCACCCAAGCACATTTATGTCACAAGTGTCTTGTGTTTTTTAAGACCTCAGGAGCAGTGGTGTAACTAGAATAGTATGAGCCCAAATACAGAAAAAAAGCAAAGTGCCCACAAACCCTTGTGGGATGTCTACCTACAGTGGGTGACATTTATAAATATGTTCCTATCGCAAAATAAGGCAGCAAAATTATGTTACCCTCTGTGATACTTGGTTCTGATGAAATTATTTATTTTATTTTATTTTATTTTATTTTATATTTTATGGAAGTATTTATTATAAAAGTGATTTCAATGATATTGTGATCCAATATTATGGCCTTTTAGTAAAGTGTCTTGCACTTGCGAGATACCGTTTCTGTTAGGGTTTTGTCTTAGAAAGAGAACTTCTTAAAGGGGCAAGAAAATACATTTCCAGTCTTAATATATGAATTTTATGTATAACTGTAATTAAAAAGGCCAGACAAATATCAGAAAATATAAGTAAGTAAACTATTTTACAATTTTAACATCTATATTTGAGCTTTTGTCTTGTTTTGTCCTACAATCCTGTACTCCGGTCCTTGTTCTCACCTGTTTCTTGTTAGTCTGTGTTTATTTAAATATAGGCTAGGCAATGTTTTTCATAAATGATTTTTGTTATCAATAAATAAAGTAGTCATACATACATATATATATATATATATATATATATATATATATAGAGAGAGAGAGAGAGAGAGAGAGAGAGAGAGAGAGAGAGATAATTGGCGTATAATGAAATTAATTGAAATTAGGGGTGTAATGGTACACATATTCATACTGATCCGTTTCGGTACAGGGGTTTTGGTACGGTGCACATGTGTACTGAATGCATTACGCTGCAACATTAAGGTCTCCTGTTTGGGAACACTTTGGTTTCCAATTACAACAACGGACAAAGACATAAGACGAAACATGATCTCTTTCTCTTTAATACTAGTTACAGAATAAACATGAATGAACATTTTAAGGTATGTTGAAAGATACAGTACAATTTACTGAAACGGTCATATCTTGTGTAATCGTTCAATTAGTGTTTTAACGGCAGAAAGACATAAATAAAACTATGCCAAGCATTTACCATTCAGTGTCCACAGCTTGTTAGTTCGCCAGAGAAAATCTTTTGCTTAATATATGCACTGTATTAGCCTATATATTCATTATATTTTACTTTGTTAGTGATGATTGATCTTGATTATTTAATATATGTTTAGATAAAAATGACAGCCACTGTCATTGTCAAATGATTATATTTCAACAATTGGAGTAAAACATAATTTTATAATTAGATTTAGAAGTTAATGCATACAATTTGTTATGTGAGTGTTGATTATTATATAAAAATAAATAGCAATTGAATTTAAGTTGTTAACCTTTAATATTATAGTTATAATATTAATATATAATATTAATATTAATATAGTTATAATATATATTATAATATTATATGTTCAAGTAGGTGTCACTATTGTCAGCTGAAGTGCCCGGAAAATCCACTAGAGGGCACTCCACTCTGGACTCTTTTCACTCACTCTCACTCTCATTCACTCATACAGGACTACATTTCCCATAAGCCCCATACCCATTCACTGATTACCTCACCAGCTGCACCTCATCACCCACACCATATATAAACACCATTCACACATCACTCCCCGCGAAGTCTTGATTTGTTTTCCACTGTCAATTCCAAGTGTTATTCCCTGTGTTTGATTTCCTGTTTTTGATTCTGCCTGTCTTTTCCCATTGTCTGATTCTTGCTGCCTGTCCCGACGATCCCGCCTGTGTATTCGACCTGTGTATTTGACTACTCTATTCTTAATAAAGCTGCACTTGGATCCCACTCCGCTGTCTCTTCTTTACAGTAGGGTTCCCTATAGTTTATAGCATTAGCAGAGATATTTTTTTTATCCTTAAGAAACTTTTAGTTATAATTTAATTTAATATATTAAAGACAGAGACACAATTTGTTCAGTAAACCACTGTTTAACAAAAAAAAAACACATTAGTTTTCTCCCCACCTGCTGTACCGAACCTGTACCGAGCCATGACTTCAAAACCGAGGTACATACCGAACTGTGAGTTTTGTGTACCGTTACACCATAATTGAAATATATTCAATAATATCTCTATACGAGAGTACATAAATTAAAAAAAAAAAAAAAGAAAAAAAAAAAGAAAGAAATTATGTGCACGGATAAATCAAAGGATGTCATACTTTATGATGTACTACCTGAAAAATGTATAGTGGTTTTATATTGCGTATAGGACCACCATTACAGCTCTCACCTTTAAGACTCCCTCCCCCAACCTCAATTCAACCATCTAAATAAAATCATTTCAGAAGTCAGAACCAGTGGGCAGGGTGGCACTGAATAATTTAACAGGAATGTTTTCATACACAAACACACAGGAGATGTTGAGCAGAGATGGAAGAGGATGATGTCATCTCCCTCTCACGTGCCAAACGCTATTGTCACACGCTCGGAAAGCCACCTCGATGCACACACCCTTCACGATCACGGCCTCATTAGTGCTATCACAGGCTCGCTACTGACCGAAGAATAGAAATAACTCTAGGGGGAAAAAATGCTGAATTAAATGTTACACGACACAATGCTATCTAAAATGAAGTATGTGAGAATGTATGGCAGAGATGAGTGAATACACTCGAGTAGGGGGTCATGCCAGTGGGAGAGCCCGAGATGGAGTTTGCCGCATTAGATAAATGACTGCTTCTAATAATGTCTTTTCTTTATCAGAGGCAGGCAGACAGGGGTGGCACCGTGCCATTTCTGTTACTTCGTCCTTGTCATTGGTGCTCAGAGGGCACAGGCCTCTAGGGAACGATACTGATAGTTTAGCACAATGAGGACACCAGACTGTAAACCTCCTCTTTTGTGTGAAACAGGGAAGGAGTGTATGTAAGTTCATGTGTTTTTCAATTAAAGCATTTGCATTAAATCTTAACACTTGAACCCAATGGCATGTATAGATTTTTTTTATTTGGTTGGCTCACGCTCATATTACTTTTTATTATTTAATAATTACTTCAATGTTTTTGGGGGGTGTCCATCCATACTATCAGTTACATCACTGCTCCTATATACAGTTATATTGGTTTATTAAATAAATATTCATATACTTTCATAAATATTCATATACTTATATATTTATATATATATATATATATATATTTTTTTTTTTTTTTTTTTTTTTTTTTTTTCTTCATATGGTTCTTTTGAATATTTGAGTTTGGGAGGATATTGATAGCATCTTAGAACATTAATTTATGAGAATTTGTCACACTTATTATCATCATCACTATTGTTACAACCTTTTCTTCATTCATAACATAAAATAAAAAAAGTAAATAATCAGAAATACAACAAATGTCAACAGACTGATCATATGCAGTCTATTGTGCCACAGCTGAAGATAATAAAAAGATTAAAAATATGAGCAAAATAAAGTAATACATAAATAAATAATGATGCAAAAAAGTAATTTGAGAGAGAATTTAAAAAAATTTCAATGTTTATATGAAAGTTTGAAAATTTACATTTTTTTATGGTTTTAATTTTCGTTTTAGTTCATGATAATAACCCTGATATCAGTGTTACATTTATATTCAATGAAACTTCCCTACTGTATTTTTATTAAAACAGCTTCCCTATACCAATATGATATTCGTAATATCAAATTAACTAAATAAATAAATCAGTTTTAATCAACTTAGACACTTGAATAAATAATTAAAGTCGAAGTATGTTTCCGTTTTCATCAACTAGATGCATTAATAAACATTATTTTTATTCTTTTTTACTTTCGGGAAGTTAAAGGAAAATAAGGGTGATAAAAAATAGTTCTAAAAATAGACTATATACAACTATATACACAACTATAAAGATAACTGTACGGCCAAACAATATTGTTGGAATCACTTTCAGAACTATTTTTTGTTCTGAAAGTGCAACTGCAGCACATGCTTAGAACAAACAGAACGATATCATCCGCTGGTGTGGATGCTAATATTTTTGTTATTATCTTTATAGCTATCTTTCTTGGTGTGACTGGGCCTTTATATCTTTTATCTCACCAATGAGAGTTGTATTAGGGTGGTATATGTGGTGGATAAGACTACCCATCTGGACACCGCCCTGCTTGACCCACATCCCTCATTCTTTGCTGAGGTTACAGTGCCCCCAGCCTCCTTTTCCCTGTATTAGTGATGTTTGGCTGCCTCAACCTTTACCTCATCCTCACAGTGGTCTCCAAATCCTCAACTGAACACCCCCTTAAAACAACATACACCATTGCACTTACTCTGTGCCCCTTCATATCACAGAGGAGCAGACAGTGAACATTCATCATCATCCTTGAGCTGATTCAAGCTGACAGGCCAACACTTACAGTAGCTTAAATATTCAGGCCAGCTTGCCATTAGTTGTATCGAGAGACAAAGGGAAGCTCCCATCCAAGCCTGGCACATGTTCATCAGGTGACATCATCGCACAGTTCACCTTGGTTCAGATAGAAGAACATACACAAATACCCTGAGACCACAAATCTCCTCTTCTAATGCATTCGGCGGAACTCAGGTTGAGTTTTGAAAGGATGTTTCAATGGGTGATGAAAACGGATACATAAAAGCGGTGAAGATCTGTCGCTTTCTTCATCTGATTGATTGAATTCCATGACTGGTGAAAGTACTTCCGTCACCCAGTCATTAGTGTTGGGCCCGAAATGACTTTCTGCACAAGTGGTTTACTTGAAATAACCTCTTGGTCACTTACATTGAATGAGGCCATGGTCATTTGAAACAAGGGCTCAGAGGAAAGGCACTTTAACGTGTAATTCCCCTGTCGGTTCTTGAGGTTATCACGTCTGTCCTGATTATTTTCACTTGGCTGGTAATAGCTCACGGTTCCCCCCACCTTTTCTTGATCCCCATTTTAGGATCTTTTTCTTTCGGTCCCTTTGTCACTCTCACTTGACTGGCTCTGACAGGACCCTCCACATCTTTGTTCAGCTGTCCATTTAAATGCTAAGATGTTTCTGGGCGTTATCTATAAGGTTAATGTGTGACTGGCCATCATCATTAATCTCGTAAACTCATTAAATGTACTCATTTATAAAAATTGATTAAATGATTGCAGTCTATCAATACTTATTTACGTGATCAAACACTTTTTTAGTGTTTTTTTTTTTCTCTTGCAGTGATGCCATAGAACAGGGGTGGCTAACGTTAATCCAGGAGAGCCACAGCGCTACAGAGTTCAGCTCCAGCCCTGATCAAACACACATGAACAAGCCAATCAAGGTCTGAAGGGTTGCTGGACAGCTATGGGCAGGTGAGTTTTTATCGGGGTTGGAGGTAAAGTCTGCAGGACTCAGGCTCTCCAGGACCGACGTTCACCACCCCTGCTATAGAAGAACCATTTTTTTCAGTGAAAAATTCTTAAAAGAACTGTTAAAAATCCTTTTGTTGAACAGAAAGGTTCAATGGATGTTAAAGGTTCTTCATGGAACCATAGTTCTACCAGAAAGACTCAGGAGGCAAGATAAAGTAACAATGATATTTATTAACAATCAGCAAGCAAAAAGTGGTAAGATAAAGTTATTTGGCGTTGGCCCCGTCCGTAGCTTACATCCTGAGGGTTGCGGACACTGCATTTCCTGCCTAAAGATGAAGGCAGGGGCGTAGCCGACCCCTGGGGAGGTGTGGACAGGGACCATCTGGTGGTGGTAGGGAGGATGGAGGTAAAGGTCAGCATCAGCAAACTCAGACGTGTGTAAGCACCGATCTTATATAATCCAAGTGTTAGATGGTTAGATGGCTAAATGTTAGTGACTTAACATTTGAGTCTTCTTGGCAGAATTTGCGCTGGAGCTTTCATTTCTTGTAAATTAATTTTAAAGTGCTGCGATTAGATCCTCTTACTCCTCGTCTCTGCAACCCGCACTTGATACATAGATACCAATAAAGAAACTTTATTTTTAGGAGTCTAAAATTAACACTAAGTGACTTATGAAATTATATTTGGTATGAAATTAAGTCAAATAAATTTTAATGCAATATATGTTCGTAATTGCATCGTTCTATTAGATTTCGTCTATTTTTTGCTCAGTTAATAATTCCAAACAAAGGAAAAGAATTTAAAATATTTTATTTTAAATGTCTTTTTACATTAGTTAATAGCTTTTTGAGCAATTTCTCATCTCGTTCTCCAATCCTCAAGGTTATTATTTTTTATTTTTTTTATCTTTTATTCACAACAGATCCCTATCCATACTATCAGGCATTTTTAATCAAATCATGCTGTTTTAGTCACCAATAAAATTTATGTTTATATTCTCATATGGATTTTCATACCTTTCTGAGTCCCTTCATGACAAGTGAATGAAACGGTAGCTAAAACACTGTATCTCCAGTTCAGGGACGGAAAAAAAAAAAAAAAAAACTTTTCATAATCTGCCTGCAGACTGTAATGCTGTCATAGTGCCTCTGAGGTGATTTGCTATTTTATTAGAGAAAGTGTAGCTGGTATGATTTTTTAATGAGCAGGTTATTTTATTCGGGCAATGAGAGTCATTCAGCATCTGCACTTGACTCTAGGGAGGGCTAATGGCCACGGCTAAAGGTTAAATGATCAGAGAACAAGTCGTTTTATTGCTGTTTGTTTATTAAGATGCTTGCATAGAAATTAAAACAGCAGTGTTAATTTTTATGGCTGCAATAAACCACTGAATTCATTTCAATTTCCTGGTGGTCTAGATTCAGATTGTTTTGAAGACATGCAGCGTCGAAACAATCTGTGCTAATAAGTCAAACCAATCCCAGCTGTATTTCAATTAGAACTATGCTCACATTTTTGAGATACTGTAATGTTTTATGAGACATTGTTGCAATACAACTCAAAGGAGACACTGCCTCAGTCCCACAATTCTCTGATGTTGTTTGCTTTTGCTTCCAGAGGGCCGACTGCACGTTTCATTAATTCATGATGTTTGTGCAGGGAAAGGAATCTGTAAAATGTCTGTGTGTGTGTGTGTGTGTGTGTGTGTGTGCGTTTGGAAGTCCCATGGCTAGTGTCCTCCTCACATTAGATATTTGCTGCTGGATGAGGTTATAATGAGAACGTTGGACAGATTGGAAAGGTCATCAAACCATATGCTTTTTCTGACTGTGTAGCACCTACGGCTCTGCATTTAAAGATCCTATTGAGTGGCTGAAGTTTACTTTTAACAATGTCCCAGATCAGCATGGATTGTTTTGTTATTCTGTCACAATGTAATGCACAGAGGTTGTTATTAAAGGATTGGGCAGTTAAAAAATATTGACCGCAAAGAACTGCTGCTTATTTAACATGCAAAGTGGGTGTTTCTTCAAAGCAGAGCAGAAAAAAAATTCATTCTAAGAGTCAGAGAAAGGGTGGGAAAAAGGTAATGAAAAATAGATATATGACTAAAACAATTCAATTCAAATACATACAGTATGTGACCCCATCAATGTGGACTCTATATGAAATGTACAATGTGTCATGAAAATGCTATTCTGTTAATTTGTCTCTTAATAATAAATGCACATAATGACATATTGACTGCTCAAAGGTTAATGTGATGCATTTGTTAGTGAAAAGGTTAATGTATGATCTGAATATTTAGTTTGCTGGACAAGATGCACTGGTTTGATTTCCAGTTCGATTATCCGCAGCACACTCCTGTGACAAATTGCATGTCGTTATTTACCACAAAATCATGTGCATGATTTTACAATACCCCCAACTGTAAAATTTAATTTTCCTGTCATGCATTGGTGTAAGTAATGCGATTATGTAAATATTTTCTCGCTAACTCCCACACAACTAGTGTCAACATTTACCAATGTGAATATCATATCACTGTAATAATCTTTTTGAACCATTACCACAACAGAGGAATATTTCATGTGGATGTGAAGTCACCATTATTTATCCTTTTCTTGCCAGTGTGTTCCTCATGTAGGGTTTGCTGAGATGAAGGACCCTGCGTGACAGGCCAGTGACATGAATAAGAAATGGCTAGCGTGGAGAGGAGTTTTCGCCCATCAAACGGTGATCACTCCTGGTTATGGACAGTGGGGAGAGCGTGAGGAGGTGTCAGAGCGATTGACATCCTCAACCCCCACCCTGGTCATGTGGGCTGGTTTTCCAATGCTCAATTGCAGTTTTCCCATCAAAGGTACGTTTTAGAAAATCCCTAGAAAAAAAAAAATTATGCAGCTTGATGAGAAACGATGTGCTAGAGATCAGAAATGTGGGGCTTTCCTCAGGTTGAATTGGTTTGGAATGAAAGAACATGAGTTTTAATAAGTTTAACATTGTCCAAAACAAAATACATCATTATTTTGAATGATTATGCCATTTTATTATGATTTCCCAAAGCTTAAAGGCATCATTACAGTCTCAATGTCGATCAAAAGTTTCAACAGGCTTGGCTTTTTCTTATTCAGAAGAAGAAAAAAAAAAAAAAACTCAACCATTTACGCACCATTGTTCATCAATAACTTTAATTTCGGGAAGGGGAATTTTAACTAGCAAAGTTAGTTTGGGAAAAAAAAAATTTATAAATTAAAAAAAAAATTATAAATTAATTATAAAATACATCCAACTACAGAATTCTCTTTAACGGGGTCATGACATGTATTTTTTTATCATTATTTTAATATGTTATACTTCCATAACCAACGCCGCTGAAAAAGTAGGAGTGCACTGTCGCGCTCTATAGTGCAATAACCTAGCAATGACTCACAACTCCCTAGCAACCGCAAAGCTACACCCTATAGCAAAACCTGCAATGGACAGGCACAACTCACGTTCACAACAGAAAATGCAAAAACTAGTTAAATGATTTACAAATAATGTGTTTTCCCCTTCAGCTCTATTTCAGTCTGTTTAGGTTCTCTTTTAGAGTCCTTTTCTTTTCCTTCACAGAGTTAGATTATCACTTCTAAATATGATTTTCTATACTATCTCTCAGTAACAGTTCAATCAGTTTCTCTGTCTCCACGTTGTGCCATACATCTGAGCTGCCGGCTTCTGCATGTCCGATTTTCCGTTGCCCCCTCCCTCCTTTAAGAACAACAGAGTCCTCCCTAGTTTGACATGGCCAGGGTCCACAAAGATTAGATTTGAATTTATGAAGATTGCTTCACCTAGGTCGGTGCTGTAATCTATGCCGTTGTAGTATTTCACGTGTGGCCCCCTCGTCACCAAGCCACCCAAGGGCCCCATATTTCACCGTGACAACGTAATCACAGCTCCGCATTAAAAAGTCATTATTGTTTAGAATGGGAGCCTCATCCAGAAAAACACTAGCTATAAAATCTCTTAGCCTTTGTGTCTCAGGCAGCGCACATGTTTACTCAAGAACACAAGCCCTGGTGATTTAAATGACCAACTCAGAACTCCATTGATCTCAGAGGTTTTTGCCTTTACAGAAATACACACTTGCCAATGTAGAGCCATGCTTCAGGATTTATTCATACATATTAACAAAATAATATATTTTATTACGAATATGCAGATTGTATTCATTTCTTGGTCCACTGATAACACTTCCCTAAAATTATTTGATGATATTCAATCCACAATACAAATTCAAGGAATATAACAAGTAAATATATATTAGCAGAATATTCGACATACTCATGAGGAATTAGGAATTTAAATGAATTTGTACAATTTGTGTTATAGGCATCAATACTACATCAAATCATAAGTTTGTTGAGGTAAGGTGTGCTGTTATTTTTCTAAAGGACCACACTGAGTTGGTATAATTCTTTGATCATTTCCTTTGGATCAGAGTAAAGATGTCCTGAATGTTTCTGATTCACTGAACAGAATTGATATTGAAAGCATTTGTTCTTGGTACAACACTGTTATTTTAGTATTAGTTATTACTATTATAGTATTTATTAATTTTTTGAATTAGGTTTTGTTTTATATTTAGTTACATTTTAATCTCTTTTTTAAAATGTAATTTTTTTTTATATTTTACTGTATCTCAGTTTTAGTAATTTGTCACTTCATCTTAAACCTTTTTTTATTTCAGATAGTTGCCAAGACAACATTTAAAATAAAAAAACAAACTTTATTAAGTTTTGAGTTTTTCATGTAATATTTATATTTTTCACTCGTACAAATTTTTACATTTTTTGATAAATCGTTCGTATTTTACGAGTTGCCAAATTTGTATGAATTCAGTTGTACGAATTAGCCACCTTGTAAAATATGTTCGAATTGGTCGTGAGATGGCGTTGAATTTTCTCCATAAGGAAATTTATTTTTAATGATATCTTATAAACCTTTAAAGACAGTCCTGCTGTCAGATACAAGGTTGTTAATCTATAGTATTTGCTTTTGTTGAAGCGTCAGCCTTCTTTATTTCAAATTATTTTTCAAGTAATGTTTATCAGAGGAATTTGTGGTGAAAAACTACACTACCCATGATGCTGTACAAAAAAGTCCGCCAATCAGAGTTTCAACAAGCAAAAAGCTATTTAGCTTTGCCCACTCCCATGAAATCCTATGAATGACCTAATTAAGTCTTCCTACACTCTCAAAATAATTTATTTATACATTTTTTGTTTATATATGTTGATATAGCCTATTTGTATACATATTTGTACAGAATATTTTGCAATACATTTCTCCATCCTTTTGGACTGCATTCACAATGCTTCACGGGATTGTAGTTCTTTCCCTCAATAAAGCCATCAAGTACACAGACTTGTACCATTGTATTTTTGTCAGATTTTCTTCAAATCAAAGTTTATAATGTTTTGAATCACCCTGTAGCTAGTTGGCTTGGTTCATGGTTTTAACTAAGACTTTTTCAAAAATGCCTATAGAAGAAATGAATGGAAAATAATACTTCCAGAACAAACGCCTCTGAAAAAGTGGAAGGACACTGTTGCACTCTATATCACATTGCAACTACTCAAAATACCATAGCCAGCACATAGCAAGACCTTAGCAACCACCAAGCACACCATAGCATCACACCAAGCTTTCGAATTTTTTTTTTCTGAAAATCATAGTTTATTTTATAGTTTTCATGTATATGCCATTTTGCATTGATGTCAAAGCAGACAAATCTGTGTGCACAGGAAATCAAAGACAACAACTTGTTCATAAATTCTTTATTGACACAAGCATTCTACAAGCTCTTTCATCAAAATGTAAAGCTTCTGGATGTTACAAAACTGTCAGAAACCCAGTTCTCCTTTGATCCAGTGTTTACCTATCTGACAGATGTCTGACGTCCAGCCTTTGGCAACTCATTCTGACACCTGGGTAATCCTTCAGCCACTTTAACCAGAAGATCTGCTGGGATGAATCACCTAAGGCAGCACCATAGATGTTCTCCTAGCTGTCATTTAGTCTTCTCCAGGCATCTCAGTTAAGAATTGCAAACTCTCTCCAAACCCCAAGAGGTTATAGGTATCAGCTTATTGTGTTTTATAGCTTAGCGTGATGCTGCTTGGGGTGGCCATGGAGCTTGACCTCAAAGGTCATTTTCCTTGACTCCCTGGCTTTATTCTAGACCTAACAGGCCCAGAAAATACCGCTCTACAGAGCCTGCAGTGAATAAAAGTAGATTTATGGGCTGTTTCTGCCATGTTGACACACAAGATGTAATTATGCATTAAGGAACGTCTACTGCGCCCTGTTATGCTTTAGCTGGATTGGTTAGAGACAAGCACTGAAATAAGGAGATAAAGTAGGAACACTGGGGAAAATAAGGAGTGTGTATAGATGTGTCAGTGTGAACAAAATACTGCCCTCCTCGGATTTAGATCTGTTTTTCCCTTCCTTTCAGTCTGTTGCTCCATGCACAGTTTCTAAGTGGATCAATAAAGTCAATTCATGAGTCTGCCACCTTTCATGAATTAGATTTTTCTCCTAAATCAATATATTCCCATCTGACTGCACCATCACTTCTAAGTCCATTCTGACCAGCTCATTGCAGCAATCTACTTTCTTAGAAAACAGAATATAATATGAGTCTTGTATATGCTATTGATTATTAATCCAATAATCTGCATTAGCAATGTCTTTTTCATATTGTGACTGACTCAAGCCATAGAAATATTTACAATGGATTCAATTTCATGGGTTTTGAAGCATTCTGTTGAATATAATACAATGTATGTCACTATTCAGATGGGGCAAGTTTGTTTTAAAATGTGCTTTTTTATGGAGTCTTAAAGGGTTAGTTCACCCAAAAATAAAATTTCTGTCATTAGGTCCTCACCCTCATATCATCCCAAACCCGTTAGACGTTTGTTCACCTTCAAAACACAAATAAAGATATTTTTGATGAAATCCAAGAGTTTCTGAACCACACATAGGCAGCAACGTCATTGCACCTTTTGAGGTCCAGAAAGGTACTAAAGGCATTGATAAAATAGTCAATGCAACTACTTTATTTTATAGTAACGAAAATGCTTTGGGGAAATGTATTGGAGTAAAAGTATACATTTTATTTAGGAAATGAAGTGGAGCAAATGTAAAAGTTGACAGAAATATAAAAACTATGAAATTCCAGATTCTCCTAAAAAATAGTCAAGTACTGTAATGAAGTATTACAGTACGCAGGGGGCAGTGAGGGTTTATGTAAATTTTGTGGTTTGTGATGTCATCATTCCGGGAAGAAGCTCATTGTAAGGGACCAGCCATTTGTTGTAGTCCTTAAAAACTATTTTCTGTAAAAGAAAATAACTCCCTTTGAATTGAACTTTGAGCGTCGTAACTTAAACAGCAACATTAAACACTAACTAAAGTTAAAAAAGTGAAATCATAATCAAGGACCACTTTAAGGTTTGTGTCACCATATTTAGTGTAGTCTGTGTATGTACTATGCTTTGATCAGTTATTTTGAAAATGAATAAAGGCACTCAAGCTTGAAGCTTGAAAGTTTTGGACCCCATTGATTTTCATAATATGAAAAAAACAAAGAACAGATGAAACCATCTTCAAAAAAAAAAAAAAAAAGCTTTGTGTTCTTTTGTGATCAAATTAGCCACTTAAGTAGAAGCATCAGGCATGATCTTCACCTTCCCTTAAAATATATAAATGATGTTAGAATTATGTTGCATATAAACCTCATTGATCTATATTTATAATTGTAACTCGAACATAATTTTAAAAACGAATCCAAATGGTATGACTACAGAACAGAAACATCAAACCAACAAGCAGGATTAGCCTATTTTCTGCTCAAGATGCGAGTGTTTGTTTTTCGGAACAAATAAATTGTTTCAGTGCCATTGATGTTCACACTGAAATTACTGCCTGGCTTCATCTTTGGCGGGTTTGCGTATGTTATCCTCACACTCTAATTCACAGCTAGATTTATGGCCATTCAGGAGGGACCAAACAGGACGAGAAACTGAGCCTGTTTGATCACGGGTTAGATTCTGATTTACCATCCACAGCTTAATTAAGTTACATGGCACCAGGGTGTTGGCCAGCTGCTGGGAGACTGAGCGCTGTGAGCGGTGGAAAGGATATCTGGTTGCACAGCCTTCCCTGAGCGCTCCCTAGGGAGGCTTGCAGCTGGGCAGAAGCCTTTCTGGTACCCATAAGGCCAAGCTTGATGGATACATTAGTAATTCATATCTCTATGTAGACCTGACATGGCTTCCCAAAAAATATATGAGGTTGGTTTCAAGTGAATGTGAAACTTCAACTTCAGTCTGTCAGGGGAGCCATATATTATAGTGGATGTTTTGCTGTACTATGGATCATTTTCAGCCCTTTTGTAAATTGAGACTTTGCAGTTTTATACTTTGGAACCCCTTTTTCAGCATCACCAAAGGATAATAAATAATAAACCAAGATAAGCTGTGTGCTAAGTATTTCAGTAAATTAAAAAAGATGTTAATAACAGAAATTACAATAAACATTTTTCTAGTTAGTAATCAAACAAAAGCACAAGTTAATGAAATAAGTTATTTTAGATTTTATACACAATATTGACCTTTATAATATAGGCTACTAGCTTTGTCCAGTCACCGAAAATAGTTCCAGCAGAATTAATCTTTGTGTTTTTTCTGGCTTTCTTCAATGATCAGTGTTCTTCATTGATTCGTTAATAAAGACCTATTTTTGAACGAATCACCAGTTTTGGATAAACAAATGGTTCAGTCATTAAAACCGTTATTGTTAAATTTTGGAATGAATCAGCCATTTTGACTGGATCAGGTAAATGATTCAATGACTCATTCATTGTATCATGTCACTTGTTTCATTCCTAAATGAATCAGTGTTTTTGAATGAATAAATTGAAAGAATTATTCAATGACTCATTCATAAAGACTTTTATTTGTTTTATTTTGGAATGGATCAGCATTTTTAAAACAAATCGGTTGAGTGAATGATTCAATACCTCATTCATAAAGACAGCCACTTGATTTTGTTAATTAATGAGTCAGCATTTTTAACAAACTGTTAGAGTGAATGATTCAATGAATGAAGAGAGTCACTTGTTGCCACCTACTGGCGTAACAATGTAACCTGCAGAAAGAGTATGTGAAAAATCCCCACCACTAATGCAAAAACTACTAGATGGTCTGTCTGCAATGCACAAAAAGTCCCAGTGCTGATGAACCTCATATTAGCATGGCCAATCAAATTTGAGGCCTGGAACTAATAATGGTCTTCTAATATATATGGCTTTTTAAAATGAAAGAACTTCATGCTGAAGACATGTACAATTTCTTCATTTAAATCTTAAAAGTTGTGCTTTGTTTTAATGGTAATAGAGGAATATTTTATTTAAATATATTGCTGTTTAAGTTTTGAACATGTTTTAAAATTACCATTTCAAATTTCATTTGTCTAATGAGGAGGGAATCCCATTTCAACAAGTGTGAAGGTTTATGAACTTTTAAATTAAAGTAGTGATTTATCGTGCAATTGAAGTGCAATTTGCATTTAAGGGCTAGTTTATGGCCACCGAGGCCCCGTCAAGGCCATTAAATCTTGATAATGAGATTTGCATTATAAAATGAGGAGGATCGAATTCATGATGGCTGTTATAGGGAGAGATTTGAAATAAAGACCTTCACTCCCCTCTATCATTCCTAATCGCATATTCAAGTTATTACAGGACCATTTCCAAAGTCAAAACTGTACAGAATTAAGATTAAGGAGCCATTACACCAACAGCTACTCTGAGTATCTGCATTTGGAATTACAAAGATAAAAACATGATTTGTCTTGCTTATCCATGTTTTTTTTGTTTGTTTTTGTTTTTGTTTTTTTGTCTCGTGCTGGCACTCTGTTTTAATTCTCATCTATACTGCTGTCCATTTTGGTTTCCTTTATATAATTTCTGCTTCTGCTTTATGAGAATACTCCATGGCAGGCTCATGTTCATGACCTGAACCCTACCATTTCTGGCCAGAGTGATCAGTGTTCTTTCATTAATGTAATTTCGGTAATGAATTCTGGGGGTGATCTCACAGTCAGAGCCAATCTAAGGCAGATGGTTTTCATGTTCTTTCTCCTCCCTAGCTTTTTAAATCAATATTAGGCCTTAATTCCCCATGTCTCATACTTTTTCCCTCATTAATGGAATCCCATATCGTGGATAGAAATGAAATGGCCAATGCAAATGTCTCCACTGATAAATTATGTTCAGGATTTAAATATGAGAAACGTTCGACCGAATGCAAAATCAATTTATGCCATTGTTATTTCTGATGAATGTGTTGAATAAGTACTAAATGACATATCTGTATATTAGAAAGCATGATTAATGCTATTGCTCATTCTTAGGGTTGTACATTTGAAGAAACCCTGAACTCTAAAGGTGCAGATATGCTATGGGTCAATCACATATAAGAGTGTCCATGATAGGAAAAAAGTACTCTTTGTATTCATGCTAAGTTTTATATGGTTTTTGAAAATTAAAATGTAAAATTTAATGACTCTGAAAATGTTTACCTAGCAAGTCTAAAGTATAACGTATTATCTTTACACCTTTAAAACACAGTAACTAAACTAACCTAAACTAAAACAGTAATTAAAATAAAATTATTAGGTTGTGAGTATTTTTACAAATATGATAAATTATTCATTCATAAATATTTTGTTTTTATTATTATTATTATTTATTAATAGTACATTTTTTGAGAGGCACTCCACATAACTCACTGTGGTCAAACTTTTTTCAAATATAAATAAGTAGTGAAGCAGTGTTATATCATTATTAATTTTGACTTGTGTCTCCCAAAAAATGTCAAATATAAATAAAAAGAACAATAAAAACATGTTCATCATAGAAGTTTTAATGTATTAACAGACAGATAACCAACAAATGAGACCACCTACCATTTGCTTACCAAGTCACCATTTACATTTTAAATGTATTAAATGAATAAAACTGTTTTTGTTTTCACTTACGTATTTAAGGTTATTTATATAAACTAATATATCATCAACTCCTTCCTCTTTAGCCATTATGTCCGTGTTGTTTCTCTATTTTTTGTCCTGTGAATGAGCTACTGACTATTACTCTAATGGCCCTAAACAGAGGAAGCCCAGAACCCTGCAGAGGAAAGGACAAGCTAACTACTAATTTATAGAGGGGATTGCTTGTGTCCTAGATAATTATTTTTAATGTCACTCATTACAGCGTCGCTGCAGGGGGAGAGCGATATCAACATTCTTGTTGCTTTGCTTGGACACAATACCATTACAACAATGTCTTTCAATTAACCTTTCCTCTGTTCTATAATCAGCTCTTTCTGCTGGCCAGGCAAGTGCTGGATTAGAAGAGAGTGACTCGGCATTAATGGACTATGACATGGAGACAGAAAGATGGTGAGACGGAAGCTGAGATGGAGAGACAACATTTGCAGGCTGAGAGGGCAAGATTCTCTTGTTCCAGACTTGGCGCCGTCTAAAAACCTTATCCTCTACATCAACCAATTACAGATATCTTGTAGAATCATTTTAAAGAGGGCCTAGAAACCTTACAATTACATTGGGTACAGACACACCAATGATGCCAATATATCTAACATTTTCACTTTCTGATATGAAAAGCCTATTGGAATATGATAATTCCCCCTGTGCAGAGAGCAATTGCTTATTTCCTCAGAAAATAGTGGTTTGGTGCAAGCAATTCCATTTCATTTCAAATCATTTTGTGATAAAAGCCAAAAGTGTCCTTGGAGGGATATGAAATGAAAAGCAAGTGAGTCAACGTTCTCCCAAATCAGACTAGTGCTGTATCTACAAAATCTGGGAATGGGTATTATTCATGGGATGGTTAATGACTAGCATTGATGTAGTGAATGTCAGAATCAGTGTTTCACAGTGTGTCTCAGTATTGTTTCCTAGGAATCCTGCCAGCATTACAAACAATCATAGTGAACAGATGTCCAAAATGTGTCCACAAATAGTGGCACTGAATCTCAACTCATGTTCTCTGGCAAGCCTACGGATGTGCATGACTATGCATTTTCAATACTACTAGTTAGTGGGTTGGCCGAATGACGAGTCGACCTTAACCTGTTGGCCAGCACCCTCGCTTTTGAAAAAATCATTCATGAACCCTTTGCACTAAAAGCACAAGTATGTTCTCATTTGAAAGCAGACACTTTGCAGTTTATTGTAAATCAAAATTAATTATTTTCATAGTAAAAAAAAGTTTGTAAAGTTATTAGAAATTTATTTTATGAAATATCTTTATGAAAATAAAATTGAATTTGGCCTTCTAGAAATGCACCGCAGCTAAAGTCACATGTTAAATTTCAAATCTGAAGATGGTAAGTGTAAAACTCTGAGTTTTATTAAATGTTTTTCAAGATCATGTCTTTTGATTTTATTTTGAGAAGACTCAAAATGCTCTATGAATGCACAAAATGTGCATCTATCTATGCGCTTGTTAACATGATAGCTTAGCACACCAACAAAGCACGACAATTTATTAACACCACGTTTTTTTTCTCCAAACTTACAAGTCGGGTGTTTTAAATAACCTTCTGTGATCTGATGTGGCTTCAGATCAAAAAAGCAGACAAAAAAATATACGCTTTTATGGTATTCTGCAGAAAAGCCATCCAGATTAGCATTGCATCATAAATATAATCTATTATTATGAAAATACCCGACATGGCATGAAGAACACAGATGAACCATATATCGTCACAATCGTTAGAAATTGCAGTGAAATGTTTGTATGTTTTTTGCAGATCTATAGAAATGTAGCCAGTCATGTATTTCAAGTGAGTCTGAGTTGCAACAAGAGTAAAAGTAGGGGATGTCTTGTGTTACTTTATCCAACCGCAGTGAGTAAAGAAGATGTCTTTCCCACAGAGAGATGAAGTCATAGATTTTCAAAAGTTTTCTGGTGTCCTTTTCCTAATCTGATCAGCAGGACTCCAGGTCATGAAGGCAAAGACAGCTGGAATCAAATTATAGTCAGTTCCTATAACACTGCGGCCCATCAACCGACTGCCTGTCACTCACACACACACACACACACACACACACACATACACACACAAACACACAGATGCCTTCTCTGTCTGTCTTTAACTAATGTACACACTCAAGCACCTAGAGATCTGCCAACCAAGTACCCTCAATAATAATAATAATAATAATAGTAATAATGATAATACTCCTGATAGAGGAAATGACACGGAGATGGTCAGTTGTCATCTCAGTTTTAAAAGACCTTATTCAAGACCTGTCTGTCTAGGTGAACCTGATTTCACTAAGTGCAAAATATTTCTGGATAAACATCTTTGTTGATCCTGGAACAACATTTCAAGTCAAGAAATTAGCTTTGAGGGGCAAGTGTATATCAAGTTTAGGCTTACAATCAGGGTTAGGTGCTTTTACATCAGTGTTATTCATCTCTAATATCCCTCTGATTTTAGGGATGGGTAGAGTTAAGTTTAAGGTTAGGGACAGAACTAAATTTTCAGACAGAAATCAACAAATGACAACAAACGAGTTACAGTTTACCATTTTTATTTTGAAAAAGTAAGTCTGTTGTGTGTCAGGGAAAGTGATTGAATAATCACAATTTGATCCCACATCTAGCACTCAAAAAAATTTTCTTTTCCTGTGCACTGTATTGTTGAGCCTGGTTTATCCCAAGTTTTTTTTCTTCCTTTTTGTCACCTGATGGTCACCTTTTGCTGACTCAGTTGGGTTTTAAAAGACAATTAATATTCAGTAATATTATCAATTTAGCTTCACTGACACTATTATTACTGTTATTGAACTGAACTGAATCAACATTGAACCGACTCTAGCTGAGTAATGACATTATTGTCGTCTGTAGAGCCACTTGTAGCTCAATTAAAGTCATTTTATAATTGATTAACTTTACATATTTATTGAACTCAACTGAACACAACACTGAACTGAGCTCAATAATGACACCATAGTCTTCTCTAACAAGGTTAGTTAATAACTAATAACAACAAATTTACAAAAACCTTAACTAAAAATGAAAATACAAAGTGAAAACCTATACCAAATATGAAAAAAACATATAATAGCTTCTCAATGATACTAAAATAACATTGTTCTGTCTCATATTTGATGGCGTTTTCCTCATTGATCATTATTTTCCTGTTTATTAATGTGAATCTGCTCTGAAACAATCTGTATTGTATATAAAGAGCTTCTGTATAGAAATGATGACATGACTTGACAATGTTGTTTTATGATATATTTTTGCATATTAAAATCTGAGAATACACACTTCATGACAAAACAAAAGTTGGTTTGGTTACATTTAATATGAACATTGTCAGAAATCAACAAAACGATTGTCTGTTTTATGTGTGGGTTTGTCGAGGAGTAAACCGGGGTCTGTGTGTGACAACACTGGACAGCTGACTGTTCCTTATTAGCAAAGCTGTCAAGGAAAACTGTTGTATTATTTAGGCATATTATTAAAGCAATGGGTTGAAAAGATTTGATTTCATGATTGGCTTCTGGTTGTATCTGTTCTTTGCGCTCGTATGGCTCAGTCTCTGGGAGCCTCCTGAGACACCTAAAGCATGTGGGTATCTGATGCAGACTAAACCCCACTGACCTCCAGACCAGGGTTCAAAGCCTGTCATTCTTATCTAAACTAACCAGGATTTGTTTAGTTTAGAAAAAAGAGCCTGGACAATCAGAAGCTTTGAAGAGTGATACTTTCATAAAGGCCTTTTGACAGTATATCTGTATCATGTTTAACACATCAAGAAGTTTTTCTGTCTGGACAAATAAAGCGGTCCAAATATGTATTTGGACACTTATTATACATTTTAATGTAATCATGAAATTTAAATATTCACATGCAGTATGTTCTACTATTTGTGGAGTACATATTCACAAATATATAAATTATATTTAATCATTTAGCATACACTTTTATCCAAAGCGACTTACAAATGAGGAAAGCAATCAAATCAACAATAGTCCCAGACTAGTCAGAGACTTTTATCAGAGACTTTTCGGCAAGTCCTAGATGAATTGTTAGGATTAGTTTTAGTGTTATATTCATGTTTTCCAACTCCATTCTGTGGTATCAGAAAGTGGTATCTCGTTAGCTTTACTACAAATTAATTTGTCAAAAGTCACAAGGCTGACATGAAGATGGAAACTGCCATGCTGGTGCCTACCAAAGACGGAGACCTTGATCTCAGTTACACTCATCTAAAGTAAGCAATACACCACAGTTAAATAGGGTAAAATAAGTGATAATTAATAGATTAACTATATAACCGTACATTAACTGTCAGCTAGAAAAAAAAATCACTGATAGATACGAGTTATGGAAGTAAAATCTCAAAATTGCTCAGTGCATGAAAATCCAATCATTTAGTAGTAGTATCTTGCCTTGAAGAATGGTCTTGATGATTTGTTCTCATGCTTACAATAAAATGAATTTTAAGTGCTTCACTTGTTTCTTAGAAGTGATGGTTCCTGCTTCAGGATGAATGATCTTGCTAAGAAAACTGACATTTCTGGATGCTTTGTCTTCCACAACTAGCGTAGATTGCCTTTAGCAAACGGTCAGATTGCTCTTTATCGTCATACTTTTGCATGTTTGGCCTAAATGTGTCTGATTCCATCAGGTTGGGGAATCGACAACGACATGCTTATGGGTGATGCTAAATTTGATGAGTATGCGATCATTCACACCATCAAGACCAAGGAAGGGAAATCTGAGGTTCTCAACGAACTCCACAGTAAGTGCTCACTTTTTTTTTCATTTTTTTTTTTTCCTGGGATCTGGATCATAGATCGTACCACAAATATAACTGAGGACTTGAAGGAGAAGTCTAAGCAGTTCTGCCTGGACACCGGCATCCTTGAGGAAAACATTGCTGTACTGCAACGGTACATTTTCTCAGTCCATGTGGTCACTGTAACTGCTGTATTGCAGGTGAATGGTAAGTTGCTTAAGTATCTCATCAACCACAGAAAGACAAAGAAAAAACCTTCAGTTGGTCTGATCATTTCACCTGAAAATAAAGAATAATAACAATAATAATAAACCTTTCTGGATGCAAAATACTGTTAATTCTGTCTGTACTTCTGAAAATATAAGAGGACTATTTAAAGTGTTATATAAGGTCTGCAATGTTTCAGAGATCAAAGTGCACAATAAATAGAGTGGCTGTCTTCCAAAAGAAAGAACTGATGCTAAACTGCCTGAAACAAGACATCAGTTATCCAAACCTTTGTAGGTTTGCGACCAATTTGTATAATTTCAGCCTATGATCTTCATTGGCTTCCCATGAACAACGTGTACTTTGTCCCGCCCTCAAACAATGTTTGTACCCGAGACTTGGAAGAGTTTGGTTTGTGTTATCGACTGTTATCTTGCCAAAATGCTGACCAAATGTCTGTTAGGCAGAGCTAAAAAATGTCAGTTTGAAAGGTTTTTTTTGCCTCTTTGCGAACTGACTCAATGCCGCAAGCTGTTTTTCAGCTTTTCGTATAGATATGTACATGAATGTACAAAGTATGCACCGAGTTTTTATACAATGCAAAAAGGGCTTGGGCCCCAAAAACATTCTTGCTGAAAGTGTGCTATTGCAAACAGACATTGCCATTGTCTGCAAATAAAATGGAAGGTTTGTACTGATAAAAGGTCATTCAGCACATTTTCAGCAAGCGAGTCTCTCTCTCTCTCCTCCAGCTACATTAGTTTAGATAAAATGACCTGTGCCATAAGGCAATGTTTCTCCTTTTTTTCTCGTTTCATTTGTTTGTGAAGGTTTTACTGTAATAGATTCTTGTGATGAGTGTGAATGTGATAGCGCTGATATCTTCTGGTGGGTCTTTACTGGTGCATTCAGGCTAGCTTGGAGGAAATGAATCAAAAGATGTATGCCATGAAAAGAGAATTCATATTTACTTCTCAAGGAAAATGTGGGAGATATGATGGTGCTTCAGTCTAAAGGATAATCGTGTAGAGGTTTATAGGTTGTTTGTAAGGGGAAGGAGTGTATCCACTGATATGTTTGAGAAAATTACAACAACAATATCTCTATTCCCCCATAGTTCAAGGTTAGTACTATGTTAGTATTAGCATTGTGTAAACCTGACAAAAAATATTTTTGGGACATCTGGGAAGAACATTCAAATGATTAAATAATGAATTAAAGTAGTTAAAAATAAATTCAATTACTTTGAAATAGCATCTTTTTTAACTAACATTAAACCAAACCAAATCTAAGGTGCAGCTGCATTAAAATATATATCAAGTAAAATGTAAATGTATTAAAGTTTAACTGCAGATTCTCAACCTACTTTGTATTGTTACAGTGTTGGTACTATATGTAAATGAACATTGTTAACTCGTTCTCCATGTTACCTGGACTGAGAAATTCACGTGTATTTATTAGCAAAAGACTTTTGACAGCTACATCCTTCACTGGAAACTGAAAGTAACTCTTTGAATTCTTACAAGGATCAATGTAAGTTCACATCATTGTGTCTAAAAGTTTGCTAAGAAGTATTTTCTACTAAAGCAAGGTGGTATTTGACTTTGGTAAGTGTATCCATGACAGACTGGTGGGAGTGGCCTTGAATGACAACATGCCCAGTGCATTATGGGTGTTGAAGTTTTCCTACTTATTTAGAAAAAGGTAAGAAAACAGCCCCTTTTTTCTGCAGTCAAATAGTACCGATTAAATTTTTTTTCGCCTTTCTAATACATAGGCAGCCAAGCACTGTTGATAAAAGGTAGAGCCTTGGAATCATGATAAATGGGAAATATATTTTTGTTGATGATCTGTGTGTACTGTATTAAATTGCATAAATTCGTCCATCTATTGTCTAAACTGTTTGTCCTATGTAAGGTCGCGAGAATACTGCGGCCAATAGAAACATATCACAAAGAGCATATTTTCGTTTGGTTCCTTTTAAATAAATAGAAAAATTATGTCTTTCGACAGAAAAACCATTGGCTGTACATACAAGCTTAACTGACCCTCCATCATAAAGATAAGACTGTCTTCCGTTTTACTGCACAGCCTTCTATTCAAAACGGGCTTGTGCTTGATTACTCTCAGTTCAAAACTAAACATGAATGATTGGAGCACTTTTATACCCCATGTCATTTTGACATACAGTCCTATTCCGGGTCATTATTGCTGCCTGCTGGGAATGCTTTTTAGGCTATTGTCAGAGCTTTACTAGTATGGTGAATTGTCTAGACGGGACAATAGCTTTCAGACATGCAAATGGTATGTTTGTCATATGTAGCATAAAATGTCTTGCGTGCAAAGGCTGTATTAGGGCATAAAAGCAACCCTGCAAATTAATGATCTAAAAAAGGTTCCCATTGTTTTTACAAATCTGTCCAATACTGACATAAATCTGGTGTTCATGTGGCACGGTGCACATGAACACCAATTATTGTATCCATCTCTGTATGGTTTAATGAGTGTTTCACGTTTTAACATGTATACATTGTTTAAACACTAATCCATTGGTACATATATTACAAAATTTACTTTTAGTTGTTATTTTATTCTCTGCATAGTTCATCTTTGACACAGACAAATACTGTATACTCACACTCACGCTGGAAAATGTAATGTATCCAAATCATTTATGCTGCATGTCCTTGGATTGTGTTGGAAATTGGAGCACCAGCACAAGGAGACCATGCAAACTCCACAAAGAAAGGCCTCCTGGGACTCAAACGGGGATCTTCTTGCTGTGAGGCGAAATCAGTCCATGTGGAACTGAGTTTTTTCTACATAATGTTCCTTTTGAGGGTTTTGAAGTTCAGCCTATTTTCTGAATGCCACCACTGAGAATATAAATTGCTTGAAACTGAATTTCCCATCGTTGGCCACATGTTCTCTCTCAAGGTTCAGACTGCATCAGGACAGTACTATGTGCTCGTCTTCAAATGAAGCCTCTTCTGCCCTCTTCAGGACTGATGGTAATATTAGAAGTGCTCAAAGAAAATCAATTTCAGCTAAAGGTGCTGCGCTGCCAGTCACATTCCATTATACTGGAACTGAGAAGAGAACATGTCCAGTTACATTTCAAAGTGTGAATTTTTCAGAACTTGACCACCAGATTTTTACTTCACTTCTGTTAAAGGCCTTTCAGATCCACAACTTTGATCTCTCCTGCCAAGTACTGGCAATTATTTATTATTATTTTTTATTTTTTCAATATTTCTACCACTGCCATCCTGTCATCCAGACTCCAGGCCATTACTGTTCTGTTAAAAATAGTGAAATAGTCCCTGGCATTCTCTGACTTGAATGGCACCACTCCCAAATTGCATATCTTCCACTCTGCCATTACAGTCACATATGGCAGAAAAAAAGCTGTAAATTTCTACCTCTAGAGCAGGGTTCAGGAAAATAGTCCACATGATTTCTCACAGCTGAAAGTTGTTTCTATCTATCTGTATTGCCAGAGACACACATTAATAGTGTAAAAGGTTTTTCCTATTATGCGCATTCCACCCAGTAGCTGATAGCCTCAGGTGACCTTAGAAGAGAAATGCAATTATAGGGGAGAGGTAACGCTCTATTGTTTCTGAAGTCTCACTCTGTCTCTCACGCTCTGTGTGAGGTTAAGTGTAGCCACTATATGTTCTTTCATATTACTGTACTGCTCGGGTCTTTGATGTAGTGACCATCACCCTGTATTTCTACACTCTACACAGGAATAATTTTAAAATACCTATCACTTTTCCTCATTTAAGAATCATTACCTGGAGTATTGTTCCTTGAAATGTTGATCCAGCAACATGTTGTACTTGGTGAAATCATGTTCAACGTTTCCTCAAGTATCTTCCTAATGTCTTTTCAGCTTCAGCCTCATGTCCTTTTACTTCAGCTTCCTAATGTCCTCTAACAGTAGCGTCCTCAAGTATTTTCAGCTTCCTAATGTCCTTTCAGCTTCATTACGTCAGATCAGCTTCCTCTTGCCCCTCGACTTATGTTGTTTCAGCTTCATTACATCTCCTCAGCTTCCTAATGTCCCTTCAGCTTTCCTCAGATTTTTTTTTCCATCAGTTTTCTATGTCCTTTCTCATCTTCCTTACATCTCAGATTTCTTATGTCTCCTGTGCTTCCTTAAATCTGAAATTCCCTTTAACCCATGAATGCTTCCATTTGACCCTGAGCTTCTTAAAGGCGTATTTCTCCACTGACTAATTGGCTTTCATTAAAATTTGGCTGCTTATACAAAAGAAAGGCAGGGTTTTTTTTTGTTTGTTTGTTTGTTGTTGTTTTAAATCGGTGCTACCTGACTAGAGAAAACCGAGAAGAAATACTCCCATGAGTCTGCTATGGATACGCTTATACCGGAGACAAAACCACCTAGATTTAGTAGGAAATACTTTTTTAGAAAACTTGTAGTCATATTGTTATAAACTTCCCATGAGTTATTTATATAGTAAATAAACATTTATTGAGACCCAGTGAAGGATCCAGCGCATTGAAGGCAGTGGCTAAAGGTTGCAAAGAATCGTAAATACTGAGAAAACGCCGCCACAGAAAATCTGAAAAACCTCAACAGTCAACAGTTTGTAGACAACACTTTGAACTGGATGACCATGAACACAGTGTTTAATACGGTGGCCAAGAGAACTCAACATGCTGCAAATAAAAAAAAACACGCAGGCAAATAAAAAAAAAAAAACACATGCAAATAAAAACAAAACGTGATCATCAGTTTGACAACGTGCTGCAAATCCTCACAACACAAGCAAACACAAAAACGCGCTGCAAATACAAAAACGCACTGCAAACAGCACAAACCACAATGGAAATGTTTCAAGGGGGACCCCAAAAAGTGACTGACCCTACTAGGACTTGCTTATTAGCTGTGTTCAACTCACCCATTCACTTATTCACTAATCCCTATATAGTGTACGGCATTTGAGTGCACAATATGTTCACAATCATTAAATACTATAAAAACTGCAAACAAAAATAAACAAGTGTACATTACGTCATGTATTTATTATTTTTAATAAAGTGTTTTTTAGTTTGCTAGAAGCTCACGCTCACTGATGACGCGGCCGTCGAGCGCCTCAGGCGGCCGTTATGATGACGTTACATTAGTACGCTACAGATGATTAACGAATATTTTTAAATCATCCACTAAATTATCATCTCTTAAAGTTTTATGAGTTAACGACAATGCCACATATTAAAACACTTTGCTGTTAGTTAAACACATTACATTGAGTTAATGCCTACATAATATATTTAATATTTTTTAGTTGGTGCTGTTGTCAAGTAGGGTCCGTCACTTTTTGGGGTCCCCCTTGAAACATTTCCATTGTGGTTTGTGCTATTTGCAGCGCATTTTTGTATTTGCTTGTGTTGTGAGGATTTGCAGCACATGTTGTCAAACTGATGATCACGTTTTGTTTTTATTTGCATTTGTTTTTTTATTTGCATGCATTTTCTTATTTGCAGCGTGTTGAGCTCTCTTGGCCACCGTAGTTTAAGGCCAAATGGAGGGGAAAAACTGAAAGTAACTGCCATTCAGTTGTGTACAAGTAAGGCCCTGATCACACAGAACGTGTTTTGTGCGATGAGAGGCGCCTTTTTTGAACTGTTTTCTATGGCAGTGAGCATTCTGCACGCTGTTTATGGACGCCTCACGTTTTAACCGCCTCCTGCGCCTCGCGTTTTTGCTGGAACGCCTGAAGTTGAAAAAAAATCAACTCTGAGCAAAAAAGCGTCCGACGTCATTCGCTTTTTTTCCATTGTCCAATCGAATGCATGGAGAGACGGCTTTCCGTCGTGCTGACGAATGTTTAAAGTTATTTGGACGCTGCAAAGATGGAGCCCTTTGCTTGTAACATACTTTTTTTGTTTTAGTTTAAAAAAGTAAACTGCTAATATGACAGTTTAACAGCAAACCAAAGAGCGCTCGAGCGGGTTCAACCAGCGGGTTGCACTTTAAGTTTCCTCGCCCTCCTCAAGTCCCTGCAGCTTCCTTTCAGTCAGCAGTGAGAAAAGATGTTTCAGTGAGGATGCCATTGGTAGCTCCAATAATTCACTGCAGGAAATTGTTCTTTCTAATAAATTGGTTTAGGTTGAAATTGTTTGTTTAAGCCCATCACCAGCTAAACTCACTCCACTTTGTCTGCTATTTCATGCGTATTCATTCCATTCGACATATGTATGTGCTCCCTGAAGACTACAAAGACGCATGGGCCTGAAATTAGAACAGCAAACAGTAGGAGCTTCCCGGAGTGTCCTCCAGTGCTAAAGCTAATATAGCAAGATAATTATCATGGATTTTTACAGCATGCTGAGCACATTTGTCCTAAAGGGGAGTCTGTCAGCGTTTCTGCAGATGGAATTTGTGTTTTATTAGCTCACAGTAAAATTGCCATCTACAACAGGAGGATTAAAACAATCGCCCAGTTTTATAGTTAGAGGAATAGGTCATATAAAAATGAATGCATGAGCAGAGATACAGATATGGTCAGGGAAACAGATTCAGACGGGATTTACAAATGACAGGGTTCAGAATGAGCTGATATTTCCTTGTGAGACATTTCGGATGTAATTCCAAGCAAAAAAAAAAAATCCTTTCTAGAGGGATGATAGTAAAGTGATTTACCTTGTCTCTCAGGGAAAATTTACACGTCTGAGGGCTGGCGATTTCGAACAGTACAGATGGCATTTGGTAAATGGCAAAAGATGGTCCAATTCATTTCTCAGTTCACACGCATCGCAAATTCAATTTGAATACCAGATTTATGGCAACAGATGTGCGAGGACGATAGATGCCGTATATGATCATAATTCTTTTGCCAGTTTTTTCCACAGTGGCATGATCTCTAATTATGGTTATTTTTACAGCATTGTCCATCCCATTAGTCTTATCACAATTATTCTGTTTGAAACATTTAGTCAAGGGTCAAAAGTATAAAAGGAATGAAAGGATTGTGAGTTGTCAGTTTGGGGCAGGATTACTACACCCAAAGAAGTTCTATAATACCTGGAAAACTATTCCCATTCCTCTCAGGAACACATGTACTGAGCTTTATGTACTTTGTGTACATTATGTGTAGATTTTAAATAATCCAAGGCGCAAGTTTGCTGTTGCAATGCACTTGAATCCAATGTAAAAGTGTTGTACTGCAATATATATGTAATATATGTAATGCAATATTTGTCCGACAAGCCATGCGCTCTCACGCCACACATCATGTTCTCACGATGTGAAAAATACAGCGCGGATCAAAGAGGACACTGACAACGCGTCGACAGACAAGACAGAGCAGGTTACTTTTGATATGAAACAGTTTCATATTTAAAATATTGTATTTTTTTAAGGAAGTTTAAACAATAAATAGCGTATAGTGTCTCTTTAATGTGTCGTGACAGATCGCTGTAGCTCCTCGTGAACCGATCATCTCTTCATACTAGTTCATTTATAGCATCAAATAAACATGAATGAACATCAGAAGGAATGTTGTTTCAACCGTGGAAAGACCGTGAGTACACACAATTTTTGAAGTTCACCAACGTTAATCTACTAACTCCCCTGACTGCAAAATGGCGGATTCGTTGTTATGATTTGTTAGATCGTCTGTCAATCAAATTGCCATATTGGTGATGCGTATTTTCAGCATCTATAATATATTTTAGTGACCAACAACATGTCTTTTTGGAGGGAAAAGGCATGTTTATCTCATTGTAGTGAGGTATTAGTCCACATAATTGAATAGAGTAAGAACAAAAATGTGAATAAACAAAAAGAAACCCAAAAAATTGCAGAGAGTACCTGCTTAAAACAGATGAAAAATTAAAAAAAAGCATTCTCATCAATATAGTTCATGACTCAAAAGTGGTAGATTATCCACCAGGAAAGATGCACAACTTCAGAATAACAAATGCAGCCTCCCCCTCCATGTGTTTATATCCTGGTCCCTCACCACTCAGAGCACTATATTTCCCATGAGGATCTGTGCACTATCTACCATATAGACTGAGATTCTTGCTACTGGAATTCTGAGAAAATACTGACGGGAGGTTGACAGACTGAGGAGAGTAAAGGGACGTCTGAGGTTAGTGCAAGGTTTGCAGCAACAAGTTTGTTCCTATAGCACCAAGGTCATGGGTTTGATACTCAGGTAACTGCAAAAATGTATGCCTTGAATTCAATGTAATAGGGTTTGGACAAAAGCATCTGCCAAATGTTCAAATGAAGGATTTGAAATGAAGACACGGATGAATTGCTTGCCCTTGACATTTTGACTTGGTCTTACAGTTAGTGTCTATTTTCCCAATATGCTGCTGTGTGTATAAATTATTTTGCTTACACTTTATTTTAAGGTGATTATTACAGCGTAATTACACAAATAAATACTGAGCAATATGAATGTACTTAAACTAAATTAAGTTTTTTGTTAATTTTGAAAAAAAGTTACTTAGTGTATGCTTAAAATAAAGTGTTAGCATTATTTTTGAATATCTTAACATTTTTATTTCAACTTTTTTTGACACCAGTATCAGATTTACAATCTTCATATTAAAGGGGTAGTTCACCCAAAAATGAAAATTATCCAATGATTTACTCACCCTCATGCCATCCTAGGTGTATATGACTATCTTTTTATAGTTTTAAATATGGATATTTTTTCTTACAAAACCCATCGCTTCGCTTCAGAAGGCCTTTGTAAACCTCTAATTCCATGTGGATTACATTTATGATGGATGCAATTTTTTTGGCTTCAAAATCTCAAGCTCTATTCACTCCCATTACAAAGCTCGGAAGAGCCAGGATATTTTAACATAACTCTGATTGTGTTCGTCTTAGAGAAGTAAGTCATTTACACCTAGGATGGCTTGAGGGTGAGTAAATCATAGGATAATTTTCATTTTTGGATGGATTATCCCTTTAAGACTGCAACTAGAATTTATTTAATTTAAACCATAAAAGCTGTTCATTTGGAGAGCAAATGGATGCGTGTTGCAGCAATTTCACGAGTAAGCAATAAGGTACTCGGGGCTGGTGTTGTATTGTGAATAAGTCACGGTTGAGGGGGTTGCAGGCACTCCGCTTCGCATCATGCCTAATAACGCCCTTCAGTTGTGACTTATTCACAATACAGCACTAGCCTCGACTCCCTTATTGCTTTCATAAAACAGTTACCACACAATACAAATATTAAAGCCAAAAATATGTATCAGTGCAACTTTCATGAAGTAAACTTCTATTAAAAGCCTTCCTTCCGCCGGAAAAAATAGTCCCGCACCGTGACCAGCAACATTTACATTATTGAACATAGCGGCAAAGGCTGTCTTTATGAGTGTGTCAGTCTGTAGCAAAGACTTTTACATTGAAAGACTGAACTGTTGTGAACACAGAACAAGACCCAACGGACAAATGCTTTGACTAGCACTGTCAGTCACGGGTAAACCGCTTAACTGTTAAAAGGATAAGATAATACATCGGACATTTAAACAGTTTTTATATTAGACTGACCTGAAGGAAAATGCTAAATCTGAATGCAGGTAATAAACTCGCTCGTCTCTTTCTCACAATACTCTTATACATAATACAGTAAGCTTCAATGAACAAAATAAATTGCTAAGGGTGTTGTGTAGTGATACACAGAACCGTTTTTATAAAACTAAATGTTTTATAAATAAAAGTGTATTTGCGTTAATTTTATAAACCAATGTAAATGTTATAATTGTATTTACATTGCCTTTACATGTATGACAACAACAGCAGTAATGTTTTTGTTTTGTTATTTTTTTAAATTATCATCTATTGCCATGTGACCAAGTGTATTCCTCCTTTAATCAGATCCGATCTGATCAGTGGGCCAAGTCATAAATCCTAAATTAAATTTAGCCTTAATTAACAGACCTGCCATATCAACTACCCATTACCTGTTGGATTAAGAATCAACAAGGAAACCAGAGGAAGTTGAGCAGCTGTTGAGGGCCCTGGAAGCTTTTTCATGTAAAACCGAATGATAGAATCAACATAAAGATAGAAGGTATCACAGTGAGGTCATGCCAGCCTTTCCCTCATTTTATTGATAATTGTACATGTTTGGAAAAGGTCAGTGAAGAGCATACAAGAAGAAAAAAAATGTGCAATTTGAATTAAAAGGCAAAAATGAAATAAGCTTATTGCATATTGCAATGCTAATCTATACCAACAAAATGTCAAACATACAATACTGTCAGTAAACGAATGTATATTACTGCTTTATCAGCACAATTTATTGGCCTGATGACTTTTCTATGAAGCGGATCTATAAAGTTCTCATCTCATGTGTTTTAAACCATATAAAAGGTTGAAGGAAATTAAATGGCAAAGCCTGCAGGATCAATAAACACATTGTTTGCCACTGTTCACTCATCTGCTGAGAGCTGTCCTGTAGGGCAGGCTGCAGGGCAAAACCGCTCACATGTATAATGAGTCAGACCTTTTCTAGGCTGTTAAATTCAGAGGACTGTTTTTGATAGAGAAAGCACTGACCAAATTTTCTGCTTAATTAAATTTAACATCCATTCATCCTCACATGAGAAATAATAAGACTGAGACATAATGAAAAAGAGACTGGAAAGCAAAAGATGAGAGCTCGTGAAAATTTACAGCGTGATACTTCAGCCCATAGAAGCAAATGCTACCGTCTTTACCTATTACTTTCCCCTTGTTGAGTTGTTATAAAGGTTTTAGCGTCAGCAGATCATTTCGGAATCAAGTAATCTGTTTGTGTACATACAATGTTCATGTTTTTTTTTTTTCTGTGGAAGAATGAAACATGGGATAGGGTTATAATAAGAAATATAATTTTATTGATTCTGATTAATGATAATTGAGTAGGCAGGTGGGTTTTGATTAAAGCGAGATTGCTTTAGAATGTCATCCAATGAGAGTAAGAAATTTCCCTCAAGCTAAAGAACCATTATTACAACCCGATTGCAATGAGACTTAATTCCCGCTGCAATCGCAAGACTTTCAATGCATGAGCCACTTTAGAGAAATTAAGTTGTTTTAGACTTATATTTAATTTGTCTTCAATTAAGGATTCATTTTTCAAGGCAAAACCGTTAAATTACAGAAAATGTGAGCTGGGGTTATTTAGTTTACTTGTTTTAATGCTATTTGTGCAAGATTTCCCAATTGAAAACATGATATTTTGAAGTTCATGCTCCTTCAGTGAATACTGGTTGGTAATATAACCTTCCTGAGCATTATACATTTTTGCCATGTGCTGTCTAATACAGGCATAAAGTTTCAAGTGAGGCACTGACAAAAATTATTTTATTGACTAAAGAAATAAAAAAAAAAATGAAAGGAAGGAAGGAAGTTGGGCAGGATGGATGGATGGATGGATGGATGGATGGATGGATGGGTTGGATGGACGGATGGATGGATGGATGGATGGATGGATGGCTGTCTGGATGGATGGATGGATGGATGGATAGATGGATGGATGGATGGATGGATGGATGGATGGATGGATGATGGGTTGGATGGATGGATGGATGGATGGATGGATGGATGGATGGATGATGGGTTGGATGGGTGGATGGATGGCTGGATGATGGGTTGGCTGGCTGGATGGATGGATGGATGGATGGATGGATGGAAGATGGGTTGGATGGATGGATGGATGGGTTGGCTGGATGGATGGATGGATGGATGGATGATGGGTTGGATGGGTGGATGGATGGATGGATGGATGATGGGTTGGCTGGCTGGATGGATGGATGGATGGAAGATGGGTTGGATGGGTTGGATGGATGGATGGATGGGTTGGCTGGATGGATGGATGGATGGATGGATGATGGGTTGGCTGGCTGGCTGGATGGATGGATGGATGATGCTTTGGATGGATGGATGAATGGGTTGGCTGGATGGATGGAAGGATGGATGGATGGATGGATGGATGGATGGAAGAATGGATGAATTGATGAATTGATGGATGGAATTGAATGCATATTGAACTTCACAAAGTTACATAAGTATTTGATGGATGGATGGATGGTTTGGCTGGATGAATGGGTGGATGGATTGATGGATGGATGGATGGATGGATGGATGGATGGATGGATGGGTTGGCTGGATGAATGGGTGGATGGATTGATGGATGGGTTGGCTGGATGGATGGGTTGGCTGGATGAATGGATGGATGGCTGGATGGCTGGATGTCTGGATGGATGGATGGAATTGAATGCATATTGAACCCCATAAAGTACATAAATGTTTGATGATGGATGGATAAGAAAAATACCAAAGAATATTACAACCAGTTCCATGCCACTCTACAGGAACAATTAAGGAACGATAAAATCAAGAAAAGTATGTAAGAAAATGTAAGAATAAAAGGCTATTTAACAAAGATTTTTAAATAGAAATCCATCTACAGAAATTGAAGCATGCATTATTCATAAATCTGACATGAATGGAAAGGATGAATGAAAAAGCTCATCACATCTCAGGCAGAGTTATATTTGAAACAAGGTGATGCAGCATTGTGTTTGGGGATGCTAGTTTACAACAGGGACCGGAAAATTCATTGAGATAGAAGGAAAAATTGATGGATGCAGAAAAAACCTTCAGGAAATTGTGCTGCAGTCCCAAGAGCACAGAGCACACGAAACGATTCATCTTCCAGCAGACCAGCCGCATAAAGCTGAAGTCACTATGGAGTGGCTCAAAATAAAAAAGGTTAACATCCTATAGTGGCCCAGTCAAATCCCACACCTCAATCCAATTGAATGACTTCAGGAACATTGTTCACAAATAGTACCCATCCAACTCGCCAAAAGCAATTTTACCAAGAAAAAAAGGAAAACCTTTCAGCATCACTTCATCCAATACTGATAGACACATACTCAGAGACATACCTGTAGCTGCTTCCAAAACTACTCATATTAATTTTCCCTATAGGTAATATTTGGTCACCTAAATGATGTCCGTCATGTGCATGTGTATAACTTGTTCAAAGGTGCGTAGTGTTTCTTTACAAAGTGGCATTGCCAACTACTGGCCTGACATGTATAATACAGCATTTTTAGTCGTTTTTGCGAGGGTCATTTTGACAATGGTTTTGTGTGTATGCGAATAACGAAAAGGGAAAAATGTTTCGGTATTTACTAGTACATCGCTGTTGTGTAAATGTATCCTCAAACATAACACTGCCAAGGGAGATGCACCCAATAATTTTTAGCCTTCTTTTTTTAAAATAAATGTAGCAAAATATCTAATGTGTCAAAAATCTCTGTTTAATACATTAATGCACCATACAGCATAAATAAATAAATAAATAATTAAACAAACACATACGTAAATACATACATACATACAAAAAATAGCCTAAATATATTGCTAACATAGATTATCAAATATATTTACATAAAATATTGGTGATATGTTTGACTTATCACCTTATGTATTTTATTTATTTTTCTATTTTTTTACTTTGGGGAAAAAATGCAATTGCCCAAAATGTATTTTAAGATTTTAAATGTATTTTCTTGCCCCTTGAAGTAGATTTTGTAATATATTTGGACATTTTAAGGTTTATTATAGAATAATTATCAGACTCCCTAGTGATAAACAAAATATATTTGGAATATATTTAAAATATGTTTTGATCATAAAGAAATATATACACCTTTGAAACTGCTTAGCAACACCTTGGCAACCATGCAAAAGACCTTGGCTTTTTGCAAAGGGGAAGAACTTTTAAAAAAAAAGTAATCTTTCTGTCACTTAGAATTTTGAATGTTGGCCTGGTGAATCCTGACAGCATTAAGATTTCCTTCAGTCCTTTTTATGAGATGATTTGTATCACAAGACAAGACATGATGCACTCAGTGTTCACCGTGAATGAGAAGATGTGATCCAGTTAGTGAAAAGAATAACTTGTGCCCCATTATAAATGGACTGAGCCGCTCGGCCATGTTGGCCTCATTCTCTGCATATCTTCAGAATGTGAGCTGCAGTGTTTCTTTGTTAAAACTCACTAGCCCTGAAACAACTAAAGATTAAAGTAATTAAGGAGTGTTAATGCATTTCATGCAGTAACACTGATATACTGTTATTACTTTGCTTTAGTTACTTCTTAAACTAAAGAAAAGTGGGAATTTTGTATATATATTTTATTATATTTCAATTAGAATTATTACATAACCAGCCAGTGTTCAAAACTATCTCCTTACCTTAGCCCGATTCACAATGGTAAGCTTGTACTAATGTTTTCTGCGATTGTTAGATTTAATCACCATTGACAGCGCGGTTTATTGCAATGCTTAGTTGGTCAAAAAAAAAGTGGCAGATTTGTTACTTGCTTGTTCAGATGACCGGTGAAAATTCTTATTTTGGTCATACTTCCAAGACTAAAATCTGTGATTCCAGTACAGTAAACACTGGTGCTGATGCACAACCCACATAAAGATGACAATTCCACAAATAACTGCAATTGCAGGTTTCAAACAGAGATGGCGACTATGAGGCAAAACATACGGACTGCAACTTTAATGACAGTAACTCTGGTTGGATTAACTTTACTGCTCTTCTTTTCAGTATTGGGGAATAACTAAATAAAACTATAACACACTTACAAAGTGCCACAAAATTTTCACAAAATGTTCTATTTTTCCATTTTCAGTTTAACAAAATCCCATGTAATCATGCAACAATAAGTGGATCCCGACTGTTGCAGTATTACTGTCTCTATTTAGCACCGTCCATGATCCGTGATCTTCTTATACTCTCTTCTTAGACTCTGACTTTAGAAGTTTTGTGCTTTCAATGCTGCTTTTTTCAGCATAGCAGCTCAACATCGTGGTAATCGGATTATTTTCCCTGGCAAATCCATGCGTGTAGTTCACCTAATCGGCCTAATGATTTCATGCCGTTTGGATTGCCTGTCGGAGACGCAGAAGACATCTTTAACAAATAGGTTAGGTGTCAAATAATAATAATAATGAAGTTTCTGAAGTTGTCAGATGAAAAGGCAAGGTTTTTGCACTGCCCTTTGACCAGTGGAAGTGGATGGTGGCACACAGGGTGGAAGTGTAGTGGACATGTGTTTCTCTTTGTGCTTCTGAAGTGTCAGAGAGAGACAAAATAGAGAGTGTTGAGGATGAAAACCAGCAAAATTAAAATACCATACTTCCTACAATAAGCATGATCATGTGTTTGCTAACTGTGTCACTTCCTGTAGTGGACACTTGTGAAAAATATGATCTTTAATGCAGTATTTTGCATGGCTGATAATAAGAAGTTGATAATCATTTTAATTGGAAATACTTTCAGTTAAGATCTTTATATTTAGGGTTGCAGCAGATTATTTTGTAGAAAAAAAAGAAGAAAAATATCATTAGTTCATTTAAGTGTAATTTTTAAATATTTCACCAGAGGGTGTCAGAGTGCAGGAAAAGAGCAAACTTATACAGTGGGAGGCACAAAAAAAAGAAAAAAAGAAAAAGAAATTTAAAACCATTAAAAAATTCCTTCCTTGATTAAAACTGTATTTAGGTACAAATGAGACCCAAATGATTGTAAGGTGCACTAGAAATTATGTATTGCTTATTTACAAAATACAGATTAGACTATTTACATTAAAGTAATATTTTAAGAATATTATTTAAAAACCATTTAATAACAAATATTCACTACATAAACTTGCGGCCCCTATTTGAAAACCCATGACCTTGTTCGTTTGTGTGTGTTCAATTTTTAACCAATAAACTACAATAAACTAAAGAACGAAATAATGTGCACTCATGTATTGATTTGTTAAATTCGTCATGCTGAAGACAAAATGCAAGAGTAGCTTAATTACATCTGTTTTACAGAGTTAGAATAGACTGTTGACTTGAAATTCATTGGAACAAATAATTCAAACAGATATAAGAAGCTGAACAGGTCCAACAGAACTGGACTAAAACTTAAAGCGATAGTGCACCCGAAAATGAATTTACTCAACCTCAAGTTGTTCCAAAACTGTATGAATTTCTTTCTTCTTCTGAACACTAAAGAAGATGTTTTGAAGAATGTCGGTAACCAAACAGATGATGGACCCCATTGACTTCCATAGTATTTTTTTTTTATATGTAATATGGAAGTCAATGGGGTCCATCAACTGTTTGGTTACCGACATTCTTCAAAATATCTTCTTAAGTGTTCAGTATAAAGTAAGAAATTCATACAGGTTTGGAACAACTTGAGGGTCAGTAAATACATTTTTGGGTGCACTATCGCTTTCATTTCAGAGAGGTGATTGCCAGGATAATCATGTTAATTTTTTTTTTTTTTTAAATACCAAATGATCCAGGTAGTTGAGTTATCTGGGTGATGTCATTGACTGCTCTTGTTTCTGATAGATAGGAAGCAATTATGGTTTATAGACACAAGACTAATAATCTAGATTAGTTTAAGAGGACATAATGGCTGAAGCTCAGCATTTATAACCAGACTGTGAGAGAAAAGTAAACATTTAAAGTCACCCCACCCTGCAAATAAATATTAGCTGTCTTTGTTTAGAAAGTAAAAGCCACCATCACCCATGTAAAACACACAGTACACTCAGTACACTTTATGTGTCATGTATTATGTGCCTTTTTATGATCATGCTATATTGTTTGATTATTCTATATGAGTAGCTTTTTTTATTTTCATTTTCAAACATTGTTTATAAAGCTTGTATGTATAAGGGGATTGGTGTTCCCGGTATTCCCAATGTCATGGCGACAAAATGTCCCCACAAAGATGACAATACCTGAAATCCTCGTCCTTGTTGGGATATTTTTTGGTCCGTGTTGAAAACCTGTGTTAGTGTGTGTGTGTGTGTGCACAACATATGCTAAATATTTACATCAAATTCACTCTGATCTACTAATCAGTATCAGCACAGGCCAATAAAAATCCATAGTCAATCTCTAATTATGGCAAGCCGTTTTGACTTTTATTCATTTTCAGGATATGAACTTTTTCACTAGTTAAAATGTTAATTCTTGATATCAATAATTAGATTTCCACTAGTAACAACGTTCATTCTTGATACCAACAATTCAATTTCCACTAGTATAAACTATAATTCTTGACATCAATAATTGTATTTTTACTAGTGAAATCTCGCCATAGGCTGCCATTCAAATTCAATTGTTGGATATCAAGAATTAATTTCTTACTAGTTGAAATTCAAGTTTTACAAATCAGGAATACAATTCTTACTAGTATTACTAGGCAAATTTCTGATATCATGAATGTGATTGCTACTAGTAAGAAAGCCATTTTAGATATCAGAAATGAATATTTTTACTAGTATCAATTCAATTGTTGATATCAAGAATAGACATTTCAACTAATGACAATTGAATTCTTGATATCAGACATTTGCATTTTTACTAGGAAGAATATAATTATTGATATCAAAAATGACGTGAAATTGGAATTTCAACCAGAGTAAGAAATCAATTCTTGATATCAACAATTGAATTTGAATGGCAGCCTATGGCGAGATTTCACTAGTGAAAATACAATTACAGATATCAAGAATTAGCATTTTAACTAGTGAAAATTGATTTGTTGATATCAAGAATTCATATCCTGAGAATGAATAAAAGTCAAAATGGCTTGCCATACTCTAATATGCATTATAGAGGTTTTATTGACAATGTTTTGCTATGTCTAAACCCATCATTCATGACCTGCAGCGAGCAAGCCTAATTTTAGGCTACGCCACCCTATTAACAAACATTTAATCTCTCAGAATAGCATTTCTTGTTAGCTTCACGAGGCTACTTGTCGAGTGAAGAGAATAATTTCCTTAAAAAACGATAAGAGAAAAAGCTCGCTCGTCTGTGCTGCTGTTGCTGTACAACAATTGGCCACGAGCAGCGTCATTCAAACGACAAATCCTCTCAAATCCCGACTTCCCTGCGATACAGCGTGGGCGGCGCTGAACGCCGGTGCCGTCTCCTCTCCTCCCCCCACAATCCCTCTCTTCCCTCCCACGCACCCACGCCTCCTGCCCTTGACTCTTACGGAGGGAGAGGAGAAACTGTGATCTGTTCCTGTTTAGAGATTGCAGCGACCGATCTCTCTTCTATCGACTGTTTTTTCCGAGCGTCTCCGTTTCTCCATGCGCGTGCCGCAGCTCAGATGGGAGACGTAAGTGTAGCGGCTGTCTGGCACGTGAACGCGCGCGGCAGGTCTCTCTGGCGGGCCATCCCAGGCACGGGATGCTGAACGGGAGCCGTGAGGGTTTGTTTGAACTGGGCAGGCAGCTCCAGCAGGAAGGAGACTCCCAAGCTGCTCTGCACTGCTTTCTGAGCTGCCTGCTGGGACTCACACATGTGCAGAGCTTCCACTCGCTTCCCAACTGCCTGCATCAGGTGAGCCCTGCAGGATGGAGCTCTGTTATGATGCATTATGGGATAGAACCCATTACATGTAGCAGAGGACAATTTACACACAACAATGTTGCATGCATGTGCAAATAATGTACAGTTTATTGCAGCTGTCGTTTGCATGCAAAAACTTGTCACATGCATGCAGTTTATTAATGATTGGATGGCACACTAACCTTAACCTAGCTTTCAGTCAATGCATATTTTAAACTGGCAAATGCATTCTGAAACATTCATGCTGTACACTGGCAGCATGAGCCGACACAGCAAACACACTCCCTCTTATGCAAAGAGTGTGTGGTTACATTTGTTTGATTTGCTTGATATGGCCTTGACGCTATTGCAATAGTCATTCAGTGTCCATCGTGTGTTTATATGAAACATCAGGGCAATTTATCTTATAATGTCTGCAGCTAGTATACATATTTCTTTATGTGTTCACTTCCCTTGAGTAATCGATGACATTCCGTCAGATAGAAACCCTCAGCCCTGCTTACTCAATCTGCTGTTAAACTCTCACAAGGGTCGTAAGCAATGTCCAGAATATAAACAGTGGCTCTTACACAAGAGTCCTGGAATGTGGGGTATGACATTGGCCAGACGGAGTTGCTTCTGACCTTACGAAAAAGACATATTTAGAATTTGCTAATATTTATCACTAACATTAAGTATAACATTTCATCTGAGGTATTTTAAAAATGTTGAAAGTTATAACTAACTAGAATGTTGCTTTTTGAGTGATTCTGACAATCCAACCCGATCTCACGGCAATTCGTACGTATTTTACGAGATGGCTAAATCTTACGAAGTCGTACGACCTCACTCGTATGAATTAGTACGTTTTTTCGTACAAATGACCTACCCCTAACCCCGCTCCTGAACCTACCCATCACTGGGCTTTAGAGAAATTGTATGTATTCGCACGAGTGAGGTTGTACAAATACGTACAAATTATCCACCTCGTAAAATACGTACGAATTGGTCGTGAGATAGCGTTGGACATTCCAATGTGTTTAGGTCACATTTTTGCTTGCATTCAAAAGGAAGAAAAATAGAATTTGATTGTGCTTAAATACAATTAATTGTTTAATTATTTTAATTTTGGGAACATTAAAATTGTTTGCATTGTGTCATAATTTTCATGACTTATATAAGCATTTTAAGCACATTCCAGATTACCTACAAAAATGCATTACTGTAATGTGAATATGTGTATATTACACAGTCATGACAACTTTTAGAATAGAATTAAACAATTTATTGATAAAAATAGAATGTACATATTTGTCTTGGTGGACTAGATCTGCTATGCTGGATGTATGTAGAAAGAACCACCAAGCAGAAATAGGCATGTGGTGCTGGGGAAGGTGGAGGGTAGGAAAATTCCCATGGCACACTTCACTAAGCTGAGCCAGTTCAGGATGGAAATAAATGCATAGATAGAACAAAAAGATTGAAATATATGACGCATTATGGTAATAAGAAATAGAGAGAATGTGCTTATTGTGCTTAGTAATGTCAAAATGTGAAAAACCTTCATTCTAATGGTCTTTAAAATAAGCTTAACTTTCTTAATGGAAAATTTGCTTGGTGGTTTGTTTGGGGAAAAAGTTGTTTAAATGTTACTGTACCTATGGGACATGTTTCTCTTTTTTATTCTGTGAAGCACTTGAAGTTTTGAATTTTTCAGACTATACTCTTAATTCCTTCATACAGATTGCTGAACTCTACATTGATGAGAAGAATTGTATCCTTTTTGATAAGGTATCAGCCCTCTCACAGCTGTGTACTGAACATAAAGTAATAAATCGTTTTTATCAGCACAACAAACATGCAATGAAATTCTGTATGTTTCACACTGTATGTGCAAAACAATTGTGCAGTTTGGTTATCCCAAGGCCTTTACAACTGGAGCTTCTTCTGTGTGGTATTTTTTCTAAGAGGATTTGTGGACACTTATCGTATGTCAGCTAAAAGAGCATCACAGCTAATTAACCTGCATAGACCCAGCGTGAGCTCTACTGTCATTATTCATCTACAGACTGCAGTTAACAGCAAGGCTAGTGTTACGTGACATACATTCCCTCTTAAACCCATGGCCTCTCAATTACTAAAGCATAGAGTTTAAACGGGTTCAAAGCTGGTAGCTTCAGCTCAAATGGGTCGTTTACATGACCTAAGTCATTAACCCAGATCATTCATAACCTCTTTTCCAATTAAAATCCAATTACATGTGAATTGGTTCCAACATATTTGCTCTGATCTTAACCAGTAAATAGCGGTGGGACTTGGTGAAAAATGTGATCTCTGTGTAATTACATAAAAGAGAAATAATTGATGTAGATTTTATCATTTAATTGAATAAGCTCTTTAATTACATGCAAAACATTAGTCTGTTATATCAATGCACAAGGGAATTTGGAATAGGGGATTTCAGGAGCTGAGGATGAATTGAATGTGGTTACACAGGGATTTTATATGGAATGCTTTGCCCTTCTGTTATCTTCATATGGACCAGTACTCATGTATAGCCTGTATTTGAGTAAAAGCCAGAATAGTGAGTTATGGTGTAAAACACATATACTAGCCTGCAGTGGTCCACATGATTTTGACAGAACTGCACACTTACGTAAACAGGAAAAGAGCATTTGATTGACATGTGAAGCGACCAACCACAGCCCAGCACAGAAAATTGCAAAAGTTTGGTCTCAGCAAGATATATATATATATGTGTGTGTGTGTGTGTGTGTGTATATATATATATATATATATATATATGTGTGTGTGTGTGTGTGTGTATATATATATATATATATATATATATATATATATATATATATAATTTTTTTTTTAATTAATTAAAGGTTAGGTAGGCAATTTGTTTCATAAATATTAAATATTTATTTCATATTTAATATTAAATATTAAAAAAATTACATATATTCTTTTGTGGAAGTCTCAGGACCAAATATGTTCATCCAGTCATTTCATTCTGTGCGAATACATTAATACAATGTATTTGCATACCTCCGCGCACCACAGATATCACGTCATCAGCGCGTTCCATAAGGCTATGCAGTAGGGGTGTAACGGTATATGTATTCCTCCAAACTACAGTACAGATGTCACGCTTCGGTTCATGTAGTTAGACGACAAACACAGTCAGTCACTGGCGAGCCACACTCCAATCCAGAAGGGGGCGTGCGTGAAAATGCAACACTGTTTGCTAACTGCCATGACAGGAAAAGGTCGGAAGAAGAACAGCGCATGTGCATGTTCAGACTAAGGAGTATTCTTTAAAAAGGCTCACGCTCTCATTCTGTTTACTGCTTAGTGTTTAATACACTAAAGGAGGCTGCACTGTACCAACTACCTCAGGGGGACTAAATGCCACTAAGTGCAACAAACTGTATGACAAAAGTAACAAACTGTAATTTGCACTACTGTCTGTACAAAGGAAAAGAAACCTAGCATTGGGGATTTGTTGCTTTTTCCGGTCCAATTCGGACTATTAACTAGTTACTTATTTGCATGCATATTACTAAGATAATGGCTGTTTATTAGTGCTAATAAAGCACATATTAATGCTGTATTCTGCATGGCCTTATTCTACATCCCTTAATCATACCCAATACCTAAACTTAACAACCTTACTAACTAATAAACACTAATTAGGGATTTATTGAGGCAGAAGTTATAATAGTTAGATATCAGTGAGAATTGGACCCTAAAACTAGTGTGACCATTTTTGTACCAAACCATGATCACAAAATCGAAATATGTACCAAATCATGAGTTCTGTGTACCGTTACACCTCTACTATGCAGAGTTGTAGACACAGTCATCGAATGCTGTAAACGAACATGTCCTCAGATTCGGATTTATGCATTTCTATGTCAGCACTATCAACGTCAAAATGAATCTGCAGCAGTCAGGTGGTAAAAGTCAGAGCTCTGTAAGTTGTTTAGGTTCATTATTATTGTAATGTTATGTTCTTTGAGATGAAGTCGTCTCTCATTTTGTGATGTTTTGCTGACTCTGCTGTTTACATTCATGTGTTTTGGAGGAGGCGTGTCTTTGGAGAGCGCTCTGAAGGGAGGGGGGGATATAATGCTTTCAAAGTTAGCTTGCTAGTGTTGTATTGCCTACCCTACCTTTAATACTTTTATTCAGCAAGGATATATTCATTTGATCAAAAGTGACAGTGAAGACATTTATAATTATTCATAATCAAAAGATTTATTTTTAAAATGAATTCAGATTTTTTTCTTTTATGTTTTATGTTCAGTTTTGTATTTTTATGTTTGTTTTTATGTTCATCAAAGAATCCTGAAAAAATTATCATGATTGTAAAGGAGTAATGGCTGCTGAAAATTCAGGAATAAAATATGTTTATTATAGTAATATATTTAAAAATATATTAAAATAGTAAACATTGTTTTAAATTGTAATAATACTGTTATATTACTGTTTTTTTACTGTATTTAATCAACTGAATCTTACCAATTCCACTGACCCAACTTTTGTTAGGGTAAAAGGACAGATTGGATGCCATAAACATTACAAACTTAAATAAATATAGTAAATGTTCTTCTTCTAAAGCACTCATAGTAAAAGTGAATTCAGTCACGACACCATGCTGTCATATCTCTTCAATTACATGTATGACATCAAAAGGGTTGCAGTTCAGGAAGATGAAAGGCTCGTAACTTTCATCCTGTACAGATTTTCTGACCTGGAATAGATGCAATGGCTGTGATCAACACTCCCGAACCGGGAAGATCAACAAGAAAAAGAAATATAGAAACCACAGTCATGCTGAGATGGTGGGAAATATACATGCCAAACAGAAGGACACAGTTAGGATATTTATTTGTTGATAAAGCGCTGCATATTTCCTCTAAAGCACCAGAGCTGCTAAAGGAATAATTAATGCATATATCAGCTGTGCCATTGCATCTTTAAGAAAGAATTCAGAAGCACTCTTTATTCCTAACGCTAGCGTGCACAACTTATTTTTAGATGCGTCTTTTTAAAATTGCTGTGCTGCATATCTGAGATTTGAAGCAGCATAACTGTCAGAAGTAAACTTAGAGTTGGCACACCTTTCCATAGATAATAGTTTGAGTCATATACAGGAAATGCAAAAAATGTTTGGACACTTCAGCAAAAATGAAAATGTGTCTCAGTGTGTTAAATAATAAAATATGAGACATGGTGGAATGTGGAATGACTTCATACATCCACTAAAAATCTCCTTTGGCTGGTTAAAAGTACGTAGCAGAAAGGCTCAGAAAAGATGGGTATTTAATATATAATTTGATATATAATATTGCATTTAGAAAATTAGTTTATATATATATATATATATATATATATATATATATATATATATATTCAATCTATATACCATATTCCACTGTTATTAACTGTTAACTGTTAGCTAACTAAAACATTAAATTAAAATAATTAAAATAAATGTTAACTGAAATAAAGTAAAACATGAAAAAATACATAAACGTAAAAAATTACAAAAACAACAAAATTACTAAAACTTTAACTAAAATGAAAATGAACAAAAAGTAATAAAACAAATTCAAAGTATTAATAATAATTATAATAATTTCTCAATGATACTAAAATAACAGACACAAAGCAACATTTCTAAAAACGTAAATCATAAGGACACAGGTCTTTAATCAGATAGTGAGGAAGGCAATGCTAAATGAATGACAAAAATGACTACAAAATCCATGCAGAATTCATTTGTTCCCGGTCTCTCCTCCACAGCTAATTTGAGGGTTAGCATCACATGCATCACAAATAGATTTATCACTTTCAAACTGATCCCCATGCGGTTAGTCAGCAAATTCAGATGTTCCTCAGCCAGCTGGGATCTAAAAATATGTCCGGAGCACCTGGGAGTATGCTTCTCATTCTTGGAAAAGATCATTTTAAGAGGGACAACATAACTTAGCACTGCAAACAATGAGACACACATTAATGTAAGCTTCTCAAAAAAGAGACATAATCTAAAGGGATACTTCATCCAAAACTTAATGATCGATCACGGCTCCATTATTACTATTCTCATACTTTTTATATTAAACATTGAGTTTGTGCTACAGTCATAAATGACACCTCAAATGACACCTTCAATTTTAATGTTTTTGAAAAAAGTCTCTTGTGCTCACAATGCATGCATGCATTTCTTTAATCCAAAATACAGTAAAACAATAACACTGCTGTGAAATATTATTATATAGCAGTTTATAATAACTGTTTTCAATTTGAATGAATTTTAAAAGGTAATATTATTCCTGTGATGGCAAAGCTCATTACTCCAGTCTTCAGTGTCTCATGATCCTTCAGAAATCAGTCTAATATGCTGATTTGGTGCTCAAGAAACATTTCTTATTATTATCAAAATAAACAGTTGAGCTGCTTAATATCTATGACTTTTTTGGTATGTATGTTTGCTCAATATAATTAGTACTGTAAACTTTCAAAATTCTAACTCGAGTTCCAGATGTACTTTATGATACCAAAATAGAAACATCAGCAAGCCACTGCACATACAAATAAGAGATACTGCCAGTATCTAGGTCATTGATGGCTATTTTAAGAACATTTTCCTTTCTGGCCGTGTTTTTGTAATGACACTCAGGACAAATATGATCTTACAAAGAGACTGTAATGACATGCCTTTGAAAACCTTGAACAAACTCTTTAGTTACTTTTTATAGAACCGCCGCAAGCTTTGTGTCTTTCTATAGAGCTAAAACGAGAAGGTGACACAGACACTAACCAATCAAAATATCAAACGGGCCTTGAGCTATAGGGATTTTATGTTTGACAGTTTTTCTGTTTAGGCAATACATTAAATTTTCAGTGAACACCAGTGTTTTATATTGTCTTTGGTGATGCTAGCAGCTGAACAAATAAGGATTTCACTGAGCTGGAGTAATTGGGCGGGTGTGTGTGATCATAACAAAAGACTATTTCATGGTGACAAGCATGTCTAATCCTTCACCCGTGTAAAATCAGATGGGAAAGCTCTGCAGTTCATCCAGGCGGAGAAGATGTTTTACGAAGTGGCACTGATCGAGCTCACCTCGCTGCAGGCCAGCACAGGCAGGTCCACTTTTTATGGCTTTACGTAAATATATTTTTTATTATGCTGTACATGTGTCTCCTTGATCTGTACATATCATTCACTATAGACATTGTCCTCATAGCTGTGTACAGTAATATATTTAAGCAATATCACGCACGCAAGATGTCACCGGCATGATTATGAGAGTGTGCACTACTTTTATACAACTGTTCAACAATGTAGCATTTAATAGTGAATTACTTACATTTCAAACACAATATTATTGCCTGTTAAGGGTGTCGCACACCAGACGCCACGCCACGTCTTTAAAATTCGAACGCATTGTTTTCTATGGGTGTCCGCGGCGCCCAGCTACCACTCAGGAAGTTTTTCAAAAACCTGCCTTGCCACAGAGCGCCATTTACCATTCTATATTAAATTTATATTATATTTCTCTCAAATCATCGTTAATGTACATACTGACTTCTCCCTGTACTGTGCTACATACTTAGTTTAACAGCTTGAGTAAGGTCTAAACATATTGGAAAAAATATATAATAAATGTAGCCCTTCCTTTAACTCATACTAGCCATTTTCCTTATTGTAAATTGTAACCCAAATAACTTGTTTGGTTAACATTTTCAACATTTCCAGGTCAGGTTAGCTGGTTAACGCTATTTAAATAAATACTATTGCTACTGTATAATATTGTTGCCTAGACAACCGGTACAACAAAACAATAACAGATTTAACAACGTTATATATATACTTTTCATTGATTAACGTATAAAAGTCAGCTATTATTCAATAAAAGTAAAAAAACAAAATAGGAAATAAATTTAAAACAGTCATCGTGCAGCTCTTCTATCAGGACTCGATTGCACGTGTAGAATGTGTGCGTCCGGTGATACCTGCGTGTTGTCCGAGACATGGCGCTGCGCGGCACTGAGCTTCTCGTCCGGTGTCCGACCCCCTTTACTTTGTGTATTTTTGCTCCAACAGCAAGAATAGTTGCAAACAATGTCAAAGCTGAATCAACCTACCAAAGCAATAGTTGTCTTTCCTTTCAGAATGAATCTGTGTTAATGTAAAGTGAATGATTCAATGGCTTACTCATAAAGGTATTAGGTGCATTGCGATTGATCGCGAGTGCACTGCGAAGTATACTTCATAGGGTATTGTGCCATCTGAACTGAAATTCCCATTCAAAGAGAACAGACACTTTTAAAATGAAAAGTTTTCGCACTGAAGGCCATTGAAGAACCATTTTTGGTTCATTTTCAGAAACTTTTCCACTATAAAGAACTATGCAAAGGTTCTATGGATGTTAAAAGTTCTTCATGGAACCATCAATGCCAATAAATAACCTTTATTTGTAAGAGTGTACATATTCAGTTCAAAGGGCACTGCAAACGACATAAAACAGCTCTGGCGTTATTATCGAGTTTAATTTGTCTGGTATGGTTTTTACGCATTTGGTAAAAAAGTACACAAGATGCGACCGTTACAATACAGCGATCATTAATAAGGGTTACGTTAATTAAGAGGACACATCTAATATAACCAAATTACATTTTTCATATTTTGCTTGTTTCATTCCTGAATGAATCAGTATTTTGACTAAATGATTCATTAGTTATAAGTTTACATGCACCCAAACAATCAGTTGATAATCGGATTGAAGGCTCAGAATGAAACAGATTGTGTAGACGTGAAATAATCATTATTTAAAGCTTATAAAATTAAGCATGTGAACTCTTGAATCTGACTTAAAAATTCCTTGCGCACATGTGCTGTGCTGTGATGTATGTTTACATACGTTTTATGGCATACAAACGTTTAACTTTACGTCTCACGTCTTACAAACTAGTCAGTGAAGGAGACTGAATATTTACTAAATATTTGCTCTTCTGACATTCTTTTTAGAAATGTCATCAAGGCAACACTGGTGCTTTACTCTGCTTCTGAATGCAAATTTTGTTCAGAATACCCAACATGTAATGCTCATGTAAACGAATATGTGAATCAGAGTGCAATGTTTAATGTTCATGTAAACTTTCAGAATATGAAACCGGACTGGCGTCATTTGGACTGGCAAAACTTAGCGTTAGTAAGCATACCTATCTACCATCTACCGACACAACAATGTAACCGCAATACAATCAATAAATTTCAGGAAATAATCATCGCTGTCCTTTTCAAACCTTCTTCTGGCAAACATTGCCATAAATTTGCCAAAGATTAATCATAAGTTTGCAGCAAATGAATCGTGTGGGTTCAAGTCTGCTTCCACAAAACACTGAAAACTGACCCAACATCCAACAGCTGTCCCCAAGGTCCTGTCAGAGAGCAGTAATATATTTAATAGATCTTTATTTGCTGTGAGATGAACCGGTATTTATGGATGGAGAACCATTGATCTCCTCCCATAGTGGACGTCTGCCATTCCTCTGACTGTCTGCAGCTGCTGAGACAGCACAGAACATTAGCAGAGAGTACAAGAGCCTAGAGAGATATATGACCACGCGATGCATTACCTCATTAAAGAGCTGTTGAATACCATGGAAACGCTGCCTGAATCAGCGCTTTGTGCCAGGGCTGCTGTGATTTCTTCCCTCTGGTCTTACTCAGATCTCATCATGCAGTCTGGATACATCAAAGGATTTCTGTATATAGTGATATGGTGTCTGCAACATTCAACAGGTGTATTGATCCAGTAAAATTGGGTTTGAATGCAGAAGTGCAGATGTTTTTCTATGTTTTATATATAAACAGATGTGACAGATGCACCCGCATCTCATTCTTTTTGCTGCATCATATACATGAAGCCCAAAGGATACTTTTTTTACACGTACACTAGGGTACAGTATGTGTACTCCAGAGATTTACTGGGTTTACTAGCTTTACATGGTCATGACAGAAGCTGATAATGTTGATTACGCTGCACTAAGATTTATAAAGCAATAGTTTATCCAAGAAAAGAAAAGAAAATTGCCATTATTTACTTACCAACATGTCGTTCTTCCAACCCTGTGTAACTTTTTTCCCCCTTTTTTTTCTTGTGTGGAACACAAAAGCAAAGAAAGATCTGACTCAAAAGATCAATTCATTCATGTGTTGGGCATCACTATACTTCTCTCACTTCATGAACACGTCAGAAGAGCTTTCAGTCAACAACAGCTTAAATTTTAATCGGTTTTTCACACTATTGTATGACTTCAGAAAACCGAATATAGTGTATAAGTGATGTGGATTTTATGTTGCTTTTCTGTCACTTTAGAGAATTTTTATTAAACCAAAAACTAGCCTGGATATTTTTGAAAATGTCACCTTTTGTGTTCCATAGAAGAAATAAAGTAATGCAAGACATCATAGTGAGTAAATGATAAAGGAATTATGGTTTATTAATTTTTTATACAACAGCTCTGGTTCTCGAATCTTATTGCCTGAGAGCCTTTTTCATATGAGAGCCTTTATTTTACTAATATCACATCAAAATTTGTGTCACTTTGCTTGTTTCTGCCGGATCTATACTAGAGTCAGTGGAAGAGGAACAACCCTACTGTAATTTTAAAAATACTACTGTAATTGTGTCACGGAAGGCAGTTCTAAGAGCTTTTTAGTTGAGAATGTAGTTGTTTAGACCTCAAATATGAAATTTATATACAAACATAACACCTAACTGAAAATCTGTTTAGATATTTTTGGAGATGCGAGCTCCAATCCATCAGCGGCCGTTTTTGCTGCTGGCACTTACATAGATGGATAAACATGAGATTTAATTCATTTTAGGTATATCAAAGGGACAATCTTTAGTCTTATTAATCTATTATTTGTTCCAGAGCAAATCGATTTGGCTAAGGGCAAAGTTTCATCACTATTTTTAGTTAACTAAATCCTAACTAGAGCTCTACTTTTGTACTTTTGACTGAATTGTTTGCTTGAGTTTATTTACTATTGTACAAACTCTACTTATATAATGGTTATTATTGTTCATTTAAATAATATTTTATATAAAAATGTGCCGTATTTGATATTGAGAAAGGGTCTATTATTGATTGTGATTTTGATTTAAAGGGTTAGTTCACCCAAAAATGAAAATTCTGTCATTAATTACTCACCCTCATGTCGTTCCAAACCTGTAAGACTTTCATTCATCTTCGGAACACAAAAGAAATTTTTTTTTTTATGAAATGAGAGCTCTCTGTCCCTCCATTGACAGCTACAAAATTGAAACTTTGATAAAGAGATCGTAAAATCAATCCATATGAATTGAGCGCTTTAGTCCAAATTTTCTGAAGAAACTCAATCGTTTTTTATGACAAACACATTCAATTTAGGCTTTTACTCACATATAGATGTTGATCAGTGAACATAAATCGAAGCTCAACAGAAGATATTAATTTACATTCCAAAAATGAACAAAAGTCTTACTGGTTGGGAACGAGAACATGAGTTCATGGGTGAGTAATTAGTAACAAGATTTTCATTTTTGGGTGAACTAACCCTTTAAGTGAAAGGTACATTATTACACCAGAAATCGCTTTTCTCAGTGGACATTCAGACTGATTTTTTTATTATGAATATAAGATTGACCTGGAAAATAAATGCTATATCAGATGCTATACACTCACTTAGTCAGTCTCTCTCTCATAATACTTTACGTAATACAATAAGCTTCAATAAACTTAATTCAGTGTTTCTTTTTTGCTAGTTCTAAAGTGACATTTTAGAATTAGTAACGGAGGTTTGGGGTCATCAGTTAAAATTTTAATTTGAGATTCGAATCCGTGGCAAATGAAATTAGTTCCGCTTACAAGGGTTTTCAAAGACACTCTGTTGTTGTTTCTTATTTAATTACACACTTGTGCCTACAAACTGATGTATAAACGCAATATCACATGAGTAGGAGTGTGATATGGCTCTAAATCAGCACGGCTGTGATTGTCTCCGGCACTCGGCCTACGGCCTTGTACCTATGGCCTAATCATAGCCGTGCTGATATGGAGCCATAACGCACTCCTACTCGTGTGATATTGCTCATGTACTGCCAGAACATTAAGCCTACAGCCTATCAGGTCTTCATTTCAATATTGATACCCAGACAGAAAACATAATTGTTTTGTAATCTTCTTGGAATTGCCAGTTCCAGTTGGTCTTCCTAAGCCTTTGTTTTTCATATGTTTCATTTCCTTGTAGAGCGTTTAAATCTGTGGGTGTGGTGACAGTGTTCAGCCGTCTCTCCTCTCTCACCCTCCCTCCCTCCCTCTCTCCCTCCCTGTCTTTTTCAGTCTTGTCACAGTCTTGTTGTCTCTGTACTTGTGAGAGTCTCTGTGAGCGTTTTTACATCGTCTGTGAGGTTTTTGACAGACTTTATGTGAATTAGGGTCCCAAGAAGACGGAACATTAGGAACCTCAGGATGCCTGTCTCAAGAGGAGTTATCAGAACAGGCTTCTCAGGCCCAGGATCTTGAGAGACTGGCTCAGCGCTGCATCATGAGCAAGAGGTAGGAGAGTGAACTGAGTGTGAAAATGATACTGCAGTCATACAGCATGATAGACTGTTTTTACCAGTCTCATTTTGACAAAAATGCCAAATACAAATCCATGTGTATTGATAGAAGACATTTAATGAGCTCTAATAGTATTGATACATGATTTAGGAAGATGCATTCAATCATTCTTATATAATTCGGCCCAGATTTACACAGGCTCATTTTATTTATGCTAACTGTCTGCACTACATGCCTTTTTTATGTCTCATCCAAGAAGTACTTGACTTCTGCTCTACAAACTTTTCTTTGTAATATAAACAAATACGAATTTTTAAGAGTGAAGTGTTTCATATGGTAACATTTAACTTAACTGGCTTTAAAGTGAAAATATATCTGATTTATATCTGATTTGACACTTCATATATGTGTATGTATATATATATATATATATATGTTTTTTTAAGCGTTAAATTAGGTAGAAATACAACTAATATTCTGGGGTTATGGGAATTATGCGAATATACAGTTAATATTCTTGGAATATGCTGCATTAGGAATCCCCTATTATACTGGGTCAAGTGTACGCTCATATGGAGAGAGGAAGAGAAAGGTGACTTGTGTTATGTGAGTCTCAAGGTTTCAAATGTTACTAGGACACTGAGAGAGGTGTCCTCTTTCCTTCAGGGGCTTAAAATGATGAGGCGGTCTTTTGTAAGCCACTACCACATACAATTGTGGACATTTATGATGCCAGGTTGGCACTGGTTGGGGACTTAAGGCATTTAACCTGATTGTCCTGGGGAAGGAGGCCACAGCAGAGAGGATGGCATTAAACTTGAATGAGAACGAGATTGTTTTATTGCTGCCCCAATACGATAATGTTTCACTGGACAATGAAATGTGGGGGTATCCACACCATTTGTATGTAATCCCTTAAACTCTTTGGGTTGGGTAACTCTTGAAACCTGAACAGGGTAGATCTTCAAGATCTGTTGGTCAACTAGGACAGCAGTCATCGTTGAAGTTGTTGCTGTTTCAGCTTAAAACCACCTGAACGAATTTGACCTCATTATGTCTCCCATTAATAATATCATTTTATAAGTCAATATCATGACACTCATGTTTTGACCTTTTAATTTATTTTTTACATACATTTCATACAATCAGTTACTTAACAATGGCTGTGTCTGAAAGCTTAGGCAGCGATTACCTGATGAGTAATGAGTTCGCAGGCAGCGTTTATGAAAGGAATTTCATAAAACTGATTTCGGATAGACTTCTGAGGCAGCATAATGATTTAACAATAAAATCGAGAGGTGAAAACTAAGCGAATATTTAATTACTACAATAGTTATTCTTTTAATACAATTATAATTAATATTCTAGTTATTCTTGCTAGAAATGACATCAAAACTGGGAAAAGTTGATAAAAATTTGCACACAAACTGACCACCAACGCACAGGACTGTGGGATATCAAAGGCAGTGAAAGATACATCTGTGCTGCCTTCAAAAATCCATCAGATGGAGGTCTCAGTAGACAGGATGTGACGCGATCATTGGATTTGGATGTGCCTTGTTGCCCTCACATGCTCAGTTTTCGGATTCAGCCAATGTATCTGCATGTTGGTCGCACCACATGACTTACTAAGAAATCATATTGATATATAGTATGAAATTCTTGAAAACATTAAGTAGTTTGGCTTAATATTATTATTTCTTAGAACATTTTTTAGAAAGTCATGTGGTATGACCAACACAGTCATGTGGTCCAACCAACATGAAAAAACATGCAACAACAACAAAATAATAATAATAATAACAATTGGAATTGACAAGGCAAGTATTTCGTTAGTTCAGGTTGTATATATATATATATATATATATATATATATATATATATATATATATAATATCTAAGACATTTGAAAAATAAACAAAAATTTTATACAATTTTCCTTGTAGAGTGGACATTCTTATATCATTCACCCTCAAATCAGTACTTCATGTCTGTTTATTTATTTAACACCCCACTGATACCCCAAAATGTGTTTGTATTAATCTTTCAGGTAACAAATAAATTGACTTCTGAGGGTCTGATAGTTTTGACACAAAGTGTAGCCAAAGCCCTATAGAAGGACTAGGAAGTAGTTCTGCCTCTTGAATCTTTCAGTGTTGGGGCAGGAAGTGCTCTTGTAGCTGAGAGCTTTGCCATGTTGTGTCCGATCAAATGTCTTTTGAGGACAATCCAAAACAGTGGAAACCAACACCTAGTCATTATTAATTAACGCAGGACCATAATAACCACACTGACATATGTACTGGCTTTAAAAAACATACTGTACGTTCAAGAGAGAAGTACAAAAGAGTATAAAAATGTGACATTCAAAGCATATATGAAGGATTCAGTATTGAATGACTGACCTATATGCAAAAAAGCTAATTTTACAAAACAATAGTGCTACAATCAGGACTATGTAGTGCTAAATGACCACATGAGGAAAAAGTTCCTTGTGAAATCCCTAGGAGAATTCTCATTATACACCCTGAGGTCAACGTGTCACCCATCCAAATAGCACCATTCTTCACTCACATGCCATGAGTTCCAGTTAAAAACATGAGAGTGCCATATCTCTGGCACGGGCCACACATTTCCACTACCTCCTGTTGGAATCGCAGCACACGTGTGCCCAGATTTGTTGTGACGGGTGCTGTAATGGATCCGCATGCCTCACCAAGCCTGACTGAGGTAGGCTATTGCTGTGGCGTTCTGAAACCGTCTGTATCTGTGCTTAAATTAAACAAAGGTGTCAGGACAGTGGGATTCAAAGGGAGCTGTATGCCTATATGTGCTCTACTTTTCTTTTTTTTTTTCTACAACCACTTCCCTATACTATTTGTATAAATAGAACAGAATCTATATGGATAAAATATGGTATACACAATGAGTCACAGAGGATTTAGATAAAGGATGCACATTGTTATCGTTGGTGCCAACAAAGTTCATTGTGCATGTCTTTGTCATTTAAAACTCTTCTGTATTTGCTTTTTGCACAGCCCGAGGCTCTAATAACAGACTATGAGTCATCTTTCCCATTATACAACATTACTCATGCCATTTATACAGCATGCATTAATGTATACTGTGCCCAACATGTGAATCTTCTGGACGCATAACCCTGTGGAAAAGAAATACACCTTAGCATACTTAAAAAAAAAAGTACTTATTACATAAATAATATACTTTAAATAATTAAAAGTGTGAATTGAATGAAAATGTATTAAATGAAGTTTAGAGTGTTTTTAAATATACTTCTTTTTATGTAATTTTATAATTACCTCTGTTGTCTTTTGGAATACGGTAGTTGAACTGCCAAATTTACTGACACGCATTTATTAAACTAAAATATAATTTAATGTAATTTCTATTGAAACTTGTGTCATAATTTAAATATATTTGTAAAAAACACATTTGTAATGGAGTTATTACATTTAAAATATATTTGCTTGTAATATTGTAATGTAGTATTTAATAACACTACAGTTAAAATTCTAAATTATAATGTTATTGTTTACATTTTAGTCAACACATCAAAATAAGAGTACTTCTTTAAAGCATGACAAAACAGCATCAAAACTGATCAAAAAATATTTAAAAATCTATAAAGTAAAAACGTTTAATTGACATTAAAGTGCACTTTTTAGTGTGTTAAGAAACATGAACTCTGTACACTTAAGTTGCCTTTCATTTGCAGTATATTAATATTATATTATTTGCAAATAGTTTTTTAATATACTGTATATTTTTGAGATTTGAAGTATAAGTGCATGTTCATTAAAATTAAGTGCACTTCGTTTCACAACCCAGCAAGCAATTTTGCATTTAAAAGACGTCTAAACACAGCCCTGACGTCTAGGCTAAAACAAGGCAAAATTTGGGCTGTCAGTGAAAATTGAAACTAAACACTTTCTAATCACTGTTGACTTTGCTTACATGATTAGTTATTTTGGCAATAACAACATGTAACCAAATTCAAGACTATTTTGGCTAAGTGGGTTACTCATAGCCAGACTATATTGGGTCCATAGTTAACCTAGACTTTGAAATGACGATTATAGTGACAATATTAGCCACATTGTAAAGTATAGAACCAGGGCACACTGTATGCCACAATGGTGGGTACACAACTTGACCTTTAATTTTCAAAATGAAGTGATATATTTACACAAAATTGAATTAAAATCGCAAAATAATAATTTGTTTATAGGACGATTACAGTGTAACATATTTGAATATTATTTGAGTTATTTAAGCAACCATTTCGCTTATTGTTTTACATATTTTTCTAGAACTGCAGGCAGTATATAATACATACTGCACAGTAAGCATATGCTGGTATTCCACGAGGTGACAATGTTCTCTGTCAAGATTTTCTCCAGTGTCAAGAGAGTAGTTATATAAGGTTTTGTAGAGGGTGAGAGATCCAGTGAATGTCAAGTGTTTGCTGACAATCTCCCTTCATTCACACTCTCCTTTATGATTAGAAATATACATCCTGCTGTGATACATTTTTGATAAGCAAATAAACTTGATACCAAGCTGATAGTTATGTCCTAACATGCGTTACTGTACTGATTCATTAGATCTCCTCTGATGTATTCCATTAGATGGATTCTTCTTGCTTTTGCTTACAGAAAACATATCAAAATTAATGATCCATCTTGTAAAATTTGTTGAAATATGTGACCTTATACTGGACCCTCTCTGCAAATACACTCTTACTCTCTCCATCTTTATGGCTGAAGTAATAGAAAAGGGTCAACTGAGTCCCCAAGGTATAATCAATGATATAGATTTGCTGATCGATAATATACAACATGTGTATGTGTATCTCTCTCGCACGTGCAGTAAATAGGCAGACACATGTTCGGTGATGTTCAGACTGCATGTTTCCATACAGTATAGTATTTTATATGCGGGGTTGGGGGTCCCGCATTACAAGTAACACAAGTTACTTAATCAGGTTACTTTTTTTTAAGTATAAAATATCTGATTTACTTTTTTCTTTACGTAAGTTATTAAGTTTTACTTTGTTGGTGGAAAAAAATTGGGATGGGAGGAATTTAAAAAAAAAAATCTTTTGTGTTCGCTCGCAAAACTTTGTACTCCCTCACAAAGACATTTGCGTTCTCTTATCTTTGCGAGGGAACGCAAAAGATTTGAAAAAAAAAAATTTCCTCCCATCCCAATTTCTTTCCACCATCACGTCCCTTTAGGGGCTCCGTAGTTTTTCCATTTATTAACCGACACTTCTGTCTCCATGTTGAGAGAAATCAGCAAAAAATGTATCTAAAGCAAAAAATACTTTAGATAAACATCACATTTTTTAAAAAAATGTTCTTTGTTTTTATTGCTAAAGTAAATCTTTTGAACTTTGAACTCTTCTGCAATCCAAAATGGCAGCACAACTTGAAGATTTGAGCTGCGCCGTTCATAAAAAGTAACTAAGTAACGCAATTAGTTGCTTTTTTAGGGAGTAATACACTAAACACATTACTTTTAAAGTAACTTTCCCCAACACTGGTACACTATATATTTAGTATGCATGAAACACCCTGAAAACAATATCTCATGCAATGCATTTGGTCTTCGTTTTCTAATGTGGTTCTAAAACTATAAATAATATCAGTTTTAATTTTCCTTTTTTTAAAATAGCATTTTATCTTGAAATTGATTTCAATAATTCTACTCACATACAAACATTTTGGACCATAATTTCTAACATTTTTGTCTCTCTTCATTGCTTTCAGACCCCATCTTGCTTTAGAATACAGTGGCAAGGTACGTACATTGTGTTTTAGTATGCATGCAACATGACAGAAGGCTTTTAAAGAAGAGAAATCTGAAGAAATGTTGAAGTAATTGTAATTTCTCCATTTTATTTTTCATTTAGGCCACTAAAATCCACCAGCGGGCTTTTGGCAATGATCACCCCATCACAGCCCGGAGTCTGGAGCTGCTAGCCACTGTCTATGCTGAGATTGGCAAAACAGAATATACAAGTAACTTAACTATTTATCAGTCCTCTTGATTTCACATGAAGTTATGTGTCTTCAGTTTCACAGCGCCATGCCACTAAAACATGATTTTGAAAACAATACGTCGACATTGCGTAAATAATTAGAAAGCAACACATTAAATTCAAATTGAAATATAGTATTTTCTTATAAAATGTAAGCAACTCCAACAATCATTGTTTAATTTACAGTGTGATTTCTGCCAAAATCCTACATAGTTACTATAAGAATTGTTAATACTCTAAAATCATGATAAATTACTATGTTTTTGAAAGACTTTTCTTCCTGATTGTGATATATATACAAGCAAATGTTTTCCGTTAAAATATGGATAAATCGATTATAATAAATACTGAAATATTCCATAAAAAACAAGAATTGTTCATTTTGAGTCCAAATGAAAGCTTTCTGTAATTTAGTGTGATTTCTTTTTATTATTTTTAATAATGATGGTGGTGGTTTTAACCAAGTTCCCATAGTAATTTGCAATATGGTAAATTTGCATAAATCTGCTTCACAAATTACTGTACATTCGTGTCCCATGCAAGCCAGAAACCTTATATTCTATGTAAAGTGTTCTGATTGTCATAAAAAAATATCCATAGTAGCTTGGAAACAGCTTTCAGTGAAAGCTTTTATAAGAACTTTACACATATAGAGCCATTTACTATTTCCACTCAGTGAGGAAGCAAGGAAATCGCAGTACATCTACGTCTACTGTACACACAGTTCTGTACGATTAAAAAACTGCAGAGGGTAATCAACCGAATGAGTAAACATTTATTACAAGCATGCACTTTCTGTCCACAGCTGATGGCGTTGTAGATCTCTCGCTGAAAAAGCTGTGTCGTTTCTTTGACAGTTTGAGGCCAGGGCATTTTTGTAAGCAAAAATGCGTTGCTAGTTTTCTGGAGGGACGGGTCGTTCTGCGTCTTCCCTATTGCCTTTTTCCTGGACGATGAAAAATGTATTGTATAGGGCAGCAATATGTCACGAATGTCAAACTCAGCTGCTGAGTCAGCTTTTTGCGAGAAAATGCTTTCCCCACAACATATCACCTGCGTGGCACTATGTCATAGTTTCAATGCTAAATTATTCTCTTCTAAAATAATTTCATCATGTACTAACTAGAAACAAATATATGTGTTGCTTATTTTGCTGATTTAATATCAAATTTGTTTTGCAGTTTGAAAAGTGCTCTGTGTTTATTTTTACAGATTCATTGGGAGAGTGTGTGTCCACTCTTTCCAAGAGGTTCTCGGCCACTGAGTCATTTAGCGACGCTCTGAGTGGCATCTCCCATAGCCATAAGGACAGACACTCTGAGTTACGACACAGAAAAGAGCCATACAAACAACAGGAAACTCTTAAAACTAAGGTAATCCAATGGTCATCGACAAATAAAGAGTGTTTATGATAAAGAAATGGGAAAATATCTAGTTTAAAACATATTCCTTACACCTTGAGTTTACACGTTCATTCATTTCAAAAACATTTTACACTATATCAAAGTAAAAGTATTTTAATAATTAATAATTCAAAAATTATAACCTGAGGTATCCTTACCTTGTCATAAAAATGTCAAATTGTCTGTTATGATCAGATTCTTCTTCATTCTGATATCAGGACAGTTGTAGCATACTGTTATTGTTGACTTTATGGAAAACTTACACATCATAGAAGTGTATTCAAGTCATTGTATTTTTAATATAAAAAGCATTTTCTATATATATATATATATATATATATATATATTAATATAATTTATATAATATAAAGATTAGAAAATAATTATATAATATAATATAGATGCATTGCATTATTGACCAATACGTAGGGTTGAGTATCGAGAACAAATTCCAAGAACCATGGATTTGATAAGACACACTCATTTCTATTCCATTTTTCGATTCCTGTATGTGCATTTTAATATGCTTTTTTTAAACAGTTCAAGCACAAGAAGACTCGAAAAAGAACTCAATTTTTCATTCGCCTCTCATATCGTGCGCAAATACTGTATTGAGATTTCTTTCACATCTTACGTTTGACCGGACAAATATACACAAAATTATGACAAAATATCCTCGTAAAACATAGTTGGTTTTGTCTTAAATTAATTTAAGCAGTTGAGAAAGAAAACATGTGTAACAGTATACTGGATCCGTACAATAGGTCTTAAAGTGACAGTAGCCAAATTCCTGCTGCTGTCTGTGTCTTTAATCTTAATCAAAGAACAAAACTTGTAACTTTAATAAGTGTTAATATATACTGTATGTATAAAAAGAAAATTTGATTACATTTGAGTTAAATTTCTGTGCCTGAGCTTTGTTCAGTTGTATTTATTTGTTCTGTTGCTAGTTGTTTTTGCTGTGGTAGTTTTGTTAAAACCATAGGCAAAGGTTCCTTGTGTAAAGTGTTCTGTAGGTTTTGTTCATGGTATTCAGCTACAAGAATGTTTTGCAAAAAGAATAAATATGTTTGTTATCTAAATGTTTGACTTACACTAAAATTCAAATGGTGCCTAACTACACCCACACCTCAGCTTTCACACCTCAGCACATGTTTTAACCAACATATTTTCATGTGCCAAACACATTTTACTATTTTTTGCTTTTAACATATTGACGTCATACTGCAAACAATCTTGTCACATGGAATGTGTGTTAATGTCAAAAGGTCTTAGGAATCAAGAGCTAAAGTTATAGAACTCTACTGCCGCATATATATATCTATATCTATATATATATATATATATATATATATATATCTATATATATATATATATATATATATATATATATATATCGACAATATATATCTAAACATTCTGGAAGTCAATTGTTTTGTCTTTTCTGATTTCAGGTCATAAACGAAAAATTGCCCACCTCTATCCTGAAAAGGTCCAACAATGTGAGCAATGTTGATTCAGACTCATCGCGCAGGCGAAAAAACGAGAGGCGGGTTCGCTTCAGAGAGCCGGAGATCACTGTTCATGGTGAGAGAGTTCAAACAAACCTGCTCTAGCAGTCCCTAAAATCTCCAGAGTCTCTTTGAACTGTTCTTTAAAGTGCTGGCACTTAAAAATAGTAAAGTAAATTAAACATGTTGAAGTAGGCTGTAAAAGATTTTTCTTACTGAAAGCTGAGGTAAATGAATACCCTCATTCTGGAAAAAAAGAAAAGAAGGGATGCACAAACATGCCCAAATGATTTACTTTGTAATTTACATGCAAATTAGGCAGAGTGCAATCTGTGCCAACAAGACTGTTATGTTAATGAAACAAAGAATTTAATTTAAGGAATTTAAGGAAGGTAATTCAGGGAGCCTGTGCAGTTCTGTTTAGATGCTTTAGTGCAGTTTGTCTTTCTCTCAAGGGCTCTTGTCTTGTCAAAAGGCCTTTTGCAAAATATGAATGAAGGTTATGTGCTTCCTGTCTCCACACTCTAGAGTCAAGTCATGTCAAGTCACCTTTATTTATAAAGCACTTTATAAAATACAGATTGTTTCAAAGCAGCTTTACAGTGATAACAGGAAAGTGACTGTACAGCAGCTCTAAAAGAAACTAGTGTCATTATTGAGCTGATGTCAGTTCAGTGTTGGTACAGTTCCATTGTAAAAATCATCAGTTATTAAATTAGTTTAATCTATAAAGCAGTCCTGCAGAAAACAGTGATGTCATTGTCCAGCTCAGTTCAGTTAATTTCCAATAGTGTCAGTGCAGTCAGTAATCAGTAATATTATTTAATATTAAGAGTCCCCGACTAAGCAAGCCAGAGGCGATAGTGGCAAGGAACCCAAACTCCATCAGGTGACAGAATGAAGAAAAACCCTTGGGAGAAAGCAGACTCAGTCGGGGGGCCAACGATTAAGATTCAGGCTGTATCACAAGTCAAAAATCAACAAGTAGCAGGGGTGTCCAATCCTACTCCTTTATGGCCAATTACCTGTAAAGTTTAGCTCCAACCCCAATTAAACACCCGAAGCAACTAATCAAGGTCTTACTAGGCTTACTAGAAACTTCTGGGAAGGTGTGTTGAGGTTGGAAGTTTGACCTAAACTCTGCAGGATAGTGGCGGTCCAGGACCAAGTTTGGACACTCCTGCTCTAGAGAGTGCAAATGTCCATTGTCAAAAGTGTAGCAATGCATGAAGCACAGCTCACACAGCAATATTTATCAAAACAAGCAATTTTGTGTTAGCCAATGCAGCAAATTTCAAATTACTATTGAAATGACTGGAACTCGCTTGCCGAAATTCGCAGAACAACGGTAAATGTGACCACACCTTTAGTTATATGAATGTTTATGAGCTTTACAAAGACCTTGACTAACTTGAACTCAACCCATTATTAATTTTTATGTTGGCTTTCCAGACATTCCGTACTATGACTGTTTAGGAGGTAAGAAAACTAGATAAGAAAAGTGTTGAACAGTGTGGTAAATCTCAAAAATGCATGAAAATATGCATGACATTTTCTTGCATGCAATCTGGGACTAAGAACAGCCTGAAAGTTTATAAATGTTTATAAGTTGTTGTGGTTTTAAGAATTTATATGAACTGTGCTACAATTTGTTTGCCTTTGTCTATATAAATGTGACATTGAGGTATGTATACCATGCATGTAAAACCCAAAGAAAGTCCCCTTTTTTAATTATTTTTGGTTAAGAGTGCTGTTTGTTGTGTTTTGGGTTTCCCCCGGATTTAGCCAGTGATTAATGCTGCCCTCATGCTTTCAGAAATTTCCTACTTCCCACTTCTGAAATCATAATTATGGGTTACTAATCATGGAGGACACTAGGCTCATTCTTGCTTATCTCTTGGGGAAATCTAATTAAAGGCAAAATGTAATGAAGCTATTTTGTCAATATTCAGCATATTTTGAATAAAATGTAGTGCGCCATCTGTAGACAACCATAAAAACATTACCTGCGCTATAAATTCATGTAGATAGTCAGCTTGCTGAAAATTCTGGAACTACAGTCAAATAAAAGTTGTTTTCACAGTGTAAAGTATAATAAAAATCAAATGGCTATTTATATAAGTATATGTACACTGATCAACCACAAAATTAAAAACACCTGCCAAATATTGTGTAAGTTCCCCTCGTGCTGCCAAAACAGCTCTGAACATGCCCTGTGTTATCTGGCACCAAGGCATTAGCAGCAGATCCTTTAAGTCCTACAAGTTGCGAGTTGGGGTCTCCATGGATCGTATTTGTTGGTCCAGCACATCCCATAGGTGCTCAATTGCATTGTAATCTGGGGAATTTGGAGGTCAAGGCAACACCTTCAACTATTTATCATGTTCCTCAAACCATTCCTGAACAATATTTTCAATGTGGTGTACTCGACCCGCTCCGAGTGGGATTTGAACCGGCGTCTCTGGCATGGGAGGGAGGTGTGCTGACAAGGACGCTAAAGACATCAGTCTCTAGCATCAGTCACTAGTGTGCCTCTTGAGATCAGGGGAGTGTGGTTTACCTGCACAGCTCTCACTAGCTGGCCTCCGTTACATTGGTAGGATGTATAATCCTGCTGAAAGAGGCCAGTACCATCAGGGAACACTGTTGGGAACATCTGGTCTCCAATAATCTTTAGGTTGATGGTATGTCAAAGTAACATCCACATGAATACCAGAGGCAGAACATTGTTCAGAGCATAACACTGCCTTCTTCCCATAGTGCATCCTGCTGCCATCTCATCAGTGTTATTCACTTCACCTGTCACTAATTTTAATGTTGTGCCTGATCACTTACTGTAACTGCAAGAGAAAGGAATGTAGATGTTGTGGGAAAATGAATAAAACTTAACAGTCAGTACAGCAATAGTTCTCTCCTCTGCCATGTTTAAAGTTTATGGCCCGTCCAATTAGGAAATTCAGGAGTGAAAATGATCTCAGTTTCCCAGCTGTAAATACGGCTTGAGAGGTTATTCATGTCTAATTTCTGACTTGAAAACTTGGATTTACAAGAAGCAGCACATCATTTCAGTGTCAGCAACGTTAGCAAAATAGCCTCTAAGAGAAGCTAACAGCTAAAAATGGTTTTAGCATCTTTAAAGTATTACTGTTCAAACAATTGCGCAGCCCAACAAATTTAAAATTTTAACCCAAATCTTTTTGGATTTTTGTGCTCCAGTGTACGACACCCCCCAGAGCCATTTGCACCTGGCCTTGCTCACCTGCCTGTTCCTGCTGCTGTCTGCGCTGGGTCTAGCACTATACTGCACTGACCGCCGAAGACCTCAGCGTGCCTGTGAGGAGCTGCAGACGGCACTGGCTGTGTACCTGCTTCAATTCAAACAGATTGTTTGGGCCTGCTGGATCTGGCTGACCATGCAATGACCATAACTGATCCCAGAGGGCAGCTACAAGCAGGAAAAAAACCCACGAAAGGTCAGGATCATTTTAAAGGACTGTGGAGGAAATACAAGATAAGGGTCTTTGTTTTTTTATTGCATTATTTTCACTGTTATAATTAGACTGGTCACCAGTCAAAGTCTTTGAGGATGTTCAACATCCGCCTCTTTTATTTTGTAGTTGATTGAAGGCCATGTGCTTTTCCACACCGTTAAGTGATGGTGTGCCTTTTGCCCTTTATGGTGGCATATCTATTGCCACAACCTCATTATACTGAGTCGTATATAATCAGAAATCTGTATATGTAGCTACTTGTCCTTGTATAGCGGTTCTGGCTGATATGTTTTGAAGCATCTGTTGGTCCTTTTCCAAATAATACTTGTGCAGCAATAGTAATTAAACCTTTATCAATCAGAATATACAGGACTGTCAAAACAGAACATGTATGAATGAATTCCGTCTATCACAGCTAGAGCCCGACTGATATATTGGTAGGTCAGTATTATCATGCTGAATAGATATACTGAATACCTGTATTGGACTTTGAAAAGCAATATTGAAAAGAGCATCATGTTCATTGTCACAAATAGTTACATTTTAAACCCTAAATGCATGCATGTTTCGCCAATCTTTACTACATATTCGGGTCTTTACCGAAACTATATCTTACATGGATGGATGTCTAACTGCCACAGTAGCATAAAACTCTCCTGATATGTTAACAACAATTACAAAAAAAAAAATAAAAAAAATAAGCATATTTCGTTACCTTGTGGAACTTGGAAGGGTTCAATTTGAGTAGATGCTTTTTACCATCACCAATATCATCTTCAGATGGTGCGTTTAAGTCCTCCTGGGAAGTTCGTATTTACCAGGTGGGAAGTTGTGTATATGATGTCAGGTGTGTTAAAGTTACTTTTGTTGGAGCAAGATGGCAGTGTACCTACACAAAATACAGCAAGGTTTTTGAAATCTACTTCTAGAAAATGAAGAACAAAGAATAAGCATCATGTGTGAAATTATATTGCAAAATTTATTTAGTTACAAATTATTTTGTTATATTACAATGCTATTGTATTTTGTGCAGGGAATTAGCTTAATTTGTTGTAAACAAAAAAACCTGACAATGTCACTGCTAAATATTGCGGTATTCCGCCATGTTTCTCACTGACACGCCCCCCAACTCGTAAAGATCGGGGCTTAAAGAAAATCCCGAGCTTCTCACTGGTATTTACGACTTTGTGGTGGCATCTATGTGCGCTCGACTCATAATTATGATCTTTTTGATATGACTTGAACGCACCAAGAACTAATTTCTACAGCACAGTCAGCATCGGTCTCATATTCGTGACCATTTTCTCAAAACTAGCATTTTTAACGTCTTCGAAATCAATATTTTCATTGCTGACAGCTTCTTCCACCAAGTTAGATTAATATTTGATTGAGTACAGTTCTTGCTCTACAGTAAATCGCTGAGACATTTCAAGTTTTGCTGATGACACTTGTATATTCTTTTGTTTTGTGCCTATGTTAAGAGTGAAAAATCACATCATCATTAAATATCAGACATTGCTGCCTTGAGGAATAAAGATGAATCGCACTTATTGAGTAATCAGAGATTCAATTATTGTTATAAGTACACTATTACATACCTCGGGTCGCAGGTGACCCTATACACTTTTTCAAAAAATTAATTAGAAAACATACATTCTTTTTTGTTTTCTTTACAATGAATAGATTGAGGAACGCTCTGATATCTAACTTTAAAAATTGAATGAGGGGTAAGGTAGTGAATTATGTCCCTGGTCAATAAAGACCCAAGGCATGCATTTAAGGTTAATGCAGATAACACACGCATATTGCATGTGCTTATAGAATGTTTAAATGCATGGCTGGATCAATTCCCGCTAGTGTTGTACTTTGTGTTCTTTGCTTCTTATAATATTTACCTCACTATTTTGTTATAAGATATAAAAATCAATATAAGGGCTTTCTGAATCAAGGAGTGAATTGTTGAACAATTTCTTGTATTACACAAACACAGGATTGGATTGTGGATCTATTTATGCTCCAAATCTTCAAGAATGTTTTTTTTTTTCATGCCAGCTTCAAAAACATCAGTTCACCCAAAAATTAAAATTCTGTTATTAATTACTCACCCTCATGTCGTTCCACACCCGTAAGACCTTCGTTCATCTTCAGAACACAAATTAAGATATTTTTGATGACATTCAAGAGTTTTTTTTTTTTTTTAATCCCCCATACACAGCAATTTAACCATCAGTTTCAAGGTCCAGAAAGGTACTAAAGACATTGTTAAAACTGACGACGTGACTGCAGTGTTCAACCTTAATTTTATGAAGCGACGAGAATACACGCAAAAACAAAACCAACAACTTTATTCACCAATATCTTCTTTTCTGTGTCATTCTCCTACGTTGTTTCAGAACGCCGACTCAGTATTGGCCGACGCTGTTCACGTGAGAACACGACGCATGTGGCCAATAATGAGTCGGCGTTCTGCCATAGAACCTGGAAGTGCTCAAAAAAAAAACTCCTGGATTTCATCAAAAATACCTTAATTTGTGTTCCGAAGATGAGCGAAGGTCTTACGGGTTTGGAACGATATGAGGGTGAGTAATTAATGACGGAATTTTCATTTTTGGCTGAACTAACCCTTTAATATTTGGATGTAATATTATTTTAATTCAATATTAGATCATTCACATTATCTATTTTTTTTATAAATTAAAATATTAAAAAATTAAATATTAAGAATGCAGTTAATACATATGACTTGATTACATGCTTCTTTGATGTTCAGTTTATAAAACGTCATGTAGCACAACTCCCTGAAACCTCAATGAATGAATACTTCATTTGAATTAAAAAAAAAAAAGAACAATATATTAAAATTTATTTTTTCGAAGTACTGATTAAATTGTTGTACACTCGTATGAGGAAAATGTTTTATTTTTTACTTGACGGTTACACCACATGATCATTATAATGTCGGTCAATATAAACTTTTCTTGAAAATGTTATAAAAGTGTACATTTCTTGTTTTTTAAAACATGTTTGCTTTTCTTTATCATGTTATTGGATCAGACCCAAAATCAGTCGGGCTCTACAGAATGTGCACACTGTATTCTCTATGAATCAATGTATCACAGCTTTTTAATGTCTGAAAATATTTCATTTATTTAATTCTTTTATTTTTAATGCACTTGCTGTACATAATGTGGTTGAATGTATCTGTGGAATGCAAGACAATGCTATTTATTTTTACTAATAATCAAATGGGTTTAGAGTACAAATATGCGTTTTATGCATTTATCAACATGTATAAACAGAATGACACCATTGTTAAAGAATATATTTCAATGTACATGTGAAAAGAGAAGAACCGGCACAATGACGACACCTTTAGCATTTATCTACTTTACGAGTTGAAACAAAGGGCAAAGCTGTTAAGCACAAACGTTTCCATCTGCCACAGATTCTCTCCGAAAAGAGATACGAGACTGTTCAAGGATGAGTTGGCCATATTTTGTCTCATGCACTGCCAGATTTAACTGGCAAATGAAAGAATGCCATTTTAGATAGTTAAATGCTTTATGATGCAACATTTGAGTTTATATTTTACATGAACCTGTACCAGCATCTTGGCCTAAGCCTAATAATGGGCCACTGATTTGTATAAGAATTTTCTTTTTCAATCTTTTTTTTTTTTTTTTACTATTCCACTTAAGTTGAACACTTTTAGTCTTTTAATATTCCTTTATAGCCGCAGCTGTTCAGTCTCTATTTTCTAGTTTTTGGGTGAGCTTTTTTTTTTTAAATCAAATTACATCAGTCTTTGGGTTCTAGTGTCAAAAATAAGCTTTCATACTTAATATTTTCTCCATTAGCACACAAGTTGGCATGTATTGCTAGAGTAAATAAGGTTATAATTGGTAGAATGACAGTCACTTTCGTTGTGTGTGTACGCACGCACAGACTCACACACACTACCATTCAAAGTTTGGGTTCAGTAAGATTTTTTTAATATATTTTTTTTTTTCACAATGGATGCAAATAAAAATTGATCAAAAGTGACACTAAATATGGTTTCCACATAAATTTTAAGCAGCACAACTGTTTGATGATAATAAAAAATGATACTTAAGCACCAAATCAGAATATAAGAATGATTTCTGAAGGATCATGTGACACTGAAGACTGGAGTAATGATGCTGAAAATACAGCTTTGACCTCGCAGAAATAAATTACATTTTAAAATCTATTAAAATAGAAAAGTTATACTAAATTGTAATATTATTTGTAATGATTACTCACAATATTACTGTTTTTACTATATTTTTGATCAAATAAATGCATCTTTGGTGCATATAAGAGCTTTCTTTGGAAAATATTAAAAAAGCTTACCAATCCCCAATTTTTTTTATTCAATTGGATTAAATTTATCACTGCAGGTGATAAAAAGAAATGAGTTAAAGGTGCACAAATCTGTGACCTGCATCAAAACACTGTGAGTCGCTTGGATAGAATCTCCTGAAAATGTCAGAAATAAATGTTTTATTATATTGGGGTCATTTACATGACATATTTGTTATATGTGCATTATGTGTCTAATTATTAAATTTATGCACACTTGCTTAAAGGGATAGTTCAGCCAAAACTGAAAATTATGTCATAATTTACTCACTCTCAAGTTGTTCCAAACCTGTATGAGTTTCTTTCTTCTACAGAACACAAAAGAAGATATTTTGAAGAATGTTGGTAAACAGACAGTTGATGGTAGCCATTGACTTCCATAGTATTTTTTTTTCCTACAATAGAAGTCAATGAGTGCCGTCAGCTGTTTGAATGCCAACATTCTTTAAAATATCTTTTTCTGTGTTCAACAGAATAAAGAAACCCATAAAGGTTTGGAACAACTTGAGGGTGAGTAAAAAATAAAATTTTCATTTTTGGGTGAACCTGTTTGAGGGGAATTCACATGAAATTGTTGAAATATTTTTTACTATTGGGCCAGTCAATCGCTGAAGCAATAAAATCGCCCCATGTCCAGTACATACTCTCTTACTGTAACGCGTATTTCAATGGAGGTGCTTTTCAACCCTATATTCATTGCTTTTCTTTTATCTTTCTTTAGTTTCAAAAGTTGAAATATTCAAAACCAAAAAGAGCTTTACATGGTCACTAGTTTAAAGACTGAATTTTATTTTCATGATCAGAAAAATCACCAATCACTTTGTATTTTCATCATCAGTGCTGTTTATACTGCTATTACTGCTTTTATTAAATAAAAGCCCTAAAACGAATATAGGCTTATGATGTTGAAGAGACGTGTTCACACTATGACACAATAAATAAAATGATGCACAAAACAATGTCTGTGGGCCTGAGTGTGTTACAGAGGTACAGTGAATCACGACTCATGCTCACACACCATTAACTAGCAAAACTCAAATATAATCCTTTAAGGTAAGAGCCATTTATAAGATGCTTAAACCAAAAATAAAAGGCATACATCAAAATTTATTCCAGCATGCGCTATCAAAATATAGTGAACTATATGGAGTGTAATGGCATAAACTTAGATCTTAGTAGATTCTAGGAACGGAAGTAAACAAGCAAATCATTAAATTATCCCTCCAAATCAAATATTTAATCTGAGTGTGACGTCATATTCTGAAGACAGATTAGTCACTGCAATATTTTTATAGAGCCTTCCTCGTCATCTGCCTGTTGATTTTTATAACACATATATACATGCAAGCATGTTTTAAACCTCTTTACATAGGAAAGATACTAATACAGTCATATATATGGTGTCTTACACATAGAGGCAGTACTGGAAGGTAATGATCTTTAAGTAAAGAAAACCTGAAATGAATCACCCACACTTCAAATAGTGTTAAATCTAGTATTGCCTGAGATACAATGTACTAAATCGGTAACATTTTACAATAAGCTTCATTAGTTAACATGAACTAATAATGAACTTCACTTATACAGCATTTATAAATCTTTGTTAATTTCAAAATTTACTAATACATTATTAAAGTCTTGTTAACATTAGTTAATGCTCTGTGAACTAACATGAACAAACAATGAATAACTGTATTTTCATTAACTAACGTTAACGAAGATTAGTAAATACAGTAACAAATGTATTGATCATGGTTAGTTCATGTTAGTTAATACGTTAACTGATGTTTAACTAATGAACCTTATTGTAAAGTGTTACCACTAAATCCAACTAATGTATACCACTGATGGAATAGATACTGACTGGAAGCTGTTATATCTAGAACTGGCTTTAGAAGGAAAGCATTTGGTTGAGTAACAACATAATTGTCAATAAAACTGATTGTATTGTCACAAAGGATTTATAAGAACATCCGTAAAGTGATAGTTCCTCCAAAAAAAAAAAAAAAAGTGAAAATTCTATCATCATTTAGCCTACTCACCCTCATGTTGAAACACAAGAAATTTCTGTCCCTCCATTGAAAATCCATGCCAAAAAACTTCATAAAGACATCATAAAAGTAATTGAGTCGTTTAATCCGAGACATGATTGCTTTATATTATTAATATATTTAATCTAGGGATCTGACCAATGTACATACATGGATCACATCAAATATGGTCTCATATCTCAGATGGGATGCATGAGAACCAATGAGGTTAATTGCTTGATTCATATGGATTATTTTTTGCGATGTTGTCTAATTTTTTGAAGCTTAAAAGTATTGGTGGAATGGATTTTCACTGAAGGGACAGGTTTCATTAAGGGTGCGTTCACACTTGTCATGTTTGGTTCGATTAAAACAAACCCTGGTGCAATTGCTGAGTTAGTGCGGTTCGTTTGAACATATGTGAACGCTGCCATCCAAACCCTGGTGCGCACCAAACAAGCGGATCGAGACCGCTAAAAAGATGGGTCTCGGTCCGCTTCCAAACAAACTCTGGTGCGGTTCGATTGATATATGAACGCAACACGGACCAAAGACATGTAAACGAACCAAAAACAGGACGTGATGCCTCAAGATGCGACGCTACAAGTCAGCTGATTTGACGACGTGGAAAGATCGGTGTATCCAAAATGAGTCGAGGGCAAACGTGGAGCAACGAGGAGGTAAAGTGCCTCATCAATATTTGTTTCTGCAGACAACGGAGGAAATCCTAGTGCTGTTTTGAATGTTTTGAACATTTTATGAGCTCTTCATGAGTTTTTAGCTGGTAAAAATAAAGCATATGTACACGCATAAAATGATGGCGTTTAATCCAGTGCACAGCATTGTTTTGAATGTTCGTGAATGAAGCCTAGTCGCGAAATATACGTCATAAAAGCCGACCAATCAGGTTGTGACCGTATCCTTATGCATTTGGTTTGGTAACTTAAAGTTCGCTGTTAAAAATGCCAGTGTGAACGCTAAGCGAACCAGGACTATATGTTTTGTTTTGTTTTTTGGTCCGGACCAAACGAATCAAACCAACCGAACTACAAGTGTGAACGCACCATAAAAATATCTTTTGGAAAGGCTTATGGATTTGGGGAGTAACTGATGACAGAGTTTTCATCTTTGAGTAAACTGTCCTTTTATCCCTTACGAATATTAACCATGGTTTTACTATGAATAAAAGCAAAAGAACATGGTTCTTGTAGTTATTCCACGGTAACCACGAATTAACCATGGTTTTGCTAGAAAAACCATAGTTTAACTATGTTATTTTTTTTTTTGTGCTTATACAAATGGTAGTCAATACGCAAAAAAAACAAAAAATAAACATGGTTTTACAATGATAAAACCATGGTTCATTTTCGTAAGGGATGTTATTCATGCTCACTGTTAAGTCTTGTTTTAAGCTCAACATTAAAAAATGTTCTAAATGATCTCGTGAGCTCAGTCCAAACAATTGAGTGCACATGAATGTCTATTCTCAGTCCTCATAGAATGTTGAATAAAATGGTATTCAGAAGCATTTGGCTCAATTAAGCTCAACTGAGGTCAATCAAAACTTGAGAAACACCAACTAATGAGCCAAATTTAGAAGCTTATGAATACATTTTATTTGACAGTATGCCAATGGAAAATTTCTATAATCGTTGCATTGCAATCAGTCAGCTGATCATATCATGCCGCTTTTCTCATCTACCACATCAGAGCACCGGCGAGACGAGCGTCCGAGTAGGAACTCTTTCTCGTGGATCAAGCTGTCGACCAGATCCTCTTGACGGTAGTTATGGTAGACCTTCAGAAAGGCCAAGACCGTGATACCCAGCCATGTCAGCCAGGCCGCCCACAACCCAAACTAGAAGAAACAGAGGAGGCCTGACTGTTAATTTCATCATAAAAATTGGTAGTAAGCAATGTGAAAAGCAAAATCAAGACAAACGTTGCCTTATCTCGAAGTCTTCAACAGTTTAAAGGTCAATAGAGTGCTGTAGGGATTACGTAATTTTGCAGGCCAAAACATGAAAACAGGTTAGCATTTTTAGTATTTCCGGTTCCATCATCCTGAAGTCAGTAGCTATTTTGAATGGGATTTTGGTTAAATACCTGAGGTTAACATTTGCTCAAGATATTTTGATGTTTTATTCTAAGACATAAAATTGTGATTTGTGAAAGTTTTTACTTGTCTTTAAAAGGCAGTTGCTAACAAGTAGCTAAATGGGACTGCAGAAGTTGTCAGGGAAATTAAACATCGTCATCACGTCTCATTGTGTTTATAATTGCGATCTTGCAACTATTCTAACTCAAACTCTCAGGGAAAATGTTTTTTAAATAATATCTGAAAGAGTTGATAGTGAAGCTGAAACCATGGCGTAGTTTGTTTATAGACTTCGTTTAGCATTTTACATCTGGCAATTGGATTTAGGCCTCAAAATTCATAAAAGCCATGTCCTTTTGATAAGATTAACATGATACACAAAATATGTATTTAGGATTAATCCAGAAGCCAATGGAAAAATCCTATTTGGAACCAGGGTGATGCAATAAATAAATAAATGGATTGGCCTATAATAATATGTAATTACTATCCCCATAATCCACCATAATGAACCCTGTTGATGTAAAGCACTCATCTAGTCATTATACAGAGTTTGTATTCTTAACCAACCTGTGCTATGGCAAACTGGTCATAAAAAGCAGAGTTGTCCAACCCTAGTTCAAGATCGGTGTCCTGGAGATCCTCACAGCTAGAAACGAAGAGCAGTCATTGTTAGGAACGATTCACAGACTCGTGAAGAATCAATATTTATCGAGAGGATGTTGTTCATAAAAACTTGAAGAACAAAGCTGCTTGTTAGACCAACAGGGGTCGGGGTTTATATTCAAATACTGTAGCAGTTTATGGACACTGAAACGTGACTGAACTTTAATAGTCACTGAAGTGAACTGAGCCAAAAAGCCCCTGGCTAATTTCAATGTCACTAAAGCCTCCTCTGACAGAGAAAAAGAGGCCTACACAATTAATTGGTCTGAAAATATCCATCTCACATTGTTTTAGTGCTCTTTTATCTACATGCATACATACCGGGATACCTGAATGTCATGCTTACCTGCTGGGCATACTGCCTCCTTCTGTGATGGCATCACACCATAGGTTGAAACCCACACTTACTATTGTGCTGGACAGGAATACAGCAAACACTACGAATGTGCTGATGAGCAGGTTTAGGAAGGCATTGAAGATTGAGCTATATAAATAGAAGAGAAACATTTGACAAACGTCATTGTTTACACACTCCTGCCATTCTAAACATGTACTATTGTTTCCTTCTGTGGAACACAAAAGAAGTTATTTTGCAGAATGTCCAGCTGCTCTCTTCCATAAAAGGACGGTGATTCACACTATTTAGCTCCATAAATCACAAAAAAGCTTCAAGCCCCCAATAGGATTTCTAGTATTCTGAGGATATAAAAACAGCTTTATATGTGGAAAAGACCAAAATCTCATTCGTGCTCGCTTGTCACAATTAGTCATGAGACGTACAAGAACAAATGATGTTTGACGCCATTGGCTCAACGCATCTTGGTGTATATTTTGGCCTGTTCCTCACACAAAAGACCTGGAGTCCAGTGAACAAGCTGCATGGTCAACTTCTATGGTACTTTTACCATAAATCCCTTGTACTTTTCCACATTATGTGGAAAAAAGCAGCTTGGACATTCTGCCAAACATCTCTTTTTGTGTAACACGTATATAAGATGAGTTTAAAACATGTTAATGATGACATAATTTACAATTTGAGGTTAAATAAGCCTTTTAGGAATGGTGGTTTGAAAAATTCCAGTCTTATTTTAATTAAAATAATTACAGCAGCTTATAGTGATTTAACATGAGAATTAAAGGGGCTATATGCAAGAATTTTCATGTATTGATCAAGATTTTTTTAGCTTGAACAGAACAAGACTTCCCAACTCGTCTATAAAAGCCTGTAGACTGAATTTTATGTGAAGGACTAGAAACGTTTTTACAGTTGTAGTGCCGAATTCTGTGAACCTAGGAGGCGCTGTAGTAAGTGTAGGGTTAGAAGTGGGATTAGGAGAAAGCCTACATAATAAATAATTCGGTGGGCCACAGAATTCAACACCGAGAATGGAAAAAAGCATGGAAACTTTGCCTTCTCAGAGGAACGCAAAACATTTTGCGAGCGAGCGCAAAGTTTCTTGGGGGAACGCAAACCATTTACGAGAGAACGCAAAACCAGTGACTTATTATTTTTTCCCCCACCACCATGTCCCTTCAGGGACTCCGTACTTTTACTTTTAAGCAAAGCACGGAAAAAGAACTTTGCCGTGAGTACATCGGGGCTTTGAATCATCTTCAGTGCGAGTACGAGCAACAAGTTGCTGGCTGCAGTTCACATAACGGCCACCGGTGTCGCTATAATAAGGGTTTCTAAATTCTACATATAACCCTTTTATGTTTATGTAATTTATACTAATAAAAGAGTAGGATATCCAGCATGTCAGACTAAAATCAGATAGCAATAATTAATCAGTATAATCTCATTAATCAGTATGCAAATTCATTCCATGACTTAAAACTCTTTCAATTAGACTTTATGTTAGGCCATACAACCTTATTTGAAACTATGACACTATATAATTACAGATTGAATCAGTTTGTGAACAATTTTCCCATATAAACAATTGAATATTTAACTAAAGTAGTTGCTCCTCTGTGCATAACTGCTATCATGCATCCCAATCATGTGAGACACCAAATTCACAAGTAATACGATGAAATGAGCGATTACGCACTCATCGTGGCCTTTGCAGATGAAGAGCAGCAGCCTCCAGGCTTGCACTGCGGACAGGATGAGGGACGCGATGCCGACGGCGGTGATGAAGCTGCAGGATGACGGTGGTCCCCATTCCTCAATGATGAAGCGCTGCTTAGACACCGTGATGTTCTCATTCTGCCACATACCCCGCGTAAAAAGCAGACATTTCCCACGAAAATCCTCCGTGTTTTCCGACAGAGGTACTATCGCTATAAAGCCAAAGACGAAGGCTAAAAAATAAAGGATGCATTGCGCAAATATGAAATTATCCATTGGCATTTTGTCAGAGCTGTTGTCAGTGCGGCTCGAGCTCTCGGCGCTGCAGCTGCGCAGTCGAACTCTGCAGCAGAGGAGAGCAGCTGAAGGCATTTTATGAGGAAAAAAACAACAACAACCCCACAACACTCTTAATTAGTCGTAGTTTTACGAGAAGCTGATGAATACAAAATGCTGAATAAAGCGGTTACCACTTTTAATACACTTCATTATTAAATTAACAAATCATTAAGTAAGCCAAGTCAGTTTTATTTGTGAAGCGCTTTTAACAGGCCTATGGCAAGCCGTTTTGACTTTTATTCATTTTCAGAATATGAACTTGTGATATCAACAATTACATTTTCACTAGTATAAACTAAATATCTTTAATTGTATTTTTGTTAGTGAAATCTCGCCATAGGCTGCCATTCAAATTCAATTGTTGATATCAAGAATTAATTTCTTACTGGTTGAAATTCCAGTTTCACATATCAGGAATACAATTCTTACAAGTAAAAATACAAATTTCTGATATCAACAATTACATTGTTACTAGTGCAAATGTCTATTCTTGATATCAAAAATTGAATTTCTACTAGTAAAAATATTTATATAAAATACAAAATAAATTTCTGATATCTGAAAATGAATTCCTGATATCAATATAATTTCTGATATCTAAAACGGTTTTCTTACTAGTAACAATCACATTCATGATATCAGAAAATAACATTTGCACTAGTAACGATGTAATTGTTGATATCAGACATTTGCATTTTTACTAATAAGAATTGCATTCCTGATATGTGAAACTGGAATTTCAACTAGTAAGAAATTAATTCTTGATATCAACAATTGAATTTGAATGGAAGCCTATGGTGAGATTTCACTAGTAAAAATACAATTCTTGATATCAGCAATTATAGTTTTTACTAGTGGAAATTGAATTGTTGATGAATGAACTGTTACTAGTGGATATATAATTCTTGATATCAAAAATTGTCATTGTTACTAGTGGAAATCTAATTCCTGATATCAGGAATTAACATTTTAACTAGTGAAAATGTAATTGTTGATATCACAAGTTCATATCCTGAAAATGAATAAAAGACAAAACGGCTTGCCATAGTAGGCCTACTTATTGTTTCAAGAATAAGCAGCTTTACAGTACTACTTAGTTTTAAATAACACTGAAAGGTAGTAAGCCTTTTAATGACTATTTACTATGTAAATCTTCTAGACACGATGCCAAAATAAAATAAAATAAACATTAATTAAAATATATTAGATTACATGTCGATGCAGTTTTGAACCAGTCCTATGTTCCTTTCCTTCTAGCTTCCGTAGGCTTCAAGAATACTACACAATACTTGTTTATTTCATAATGTGATTTTACCTCCACTTTCAATTCTTTGACTTCAATGAAAGGTTATATTTTTGCACAGTTATTTGAATGAAAGATCAAAAGGAAAAGCAATGCATTTTTAATTTTCGCAGCCATCGTTGATTAACCAAGGGTGCTGATCATTCTGACCGTGACTGTTTGGGTCCTTCCTGTTACGCAGCACCATTTGAGGTAAAAATAAATATATGTTTGTAAATTTTAGGATGTATTTGACTCTGGTCAAGCTCCTAAACTTGTAATTTGATTATTAAGAAACTGCCTAATGATAATGAGAGTGTCAGCTTGATGTTAACCAACTAAACCCACAATACATCACGGAATTCATCAAATCCACAGCTAACACTTGCTCATGTTTGCCTAACTGTTTTCCTCTAAAACTTATGTAGCTTCCTAGATGATGATGGAACTGTTTTTTGTTAGTTATGGGGACAGGATGGATAACAGGATAGGAAAGTGATGTTGGTGATTGGTCAAAACCCTTATGGTTATGAAACTATAACAAATAAAAAATGGTCAGTTTGATTAGAAAAAAGGAACACACCTTTGAAAGCGCCATCTTTCGTTTTCATTTCTTTTCTTTTTAGAAGTTAGCAAACTCGAACTAGTGAAATTAATGCTAATTTATTTATTAGATAAAAGCTTAAAAGAAATGTACTATTTAGTTAATATTTTATCCAAGACATGAAAATGTACTGTTTATACATACAAGCATTAAGGTGCAGAAGGAAATCCAGTGAGCTGCTTGCTCAGCATTTGAGAGTCACTCGGCACCACATACTGTACACGCTTCAGCTGCTTTCTCCCAAGTGGTTTTGTGAAGCGTAGAGCAGCCAAGAAACCATTCTTGCAGAACGGCAACAAGCAGAGGAAATTACAGTATGTGGGTCCATTTACCTTTGAGTAAAAGCCAGTGCCAGAAGGTCCATTGAAGCAATGAGTGCAAATTTGAAACGGTTGATTACAAAGAGGGCTTCTGTAAAGCGCAGTGAAAGCACTGTCACGGCTTACAGTAGGTGCATCATAACATAAACAACTTCTGTTATTATGTAGACAGGACACCAAGAAAATATATTACTGTATATAGTGTTTTTACACTGTAAAATGTAAAAATGTTTTTACATAATATATGTGTGTACTGTGTATTTTTATTACACACATATATATATATATATATATATATATATATATATATATATATATATATACACACATGCATGTATGAATTAACAAAAATATTTATATAAATTATATATGTTACATTATAAATTATATACATGTAAATATTTCTTAAATATATACACATGTATGTGTGTGTATTTACATATACATAATAAATATACACATTACACACGCATATATTATGATATTATGTAAACACAAACTGTTGTTTTGGATGCCATTAATTACGATTAATCCTTCATGGAGTTGAATCTCGTATAACTTATATTAAACAAATGTTGAAATTGCTTACATTATTTTGATGAGTAAATGGAAAAATATTCACTCATCAAAATATGAATTTATCTGGTGTCCAAATATGTTTGCATAATGTTGTGTAAATACTGTGCCTTGAAAAAGCATTTTCTCATTTTATTGAATAGAAGATTCATCATTAAAAATGCATAGAAACTCAAAATTGAACATTTTAAAGAACACTTTTTTTACTTGAATTTATTGCGATAAATACTTAAAACTTACTTACAAAATAAATATTATTCCATGGTAAGGATTTAATCCTTATAACTAATTTCCAACTGGTTTAACTGATAATGTTACAACTCACCATGTTACAACACTCGTTGTCTCCTACATATGCAAACAGCAAACGTTTTTTCTTTAAGCTTGTTTGATTCGTTTTCTTGTCTTTCCTCTACGGCCTCGATGTGTGGATCCGTGATCCATCTGATTAACGGTCACTTTAAAAGATCCTCTCCGACCTGTTAAATCACCTTTCACTGCCTGCAAGCACAAAATAAAATAAAATAACGTGGCTGTTTGTCAAAGTAAACAGTTTCTCATCATTTCCTCTGAATGTATGCGGATGGGGTAAGAGAACCAATATCCTGGTGCCATTAATCAGTGCAGAAATCAGATGAAAACAAAAATGATAAAGGATATGATTAAATATCCGTGATGGAGTTTTTTTTTTGACATTCTCATTTGTCACAACAGGAAATAATCCAGTTGAAAGAAAAAAAGGCGATATATATTTTGCTATAACCTTCATAACCATGTATTCAGTTTCTAGAACAATCATCACAGTCCATGAATAAATCAGATACAGGTGTTTTCCTTGGCCACGATTAATGATGGAATCATTGAATAGCAGCTGAAATACTGGTAAGTCATACTGGGAAAAAAAGCTCCATCAGGGACAAATAGAATAATATAATAACTTTGCAGACCCTGAAATAAACATTCAAGGGCAAGTTGCATAATAACTATGCAGCATAGTATATTAATTACGCATTATCACCAATTAAGCAGATGAGATGAGATTGTGAGACTGATTAGTAAAACTCTCTCACTCTTTGTGCAGCAGCAAACAATTTAGACCAACAATTTACATGCAAAGCCTCAATGTGTCCATTTTTAGCAGTCTAATTACAAAGACTGTCTTATAGTAATCAAGTGATTATGTTGAAATTAAATGCTTATGCAGTCCCCAGCTGCAATGCAAAAATCAGCTCACTTTACTGATGTAACACTGCCACTATGTGGTCAGAAGTCTACTCTAGGCTGGTTCTGTAAACCCGATGTGCCTCTTACACAAATCAGAGGTAAATGAGCAAGTCGTACCGGTTTGACCTCTCGTTTTTCCATTCGTGGATTGGATGGAAAGTCTAAGAAGCTTCCAAACCCATGAGGTGGGGGACGTCGCGGGTCAGGAGACGTCCGCTTTTCTGTAGAGGGGGCTAAGAAGACTGGATATTAGATTAGTGGCCCAGAGAATATCAAGGACAAGGAGTAACCATTTAAAAAATAAAATGAAGGAATCAATTGTCAATTTGAAGGTACACCATGTGACTTTTTTCCCCGGTTTCACAGACAAGGCTTAAGCTAGTCCCAGATTAAAATGCATGCTTGAGCAGTTTTAACTGAAAGCACTTTGCTCTGACATATCTTAAAATATGTCAGTGTCATTGTTTGGTAACAAGATGCACACCTGTAATGTTTTTTTTTCTAAGGAATATTTATAAAAGCTACTTGTCCTGATTGAACTAAGGCTTAATCCTGGCTTAATCTAAACCCTGTCTGTGAAACCAGGCATTTGTGTTCAAAATAAACAAAATTTAAATAATGAGTCAATACTTCGATTTTTCTTCCAAAACAGGGTTAGGATTAGGGTTTTGTCTTAACCAGATTCACTATGGTAAGCCTGTTATATGCGTTTATAGGGCTTTAGTTCTACAAAATGCATGCATTGCTAGAGGGCCAAAAGTTACATAGTGGATCTTTAAAAATCTAAAGAATTTCTAAATTTTTTTTTTTTTTTTTTTTTTTAAAGTTGCAGTCCGTAACTTTTTTTGGTTTAAAATTAGCCATACCTTAGCCTGATTCACAACTGTAAGCTTGTAATAATATTTTCTAATCTGAATGGTGGGTATAAATTTGAACATACCACTGTTTGTTCACGCCACGTCTGTTTACATAAAGAAGGAGTCCTAGCTAGTAGGCTATGTGGTATGTGAGGCGGATCATTTATGGCCTTTTTTCACAGAAACTGCAATAATTAAACTTATAATTTTGGTGGCGGATTGTGTGGCATGACAAATTAACGTTAGAGATTAGACTGTACAGAAATTTAAATCTACAGGTAACGCTAATAGATACTAAATACACAAAGTTACACAGTGCTAATGCGGTTAACATTAACAATTTGAGGACAAAGTATAACAATAATAATAATTTGCATGGTTTGATTATTTTTTGGTCATACTTCCAAGACTTCAATCTGTGATTCAGTATAGTGACTGGCAGCAAACATTCTCCTCAAAATATTAGATTCATCCACACTGAGGAACCGTGCGGATGCACAACCCACATAAAGATGATAATTCCACAAATAACTGCAATTGCAGGTTTCAAACAGAGATGGCGACAAAGAGGCAAAACTTACGGACTGCAGTTTAAAACTTTATTTAAATCTTTTTTTAAATCATATGTAACTAATTTCAAATTGACAAATAAATAGAAAGATTTAAGACTTTTTTTAAACATAATGAATTTTTTTATGGTTTTAATTTTAGTTGTAATAATTCTAATGTGTGCAATCATCAAGTAAATGTCACAAGGTTTGATCTTTTTGGGCCACAGTAGCTGTCATACCTCGTGTGACAGGAGAAACCTGTGCTAAGGCAGGAAGCAGCCCGGTCGAACCCCGTCGAGTTTCCAGCGCATGTTTCCACCAGCTGCCCAGCTTACAGTGACCCACCCGGTCTGAGGTTGTCCGGAAACACACCTCTTCTTCTGTGATGGAGACCCTTGACTCACTGGAGGACCTGTGTCTGGACTGCTGAGAGAGACTGAGCTGTGCCGTGCGGATGAGGCTGGAGTGGGGGCCAATAGGATTCTGGAGCTGATAGGATCGTTGGGAGAGACGGATGAGACTGAGGTCCATGTCCATGACGGAGCCTTTAAGGGCACTTAAGGAACAGGCCTGGTAGGGTTCTCGATCTTCTGCTGAGAGGTCAGCCTGTTGGAGATGAGCCAGGAGGTCGTGCATGGTATCCGTGAAGGCACAGGAAGTGAGGATTTCTGGCTGGTCTACGGAATCCTCAGAGTCACAGCAGGAGTCTTCATGGCATCCCTCCACCCGTGAGAGAGACAACGCCCGCTTGACACAACACAAAGCTTTGTTAACAGGTTAACAGATGCAGAACAATTTGGTGTATCAATCCATTTTTTAGTTATTTACCGTTTAAACAGTGATAAATAAATATAAAAGCATTTAATGAAAGCTGATGTTCATTTTTAATTAATAAAGACATAAATAAATGTCTTTTCACATTTATTGATGCTGCTGCAATACATGGTCATATTTTTATGACTACTTTTATATATATATATATATATATATATATATATATATATATATATCATATTTTAGAATATTTAAGAATGATATCAATAAATAAATAAGAGCATTTCACTAAAATTATTGTTAATAAATATTTCTGAACCTGATTGAAATCATATGGTTAGATATTTTTGAATACTAATATATATATATATATATATTACTACACTTTAAACAAAAGCTGTAATATATCATTAACATGTCACTCACCCCTAAGGGCTTCAGCTCCAAAAAGCTGGATGTTCCTGATGCCTCAACACTACCAGGATCCTGCAGTTGATCATACTGTCTGTGTGACCCCTCCTCAGTCTCATTCAGATTCTTGGGCTTGATGCTGACGGCATCATCCACCGTTTTATGGTAAATTAACTTCTCTGTGAAAAATGAGTCATAAGTGTCATCCCGCATGTTCAAGGAGGCATTTTGCAATCAATCCTAGAGAACAAATATTGATTAAAGGTTGTTCTTTCATACTGTAGCTCAGTTACCGTATATGTTTCAGAAGAATCAAGCATCAATATATTTCATTTGTCTAAGATTTTTCACCTAATAGCCATTTTTTTGCATGGAAGATGACTAAATAATTTAATAATAACACATAAAAAGTAAATATATAAACTGAATTAAACTGTACAACATAGCTCAGATTATTTAACCTTGAAAGTTTGTGAAAGTGTGACAATCTTATGATTTCCTGTGAAACAGACATACATGTGAGGTTATTGGGGTCTTTTTCTCAAGAGAAAAATCTCAGATTTTGCAAACCTAAGCAAAAGTCTCCACTTGCTCTTCATTTCATCTCACTGCTGTGTACTAGTGAGATTAATAATTGAGATATTAAAGACATGATCAATCTGTCCTGTGGGATGAGTCTTCCCCTTTAACTAGATTCTAAATTGAGAGGAAAAATTCAATTGATTAAAAAACTACCTGTCATAAATGTTATTGACTCACCATGATTGGGTGATAAAAGGTTATGACTCTCCGTCGGGATCTCAGGAATTGAGCACACGGACTGATTGTCCTCATTACTGTAGCAGTTAGGGTGAAGGTTAAGTGTGCTCAGGAGCCTAAAACAGCAAAAAAACACATTATCATCAATGTGGAATCATTTGATAGTAACATTTTTAAAGCCTTTTGCTTAACTGAGTTATAAAAATAACAAAATAGAACATATTGAAATGTATATATGCAAGTCAAATGGCTTCTCGAACATGTAGACTAGATTTTGTCAATTGGGAATTGCCCAACTAACAAAAATATATTCTAAAAATGTTTTGTTAACGTTCCCATTAAACGGACAGTTCACCCCAAAATGAAAATTCTGTCATTAATTACTCACCCTCATATCATTCCAAACCTGAAATACTTTCGTTCATCTACACGAAATATGAGAGCTTTCTGTCCCTCCATAGCCTATGCAAACTTTGACGCTTCAAAAAGTTCATAAAGCGATCGGAAAACTAATCATGTATTGAGTGGTGAACAGATTTAATTTAGGCTTTTACTAACATATAAGGGTCAATGACGTGACAGATTTTTTTTTTTTGTCCAAAGGCCTTAATAGTAATAAAAAACAAGGATATGACATTCAAAGTATGTAAGGTAGTACAACTAGATCTCGTTTATTGAATCCAAAAGGTTTCAATTATACTTTGATAAATATAAAGGTACTTCAAAGATTTGAAATGTCAAAAGGTCATTCGGTTTAAGCATCCAAAGGCCAATACAGCCATCTCATTTGTAATTAAAATATCTTAAAATGTACAAAATGTATATATATTTTTTATTCTGGCATGATTTAATAACATCGTTATGTATAGAAGTCATTGCTTTGTTATGAGAAAGAATATCCGGAAAAATGAATATCATTGATGTCATTCGCAGTAACCAATATTGGGACCTCTATGGATCAAGTCATGCGGTCAAAATCACGTGATAGAATGTGACATCATTCAGACACCAGCAAAGGACCACATGGTCATGAAGCAAAGTAACTAACTCTCTTTTAACTAACGTTATTTGAAAAATTCACGCATTCACTTGCACAAACTCATGTCCCGAAACATCAGGTAATTAGGTACAATCGCTATAAAAATGGAAAATGTTGTAATATTTTAAAAACTGGTCCTAAATATAAAATGTTTGTTTGTACTTTTGCTAGCAAGCTAACTCGCTAGCTAGCTAGATATCAGTCTGTTAGCATTGTTTGAAAATGAGATAAGGTGAGATAATTGACGGCTCACCTTCTCTCCGCATGTGTCGCTGAGTTCGAGATGTCTCCAGGTACCACACTAGGTAAAATCCTTTCTATAACTTTATAAAAAGTTATAGAGAGGGAGCGGGGAGGGGGGAGTATATTATTGTCGAGTATATTATTATTGGAAAAAATTAGATTAACCTGACAACAATCTCACCGAAGCTTTCTCTGCTCAGGCTATTAATGGATAGCGCCTCAGTGGCGCCCTCTAGTGTGAGAGTTAGACCAGGACAACCAGGGATAAAGTCTGCGGGAGTTTTGTCCTCATCTTCAGGCATGGTGGAAGAGTTCTGCTTTTGGACGATGGGTTCCTGTGCAAATGGGGCTTCAGAGCAGAGAGCTGATGGTGAAGAGCAGGCAGACGTAAAGACACCTACAGACTCCATGCTGTCAGGTGATTTGGAGGGAGAGGAGAACACTGGCAATGTATCATACATCTCCTGTATGGATGAAAGTCATGACTAGGTTGATGGATGGATAAAATAATTCATTGTAAATGAATGTGTATCTGTGAGTGCACCTCTGTCTGCAGACGCAGATCTTCCTCACACTCTTCCTCCAACTGCTCGAACTTATGGCGAATGAGCCTACTCTTGAACAGTTTAGGGTCAGAACGAATTTTTTTTAAAAGAAATTAATACTTTTATTAAGCATGGATGATGCATTAAACGGACCATAAAAGACTGCATTGTTACAAAAAATGCATTTCTTTAATTTTTTCATCAAAGAATCCTGAAAAAAAGTATCACACTTTCCATAAAAAAATATTAAGCAGCATTGATAATAATAAATCATGTTTATGAAAGTTCATATGACTCTAAAGACGGAAGTATTGAATGAGAGCTGAAAATTCAGCTGTTTTTTAGTCAACTAAACTTAAATTTACTGTGTTTAAACAAATGATTTGTCCAATGTATTTCAATTGACAAAAAGAGAAAAAAAAATCAACTTTTGGAAGTAAGGGTACATTTACACAACACCAATGTACTAAAAACAGAAACGTTCTTCTTATGCGGTTTTTGCATACAGATGAAAACATAGTCAAAACAATCCCGTTCGCACAGATTGATGAAAATAAAAACGATGTATTGTGCTGCCAGGCCAGTAGTTGGCGATATCCCTTAGTAAAGAAACCCTACACACCTATATACTGAAAACGTAATACATATGCGCATGACGTCAACATTTTCACAAATTCACATTTTTGTAGTTTACATGGAGATGATAACGGTATAATTTTTTCAATAATGTTTTCAAAAGTTTTCAGGCCCCCAAAACGCTGTTGTCATGTAAATGAATTGCCAAAACGCATGTAAATTTTTATGTTTTTAGTTGTTTCTTACCTTCTTTTCTTTGTAGGTGAGTATATTTCAGAAATGGATTGCCTTAGTATCTTGACAAAATCTCCGGGAGTCAGTGGGTCATCCCTTTGGTACAGCCATGCAGACAGTGGACGAGGAGTTTGTCCTTGACATCACCCACAGTCAAACATCATTCACATAGAACATGACGACTACATCTTACATCCTACTGCACTATATTTGAGATGCAAAGTTTAGCATATCTCACCTGGTTCAGTTCTTACTGGTGGCTGACCTATAGTTTCTTGATTCAGTATCTGTGCATCATCGGACCGCATATTTCGGCTTTCCGTCAAATGGAAATGAGCCATTCTCTGCCATGAAAATTAGATTGTTTTCAAAGAACAGATTTGTTTACTATATATCCCAGGGAGAAAATCATTACAGTGTCTATAATCACCTCACAAAGAGTGGCCAACATATTACTACAAATCCCACGATTCTCACAGACATGAATGAAGTGTTTGAACAGATGAACATCTTCAGCTTGAAGTCCTCTGAGCAGAGTCCAGGCTGCAGACATACATCTGAAAAATAATCATAACCCATAATTAAAACTGTATACGCAATATAGGGGTCACTGTAGTTTTGCCAAGTAAGACGTGTTCCTGGATCACCATTGATCACGACTCCCAGGGTATTCGTGGCCTAATGGTGAGGGAGTGGGGCTTGTAAGGTTGAAGGTTGCTGGTTCGATTCCCACGCCATCAGGAATTGAAGGTGGGGATTGTGAATGAACAGCACTCTCTCCACCTTCAATACCTTGAGCAAGGCACCTAACCCCTAATTGCTTCCCGGGTGCTGGAGCAATAGCTGCCCACTGCTCCGTGTGTGTGTGTGCACTTGGATGGGATAAATGCAGAGCACCAATTTTGAGGATACGTTACCATACTTGACAATACGTCATGACTTTCACTTTCATATTTTGTTGATCCTGGAACAACATTCCTGTCTAAAAATTTAGTCTTAACCCTATCCATACCCCTAACCCTAACCCATAACTTATCCCTATAATCAGAGGGAAATGATAGGTGAATGACACTGATGTAGAAGCGCCTAACCCTTGTGTGCTTGACGTAAACTTTAAACTTCGATCTGACTGGATCAACAAAGTTTTTGATCCAGGAACATGTTGCACTTGGTGAGATCACATTGACCGCAATATAGGACCATCCAAAGGATTTACTTGTTCTGTATTAATACATCCACAAAGAGTTTGATATCATGAATGTTTTCCATGGCTGGTGTGATTCTGTAGAGATACTTCAGTGCTGCTTGAGTCTCTCCAGTCCTCAATAAGGTCCTCAGAACAGCACAGTGATGCCATGACAGTGCTGGAGGACAAGCTCTTGGGCTTAGTAAAACATCCATTGAATCCTAGGAATAAAAAGTGGCATATGTTCAGAGCTCAATCGGCAAACAAAGGAGTTTAGATCCATATGATACCGGGACAATTTTTGACAACAATGAATGATGGTATTGAAAAGCATCTCACTGTTACTAATCCATGATCTAGAAGCCAAAATCCAACAATCTGTTGGGAAAATGCAGATGGGATGCTGAAAACATGGCAGAATGACTGCAGGAGATCATCCTTGCATTGCAGGAAGTTAGACACATCCAGGACAAAGTACATTATCTGCAGCCCAGTTAAAGAAAGTTAACTTCAAGAGAGCAGCCAAAAGTAAGAACATGAAAATTTGTTAATAATGGGTTACAATTGATTTTGATGGTCCCCTTCTGTTGACATTCTTTTGACTATGCACCTACATGTCAGATATTTCCATTAGAGATATAGAAACATATATATAACCTTTATTATGGGTAGCAGAAATTTCAATTAACAAATAACACTTCAACCATGAAAATATTGAAATAAAAACAAGCAGGATACAATGGCTTGGACAGACACCATGTCGATATTAGGCAGCAGCACTAGCTTTAGCAAAGCTTCTAGAGATGGTGGTGGGTACGTTTGGTAGGCACAGTCTTCTGAAACCCATAAAGGCCCGTGTTGTTTGTCCAAATGAGCTACCATGCCCTGAATAAGAGAACTCCACCGATACTTATCCTCAGCATAACTGCTGATGAGAGACAGAGCATGAGAATACTGGTTATTATTTAATAATTAATTAATCAATAACTATTAAATGCTTGATAAGCACAATTGTGTCGGAGAGTAAAAGTTGTTTTTTACCTCAACTCCAGACATGTTCTCCTGTGTTTCTGTTCCATCTCACACCACATCTGAGATATCCTCTTCAGCTCATGAGCTTCTAAAAAAGACAAAGCAAACAAAAATAAAAATGGCTGAAAAGCTATTAAATAGTCTATAATATAATTTAATGTAATTAAAGTGGCCATTTTTACTTTTTCAGATATTACCTTTCATGTAAGTGTGTTATATCTGTTTGTCAATGTAAAATGTTTGAAAAGTTTCAAAGATCAAAATGCAAAATGGAGTTCTGTTATGAAAACTCTCAGAGTGTTTGGCATGGACAGTGTTGAAATGTTTGCTCTTGGGGGAATAGATCTGCTATGCTGCTGATGCTTTTATTGCTGTTGCAGAGCGAGTACGGACTTGCTTCTGCCAAAACATATATGACATACTGCTGTGAGAAAGTAAGACACGCTGCTGCAGTACAATATGGCATACATGAATTACCCAAAGCAGATCTATACAGGTGGAGCTGGGGAAGGAGAAGGGTTTCTGAATGCACACTGCACTGGTAAGCAAATGCTGGTGGAGCATGCAAGCTAATTGGCTACTGATACTACAGGAACCAATCAGCTGTGTCCTATACATGATGTGACTACAAGCAGGGTGAGTTAAAGGACCTATTAGCCTGCGCCATCTAGAGTTTCATGACAAAAATTTGTATTTATAGTCTCCTACAAGAAAGTACCGATTCTGAACTGCCTGAAATTCCATCAGTAATTCCAGTCTTACTTATTGCATTAACCTACATAGGTGTGTAATACATTCGCATAATGCCAGCCTATGATCTTCATTGGCTGCCCTCAAACAACGTCTACTTTGACCCACCCCCTAACACTAGTTGTAGCCGAGGCCTGGAAAACTTCGGTTCATGTCGTCAGTATCCAGAAGGTGCTGTTTTCTGTGCTGCGAAAGCAAATCCACTTTGCATGGACTTTCAAATATTCTGGATTCTGGATTGAATTGATACAGTAAAACCAACGCCATCATTACTGTTCGTATCAAGGGTTGGGGATATGGAAATTCAGATATGGTAATAGTCGTTTCATTTCCAACACATGTTGTTAGCAGTAGACCAATCAGAACAGACTGAGCCATCTGACCAATCAGCAGACTGATCTCTCGGAAAGGAGGGGTTGAGAGACCAAATTTTTTTTATCAAACTGTTTCAGACACTGTGAGAGAGCAGGTGATGCTGCAGTGTATATTACGATAAATTAAATGTTTGCTGATTTTGGTGGCATGTAAAACTACTGTAGGAGACCTCCAAAATTAGGAATCTTTAAGATAGCATAATAGGGGAACTTTAAATAAATGAACACTTTTATTCAGCAGGCCTGCATTAATAATTTTTGGCAATAAAGACATTTGTTTATTTAAACTTTAAATAAGCAAAGTACCCTATCTAGAGTATCACCTGGGTATGTGGGCAGAAGTCCTGTGATGCTCCACCACTGCACCAGGCTGCCCAGTAGGATGTGTTGCCTCATGGCATGAGGAGCTTGTTCCCAACAACCCGATATACATGAAGCTCTGCTTCCTAGTGTACACATCCCACATGGGACACCTGTGAACAGAGATTGAAAACTAGTTCGTTAGAGCACTAAATATTCAACATATCGACACCCTTGCATTTTTTAAATATTGCAAATGATCCCAGAATATCGTTACGATCCACTCTTTGGTGAGCAAGAAAAAACATAACAAATCTTACTTTGAACAGTGCATATTTCACTGGTGACTTTGCATATATGTCAAATAAACTGAACAGAGAGTCCAAATATGACCATAAGACTCCAAACTGACCTTGTTTAGACCTTTGTTTC